>OX940984.1:18092472-19410472 GCA_954871275.1 Leptopterna dolabrata | reverse complement strand
GCCTCCCAAAAATTACCTACTTTTTGAGTCTTTTTACCAAGATGCCGGCTATTTTTTGAACTCACCTACATTCCTACATACTAAAATTTGCTATTAATAAAGAACAACTATGAATTAGTAAGTATTTCATATCATCAAGCATCAGGCCACTTTTCCTTTCCCAACTGTTTGAATTGAAATCACCTAAATGAGGTGGAGATAAATATGTGTGTGTGTGGGAGATGTGTGTGTACTACTTCTCATGACTTTTTAAATTTTTAGGTGTCATGTGTTTATTTTGATGTCAGGAAACTTTTATTATATTTTTTGGGCAGTTTCTTAATCCCGACATTGCGGAATTGCTGGTATGATTGGTAGGACTCCCAGTCCCTAAACGATACTCAATACTTTGGAGCAGCTCTTGGAAGCCAAGTTTAGAATTAGCAGTAGTGAATTCCGCCACCCAAGTATTATGGTGTTTGAGTGTTAATACCATCATAGCAACTATGACTCCAGTGTCCAGGTAGACAGATGAGCTTCAGTCAGCCTTACAATATGAATTTTTCATAGTCATTTTTGATTTACCTACCTATTTATTATGATTTTGTAATACAAATTATTACCTACTTATCTGAGCTTTGGTATTGTTGGCATCATCATTGTTTCGTGTGAGTTGGAGCATCCACAAGTCCTGCAAGTGCCACATTATTTCAACCGCTATCGAACTTTTCTCTATAATTAACTTATAACGTTCTGATCATCCCTCGGGACATCAGACAACCGGCAACATCAACTAAGTTGTGATAAATAATTAACATTTATTTAACTTACCGCAGGACCTGGCGCTCCAGTCTGCCCGTTGACGCCAGGGGTTCCCGGAGGACCTTGGATCAACTTGGGCATCATGAAACCGTCCAGGAGTTTGGTCATGTTGCAAACGCATTGCCCAGGTGGTCCTGCTGGTCCCGGGACGCCATAGCCCGGTCCGTAGTCGAAACTGCCAATCTGCACAATCGAAATCAGCAATAAAATGTCAAGGAAGTGAAATGAAAACAGTATTGCGGATAGGAAGGTGTTGGGAAACACTGAGGTCTGGAAAAACCTACTAGACTCCCTCCAGAAACGAATCAGAAAAGTAGGAGTAGGTATTATATTGTATTTGAACAAGTACCTAAAACGTCCGAAATACCTACTCATTAATTACCTACTTCACCAGCGAAAAGAACACTGGTCCTAATTACATTGTTTCAGTCCATAAAATTATGATGACTGTGTGCTGTAGACCCTTCAGCTACACACTGGTTGCGTGTTCATGTTGATAAAGTTCGGCATTTCTGTAATACTACTAACATTACTACTTACACATTTCTCTGTCCAATATTTTAGGCAGTACTATCATCGTATTCAGGTTTCACCTGTGATTAAATACCTGCTATGCATTATTCTTGATAGCTGCACAACTTACTGATTTGTTTTCTTAAGTCTGCTTGAGCACAGGTATCCCTTGACAAAGCACTGTTTGTGGTTTTAGGATATAGTTGCCTATTCGTGCATTTTCTTTCGAGCCTTTTCTTCTTCTTGCGATTTTGTTGAGGACATGTGAATATTCCGCATCGACATACCTACCTATCCTCAGTTCTGATATAAATGGTTCTTTCCGGATAGATCATGGGTTGCCGCTTCAAGTCTGGTCCTCATTTTGGGTTCGACATAACAACAGTGGCGTTGCCCCTGCAATGCCAGACTTGAGTTATGCATGCAGTGCTCTGATGTTTGTTCGGTGACCACATGTCTCGATCCATACATCGGACAAATCCGAGGAGATATCACGTTCATTACTTCGCGTCGAGGACACGATTTCTCAACGGTCCGTAGCACAACATCCATCGCGAGACTGCAGTAGTTAATGTACTAGAGCGAAACCCGATGCCTCTGACATTATGCGCTTTACAAAATTATTCGCACAATTCCTTGAAATGCTTCATTGAACAAAATAAGAACGGAAGATAATTAGCTCACTCGCCACCATTTATCTGAAAGTAGAGCACTACTTGGCTAATATTACTTACGATTGCAAATACATAGCTAAACTGCAGTATAGGTACCATGTTCTGCCTTAGAAGTACTGAAGGGATCCTATCTAACAACCAAGTTTTGTAATAAACTAAGGATATAATGCAAGTAGCGATTCAAATTTATGTTTTATGTCACTACATAAATGTAAACTAGAACATGATTATGATTATGACTACAAGTGATTTGCTGCAGTATCGTGCATGTTGGACATTGTGATCATCGTGAATTTTAACTATGCAGGTACCTACCTTCTTATAAGACAATGATTTTGTTGCACGTTGGTGTAAACTAAAGTCGTTAGTTTACCTAATGGGTTAAGAAGTGGGTATAAATAAAGAAATGCTGGAACACGATAAGCATCCAATACTTGATTGGCATCTTGATTGGGGACGTCACTATTTGCCCAATTTTTGAAAATCCATAGATTAAAAACTACTGATCGCAGGAGAGTGCGGTTGAACTTGAAATTCTCAGATCGGAATCAACTTTCATTAAAAAATATGGAAACACATAAAGACAGAATCATGGGTAGGTACTCCTCATTCTATCATTATTTGTCGTTATTCATGAAATATAACGTTTGACCAAGTTACAAAAGTAGGAACCTACCACCAAATCCAAAATAAGTGGATCTGGAAATGTGGGCTGGATGTATACCGTTTAATCACACTCATTTGACTTACAAACCGAATTTCATTAATTTCCGTTCTTGGTAACTAACAAAAAACGAAGTACGGCGGACGGCGCACAGTGGTCCTAAACGGCCAAATAGCGACCAAACCCCCATGTTTGAAATTCGACTACCCCTAATATCCCTATCTGGCATAGGGATATTAGGGGTAGTCGAATCCGATATTCAAAGGGATTTAATTTCCCGTACTGCCCCAGCAAAGTTCAAGTAATGTGAAATTGCTCAAATTCCACATTTTTTCAAAACCACATTTTTTTATCAATACCTATTTTCTAAATTTTGGTCAATGCTCATAAATTGTTACCAGGTAGTTGGAAAGTAGTTTTCTATGTTTCTAATCAATTTATAAAAATTTCTGTTAGCGAAATTAGCTGATAATTTTGATATGTGAGTTTGCGTTACAATATAACATGCTCTACGAACTTGTCGCGTCTTCCCGGCCCTTGGTTTTAATCCACACTCTAGCCTGACGATTTTCATCGTCAGGGCATCGAAAGGGTGGGAGGCAGGAGGGAAGGTCTCCTCTAGTTATCATAACCAGTTTACCGGGCCACATACCGATTTCAATTGTTGTGAAAAAATGGCCCTTATAGAGGTGAAAATCTATGAATTAGTGAACGTCCTACTTAACAATAATCAAGACGGGAGTAACATTTTTTTTATATTTTTTTATTAATTTTTTTTTTTTTTTGTATTCAGCATTCTCCTTCCTCACTTTCTTACCGTCTAGAAAGAGTCTTATTTGATTCAGCGTGAAACAGTTCGTTGAAAACAAGACTGAAGACAAGTATGAAAACAAGAACTTGAAGTTTTTGAGGTATATTTTGGGTGTTTCGGCTGTTACCTCATTAGCGGTCATTCCTATCAAATCGGGGATAGTTTAGATCGATTCAGCGTGAAAAAATACTTATAGGATTCAGTACTGATAACACCAACTTACATGGTTTTTCTAGCTTTGATATGTTTCCACCTTTTGGAACGGACGGACAGATTAATTTTTTTACAATTTCATTTCGGATTCTCCGTACCTTGAAACGGAAGCCCTCAAATTTTGATGGTGTGTGTGGGTGGGTGGGGGATCAAAAAATTGCATGCTCGATTTCTAGGGTTAATTAATGAAAATAATAAACCAAAATGTTGGGTTTGGGTTGAAGACCAGCCTTTGCCGGTTTTCAGCTCGAACAGATAGTGCGGGAAAAACGAATGGTAATTAAAAGCTATGACGTCAGGGGGGATAGTGCAGAAGGGTTCCCCGTGGGCGATGGGAGGCCTATGACGTCATTGCGGTTAATTTCCACCCATTTTTTGCCCATAACTAATTATTACAATGGGATAGCCTTTCGGACTTAATTTGTTAAGAGAATGAACATGTGGAATTGACTGCTATAATTCATCGAATTATAACTGTCAATTCCACATGTTCATTCTTCAGGGGAGAGCAGAAATTATGTTACGTTCGTTGTTTCGCAGTTGTACGACTGGTGTTATTGAAACAACGGGAAGGTAATGCTAACATCACAACGAACGTAGGTCAATATGTCAAGGTATGTCAATTAGGTTGTAATGTGGCAAGGTGTTGAAGTGGAAGTAAGTAGAGTGGTATCAAACAGTGGGGGGTCAACCCTCAACACGTCGAAAACATCATGGATATTAGAGTATGCTAATATCCACCCATCCAACGGAAGGGCGGCCGTCTGCGAGGGATGGTGAAGGGAAATAAGGGTAGGAAGAGCTCCTGTCGTGCCATGACAGCCTGTTACTCGCGACCCTACTAGGGGGCACAACCTTCGAAATGCCCCTCTCGAGCCCTTCAGCTTTGCCCTTCAACCCTCCAACCGCCGATCCCTTCGACGGTAGCGCAGCCAACCAGACCCCTCAGGCACTAGGCCCCATACCCTCCCGAAACTTGATACCCTCTGGAACTCCGCTTGCAACGTCATGTGAGGAACTCTTATGTGCGAAACTTATCTGAGGCATGTACTTATTGAATCCCCAGCACCATCGAAAAAGGTAATATGTGTGATACGCACAACACTTCTCATTCAGTACACAACTGAATCTCCAGAAAATTTTGGGAGGAGAGACGAGTTGTTATGATTGGTGGTGGGTAACATTAGTTCATTATTGTGAGACACCAGTTTACCTGGAAAACTGTCTGAAGTCACCATAAATTTGTATAATAACACTGGAAGTAGTATTAACAGGTGAATCAAGACAAATTAAATGGCACTATCAATGACCAAAGATAAGTTGTCAAAAATAGGAGCCTAATTCGTGTTGCTGTGAGGCAAAAATTGGTGGAAACCATCAAAAATAGCTATTTCAATTATAGCACAAAATGAATGAACAGCCAACATTTCTGTAGGTGTATGTTAAATAGTCACATCATTATAAACCCATGTGACAAGGACATTTGCAGCGTTTTAAATTGACCTCGATCAAAAGAATTTTTTCATTGCATCCGCCGCATTGTACGTCCACGCGTTCGTTTGCACCGAAATGTTTCGTCAACATGATCGTGAGTGAAACGGTATAAATGCGGCCCATAAATCACTGCTCGGGAACACATGATGTAATCACGGATGGCTTTACGAAATCGAGTTGGTTGTTCTGTGACGTTATTTCATTTGAAGAATGAAATACCAACACTAGAAGTAGTATTAGCAGATGAATCAAGACAGTTAAATTGCACTATCAATGATCAAAGATAATTTGTCAAAAATAGGAGCGTAATTCGTGTGCTCTTTTGGATCTTGTTGATAAGAGTAGATACATTCGTAGTCTAGAACAAACGTTATGCTTCATGAATAACAACAAATAATTAATTAATGATTGACCTATTGAATACCGCGCATTTTTATGAAACTGTTATTCCCGGGCCGGCTATAGTACTCGATTTAGGGCTTTGCTGGGGGGAGCACGAGGGTAGGTATTGACCACAGAAAACAGTGATCTACGCAGAAGGGCTATCTAAACAGGTAAATAATAAACCGTTGTGTAATAATTTGCAGCATTTTTGGATTCAAACGCAATTTTCTCTCTCGATACTAGTAAAGTAAAATTAAAAATGACCATACCATGCGGGAAAGCTGAGATCTTGAGGAAGTTTTTTCCCGTCGAACGCGAATGGGTTGCCCGCTCTGAGCCAGACCGCTTTGAAGTTTTCCGTATTTTCTGAGATTTTCAAGCGAGAATTTCAGGAGTTAACACCACTCAAAAATTATTTACGTTAACATATTCTGAAAGGAAATTCAACGAATTTCCAACTGTCGTCACCAGTTGTTTCTTGTAATTTTTCGAATGGGTTTTATAGTGAGTTTCATGTGAAAAAACGTGATTTACGGAGAAAAAATAACTTAAAATACCGAAAAACACGGAAGCTAAGAGACATTTTCGATCTGAAATGACCTGAAGAATTGATTCATGGCTTCTTGCAGACCTGGTTCCTAAAAACCCTGAACATGTACTTATACGATCTAGTGCCAACTTGTACCAACCCTCGAAATTCCATCTCCTTCCGATTAATATTTTTTGAACTCGTGTAAAATGTCCCGAATCCGAGCGGCCGAACCTGAATACATGTGGGGAAAATGTAATCGACAGAATGCGGTGAACGGGTTGAAAGTATCATTGCTGCTGGGCATCGTTCCACGAATGCATTAGGAAATTTGTGTATATATTAGTGAGCCAAGACTGGACCGAGGTAATGGTGGTCCTTCAAAGGCTCAAAGCAGTGCGATTACTTAATTAATCTAAAACATCAGCAGATGAAGGCAGTTTTCATTGTGTTCGGCGAACCGTTGGATTTTAAGCACACGAACCAACCTAGGGGGCTTACCTAACGTCTAACTAGAGTATTCAGTGAGCGAAATGAACTCCTCAAAGCATATTTTTATTGCTGCTAGCAGTGAACTCCCAAAATATCCGAGGACAACAGAAGTTTTTGGCAATTTTGGTACTGCTCGGGCTTGAGATAGCAAGCAATGAACACAAGTTTCACCAAATCTAAGGATGAAAGCAGTGGACTATACCTAATCACTGAAACCACTACGCTGTCCTTCTGGAAATGCGTGCTTCCATGTTGAGGGATACATAAAGTACTTGAAATTGTGCACAAATTGAGTTGGAAATCGATAAAAGACAAAAATGCCTTATCAGAGGATTTATGAATTCGGCGATAGGCTCTTACTCCCAGATCCCCGAAAAACCGAAGAAATAAACTAATTTAAAAGGCTGTTTGCGACTGAGTTCCAGAAAAAGTACCACCGTTATTTTTCACATTCTACAACTACCTAACCAAAATTCTTCTTTGTTTATGGACATTAACTCATTGGCTTGACCTGACCCAACCTTCTCCGATAGCTACCAGTGAATAAGTTATATTGAACGATATTAAAATAATAATACTTAACAACTATGCTCCATCATTTAAATGTGTAATACAAGCACAGAAGGTGTTGAATAGGTAGGTACAGGTACAAATGTTGGTACATGTTTGCGTATGTTAGTTATTCTTCATGTTATTCAAGCCGCCATCTAATGACAAGGATTAATGTTTGGCTAGGTGTTTACATTTGCCGATTATTCTTGTTATTTACAAGTGGATTATACTGAGCACACACGAAAAAATGAACTTACGTTTTTTATTCCTGGTTTATACTGAAAACAGAGACAATTTTTCAATAGCTAAAAACTCAATTTTTTACATTTATTTCATTATTTTTGTAATCTTATTTTAATGATCTTAGACGTGTATAAAATATTATGGTAATGGATAGGCAGATTTCACTCGAAACTGCATGAGTATACAGTCGAGCCCCAATAATCCAAACCCCGATTGTCCGGACATAAGGTTAATTCGGACGGGATTTTTTTTTTAAGAATTAAAATTCAATTTCTAAGTAATACATTTCTTTTAATTCTCTCTTCCCAGAAATTTTCATTCCATTTACAGAAATCTCTTAATTAGAAACTGAATATTTATAATGGGAGGAGGAGGAAAACTTAGATCTACGTATAGGTGCATTACTGTAGTACTGAAAATAAAATTAAGCTGAAGGAAATGTGTTTTATGACGGAAAAACTCGCAAAAATATTTATCACGTATATTTTACAGCAAATTACGTTTAATTCGGACTTTCGTTGATCCGTACAGGGACTCGGGACTCTACTGTACAACAAAATCTAACGACGAAAAGAATCTTTAATGGAGCACGCAAAAGAAAAAAAATGAATCAGTGACTTACCCCGTCTCCTGAACCATAGTCAGTCGTTATAGTCCCAGAGAAAGGAGGCCCGGGTGGACCAGGTGGTCCTGGGGGCCCGCGGATCGTCTCGCCAGGAGGCCCCTATTATAAACATCAGTAGAAAAAAATTAACAACAACATTTAAGTTAGGTACAGTAGCCCCCACTTAACGTAACATCACTTTGGGTCAAATCTATTAACTTGATGCAACGTATTTTTGGGTTGGCTGGTAAGACCTATGCAATAAAGGAGTCGGATTATTAGCTTGTTCTTAAAAATCATGTTTTTACTACAACGGCTTGGTCAGCTGGGAATCGTACAAGATTTCGGTGAGCGAGGTGAGCGATAATTCCTTATATTACTTTCAATGTATTTAGTTTCTATTATCGCATTCATGTAAGTAACTCGAGGGAATCGCATGGTGCAAGGAGGAGTTTTTTTTCTATAATGTAACGGAAACTAGTTTCAACAGTAAACAAAAATCTAAAACTAAAACCGCAAAATTTTCGCTCAACACCATAGTGTTCAACTTAAATATTCATTGGTGGTTCATTATGGATGATCTCTTTCATAATTACATAAATATATTACCTACTAATTAGCCATATCAACGTTTCAAACCGGTTCTTCAAGTTTCTATGTTCCGTGAACAACGGATCCTTCACTTCTGGTGATAGCGAACCTTTTTTGTGAATAAGCATACACGTCATGATAGTGAACGGCAACTTATTCAACTCCTGCAAACTAGCGCAAAACGAATTGAATTTTCTCTGGAACTCGCAACGATCTCCACACGAAGCAACAGATATTGGCCCTACCGACAGCCAGATTTGCAAATTTAACTCCGAACGGGTGTACTCATTCAAGTAGACCAATTTCGTAACTGTGATTCTGAGAATGAGTTTTCTCGGATAGAATGGACAAAGTTGAAAAAACTTGCCCTATCTCCTTTTTCGCCTTTTTCCCCTCTGAGCATTCCGTTCGTGATCGAGGCCGGTGCGTGATCTGGCGCTGTGAACAGAACGAGAAAATTTTGTTAACTGTTGAGTTGGCAGGGCTGAAATCGAGCAGGTAGGTATGGTAGTTGAGTTTTTGGTGGAGTGTGGCACTTGTTCGACAGAGGAAAACAAGGCACAATAGCGTGGCGTGACTTAGAATTGAATCACGGATCCCTGGTAGAGACGCCGAACCGGAACACAAAGTAATAATTTATAACTATCATCCTTGAGAGAAAACCGCCGGTTAGTATCAATCTCAAGATTACTCGGAACCACCGAGATATGAACGACTCGCTCGTGTTGGGCGTTGGAGATCTTCTGCTCCACGGCATAAGGCGGAAATGTGATAGGCGGGCGAATGGTGAAAATAATCTCGTCAACTGTGTGGTTAGTCGAATTTTCTTCCATACTTGCACATTAGATTTGCACGGCCACAATTTTAAGGCAGTTAAACACTTTTTTTTTTTTTAAGTTAAAGTAATTAAATATCTAGGAAGGTAAGTAGGTAGTTTATCATGAATCTTTTTGATTAAATACAGTATATTTTGTGCATATTCTAACTTTTTACGACACATTTAAGGTACATTTTTTAGTGAGCAAATTTTTCAGGCAGGCTTTTTAGTGAACTAAGAATCAGTGCAGCAGACTTCAGAAGACAAATAGCGACATACAAACACATCAGGTCCCATCAGTTATCTGAATAAGCCGGTAAATAAAGCATTAAGAATTGATACGCTATAATGCTAAAATAAGTAGATGCGAGTTTCGTTAAGATTGGAGCCTAGGCATTTATATATATAAATCGGTTAATTTGCATGGTACATGGTAGCATTTTTAAGTATAACCAGTAGGTTTATTGTTTATTATTTATGACTAGGAAAAAATGGAATGCTTTTAGGCGGAAAAAATTACTTTTCACACCTAAAAATAATAAAAAAAACTGGAAACTGAACGTGATCCTTCTGTTACGAAAACTCGCTGGCGACTAGTAGCCATCAGAACGGTACGCCACCTTGTGGAGGAAATTCTCCCTGCAATCCATCAATTTTCCCCTGCGTTTGTCCCTACGTATAACTGTACCTTACTCAACAGTGTCCACTACTCATAACCCTCTTTCCAATCCCCAACATTTTTTAGTCAAAAATCCTCTAATCTGTCCCAGTGACACCAATCTCAATTCGTAATATCTTCGTGATATGTACCGCGTCCCATTATTAGGAGCTGGACCCACCAGATATGCTAATATTTCAGATGAAAAAGTTCCCATCCGTCCCTATTTCCAACCCAACCTCACCCATTCTTTATTTTTTCTTTTCTTTTTTTGTTCCTCCAAATTTCGCTAAACAAGTCTACAATTTAAGAAAGGCTCGATGTCATTTATTTGGATAATAAGTGAAATTTAATAAATGCTGCTCACACATGACTGGTGGAAGGAGAGGATTAAGTGTTGCCGGGTTCCACTCTCCATCGCCGCTCCCCTCAGCTTCGGTCTGCAACAGAAGAAAAAATCAAATTAAACTCGGAACTTAATTAAATCAGTTTTATAACGCCAACTTCTCCCATAACACGGCACGATTTTCCATTTTATTAATTCTTTCCTCATTTCATTTTCAGTAGGTAATGAACCTTTTTCAAGATATAATTGATAAAATTATAATATTCAGAACATACCTGACGGAGTTTCTAATGAAACCTTACGATAGAGATTGTGAAATGCACGATAATTGAATGAACAATTTATTGATAATAAACCGAAAATGATAAAATGCTAAAATGCACTAATGTAACCAGGTAGGGCCGAGATGTGATATTGTAGTACATATTCTTGTACAGCGGAACCTGACAACAAGAAAGTCAAGGAGGAAAGTGCTCTTGTAGAGGTGTTCAAGTAACACCTCTAGAAGAGATGTTTAAGTAACCCCGGTGGTCTTGTAGCCCCCGCCCCCCCCACACACACAAACTCTTTTAAGAAGGTTTATCTATACATATAATAAAACAGTGTCTGTTTGTCTGTTTGTTTGTTTGTTTGTTTGTCTCGGCATCAATTGAGAACGGCTGAACGTAGAAAGTTGCGGCTGGTACCATTTGACGCAGAATTTATCTGGGAAGGTTTATGAAAAATCCGCATTTGAATCTGTCCATCCGTTGAAACGCTATGAATGAAATACTACTAAAAAACGTGTTATAATCACTTCTATGAGGACGTTTATGCTTATAATAACTTTGAACGGTTGGACGTAAATCCGATTGTAATTAGATTCTGGATTCAGCTCGACGAGTACATTCAAGTGGTACTTCAATCAGGATGTTAGTGGGAGGGGGGTACAGGTTATGAGAGGGGGGGAGGGTCTACAGAAATTTCAAAACTACTTGACCAATTGGAGTGCAACTTTGGGAATTTGTTGTGTGAACATTGAGGAATGTTTCTAACCAGGTAGGGAGGGTTCATAAGATACGGGGGGGTGGGGGGGGGGGGGGTTAAAGGCAGTTAGGGTTGGCATTGGGGAAGGTTTCTGATCAGTTGAGGAGGGGGGGATACAGGCATATTAAAATACATGACCGTTGGCTCCATTTATTTAAATCGCAGCAACACGCGTCGGTTCAAATAGTATAATATATCATAAAACAGTGTCAGTCTGTTTGTTTGTCTCGGCATCGATAAATGAGAACGGCTGAACGTAGAAGGTGGTATCTGTTATGAGTGGGGCCTGTCCTAAAGGGGGTGTCTGTTCTACCGTTGCGAAGCGCGGGTACACAGCTAGTAGCTAATATGATAATAACTGAACAATGTAAGCCACCGCCATCAACAAACGAGATATCCGAGGAAGAATTACGACTCGAACATTTTCTTATGCGAGGGTAAAGAATTTTTTTTGTATATACAGAGGTATTTTCCCTAAAAATGCGAAGGCCTAATATTTCATTCTTCCATAATCATTATATAAAGGTTTTCCTTGTTAATAGACTGTAATAGCCACTGGTAACGCCTAGTTAGATATACAGTACCTGCTCATAGTGATCAATTCATTCAATAGATTTTCGAACCGAAGAATATGAAAATAGGTTATTTAGAAGTACCTACCCTAGAATAAGTACCAAATTAAGGAGTCAAGGAAAGAGTTTTTCTGTGTATATGTACAGGGTGTCCTATTTCCTTCTGGAGAATCCCAGGGAATCGATTCTACTCGCCGTTTGGAACAAAAAATGCTCAGTAAAATTGTTTCGAAAAGTTCTTCGTTTTAAAGATATCCGACAATTTGTGTTTTTCCAACTTGTCATTTACCTTACTTACCGCATAAAAACACGAATAAATTCGAAAATATTGAGACTACAACAAATTCAATTACACCTTTTGTAAGAACGTCCAATTTCCTGTAAGACTCTTTTGTTGCTGAACATTTGAAAATTTAAAATTGTGAAAAAGATTGTTACGTTCTACTGAGGTTACAAAAAAATACCTACAGCTTGTCAAATTTCACAAAAACTCCTTCATCCAATAGGCTTTACGTTGATGATTCAACGTTTGAAAACATGAGCAGAGGTGAATTGGAGGGGGGGGGGGGGGGGATTAATTAGACCTCGTAAAATAAATTAACGCTTCCTTGACTGGGTGAATAAAAATAACGCTGGAATATGAAGGGGACATATCGAAGTTCAAACAACAACGAACGATTAGTTCCAACATTCAACGAGAATGGACAGGGAGGTGTCAGTAGAACGTGATTTTGCTTGCTCAAGTATTTCTTAATAATAAATTATGAACCTCGCTTAACATCTTATCAAACTGCAACAGAACGCTTCTCTTCCACCAGTTCAATTTAATGTGCCTCGTGGACAGGTAGTTGTTATGCCGCTTTATTTTTCAGATGAGTACCGAGATATTATGCTGCTCGTTTATGGATACTGTAACTGCAGCAGTACAATACTTGTAAAGCCTATTACGAGTAGATGAAGAAGTTTTTGTGAAATTTGACAAGTTGTAAGTAGGTATTTTTTTGTAACCTCAGTAAAACGTACAATATTTTTCACAATTTTAAATTTTGAAATTTTCAGATGTTCCAACTGATATTGGCCAACATTTTAAGTAACTATGACAGTTGAAAACAGAAGAATCTTACAGGAAATTTAACGTTCTTTCAAACGGTGTAATTGGATTCGATTTTCGAATGTATTACTGTTTTTATGTGGTAAGGTAATGAAAAGTTGGAAAAACACAAATTGTCGGATATTTTTAAAACGAAGAACTTTTCGAAAAATTTCTACTGTGCATTTTTGTTCCAGATGAAGAGTAGAATCGATTCCCTGAGTTTTTCCAGAAGGAACTAGGACACCCTGTATAGGCCTTCTCTATGAAGGCCTACAAAAACAACGCTGCAAAGTCCTTGTCAAATGGGTTTATTATTCTATTGTGCATACCTACAGAAATGTTGGCTGTTCATTTACCTATTGTTTCTTTCATGTGCAATAATTGAAACAGATATTTTTGATGGTTTCTACCAATTTTGGCGGGGATTCACCAGGCTCGACGGAGTAGCAACTTATCCCCCCGATGATGGAACCTACATATTGCACCTCCCTCACCTACCGCACTACCAACTCCTCCTACCTCGATTTTTTAATATCACTCGCAGCTATTGTACCCCCTTTCAACGTTAATCTTCGAAATGGGAGATGGTGCGGTGCGGTGAGCTCATCTAGAAGAAACGGGTCGGGATGAGAAGTGCTTTCTCATCCGACGGTCTTTCTGCCCTTCGGCCGACTGGCTCCTCGTGGCCCTGAACCGAGTTACGAGAGGTCTGAAGCATTATTAAATTTACGCTCCGTCCCTCTCGCGATGACCTGCAGAAGGGTTTGGAGGCGCCTTGTGAACCTTATTGAAAATCCAAGAGCTCCTCTCATATAAGGGCCAATCTACCTCATCGAACAGTCGACGTAAGAAACTGGCTACCCGGAATTTCAAAGATACCTAACTGGAAAGACGTTCGTTTTCCTGTTGCATGCTCTAGAAAGGAACGCCTTATCTAGAAAGAAGAATATAAAAAAAATTTAACTTTTTCTTCTTCTGTTACAGAAAAATAACCGTTGAGGCGAGACAAAAATAACCTTGCACTCATGAGGGAGTCGCGGTGGCAATCGTTTTACCAAAAATTAGGATTCATCTCATCATTTTTCTTACCTGGTGAATGGTTAGGAGTACGGTTAAGTGTGACGAATCGATTCACACTCGAGAGTCGATAAAATTATATGCATCAGAATCAAAATTTCCAGTCGAGTTTTGTGTTTCAGAAACCGAGGAACAAACTGATTTTATTCGTGTTTGTTGTGCACAATTCCTTGTAACCACCATATACGTATCTTGTCGAATGATCCACTCAAACGAACTGAAACTGGAAGGGTGCAAATGTGTGAGCTGGTCCACAGATGATCCCACATCGAAATCGATCCCATTTCGACATCGAAATCCGACAGTAACTTTCGGCTGAGCGTGCTCAAACACGATAATCCAGACACCCCCTTAACTCCGGTTCTAACTGACGATTTCGATCAAATTTGCAGGAATCATGCAGGTTGGGTTCCTGATGGTCCCTTGAGCAGTTCAGGATGGTCCGAATGATACCAGCGCCTGCGCCAACAACGCAAAACATAGTAACGACGCTATCTTTGGTTCTATTCAACCGACGTTTGTATTCAAGTTCTCTTCAAGTGACGAAATTTGGATAGAATAAATCTAGTGTCCCAAATGCCCTCTTATGAATTTTAGAGCATACGGGCCATATGGGTATGCGCAAACAACGATAAACTTGTCATGCTCACATCCAGGTTCCATTCGAATGGAATATTCAGGGATCATACAAGTAATCGGAGCGGTAGGCTCAGCGCAAAAGCAAAATCCTTAAAAATCCTTTAAATCCTTTTAAAGAACTAAATTTTTTGAGAACTTTGTCCGATTTTGCCCAAATGTGATGGGTACCTATATTTTGGAACCTATTACCAAATAATTTGGTAGCTAAAGGTATCTATTTTTTCCCCTACTTTAAGCTGTAGTAACTCGACAGACTTAGAATTTATACTAGTACTGTGAGAAAGCTATTATTTATACTGCCCACCCACTTTTCCCAGCTCGCAACAATTCATTCGCTTTTTTGTGTGTATTTCCAGCCATAGAAAACTTACCTAATTAATATCTAGAAACAAAGATGTGTACATTCGGTTTTTTTATGTGATGGAACCTTGTGGTATTTGCGAATGCCAACGGAAAGGTCCGGAGTTCGTTCACCACTCTTGACAAAGGTCAACGAATATTTAATACCCAACGGTAATTACCTCTCCTTCACTGTAACAGCACTCGACGGGTGGTTCATTCGATGGAAAACAACGTCATTTAGCACCGCAATCCCCTTATTTTAAATGTACGTTAACTTTCTGCTGAGGGACGAGTTCAATTGGCTGGCAAATTGGAGTGGATGACCCATATTGTGTCATTCCAAACGATATTTGACGTTGACTATATGAATAAAAAATATTCAAACTTCGCTAAAATGTTTTTTTTAGTAGCAAAGAAAATTTGATTGCAAGACAAGCAATTTTTACCGAAATAAAAAGTGTGTTAAATTCAAACTTTCGAGTCAAAAATTGCCAAAAATCGGGGAACACAGGAAAAATGCGCTGAAATATGGAGCGAAAATGTATTTTTTGTTGAATTTACTAGCTACTACTTGTGAGTTGTAAGGATTTTTCCTAGTCTCATTGTATCATATTTAATGACTTAGGCAGGTAGGTACGTAAGCATGGCTCGGAATCTCACTTGATTTTATTTATAAAATTTTGACTAATGATGCTGAACCTCTAGCGGAGTCCCAGTCGATTCAACGACGAAACATTTAAATTTATCATCATACACCAGAAAAATAAAAGTTGGAATTAGTCTTCACCCTGAGCCATTAACAGGAAGGATATACAAGAGGTTTGAAGAAGATAAAAGGTACACGGTGGAACAATTAAAAAAATAGAAAAAACCAACGCCTCCACACCTTCCAAACGAGTGCATTAGGGGTCGAATGAAACAAAGAATAACATCAAAGAGGAAAAAGCTACGAATTAAGTAGTATAGGGTAGAAATGGAGGTTGCTAGAAGAAGGCCAGTGTGAAAAGCAAGGTAGGTAAGTGCTTTTTGCTAAGTAAGTCTTTGCTCCCGTTTTTTTTTGTAATTTTTTTTCCTGTAATTTTCTAGTCCCGTCATTAACTCCGGTAGAATGTGGATTACAGGGAACCCAGCAAATGAAAACAGGCGAGGCGCTGCGTCCTCGCAGAGTCAAAAGAAGTAATATTGCTCCCAGCACCCGTCCCTTGGGGTTGACCCTTCGGTCAGGGGTTTTCTTTTGAAAGGAGTTTCCAGCGTTGAATTGAGGCTCTCGCATAACGCGTGTGTGCTACAGCTTGTGTAGGTTCATACGGTCGAGGTAAACCCTCGAAATCAGTTGGAGCCTGAGAAATACCTTACGAATCGGAAGCTTTGACGGACGGTAAACGTGGTTCAGTAGTATTTCTCCACAATGTCAGTTTAGTTGACAGCATGTTTGAATAAATATACAGACTGGCTGTGTCACATAAAGGGATTAGCTGTTGTGGAGGATCCACATCCCACTACGTTTCATCATTGAGTAACTGAGATGAATAACCTATAATGAAGACATTATTTCGAGTTGAAACCTTCATCTGCACGATTGGTCACCAGTATACGGAGAGTGCCCATGCCCTGAAATCATCCTCACTCAAGTCTCATTTTCTTCGCAGGTAGTTCCAATGCTACATACCGAACCATTCGAATACTTGTTACATGAGGTTTTCACAATGCCATCCGTTCCCGAGCGCAAACCGAGCATTCAACTATAACCAGGCTGGTTACAGCCGTATAAAGTTCATTGAAGCTTGCAAGCTTATCGCTCATTCGATACCTTGGGTTCCGCTGTGCCCTGGCACCCACACTGAGGTAAGTAACATTGTTGCTCCAGGTGTAATCAATCAAGCGCCACCACCTTTCACGACAAGGCTTCCTATTCAGTGAGCCCACTTTTGACAAGGAGGATTACCCTTCGAAGAGTACATCCTCCCTCAATTGAAAAACGACATGGCATCGAGCAACCTCACTTTACATGGTTCACCGAAGAAAAAATCCTGAGGATTTAGAATGACACAGTTAAAGTTTGCTCCTGAGTTGTAAAGTGATTGGGAAATTAAATGATAGTAGCAAGTTTTGCTCAGTCCGAACCTTACTATGGAACCACCTATTCTACCTCCTATTCTCTCGGCAAGGGCAGTTTCACGCTAATGATGCCGAACGGAGCTTTGTCCTCTTTCGACTGAGAAACTCTTGAGCGACTACATCGGTGAAGAGAATGACTGTTAATACCATCCGTAGTTTCCTGTGTCTGCACTCGATTCTCTCAAACAGTACCTATAAGTTTTGAGAAAAAAACTGCATACTAGAGAAACCAAGTTCTTGTAGAGGGAGAAATCTGAGGAATTGGGGGAAATCGGGTTGAAAGAGGACGTTTGCCCGACAGGGAGCAAACAAAAACGCTGAATGGATACCGCTCATTGGTGCTCTATTCAACTAAGTGATGCTAAAATAAGATTCTCAACCACTTAGTCAAACTAAGATTATATTTGCTTTCATTTACGAGATTTAGTTTGTGAGATGTAGTGAGAAAAACTCCATGATCCGATGCATTTCATAAAACTGTCATAAAATTTAGTGTTTTCTAACTTATTTATCATTGATCGGGTCTTCACCTATGGGTTCAGCGATGTGTGATTTTTACCAGAATCTTTTCTTGGGTTATCAACCGAAGACATTTAATTCCCCCATTTAAGTTTCATTCTAATGAAACTGAGGATTCAGAAATATAACAGTATTGGCCTACAATTGATGTTTGACTCTCTGAAGACCATTTTATAGATACATACTGGAAGTACTGACTACTAGGTACCTATTCTTCAAACGCTGTTACAGAGACCAATACCTAAGACTGATCCGATGCGTAATAAAACGCTATAGACTTTTCAACAGCCGGTTTTTGCAAACCACATTAAGGGGTCTTCAAACTTATCAATGATTTAATAGTTAGATGCATGTCTTTTTAGGGTATGTATTACATTTAATATTACATTTATGTATGTAATAAGACATTTTGTACGACGGAGTATTTTAAGAAACCTTTTTATACAAGGTGTTATCATGCAATTAGTAAACTTTATGAACAGTTCAAGAAATTAGTAAAGGTTATGCCCACCTGCGTGGAAGAATGTACTGTACTTACTCAACAATTTACAACATTACTAAAAATTTACAACAATTAAACATTACTAAAATGTGCTCGAACTCGAGCACTTCAAGATTTTATCGCTACTAAACATACACATCATTGTTTGAACATAATATTCCATCTGACAGCAGCATTTGTTGTACTTAAGCCTTATCAGATCCAAATTGTGCTTATTATACTCACAGTAATTTCCACTCAGGTTATAGCCAATCGGTCTCCACCAGCCGTTCATAATGGTATCAATTGGTAATCCCCCTCCTATAACTACAGTCATTAGGGTAATGCAGGGTGCACACCTAATCTCTCGACATCCAATTATTTGTGGAATTACCCACTAACTTCGGTAGAGGAATCGTGCATATTACACAAGGTTATCAGGGAAAAAAGTGAACTCAGTAAACGCACTCTGTGTATGGTAGGAATAAATATACAAATACGTATATTATATGTAGGTATACCATCATGCGCAGTTCAATGCCCGATTAGAATAGCAGAAGTTGTTAGTGAGCCGAAGAACCATTATCGATTATTATAGCTGAAGAAGGGGATCGATGAGGTGATTTCGCACCACATAATACAGCTTGCAGAAGAAGTTAAAGAGTTGAGTAAAGCTGAAAATAGAACCAAGTTATCTTACTTTGTCCGATAACACGTCGTAAAATTTAAAAAATTCCTCATCTTCCACATTTCCATCATCCTGTGTAAAGAGAAACAGAAATAAATAAATGTCACGGTTATAAAATGAAAAGTAGATATCAAATAAAAACATGATTAATACATAAAATATATGAAAACATGAGACGTAAATCGCAACTCACGAAAATGAGAATATGGCAGATATATATATATATATAATACTCCAATAGTTTTTTTTAATGAATGATCAATGAAAAGACCAATTTAAAAACAAAACCTAATCGGATAGTAGCAGCTTGCATGAACAAGTTATCAGCTATCGCCATCTTTTCTAATGTTTCAACAGTTTTTAGGGCTGAACCAAACCGATCGTCGTTAGCTGGGCGACTGTGACGGCACAATTCGAGTTTTTATCTCAAATGGTTACCTACGAGTTTATAGAACTATTCATATAATAGAGATATATTTACAAATATATTTACGATCAGTATACAAATATATCGCGTAATAAATCTTGTATTATGATTAAATTTATGGTCTCAAAATTTCCGAAAAAGTAAGAAGTTGTACCACGGCACAGTGAAAATCACACAAAGTTGGTTTTTATCTCAAATGGTTACCTACGAGTTTATAGAACTATTCATATAATAGAGATATATTTACAAATATATTTACGATCAGTATACAAATATATCGCGTAATAAATCTTGTATTATGATTAAATTTATGGTCTCAAAATTTCCAAAAAAGTAAGAAGTTGTACCACGGCACAGTGAAAATCACACAAAGTTGGTTTAAGGTTTGAGTGCGATTCCTTCCACTACAACTACCTCTCCGCTCTTGATTCGAAAAGAAATCCTTCGTGACGGGAACAGAAACTACATACGCTGTTTTTAGAAATAATTATTCTAGATCACCTGTCGCATGCCACTCACATGCCTCACGTAGGTATTCCGTTCGGTCGCAGGTCGTTAGGTTATAAAATAACTTCATAGCGTGATTCGGATGGAATCGACCACCCAATTGAATGTACTCTAATGGGGTTAACTGGATGACACGATACGACCAGTAGTAAAACACGAGCCCCATCCATAAGAGACACCGAATAGCTCGCCGTGTCTCGCCCATACAGTATCAGAGGGAAATTCGGAGATAACCAGATCAGACTAATGTGAGGTTCACCCCAAGGGAGATTCACGGGTCCGTTTCGTGCCTAGCGGTAATAAACTGGTGGGGAATGTGCGATGCACGTCGGCGGTTGGGATACTGCACTGGTTAAGTCAATTGGCGGCTGATCGGTTACCTACATGCAGTCAGATCGATTGCTGTGTGGCGATCCATCTCACGTACTGCGATCCAATGACCGCCCGTGGAGTCGTTGTGACGAAGTTCACATCAAATGAAAACTATTTTCAAAAAAAAAAAAAAAACACCACAGTCATGCAGCATGGCTATAAGAGCGAATTTTCGAAGAAATAACCACGTTCCTTCATCTTAAAAGTGCTCCAGTTTGAGAACGGAATGAGATATCGCAATTCTGATTTCACCATCGTGTTCAGCGTACAAAAACCTTTAAAATGAGGTGTCACTTGTCAGACTGTTTCATTTTGGGAATTTATGGGTAATTTTCCCCCCCTAAAACTCCCCAAAATTCCCCCTTAGAGTGACCCGATTCTGCCCATCTACGAACTTAGCCTGTCGATTGCCAAGACAGATTTTTCGTGAAAATTTGAACTTTTTATCTCAATTCTTTCGAGAGTTATCGTCTGGAATGACACATACATATATAAATATATATATATAAATATATATATATATATATATATATAAATATAATATATATATACATTTTCGGAATCTTTCGGAAATTCGAGTTTTAAAAATTTTG
Source organism: Leptopterna dolabrata (assembly GCA_954871275.1). Lineage (NCBI taxonomy): Eukaryota > Metazoa > Arthropoda > Insecta > Hemiptera > Miridae > Leptopterna > Leptopterna dolabrata. The sequence continues at coordinate 19,389,632 of OX940984.1, read as the reverse complement.
GACCGAGAACAATAGCTTCCTTTTCTTCGAAAATTCGCTAAAAGGTGAATAATATAAATGTCGTTAAAACCAGATGATTATAATTATGAAAGAATTGTCGAATATCTTGCCTACTCAATTCATTCGCACCTCTCGAAGTACGTGCTACATTATTATCTACCCGAACAGTTTCCTCTGTCTCTGACCAAGAAAAATTGAGTCCAATAATTTATTGCAATCCCATAAATATTTTTCATTATTTAAATATGTACCTAATTAGGGTGGAAGGGGGAGGGGGGGGGGGGGGGGGGCAAGATGGTTTCATCTTACAAAATTATTGCATCCTTCCCTTTTTACGTTGGGCAAAATTAAAATAATGTCGCTCCACGTTCTTGAGCGACTGTTCTAAATAAGTACCTAATCAAATCTATTTTTCCCCACCAATTTAGTATGCCATGTTAGCGCGCACGTATCTCAATGTTTGGTGATTCTTCAGCCATTTTAAACCAGCAGTAACTCAAATTTGACCAATGTTCTGCATTCCCGAAATTACCATCATCAAACAAATTCTTCGTTTGTTTCATATATAAATATGCCGAAAAAACTCATTAACCAAGTTGTTTGCAGCTCACTTCGCCACGGTTTTTGAGCCTAAAGCCCCCAGCACTGTCCCATTACCTTTGGATGCAGTGTCCTTGGGTCAGTTGAGTGTTGCTGAAGGATCAGTTCTTAGTGCCCTCTCAGGCCTGGATATTTCCAACCACCGGTCATGTTGAGGTCCTGTTCATCTGCCCTGGCTGCTCCTCTTACCTCACTTTTTAATCGGTCGCTTTCACTGGGGAGCTTTCCCTCCCAATGGAAGCATTCCTTCATTACACCAATTCACAAAGGTGGAGATAAAACTGATATTGCACAATATCGTCCAGTGTGCTCCATATCGACCATACCCAAGATTTTGGAGAGGCTGGTTGTTGAGCAGATTCGGCCGGTTTTCTCGTCATGGATCATTCCTGAGCAGCATGGATTCGTGAGTGGGAGGTCTACGGTCTCTAACTTGTTGGAGTTTCAGGAGTATACACTTCAGGCATTTGACAGGGGCCTTCAAGTCGATCTTATTTCCACCGATTTTTCAAAAGCATTCGATAAACTCTCACACCAGCTCATAGTATCCGTCCTTGATTCGCTTGGAGTTTTTGGGCGCTTCTTGTCCTGGATAGCGAGCTATTTGGATGGTCGAACGATGGCTGTGCGATTGAAGGATGTAGTGTCGGTGTCATTTCCCGCCAGTTCGGGTGTACCGCAGGGATCCCATGTGGGTCCATTGCTGTTCTTACTGGTCATCAACAATGTGAGCATTGTACTGGGAGGAGTGCGTTTCCTTCTTTTTGCGGATGATTTAAAGATATACCGCGCAGTTGAATCGCCATCTGACTGTTGGGTCCTGCAGGATGGATTGGATGCGATCCTCAATTGGTGTTCTTCAAGCGGACTGGCTTTGAATCCTGAGAAGTGTTCAGTTATGACATTCAATCGGTCCCTGCAGCCTCTTCATCATGGTTATAATATTGGCACTTTTCCACTAAGACGAGTGACTTCAGTTCGGGATCTGGGTGTGCTTCTCGATGGCCAGCTCACCTTTACTAGCCACATTTCGGGTGTGTCGTGCCGTGCAATGCGGGTTTTGGGCTTCATCAGGCGGAACACCAGAGAATTCGACCATATTCCTGCAATAGTCACGCTTTATAAATCCCTCATCTTACCTATTCTGGAGTATGCTTCGGTTGTATGGAACCCGTTCTACCAGTGCCACATAAGAGAGCTCAAGAGAGTGCACCATGTTTTCCTGCGTTACGTAGCGTTTAAACTCCGCATCCCGCCTGATGGGGTCAGCTATGCGACTTTGGGCCGGAGGTTTGGCTTGCTTGGGCTCCAGGATCGGAGATATATATCTGATCTTTTGTTCTTCCAGAAGATCTTGATGGGTCATGTTGACTCGCCGTCACTTCTGGCCCGGGTCAATCTTCTGGTTCCTCGCCCACATTCTCGCTGTCGTAACTCATTTTGGGTCCCATTCTCGCCTACAAATTACATGTATAACCGCCCCCTGGCTAGACTACCAAGAGAGGCCAACTGGATTTTGAACGGATGCCACGAGTTGGACTTCTTCTCACAATCCTCTGCAACACTACGTCGCCACATTTCCTCCATATTACTAAGTAACCATAATTAATTAAATCTGAGTTGTATTATTCAAGTGTATTTTTCTGAGCGTCTCTATCTGGGCGCGGATATTCCAGTTCATTTTATTTCGTTTCATTTTATTTTTTTATTTCTTCCTATTGTATTTTTCTTCCTATTGTGTTGTATTGGGCTTGCCCGTATCAAATAAATAAATAAATAAATAAATAAATAAATAAATAAATGTTTGAACCTATTGTAAGAAATATATTTTTAGGAAGTTTTCTTCAGAAATTAGCCGATTTGGTCTTCAAAATTCGTAAAAACGAAAAGTTTGACGAAAAATGGCTTCTAGGGCTGAAAAACGTAATTCGACTGGCACGACATGATACCTACTGGAAGAAGCGGGTAAACTGACGTCGACTGGAAAACGATTAGTGAACCGTTTTTTTCGATCCAAAGTATGCCGATCTTTCGTGTTTTGTGCGACACGTTTGTTCTTTAACACCTGATATCCAGTTTTGGTTATTATTTTCAATAATGAACCTTTGAAATCGAGCAAGAAAATAATGTTTAACCCCCCCCCTCAAAATTTGATGGTTTCCGTTTCAAGGTATGTAGATTCCGAAAATGGAATAACAAAATTCCTCTCCGTTCGCCGTACTTCGCACTTACCATGAACCAAAATAAATTAAATTTGATTTGTAGGTCCCATTTGGGGTCTAGTTGGTCCGCGAAGCGCGGCGTTACTGTCACGTCATCTATAACGCGTGAAAAATAGAGGTTGACATTTTCAGAACGCCGTAGCTCGAAAACTGTCAACAGTACGGTATGGGTTTTTTTAACCAAAGAATTTTTTGAGACCACCCGGAGCATTGTATGTCCAGCCGTTCGTTTGCAACGGAAAGCTTCGTCAACATGATCGTGAATGAAACGGTATAAATCCGGCCCAGATATCATTGACTAGGGAACACCTGGTTATAATCAGTGGCTGTATGAAAGAGAGTTGGTCGTTCCGTGATATTATTTCATTTGAAGAATGTTGGCTCTTTTGGATTTTGTTGACAGGTACTTTTGTAACTTCAGCAAACGTTATGCTTCATGAATAACAACAAATAATTAATTAATTATTGAACTATTGAATCCTCCGCATATCTATGAAACTGTAATATCGCCCGGCCGGCTCCAGTACTCGACTGACGACTTTCCTGGGAGGAGCACGAGGGAAGGTATTGACCACAGAAAACAGTGATGTACGCAGAAGGGGCATCTATACAGATAAATAATAAACCTTTGCGTAAACATTTGCAGCGTTTTAATCTATTCACACTGAATGGCGTTGCCCAAAGCAGTTACATACTCAACTATACCAGTCCCCAGCGTATAAATGGGAAAACATCAAGAATGACCAAACTCATCGGTGACATGTCCGTCACCCGCTCAGTCAACCGATCAGGTAGAAAAAGGCCCATGAGTGGAAAGTGATGTCGGTGGCAAATTTATCATTCAGCCAGTGATGTGTGACGGTATCTGTAGTAAATTTTAGAGGAGGCAGAGCATGTCATGTTACTAAATTTAGCGATCGAAAAACCAACGAATGTAACCCACACTCCTCACGAACATCAATACATTTATTTTCATTAATTTCATTAATTTACCATGGATAGGAGCATTGTCAGAAATAATTGGATTTTGAATTCTGATTTATTACCTTCAATAATGAACCTCCGATATAAAAATAAAATCAAGTTCCCTCAATAGTTTGTTGATCTGTGTTTCAAATACGCGAAATCAGTTAACAGGATTTTAAAAAATTTCACAACTTTTACAAGGGTTTATTTGGTTACCTACGTAAACCTTACGTCTGTAAATCACTATTCGGTGCCTACGCAATTATACATCAAGTGTCGTAACTATACGAAAGAACAGTCTATGAATAAAATATGGACGGGCGATGGGGAGGGATGGATGGGTTCGTTCCCAATTGGTCCCGTATATAAAATCCTGTTCAAAACGTGCTATTTGTTAATTTTTCGCACTGAAACCGCATTTCATACAGGCGTGTGGACATATTTCACATCAACAACTTTCATTTGATCATTAACATTTACGTGCATTCCAATGTTTTCTATGTGAGGGCTTTTGTGCAATATCATCATTTCGGTCAACTGAATGGTGGTTAATAAATTAATAAAAGTTCATCTTACTTCCACTTCTCCTAATTTGCGAAATTAGAGGGGTTACTAATTTGGGACACCCCAGACTGAGGTTCTATTAGAATTTATTTATTTAGTTGTTTAGTTGCATATATGGCCAAAAAAAAGGTTCAAATAACAATATTCACACCTTATAATGTACATCTAGACTCAAGATATAAGGAAGGAAAAACAAATTATTACACAGCGGTTTATTATTCACTTGTATAGATAACATAGGTATAGATCGGCGACGAACACTGTTTTTTGTGGCCAATACCTAACCTCGCGCTCCCCCAGGAACGCCATAAATCGAAAACCTACTGGAGCCGGCCGGGTAATAATTATAGGTTCATAATACGAGTATATGCCGCGTGATTCAAGAATTTTATCATTAATATTATTTGTTGTCATTCATGAAGCATAACGTTTATTTATGAAAGAAGGTACATTATCAACAAAATCCACATTCAAAGTAAATAATACCACCGAACATTCACCTCGATTTCATACAGCCATACGTGATTACAATCAGCTGTTCACGATCATGCTAGCGAAGCTTTTCGGTTCACGGCCTCGCTGTGAATGAACAACTGGACGAGCAATGCTCCGAGTGGTCTCAAAAAATGTCATCAATCAAATTTCATTAATTTCGTACTATACGAACCGCTTGCGGGGTACGGATAGAGGATAGACATTTTTAAATTCCATTCTCGTTTTCTACGTACCTTGAAACGCAAACCATCAAATTTTGTGGGGCGGAGGGGTGATTAGGGATGGTATGATAGAGATGGCATAGATGGATATGGGTGCTTAGGGATGCTTAAATACGAGTAGATGGAATGGATGGTTGTGCCTACCTTGAAACAAAAACCATCAATTTGTTGATTTTTTAAATAATTATTGAGTATAATAAGCTAAAACAGTTTGATGAGCAAAATTATAAACCAGTCTGATGAGCTCTCTTAGTTTTTTCTAATTGATGATCAACAACATATAAGTACGTACGCCATGATTATGACTGTACATAGAAATGAACATTTCACTAATTTGTTGAAATATGGACGGAGAGTGTAGATGGATACCTACACTGTCGGTACTGGGCGACCTTTTTTCAAAGGCAGTAGAAATTCAATTTTTTAGAAGATCAGCCCTTACACCACTCCGGATGATAGTTACCACATTACTCATTCAGGGGTGCTGTTACACAGATTTCTCACGGTTGTTAACAAAAACCGATGTTACCGATGGTTTAAAATCAAAAACTAAATTTGATAAGTCGGTGTCCCCAATCACCGCTGACGGCATAATGACATGGAAGTGGAGAGGAGTACAATACAGGAAGAATGTTGCAAGATTCTTAATGAATGCTTGAAATTATTTATATACTAATGGTTAGGTTTATTGAGTACGATGAGCTGAAATGCCGTTAACTGCGATAAAATTGCGAAGGGCTGGGCCAGGTTTCTAGGAGATTACACCTAACAGATACTGCGACTGGGGAGTGGAGAGCAGTTTCCGAGGCTAATTTACAACGATCGCGATACGAGAGGGCAGCTGTGGGGGTGAGGCGGTATATGCGCTGCCTACGGTCCCACGAGGACTTTGATCTTCCTCCGCAACGGTCTGACTTATTGGGAGCTGTAAACAACTACTCTATTCGCCCGGGCGATTCCGTCGAACGTGGGACGGGACGCACAAGACGCTTTCTAGATAATACGGAATGGTCGATACCGCGTTACCGTGTCAGCATTTCGGTAGTCCATTGGTAAGGAGGAGAAGAGCATATTTGTGTTTTCGACTTGCCAAGTACATCTGGAATTACTAGGTATGTACGTCAGAGAGCATGAATATTGTCGTGGTACCCCTCAAATTCTTGTACCACTACTATGTAATACCTAAATGATTTAACCAAATAAACGAAGGGAACAACCAGCTGAGGGACGCCGAGGGGAAAGTAGGGGAAGGGTCCCCTCCATCGGCCACCATCGCTCCTCAACGGTTGTAACCACCTTTGATGGGTTGGGGACGGGTGGAAAGGGGCCTTTATAAGCAGCCCTGCTAGTGCTAGCCCAGCTCCTCATTCGACCGACCACTCTCCGACTCGGGACTTCTCTCTCTCCCTCTTTCCTACCCTTCTCCTGCACTCGCTGTGGTGATAACCACGGGGTGCTCCCTTCTAAGAATACCTGCTGTGGCGATAACCGCGGGGCGCCTTCCTCTCCTTCCTCTAGCACTCCCTGTGGTGATAACCGCGGGGTGCTAGCTAAAGACTCCTAAAGAGCACCTAATACCTGCTGAGGTGGTAACCGCGGGGTATTAGTTACCTTCCTCCTGGCGCCTGCTGTTGTGATAACCAAGGGGCATTAGCAAAAGACTCCTACGGAGCACATCCTTCAATTTTCTATCCAAACCAACCTCATCCAACTTTCATTCAACCTCATCCAACTTTCCGCCCGGCTGTCATAAGCCCACTCACCGGCTTACGACAAATATCATCCGTGGAAATGCGGTAAATTCGTGGAAAATGATGAAGTAAGTTAACACGATGGGGTAAATTGGATAACAGTGCACTCACGCCTTCAGCACCGACCAGAGCTTGCAATATCCAACATTAGGTAGCCACAACAAAAATACTCTACCGAAACCCATATAAATAGGTATATGTTAGTATCAATCTGGAGAGAAAAAGAACCGACTCTAAATACAAGGTGTCCCAGAAACAGGCGTGCATGCAGCCAGGAATCGATTATCGAGGTGATTTCGAACGAAAATGTCTCTAAACATTTTTTTAAACCCTTGGTTTTCCTCTTTTTGGGCATTTCAAGTTTTTCTTTCCCCCTCGTAATTCACGTTTTCCAAATAAAGGTATCCATAAAACCCATTTTTAAGACTACAAAAAACAGTAATTGGCGACTACTGTTGAAAAGCTCTTTAAACTATGTAGGTACCTACCTCTCACAATTATGCTAATTTGAAGAATTTTTGAGCGGTCTGAACCCCTGAAATTCTTGCTTGAAAATCGGAATTTGGCTAACCTCAGAAAATACTAAAGAATTCAAAGCGATCTAGCTTAGAGGGAAACATAAATTCCACTTGGCTGCGATAGGAAAAACTGCCTCAGGACCTCTCCTGTCCAGCGGTATGGTAATTGTTACATTTACTGTACTACATGAGGGAGAAAATTGCGTTTGAATAAAAACTAAATAAATAAAATCGACCAAACCATGACTGGAGGGGTTAGATAAGTAATATATATTTTCGATATATATGTAGCTACTGACGCTGAGTCGAATTGTGACACTCCTGACTCATTCCGACGGATGAAAAATTTATTTTCCAAGAAAAATTGTGCATTTGTGCAGTGTGCAGTGAACAGTTTTCTTGCTAAATGGTTTATCGCATTTCCAAATAATGTATGCTCAGATTTACCATAATTATCTTAATTGAAGTTGCACCTAAACGATATGGAATAAATACCAATCATTCGAAAATCGAACTTCTGCGAATCCCAGGAAAGTGAAATGCACAGTTTGTCTGTGAGTTGTCTTCGAGCTACAGCGCTTTGACGTTTTTCATTTTTTCTGAGATTCGCCAAATTCCGATTTAACAAACGAGAATTTCGTGGGTTCAAACCACTCAAGAAATTCTTCATATTAGCATATTCTTGCAGGAAATTGGACTAGCTCTTCAACGGTACTCGTCAATGGTTTTTTCTTGTAACTTTAAAAATTGGTATTATGGCCAGTTCTATGTGAAAAAACGTTATTCACAAAAAAAAAAAAAACTTGAAATGCCGAAAACACGAACCATAATTATGGGTTTAAGATACATTTTCGATCGGAAATGACCTCAAACATCTATTCCTGCCTTCTTGCAGGTGTGTTTCACGGACACCTGGATAGCTTGTATACATACTACGTCTTATAATGAACATAAACGATCAGTTTCACTAGAAGTACAATTAACAACCTTCCAGTGAAGTTCATAGTCATTAGCAAGTCGAGTATTTGGGCCACCGCTTTCGAATCAAGCAAATCATCTTCAGAAGGTATGTTGATTGTATTACGAGTACATACTACTAGCGATACCCTTTTGATTCAATCTACAAACTTGAATTCAATTCTTCTTTTGGCGCCTCACTACAGAATCCACACCAAGAACGCGATGGTCGAAACAAATGTTCACTTCAAAATGTCCTCCAAAAATCAAAATTTCTACTCGCATTTTGCGCGAAGCAAATTTGGTAGGTAGGTACCTACCGTCTCTGAATACATTCAACATGCAATCTGAGACATAGAATACAGTGTAAGTTAGGTAACATAAATTCTATTGAAATGGGGAAGTAAACAACACGAATACGTCCAAGCGTCATAGTGAAATTCAGACACTTACTGGAAATTGCTTTTAGAGGGAATGTGCCAAATCAATTAATGAATTGGTAAAATAACAGCTGAGGAATATTATACTTAATCCAAGTAAGAAATCCTGCTTGCACACTGTATTAGTATTATTGTTATAATACAATGTTGAGTTCGGTTTTTAATTTTATACATATATTATAGTAGGTACCGTTGTGAATGAATGATGTTTTAGTGGGCGACTTTAATAATTACTGTAGGTAGGTAATTTTGATTATTTCAATGTACAAGTTAGTGTCTACGGCTGAAATAAACTTTCTCTCTCTCTTTCTCGTTCAAATACCCAACGGAGGATTTGGGGGGGGGGGGGGGGGGGGGGCTTTAAACCCTAAATTTGTATCACCAGCACCTTGACGGACATAGGTAAAACCCATTTCTATATTATACCAAGATAAGCATTCATTACAGCGTGACATGAAAACCTCAGTTATTGACTATCACGGTAGGTACCTAGGTACTCAAAAATTAATTTAGATGGGGAATTTTTGTCAAAAATTATTCTTGGGAAAAAATATTCGGAACTCTTAGAGAAATGGTAGTTCGAAGCCCGTTTTCAAAAATAAGCTATATTTTTTAGATGAGACTGGAGGCAACTGACTGGCTGGAGGCGGAGCGAAGCTTCGGAACCGAAGGTTCTCAATGCTGCCAACAACCCAACATTAGAAATGGCAAACCTTCTTGGCAACCTTCAAGAACCATTGCTGTGACTTTTCGTGAACCTCCCCTCGGTTTGATTTTGAGACCGTTTTTGGTTTATTATTCTGTGAATAATACACCTATGTACTCGCTCAGCAAAAAATTTTTATAACACCCCCTCAAACTTTTTTCTTTTACGTTTCAAGGTGCATAGATTCCAAAAACGCTGCAAAGTCCTTGTCACATGGGTTTATTATTCCATTGGACATACCTACAGAGATGTTGGCTGTTTATTTATTGTTTCTCATATAAAATAATTGAAATAGCTATCTCTGGTGGTTTCCACCAATTTTGGCCCCCAAAACTCGAATAAAGTACGCTCTTTTTTTTTTAAATAAATTATCTCTGATCATTGATAGTACCATTTAATCGTCTTGATCCACCTGTTGACACTTTTTCCAGTGTTATTATACAAATTGATGGAGATTTCAAACGATTTCCCAGGTTTTTGACTCATAAAAAATCAATTTCGGGAGCTGAACATCAGGTAGAACCTCAATTTTCTATTCTATGGTCAAAATCGACTTCATATTCGGTCTTCTCGTCCCCAAAAACATGAAAAACGATACCTTAAAAGCTCATGTTACCAACATGTTGCTAAAACGCAAAAAGTACCTATTTTTATACACATTTTCACTCATAACACCCCTGGGTATATTCCGATCGGGCTGAAAAGTTTCGGGACACAACTAGGGCCCAAATGGAGCATGTGTGCGAAAGAACGATTTTTTTAGACCGAAAATGAAGCCTGTACACGTGATACGGCGGACGGCGGACGGCGTACGGCGGACGGCGTACGGCGGACGGACATTGCATTTTTGGAATCTACGTACCTTGAAACGGAAAAGAAAAAATTTTGAGGGGGTGTTATAAAAATTTTTTGCTGAGCGATTACATAGGTGTATTATTCACAGAATAATAAACCAAAATGCAATGTCCGTCCACCGTACGCCGTCCGCCGTCCGCCGTATCACGTGTACAGGCTTCATTTTCGGTCTAAAAAAATCGTTCTTTCGCACACACGCTCCATTTGGGCCCTAGTTGTGTCCCGAAACTTTTCAGCCCGATCGGAATATACCCAGGGGTGTTATGAGTGAAAATGTGTGTAAAAATAGGTACTTTTTACGTTTTAGCAACATATTGGTAACATGAGCTTCTGAGATATCGTTTTCTATGTTTCTGGGGACGAGAAGACCTAATATGAAGTCGATTTTGACCAAAGAGTGGAAAATTGAGTTCTACCAAATGTTCAGCTCCCAGAATTGATTTTTTATGAGTGAAAAACCTGGCAAATCGTCTGAAATCACCATCAGTTTGTATAATAACACTGGAAAAAGTGTCAAGACGTGGATCAAGAGGATTAAATGGCACTACCAATGATCAAATATAGTTTAAAAAAAAAAGAAAAAAGAGCGTACCTAATTTGTGTTTTGGGGGCCAAAATTAATGGAAATCATCAGAAGTTGCTATTTCGAGTATTACGCATGAAAGAAACAATTAATGAACAGCCAACCTTTCTGTAGGTGTGTCCAATATAATAATAAACCCATGTGACAAGGACTTTGCAGCGTTTTTAAAATGCATTTATAAATTTGCATAAATTGAATTTATAAATTCACTGGGATTCAAAGTGGTGCATTAGCGCTACAAGCGGAATTTGAGTGGAACTGCTCGGCGATTTACCTAATACTTCATTTCTAGCGGGAACTCGAAAATTCAAATTTCGCACTCGTTTTCTGCCTGGTCGTTCCGAAATAAACAACTCCTTAAGTGGTAAATAAGTATTAATTTCCGTTATTGAAGAGAATTTGGCCAAAAAAATGGGACTTCGTAGCCCATTCAAACTGCCCATTGTTTCAGTCAACTCCACACTGCATACGACCGTCCTATTCATCATTGAAATTCCAATATGTGATATCGATTTCTGTCCTTTCGCCTCATTATGAAATTGATTCCTCACGACCTAAGAGTAACCTCCGTCATTGACTTGATCCATTTTTGATGCTATGTCCGTCCCGGTGCATCAGCTTACGATGAGAACTGCAAAGAGCATTTCAACGGGAGCAGTAAAAATACGCGAAAAAAGAGAGAAATGGCGAGGGGGGGGGGGGGCTGTAGGAGGAAGAACAGCCGAAGCTGGGACCGTGACTTTAAATCCATTTCATGGCAGTAAGCTGGGGAAGCCGGTACACGTTAACCCTTTTTCGGCAGTCACTCGAAATTCAGTGAGCTGTTGGTAACAAACCGTCCATGTAGGAAAGTCTGAGCAGTTGGCGCATTCGCCGTGTATTTCCCACGCCACTCTCACACAATGATGGACATAATGGTCAGGTACTCTTTTTTTAAATAAGCTTAGAGTAGCTTTTAGAGTTTTTTTTTGCCTATTGTCATCCGAACGTTCGTAGGAAACAAAATCAAACGTTGAGTTGTGCGGGTCAGCCAAGATAGTTGATGGCCGGCTGAATTACCCCTCCGCTGCACGGGATAGTTGGCCGCACTGCACGAACACCGTAGGAAACGTATCGGTTATGGTGAATTGCCTCACTGACTCCTCACAGCTGGAATAACCATGGGTGGTGCATGATGAGCGGAAGTATTACTGATCTGATGAATGACCGGCGAATTGTGCCGTAGTTATGATTTCCTGCGTGTTTTGGGTACTAAAAGGTTCTGAGCACTGACACCCAGGTACGATCAGCAAAGAGCGAGTGGAAAGTCCAAGTTCTTCAAATAAAACCTGCGTTAAACATTCCACCTTTTCTGTTCTATCTTGAAGATTCCAATTCTTTTATGTCACCATCACAAATTTCAAACTATTATTCAGTTCAGGAATTGAAATTTTTGATTGGTTAACTACCTACCTACTTTCGAATGGAAATCGAAATTGGTTCCCTCCCATTCCCATTCAGTCGGAGGTTTTCAATGCGTTTTCATTAATTAAATATACAACTCCGACGAGAGCGCATTCCGTCCCAATCATTGTGTAGTACTTGGCAAATTTTCCCGTTAGCCACTAATCAACCACGAATTAATTAATTGCGGGTTTCTCGATGGTTTTGATTTTCAAAGAGAATATGAAAATATGAACGGCCATTAGTTTATTCATATTTTTTGCGAGGTCTAACCTCACCCGTAATTAATGAGCTCCTGAAACCAGTACGTTTATTTGAGTGTGCTTCGGTCAAGTTAGGTAGTTAAATTTATTATATAATTTATTAATTCGAATCACGTCCCTCGCTAGCCCGTGTATGGATCACCAATAACTTCATTCATTAAAATGTTTGCCTTACTTTGTACTTGGCTATTATGCCTACTGAATGAGTTGAAAATTGAAACAGAGGGAAATTCTCCCAAAATTTACGACCTCCGTTGGTTTTCTGAACCATTGTGATGAAATAATAAATTATTATTCCCTTCGGAAATACGCTGGAGAATTACGTCGATTTTTCGTTTTCAACCTCTACAACTAACACATTTCCCGAGCAAAATATCTTCCTGAGGCGTATGAACGTAGAGAGCATGAGGGCACAACCATTTTATACAAATACATAAACACCGACAGGGGCTTGTGGTATCAGCAGTATTTTTGTTTGCAGTTAGCAGTGGTACATATTGTTATTTAAAGCATACTGAGGTGGTGAGAACTACTTAGATAGTACCATCAACTCAAGTAGTCATGTTATTAATTTTTAATTTCGTTTGGATTATTATTCTGTGAATAATACACCTATGTATTCGCTCAGCAAAAAATGTGTATAACAACCCCTCCAAATTTTTTTTTTCGTTTACGTTTCGAAGTGCGCAGATTCAGAAAATGCAATGTCCGTCCGCCGTCCGCCGTATCATTTGTACCGGCTTCGTTTTCGGTCTAAAAAATTCGTTCTTTCGCACCCATGCTCCATTCGGGCCCTAGTTGTGTCCTGAAACTTTGAAGCCTGAACGGAATATACCCAGGGGTGTTATGGGCAAAAAATGGGCATAAAAGTAGGTATTTTTGGTGTCATTTGTGTTTTAGTAACATGAGCTTTTTTGAGGTATAGTTTTCCATGTTTTTTAGGACGAGAAGATCGAATATGGAGTCGATTATGACCTAAGAGTAGGAAGTTGAGATTCTAACGAAGCTTCAGCCTTAAATTTACGTTAAATTTTGGTATAAAATCGTCGTTCTTCCGCACACATTTTGGGTCCCCATTTTGGAACACATTTGGGCCCTAGTGGTGCTCCAAAGCTCGGCAGCCTGATCGGAATACACCCAGGGGCGTTATGGGAGAAAAATTGGTGAAAAAATAGGGGTTTTCGAGTTTTTTTTTAGGTTTTAGTTAACATGACCTTGTGATGCATAGTTTTTCATGTTTTTTTTTAGCGCGAAAGGACCGAATATGAAGTTGATTTTGACCAAAGAGTGAAGAATTATTGATGTTGTAACAATGGTCAAGTTCCCAAAATTCATTTTTTATATGATTAAAAAACCTGGTAAATTGTTTGAAATCACCATCAATTTCTATAATAACAGTAGAAGTGGTATCGGCAGGTGTATCAAGATGGCACTATCAATGTTCAAAGATAATCATATCGATTTTTTTAAAGCAGCTGAAGTAGTGTTTTTGGTGACCAAAATTGACGGAAATCATCTAAAATAACTATTTCAATCACTGTGCATGGATGAAAAAATTAATTAACAGCAGCATTTCTGTAGGCATGTCCGATAGAATAATAAACCCATGTGACAAGGACTTTGCAGCGTTTACTGAGTTAGTGGTAACTGTTTTTCCAATATAGATTAATTATATTCTGATAATACGGCTATTTTGCATTTGATTCTGATATTAAATTATTTTTCTCAAACACCTTTGAGTTGTCCACATCTTCACCAAAATCAATAACAATGCATCTTCAATCGTCAAGCTGGATCTTGTAAGGGACCGGTAGGAGTAAACCTAATTCGGAGGTATTAAATAGAGATTTGTATTCATACATGGTATTATACCATTGTCCCAACAGCTCTTTTGTGAAGTTTAACAAGCTCCAACACTTCCTAATTGCTGAATATGAAACAAAACTCTTTCTGATCTATCTAAAACGCGCTACATTTCCATTTTGTTGAAACCTCCAGTAGTTTCCCTTCGTAAGACCAGTTTTCTAATTATTTCTTGTTGCCCAACTCCCTAATAATATTCCAACACTTGGAGAGAAAACTCTATTCCAGCATTAATAATGAAGCCCCACATCCACTGCTGGTGATTCTTCATCAAACCTCCGTAGACTTTGGAGAAATAACCCCCGGATCAACCCCTGTCGTGGTACGTAGTAGCTGATGCCATGCTACGTATTTTGAGACAAACAGCAAAGTCATACGATGAATGGTTCTTTTGGTTTATTATTTTCAATAGTGAACCCTTGGAATCGAGCATGAAAAAGAAGCCCAAATCTAGTCACCAGGGTTGCGCTAACAATTGGGAATTGGCCCGAGATAAAATCATTGCTAGGGATCACCTGATTATATTCACAGAGTATGAAGTCGAGTTGGCTGTTCTGTGATATTATTTCATTTGATAAGTGATGGACTACCGGTTTTTTTTTTGGTAGGTACTTCTGAAACTTGAACAAACGTTGAAGTATTATTGACGGAAAATTATTACAAAATCGTAAATTATTACACAACGGTTCATTATACCATCTACGTAGAAGGGGCTGGAGTTTGTTGGTAGGTACGTTTGCAACTTTTTTCACTCCACATCAACAATTTCCCTTCAGAACTTCATTATGCGCGTTTCTTTTTGCCATGTTAGGTACTGTTTGTCATCGACAGAATTATTTCAGCAACATTTAATTCCTGATTTAGGTAGGCACCTAGTAACGAGTAAGGGGTTAAGAAGTAACCTACGGAGGTTCTGTCATATACATAATATGTATTGTTTGCGCTTACCTTCCTTTTCGACTCCCGTAATATTGTCTACTCACACTTCTCACATTTCTGAATGTATTTTCCACAACAAACTCGTAGACTTGTTGAATTTAGTTTGTTTCTAACCTCAAAATATTAGCCTTGAAATAACCTGATGTGTTGTTGCTATATCTTGTTACCCATCAGTGATGGTATGCTGTTGGTTGTTCACTTCATGGATAGGGCATGGATGCTTGTTACGGTTTTCTCTGGAGTATCCATAATCCTCATTTTCTTTCTTGTTGTTCTTGGGGAACTTAACCCACCCAATTTTATATAAATTTATTAAATTATTGGACAGCTCCAAGTAATTTTCAGTGGACTCCTTCATGTGCGTGAGTGACATTTTTCATATCATTTTTGCAAGCTGCAGCCATTGGAAAACAACGCCTGTTGCTGGAAGCCATCTTTAACTTCACTTCTAAAAAATGAGCCCACCTGTTAACAGCCTTGTGAAGTTGATTCAGTTTTTTGAAATCCGCGATAATTACCGTTCATATCGCCCATCCACGCTTGGATTCCATCGCATCCTCACCAGAAACTCATTTGCTACCCCTGGAGAGCTCAGGACTGCTGTACCCCTGAGAATTTTGGTGCAGTATCATCCTACACAGGAACTGGGTGATCCTGCTTCAAGATCCTTCTGGCAAATTATTCATCTTCCCCTCGTCATCATCACATTATCACATCATCAGTCAGACCAGATAAGCCATAACCATTTGTTTGGCCTTAAGCTGTCATCTAATATATATAATTTTTGTTGGTCCTTCGAGTATTTGTTTATCCTAAATTATTGAAGTCATTAATCGTATTTATGTATAGAATAGTACATATTATATTATAGACGGGTTATCTATACAGAGAGCTGTGACCTGGTACAGATCGTTTTCGGATTCTGCATACCTTGAAACGTAAACCATCAAATTTTGATGGGTGGGGGGGGGGGGGTTAGAATTTTTTTTTTCAAGCTCGATTCCAAGGGTTCACTATTGAAAATAATAAACCAAAAGAGCCATTCATCGTATGAGTGTGCTGTTTGTCTCAAAATACGTAGCATGGCATCTACTTCCATTTAGAAATGGTAAATTAATATAAACAGAAGTAATGGTTACTCCTCATTTTAATCTCCACTCATAGGTAGGTACTACTTCAGGATGCTTCTGAATTTGAATCGTTAGGAATCCCCTTTTTGAAATATGCAAGAATGATGTTGATGTCACACGATATTATGGAAATAGGAATAATATTTGCCAAAACACGTCTCTAGACAAATTAATCATCAATTCTTACAGGAAACAGTCGTGCTCAAAAGAGTTCAAGAAATAACTTCGAACATTTTGGGTTGTTTCTACAAAATCCAAAATTATTTTACTCCAAAACTTTCTTCTATTTAAAAAATGCGTCAAATTATCACCTTTTTCAATTTTTGTTCGTTTTACGTAAATTTTCCAAAATGATACCGCGTGGGATCCATTCTTCGGTAGGAACAACGGAAGACCCTTGGCGCTAACCGCGAAGTGTCAAGTTATACTCGCACTAGGTCATAACCTAGGTAGCTATAAATGTCATACGTTGGGCGAGAGGTCCTAAAATTCTTCCAACACCTCTACCACATTTCAAACTCCTGACATTCGATTTCGGTTATGAGCTGTTAGCGCTGTGAGGTCAGTTTGTTGTTATAAGAGTCAAGAATATAGAATTGAGCTATGGCAACGTTCAGTACACCGCTTTTGTAACTATCACGACGCAAATTCACTTCCAATTTCCCTTATCACATGCATTCAAAATGCTCTGAACTGAAACATACTGTGCTACCTCAAAAACGCCGCGTATTATAACACAACGGTTTACTGTTTTCCTGTGATGATGCCCCTTCTGTGTAGGTCGCGGTTTTCTGTGGTCTCGCCCTTCCACGAGGAAAGCCGTAAATCGAATAAATGCCACGACTAATCGGAGTGTCTTGAAATTCATATGGGACCTTCTACAAACTACACCCTAACTACCCACCGAATTTTAGCATAATCGGGTCATCTATTCCTGAGAAATTGAGTACCTCGGATTCGCGTTTCCTCACAGTGGCCATACCAATGATCCGATCGTTCTGTAATTCATACTGAGCGAGCTACACCCCACCCTCGTGGACCAACGTCTTAGACCCCAAAAAATTGGACCTACAAAACCAATTTCATCAATTGAGGTTAACTGTAACTAAAGAAAAGGTAAGCAGTATATGATTACACAACGGTTTATTCGCCCATCTTGCGTAGATCACTGTTTTCTGTGGTGAACATCTACCCTCGAGCTCCCGCCAGGAAAGCCCTAAACCGAGTACTGGGGCCAGCCCGAAAAATTCATAATAAGGCGCAGGATTCAATAATTCAATAATTAATTATTTGTTGTTATTCATGAAGCGTAACGTTTGTTCAAGTTACAAAAGTAGCTATCAACAAAATCGAAAAGGGCCATCATTCTCCAAATGAAATAATATCACAGAACAACCAATTCGACTTCATACAGCCATCCGTGATTGTAATAGCTGCACCGTTTGATTCACGATCAGGCTGACAAAGCTTTTTGGTGCAAAAGAACGGCTGGTCGTATAGAGCACCGGGTAGTGTCAAACATTTCTTTAGTTTCTCATCAATTTAAAACGTAAAAAACCATAGCCTTCTATTTAAAGTTTTCGAGCAACGGCGTTCTGAAAATTGCAACCCCTGTTTTTCAGCCCTTACAGATGGCAGACAGTAACGCCGAGCTCCGTGGACAAACTAGACCCCAGATGGGACCTACAAACCATATTTCATTCATTTTGGTTCATGATAACTAAGGAAGTGCGAAGTACGGCATACGGCCATCCCATCAAATTTTGAGGGGGTTTACAATTTTTTGTTCATGCTCGATTCCAAAGGTTCACAACTGAAAATACCAAAATGGCTGACCAATCGATCGATGACTTATTCACGGTTATCGCAGAACCGGATTTCTACCCATAGATGTTTCCCTAGCATCACGTTCGCCAGTCTGAGGTGATCATCGTCTTTCAAAATCCGATCATCGATCCCTCCGAAAGGTTTGGAATTTTTCGAGCCGAACTAATGAGGTGGTCGCACGCTATTCCGTAATTAAACGCTGCGCCGGGTATCGGGCGACTGAACTAATCGAACCCGTGAAGTTGTGGTGGATTGGACTATATTGGACTACGCGATGATTATTCGTTGATGTTGAAATTGCTTGATGGGCCCCCACTCCGCAGCACGAAGATACCTATACGCCCACAATCGAATTCCCAAAGTGAAACCGCAAACATAGGTAATGGCTGCACCATAAAATTCAGATGACATTGTACTTGTTTCGATTTTGCGCGAGATAGTGCGTAGATAAATTACTTTTCTACTCGGAAAGAAGGAGAATGAGGGCAAGTCCGTGGATAAAGTGTCCCCCCCTTCGGATGGTGGCTGGTTTGAAGGTAGCTAATTTCGGGAGCCGTGTAAATAACGGAGCCCACTATATATGCGGTAATTGTCGACTAATACCTTTTACCTGCCCTGGAATAGTTCACCTCGCATACTCTACTCTAGCGGTTCCCACACTTGATTCTATCAACTCCCGCTTTCGTTATGGCAATTTCATTAACCCCCTCTTCAAACTCTGTACATCAAGTTGAGGTTAAAATTGGAGAGGAATTGTTAATCCCCCATCTGTATACCTTTAACTGAGGAGGACCAAAAAACCCATCACCTTTCTGCCCATTCATCCTCAGAGAAATGAGGGCAGGATGGTGCTTTTTTTTTAAATATAATCTTGTAGTAGATATCCAAGCTTGAAACTTGATGTAATTGATTTACACAACGATTAGACTTTATTCGCACCATTAAAAGTCAAATGAGGCTGCGGTAAACAAGGCCCACTAACCTTTTACTGTACTTAATTCAGCATAATATAGAGGAGATTCGAAAGGCCTGCAATCTTTGAACTGAAGATAACATTAATTCTTCCACGCCATCTGTTGCGTGACGCTGTTGGAACCAGCTCCTAAATTTGAGAAAATCTGAAACTTGACCAATTCTTAAAATACAATATCAAGCTACATCGAATTACCTACCTCCAACCCGAACGATTTAGTCACAACGAAAAAGGTAGGTTCTCATCTGATAAACGACATGATTCAAACTTTTGTCTTGAAGTTCTGAAAATTTCAGGATTAGGTGTGGTGTTATTATATATATATATATTATGGATAGCTCGTCCGTCTGTGAAGTATGTAATGAAATACGATGTTTGATATAGGTAAAAGGTAATAAACCTTTGATGGCATATCAATAGTTAAGAAGGTTTCTTTATTATTTTCAACAACTGTCTATTGTTCAACGAATTCCTTCCTTCAAGGAAGTTCTACTATGATGTTCTACTGATAAAAACGCCAACGTTTTAAAAACATCACGAGAAACATATAAACCACAAAATATAGTCCCTACAGAAGAAAAAAAGCACTAGGAAAAAACTCCCGTCAAGAATGAACGACATAATTCTAAGAGTTGATGGGGGCCCAGGGTGTGCTACAGAGTCGTAAAACGTGACTTGTTGTGGGAAAGAGACTTGATATCATATACCAGACCACCACCATCCCACAGCTGAACACACGTGGGCGAGGTGAAAACAGCTGTTGCTCATAACTTTTTCACAGTAGACAGTGAAGTGACTTTACTGGGAGTTCTTTTCGGTAGGTAGGTACATGAGCACTGTAGTAGGCACAAAGCATTATCCGTACAATCCAAGGGTTCACTTCACGCTGTACCGTCTTGCATTTTTCGGTGGTTCATACCTAATAATATGATAGTCTGGGTTTTGGTCAAAGTGAAGCATGTCTCTTCGATTTATGCTGAATGCAGAAGGTTATGACTGCGAATTGTTAAACAACAGTCCATAATTATGGTTAACTCGAGAAAGGCCTGGACTTTCTTTCTACCAAGATGACTTTCCAATATTAGTACGTGGGTAACCAAAAACCAGCCGAATTCCGGCAAAATATTCATCATGGACAACTAGGTACCTTTGATAAAGAACCTTTGGGATCATCGGAGTAAGTAAGTAGGAACTTGTTCAGTACCAAGAAAAATATATTGTGATTCATTAAGGCCCTAAACACAACAAGTCGTGAAGTCATAAACTGAGACAGTTCCCAATCACCGCCTACATTTGGTCACTGAATATAGATTTTAGAGATCCTGGATTCATCAGTGATGTTCTTCGATTTAAGAATCTGTGGGATCATCGTAGTAAGTAAGTACGAACTTGTTCAGTACCGGGAAAAATGTATTGTGATTCAATTAAGGCCCTAAAAACAACAAGTCGTGAAGTCACAAAGTGAGACACTTCCCAATAACCGCCTACATTTGGTCACTAAATACAGGTTGTACAGATCCAGGATTCATGAGTGATGTGGTGGTCATTAGACCCCGAGGAACTGTTCCAACAGTGCCACAAAGGATCTTAACCACGTGAATGACCACCACACGTGTTTCAGGGGAAACCCATGCATACGAATATTACATTCGGGTTTCTATACATTTGATATGAGACCAAACTAGTGGCCATCCCACACTTAGCCTCAACATTTTATTAGAATAACACCTTCTTTCTGGCACTGTTCTGGGCATTTCAAGCGTACTGCGTACAAAACAGTGAACTAGGGAGTTTTATTTTTGCGGTGAAATATTTTCCGACCGGTTTCAGTCGAATCGTTATACAATTTTCAGTGTCCTGTCAACTCTCAGTTTGCGTCAGCATTGTTCAACCTGCTGTGGGAAGGGGGTTGAAAAAGACACACATCAGAGACTATGACGTGAATAGTGATCACACGGCAGAGCTTCCCGCGCATCACAAGCCTCAATGCTGCAACGGATCCACGGGTGACACAATGAATTTTTAAACTCCACCAACCGCAGCTGACGGGGTTTAAAGCTCAAACTTCGAAGCGAACTGCGGACGGAAATACATCAGGCAAAACCGTCACGTTCGCTTTTCCCCGTTTGACATCTTCCCAGCTCTCCAGGAAGTTGCCGCCGTCGGAAGAGGTTACTTGCATAATCCAGGGGGAAACCCTAGGAGGAAGATTGACCTAGCGGGTTTATAGCGTACCTCTTCCTCCAGACTCTAACACCTTAATCCTTGCCGCTCATCTGAAGTTCTCTGGCGTCAACGGCTTTAGGACCGTTTGGCCGTTCATCAACAGTTGCCCTCTTGACTTGGGTGATGAGACACGCTCATGAAATCCCTCGCGAGGATATCAAGCCCGAGGTAGGACCAAAATGGAGGGCGTTAGGAAGTTATCACCTATTGAATTCCTTCATTTTCCACTCTGCCCGCTTAATAAACTGAGGAGTCTGCAGCCCATAAAAGCGAATTTTCGTCTGCACGTGCTCAAACATGAAATTATCGCGCCGCCTTTAACACTCAAAATTCGAGCCATCTGAATGGAGGATTCCTGTCTCCAAAAGGCAAATTTATACAATGGCGTTCTTTCATACCACCATGCCGCAAAAGTGCGCTGCATCAATGTTCAGTTTGAACCCAAGCGCTAAGATGCAACAGACGGTGATGATACTTTGCTTAGGAAATTGTGAATACTGCCAATACTGGCTATTTCAACAAACTAATTCCATTTCCCCCATAAATCAGCGAAGCAAAAATGAAACTGTGAAAAACTTAACTGCAACCCATTCATCATGATCTCTGCAGTCGCGAAGCATTTGATTCAATTTGAGCGAGGGAATGAACGTTCAGCTGTCGGTTTCTTCGACAGAAGTTCTATCGGTACAAAAACGAGTGCTCCAGTGTCACAGCGTCTTGTGCGAGGAGGAAAAAAAGGAATCTGCTACAGCGCCTCCATTTCACTTCAGGCGATCTAAATACAGTCTGAAAAGTCTTTCAACTTGGATCCGATAAAAGCGAGCGATCCTCCGTTGAAAAGGCTACAAGAAAAGCTGTCCGGAAAAAAACGAAGGAAAGTAATAAAATAAAATAAAATAAAACCTACCCTACAACAATGATCTTGATAATTAAGTGAGCCGAACTCGGGAATTCAAAAGAAGGACGCTCCAAAGAAGGAAGCTAAAAACGTTGAACTAAAAAGAGAAAAACCTGAAATGCTTTTGGAGGGGGAAAAAATGAAATCAAAATCGGTGACAGTGCTTGAGACCTGTGCGAGAGAATCTGAAGAAGGACAAAGGGTTAATTAGAACAACCATTTTTCTTCTCGGTTTAGGGAATTAGAAAAGAGGGCTAATAAAGGAAGTGTGATGGCTGTGGAAAAACAGAGCAATCTCTCGGGAGGATATACAAATCTTCCCAGGCTCTTTTTGGTGCATCACTTTGAGGACGTGCCTTTTGTGAAATTCACCACCCACGTTTGCACCGACCTAGTTATTCGGATTTGTTTGCTTTTGTTCATGTAAATAGAGGCAAAATAAAGGAGTTCTTTTCAAGGGTGATATCTGCCGGCTGCTTTTATCCTACAGCTCTTTGTTTCGTTGAAATGACCAGGATTAAATCCGAGGGAAGGAGAAATTTCGTCGATACAGACAGCGCTGTACTGACATATTGATTCTATCACAGGGGTCTCCTTACGAAACATTAGAGGTCAGTTATATTTTCACTAAGCTTCTGAAGTGCACAATTGACTGATTTTGACCCTGGGAGGCGCCATACCTTGCCGCCATCGTGGCGAAAAATATATATTGCGAATTCTGAAGGACCAATGAGTATTACTTTTGAGTATTCAATAAATATGGAGGTGTATTGCCTATTGGTTCAAGTGTAGAACGATACGCGCTGCCACCAGCGCATTTCGGATTTCAAACCTCCGTTCGTCCGTATCCGTACCGTAGCCAACCACGCAAATTTGTCCGTAGATCCAAGGATTTATCTGTCCATCTCCGTTTCCCCTAGTTTCATCGTAAATTCACAGCATTCTTACAAGTCCTATCTTTATGGATCCACAGTGCAACACCGTTGAAAGGATGGGCAATATTTTTCTATTATCTCCTCCTCAGAGTATTACAATTATTATCGATGAGTGAGATATTTTATTGATCCGAGTAGACCTCGGCAGAATTTGCTGTGTAGTTAAGTAGGTATTTCGTAGGCCGTAAATAATTTCGCAACCTAACGTTTAATGAGAATATCGACACTACTCAGTACCTTCCACTGCTTTATTTGAGTACACCTCCCTTTATTTAACGTTTAGAGCGTGAAATTGGTATGTTACTGACAGCCGTCATAGAAGGTATCCAAGAAGTCAAAACACATTACTGTCCCATGACAAGTCTTTCTCATCTCTTGTTCCACTTGACAAAACATAATGGTGTGCGCAACTATTGCCTACATAGATTCGCAATGGAAGAAACACTGTTGAACCATATTCCATATTGTGAGCTACTCGGAGCTCAAAGAACCGTTTTCCCCAACAAGGGAGTACTCTATTTAAAAAATTATACATATTACCATTTAGTCCCGCTTTACATTCATATACGATTTCGAATCTGGTACGAAGCCGCGAAAGCTAATTTTCGCCCCTGAAACAATGGCGATGTATGAATGGTGTCGTGCAGGTTTAGAGTCACAGGTCTTGCAGGGTGACCCCTGTGCCAGATCTCTCTTTTTCTATCTACTGTTGTGCACAGAATATCATTATATAAAGTAAATTCCGATGGCCTAGCCGTCCAGTGAAGAACACCTACCCTCTAAATTTCATGTCATGAGACCAGAGAGATGCAGCCTCGAAAAAAAAAAAAATTAAAAGAAGTTGTTATATATGCGGACGAATTTAGGTACCTCGCGGCTCTGGCTACCACGAAGATGAATACAGCTCGTATATAGTTCTCTTCGTTGCTTCTTTGAACGATCGATTCCAAAAATTTATTATCTCAATGTCCACCGCCACAATGGCCCTCGACACGGGAGCTTCGCTCTCATTAGTCCGGACGGGCGTGACCCGAAATTCACCCAGAAACTGAGGGCCGCGGTGTACGGTCATCAAATATTCCGAACGGAGTCCCGAATGTCTGATTTGGGAATACGCGGTCGCCCCGCCGCGCAGTATATTCCGTTGGATGTGATCCTCAATGACTATTTATGGGTGAGCGTATAGCTCATATCTTCATATTCCTACGGCGAACAACGTTGATTTTTTACTTCCCCGAGTGGTTTTGGATGTTTGAAACTCACTGTGGGACGGTGAGCCTAATATCTTTCCGAATAAACAAAAGGCAAATTTTTTTAACGCACTCAAATGTTTGCGCAAATTTCGCAACTCAAATATGAAATTATTAAGCTCCATTCATACAGCGTGAACATATGAGCGAATTATCTAGTAGCGTACCTGCCTGTTTTAACATGAGGGTGGGGAAGGGACACCAATTTTGCCAACTCTGTATTCCCCATTTTCTACAGACCCAATCTTTACAAATACTTCCTTCCGCCAAACCCCTATCTATAGATGTAAGTGTGGCAAAAAGTACGGAATAAGATTCTAGGTGGGATGTAGGTACATCAGTTAATAGGCTCGCTGTTCTAATCGATAGTTCGTATAATAAATTCAGTACCAATACCGAATAATTATAATACTCCTATCTTATCCTATCTTTTTTCCATCCTTTCTTAATTTATAGGTATTGTTAGTTTGGCAATTATTAGAAATATATCTCTAAGATCTTCTGTTGTATGAAAAAGATTTGAATGAACTGTTTGAATTTTTCCGGTGACAAGCATAAAATTCGTGATCGTGGGGGTAGAAAAACAACAGGCTAACCCAAAATCCATAGTTTCAAGAAAATCGGGGACAACGTTTTTACCAATTTTTAAATTCTCCTGTTGTGGTTCGCTGAATCAGGAAGTGATATTAAAAATGTATCTTGTACCCACAAATCCCTAATTTAGCTTGGATGAGCTCAAAATATATCACTGCGTAATTACCAAAAAATTTGATGATTATCGCAAAAACGATCAAATCATTACAAAACGGTTTATTATTTATCTGTATAGTTCTGCGTTTTCTGTGGTCAGTACCTACCCTCGAGCTCCCCCAAGGAAAATCCTAAATCGAGCAGGCCGGGCAATTACAGTTTCATAAATATACGGTGTGTTCAAGAATTCTATATTTAATTATTTGGTGCTATTCATGAAGCAAAAGGCCAAAGGGCAAGATGGGGGGGTTTGGCTTGTTCAAGTTAAAAAATTACCCATCAACAATATCCAAAATAACCATCATTCTTCAAAAAGAAATAATATCACAGAACAACCAACTCGATCGTATACAGCCAACCGTGATTATAATCAGCTGCTCCCTAGCAATGTACATATCTGGGCTCTGGATGTATAGGTACCGTTCCATTCACGATCCGACGATCGCGTTGACGAAGCTTTTCGGTCCGATTTCAGGACTATAAAGTGGACAGGACTATTGTAGCCCTATAAATTGTTTGAGTTACCCATTGCTGCATTGTTACCCACTGTTGTTAAACACGCAAAAATGGGTAATTCAACAACTTTATAGGGCTATAATAGGATACATATTACAACCAAGAAGCACAATGATTAGATTGACGTCCTTGTTTACTGGCAACCCACCGCCTCTGCTTGAGGTATATAAGCCATCTTATATACTTCAAATCTAATAGGACAACAAGTAGGCAAGTCGATTTCCCCAGTTGTTGAATTAAACGATTGGTCTCATTTCAATTAGTCCACTGGTGAAATTAGCTTATATATTATATACATCTAGGAACAGCTGTTTTTTCTTTATATCCTCTTGTCCACTTTGGAATTGGCTTATACATCTTGGAACAACTGTTTTTCGTTATACCCTCTTGACGAGGGTATTAACAAATACACTCTACGACACACAAATCACCAAAACCCGAAATTTCGAGTTAGCCAGTTGTTGCCCACGAATTGAAAAACGAGTTTACCACCTGGTAACGAGTATTTTGGAAACAGAGGGAGTAATGTATTATTGTAATCAGCGAACGATTTCGTACTAGGGAAAAATCCATCGAATTTTGAACTGCTTGAACCACGCCACTCCCTGTATAGTCATGATTTCCAATTATTCGATTCGCCAAGTTTTCTTAACGTTACCACGTTTTGTGGCAGTAGCCGCGAACACAGAAACCGTGAGATATACTTAAAAGGAATTTATGTACCTACATATGTGGAGAGCGCGGCGGCGTTTATGCATGTGTGTGGTGTGGGTATCTATGGATTCAACGGGATCATGGTTGAGCATGAGATTGTGTAGGAGGTTTTTGCGCTGGGAACGATGCTGTAGATTTAACAACATACCTGGCTCAAATCGCATTTATAAACCTTCAGAGGTGTTCAAAGGTGGAATTTTCAACGGAGAAAAATCCTAATTTCATCTAGATAGCAGCCGGAAAATAGGTTTGCCTTTGGGAGGAGAGAAAAAAAAATCAGCGAAGCACTTAGCGGCGATGCCTTTCGCGGTGTGAGGTCCGGTTTTAATTAGCGAAGCTAGCAAGAATCTTGTACATAGAATTTTTCATCGGAACACCTCCAAGGAAGTGAAGGGAGGTTCTGAAAGGAGCCATTGAACACGGCTCATGTACTCTGCTCTTAATATATCATTCCCTTGGCCGCTCTTTCTCTCTCTTGAAGCTTATACCAGACGAGGTTGGAGGCTGAAGCCGAACAAACTTCTTTTTTGTCTTTCTAACCTTTGAACTTCCACCGCCGAGTTCTTGCAGTGTAACGTTAACGCACGAAAATATTTTTGCCGTGGAAACTGCGTATAAGGCTCCTTCGCTGCATTCTTTTAGAAGCAACATCAAAGAGGTTTATTGCTTGAATACGAGTGAAGTTCCCGAGTCGTGAAGCGTGCGATCCAAACAAATTACCATAATATACCTGTTTGCTCGAGGAATTTCGAAATTTCGTCCTAAATGTATTGAAGGTTGAGAAAAAAAAAGATAATTGCAATTTCAACTTCAAGACATGTGAACACAAGCCATAGGAAGGAGACATTTATATTCAACACAGCTCAACGAGTTCTCATAGGTTAAGCCTCCCAGACGCACATTGCAGAGAATAGGGTAATTTTTGAATAAAACTAGGTAATAGCGCTAAGTGCTTATAATAGTATTAATGATTCTTAATACACATCACCCTGTACCCTAATGTCCCTTCCTATACCTGAAGTAGCTTGATAGCTACAATTTAAAAAAAAACTCCCAGTTTCGCTCAGCGGTACCAACCAAACTGATATCCGTGTAAAATACAGAATGCTAACAATCAAAATCTACATCAAATGAGGCCTACTTGAGCTCTCCAGCCATGTAAACATATTTTTGGCTATGTTTGAAAGTTTCGCATGTTTTTGGTTTCCGTCGGAAAACTTGAGGAAACTGAAAAATCATGAGTTGAAATTGCGGCTCACAATCATAACGAAGAAAAATCTCAAAACTTCTTGAATTTCGGAACGATGCCACGCCATTATGTAGGTACTCCTACCCACTTCGTCGACTCCTTCTGACTGCCATAAAAAGAGATCTATTGTTACATTGTGGTTTTGAATAAATACCTCAGTTTGGAAGTTGTTTGGGAGTTGAATCAACCAAGGGAAACAATCTCAATGTTTGTTTGCAATGTAAGCGAACAAACGTATCTCTAATATGTGAATTTACTACATTTCATTGCATCATTCTTTATTTATTCAATTGATGAGCAAGGGATATTTGAACATTTTTACGAGTCTTTGACAAAAATACTAGCTGTGTGTTGTATCGATTATTGCTTTATTGCACATTTTCCGCCTTACTAGGGCAAACACTGTCTGACCTGAATATTCTCCACTGGTACCGCGCAACTGAATTTATGCAGAAGAATATCATCTGGTATATGGAAAAATCCTTGGATAAACATCATCCAAGACTTCTTCCCCCCTTCGATTCCCTGGAGAATAAACCCACCCTTAGGTTCACGTCCCATCCTCCGAAAACATCGCCATTGCCGAATACACACGATCCGCCGAGAAAGTGGCTCCATCTATCATCCTCGGCGGGTATGGCATGACGCCATCAAAAACAAGAGAAGCTCCCGCCTGCCAGACCGTTGTGAGGAGCACATCGAAGGAATGGTATCCTGTTAGCTTATCACGGCAACGGGGGCCGTAGCTATAGCCGGAGATAAAATTCAAGCCCGCCGGTCCCCCTTTCGCGCCTTCCGCCCGACGAACATTTATCAGAAAAAAAAGCTATCATTTTCCATTTGAAGAGACTTCCGAAATGTGAGGAGAATTCCTTCTCCTCCTATCAGTTTGTATCGCAATTTTTTCTCCTCGGGGACCCCTCTTCTACTTCACCTTTCGGTTAGCTTATAAATCCTTATGTGACTTACTATTTATCACCACGGATATTTTCCCTCTCGCCGTTCTCTATTCAGTAGACAGTTAAACATGGATCTACCTACTGGATGGAACTTTATTATTCAAGGGTAGCTAGTTCTTTTAGGGAATGATTATTCACAGGAAATGAAAGATAAGAACAGTCAGACACAGACTCACAGGACTGCAGGAATTTATACTGGTACATATATATCCTATGTAGATAATATCTACTGAGTGGGTGTCTATTCTGCATTATGTGTGTTCTATTTATACGTAATTTATGTGTCACTACAGGAAATGTCCGACGGCACGTACATGATGAAATCCCAAAACCAAATTTCGCAAATTCTTTCTTAATTAAAAACGAAAAGATAAGTTGAAAATGAGCAGTTTTGAGAAACAATAAATAGGTCAAATTTGAAAGAAATCTGTGGCCATTGTTGAAAAATCACAAAAATGGCTGTATAATAAATTGTCACGGTGATGTTTATCGCAAAAAATTGATGTCACTTCAACTTCTTATTTGACAATATTCAACAATTTTCATTGCAAGCCGATAATATTACGATGTTAATGGGGTCTGCGCAAGTATTTATTTTTTTTAAACTAAAGTAGACAAATTCCATCCTGAGAACTTTGGCACCAACCGCACCCTACGATAAGTAATTATTTTTCTACGATTTTTCAAAGATTCCAGTGGTTCATACGTCACTGCACCCCTCTCGCCGACTGTGACGTAGACAAAGACATGACATAGAAAAAGAACTAATCGCAGAACAGTGTGGTTGATGTCGAAGTTCATTAAAAAAAATAATATAAACCGCTTTTGTGACCATGCGCATACCCCACTGAGGCACAATAATAACTTGCTGTCGTTTCTGAAGTGAAGAAGTAACTTCAAATGTTTGGAAAGGATTCTAAAATAACAAGCATTCGTATTTTGATGGCATAAATTCACGATACAGGTCCATGGTAACTTATAATTGGATCACTGCTAGCGAGCCAAACTCATGGCCACATCCGTATCAAGCGGCGGGTGGAGGAAATTGGGTCTGTTCCGGAGAGGGATTAGAATGATTTTACAGATGCATGAAAACTGGTGAATTCTTCTTCTAGGATCTAGATCCTGATGGTAGTCATGTGCCATAATGTTTTGATCATTCGACGTCGCGGGTTGGTCACCAGATGGTCATTAATGATCTAATGAATTTTCCAACCAAACTTCTGGGCCGAGTTATTTTTCAAAAAAGGCTCCTTGTTCCAAACTAACAGTAACACTCAACCATAATGACTGCAAGAATAAAATCAACCAAGAGGTTAATCCTTCACGTTTTTTAGGCGTCTGTGAGGAAACTCATTTTCCCCCTCTACCTCCCTCATCGGGATCGTACTCGTTCCACTTCTTTGCTCTCCAACATCTTCCAGATGGGAAAATAATTGAGCATGATCACTTTTAGAGAGCAACACCGGCTGACTGCTTTTCGCTAGCCCAATCCGCCAACATTTTTTAAATCAGAGATCGTGCCGCATACCTCAATGGAGGAATTTTGCATTTCTTCAAAGTGAATCACACTGAAATCTCAAGCTCTTTCAACAGAGAGGTAACTTAGAATTTGACCTATAATAACTAAAATACGAGATAGATAAGACCGCCTCAATGAAACTGCCGTTAGACCGCAAAGGCCTTCTTATCGACATGATCACATTGTTCACGACGCAGGGTTTTTGGTTTATTATTTTCAATAATGAACCATTGGAATCGAGCGTGAAAAAAAAAATTCTTACCCCCCCTCAAAATTTGATGGTTTACGTTTCAAGGTATGTAGAATCCAAAACTGCAATAAAAATATTTCTGTCTGTCCGCCGTACGCCGTACGCCGTACGGGCCACTTTCCTTAGTTACCATGAAAAAAAATTGATGAAATTCGGGTTATAGGTTCCGTTCGGCGTCTAGTTGGTCCTCGAAGCTCGACGTTACTGTGAGTCATCTCTAAGGGGTTCAAAATAAGGGTTGAAATTTTCAAAACGCCTATACAATTTTTTTTACGTGAATATTTTTACGGTTTTAAATAGTTCTTGAACTTGCGAGTTTTTTAAGACCATCCGGAGCGTCGTACGTCCAGCCGTTCGTTCACAGTAAGGCCCCGAAGTTTGCACCGACAGGCATTTTCGACTCCAGTGTGAATGAAATTGTATACAATTCAAACCAAATCTCGTAACCAGAGACGCGCCCACAATAGGAATTTGTGAATACGGCCAATCATTGGTAGGGATCACCTGATTATATTGGCGGAGTATGAAGTCGAGTTGGTTGTTCTGTGATATTATTTAATTTGAAAACGCTGCAAATCCCTGCACAACGGTTTATTATTTTGTATAGAATACCCTTCTGTTACAGATCACAGCTCTATGTATAGATAACCCGTCTATATAATATGATATGTACTATTCTATTATATGCATATTATGTAGATCGCAGACACTCCGTAGGTTAGTACCTAACCCCGTACTCGTTACTAGGTACCTACCTAAATCACGAGTTAAATGTTGCTAAAATAATTCTGCCGATGACAAACAGTACCTAACAAAAAGAAACACACATAATGAAGTTCTGAAAAGAAATTGTTGATGAGGAGTGAAAAAAGTTGCAAAAGTACCTACCAACAAACTCCAGCCCCTTCTACGAAGATGGTATAATTTACCGTTCTGTAATAATTTACCGTTGAGTAATGATTTACCGTAGTAATAATTTACCCATCAATAATACTTCAACGTTTGTTCAAGTTTCACTACCTACCAACAAACTCCAATAGAGCCATCATTTTTCAAATTAAATAATATCACAGAACAACCAACTCGACTTCATACTCCGCCAATATAATCAGGTGATCCCTACCAATGATTGGCCGTATTCACAAATTCCTATTGTGGGCGCGTCTCTGGTTACGAGATTTGGTTTGGATTGTATACAATTTCATTCACACTGGAGTCGAAAATGCCTGTCGGTGCAAACTTCGGGGCCTTACTGTGAAAGAACGGCTGGACGTACGATGCTCCGGATGGTCTTAAAAAACTCGCAAGTTCAAGAACTATTTAAAACCGTAAAAATATTTACGTAAAAAAATGGTATAGGCGTTTTGAAAATTTCAACCCCTATTTTGAACCCCTTAGAGATGACTCACAGTAACGTCGAGCTTCGAGGACCAACTAGACGCCGAACGGAACCTATAACCCGAATTTCATCAATTTTTTTGCATGGTAACTAAGAAAAGTGGCCCGTACGGCGTACGGCGTACGGCGGACAGACAGAAATATTTTTATTGCAGTTTTGGATTCTACATATCTTGAAACGTAAACCATCAAATTTTGAGGGGGGGTAAGAATTTTTTTTTTCATGCTCGATTCCAATGGTTCATTATTGAAAATAATAAACCAAAATGATGGCTCTTTTGGAGTTTGTTGGTAGGTAGTGAAACTTGAACAAACGTTGAAGTATTATTGATGGGTAAATTATTACTACGGTAAATCATTACTCAACGGTAAATTATTACACAACGGTTCATTATACCATCTACGTAGAAGGGAATGGAGTTTGTTGGTAGGTACTTTTGCAACTTTTTTCACTCCTCATCAACAATTTCTTTTCAGAACATCATTATGTGTGTTTCTTTTTGTTAGGTACTGTTTGTCATCGGCAGAATTATTTTAGCAACATTTAACTCGTGATTTAGGTAGGTACCTAGTAACGAGTACGGGGTTAGGTACTAACCTACGGAGGGTCTGCGATCTACATAATATGTATAGAATAGTACATATCATAATATTATATAGACGGGTTATCTATACATAGAGCTGTGATCTGTAACAGAAGGGTATTCTATACAAAATAATAAACCGTTGTGCAGGGATTTGCAGCGTTTTTTTAAATCGAGTTTGTTAAACTGAGATAATTCTCGAATCCACAGAAAGAAGTTGCTGTTCGCAATTTTTTCGAGGCAAAGAAAAAAACATGATCAGAAGGTTTTACAGAATGGTTCAATTTTACTTTCTACGAAATCTCTTTTTTGCCTTGAAGAAATTAGGAATTAGGAGATACCCGTAAATTGAGTTGGACTTCGTTTCTCAAGACTGAGAGCACAGCCAACATGTCCAGGGCGAACAAGTGACACCTTCTATGTATAACGGTCATATCTTAATAAAGTATGTCGTACTGCAATTGTTGATGAGAAATTACTGAAACATTGCATACGTTCATTAAACTCTATAAAATTTAAGACTTCTGGGACCTCAGCAGAAAACTGATTGAATCATTTGATTTAAGAAGTATGGGAAGGATGACCAGGCCTGGATTTTCATTAGGTACTAACTTGTAATTTCACAAAAATAATAACTAGGTAATTAAACAGTGAAATTTGAGAAAATTATACACTCTGGTCTCCGTAGTTGTTATAAATGTAATAACTAGTTATTACACATTACAACGTATTTCATACTTAACGTAACATGCATACATGAAACGCTTATGACCGCCCGAAATCTGGTTATGACCTGAGATGTTCAGGGTAGGTGTGCGTTGGGTTGGTGATTATTGTTCCTATAATAGCGATTTCATCAAATTCCGACAACAACTTTCGTCTGAGCATGTGCGAAAATGTTTTCCCTGAAAAATACCAAAATATTTAACGAAAATTTGCTTTTATGGCCAAAATATGCCATAATGGACATGGTTTTCAAGGGCACGGGCAAATGACGTCATCCGGGTAACCAATGAACCATGCGTAAAGGCAAATGGCTGCGCCCAATCCGCTACAAACGTCATCCAATCCCACCATGACTTCACCACGTTCATGATGCCCTTTTGCCCCCATTTTCCACGCTTAAATTATAAAATGTCCTAACTTTATTATGGAAAAGTATTCCTGAAATAAAACCACGATAAATGGGAAATTGTCTCGCACATGAGCTGGATCAAGATAAGAGTGTAATATTTGTCTGCGGATGCGTTAACATGTTTATCAAGAAAAGCACACAATTTTTACCTAAAAAAGGGTGCAATTTGGAGGGTGGGTGGATTGATTATCAGACAGTCCCACATAAATTTCATGAAATTCACACTTACCTATTCTCCCTGAGTAAAGTTCAGTGTAGGCCAAGCCAAGTAATCCACGGATATTGCTCTGGACTAAATTAATGAGTTTGTTGAAAAGTGGGCAAAGGCGATCGTGGAATTTTCTATATTTAAGGTGAAATTATCTGCACTTAAGGCATTCAAATACAGGCATTGAATCTGAAGCCGGATAAACGAGGTGTATTAATACTCAAGTCAATGTTTCAACGCGACCAGCTCTAAAATTTAATATAAGTCACCATAACTCGCCGAAAAGTTTGGCCTGGTCATTCAAACGTCAAATATAATTTCGCCCGGACGGAAGTTCTACCCGGAGTCCGTCCAGTGAGTTGATGGCGAGATTGAAATGAGACCCAACAATCAACGAGGACGACATTTCCACACTAAAAGGAAACCTAGTTGCAAAAAGTTTCCGGACTGACCGTGAAGCGCAACTTTTGACCTGCGGAACATTAAACTCAATTAGATTAATTCTGCGGAACATTGCTTTCGTCTGATGAGTTCGGAGGAAGAGATAGAGATTCTGAGAGGGGCTCCGGAGAATTATTATGGACAATCTGATTTAATTAAGGGAGAAACCTCCATCAACTTGTGGTAGGGATGGGGTTTGAATCTGGATGTGAATTAAAACGCGCGGGTTTGCAAGGTATCGAAAACTTGGAACCTCCAATGTTTCATGTATAGGTTAATTTTGGATTTGGTCAAAAGGTTTTGGTGAACCAGCAAAACCTAACTGAGATGATGTAGCCAAAAAGTCCGGCTTCATTATCAACTTGCTCGCTGATGGCAAGTCGGTTGACGAAATGTAGTTGAGTGATGGACAGTTAGTAAAGGTTTCAGACAACGAAGTGATGAATGTAAATTGCATAATTTAAGCGGAGGCCAAAATATACTTCGCCAATAATTACTAGCCAAAATTTGTAACTTCTTATTCATAATCTATCAAAAAATATCCTCTAAATTCGGGTGCGAATTGTTACAGTTCTACTAGGGAACAATGAGTGACCAAGTGGAGACCAACTCTCAGCCCACAGGGGCCATTCTTTCGTGTTTGTGTGTGATGGACTGGAGAATATATTCATATACCTAATATAGATATAATTAACCGTTTTGAATGAATTTGTCGCCTTTTAACTTCAAATGCACTTTCATTACCTCATCGATGGTCAAACATCGATACTGGCTATATAGATATAATATAAACAATATAGCTATATAGAAACATTATAAACAATAAAACTAAATTAATGATCTACAATGCGCTGGTGCAATCA
Source organism: Leptopterna dolabrata (assembly GCA_954871275.1). Lineage (NCBI taxonomy): Eukaryota > Metazoa > Arthropoda > Insecta > Hemiptera > Miridae > Leptopterna > Leptopterna dolabrata. The sequence continues at coordinate 19,354,418 of OX940984.1, read as the reverse complement.
CAGTTAAATTATGGAATAGTAGCGTGGGGAAATGCTTACTCAAATAAAATAATAAATGTACTGACCACACAAAAATTATTAATAAAAATTTTATTTAACAAACCAAAAAGATACCCATCAAACGATTTATTTAAGGAAACTAAAATATTAACGTTCAACAAATTATTAGAAAAAACTACCCTAGCTATTATCTATAAACTAATACTAATAGGAAAACTTAAAAGAAATAAAAGCATTACTAGAGTGAAGGATAAAATTCAAGTTGAGTTTCCTAGACGGTTGACTACAGCAGGTCTGAGAAGTTTTGACTATTGGGGTGCAACTAAATTCAACGAGCAAAGGTTTGCAGACTTGGTACCACCAATGAGTTTGCAGAGATTCAAAGTTGAGTTAAAAAGAAAAATGAGACTATAAAATCAACAAATAAAAACTATACAAAAATTTTCTTATTAAGGTAAAGATAAAAGTTATGTTTATTCTATTGAAGTAGTCTTGTATTTTGTAATTGGTTATTTATTTGTTTATTTATTCTTTCCAGCTTTGTACAAGTTATATTAAGTTTTTTATTTTCTGATACTCTACTCCAACCCCTACACAAGTTCTCTTAGAGGGGTTGTAACATTTATGTCATTATTTTTTGTGAATGTAAATACTAAGTCTTTAAGAAAAAAAAAAAAAAAAACACTAAGACAGGATAAAAATAAAATAGTCTATTTCCACGTAAAATAACAAAAACTGTAGACCGGTTTCGGTTGTTACACCATCGTCAGTACACTAAAGAAGACTAAGATTCTTTAGTGTACTGACGATGGTGTAACAACCGAAACCGGTCTACAGTTTTTGTTATTTTACGTGGAAATAGACTATTTTATTTTTATCCTGTAGTTTTTTGCTATGGATTTCCACTATTCCGCCGCGAGTGATTTAAGTTATACTAAGTCTTTTGTCAATAAATAATGCATTTAAAAAAAAAATGGCCAATAGGATTGTGGTGTCTGCCAGTATCGATGGTCAAACATCGATATTAGCTATATAGATATAATATCTATATAGCCAATGGGATTGCGATGTCTGCCAGTACCTATCGATTTTTGACCATCGATATAGTTACACCATAATATCCAATGGGTACGCAACGAAGTACACCTACATTCTGAATATCTGGATATTATAGGTACGCAAGGACATACACCTATGTTCTGAAAGACTATGTTGATTGTCATATACATCATAACAACACCACCGACAGATAGTCATAACAGACCGAGTTCAATTACCCTATTCACTGTGCAGCTTACTGAATAACTCGTATTACATGTAAACACAGGAAAATGTTTACGTATCATTACATATCATATAACTCAGCTAAACCGCAAACTGAAGATCGGAGGTGTAGGTAAGTCCTTTAGTACCAAGAAAAATCGTATTGCAATGCGTGAATGGCCTGGAACTTACAGTGGGACCATTCTTAGAGCTCTATTTGAGAAAACCCTTTATGGGCGCAAGAAATGTCCCTGCAATTTGTGCAGAAATATGAGCCACAAGAAATATCGTCACACTACGCAGATTAGGTTGAGATCATCCAGTCAAATAAAATCCAGTCCAGTAAAATTTTCACAAAATGTTCCTTTCTGTTTTATAACAGGGAACAATATACTGAAATTCAGTTCTCATCCATCTTATTAGCATTTTCTGCAATCAGACCCCAACGCAATGTTGCAATGTAGTTCAAACAAGTTACAAATAAGAAAAGGTGAAAATACTATGGGCTGACTAAACTCAATGAACTAAACAAAAAAAAGTGATTTAGTTCGTATCAGTGAACTAGCTTTATGGCTCAATTGGTTAAACGTCCGCGTATAAATGTCCACCATCAATTTCTAATGTTTCCTTTTCTAGCAATTTCCAAGATTGATTATAAATAAATAATAAATACTTCATAAATACTTTCTAATTAAATACACATTAGAACAAGATTATTCTGTCCCCTTGGGCTTTCTTAAAAGTATCCTAACTATCCCTCTACATTTTACAAGATCACAACCAGCAAGATTTTTCTCGGACACCTTTGCAAATGCGCGTCAGTGGAGAGTTCTTGAGCAGTAAAACCCTATCAGAACTCTGTCACGCACTGAGAACTTATTGTTGACACTACGTACCTACAGGAAGAATATAAAAAGTCGAGGAAGGGAGAGACAACATAAATAACGATCGGGAAGTAATAGATGGTTAAAAAAAAAACGATCGAAAAGAGGAAAAAGGAGTAGGTACAAACGGCACAGTCCGTTTGCACGTCGTCGAATAAAAAACAAGCAGTAAATTGAGCGAACTGGTATAAAATTGAACCTCTCATCAAGATGCGGGATGGGCACGGCAAAGCCTGTGAATTGACTTCTTTGATCTGAACGGGGTTTTTTTCCCCCTGCTCGATCGAGGCAACTCATCCAGCGGTTTGATTACAAGCCTTTGTAACAGTTTCCGAGGGCCTCTACAGAGTATCCCGTTTGGAGGCCGAGTTTGTGGACGTTTGTATATTTTGGGAAAGTCGAATGTGCCCAGCGGGAAAATCCGCGAGCGAACTGTGCCGGGACATAAAGTTGGAGTGCGCTTGTTCTGAGTGCTTCGACTACCGACACGAATGGCAAATCTCGCCCTTTGCCTGCCGGTAACCGCGTGCCTTCGGTAGTTGTTGCAGAACGATACAAAGTACAAATTAATACGTGTGCATATTATACGAAGAAGATGAATAAGGTATCTATATAGCATGGAGATTGGTCGCAACTATCATTGCGTTGGAAACCATCCGTGCTATTGGCTGTAAAACAAACCTACGCACCTACCTACATTAAGTAAATGGCCCCAGCATACTGTCTAATAATGACATACTAATAGATAGTAATAATACAACACCTTCTAAATTGTGTTGACACAAACAACACGTTGTGCTCACATTCGAATACTCTTTCCCACGAGTGATAGGATTTGAAACTAGGTAATAAATAGAGAAAATAATAATAAAAAAATGTAAAATCACTGCCCTCCTGAAGAACATTTTTATGAGATGTAGACAAATCCACCTTAACCAACAACAACAAAGTGAAATGATTCAGAAGTGAAAAAAATCAAAGATGGCCTGTGTTACAAGCGCTCCATTACTAGGAGTGAAAGAAATTGCAAGGGAAATAACAGAAATTGTGGCAACATTTCTGCGAAACACGGACATGGAGGGCTTAGAAGTTACATCATACAAAGAATACAGAAAACCAAGAAGTCTACTCAGGTCTGGATGCCCTATTACTGTTCAAAAAGCTGATGATTAGGTTAGAAAGCGGTGTTGTCCAGCCAATCAAGTATCTGCCACCGTCTGCACATATGTATCACCTACATTTAGTAGATCAGTCAAATTGACATCAATATGAACTTGCTTAGTTTTAATGTCCAATAGATGTGTATCAATTACGACTGTAAAGTAAACAGACATTTCATGCTGGGGATTAACGTCTGACTGCCTACCGGACCGGACCGGACCGGATCCAACCATATTGTCAACAGGAAAACTTCTTCATAACAAGAATATCAAGTTCTCCATTCTGAAGCAAGCTGTGGATTAAAAAAACAACATCCAAAACGCTCTCCTCTCCATCACTATCCATTTGAATTTGGAAGTTCTGAGGCTATGCCGAAAAAAAAAGAGGTTCTTCCAGAAGACTGAAATAAACTTCGAGGGCAAGAACGTCCGCGGACCCGCCATGTAATGAAACCCCGAATAGTGATTTACGTCTTACCCTAACACCTAAACCTCCGCCACCGCCATCCTTCCACCATCATCTTTGGACGCCACGGCCAGACCGACCTGGGGGGGGGGGGGGGGGGGTAATTAACTCTGAACAAAGTTGTACACCCTGTTCAGGGAGAGGAGGATGCTTTTCGGACTATAAATTGCTGTTTTGCAGGGAAGGGGCCAGCGCGACGGGAAGTCCATAATTTCTGTCTGGATTAGACCAGGCGGTCGGGGGAAGCAAATACACCCACCTGTACAAGAGTGCATAACTCGCAATCGGCTCGGGTCACCGTGTGTCGGGCATAGCCTCTGTAGGACGAACTTTTGCTGAATAACAGTTCTGTCGGCTGTTGCACAGAGAAAATTTATTAGTCCACACCTGATCAATCATACGTGATATGATACAAGAACGGTGGTTCCCAGCTCCGGAGGATGTCTAATCCGTGTATTACACCCATGTTACCTGGACCATATTAGAGAGTTGGCCAGTAGAAACACAGTCTGAGCTTTAAATCTGGACTTCTAGTGACATGTGACTAATCACCTGAGCTATTAGTGCGAAAGGTCCCCAACCCGACCCCAAAAAACAACAGCGTAAAACGTAATTCGCCCGTGTTACGCTTGCAGAGGCGTTCAAATGACACTGGAGCGTTTATCGCTCAGCCAACCCTCCAAAAATTCCCGTACGTATCTCTATTGCGGGTTTGCTGTAAAGCAATTTCATGGCGCCGACTACAGGGCACTAGGCATCCTATATAGGTGCGGTTAATCTAAACAAAATTCGCGTAGCTGAAAAGCCTTTGAAATCTTACAAACTGGATGATGTACCACCCAATACTACAACTCCCCAGGCTTACACCGAATTCTACTAGCGCAATCCTGATTGTATTTGAGCGAATCTCATCGACAAGCAACGATTTCGGTTGTAAACTTCAAAATTCTGTTGCTGCTGACAACTGCCTGGTAGCCCTCCGGAAACCGCACCGTTGGCGATGGGGATGTTTACAGGGGAATCTGGAAGATTGGATTCTAATGGGTATAAGTTCGGGCCAAGTCTGACCACCAAAGTTTAGTAGAGGATAGTGGGCATAAGTTACGAGCTGGCCCCCTTTTGGACCCAAAGCTCCGGGAGTTTCAAATGGTTTTACTTCCCTAGCGTGAAAATAAACTGCTCCACCCTCAAAACAAGACCTCAAACTCCGGGATTGGCTGTCCCGTAAGTAAATAGATTAAAGTAATTTACTTCGGGCGATTAACCTTCGGCCGCGACGTAAACATTATCTTCCACCCAGATTGTTGCCCCGACGTTAAACAAACGACACTTGAATTGCTCCAGTTGTTTCTCTAAACGGGAAACCCTCGAAAATATTTGTTTCCTCTGCAGTCTGAGGAACTGTTCAGCTGCTGTCCGCTGAAACTAATTCGGAAGTTTGAAGCCGTTTGTTGTTCAGCAGAACCTGTCCGAGCGAGTGAACTTCAGATCTTTCAGGCGTTATTTATGCCTGAAAAGACCCAACAGTTACATGCAGTAGTGATTTTAAGAATCGTATACTAGAGCTGGGTAGTTCCTGACTGATCTACTCTTGAAGAACTAACTCCGCCAACTGAAATACTCCTTGACTTGGTTCACTTCATTGAAAGTTCGTTCACTAGGACCACAGAGTAAAACAATCAAGGACCCGTCTAGAGATGGAAGTAGGATGGGGGGAACTAAGAAACTATCATTCTTTGCATTATGAGCTAGGAACTGAAGAACTAGTAGCTGATTCACTCGCAAGGCGACTGAGTTAGTTCTTTGGTTCTTGACGTTCATAGGAACGGTGGGTACTACATGAGGAGTATAGTATCATGGAACGATAATTCCTTCAGTTCATTGGTTGTTCAAATGGGGGAATATTGAACGTTGTAGTATCACGGAACGATAGTTCCTTTAGTTCGTCAGGAGTTCTTCTTCTTCTTCATTAGCTGAGTTGGCCTAGGCCGTGCTAGTCACAGTTCGTTCTTTAGGAGTTGCTCAGATGGGGCGGATACTTCGCAAGGAGTTTATGGTATCAGGGGACGACAGTTCGAAGTAATAAGGAACTAAGTTGGAGTCGTTCAGCCGTTCCTTCCTGTATCCATACAACCAGTCTCAACCAGTTTCAACTAAGTACCTATCGATATCGTTCTTCGTTCTAGTTCAGTTTTTGTGACGTGTGATTTGATTGGAAACGAAAACGAACTGGAATGAACTACTGAACCAACTCAAAAGAACTACTCCTTTCAAGGAGTGAACTAACTGAACTTGAGTTCCTCAGATGAACTACTATTACCACCACTATCAAATACCAATAACTAACTGAACTAGGATTCCCATCAGTAAATGTGGATACTATACGCTATTGCAGTATACAGGTGTTTGAAAAATACACTGAAGCACCTTACTTCATAATTTCTGGAGTGATTCCCCTCTTGCGATCAATGGATGGGATGAAACATCACACGTACTAAAGTTTCCAAAAACTATGGCGAGCCCTAAGAAACCCTCCACTGAAACATCACTTGAATGGAGCGTCTAACCCTCCGTGGAGCGTGTACCCTCCGCGCTTTGGCTCCTTTGGAGTAAAGCATCGTGGGTATGGTCAAGGAGAGATTTTTCAATGGGATATTGATTACGTATGGTTCAAGTTTTGAACGGTATAATATGCCGCCACAGGCGCGTATTGTGGTCCACCGGTCAAGGACGCCAACCCTGCAAATTCGAACATAAATCTACGGATTGCCACCTACCGTTTTATCTATAAATTTACGAAATTCTACTGATATTTAAAGCATTTCCTCACATTTTTCTAGCTTCATCCTTCGCTTGTTTCATCTACGAATTGTTTCAAGCATCTCTGTTATGTAAAAATACTCCAAAAGGAGACATTAGCCGCACGTTTGAAGAGGTTTTACTGATTCTGAAGGATTTCCAATATCAATTTACATTTGTCGATGAATAATTCATAATAATCATCATGGATTCACCATAGCTCATTGAGTCAGCCGACGATAAAGGTACTATTTTATGAATTCGGTTCAGTCTTACCTTGAAAACTCTGCAGTGGACGTCCGCCAAATGAGCCTTCCCGTAGACTTTGAGATCCTGGATCACCCCCTTCAAAAACACAAAAGTTACTAAAAGATCCAGCAGGTTCATGGTCTGTGTAGCATCACTCTTTCACTTCCAAAGACGTTGACCAAGCTGCGTGATTTTCAACCTAGGTATTGCATCCCCTATACATTATCTAAATTGACAGAGGAATGAATATTTGAGTAAGTACCAAAATAAAATAAAGATTGATCAGTAATGCCAGAGAACGATGGAGGATGAGGTTTAAAGGCGGAAGAGGTGCGTGTAGAGTAGGAAAGGTAGTAGGTACCTATGTACATAGGTAGGCATGTCCATACCGCACAATGTTCTTGTTCTATTACTATAATGTATCAATACATTGCGATGAACATACTGATAGACGCGAAAGAACTGTTGCCCTAAAATGTATTCTGAGGCATTTGATCAACAGAATTGCAAATCGATGTCCAAAAATCGCATGCTTGTGATCAGGGATTGCTGCAAAGCCCTCAGTTCCTTACCTATCCAGCCAATAAAAGGCGCTTAAATTTATCCTTGGAGAATTCGCAAAACAGATTCGAATCATGTTGATGCGAACACATTTGTAAGCACTAAGTTGTACACAACTAAATTGTTATGACTAAATTTTCAGATACCTATAATTTAGTAGCTAATAGTTTGAGCTTTCAAACAAGAAGTTGCTCAAAAATTACAATTCGTTTTCTCTTATTACGAGCCCAAAATTATTTCGCGGACCAACAATTTATTATTTTCTCCTCTTCTCGCACCAGCACCATCCCCTCGATAATTGCATATAATATTATTTACCTCCAGAGTCATTGGTGAAATCATTTGCAATACGAGAGTTACCCCGAACAGCAAATAAATTCCCCAATCTCGAGTCAATGGCAAAGTCCAGATCAAAATTAGCTACATAAGCTCATATAAAAAACCACAATAGCTTTGTCTGGAACCCTAAAGCTGGGGGAGGGGGGGGGGGGGGGGAGTCTCCGCGTTTGATTTAGGAAATTAATAGCATGGTAGCTTTGTTTAAATAAATAGTTTTAAGCGCGTCGAGTTCATTCCAATACAATGCAAATTCCAGGAATACTATTGATATTATCTCTTGGGGCGTAAAAATAGCAAATGAATGTACTTGAATTAGTGCTCTTTCGCCCTAACGGAGCACTTTATTTGACCACCGTGAGACAGGAGGACTATTTCCTTTATCTTGCTCAAAATTTATATAAATTTTTTGGGATATATTTAACTGCACGGCAAAAAAAGTTATTTTCCCTTCTGCGAATCTCCATCTAAAAAGATTATCTTAACTTCAGAAAAAGTAAAACTCCCAGCATAAAGTAAACGTCAATATTGACTCCAATCACGGCTAAATAGGTAATCAATACCAGCGTATTATTCAATCACACATCAGAAAAGGGGTTGGCACAGCAAAAAAGGGGTTTGCACAGCAAAAAAGGGGTTTTGCACAGCTATTTCAAGTGAGAATCCTTCTTCTGCCGTTATAATCAATTTCTGGAAGGGCAATAACAAATTTGAACGTTGAATCACCTTATTAGACGGGCGTCTCCCAAATTAGCCGTGCGACTCCCAAATTAGCCGTGCGATTCCCTTTTTTGATGTGCGAAGTATTTTTTGGACGTGTGTTTGAATTAAAAGCTGTTATGCCCGCCTTTTATGTAGGGAGTAACCTCTATTTTGCCGGGCCGATAAATCACACCCAAATTTTTTTCCATTTATTTTACAAAAATACCGTCAAAACGGTGCAACCAACTAAGGGTACTACCCATTCCTCAGTAGTATGTGGGTAGTAATATTGAGAGAAAAACAGTGGTAACTAAGTTTAAATTTAATTTATTATCTAATCCATAATTTATTACTCCCTGAACTGGGTACGGTAGCGGGGGAGGGACTAGTAAATAGGTACGAGTGAGGCACGGATCTTTCGAGAAATTTAGGCTCGTTAAGTTTCAAGTTTTACGCTGAACTCCGAGAGTGTATTACAACAAGGAAGACAATAAAGAACTGCATAGCGCACTCTTAACGACGCTACACGTCTTTAGAATTACTTAAAAATCAAGGAGGACCTTTGGAATCAACTGTGGGAAATATCCCTGGACCCCATCCCGCTTCATCAGTATTACCCCTAACCTACCCTGATTCCGAACCCCCCCCCATCCACCAACAGTTCCACCATCTCGTTCCAGCACTCCAAATACTCCCTTTCTCGGCATTAAAACGGCCTTTCCTGTGATTTCCCAAGCGGTGTTCATTTTGAAATGCTGACCGAGGCGTTTCGAGGGCGCAATGCTCTTAACTCATTGTGATTCAATATAAGCACCCCTCCCGCTCTCGCCCCCGCTTCCGTCCACCATAGCAGAGCAACAGTTTTCACGCCGACTTTCGCGTCAATTTATAGTCCCAACCCATTTTCCCTTCATTAGCGAACAACGATGGGAAATGTTATCAACGGCGCACTGGTGTCTGAGCCTCCACAGACTCGACGTTCGAGGTGATGTAAGTGCGAGGCGCAGCTGGTTTAATGATCCCCGACCCGCCTCTCGCAAAAGCCGAACAGGCGACAGACTGTTGGCAAATTTGGGCTCGTAGTGACTAACAATTTATATTTAGTAGGAAAATCCTTGTCAGTTGGATAAATTGAATTCAACTGGAAATACTAGTCAGTTTCAAACTTGAATAAGGAGGCAAGCCCTACTAAGTTAGGTAATTTGAGTTCAGACGGCAAATTTCTGTGAGTCTGTTGGGTAATTTTGAAGTCAAGAGTTGTAAACTGATGAGTAACCATTCAATGGGGCCTAACTGAAACCACAAGAGTTGAAGTAGTTTCCTCTCCTCGATTCCAAATAAGTAGTCCAAAGATCATTAATGTTCTATTATGAAGAACAGGCACTTCTCGTTGATGGCCATGAACCACAATTGTCCAGAATACGATAATTTACAATTTTGGTTTATTATTTTCAATAATGAACCATTGGAATCGAGCAAGAAAAAAAAATTCTTACCCCCCTCAAAATTTGATGGTTTACGTTTCAAGGTATGTAGAATCCAAAACTGCAATAAAAATTTTCTATCTGTCCGCCGTACGCCGTACGGGCCACTTTTCTTAGTTACCATGAAAGAAAATTGATGAAATTCGGGTTATAGGTTCCGTTCGGGGTCTAGTTGGTCCTCGAAGCTCGACGTTACTGTCAGTCATCTCTAAGGGGTTCAAAATAGGGGTTGTAATTTTCAGAACGCCGTATCTCGAAAACTTTCGATTGAAGGGTATTTTTTTTTTTACGTTATTAAATTTGTCTTGAGTTAAACAATTTTTTGAGACCACCCGGAGCATTGTACTCCAGCCGTTCGTGTGCATCAAAAAGCTTCGTCAACACGATCGTGAATCAAACGGTATAACTCCGGCCCGGATATCATAACTACGGAGCATCTGATTACAATCACGGATGCCTGTATGAAGTCGAGTTGTTTGTTCTGCGATATTATTTCATTTGACAAGTGATGGACTACTGGATTTTGTTGGTAGGTACTTCTGAAACTTGAACAAACGTTGGAGTATTATTGATGGGTAAATTATTAAACAATGGCAAATAATTACACAACGGTGAATTATTACACAACGGCAAAATAATGACACCACGGTAAATTATTACACAACGGTAAATTATTACACAACGGCTCATCTGCCCAGAAGGGGCTGGATTTTGTTGATAGGTACTTTTGCAACTTGAACAACCGTGGAAGTATTATTGATGGGTAAATTATTACACAATGGCAAATTATTACACAACGGCAAATTATTACACAACGGTAAATTATTACACAACGGCTCATCTACCAAGAAGGGGCTAGATTTTGTTGGTAGGTACTTTTGCAACTTGAACAACCGTTGAAGTATTATTGATGGGCAAATTATTACACAGCGGTTCATTATTCTATCTCCGTAGAAGTGGAACCTATACAGGTAAATCATTACACAACGGTTAAGGTAGGTACCTAGTGACGAGTACGGGGTTAGGTGCTAACCTACGGAGGGTGTAGAATAGTGTTATATAGAAGGGTTATCTATACGGAGAGCTGTGATCTGTAACAGAAGGGTATTCTATACAAAATAATAAACCGTTGCGTTTTAAAACGAACCATATAAATTAAGTTTTTCAACTAAATCCCAGTTTCTTAATTATGTATAATTTTGCTGTTATGTAATTGCCGTGTCTTTCTCCAATAACTCATTGTTAACATTGTCGTTGATAATTTACTGAGTGGAGCTAATGAAGTTTTCTATGTTCGTGGCCCTGTCGTAACCTCCGGTTACCTTAAGAAAATTGTGAAAAATTACAAAAAAATTATTATCACATATAAATGATGTACCAAACTGATACAATTTCACGCAGAATGTAAGAAAACCAGATTGGTAGGTGTCAGTGGGTGAAAATGTGAATTTTCTAGGGTTTACAGGGACGGCTTACAAGCTAATTTATGTATGTGAACATGAGGTATATCCAGAATAAGCGCAAAATTCTCCTTTCGGCTCCACTGTGCGTAGTGGTTGGGGTCTGGGGTTCGATCAGTAGTCGCCGCACGGTGGGACGTAACGCGTATCCAGCGGTTCAAAAGTCTAAAAATTAAGAATTTTTTTGGCAGGAGGAAACCTGTTCTCGCGATCTTAGAGAGATCAAAACAAGACATAATAAGCGTCTGAGTAAACAAAGACGATTTGACAACCAGAGTCGATGAGAATGATAGTGCATTCAGTTGTAGTTCATGCGAGAGAAGAAGCTATGTTTCTGTTTTTAAAGTGCATCCAGTTGTATTTTATGCTAGTGAGAAGATGCTGTGGTCGTGTTTTTACACATTTTTTCGTATGGAAATCTTGGAGGGAGGTATGCAGAAATTATTTTCGCTCATTACTTTTTCGTCTTTTTGCACAGAGTTGTTTTACCGTCCGTTTATAGACTACCATTTCCACATAACCTAATGGAACCTGGAAACTGAAATAGTTTTGCGTTCTCGGGACCTTTCTGAAGGGCTCAAAAAAAATTGGTTCCCGAAGTTTCCCCTAAGGGCGCGACAGAATTATGAAATTTTTCAGTTACGAAAATTGTCGCAGGTGACCGTTTCTTGATGGAGGCGTTAAAGAACCGTCAGGGTGAAGAAACGAAGAAAGTCCCAACATTTCCAACTCCTTCGGAGGGGAAAATTCGTCTTTTTCCCCTCCCAGGCAATGTGATCATTCCTGAATGTTTCGCAGAAATTATTTTGGAACGATCTGCTGGATTCGTGAAAGTACAGAGGAAAAAGTTAGCGGTCCAATCCAGCAGCACTTGGGGTGATTTTTGTGTGATCACGCAACGTGGTTGAATGGCTAATACAAATCTCAAAACATGTAGCCATGACATCTTCTGCCATGGGACGGCCATCAAGATTTTCCGGAGCCAGGGCCTTTGACCAAGAGGCGAAGACTCCAGTCCGTCACAAACGATCGATATCTTGAGGAACTCATGTTTGCCGCAGCCCAAAAACTTCGGCAAGAGGGGAAAAGAGATGCAGCCTCGACGCTGACATTACTCTTGAGCTCTCCTTCTAGAGCTACAAAAATCAAGAGAGCACTGAGGTATACATCACAAAATCAACCCGCGTATTATAACCCGGAAGAGGCAGTTGCTCTCCTTGTTTCTCTGGGTTTGACAAAAGAAAAATACATTAATTTACGTAAAGGAGGTCTTGCAAAAAGATCCAAGATATACCCGTCTCACCAAAGAGTAAGTGACGCAAAAAAATTGTCTTTCCGTAATCCTTCGCAAATGAAGATTGATGATTCCGAGGCAGAAGTGGAGATTCAATCTGTAGTTGATCTGACAGTAGAAAGGTTATTTTAATCAGATGACTTCCTGTAGGTTCTTAACGTTCAAATGTTCTTACTTATTATTCATAATTATATCCATATATTATAAAAGGTTTGATTTCATTATGTATCGTGATATACATTTATTTATTAATTTACTGATGTTAGCGAACAAAAAATATTCATATACGCAAATATATAATATTTTGATTACTAATACTGAAATATTACTATAACCCAATGCACCAGTCTCTTCTATTCAAAAGGAACCAGTTCGCTTTTTCTATGAAATACATTCCTACTTGTAGGTTAACATCATTAATATTGGGGTCCACTGATGAAGGGACACTCTTAAAACATCAAAACCGATTCAATAGTCCTTCAGATGGTCTCTAATAACAATTAAGATCATTGCTTTCAACAAAGCTATAGGTTTCCAGACTTTTGAACTGCTAGATTCGCGTTTCCTCCCACCGTGCGCCGTCTCAATCCCAACCACCACATAATGACACAGCGTTCGCGCTCGGCAACCGGCCCACCCCTCTTCATGAGCATAGAGCAGGGTCTAACAACTCTCATCACTCAATGTTCCAGGATCTAAGCGGGACACCAAATTACATACTTTTCAGTTGGATTTCTGAATTGAATAATAGGAGTAGAATTATGTGGTCCTTCATGGTCTTAATAACTTGCGTCGATAAAATGCTTTGATCGACGACGCGGCAACCTCAGTTTAATAACCGGAGGTTATACGGTAGATGATCATCGTAACAACGCATGAAGGTGAATAGCGAGAACTGTATAGCTGACTAATAATTCGCCAGAAAATGCCTGAGAAAAAATTGGGAGGGGGGTTACAAGAAGTTTGCAGATGGAGGTGAAGGGATGGTGGGAAGGATCGTGACACACGCGAAGTATCCACTAAGACTGAGCTACGTGTATCACACTTGTTGAAAGGCTCGCGAGAGGGCGGACGCGAGGTGCAAGAGCCTGCACGCAACTGAGCGCCAGATCTCGCGAGAGCTGATAAGTTTAGGGCGCGAAGAGGCTGCTCCCCTCCAAATCACAAGGGGATGGGAGAAGCTTTAGTGCGCCTCGAGGTTACTTCTGGAGACCGCTGGGATTAGGCCTATCATGGGGCCCATCCGCCCAATTTTCACGAGCTTATCCCCGACCTGAACACGTCCCACCAACGTAGGGCAGCCAATGTAGAAAGAATCAATATCAAGGTCTAATATTAGGCATCAACTTTTTTAAATAGGTTAAAATTCGTCCATTCTAGTAAATTTATTCTTCCTCAGACATTCCGTTCCAGTATTATAAGAGTATATTTAGGTCTTCCACCTGTGCGTTACATCTCTCATAATGGTGATTTAGTAGATAACATTTAAATCAGGCGCGTTTCATGGGATTCGAAGGATCCTGAATTAATGGACCAGTTCACATTAGGACCTGTTGTCTGAGGTGAGTATCTTTTCTGCCATTTAGCGGCTTCAACCGGCTGTGTACCTATGAACAAGTCCGGTGGTGGTACCGTAATTTGCATGCCGGATGCAAAACAGGCTGCTCCATTCGTTCTCCCACTATCTCGTTTCCCTTTGATTCCTGAATGTCCCATCACCCATACCAAACGCATCTCTTTGCCCTCTCTCGCCATGGAGTGCATGAAAGGTAGGAATCTCTCTTTCGGTTTATTATTCTGTGAATAACACACCTATGTATTCGCTCAGCAAAAAATTTGTATAACACCCCCTCAAAATTTTTTCATTTTACGTTTCAAGGTGCGTAGATTCCCAAAAATGCAATGTCCGTCCGCCGTCAGCCGTACACCGTCCGCCGTATCATGCATACCGGCTTCATTTTCGGTCTAAAAAATTCGTTCTTCGGCCATTTGGGCCCTAGTTGTGTCCGGAAACTTTGCAGCTGGATCGGAATATACCCAGGGGTGTTATGAGTGAAAATGAAAAATGGGTATAAAAATAAAGTTTTTTTTTGTAACATGAGTTTTTGAAGTATCGGTTTCCATGTTTTTTGGGACCGAATATGAAGTCGGTTTTGACCAAAGAGTGGAAAATTGAGGTTCTACCAAAGGTTCTGCATTGATTTTTTGATTGATTTTTGATTGATTTTTTGTGAGTCAAAAACCTGGGGAAATTGTGTGAAATCACCATCAATTTGTATAATAACAATAGAAAAAGTGTCAACAGGTGAATCAAGACAGTTAAATGCCACTACCAATGATCAGAGATAATTTGAAAATAAAGAAGCGTACCTAATTTGCGTTTTCGTGGCCAAAATTGGTGGAAACAATCAGAAACAGCTATTTCTATTATTTCACATAAAAGAAACAATAAATGAACAACCAACTTTTTTTTAGGTGTGTCCAGCAGATAATAAACCCATGTGACAAGGACTTTGCAGCGTTTTTTTTAGTGTGATGACGTTAACGGCTCGCTTGTGACATGCTAGATTTTCACATTGCCTTACTATCACTAGTAAAAATAACCCTTTTTGAAGGATGGTAGGCTGTGATTGTAGCGAAGTTCTACTTGATACCGATCGGTCAAGTGTCAGTAGTAGTTGATACCGATCGTTTATATAGTTGTGATGCGAGTATTGCTGGTATTGTGTTGCTGATTTTCACTTCAGTCCTAAGGCATGGTGAATCGATTAGTAGGAATAGATCAAGAAATAAATCAAGAAATTCCTCACACTTGTCTAACTTTGACATTTTACTGACTCTCGGAAATACACTTTCTTGCTTACGTGTCGAAAGTTGTGCCGTTTAGCTTTATTTATAAACGTCAATTCACCACATAACTTTTCTGGATTTGGACTGTATTATAATTTCAAACATTTGTATGCTCGAAATTAAAAGGGGACTCTAAAAATAATTATCCAAATTATTGTCCGTTAAACTTCAACCTTACATGGATGAAAGAAAGAACTCCTTATCATTCTTCCTATGGATCAAAGTGTTAAGTGAAATATAGACGATACAGCAAAACTACGAGTATGTATGTGGATACTAAAACGAACTAGATTACTTAGGAACATGTAATAAAATTCCAAACATCGAATCTAACGATTCTCCATCTCTGCAGTACAGGGTTGAGTAGAAAACCATGTGGCAGCCAACGGACCGTTCTCTTTTTTCCTTCTCGTGTCTGCAGATAAGCGTGAAATGATTTATTGATCCCCGCGTGGAAGAGGCTCAGTTGCAGCACGCGGTGCAAAGGTAATAAAATATAGGAACATAAAATATCCCATCCGCCCTCCCGGGAACCCTGATCTTTCAGAATGATCGAAGTCAAATCTCATGTTATTGAGTTGGATACCAAAAGCTGTGAATAACCGATACAGTTGTCGTGGGATTTCGAGGAAATGTATGTTATTATATTTGTGATGAGTTGGATTATGAAAATTCACCCTCTATGATGTGGTTCTTATAAATGGCTAAAACCTCAAGCTAAAATAGAAATACTTTGACTAGTTGTTTCAAGATAAACAGAGAAACACGATTACAACGAGCTCCAATGGCATGAGAACAGAAGATCGGTCGGTATTACAGCTGGTCTAATTAGTGCGGTGGTGGTCCTAGCGGGTGAACACATTCTAGTCCACATTTCCATTGATCAAATCACTGGGTTAGGTCTCATTTACTCATACACACTAATAAGTATACCCAGCGGCGGATTTACCACTGGGCCGACTGGGCCGCGGCCCAGGGCCGCAAGCCTCAGGGGGCCGCAAGGTTGAGGTTTTTTTTTTTGGTTTTTTTAAGTTGAGGATATAAACAAAAAATCTGGCTTACGAAACGCATACATACAACGGCTAGTACATGTTTGACACATAGGGTTTTGAACGAAAGAAATATGGTCATATATTTATGGACATCAAATGCATCTGGCGAAGGATCGTTCAGCATTTTGAAAAGAATTCTCAATTACTTCAGAAATACTTGCTCAGATTCAAGACTAACCAGCTTGGCTAGTTTTGTAGCCAACGTGGAGCTTTTTAAATCGTTAGATTTTGATGAATTCATTGTAGAATTTTCGTCTCAAAAAGCAAGAATTTTAATTTGTAAAATTCAAGAATATTAATGATTATGTATTATAAAATAAACATGTATAATAAGAATATAAAATAATTGAATTTATTATACCCAGGGGGCCGCTTACAGATATAGGCCCAGGGCCGCAACAAACCTAAATCCGGCGATGAGTATACCTATGTGGTGGCACGTCATTCTGCGGAGGCTGAGATAGAATGCGATGGAGAGGGTGTCATACAAGGGATATGGATAACCTTGTAGGGTAGCATGAACACGGTCTAGTTGCACTAGGGTCCTTCTCAAGGCGGGAATCGCGCCGTAATGAACGCCAGGCATTGTCTTCTAAGTTACCTAATAACGTTATCCGTAAGCGGCTGACACAGGACCCCCCAGACGGAGTTTTCAGGAACGAAGCGCATTACTCCTACCCAACCCTATCAACGTCATCTGAGGAGGGTGAATTTAATGAGGGTTGATTAGGGATGTCTGCCTCTGGAAACGTTGATTGGATGACTTCAGGGTTCCAGATGGGACCCTTAGCTCTTCAAATTCAACTTTACCTAGACGCTCCATTGACTTAATTCGATTAGCCGTTTCCTTGTTATAATTGAGCCGTTGATTCAAAGAGATGCCCATCAATTCCAAGGAAATCCGTTCAAGGCCTTGCGGTCTTCTTCGGGAATCGTCTGAAATATTTTCGAGCTTTGCCGCATCCGAATTGAAGAAGAAGAAAAAGTTGATTAAGTTTAAACCATCGAATAACAATACCTTGTAAAGAATTGAAATAAACATTACGACGTGGTACTCGTATTTTCCTACCGTCTGTAGGAAGTATCGGCTTTCATAAGTAAAGTATACTTGAGGTAATTTTATTGAACACGAAATAGAGCTACATACAAAAGCAAAAAAATATATAAATTAAATTCTCGGACCATCATACTTCTAGAGGTAAAGGCGAGTTTGCAATACAGCTAATTTGTCGCCACACTTTATGAAGACGAAGCCTCGTCACGTGACAATCTTGGATAACTCGTCATTTCGTTTGCCACTACTTTTTGGTGAAATTTTGACAATTTCATCATGCAAACACATAAAAGTCTTGTCAGGTATTTTCTGGATTTGAAGAAAGCTAACCTACATCGGAAAAAACTTTCAAAAATTCGCTTAGTGAAAATTTTTGGCATTAGCGATTTTTTCCGCAAATTTGATTATATTCTCAGAAAATTCACTAGGAGGTATTTATTAGATAAGTACTTATAAACAGCCGCTGAGGTATTTATACTGGTGCTTCGCTCTTCACTGGGATTCTCCACCCCAGGGCTAGGCAAGAAGAGTATCAATTTAGGTTACACAATGATACGCGGGAAACGAAATTGTGAGAATAAGGTACAACCTGTACTCTGCTTGTTTGAGAACAATTCCACTTTCAGATGAAATACTCGTAACTGCCGAAGCCAATAATGTATTTGGTTACACGCAATACCGATCCAAGCGATAGGGTGGAAACTCGATATTCTGAAGAGCCCCGTCTAGGGTCACGCGAAAACTTGTAAACAACTATAGGAGCTGAAGGCCTCGTTAGAAACTCACTATATATATGACCAGCAAAGTGAATAGATGCTCACCGTCTAGAGCAAGGCAAAAGGAAGTAATTGAATTCCACCCGTCTCAACATCCACCGCGTCGTTTTCTGCCGTGAAGCACAGAAGGATGAGGATTACGTTCTACCGGGACCGGAAGTTGTTGGACGTCCTTCTTCCCGCAAGCCGTCTGTCTTTTGAAAAGCTTCTCGGCTTCAACCTTTACTACTGCTAGTCGACAAACTCGATTTAGCTGTCAACACTTCGGGGAGGACTTCGAGCTTTTGGGAAAAGCTTGTTTAGCACGGAAAGCCCTGTCCGTACCTATCTTATACGTTCGGATCCTGGATAACGTCATTTAGATCCGATCATCAACATCCCTGTTTTTCTCTCAGCCGTTGAGATTGGCGTTCTGTCGAGGTGAGCCGATTCGAGATACGCAATCGCGTGAACTGCGATGGATAGCCCCTGAGATACTTCACCGTCAATCTGAATTGAAGCTAAAGGTATCTGATACAAATTGAAAGAAGAGAGCGGATCGAAAACAAAATGAATTTGTGTCCCTGTGTGATACTAGCAGCGTACAAAAACTGTCACGTTGTGCACAGCCGTTTTCGCTAACCATTAATTTTCAGTTCGATAACACTACCTTGAAAGTTCTTTGTTCAAGTTTCAAAGAACATAGATGCTGTCCGACGTTTTACGTAGGTACAATAATTTTGAAATTGTATCGGATTATTCCTGCCTGATTCAGCTTTTTGATTAAGAGGATGCTGAAGCACCCGGATATCAGCGATGGATACAAGAAAAATATCTCCCTGTCTAACAGGCACAGTTTCCTCAGCCCCTGTCGATGGAATGTCACTCCCATCCCATTACATCACAGACTGGGTATATTTATAAAGGAATGTTGCTTCGGCGGCCTAAACCTAAATTTGATACTAAACTTATATACCCTCTCTGGCATGAAATGCCTCCGGCAACTCCATCCATCGAATCAAATCCTCAATCTCTATGGAAACATCTTGAATAGCCGAGCATATAGATCACTGTTTCATAAAGTTGACTGAGTTGAATCAATAGATATATGACATACATATACATACATACTGCGGCACTGCCTACTGACCACGGAAACAAACCTACTGCATCAAAGCAACCATACAGGAGACTTCATGCTTGATTGGATAATATTCTTGATCCAAACATGAGCAGATGACGTTAAATGTCAATACCTATAGCGTTATGGGTTCTGAGGAACTTATTATTCCACAACATTTCAGCTAATTACTGCCGTTGATTAATATATTTTTATGGACTTATAAAATATATGACCGCACAGTCACACCCACTTGCCAAAGCACAATCCAGGCAATGGCAATCGATAATGTTAGACAAGTCATGTCGACAGTAGGTACCTACCTAAGATAGTATGCAGTAGATGAAGAAACGCTGTGGAAAACATGCAGATTTGAGTTTACTGAGCCTCCGAGTTTCATATCTCATCGGAATTTTTTTAAATTATTTATTTATTTATTTGTTTTAAATTTTTTTTAAATGTGGTTTTTTTTGCTCGTGAAGCCGCAAATCCTTGCTAAACTCAGTCAACCGATGGAAATTTCAATGGTTTTTAATGAGTTTTTTTTCGGTTATGGGGTTAAATGTCAGTGATAAAAATATGGAAAGAGGTAGTGCAGAGTTGATTACAACTGGGAAACCACCTACTTTTTTATTATCTCCCTCGACCTCCAATTGATCACAACGTTGAAGTTCACAAATGGGATTCTGCTTCAGCATGTATTATATTTCTTTCAATGGTTTCTTTCAAGGGTTATCTTTATGGACTTGCAAATGCAAATCCCTCATTCCGGTAGAAAAGAGTTCAAATAATTTTATGGTGAAACTGGAGTTTCCTCTTCTGTAATGTTCCTGTAAATTACGGCGATCGCAATAAAAGAGAGGTCAACGAAAAGAGGAATACAACTTCACCAACTGGTCCTCCGGGACATACCTGCCTTTTTATCCCGTTCTAACTTGCATTTACAGAAGTAAATATTTCATCTTGAAGGACGACAACCTAAGTAAACGGAGTTCAAATTGGAACGCCGCTGATGAGATCCTGAAATAGCCCTGCACTGATGTGGGGTGCTGCTTTACAACACACACAGCTCCAGTGTAGCAGTGACGATCCGAGATTATTATGAATTTTTATTCTTTGTAATGAATGTTTTTTCAAGAAGCAAAATCTACAAGGACGTTCATTAACTCACGCTTCAAAAAAGCAGGTCCGCGAGGGACCAGCCGGAGTATTTTCCGACCAGCCACTCGTTACCAGCAAAACATCATCAACATGAGTGTGCATCTTGAAAAGCATCATCAGACGGTGAAACCCCAATGTACTTTTCACTGGAAAGAGTCGAATAGAATTACATTATGGTTTTGTGGTATGGTATTGCGTTTGTGCTAGTAGTTCTGTGTAAAGTTACATATCCACTACTATTAATATTACATTGCTATTACTATTACCATTACTTGATAATGTATTAAGAATGGTTCAAACTATCTATCACGATGGATCTAAAAGTATCTACGAGTATCTTGATTCGAGAGAAACTAGGGAAATGTAGCTCAAACCTATAGCTTTACTGTGTTACCACTATTATACCCCAAAATTAATTGTATCCTTGCACCACATAGTTATTGCAGCTAGTTAACAAATTTAATAAAGCATTAGAAGTGATGGGGATTGAGCAGAAGACTCAATATGATGGAAATTATTCATCATAACCTCCAGCATACATCATTATTCAACGTGAATTATCACATTACCCCCCCCCCCCCCCTCTATCACTACAGTACATTCTAATCGAAAGTAAAGGATATGACACCGACATTGACAATATAATGAAGATCACAATATAAAATCGAGGAGAATCTCCGGGAAATGCCCCAACCCCTTCTCATGTTCCTTAGGATGGGTTTCAAAAGAAAGTTCAGTGAAGAAATACCAACTTATTTTGGTTTACATTCTGTGAATAATACACCTATGTGCAATCTGAGGGGATCATCAAACAATTTTTTGAACACCCCCTCGAAAATTTATTTTACGTTTCAAGTTGCGTAGATCCCAAAGAAATCTATCCATATCTACGTTCATTTTTTCGATCTGAAAAGTTCGTTCGACCGACGAGCGAAGAATGAGGTTCTAACAAAGTTTCAGCTTTAAATTTACTTAAATTTTGGTCTAAAATCGTCGTTATTTCGAACACAGGCTCCATTGGGGTCTTAGTGCTCCGAAGCTCGGCAGCTCAATCGGAATACAGTCAGGGGTGTTAAGGATGAAAAACTTGTACAGAATTAGGTAATTTTGCGCCCCAAATAATTTGATGGTTACCGTTTCAAAGTAAGTAGAATCCGAAAAGGGAATAAGACATTTTCAGCCGACATGATCGCGAATGAAACGGTATAAATCCAGATTAAGGCATGGAAGTATACAATCGGTTGTTCCATGATATTATATCATTGAAGAATGGTGGTTACTTCGGATTTTTTTTTATATTTACATTATTTGTAACTTCAAAAAAGTTATGCTTCATGAATAACTACAAACAATTAGGTAATGATAGAATTCTTGAATCCAACGCATAATCTATGAAACTTTAATTCCACTGCCGGCTCCCGTACTCGAGTTAGGGCATTATTCCTGAGGGGGAACTCGAGGGTAGGTATTGACTACAGAAAACAGTGATCTAAGCAGAAGGGGAATCTATAATATAGGTAAATAATAAATCGTTGTGTAATAATTACCATCGTTTTTAACGTATACAATTATTAAAAATCAAGGGAGAAATGGCTCTACAAAGGTGGCCAATATCTACAACATTTCAAAAAAGCACTTTTTTTTCCACATTCAACTCAAATTGTTTCTGAAACCCGTGTAAAGCGAGCATATTAAGTAGTATGGCAAAACGATTTGAACTCCAACGACCACCAATCCAAATTAGAAATAAAATCGAAAGGACATCTACCATTGCCGGATTGATGGCGTTTGAGATAAAAATATTCGGTAGTCAACAAATTCGTTAAAACCCGCTGTTTTCGATTTATATTCGAAGTTTACTTGAGATTTGGTTACTTCATCCCAAAAAAATGGTTAATTTCTACTTAGGATTCAGCCCAAATAATAGTAAAGGATATTGCAGCTAAGTGAACTACCCGAGTCAGTTGGCTAGAGTAGCTGCAATTTCTTCCCTTCCAAGCCTTCCTCTCCAGCATTATTTTTCCCGCAGCTCATTCAGATTTTCCTAAAGGCTACTAATATTATTGCCCCATAAATAAAAGCTCCAAATGAATCGCCACATAAATATTCATGCACGACCCCGAATTACGTGTTTTCCCGACTAACGCTTTTAGTTGGTAATGTGAAACTTCAATTACTCTAATGGCCTATTTCTAAACTACCAAACGGTCTCTAACGAAGATTTTCAACCTACTTGAAAGAGGATTTAATTAAAGTAATAAATAGCGTGCTTCCGCGCTCGGAGAAGGATGTGACGCCGATTGCTCAACGGCACCGCGCCGCTTGAAGAGTAATTAGGTACCTTCTGCCGTAGTGCTAGCGGTTCTTTCACCTAACAACTCTTTGAAGAGCCATGGGCTTGAATTTAAATGCGCGGCCTAATTGAGAAAAAGGATCCAACTGGACAAAAGCAAATGGAGGTTCCATAGTAAAATTTAGATGACCGTCGAGTTAGAGAACGCTGTAAATTCTTCTATAACGGTGTATTATTTTTCGAATGAATAACACTTCTGTGTAGACTAATGTTCTGTACACAGTAGGTACCTACTATTTAGATGAAAATATCCGTAAGCAGGCACAAACCAACCTTTAGTCAGCTTGACCGGCTTCGAAGGAATACGAAACTCGACGAAATGTGAAATGCGATAGCATAGAATCCGCTTATGTTTGAATGGCGATTTGCCCTACATCCTACCCTTGGGCCGTTATAGGGAACAAAGGGTTGGTCGTACAGTGCTCCGAGTGATTCCATTCGTTTCTAAAAAATCGTTCCTTAATATCGTCAGAACAGCGCACCCTCCTATTGGAAGTTTTCGAACAACAGCGTAAAAAGCAAATGTAGAGAGGATTTGCGAGGGTTCGGTCCATCGATGAGTTTGCGAAATTAACAACTCAGTTCCGAGCCATTCATGCATTACAAGAGGTCCGACGATCTCTTCGGACTGAACAAGTATGGCCACATCGTGAATTTCCATCGAGCAGTAGGTACTGACTGCAATTTGTACCTACGTACAATATCCAAAATTTCGATATTTCCTCGGACTCGAACAGCATCTCCGAATATTTTCGTGGATTAAACAAATTAATTCTAAATTGGTTCTAAATTTAACCAAATTAATATAATTTTGATATCCAACAATGGGGTACGTTTATTTATTTATTTTATTTTATTTTATTTTTGTAGTTATACCTATTTATTTATTTATTCTTTTCTTCAATGAAAGTGGATTTTATCCTGAGAATTTTGACACCAACCACACAGTCCTACGATAAGTAAAAGTAGTTCGCCCCTAACTGCAACGTCGGAATTGGTTGAAACTTTGAAAATTTATAGAAAAATAACTACTTATCGTAGGGCAATGTGGTTGGTGTCAATGTTCTCAGAATGGAATCTAGTTTCATTTTTTTAAAAGAGTTAAAAAAACGCAGCTTTTGTGACCCATGCACATATAGGTACCCACTTTGTACCTTACTGGACATCAAGTCCTACCATAATCGGCTTTTTCTATCAAGAATACCTACCAACAAAAAGTAATCACGTTGGTGCCAACGCTCAACTCTCAAGAGCATTAATTTTATCATATAATTTCCTGCTTTTGACCTCAGAATCGAAATCAACACCCTCGAAACCGCTATATCCCAATTTTCAGCTCTCAAATCCGAGTAGTTTGGAAGGAATTAGCCAAAGAAACAACGCGTGACGTCATCTGGCATTGCTCTCTCGCTCGGTTCTTAAGTGCGGGAGCGAGAGGGCAAATATGCCAAATTACGTCGTTCACCCATTTCCACTCATTTCCGACCCATCATACATACCTAGCACGTTTTGCAATGGCTTCGAAATTTAAATAATATAAATTTTTGGAAATTTTCTTCATAGAAATCCGTTTCAGACCATTCTAAAACGATTCCTGAAATTTAACACTTTTTTATATGTATATATATATTTATATATATATGTGTCACTCCAGACGATAACTCTCGATAGAATTGAGATAAACAGCTCAAATTTGCACAAAAAATCTATCTTGGCAATCGAAAGGCTAAGTTCGAAGATGGGCGAAATTGGCCTACTCTAAGGAGGGTTTTGGCGCATTTAAAGTGCGCAAAAATTACCCAAAAATCCCCAAAATGTTATTTTCCAACAAGTGACCCCTCATTTTAAAGGTTTTTGCACGCTGAACACGATGGTGGAATCGGATTTTAGATATCTTGATCCGTTCTCAAATTAGAGCATTTAAAGTGCGCAAAAATTACCCAAAAATCCCCAAAATGTTATTTTCTAACAAGTGACCCCTCATTTTAAAGGTTTTTGTACGCTGAACACGATGGTGAAATCAGAATTGCGATATCTCATTCCGTTCTCAAACTGGAGCACTTTGAAGATTAAGGAACGTGGTTATTTCTTTTTGGAAAGCTCTCCGTTAGACCTAGAATTTTAAAGAATACACTAAAATGCACGTCCATTCCTCAAGTCCAAATCTATACAATTTTATATAGATTATATATATATATTATTATAATATACGTCCATGAGATGATGCGGGTGTCCCTCAAGTTTATAGGATAGGAGTGTATACGAACCAAACCCTGTTATGAAAAGCGTTTCTTAACGTATACGATCTCGCCGAAATCAACACCTCAGTCCCGAAGGCGAAACGAACGGGATGGAAGTGTTGGTTTAGGATGACCACAGCATCTTAGCCCTACGACCGTTTTCACCGCAGCTGTCCTCTCTTCCTCCTGAATATTATCAACTCCGCTGTGGGAAACCCTCCCTTCCCTGTTGTATGTTTGAACTTAGTTTAGAATTCAATCCCTGGATCATGAACGTACTTAACCATCACTGAGTAGGTATTCAAAATAATTGAGAACCCCCCTTCCCACCACACCACAGCCCGTTACCCCTTTTGCTTCCGAGTCTGCGAAGCAGCGGAAGCCTTGTGTTCACTTTCTTGAGCCAAAAAATTTTTGTCTTCAGAAATCAAAATTTCCACTTGCATTTTGCGATTCAAAGCCTACTGAACAAATTTGGTTCCGTGTCTGTCGGTCTGTGAGTCTGTGAGTCTGTCTGTCCGCATTTCCTTGTTACAGCCATAACTTCCACGATTTTGAATTGATTAAGCTCAAATTTTGAGGGATGGTGCGGATAAGGCCCGTTGAGGTCCCATACAAATTTCAACATGATTGATCCAGCGGTAGGCCCTGCGCATGCGCTAACGTTAAATTCAACAAACACGCATAACTTTCACAATTTTGATTCAATTTCGCTCAAATTTTCAAGGGTTGTTTGGACAAGGCCTAATGAGTTCCAGTATGAATTTCAGCATGATCGGACCCTCGGTGCGCTCTGCGCATGCGCTGGCGTGAAATAGATTCAATTTCCTTGTTACAGCCGTAGTAACCAAAGATTTCACCCAATTTCAATGTAATTCTCAGGGAATAAGCGGGTAGGGCCCATTGAGGTCCCGTATAAATGTCAACATGATAGAGCCAGCGGTTCGCCCTGCGCATGCGCTAACGTGAAATTCTTCAAACACGCATAACTTTCGCAATTATGTATAATGGACGTAATGTATTATGGACGTCATGTTATGTAATATGTATATTTCATGTGATGTTATACAATGTTATGTAATGTAATGTAATGTTATGTAATATGTATATTTCACGTAATGTAATGTAATGTAATGTAATGTAATGTAATGTAATGTAATGCAATGTAATGTAATGTAATGTAATGTAATGTAATGTAATGTAATGTAATGTAATCTTATGTTATTTTGCTTCCGAGTCTGTTCTATTTTATAATGGGTCACTCTGATTGTGACGAGGAAGCTCCTGTGCCATCACCTTGGCAGTGTATTTAACCCTCGGGCACTGGCGGGGCGGGGCGGCACTCAGTGCCGCTTTCCGATCAAAATCATGATTACTCTGCAGTGTGTCAAAGCACCGGTAGAACACGCTCAGGTATCTTTCAAGCAACTATCATAATATGTCCCCGTAGTCCTAACTCCTTCCATTATGCTCTTATTAGTAGTCAATGATCTCGTAAAGAGAGAGGGTGCGCGCTCTCGGTACTGCGTACCGCCCGCCAGTTCTAGTCAATGTATAAAGTCGGCACAGTGTACCGCCCGCCCGTGAACTTTTGACCAAAGTTTTTGTATGTTCCTTTGCCGAAATGGCTAGCGGTCGTCAAGTTATGAGTGATTCAGAGATCGCGAGCATTCTACAAGCTGTGGAAGAAGATGAAGACACTTTTAGTCAAGATCATGCTCCACATTTCGACTCAGCGATTAGAGTGAGGGGGAAGCGGAAGTTATTCGACCCGATGATCATTGTAATGACAGTGAATGTTCAAGAGATGAAGCAGCTCCACTGACTTTTTCAGAGGATGAAATTACCGATTTTCACCTTTTCTTTGCTAATTAAAAGCTATGTTATGAGCACCTAAGTGTGGGTGATTTTTTTTTTCAAACGACTTACAGTTCCTGAATTTGTTGAGTTACCTCATATGTGTATAAGTTTATCGTATTTTACTGAATTACGTATGGTGAAGTTCTATTGCGTTTTCTAATTACAAACTTTTATAAAATTTGCATGTTTTATATTATAGCCAACCTGATCAAGACTTAAGCTGTCCATTTTTGGGAAAAATTACCCATCGGCTTAACAAAAAAATGGTTTCCGCAATTTCTATAGAGGCTATTTTAAATGCTAAGTTAGGTGGTAGGTATATTAATTTTTGCGCAAAACTACAAATAAACGTTCCTATTGTGGAAAAAGTTGCCATTTCCGTGTGGGCGGCACTCCACACTGCCCGCCGGCGATCTACTTCCCCTCATGGGTGCCAGTGCCCGAGGGTTAAACGAGCTGAGCCTGAAATCAACATTATTGTCGTGAGATCGCTCGTGAATCTATAAATAGAAATCAATACCTACGGAAAAAACGCTGCAAATCATTACGCAGCGGTTTATTATTTTCCTGTATAGATGCCGATTCTTATCACTGAACTCCTATTAGCGTAAAACCCTGATTCAAGTCGATATCCACTTACCACGCACGCACACACACACACATTTTTGTCGTCTACATGTCTGTTAGCGTGTGCAGGTAGGTACCTAGGAATCCACCACAAAAAAACGCTGCAAATTATTACACCACGGTTTATTATTATCTATACAGGGTGTCTCACTTATGATCCGAAAATTTTATAACCACGTGTTCTACAACCACTTTCCAACAAAAAGTATCCCATAAAGTTTTTTTTTTAAACCACTAAAAACCTGAGTTTTTTCAATGTTAAGATTTTTTTCGTGTTTTCGACCTTTGGTCACTGAAAAGGTCATAACTCCCTTAATATGAAAAGTAAAACCAAATCTAAGTAAACCGTTGGAAAGAGCGTTAAATTTTCCGTCTTTTGAGCCTCTAACAATAATTTTTTGAAGGGAACTTGAGAGTGAAAAATGAGCCTGAAAAGTTAATTTCGTCAATTCTTGAAAACTGCCTGTTTTTCAAACGATCATTAGGCCCCATAATTCTGGTGATTGGTCATAGCCTGTAAGCCTAAAAAATGCGCAAAAGCCTCAGCTTTCCAACGGTATAGTCAGTTTTTCTTTTTTAGGGGGAACGGTTTTGAGAAAATTGAGTTTTTATGCGAAAAAACGTGTGTTTTCAGGCACATTTGAGGGTTTTTCCTTGGGGAAAAAAGTACTGCATGACTAACCACTGATGACTTTGGAGGCGGATTTACGTATTTTTTTACGCTGAATCTAATGGTGACATACCCAGAGCTTCCTAGCAACGCCGCCCGTCTGTCGATGGGATTGTATGCGAAAAAACGTGTGTTAAACAGAGTGAGGTTTGTTTCTGTTGTTTGTTGTGATGCCCTCTTCTTAGCGTTGATAAGAAAATCGTCATGAGGAAAACATCTACGTACAAAGTCTCTCTATTCGACCGAGTTCACCATCACGTTCAATCCGTTCTTCCGTTGCGTTCGATCCAGTTTCCTGTGTTGAAAATTTTCGAAGTTTTTCTTTCCACTATGGCTCCATTCACCTATACCGTCAAAGAGTGCGTCGACGTGATTTTCGTATATGGTTACGCACGGAAACGCATCAGCAACGGGAAGAGAGTACGCGCGGCGTTTCCCCAACAGACATCCTCCTTACAGAGAAACCTTCAGTAGGGTAAATGCACTTCACGATATCAAAAGGTGTTCGTTTTTGTGTTTTGGATTTCGTCATGTTCGGAATGAAGTGTTGTTTGTGCTAACACCCTTATTTAACCCACCCATTAGTGAAGACGCCTGATGGTATGAGGTTAACAACTGGAAATTACTCACAAGGTAAATTATGTTTTCTACGCCTACGTAATAGCTTCATGACATTTATTCAGCCATAACGACCAGCAATGGTGAATTGCAGCTAAGATTTTTCAAATATTAACGCAGGTATGCACACGTGCACGGAACGGGGAATTGTTCCAAATGGTCACTCACAGAGCAAGCGGTCCACGCGATGAATTTCGTGACGAGGCGATATTGGACGCAATAGCTGAGGATTCCACTTCCAGCACCCGCCGATTGGGCTTGCAGCTAGGGGTGCCACATGCGTCAGTTCATAGAGCCATAGTGGAAAGAAAAACTTCGAAAATTTTCAACACAGGAAACTGGATCGAACGCAACGGAAGAACGGATTGAATGAACGTGATGGTGAACTCGGTCGAATAGAGAGACTTTGTACGTAGATGTTTTCCTCATGACGATTTTCTTATCAACGCTAAGAAGAGGGCATCACAACAAACAACAGAAACAAACCTCACTCTGTTTAACACACGTTTTTTCGCATACAATCCCATCGACAGACGGGCGGCGTTGCTAGGAAGCTCTGGGTATGTCACCATTAGATTCAGCGTAAAAAAATACGTAAATCCGCCTCCAAAGTCATCAGTGGTTAGTCATGCAGTACTTTTTTCCCCAAGGAAAAACCCTCAAATGTGCCTGAAAACACACGTTTTTTCGCATAAAAACTCAATTTTCTCAAAACCGTTCCCTCTAAAAAATAAACACTGACTATACCGTTGGAAAGCTGAGGCTTTTGCGCATTTTTTAGGCTTACAGGCTATGACCAATCACCAGAATTATGGGGCCTAATGATCGTTTGAAAAACAGGCAGTTTTCAAGAATTGACGAAATTAACTTTTCAGGCTCATTTTTCACTCTCAAGTTCCCTTCAAAAAATTATTGTTAGAGGCTCAAAATACGGGAAATTTAACGCTCTTTCCAACGGTTTACTTAGATTTGGTTTTACTTTTCATATTAAGGGAGTTATGACCTTTTCAGTGACCAAAGGTCGAAAACACGAAAAAAATCTTAACATTGAAAAAACTCAGGTTTTTAGTGGTTTTAAAAAAAAACTTTAGGGGACACTTTTTGTTGGAAATTGGTTGTAGAACACGTGGTTAAAAATTTTCGGATCATAAGTGAGAATCCCTGTATAAATGCCCCTTCTGCGTTGATCCCTAAATCGGGTACTGGAACCGGCCTGGGAATTACAGTTTCATGAAAATGAGAGGGATTTGATAATTCAATAATTAATTGTTTGTTGCTATTCATGAAGCATAAGATAAAATTATAAACCGCTGTGTAATCATTTACTTGTATAGATGCCCCTGCTGCGTAGATAGTGTAATAAACCTTTGCGTAATAATGTACCGCTGTTTAATGATTTTCCGTAGTGTAATAATTTACCCAATAATACTTCAACATTACTTGTTCAAGTTGCAAAAGTGCCTATCAACAGAATCCAAAAGATCCATAATTTTCCAAATTAAATAATATCACAGAATAACTTCCATCCATGATTATAATCAGGTGACCCCCAGCAATGAAATCTTGGCCGGATACGTACCGTTTCATTCACAATCATGTTGACGAAGCTTTTCGGTGCAAATGAACGCGTGGACGTACAATGCAGCGGATGCTGGTCGTACAATGCTCCGGGTGGTCTAAAAAAATGCTTTACTTCAAGATCAATTTAAAAACTTTTAAAAAACCATACCCTATTGAAAGTTTTCGAGCTACGGCGTTCTGGAAATTGCATCCCCTATTTTTAACCTCTTAGAGATTACTGACAGTAACGCCTAGCTTCGAGGACCAACTGTACCCCAAAAATGGGACCTACAAACCAAATTTCATTAATTTCATTAATTTCATTAATTTCATTATTTTCATTACGGCGGACGGACAGAATTTTTTTCATTGCATTTTCGGATTCTGCGTACCTTGAAACGGAAACCATTAAATTTTGAGGGAGGGTTAACAATTTTTTTTCATGCTCGATTCCGAAGGTTGATTATTGAAAATAATAAATCAAAACGACCCTACTCAGGATGTTATGCTAATATTCTAATGAATTGTAGAATAATTCTTAGAGATAGCTTATCTTTCTATGTATGCGAATATGCTAATATTCTAATTCATTAGAGTACTTTAATATTCTAATGAATACCGCGATTTACGCAGAAGGGGTATCTATACGGAAATAATGAACCGATGTGTAATAATTTTCAGCGGTTTTTTCTGATTCCCGTACCTTGAAACGCAAACCATCGAATTGGCGGGTGGGTGGAGGGGGAGGGAGGTTTGAGCATGTTTTTCCCCAGCTGGATCCCAAAGGTTCATCGTTTAAAAAATAAACCAGAAACACGATACAAGTAACATTAGCGTCGAATTATTAAAATAACGAACATGGGTACCTCGCTAATTTTACATGTTCCGCTTGGTGTTCCCCCACTTTTTGACCAACTCACAGAACTCGATAAAATAATCAAGTCGGGGCAAACGTAGACTCCCGCACCCAACGTACGTGCAAACATTCTCGTTTGGGCTAAGTAATTTAATGTTATTCGAACGTTCGTGAATATTAAACGGCTTCAACGGTAGGTTGTAATGGCCAGAAGGAAGCAGGTCCAACCTATTTCCGTTTCATCGAGCCCCAAAATGTTATTTTATGCAATTCACAATGATTAAACCCGGTGTTCTACAACTACAGAAGCACGAGATTTCGCTGGCTGGAAATGTCCTAACTGTTTTATTCAAGGAGTTGGAAATGTAAATTGATTGAGACCAAACGGGGTATTATTGGCTTTGTTCTCACTTAGAGAAATTGACTCATCGTCTCATTATTCAACTCAATTGATTGAATTTTTACTGAAATCTGCAAAAAGGATGTGCAGTGTGTACATGATATTTCAAACTACTCATTCACACAGCACTCGATGGTATATTGGTCTTTTACCTTTCCTGCTTTATTATTATTTGTTGAATTGGCTTTCTCGTGTAATAAATAATATATTTAAATATTTTAAAATATTTCATATTTTATTTATTTCCCAGCATATAGAGTTTTCATTCAAGCATTCGTTTTCAGCATTTGTTGATGAGTCCAAAAATGACCATTTTGAAATACCACTGAAACAGAAATTAAGGGTCAAACTGGAGTTTTAGTGGAACAAAAGTTGCTTCACCTCAACCACAAAAAAAATATGCCAATTCGAGTAGGCAGTATAGCTTCCTCACTTGAATCACATGAACGTATAGAACAGTTGGGTAGGTTCGTTTTATACGGGACCATCTGCGATCCAACCCGCGTGTGCCCTCAAAATTTCAGCTCTCAACGACTATTTTTCGCGTAGTTAGAAGATACAAGGAAATAGTTAACATTTCATGTTCCCGCATGCGCAGACGAAAGTTACTGTACGATTCCAATGAAATTAATATGGAGCTATCAAAGTATTGTTGCTGATCGACCCTTCAAATTTCAGCCCATTTCAACCATTATTTCGGGTAGTTATGGGTGTGAAAAGAATTACCATAGACAGACACAGACAGACAGACACGGAACCAAAATTGTTCGTTGACGTCTGAAACGCAAAATGGTACTGGAAATTTTCATTTTGGAGGACATAAATTGTTTTTACTCAATCACGAATCCAAGGCTTCCCTACCTTCAGTAGTGGGGATGCGAATGTTACATGGTGATGGCTGCAGACAGCGCAAAAGGCCTATCATTTCATTAGTCAAAATAACTTCTGTTCGTCCGCCGTACGCACCACTCCTTCCAAAAACAATAAAATTTGTATGCATTTTATTCAAAACTTTCATACTTTCAGAAATGTAGGGATATTCACCAATGTAGTAGGTTGAAGAACAATTCAAGTATGAACCTGTTACATCGAAAATTCGGTCAATAAGTTAGTCATGCAGCATGACTGGTACTTCCATCAATAATCATTTTCAGTACGAAAATTCTAAATTTAAGATAATTCAGACGTGAAACGCCGGAAGCGTTTATTCAATTTTCTGCCGTCCGTATATTTTTTAATTGGAAGGACTAAAGGAAAAACTGATGGCTGTGTAGTGCATAATGTGCTTATTATGCGAGTTGTGTATCACTCGGTGCCTGGAGAAAACTGTCAAGTATAACATCCACTGGTATTTGATATGGAATGAGGTCCTTCCATACATTTGATTTCGCACATTCTTTCACCGCTGATTCCCAGCATGGGTACCTGCGGTTATTTTCCGCTTGCAATTTTCAGCTGAACGGCACAGAGACGATGAGAAGGGCGGATGGAGAGTTTTAGAGTTGTGCCTCGTTACTCACGAAAGGGACCCCCCACCCTGTTGTTTCTCACTCCACTTGGGAAATATATGGAGCACATTCTTTTTCATCTGCCCTCAACTGGGAGAGATGTTGACGCAAAGCTATGGATGAGCGAAGAATGGCACAGAAGAGATACATGAGCAGAAGAATTTATAGGTGACTACATATTAGCGAATCTTCAAAGAAAACGGATCTATTGCAATGAGCCCAAAATTTTGTTTGTTTTTTCAAAAACATGAATTTTTTACATTTTTTTTATAGGCGAATCCGTTTCAAAGCACCTTGAATTCATCCCTAGATTTAAAAAACAATTATATATATAAACAAACAATATATATGCAAGAGTATATGTGCGTGTGCGTGTGTGTGTGTGCGCGCGCGCGAGCGTCACTCCAGATGATACCTATGTGACCTTGGGTACATGATAAAAATTCCAAATTTCGCCAAAATTGTTCGTGTTGCCAATAAAACAAAAGGATGAGTTCGAAGATGAGCAATTTGCAAAAATTCTAAGGGGGGGGGGGGGGGGGGGGGGGGTAAAATTTGAGTTTTTACGGGATAAAAAATTGGTAAAACTGCTAAAATCGCGAATAATTTATATAAAATCACCGAAAGTGGTAGGTATGGTACGGACGGTGAGTAAAGACAGAAAAATACCATTTCAGTTGTTTTTCATAAAGAAAGAGGTCAAATTTGAATTTTTGGGGGTCAAAAATTGTTGTATAATCAACATTAATTCACATGACGTTGTGTAGGTTGGTGATTCACGACAAAAAGAGGGACTATTTCGATGATAAAGATCTTTTTCTCAAACAAGAGTGGGTCAAAATTGACTTGATAAGGGACAAAACATCGGTAAAAATTGCCAAAATCGCGAGAAAGAGATTATATAGTTTTATGGATGATGGTATGGTTTCTCGCTATCTTTTTGCACAATAGCACGAATTTTTATTTGAAAATTCGCTATTTTAGTCATGTTTTTGTATTAGACCCATCAAATGCTCCAATTAGATAACTTATTATATTGCTGAAGAATCGTGAGGGGCAGACTGGACACCTAAAAAGAGGCTGGTATGGACATGTTTGAGGTTAACTCAATGCATCCTGCTACCATTTATTGTCTCGTTTGCTTCTTTTCCTTGGTTAGCTAAGGTATTTGTCGTTGTGGAAATAGTCGGTATCGGTACGAGGTATAGCTGACTAATTTATTCTTCATATTTATATACTCCATATAGAAATATTCTTCATATTCTTATAATGTACACTTCATATTCTTCACAATAATATCTATTGTATCTATATCAATGGTGTCGTGGTACCCCTCTAATTCTTACATTTACGACTCCTATGTAATACGATAGAGATTTAACCAAATAAACGAGGGGAACGACGAGCTGAGCGACGCCGCGGGGAAAGTAGGAGCAGGGTCCAGTGAACTCCATCGCGCCTCAACGGTTGTAACAGCCGTTGCAAACGAACGGCTGGACATAAAATGCTCCGGGTGGTCTCGAAAAATTCTTTAGTTCAAGATCAATTTAAAAACGTAAAACAACCATACCCTTCTATTGAAAGTTTTCGAGCTATGGCGTTCTGAAATTTGCAATCTCTACACACCTCACACCTCCTCTCGCTCTCACTCCTTCCCTTGCCTTTGCTGTGGTAGTAACCGCGGGATGCTCCCTTTCCTCTAGTACTCGCTGTGGTGATAACCCCGGGGTACTAGCATCCCAGATCCTCTGGCGTCTGCTGTGGTGATAACCGCGGGACGCCTTCCCTTCCTCTAGCACTCGCTGTGGTGATAACCGCGGGGCACCTTCCTCTCTCTCCTCTAGCGCTCGCGGTGGTGGTGACTGTGGGGTGCTGACAAAATACTCCTGAGGAGCACCTAATACCTGCTGTGGTGATAACCGCGGGGTATTAGCTTCCTTCCTATTCATACCTACCCTACCATTAGGGATCACAACAACTGGGTTTGATTCTTACGTTCTGTATTTTTAATATCTGTATAGCTGTGTAAAATAACTTGGAGCATCACACTGCAGTAACTACAGTTACGAAGCAGTTGATGAAAGTGATTTTCTTATTTAATATCATATCGTATTTCCAATGAGATTCGGTCGAATTTCGTTCCAGATGGAACAGAATCGACATTACGCATCGCCGCCAAAAATTCATATAAATGTATTGAAGATACAATAGACTAGGAGCTGTATTGAAAGACTATTTCGTTTCAAATATGCATCGCGGAGAAGCGATCGTAGATTATACATTGAATCTTATATCAGTAGGCTGTTTATGAAAATGTGGCTATTGTGCTCTGTTCAACTTTCCAGCCATTTCATTTCCATGTTCGCCTCACGCACGGTGAGCAGAAGAATTCAATAACTCATTTCGAAGAAAACGCGATAAACTTTAAACGCAATTTTCATTTCGGTGGTAGCTCCACGATGGAAGCGGTACACAACCCACTTCGGGTGACATGGGCGGTAAACGAGAAAAGACATCTCGATCTAATGAGATGAGGGAGCCAGGCTCAAGAATCCAAAGGTGACAGGGGGGTCGACTGACAGGGTCGCGGCATTTCGAACCCTGAATAGAATTTCCAGCACGTACCCGACAACCTGAAAATCAAGGTCGCCTTACCTGCGTCATCCTTATAATGGGAAGACGCTCCCAACAGATCCTTCAACGCGTTTAATAATTCGGGCGTTGAAAAGGGAAGGGGGTTTCAAATTACTTATCCCGATCCCTTCAACGATGGAAGAGGGGTTTTGTTACTTGGGAGCCATTGTGTGAATTCATTATGGTCCAGTCGCAGTCGACAAAAGGGCTATTGTGGGTTGGATTTTGTTAATCAAACCGTTTCGTTTTGGTCACAGCGAATAAAATGCAAGCGCGTTCTGGTTGGCGCGAGCAGCTAATAGCCAGCAACCTGTGACCGAAGCCGCGAATCAAACATGAAACCAAGTTTCATGGATAAGCTGTACGTAAATATA
Organism: Leptopterna dolabrata; assembly: GCA_954871275.1. Taxonomy (NCBI): domain Eukaryota; kingdom Metazoa; phylum Arthropoda; class Insecta; order Hemiptera; family Miridae; genus Leptopterna; species Leptopterna dolabrata. Next base: position 19,318,068 of record OX940984.1, on the reverse strand, counting down.
ATGTTGATGTCTGATTAAGCAAACGAGTAGATCAGCGGGACGAGATGTGAATAGACGAGAGACGAAATCGCGGCAAATTACTACACAACGGTTTACTATTTACCAGTATAAATGCCCCTTCTGCGTAGGTCACTGTTTTCTGTGGTCAATACATAGGTACTGAGGCAGCCTCGTGCTTCCCCAGGAAAGCCCTAAATCGAGTGCTGGAGAGACTTTCAGTTTCCCAACAATACGCGAGAGTTGAAAGCTCAATAATTAATTATTTGAATTGTTATTCGTGAAGCATCACGTTTGCTCACGAAGCCATCATTCTTCAAATGAAATAATATCACAGAACAACCACCTCGACTTACAGCCATCCGTGATTATAATCAGATGTTCCCTGGTAATGATATCTGGGCCGGATTTATACCGTTTGATTCACGATCATGTTGCAAACGAACGGCTGGACATAAAATGCTCCGGGTAGTCTCGAAAAATTCTTTAGTTCAAGATCAATTTAAAAACGTTAAAAAAAACCATACCCTTCTATTGAAAGTTTTCGAGTTATGGCGTTCTGAAATCTGCAATCTCTATTTTTCACCCCTTAGAAATGTCTGACAGTAACGCGCAGCTTCGCGCACCAACTAGACCCCAAATGGGGCTTGCAAACCAAATTCCTTTAATTTTTGTTTATGGTAACTAAGGAACGGGCGAAGTACGGTGGACGAACAGAAATTTGTTTATTCCATTCTCCCTAGTGATGATATTTGGGCTGAATATATACAATTTGATTCACCCTCCTGTTGACCAAGCCTGTCGGTGCAAACTTGGGGGCCTTACTGTAAAGGAACGGCTGGACGTACAATGCTCCGGGTGGTCTCAATAACTAAGACGTAAGTTCAATAACTATTTAAAAACGTAGAAAGATTCACGTAAAAAAAGGTATAGGCGCCCTGAAAAATGCAACACCCATTTTGAACCCCTTAGGGATGAATGACATTATCGCCGAGCTTCGAGGACCAACTAGACCCCGAACAGGACCTATAAATCAAATTTCGTAAATTTTTGTTCATGGTAACTAAGAAAAGTGCTAAGTACGGCGTACCGCGGACAGACAGATTTTTTTATTGCATTTTCGGAATCTACATACCTTGAAACGTAAACAATCAAATTTTGAGGGGGGGTTGAAAAAAATTGTTTCATGCCATGGTTCGTATATGTCACATTTGGGGTCTAGTTGTTCCACGATTAGATTAGGCAGAAAATAGGCATCTATACAGGTAAATGGGCCATTCTCACCGAAAGGGGCAGAAGTGCTTTCCAAGCCAATTGTTGCAATCCATCAATGATTTAGAAGCTGAAAATCGTTTTATATCGTTCCAATAAACATTGTCTGAATTGTTCTAAATGCTTTCTACGATAAAATATTCCCTTCATGTATAAAATAAGTTAAATAAGGCGATTTTTCATGGACCTGTCCTGTTCAGGCGCTACCTTCCCAACTTTGACTTTGTTTTGAAGGTCTTTCCCATGATACATCAAGGATTTTTTTGTCTTAAGCGATCAGAGTACTTCCTCAGATTGATGAATGATGGTTGATATAATTTTAGAGCCAAAGGGTTATATTATTTGGGGGAAAACAGGAGTGTCCAGAGCTGAGCCATCACCGCCCTGTCCGGCATGGGTTTTTGAATTTTCGTGGTCACAGCAAGTTTCCCGCGATTTCTTTTTCCCGCCAATGTTTTCCTGCCCTTTTCTACTACCAAAATCACCGACTACCAATATGATTCAATTGTCCTGCCAACGCGAGCGCGTGCGCGGATCAGCCGGAACGTTGTTCGTCGTGCAACCACCGTAAAAGACCTGTCCACTGTTTCAAAGAGAGTATTCGAAAAATAATTTTTATGTTTAGTATACCTTTTAGACTAAACGGACCAGTTTCAATTTATATACATAACTTTGGAAAAAGCAAGACCCAGCGGCCAATATTTTAGAACAACCCATGTTTCGTCATGGCCCTGTCCATCACGGCCCCTGTCCTCTCCAGTAAAGTCAGGAACAGGGCTTTGATGTTCTTCTACATTTCCCAGCTTTTGTGGGCTATCTTTGACTCTAATCTGCATTTGTTCGTCTGTTTGTTGTTTGTTTCTCTGTTGGTTTTTGACAGGCTACAGGCCGCAATTTTGGGTCAGTCGACCTGAAATTTTGGGGTAGACTCCTTGGGTACCTGGGGGAGAACTGTAGGTATAAATTTTGACATTGGAATTTAGGGGGGGGGGGGGATGAAATAGCTGTAGCGTCATCGCCCTGTCGTGGCATCATTGCCCTGTCCATGTACTATTTTATTTATTTATTTTCTCGATAATTAAAGCCTGTATTGTACGGATCGGCATAGAATTTGAATTTATGGGGATGATAGAGCATCCGTGATTTCTTTCACTTCGATTGGAGCACTTTTCCTTTTTTTTCAACTCGAAATCAAAACTGCCCCTTTCTGTGAGAATGACCCAAATAATAAACTGTTGCTTTATTCCATTTTTGGATTCTACGTACCTTGAAACGCAAACCATCGAATTTTTAAGGGGTTAATGGTTTTTTCCATTTCCGGCTCGATTCCGAAGGCCCATAATTGAAAATAATAATGTGAGATGGAAAATGGAGACATTTGAACTTCAGTCCACGGTTTTCCCTGGATGTTTCAGGGATTTTGTTTGTCACATACCGTTTTTGAGAAATGTTTCACTAGTAAACTAAACGCCCGTTTTGGTGGCGATTATAGAGCCTCCCAGCCGTGGCAAACGATGCACGAAAATTTCACCTAAAACATAAAAATCACTGTTGCGACGATTTTCGGAAAAAGTTTTTTGCTATTTAACTCTGCAGCTATAGTTTTAGTAACGTCCCCCTTCCAATCCGGATTCAGTGAAATGCCAAGTCCAACAGCACCACCCACTGATAACCGTCCGAGCATGCTAGCGAGATGAAAAGATCGTCCAACAAGGCGGGTTGAAAACAGAAAGTGAATTCTGAACTGAATCCTCTGTTTAGTTTCTAAAGTGCCGGGGTAACGGCGGGTGTTTGGGCTACGTGGGGAGAATGCTTAAAATTCCAGAAGTCTGGTCTCCCTCGTGGATAGGACAAAGTGATGAAAGCTATACAAGTTTTGAATGAGCTACGGAAAGATGGCCCTCTATAATTCCTGAAGCTCATTCTCACGAGATCCCTTTGGCGGAAAAGGCTGAGCGCTATTCAGTTTGCCGGTGCTACTTTAATTTCCTTATTCTCTGAGGGAACGGAGAGCTAGTTTCTTTGAACGCCAAAAAGAAAATGTAAGTTTTTACCTCACTCATCGCGTACCAGACTCATTTTCTCCTAAGGATCGGGCTGTCGGTAGGCGGTGAGCGGGGAATTATAGCGGAGTTGTTCATTAGGCGTCCAAACTTCTCGGCGTCTTCCTTCTCTCAGCCCCGTTTCCCTACAACTTTTGACTTGCAAATACGTGGCAATTAGAAGTCGGTCTCGAGTGGGGCGAAGCGGAATGAACTGGGAACCGGACAATCCCCGTGGAGCCAGTTCCGATGAAGTGTTAACACCTAGCTGCACTTAGGACCCCCAAGTGGAAGGTCGCACTTTCTACTGACAGAGTGAAGCTTAAACTGGGTGAAGATTGTCTGGGTCGTCACCTCGAGAGAGGTCCTGAGAACCAATAAAGCTGTTCTTGAGTTGAACTGTTCGCAACAGAATTAATTTCAAATAACAACAAATCTATTTTACAAAGCGTAGAAATCAAATGGCCATAGAAAGAGCTTGAAAGAGTTAAAATAGTGTTTCAACGAGTGGTAATCATGTATTGTATTCGTGTTTCACCTTAGGTATTTATGCACACCTACAGTGAGCAGCATACTGAAGAAGGTACATGATTATAGGTACATATAATATACACCTACTCGTAATTTCCGCTTAGCTGCTGAAGGAAATTTGATCCTGCGTCCAGTGAATCAGAAAGAGCTCAAATTCTATACTGTACAATCAACGATGCTGAAGTCGCATTCTTAAAGCAGATGGGAATCGATCGATCTGTGATACTCTCCAAGTCCAAAGAAAGCTCCTACATGCGATTATTGGCGGATAATGTTGTCAGAGGTTGTTGTCCAGTGAATTGTGCTCATCTGGGCAACCTCTAGGTCTAGGTGATCAACCTTCATCGTTGGGATGGAACAACTATTGGGACTTGTCAATTGGGACATGGAATCAATCGCCTTCTAATGAGCTCAGTATATATTAATTATACTGACACTCTAAAGGGGGGGGGGGGGGGAAAGGGGGTGGGGAAGCCAATAGATGTATGTAACCTATTATCAAACGGACAGGTTGTTAGTAAAGGAATCCTTCTGGGAAACCTTCGGGCTTATCCTTCTGGAGGCCCACAAAAAGTAGATGGAGTATGGTGAAGTGCTCAGCGCATACTACCGAACCAGGCTCTGCTACCATGTGATAGAGTGTAACAGTGGGGGTGGACCCTCGAGAGTCCCCCTCCTAGACCAGCGAGATTATCACCGGTTAAGAAGGGATATCGATTAGGCTTCCCCAAACCGATCCCATCTCCACCGGAAGAAAAAATGTCTCGAGAACAGCCCACACTGTTACAGAACTCAGCGTTTGAATCCTAACCAGCCCAGTTGCTCCATACGAAATGTCAATAGTGTTTTCGCTTATTCTTTCCTTCCGAAGAGATACCCTGTGACCATGTGACATCCAGATCCACCAGATGAAAGAATTCTGCACGTGAGTGTTGTCTGACCGGTGAACCAAACATCTCACCGAAAAAAAGAGGCAGAGCGGAAAAAAAACAGAAATGGCCATTCGACAACGTTTCAATGGAGAACCTAGCGGTGGTATTTTTTACCGTCCGTTTCGCTACCTCTGTTCAGGGGGTCGTACGCTACTGGCGGTTTTTCATTTACCTGCTGTGCCCCCGAGGGGTGAAAAGGGAAACGTAATTCCATCAACAGCTGGGGGCGTTGAATTGATTATTAAATGTAATTTATCGACAGGCTGTAGACTGATAGACGGAACTTCGTGAGTGAATGGAAACTATATAGGTTTCATTTGATTATAGCAGTTGATCTTTACTGATAAGAGTGCAAGATGAAAACTAGTAAATTAAGAAGAATCAAAATATAGCTATTTAAAATCAAATTCAAGGTTTTCCAAAACAAATTCAAGGCTTTCCAGAACGGATTCAAGGTGGTCCTTTCAGAATGATAGGGGAATATGTGATACAGAATTGGCAAAAAATTTCAGGCAAAAATAGCCCATTTTAAAAAAAATCTAATTTTGGATAATTTTACGGACGCGGGGGGCTCTGAAACAGACATGAACACAGTCCCTGTACTGCCGTCAGAAGCAGAAAAGTCTTATCTGACTACCTGTCTTTTGGAAAAATGGACCTTTAGGTTTCGAGTTGAAAGTTGACAATATGAGCGTTAGTTTTTGGAATTTTCTTGAGCTTTTTAACACTCGTTTTAAGGAAATTTCCCGCTAAATCGATTGGTGAAGCCAAAAGAATGAGTTTCTTGATCCTAAGATGCTGAAAAACAGCATACGAATTTTACTATCATATTTTGGATAGGTACAAACGTTACCTAGCTACTTAGAGTTATTCGAATGACCACTTATGGACAAAATTGTCTAAAACTCAATAAATGGATATTATTATTATTATTTAACGAAGTTTTAAACCCGTATATCTGCATTTTACTATCCCGTATGTGCAAATACTTCGTTTAAAAAATTGTTCTGCTGTCATATGCGACTTATTGTCCTCTGAAAAAGACACGAGTTTCGCTTAATAAATCCACCCGAATGTACATTATCCCATTATTCGTAAGCCCGTTTTGAGGTATATCTCGTGAAGAAACCTCTGAGACTCTAAAATTCTGTAGAAACCAACCCCCAAAACTCATTTTGGCCGATTGGCTCATTTTGGCCGATTGGCTCATTTGGGGGATTAACTCATTTTGGCCGAAAATTCAGATACGACTTTTCTGCTTCTTACGGCAATTATAGTTGATGTTTGAAAGTGTCCTAACCAAGAATTTATTTGACCCCCGGAAGAGAAAAATTACGTCGATCATACTAATTTTTATTAATTCCAAAATGGCTCGATGTTTTTGTTTCTGCGCTAGGTATAATCCGAACAGCTGCAGGGAAAATTTTCCTTCCCGACCCTCGCTTTTAGCGTCCGTAATTGGGCTGTTCTCATTAAGCCCCACAAACGGGTTTTGGCAGATTTTATGGGCTTGCACCACCTACCTCACCAGTCCCCTCAGCTACATCATCTCTTTCCCTATTAGGTGCCCATAACGTTTAAACGCGTTATGTTCTCGTTTGTAATTAAGTATGACGCAGTTCGAAAAGCCGGTGCTCGGTTCAGAAAGTCGATCCTTCACAAAACATTCCAAGAACCACTGAATGCGGTGAACGTAATTAAGTAGTACTAATGCGACGGACGCATGCCAGTTCGGTTCCTTTGAAATTTAGCAAATATCTCGTTCATCCAGTTGGGAGTAGGTTCTGCTGCTTTGTGGGCTTATTAACAGAACAACACCAAGCAGCAGGTATTCCTCCAATATTTTTACAACACTACAATATAATATAGCGATAAAATGTCCACGTACAGACACCCTGGAAATCTAGTTGTCTGCAAACAGAATATTTAGCTAAATCGCTGACTTCTCGACTACAAGTGCAATAGTCTGAGACGTCGTTTGATTCCGGTATGAAATAAGTTTTAGTTATGCAGCATCATCTGATCGTGGTTGGAATATTTCTAAACAAAATCGTTAAGTCTTCATTTTCCGAAGGTCTTTGAACGATTCGATCGACGAGAAGTTTCCTGGGTTTACAGTTGAGTTGGACGAAACTTGGCACTCAGACGGAATTATTTTGCAAACACGATAATTTGATTAACGGTTCCGAGTCCCCCATCAAATTCCCGTGCCCACTGCCTCCTCTAACTGCGTCTTCCGAGCCAAAGATAAGATCGCGCTTCAATCAGTCTAAGTGAGTTTGTACTTGATATTGCGCAGTCATGAAAACGGTAGTGGGAAAGGTCGAGCAAATATTTACAGTGAACCTACGTCCTGGTACAATGGAGTCCATAGAGCGAGTCAACTTTTTTTGTTGATCAAAGCTTTTCAATCTACCGCGATCATTTTTGGTCCGAGGTCGTGCAAATACTGGTGCATTTTTTTATAGGTACTTAATTAAACATGGAAAAAAGTATAGAATGCGGCGTTTATCAACACTGCACAAAAACATCCGTTGGAAAACGAGAAGATTAAATGAAAAACCTCTCTGGTGTTTTTTGTCCTACCTGAAGCATCATGGGTAGGGACCGGATGTTAATGACAGAGGGGTGGGATTACCTTGTTTGGTAATTAATTAATTCCTTGCCTATTTGAAAAGAATGAAAAGTACGCACCTCCCTTAGTTACCTATACGCATTACTTACCTACGCAGATCTACAGAGGTAAATAATTGACCTTTAAGTAATAATTTGCATCGTTTTGACAATGCATGATCATTGCGAGATATTTCGCTGGGTGTTGTAGGGAAAGACGAGTTCCGAACTAAGGGACAAGGGTACCATATTCTACAGTAGAAATACGAGCATCTTCATCGTTGCCTTCATAAAACCAGCAAAATGCAATCCACGTGTCATCCATGAATTCCCTCGAAACATGGGCCATATTTTCTGAGAAACAAACTGTACCTGCTTTACTGTTGCAAACAATTCAGTTTGGCTGAAACGAAATGTCCACGCTCAATCCCTCTGACCGCAAGCCGTCTTATAGTTGTATAATTCTGTATCCGCCTCCCGATTCAAAACCCCCATTCGTGGCGAGGGAATCAAACCGAAGCAAGTTTTGAGGGCGAGAGGGAACGGCAGTACAAAGCCTAACTTCGGAAGGTTAAATCCCACGACGCCTTGCTACAGTATTCCGAAGGTATTGTAAGTTGATTGGGACAACTTGTTTCCTCGTACTTCGTATATTTATTGAGTACGGAAAGGGCGAACTTCGCTCGGGACCCTAATGATCTTCGGGAAACGAAAGGACTGTGTCCATGTACTTACGCAGCAGATACCAGATTTATGGAAAATTCAATACCTACGTAAGCGAAAAACCTTACCAGGCCTGACTGATACAGATTGCTGGAACAGCAAAGAATAAATTCATAAACAAAATACCCTTTTCAAACGTGGTGCGAACAAACTATTTAGGTGGTTAAATCTTTAGAAATACCGTCGTCGAAATGACGAAGGGATTTAGTTATCTAAAAACGCTGCAAAGTCCTTGCCACATGGGTTTATTATTCTGTTGGACAAACCTACAGAAATGTTGGCTGTTCATTTATTGTTTCATTCACTTGAAATAATTGAATACCTATTTCTGATGGTTTGCACCATTTTTGGCCACTAAAACACAAATTAGGTACGCTCCTTTTTTTTTTTTTTTCAAATTATCTTCGATCATTGGTAGTGCCATTTAATCGTCTTGATCCACGTGTTGATATTACTTACAGTGTTATTATACAAATTGATGGTGATTTCAGACGATTTCCCAGGTTTTTGACTCATAAAAAATCAATTTTGGGAGCTGAACATTTGGTAGAACCTCGATTTTCCACTCCTGGCTCAAAATCGACTTCATATTCGGTCTTCTCGTCCCAAAAACATGGAAAACGATACCTCAAAAGCTCATGTTACTAACGTGTTACTAAAACGGAAAAAGTACACACATTTTCACTCATAACACCCCTGGGTATATTCCGATCGGGCTGAAAAGTTTCGGGACACAACTAGGGCCCAAATGGAGCATGTGTGCGAAAGAACGAATTTTTTAGACCGAAAATGAAGCCTGTACACGTGATACGGCGTACGGCGGACGGATATTGCATTTTGGTTTATTATTCTGTGAATAATACACCTATGTATTCGCTCAGCAAAAAATTTTTATAACACCCCCTCAAAATTTTTTCTTTTCCGTTTCAAGGTGTGTAGATTCCAAAAATGCAATGTCCGTCCGCCGTACGCCGTCCGCCGTCCGCCGTCCGCCGTATCACGTCTACAGGCTTCATTTTCGGTCTAAAAAAATCGTTCTTTCGCACTCATGCTCCATTTGGGCCCTAGTTGTGTCCCGAAACTTTTCAGCCCGATCGGAATATACCCAGGGGTGTTATGAGTGAAAATGTGTGTAAAAATAGGTACTTTTTGCGTTTTAGCAACATGTTGGTAACATGAGCTTCTGAGATATCGTTTTCCATGTTTTTGGGGACGAGAAAACCGAATATGAAGTCGATTATGGCCAAAGAGTGGAAAATTGAGTTCTACCAAATGTTCAGCTCCCAAAATTTTTTTATGAGTCAAGAACCTGGAAAATTGTCTGAAAACACCATCATTGTGTATAATAACATTAGACAAAATGTAAACAGGTGAATCAAGACCATTGATTGGCACTACCAATGATCAAATATGATCTGGGAAAAAAAAGAAAAAAAGCGTACCTATTTCATGTTTTGGGGGCCAAAATTGGTGGAACTCATCAAAAATAGCTATTTAAATTATTGTGAATGAAAGAAACCATAAATGAACAGCCAACGAGAATCTCTAGAACTCCAATAGAATAATAAACCCATGTGACAAGGACTTTGCAGCGTTTTAGAATCTACGCACCTTGAAACGGAAAAGAAAAAATTTTGAGGGGGTGTTATAAAAATGTTTTGCTGAATACAGCAGCTCAGATTTTTTGAGCGAATACATAGGTGTATTATTCACAGAATAATAAACCAAAATGGGCATTTTGAAATAAGTTTAATTATTTTAGTGTTCTCGAGGGGGATACGTAGTCAAATTGCCAAGTAAGTTTCAAAACAGAAATACAACATTATTAGGTATTTTTGGTAGCAAATGTTGTCCGATGATTTGTTGAACCCCCGAGAATTTTGTATAACGTTGATATATATATACCTCGAAAAAGGGCTTTCCTAGGTATGTCACCGAGTCAATTATAATTATGAAACAACTACAGGGCAAAGGCCTGATCATCAGATTGAGAGTAGGATGCCCATTACAATTAAATTTATCTTAAAACTTACGTTACATGAAACTGAAAAGAAAATTACACTGCACTACATGAAAATTACAAGAAACTGAAAAGAAAGTTATAATTGGATATAACTAGAATTCTTCCTAGTAATGTGCTCCACTGGGTTTAGTGGTGTAACGATTTATCGATTACGGCTAGAATCGATGTCTGAGTAATTATATATTATAATACAGCATAATCTCTCTAAACGGCCTAATAATGTCTATGCACTGGCAGATCTCTTGTACGTGAAAAACGATTCAGGAAGTATTCTATGGCTTCCTCCTCCATGGTATATAACGTTCTGCAGCAGATTTTCGATCAGCTCTGAGGCCCCTTGAGAGAACGAATTTCTTCACCGTTGAAAGTGATATATAAGCGACCTGTTCTTCACGAAACCAAACGTTAACCTCAAGCAAGACGTTTCTCGCAACTACATAATTTCCCATGGAGGTAAACTCGGGTTACGGACTCGCCGTACGCGTCGGGATGTGCTTCAGAGGGTTACCGGCAATTAAACTGCGGAGGGTAAAGCAGGGTGTGGGAGTCGGTGAGATACCACAGTTGGTAGTATATTATCTTGGAAGGCTCCACCCGCTCCAACAGTTGGAACTTATTGACATTATTGGTTCAGCGCGCCTAGACAGGGCGGGAAAAAACGATGAGAGCTACGTACATATCGAAAATGTAGCCCGGAATGATGTTCACAAATCTCATTCGAGGTACGATAATTACCTGCCTATAAATAAGGGAGTGGGGACATAGATTCAAATTTCGGCATCACTGGGTTTCAAGTGAAACAAAGCTGTAAGAACTAAATTCACGAAATCCAGGAAATCGGTTAAAACAGCTTTCCCGCAAATGAATGAGGTGCGAGGAATTCGCTATCTAGGCGGCGCTTTCGTTCCGAAATTACGACGTTCACACATACTCACACCGTAGCTGACAGAAGTTCTAAATAAAAAATTTAAACATTAAAAAAATAACTAAGAAAAGTGCTCAGCACGGTGTACGGCGGATAGACACAGAGATTTTTTATTGCATTTTCGGATTCTACATACCTTGAAATTTTGAACCATCAAATTTTGAAGGGGGGGGGGGGGGTTGGAAAAAAAAATTTTTTTCATACTAGATTCCAAAGGTTCATTATTGAAAATAATAAACCAAAAAGAAGAATGTTCTGGTCATGCAGCATGGCTATAAGAGCGAATTTTCAAAGAAATGTGTGTGCTATTGTGTAAAAAGATGGTATAGCGAGAAATCATACCACTTTCGTAAAATTATATGATTTTTCATGATTTTAACCATTTTTACCGATTTTTGACTCTTATAAAGTCAAGTTTGACCAACGTTTTCTTTTTTAGAGAAAAATAGTTTCATCATCGAAATAGTCCTTAGCCCTTAATACAAATTAAGGGTATTAATGTCCAAAAATCGACATTCAACACCTACTCTGTACGAAAAACGATTGAAATGGTCTTTCCGTCTTTAATCACCCTCCCATACCATTTTCAGTGATTTTATATCAATTTTTCGTGATTTTAGCCGTTTTTACCGACTTTTGACCCCTAAAAACTCAAATTTGACCACCTTAGGATTTTTGAAAATTGCTCATCTTCGAACTCATCCTGTTGTTTGGCAATACGAACGTTTTGGCGAAATCTGGAATTTTTATCATGTACCCAAGGACCACCGCCAAACCTAGACGCCACAGCCCTTAAGTAGAGCTGCGACGAGGAAACTTATTTTTACTTATTGTTGGATCATTTGAGTTTATGCACGCTGTTATACTGTTCAATTAAAATAAATGAAATAAAATGAACAAAATATCAATTTCAAAACACACGAACCACATCCAAAATTTTTCGAACTCAACACTTCCGAAGCTCTAGCGGTTCTTCGCCCTCCCACCATACAGAACCACCAAAATACCTCAAAAGGTTATTCTACACAAGGAAAATCGCAATGTGGGCGTGTATTCATATTTTGAACCTCTCTCACCCTTTTGTCAAGCCATAGAACAACTATTAATCATTTTCCACGCTACATCCCCCTCCCCATTCCCAGTCTCGCATTTACAAGAAAAGCTTTCCGCGTTGGAAAAAAAAACTAGAGGAAGAGCGCACCCAAGGGAATACGCGGTAATATCGATGTTACAAGAAATATGATGTTCACGCCAGCCAAATTGTGATTAACGATCTCCTGTGTGTGAGTATTTTTTTTTTTTTTTTTTCCTGCGGGTGGGTACATTTGCTGCCATCTTGACTCCTGAGGTCATTAAGGTAGTTTTGACACGAGAGCCAGCGTTGGAAAACCCGCTGACATGAACTTTTCATGAAGCAGCATTAATCCTATCACGCTCAACATGTATTCACCGCGAAATCTCGACTCCACCGCAGTATTCTCTTTTACTTTGCAGTAGGCCCAAAATGTAGGTCCACTTTCTACTCCACAGGAGATACAGCAAGGGAGTTTGTTAAATCAAATTTACTTCCATAATTCAATTGATGGTTTACCTAAATGTATTTTTTTTTAATCTGTTGGTGCTGTACAGCTGTGTGAATAGAGTTGAGGGAACCTAAATCCACCAAGAAGTTCAATGGGGAATTTTCGTTTTTTTTTTCCAAATTCAAAACTTCTGGAAAAATGGTGGCTCAAAGCCCGTTTTCAAAAATGAGAGCAATTTTTTAAAATGATGGTGATTAAATGTTAAACTGCGGCAAAAAATGACGTATCAGGTCTGTTGATATCTGAAAGGCTGTTGGCCGAAGGAGGTGGAGGGAAGCATCGACGCGAAGGTTCTCAGTGCTGCCGACAACCCAACATTAGTCGAATGCTACACCTTCGTGGCAACCTTCTGGACTCTTTGCCGCGACGTTGCCCTCGGTTCGATTTTGAGGACGCGTTTAAAAAAATTTATTCATAAACTTGCGGTCCCATACACAGATTGCGGTTCTGTACATCGTTTGATGTGACGCACTAGCACTCTAAACGGGATATGAGTTGGCTACTTACCTCATACGTCATCCTCATACGGATATTCAAATTTCACACTCGTTTTCCACCTAGACATTAAGACATAAACACCTCTTTATGCGGTCAATAAGTGTTAATTTCCGTTTTTGAACAGAATTTGGCCAAAAAAGGGAGAATTCGCAACCCAGGAAAATAGTCCATTGCACAATTCGGTCATTTATTGCAAACCATTGACGAAATGCTGTTGCAAACGGCTGATATGTGATTTTACAGATCTTCTACAAACTAAGGAATCGGAGAGCAGAAACAATTCACGGAAGAGAAGGCACAGGAAACAAAGGTGCGTTTGGTGGAATTCACGGAAAGACAAACCTCTTGACTTTCGCCGAAGAAGAGAAATTTGGAGTAACTGGTTGTCGTTGTTAGTTTGCACTTGGGGTGAGTAGTGAATTATTCATTTCACGGCTATCAAATATTCACTGGCGTTTTGACGCCAGTCTCTTCCCTAACCACGCCGAGTTGGTTCAGTCTAATAAATTGGTGTATGAATTTGACGCAGTTGGCTCGGGATCCGGTTTTCGTAACACGTATCTCAAGTGGAACAGGGAGCTCGGGGCGCAGTACAAGTAATGATCGATGTAGTTTAAACGCACTAGGAGTACTGCAAATTGACGGTATAATAACTTTTCGCCTCAGGTGCATTGTTATCAGTCGAAGCAAAAGAAAAGTCAAGTTCACCAAGTTCAAGCTCCTATAAGCAATTTATTTATAAATACATGTTGGTATGACCGCATTTAATCGCATTTGTAAGTGGTCTGGACGATGACCACATTTATAAGCAGTTTGGACAAATCCATCATTTTACAGAACCACGGAATATATGACTCTTTAGTGTTGATAAGTAATGAAGTCATCATAAATTCTGAACACGAAACCTCCCCCGTCAATCCCTGGAGAGAAAAACAGTTCGAGATGATGTGAACAAAAATAGGTGATACAAATTTTAAAGAAGCTGGTCAGATTGATTATATATTATGACGACACATGTGTACTTATATAAATTTCCAGGTTTGTATTAGGTACACTGAGGAGGAAGAATGGATCCTACAACAGTGAGACAAAGCAGAGAGAGAAGGAATTTTAAAACTCTCATTGTCCTCAAAATCAAGCGACTTCTTATCATAAATATGATTATGCTTGCACAAAGAGTTTTCTTGTTTCTGATAATAATAAATAACTACTGAGTTTCCCTCCTAGATAATTAAACAGTGGTTCCCCCATTGTTAAATGAATTCAGTTTCAAAGTCCAACAAAGTGGAATCAATTCACTTACCTGTTACTTTTTACATGCGTTTTTAATGGCCACCTGATGAGTTAGATCTAACGCTCTTTGAATTAATGAAGAAAATAAAATACAAACTCTCTTTTTATCTGGTCTAGTTCCTCGTGGCTTCCTACTCTCGATGAACTTGATTCAATTCACGATAACAGCACAGCCAAAAGATGTTACTTGCCCGGATAGTAGACATGGAAAATCCGCCACCGCTAAGCACAAATGATGACGTAAGTTGAACAAGTCTGAACAAGTACAACAAACGCAATAATGATAGCACAAACTCTTGCAAATACTTGAGCTAGTAATGGATGATCATCCCACGAAGCCTATATGTCGTGGTAGGTACCCATCAACATTTTACATTTACCACTCCTATGTAATAGGTTAAGATTTAACCAAATTAACAAGGGGAACGACGAGCTGAGCGATGCCCTGGGGAAAGTAGGAGAAGGGTCCCCTCCTTCAACCACCACCGCCCCTCAACGGTCATAACGGCCCTCGATGGGGCCTTTATAAGCAGCCCTGCCAGCCCACTTCTTCATTCGACCGACCCAACCCTCAACTTCGACTTCTCTCTCAAACCTCTCTCTCTGACCTCTCCCTGCGCCTGCTGTGGTGGTAACCGTGGGGTATTTTATACTCGCTATGGTGGTAACAGCGGGGAGTCTCCCTCTCTTTCATCTAGCACCTGCTGTTATGGTAACCGCGGGGTATCTAATACCTGCTGTGGTGGTAACCACGGGGTGCTAGCAAAAGACTCCCAAGAAGCACTCCCTCTCTTTCTTTCATATAGCACCTGTTGTGGTGGTAACCGCGGGATATTTCATATTCGCTGTGGTGGTAACCGCGGGGTGCTAGCAAAAGGTTCCCTAATAGTAGAGTACCTAATACCTGCTGTGGGGATAACCGCTAGTATTAGTATTAGCTGCCTACCCAAACCTATCCTCCATAGGGAATAACCACACACCTAACCATTCACCACAACCCCGTCTTTAGGCCACAACTCGCCTTCACGATACTATAGTAGTTGTTATAAAAACTCCACCAAACATACAGTGATTATCATCCCTGTAAGTGATCATCCCTGCAGTGGGGATCATCCCACAAAACCTATAGATGTTATAAAAACTTCACCAAGCCTACAGTGTGATTAGGAAGAGAAGAAAAATCGCGATGAGCCTTTCCGCCAACGAATATTTCAGCAGGGAGGTAAACACGAATGAAGAAAAGGGTTGAAAGCTGGAAGTAAGTAAATGGATAATCAATCCAGAGAAGCGGTTTTTTCCGAAGGCAAATCTTTTATTAAACGGCGATTTTAAGACTCCGATTAAAGCACAGGCTTTTGCTCTTGCAGCGTAAGTTCGTCCTTTTTACCATTAAGGCGTTTAAAAGTAAAGTTACTTCTTTTTGCCTTTATCGTTTTAAAATCTCTTCTAATTCTTCCCTATGTACATCTGGCGCCGAAGGAGAAATTCCCAGTTGACGCTGATGGTATCGAGAGGGGAATTATTTATACGTTCATTGTGGATCAGAAAAATCTTCGACGGGCACATCAGGAAGGGGAGACGTGACGATTCGAGAATCTTACGACTGTAAATTGGCAGAACTGAAATCGAAATGGAGGTATCGTGTTGACGGGGAGCGAACAGGTTGCGGATGTCACACTTGAGTGGATCGCCTGAACGGATAGGAAGAGTGAAAACAGAAGTGTTTCAGGTAGGAGTACAGTATTTAAAACAATATCATGTGTTGCGACAACCCAGTTGTAGTTTCGAAGTAGACCGTTGTTTTATAGCAGCTCGCAGTTGTGGTTTGTATATTGATAATGTTAGTGCGTTTGTGTGACCTGGTGAACCCGGATAAGAAGTTCTGTGCTCCAATCGTGTACCAAGTGGGGATCTTCGGGGTGTGGCTTCTCATCGGTGCTCAGTGCCCATCCATCTGCCCGACAGCACAGCCATCAAATTCTCTGCTTTCGAATTTCAAACGACTTGGACGAACGCCGCCGCCATCTTCTGATTCCCGTTCATCAGCATCCGAGGATTTCCAGATTTGTTGGAATTTTCGCCTTCCAGTTCATCTGCAGAACTTCGTGGATTTCTTTCCAGTTGGGTCTCCAAGCTCCTCGCCAGTGTGAATTGAGTAAGTACAGCCACTGTACGTGCCCGCAGGTACCTACTTACCACGTGCCACAGGTACTTACCACGTGATTTCCCCGAGGCTGTGTATTTCATGTCAGGAAATCCCGATCTCAATGTGGGTACTTCTCTTTCCAGAACGTACTACAGTGCCACTGCCAATACCTGTTGGACTTCATGTTCGATGTAACTGGGATTTCCTCGTCTCCAGCAACCTCGTGCGTCATTACCTGCAGCGAAAGGGTGCCTTGAGGTTTCGCCGCACTGGTCAGACATTTCCATTCTCTTTAATTTTTTTTCTCCATTATCATAATTTTCGCTGCTAGTTGATGCTTCTGAAGTCAGAGCACAATAATATTGCATATGCGTGTATACCTACACAAATAAGTTCAGTTTAGAACAAATTTTAAATTTAGTCAGTTAAATTAGGAGGAGCTCCTCATTTAGTTTTGCTTTTCTACAAGCGTAGTTTATTTTTTGTTTTATTTATTTCCTTGCAGTTAGAAGGAAACACCCCCGATTCATTTTTTTCGTAATAAATATTTAATATGTCGGAAGAATTAATTGGTTATTAATTGCAGTAACCCCTTTCCTTCCCGAACATCATGTGATTAATTTCCCAGTCAAATTCAATCATTTCCTCTGTTACTTTTTTTTTTTTCATGACCATCGATTCTTTCCCAACCGCATTTTCGACACAACCAGACTCCCCCCCCCCCCCCCCCCATATGCTTCAGGACGTCCAGCAGGCGTTATCGAAATACTGCCAAAATCGTCCAAATTATTGTAAAAACTAGCCCAAAGGGTCTAACTGAAGTTAAATAACACCCTGCAATATAGTGAAGATAAGCTAGAATATTCTAATGTCTGTATTGTGTCTGTGTGTGTAGTCTGTACTGAGAATGAATACCCCTCTCTATAGTCGCCTACCTCGACAGATCCTTGAAAGTACACCTCTCTCAAGAGATCCTTGACATATCCTGTTCATGTTCATAGTCTACCGAGGCTAATTCCTGCTGATTTAGCACATTTCCTCTCGTTCTACAATTTAGAAAAGCAAAATGAACTTACTCCTAATCACAATTTAGTGTTTGCATTGAAACATTGATTCATCATACCCTCTTCTCACATCCTGTGGGGTTAAATTATAGCAGTAAGAAGTAAGCAGGAATTTAGGCGGAGTGGGTCAAGCCCAGCTGCCCAGCCGGCGGTATAGCGGACTCGATTGACTGACCTTACAGGAGAATCTGAATTTGATCCGCAGTCAAGCCGCCGCCCTCCGCCCTGGATTGTGACGAGGGGCGTGAAGATTCGAACCGACGGACTTCAGTGCCTTCACAATCCCAACCACTAACAGCCCGCTCGTCTAGCGGCTCACCACAGCCACAGAGTGATATACGCATCGGCGATACACAGATGTTTCAGTTGACACATTCAGATGGACGATGGAAAACCTCATTTTACTTCCGTTTACCGTATAGACAATTTTCTGCGGTCATTATTCGAGCCATTTAGGTCCCTTCACGAGATTTGATTACTCGACCACATGATGACGGTACTAATTATACCCCAAGCGTATAACCGATATGATCGGAAACGGCGGTGGCTGATTGGAATGGGGTCACATGGGGCCGCGGGGGTTTCATTCAGTTTGGCGTTGATTCAATTTGATTCCCACCTCGCTGACCGCCCCAGGAAACGGAGGAGGTGACTATGTACGCGGTCTGAATCAACGATGTGTTTTCGGGAAGTTATTCGGTAGATGCTCTGTACTGCGGTATTTCCTAATAAAATTTCCGAATTCGTAAAAAGTGGACACTATCCCTCAAGTTTACCTTTTTATAAGTGAAAATACGTGAGAGTAGTATGAACAGGACGTTGTGAATATGGAAGAAGGGGTTTACTTTTATTTCCTTATACAAAATCAATTATCAGTCAAATGAATTAATACAATCATCTAGAATGAAGTTAACTTTTTCATGTACCGTCATCGACGATACAGTCATGCACAATTTCAGCTAAATCGGAGATAAGAATACAATTAGAAAATAGAATACCTCCAAGATTTATACCTGGAAAGACATGAATACAGCGAAATAAAACTACCTAATAACTTGATGATGATCTCCCGGCGCTTTGGAATTATAATGAGATTGTTTCTTTATAATAAGAAAACGCTGCAAATTTGCTGATAGCGGTTTATTTATTTTTATTTAGTTTTACTTATTTTATTTCATTTTATTCATTTTTTTCGTGTACTTTTTTTTCTGGACTTCCTTCACCTAACAACTTAACAGAAACGACCTTCATTCCTCGGACTCAAGAACAAACTTGATTTGAAAAAATGAAAAAAAAGCGTGATTTGAATCAAAGTCCAAACCACTGATAGCTGTTGCTGTTTGATTCACGCTCATGTTGACAATATCTTATTCGGTTCAAAATACAGGGCCTCAAAGTGAGCGAACGGCTGGTCGTACTATACTCCGTGCGGTCTCAATAAATTCTAAAAATCGAGAAATATTCAGATACCTCAGAAAACCTTCAAAACCTTCAAGCTACTAAAAACTGTATAAGCTAGGTCCTTTTGGTCTATTATTTTCAATAATGAACCATTGGAATCGAGCATGAAAAAAAATTCTAACCCCCCTCAAAATTTGATGGTTTACGTTTCAAGGTATGTAGAATCCGAAAATTCAATAAAAATATTTCTGCCTGTCCGCCGTACGCCGTACGCCGCACGGTGGAACGAAACGCGTATCAAGCTGTAAAAGTCGAAAAATTAAGACTTTTTTGGCAGGAGGAAACCTGTTCTCCTATCATAGGTGATCTTAGAGAGATCAAAAGAAGACCTAATAACTCGGGAAGTTCCCGTTGTACTGTCTGAGTAAACAAAGAAGATTTGACAACCAGAGCCGGTGAGAATAATAGTGCATTCAGTTGTAGTTCATGCGAGTGAGAAGAAGCTGTGGTTCTGCGATTCACATAATATGTATAGAATATCACATATATTATATTATATAGACGAGTTATCTATACAGAGAGCTGTGATCTGTAACAGAAGGCTGTTCTGTACAGAGATTTGCAGCGTTTTACTTTTAGGGACGCCCCTTAGAAGCTAGCTGATGTTAAATAAAATGGTAGGATCAACTTTCTTTTGGTGGTTTAGCGCATGGTGTTTGGTCTGCACATTTGGTTTTCAACGCTGGTTAAGTACGGCTTTTTAGGGTGTGCGGGAGGGAAAGTGTGGCGGTAAACATAAATTTTTACATGTTTACATAGTGTTCAGGCAAATAAGTGTTAGTACCTACATTTTACTCGAGCAGTTTGTCTTATTTATTTTATGCGTTATTTGTGGCGACGGATGTGTGCGTGGATGTGATTGTGTGCGCGACGTTCCTCCGATCATCCCACCGGCACCGTCTCCGGCCTTTTTATCGGATCGACGCCGGATGGACCCGGATCGACGATTCCTGAAGTTTCGTGTGTCTTCCTGAGAAACTCCCCGGATCGGGCCAGTCCATGTTGAGCGCTCGTACGTCTAGCAACTGCGTCGACACCTCTCGCTTTCGTCCAAATCAAGTGGCCAACTATCCCTGATTCTGGATCCCGGCTTCTGTGCCAGATATCTACAATCAGTATTACCACCTGGTCGACCTTCATCGGCTTGATTTCGAACAGTTGTAATAATTCCGGCTCAAGTGAGTAACCAAACGAAGTGTTACTCGGAGCGTTCAGAGGAACGCCCGAGAAGGACCCGCTCAACAACACACACCCAGCCCTGAATCCTATAAGTTAAGAGCTCTCCTCACGTAATATCAATTATATTTCAATAATGTCTTTATATTGCGAACCTCCCACACATCCCCAAACCCAGCGGTATTTCTCAACCCCAATTTTGAATTCTAAACTCAAAATAAATCCCCCCCACTACCCCCTCACCCTTTTAATATTTATTTGGAGCGCCATACCTAAAAGAAATCGTAAATATATTACTGAGAGTATCCATTACATTGGCAGCACCCTCATTTCACCCAATTCTTCTAGTAAATACACATATTTATATAGTAAATATTCATTATTAGGAGAACATTCCGATTGTGCGAGGGAATTAATTAGCGAGTTTCAGCAACCCCGTCGTACAGTTCAGCTTCATAGAAAACGCTTCAAACGTCGCGTTGGAGGCGGCCATTTCCGATCGGAGCTGACGACCAGAGAACGATGCACCCGTTTGAGGCACCACAGACGAAGTACCGAAACCTGAGAATCACCACACAACAGGTCGGATCTTTTCCCATTTTATTTTTAGGATTCGCAAAAGACATTTCAGACAAAGATTTTATTTCGTTTTAAATTTCTTTTCATCTTACTTCAAAGGAACTCCTTCTTTATGTACCAACCTCTTTATAGAAGTACACGTTCTTTGTCTATATTTATCATTTCAAAATCTAGTTTTGGCTATACCGACTAATAAAAACCACCTCCTTTTTTGTATTTCGAGCATCAGTATTGCACGGCTAATCGTTTACTGTACTGCCGCACGCAGTAATACTTTTACACACAGTTTGGGATGTTCACATCGGGTTTTAATTTTCAATTGCTTTTCCCGATTCCGCGTAAATCAGAACGTCAACCAAACACATTTTGAAGTTGGGTTCGGTTTTTCTTTGGTCGATCCCGAAGGTTCACTATTGAAAACGATAAACCTTCAACCGTCCATGAAAACCGTCAATCGCTGGTAACCTGGAGCGTTCGCCCACACGCACAGCTCTCCGAATAAGAGGCGAGAAGAGAATTTTAAAGCTCAGCAACTCCGAGAGTATAACGGAAAACCTGTCCTATGTAGCGGAATTGAGAAACCTCTGGAGGAATTCTAGCGGGGATTCCTTCACTGAATCGAAAAATTTTTCATTGCCGCGGTTCATACAGGCAGAGGCGTTTGTTTTATTTTGATCGGAAAAGCATTTCCCGGCGTCTGAACTGTTATGCTCTGTAACATTTCTCGCCCCATTCCACCCAGTTGTGATATCTTTGTGAGAATGTTCGCCGAAGGTTCCCGCTGTTATCCTTTCCTTCTTCGACGTTTCTCTGGATTTTGAGTAGGTATGAAATTTTTACCAGGTATAATTAGGTACCTAACTGGAGAATTTTACCGGAACATCGGAATTATTTTTCATGGCTAAAAATAAAAGCGTGGAGAGATGGAAGGTAATCTTCCGAAGATATTATACTTTTAAAGACGGTTATTTTTTACATTTCGTATAAGAATTTAATATTGAAAGTACACACCTATATATCTTGTAGACATGGAATATATTATGAGTGCTCCACGCTTTTATTGTAGCGAATTTTTAACAAAATGACGCTATTGCAATGGGTCCAACATTTTCAGAACATGACTTTTTGAAAATGATTTATAGGCAATTCCGTTTCAGAGCATCCCTAGCTTTTCAAAAATTTATATATATGTTATATATATACGGTTGTGTCACTTCGGATGATATCTGTCGTGGGTACATGATGTCGTTTCGATTTTGTTTTCAAAAATTCTTAGGGGGTCAAATGTGAGTTTTTATAGATCAAAAATCGCGAACAATAGATATAAAATCACTGGAAGTGGTGTGGAAGGGGGACGATAGACAGAAAAATGCCATTTCAGTCGTTTTTCATACAGAATAGGGGTCAACAATTTGTATTAAGGGCTAAAATCAAAATTAATTAACCTGGCGTTGTGTGGGACGGTAATTCATGATGGAGGACTCCTTCGATGATGAAAATATTTTTCTCAAAAAAGAGTGAGTCAAATTTTGCTTTATAAGGATCAAAATCGGTAGAAGAATAAGAATAAGATAGTAATAATAACAATAAGAAGACAACAAGGATAATAATAAGTAAATAAGGGTAATAATAAGAATCGCTATATTATCGTTTTACACAACAGCACGAACATTTCTTTGAAAATTCGCTCTTAAAGCCATGCTGCATGACTAGACCTTTTTATTCCTAGTTTTATAGTAGAATTTATTTCATTATTTATAGATCATTTCCAAATAAAAGGGTGTTTTTACAAGTTCTTTAATAATTAGTAATTAATTTTAAGTTTATTCCTTTTAGTCTTTAGAAAAATTTATAATCAATTTTTATGCTACCCGGCAATATGGGAGTTTTATGACTAAGTACGGCGTACGACGGACAGACAGCAATTTTTTTCATTACATTTTCGGATTCTACGTACCTTGAAACGTAAACCATCAAATTTTGGGGGGGAGGGGTTAGAATTTTTTGTTTCATGCTCGATTCCAAAGGTTCATTATTGAAAATAATAAACCAAAAATGTTAAGCGTTTGGAGATAATTTACTTTTAAAGATGGCTAGTACGTTAATAAATGTATGTACGTTTTTATGACTGATTCATGTACTGTCAACAAATATAGAGGACTGTGTGAAATTTAAGCTTAATTGGACATGGGGAAGTGGGTGGAAAACCGATTACAAGATTTGACATATACAGGCAGAGCGCGTTAAATAAAATCATGTAATAGATAATAATTATAGCATTTCAAAACCAACTGGACATTTTCCAAACCAATTTGGACATTTTCCAAATCAAATTGGACATTTTCCAAATCAAATTGGACATTTTCCAAACCAAATTTGATATTTTCCAAATCAAAGTCGATGTTTCCCAAACCAAATTCGACATTATCCTAATCAAATTCGGCATTAAAAAATTTCGTAATTTTTTCAATTAATTAAATGTTTTATTTCGCTAATCCCTTCCCTACTATATTATAAAAACGGATCTCTGTGAGTCTTCTGTGAGTGAGTCTGTGTGTCTGTCTACGCACGGCCAAACGGCTCGACGGATATCGACCAAATTTGGCACGAATATCCGGTAGGCTCCCAAGTTGTGCAACGTCGCCTTTTTAATTCCCTCACCATAGCGGAACTATGGTCGACCATGGTCAACTTCGTTATTGAAATGGTAACCCCTATTTTTTATCGCGTATTCGTCATCTACGTGAAATTCTATCTACGATCGACCCTTAGGACTACCCCCGCGGTCGACCATAGCGCATCCATGGGCCCCTCCATGGTCGAATCCCGAATTGCTTTTCACGGCCAAACGGCTCGACGGATATCGACCAAATTTGGCACCAATATCCGGTAGCCTCCCAAGTCGAACGTAGGCGCATTTTCGATTCCCTGACCATAACGGAACTATGGTCGACCATGGTCAACTTCGTTATTTGATCGGTAACCCCGATTTTTCATCGCCTATTCGTAATCTACGTGAAATTCTGTGTACGATCGACCGTTCTGCTACCCCCGCGGTCGACCATAGCGCATCCATGGGCCCCTCCATGGTCGAATCCCGAATGGCTTTTCACGGCCAAACGGCTCAACGGATATCGACCAAATTTGGCACCAATATCCGGTAGCCTCCCAGGTTGAACGTAGGCGCATTTTTAATTCCCTGACCATAGCGGAAATATGGTCGACCATGGTCAACTCCTGAATGGCTTGACGGATATCGACCAAATTTGGCACAAATATCCAGTAGGCTCCCAAGTTGTGCAACGTCGCCTTTTTAATTCCCTGACCATAGCGGAACTATGGTCGACCATGGTCAACTTCGTTAATTGAAATGGTAACCCCTATTTTTTATCGCGTATTCGTAATCTACGTGAAATTCTATCTACGATCGACCCTTCGGACTATCCCCGCGGTCGACCATAGCGCATCCATGGGCCCCTCCATGGTCGAATCCCGAATTGCTTTTCACGGCCAAACGGCTCAACGGATATCGACCAAATTTGGCACCAATATCCGGTAGCCTCCCAAGTTGAACGTAGGCGCATTTTTAATTCCCTGACCATAGCGGAACTATGGTTGACCATGGTCAACTTCGTTATTTGAAATGGTAACCCCTATTTTTTATCGCGTATTCGTAATCTACGTGAAATTCTATCTACGATCGACCCTTCGGACTACCCCCGCGGTCAACCATAGCGCATCCATGGGCCCCTCCATGGTCGAATCCCGAATTGCTCAACGGATATCGACCAAATTTGGCACGAATATCCAGTAGGCTCCCAAGTTGTGCAACGTCGCATTTTTAATTCCCTGACCATAACGGAACTATGGTCGACCATGGTCGAATCCCGAATTGCTCAACGGATATCGACCAAATTTGGCACGAATATCCAGTAGGCTCCCAAGTTGTGCAACGTCGCATTTTTAATTCCCTGACCATAGCGGAACTATGGTCGACCATGGTCAACTCCTGAATGGCTTGACGGATATCGACCAAATTTGGCACGAATATCCAGTAGGCTCCCAAGTTGTGCAACGTCGCATTTTTAATTCCCCGACCATAGCGGAACTATGGTCGACCATGGTCAACTCCTGAATGGCTTGACGGATATCGACCAAATTTGGCACGAATATCCAGTAGGCTTCCAAGTTGTGCAACGTCGCATTTTTAATTCCCTGACCATAGCGGAACTATGGTCGACCATGGTCAAATTCGTTAATTGAAATGGTAACCCCTATTTTTTATCGCGTATTCGTAATCTACGTGAAATTCTATCTACGATCGACCCTTCGGACTACCCCCGCGGTCGACCTTAGCGCATCCATGGGCCCCTCCATGGTCGAATCCCGAATTGCTCAACGGATATCGACCAAATTTGGCACCAATATCCGGTAGCCTCCCAAGTTGAACGTAGGCGCATTTTTAATTCCCTGACCATAGCGGAAATATGGTCGACCATGGTCAACTCCTGAATGGCTTGACGGATTTTGATAAAATTGGGCACAAATACCCGGTGGGGTATGGGATTTTTCCGTCGTTTGTTGGTTCCACGATACTGCGTACAGCGAATCTCGGATAGCGAGCGAAGCGAGCGCTCAGGCTAGTATTAGAATAACTGCATTGACAAAACAACTGAGCAGATGGTATCACTAAAAATACAGGCAATTTACAGAAAGTGTGTACCAGACATATTTATACCTACTCAGACAAACTGGATTAATTGCAAAAAAGGGAGGAAAAGTAAACAAAACGGGAATTTTAGAGTAAAGGTTCGCCAGCTGCCTCCATTGGTAAAAGAAGGAAAGTGTTGAATAACATAGTTTGCGCAGCCGCTTCGAGTTATAGCCGCAACTCCGCGTTCAACTGCTTCTGATAACACGTGGTTCACTAAGGAAATTCCTCTCTACGGACTTGATTTTTGAGAATTCCCCCTCTGCAGTATTCAACATCGGGGAATATGGTGGAAGAAACATTAGATTCATTCCATGGAATGCATTTGAACACAATAACCAACTGCGTTCCTCTACATTTATCCATTGGGGGAGACATTATAAGATACTCCGGGCCACGTCAAGAAGGAACAGTAGGTATCACTTCTTTGTGATGCATTCATTAAAATAATTGCACTGTACTTTCCGCACTGTCGTTTTGCATGATTGAAAAGGCCGAAATTGAACATGATTTTTTAGTGTTGAATCTGGCATCGAAAATGTCGAATTTGATTTGGAAAATGTCGAATTTGGTATGGAAAATGTCCAACTAGGTTTGGAAATGCTATATAATGAAGTGTTTTTTGCACGTCTGGATGCTGAATTTCCGGAATCAAAGAGGGCTTGAGAGTGACAAACAACGTCATGCATTTAAGCGGATCTCAGTAACTCGAAGCTGGTTATCAGCTTTTCCCAAAATGCAACTTTAATATCAATAAGGAAGAGCATCTCGGGTAGGATGGTTTGAGGGAGTGCCCTCTGGCTGATAGCTCTCGACGAGGGTGTGATTAATTAACAACGCTCCCTCTTGCGCATAATGCTGATAAATTAAGCAACTCTGAGGATTCCGAGGGCGAGGTACGTCCCGTAGCCGATTACGCTGATGTGGCACTGGGCGGTAACATATTAGGCACCAAAGAGATGCGATGTATGGGATTTACGATTGGAATATAATATAATGACAATCCATCAATAAAGATTAGCGTAGCGGGGTAGAACGGAGGAGGACGAGGAGGATGTTCCAAATCTTCGGATATTCGGAAATGGTGGTCAGGTCAGCTCGCTCCCAAACACTGTCAGCTCACTCCCTCCACTTTTGTGTCAGCTCACTCCGACCCCAAGTATGTCAGCTCGCTCCCCACGATTCTACTGATTTCAGCAAAATTGAGTAAAAAGAAAACTATAAAAAGCGTAAAAATGTCATTATTCAAGATTCAAAAAAATATATACAGTCAGTAATCAATCAGTCAACATAAAATATATCACAGTCAATATAAATTTTTAGTCGTCAGAAAATCTAATGAATTTGGAAACATTTTTTACATGATCCATTCTGCTGCTTCGCCCATGGATAGTCGTAAATAATCGAATTGATACGTTCAGTTTGTTGCTGCCTTTTCTTCCTGACACTAATGGGATCGCTGAGGCTGTTAATGCTCATCATCGAACCATCTTGGATGTTAAGCAATACTTCCGTGACTGTGAATCACTGAACCACCAACAATTACGTTCTCGGAACTAATTTTCACGAAGACATTACGCACGTATAACGTTTGACACTGTCTGCAAGGTTCTTGTGAAACGCGAACTTGTAACCCTCTATCACTTTCAAAACGGCACCTCGTTGGCAGATCTTTCTCGACGGTTGCCATTGTACTGATTAGCTACCTCCTATTCCGTTCGGTGAATATTTGTTTATCTTCGTTCTTTTGGTTTATTATTCTGTGAATAATACACCTATGTATCTTTCTAATCGGATGCGAAGTGGGAGAGCAGAAAGAGGGAGGTTGACGTTCGCCCGTCCAAAGCGTGGAGCGACCTGACGGTACCTCCTCAAGAGCGTACGGAGTCACCTGACACATAAGCCGGGTTTACATTGGTCGAGATGAAGGTAAAGTAGAGTAGAATTATTCTACCCTACTCGTGTAAACATTTTCAGTAGAGTAGAGTCGACTCTACTGATTAGTAAGTGGTAGATTTGGAGCAACTAGCACTGTGTACAGTAGAGTTGGAAGGAGAGGAAGAAGAGAAGAGGCAAAAGTCTTGATAAGGAATGACCTCCAGCATTACTCTAGGAGTTATGGTATCCATCATTATAATACCATAATATTGGTTGAGCAGTCGCAATACCATGCCAGGTCATAGTTCAAATGCTTCAGGACACATTCTCATCACAAGTTCAAACTCATCTGGATCTTAAAACCCCATTACCCCCCTGACCAATTATCTTATTTCTCTTCTTACTTCCTCATTTCCTCTACCCTTCCATTTCCTTCAACAAACCACTGGACAAACGAAGTAAAGGCTTTCTCAATTCTTTCTTCATAATAGACATAACACAGAAGAACTAAACCGATTAGATTAGAACAGAAAGCAAAACAGAAACTCAACAGAGATATTTCTCTAATACACCTTTCTGGAAACAGCACTCGACTGGCGTGTGGATGATTCAGGTAGAGTCGAACTGGTAGAGTGGTCGGTCGAGTAGAACGTACTCTACCTTCAACTCAACCAATGTAAACCAGGCTATAATACTCCTCCGGAGTGAGCTGACCTGCACCTCGGAAATGTGGAGCAATGGCACAACGATTTCGTGACGTCATTGATCTGACAGTGATGTGAAAATTCGCTCAAAGGCATGTTGAGTGAATACAACTATGAAATTAAACTTTAATAATTAATTCGATGAAAAGTGAAATTCCCAAGCCTGCAGGAATAACGAATTACAAGATGAACGAACCATGGCACTGAACATGAACGTCAACCAATTTCCCACTTTGAAATAAAATGATTGCAATATTACCATCCCCTTAAGAAGATTTCCGTTTTACCATAAATTATTGTATTATTAAGTATGCGTCTTCTAGACGACTACAGCTTGTGACACATTTTATCAGTATTTACTACCTCAATTGACCTCACCCTCCCGCTTAGCAATGCTCATTTATAAGCACTGATTTTGAATATAGTACCATTTGATAGCTTAGGTATTAGGCAAGTGTAAAACAACCTTCGAAAACCTTCGATAATCCCAACCAAACAATCTAGTTGGAAAACTCGGCGCTCCGCGCCTCGCCAGGGGGCAAGCCCCCTGGACCCCCGGTTACCTCTATTTACATACTTCGGACGAAATTATAGAAACACAGAATGTGTTTTATCTCACGCGTTTCACATAAACCCGTCTTCAATCTTCGGTTGAAGATTGGTTAACTTCCTCCCACTAATGTTTCGTCGTAACTGGTGGTGCCTTATACACAGCTTCTTATATAATTATAAAGCTTGCAATCGTGTTCACAATATAAATTATTGAGAATGATCACCTGTGTGTAAACAATTATTTAAACAATCACGCTCATACCGCAGCTTGTCGGCCACGCACTCCGCAGTGGTTAACGTAATATGGTTAGGTAAATCGAGAGCTATCCAACGAGTGATGAACGATTTTTGTACGATGATAACTGGCGAAGTTAAAGTTCCGTAGCAACGAATCGGTTGTACGTGAAAATCATTAGAAATGTTGTCGTCCCAGATTTCGTTACGAAATTTCGTTAGCTTTTTTGGCTAGTTAGTCCATGGCTAAAACACATTTTGTGTTAAAAATTGTTGCGGTGGATCCTCGAACGTAGTTGAGCAACATAACAGCACTCCAGTTACAAAACCTTAAATGTCTTCGATTCATCGAAGTATCTTGAAATTAATACAAACTTTATTGATGGGAAGGTAAGTACACTGAGCGGTACAAACCACAGCTTGGGAGACCCATCCACGCATAATCTCTTCTATGTGAAAACCAGTTCTGTGGGCATTCGCGGTTCATGGTAAAGCTATTTTAGGTATGAACATACCGGTCCGTATTTTTCCAGATCTGATCCCTTGAGATAAATTCTTTCAGCATCTCTAGTACTAACACTTCATTTTTATGGAAATTCTGGATAGCAGAATGGTTATTGGTTTGTTATTTTCAATAATGAAATTCTATTTGGTTTTCGAGCTACGGCGTTCTGAAAATGTCAGCCCCTATTTCTCACCCCTTAGAGATGAGTGACAGTAACGCCGAGCTTCACGGACCAACCAGACCCCAAATGGGACCTACAAACCAAATTTCATTAATTTTGGTTCATGGTAACTAACGAAAGAGCAAAGCACAGTTTACGGCGGACGGAGAGGTATTTTTAATTCCATTTTTGTATTCTACGTTCCTTGAAACGGAAACCATCAAATTTGGGGGGGGGGGGGGGGGGGGGGTTAACTTTTTTTCCCATACTCGATTCCGAAGGTTTATTATTGCAAAATCTGCATTATTTAATAATGTAGCAAAATGAATGAAATTTGGTTTAAGTCCCATTTGGGGTAGCTTGGCGTTACTGTCAGCCATATCTAAGGGCTGAAAAACAGGAGTTGAAACTTCCCGAACGCTATTTCTCGAAAACTTTTAATAGAAGGGTATTGTTTTTTGCGTTCTCAAATTGATCTCAAACTAAAGAATTTTTTGAGACCACCCGGAGCGTTATACTTCCAGCCGTTGTTTGCACCAAAAAGGTTCATCAACATGATCGTGAATGAAACGGTATAAATCCGGCCCAGATATCATTGCCAGGGAGCACCTGATTATAATCACGGATGACTGTATGAATTCGAGTTGGTTATTCTGCGATATTATTTCATTTGAAGAATGATGGCTCTTTTGGATTTTGTTGATAGGTACTTTTGTAACATGAACAAACGTTATGCATCATGAATAAAAAAAAATCTATGACTGAATTATTTGAATCCAGCGCATTTTTATGATACTGTCATTCCCGGGCCGGCCCCAGTACTCGATTTAGGGCTGTCCTGGGGGGAGCTCGATGGTAGGTATTGACCACAGAAAACAGTGATCTACACAGAAGGGGCATCTGTACAGGTCAATAATAAACCATTGTGTAGTAATTTGCAGCTCTTTTTCTCAGATTTTACAGAAAAAAGTTTCTTTTTATTCGATTTTATTCTATGTATTCGCTCAGCAAAACATTTTTATAACACCTCTTCAAAAATGCCCTGCAAGGTGCGTAGATTCAGAAAATGTAATGTCCGTCCGCCGTATCGTGCATACCTGCTTCATTTTCGGTCTAAAAAATCGTTCTTTCGTGTACATTAGGATGGTCACAAGGCAATAGGCAAAAATTTTTTTGAGAAAATCACTTCTGGCAACCCCCTAAAAGGTGCCATTTGACTAGAAAATGAGATTCGCAAAGTTTTAGGTCGATCGGATAACGTTAACCCGTGCCGCATTGAGGTTGAAGATCAGAAAAAATCACTTTGTTTCATAAAAATACTCTTTTTTTCCTCATAACATAGTAACCATTTGTCCTAGAGACTTGAAATTGGTCTCATTTCATTTAAAATGTTATCTTCTTCAACTTTTACTTCCATAATTTTTTCGCTACATCCTGTAGATTTCATGTTATTCAGCTTTTCCCATCTCAAAACGTGGTCCGTTTCAGCAAATGTGCCTTTTTACGCATACCCCTAAAAACCACACTCCAGTCAATGAAATCGACCTCCAGGCGATTTGACACTTCTTTATCGCTCTGGTTTATTGAAAATGAGTACCTATGTTTCAGGTATAAATGTAAAGGTTGAGGCTGTAATAATGGGGGGGGGGGGGGATCTAGGTAATGAAGGGTATTTAGACCGGTGAAAGGTAAGGAAGTGTGATCTTTAGCTTTGTATTCGCTGTTATCTGTTATCTCTATTACTGTGAATCATCGATTCTCGACCACTGGTCCTGAACCTAGCGTTTTCAAAAAATTTCAAGTTGGGTGGCCTAAGTTCGACCAAACTAAATACAAAACTAGTCTACATGATGATAATACGAGTATTAGATGCAAAATTAGTAACATTAATCAAGTTTCACTTTTTTTAATGGAACATTTTTGGAAACCCTGCAGCCCAGAGAGGATTACAAAGAGTTTCTTCAACTTTGTTTAGTGTTTATAGGGCTTCCTCCCCAAAACTTTTCTTTTAAAGCACCTGGTGCAATTCATCACGCCAGGTGGATGGCCAAAGCAATTTACTGCCTCAAAATTTATCTTTTTAGAGATCAATAAATTGTTATTAACTCAAAAAGAAATGAAAGGAATTGAAGAAATTTGTGTTTTTATAATAAATATTTACGCCAAGGCATGGTTCAATGCCCCCAAACCTGCTTTGGCCCCTAAACAAGATCTGGAAATGTTGAAAGCATTAGTAGAGTATAGGAAAATTGACACAGAAATAGCAGATAAGGCTTTGTCAAAATTTGTAAACCATCTGTGGTACCTCAGCTCAGAGAAAATAACGTTCTCGTTTTTCGACCACACTTTAGACGACAACATTAAAAAAAGTACGGCCATGAAATTATTTTCCCTAGGTGAACCCGATAGTGAAATTGATGGTAGGGATAGAAAAGCGATTTTAGATTTTGCACATGTAGAGCAAATTTTGGATAAGCAACTTGATTTTTTTGTCACCTCTCAAACCTTGAATTTTTTCAAGCGGTTTTCCATAGAGACAGATTTTTTAAACACCGATACACGCTTATGGAACAAAAATCCTCATCATTTGCATGCTAAAAACATAGTGAACGGTTTAAGAGTAGTCAACGACACTGCTGAAAGAGGAGTGAAATTGATACAAGACTTCAACTCTTGCTTGACAAAAGACGAAGAACAGCGCCAATTTTTATTACAAGTTGTGTCAGAATGTAGGAAAATTTACCCTGATGTCGATAAAGCCTCACTATCTAAGCCATTAATGTAGTTCTAAATTCAATGGTGTTGGAATAGATATATTGTGTTGTAAAATAAGTACCAGGCTATTATTTTCTATACAAAAAACTTTCAATTTGTATTATTAAAACACTTCACATAATTTTAGTGTTTTTTGTGCATTTCATAGCACCCACCATCCACCCATCTCCCCCCTACCCCCTCCATATATTATATATTAGATTCAAATGTATCAATTTTCAATATACCAGAGTGATAAAGAAGTATCATATTGCCTAGAGGTCGATTTCATTGACTGGAGTGTGGTTTATAGGGGTATGCGTAAAAAGGCGCATTTGCTGAAACGGACCACGTTTTGAGATGGGAAAAGCTGAATAACATAAAATCTATAGGATCTAGCGAACAAATTATTGGAGTAAAAGTTGAAGAAGATAACATTTCAAATAAAATAAGACCAATTTCAAGTCTCTAGTTCAAATGGTTACTATGTTATGAGGAAAGAAATAATATTTTTATGAAAAAAGTGAGTTTTTCTAAACTTCAACCTCGATGCGGCACGGGTTAATGTTATCCGATCGACCTAAAACTTTGGGAATCTCATTTTCTAGTCAAATGGCACCTTTTAGGGGGTTGCCACGATTGAATTTCGAAAGTTGACTTTTTGTGACCACCCTATACATGCTCCACTTGGGCCCTAGTTGTGTCCCGAAACTTTGCAGCCCGATCGGAATTTACCCAGGGTGTTATGAGTGAAAATGTGTATAAAAATAGGTATTTTTTGTGTTACAGTAACATGTTAGTAACATGAGCTTTTGAGGCATCGTTATCCATGTTTTTTTGGGACGAGAAGACCAGCTGTATGAAGTCGATTTTGACCAAAGAGCGGAAAACTGAGGTTCTAACGAGGTTTCAGCCTTATATATAAGTTAAATTTTGGTCTAAAATTATCGTTCTACCGCACACAGTTTTGGGTCCCAATTTGGGAACACATTTGGGCTCTAGTTGTGCTTCGAAGCTCGGCAGCCCGATCGGAATACACCCAGGGGTGTTATGAGGGAGAAAATGGGTGTAAAAATAGGGGTTTTCGAGGGTTTTTTGAAGTTTTAGTGAACATGAGCTTGTGAGATAACGTTTTCCGTGTTTTTTTAGGTCGAAAAGACCGAATATGAAGTTGATTTTGACCGAAGAGCGAAGAACTGAGGTTGTAGCGAAGGTTAAGCTCCCGAAATCCATTTTTTATGAGTCAAAAACCTGGAAAATTGTCTTCAGTCAACATACATGTGTATAATACTCGTAACACTAGAAGTAGTATTAACAGGTGAATCAAGACAATTAAATGGTGATCAAAGATAATCTGTAAAATAAAAAATAAAAAAACCGAGCCTAATTGGTGTTTTTGGGGGCCAAAAAATTGTGGAAACCATCAAAAATAGCCATTTTAATAATTACACATGAAAGAAACAATAAATTAACAGCCAAGATTTCTGTAGGTGTGTCCAGTAGAATAATAAACCCATGTGACAAGAACTTTGGAGCGTTTTTTTTTTAATTTTTAATCGGTAATTAGCTATTCATTTTCTGTTCAGGACAAACAGTTGCGATCTGGTATGAATAAAGAATGACGATGTCATCTCACCTGAAAAACAGAGACCAGGCGGTTTCAGAAATCACCGCAGAGTGGCCGAGTGTCGGCTGTTATGGGACTCGACGTCGGATCGCGGACGAGCTAAAATACGCGGTGACGTGAACGCGACGGGGACCAGCGGCATCATATGCCTTGGGCGGGGGCCTGCTGTGATTTATCCGTCAGGGCCTGAACGCTCATATCAACGTCCATCTGAATTATCCTACGCGTCCGCTCACGAGCTATTCTTCATTCCAACCCCCGCAAACAACATCAGGCTCATCATTGGTACGAGTAGGCGCCAGCCAATTTATAATTCACACATTTTAGCCACAATATTAGGCGGACTCCAGCGGCGCTAACTCAAAACCGAAGCTCCACGGGACAACGCTGAAAATATGCAACGGTTTGACCTCAGAATAAACTGCACGGAAATATTGGCATTTTCTGCCAGAAATCAAGAAATTCACAGTAGACCCCAAAAAAACAAAAATAAAAAAAATCTGCCAATTCACTTGAATCACATGAACGTATAGAACAGTTGGGTAGGTTCGTTTTGATACGGGACCATCTGCGATCCAACCCGCTTATACCCTCAAAATTGCAGTTCTGTACGACTATTTTTCGCGTAGTTAGAAACGTTACAAGGAAACGGTCAACATTTCAAGTTCGCGCATGCGCAGAGAGAAGTTACAGTAAGAATCAAATGAAATTCAAATGGAACTATTAAAGTATTATACTTGATCGACCCTCCAAATCTGAACTCATTTCAACTATAATTAAGGTAGTTATGGGCGTTCCAAGTATTTCACGTTTGCACATGCGCAGGGGGAACGATTTCCATGATTTTGAAACGGGACCATCTGGGATCCAACCCGTGTATACCCTCAAAATTTCAGCCCTCTACGACTATTTATCGCATAGTTAGAAGCGTTACAAGGAAATGGTTCTGTTCGCGCATGCGCAGGTGAAAGTTAGTTACATCACGATTCAAACGAAATTCATTTGAAACTATCAATGTATTATTCCTGATCGACCATCCAAGTTTGAACTCATTTCAACGATATTTAGGGTAGTTATGGACGTTCCAAGTATTTCACGTTTGCACATGCGCAGACGGAAGTGATGGTACTTTTTCAGTGATTTTGGTATGGGACCGTCTGTGACCTAACCCGCACCTACCATCGAAATTTCAGCCCATTTCTACCATTACGTCGGGTAGTTATGGGCGTTACAAGGAATTACCACAGACAGACAGACGTACAGACACGGAACCAAAAAGTTCCTCGATGTCTGAAACGCAAAATGGTAGTAGACATTTTCATTTTGGAGGACATGCATTTTTATTTTACTCAGTCACGAATAAAGGTTTCGGTGGTGTGGAAGCAAAATAAAAATAAACTAGATCAATTTTAAAAAAATCAACCTATCCTCAAGAGATTTTAGAACATCATGTAGCTGAAACTGAAACTTCAATTTAACACGAATTTACTTTACACTAGGTAGGTTCTTCATCGCCGTCCGGTTTGAACCGCGATCACAGCGAACCTAGCGGAACTCGGAATATCGAACCATTACAGCGATGTTGGATGTTATCGAATCGATCGATTCACCATCGAAGATGGGTAAAAGTGGAAACTAGCGCTCCGTGTGGAAGAAATCGGTAGTACTGGCTCGTAAGCAAACCTTATTCTTTCCAGTTCTCTCCCGTCTCTCTGTTTTCACTCTACCGTTATTGGAATATTGTATGACCCGTTGATGAACACCAGTTGATTGTACTTATTAATGACTTAAAACTACTTTCTAAACCACTGAAAAAATATATAGAAATTCAAGCAGACCTGATCAACCTTAGGGACAGGAAATTATTGTACAGCCCAAGACTCAAATAGAGACCCCCCCTCCCCCTTTTTTTTTGTTTTGTTCAAGGAAATATAGAAGGGGTTGTAAACTGAAGAATATATCATAAGAACAGAATGTTGAAAGCTGACTCTTATTACCCGGTTATACTGGTTGTTTTACCCGACTTACTGGAATTTGCATTTCGGCTAAAACATAGGTCGGTGGAGAAAAATAGTGGGCGAGTTTATATGAACAAGAGGTGATCTGAGACGAGTTTACCGACGTTGAATTGTTAAATTTCGGAAACTGGTGGAGGTTGGCGCGGTTTGGCATGACTGTTTATAACTACATAAGGCGACGTCTATTTGAGAAAGAACTTGGAACACAGTTCAATTAGTAACAAATCCAAAAATTATGTTACTATGTGGTACCCATCAAAATTCTACATTTACCACTCCTATGTAATACCTAAAGATTTAACAAAATAAACGAAGGGAACGACGGGCTGAGCGGCGCCGCGGAGAAAGTAAGAGAAGGTTCCCTTCCATATAACGTCATGGCCCCTCAACGGTCATAACGGCCATTGGCGGACGGGGGATGGGTGGAAAGGGCGTTTATAAGCAGCCCTGCTAGCCCAGCTCTTCATACGAGACGTTCGGGATCACGTGTGAGCACTCCCGTTTTCCTTCTCCAATACCCACCATCTAGGCCAGTGGTTCCCAACCTAGGGGCGATCGCCCCCAAGTGGGCGATTTGGGTTATCAGGGGGGCGATAAATAAGTGGGGGGCGATTAGGGGGCGATGAGTATTCAAAGGGGGAAAAATTAAAATAGTACTGTACAGTAGAAGTTGTCGGGTAGCACGAGTCACTGGCTGGTCTCAGCCGACGAGTTCACTCCACTCTCCACAGAATTAATTCATCATTCATCGCCAAGTTAGATATTCATAAGGTAAATATTGGCCGTAAAGAGCTGATTCAGTTCCCGACCCTTAAAAAGTGTTCAGTGTCAGATAACGAGACTCCTGAACTCCCAGAAGACAAAATCCTAATTTTTACTGATCACCTTGACCAGTTAAAAACTGACATGGAATCAAGATTTGAAGATTTGACCAAGTTACAAATTCCGGATTGGATTCTAGATCCATTTTAGTTTGAAGCTGTGGATAAGCTTGATAACTCTTTGCAGACGGAGTTTCTATATCTGAAGTATGACTGTGAGGCGAAAATCATTTTCAAGCAGAGCGGTTAAGAGTTAGCCTGGGTGAAGCTTATGGACACTTATCCACAACTGTGGGAAAAAACTGAGCCACTTCTCATCTCGTTCCCGTCAACATATTTAGTTGAAAAAGGATTTAGTTCTGTTGTCCAGCTCCTCACAAAACAAAGAAATAAGTTGGACATTTGTCTCAAAGGAGACTTGCGCCTGAACTTGACGAACATAAAGCCAGATATTCAAGCTTTAACTAAAATCCACCAAGCACAAGGCAGCCATTGAAAAGGTAAAATAAAACAATAACAAAGTTTTCAAACTTTCATTTATTTTTTTTTTAATTTTAGCTGCCAACTTTCTTATTTTTTTCAGATTCCTATTTAAAAATGAAAACATGTACTCCTGTTTTTTAAATGTACGTCAATGATCTTAGTTAATTATTTCACTTCTTTGTTCTTTAAAAAAACTGTAAAGAATGCACATTTTAATTTTTTGTCTATTTTATTTAATAGTGACCGGATAAAACTGCTTTGGTTGTTTTTATATACGGTAATAAATTTGTTTAAAATGAGAAAACTGCTTTATTATTGACACTTTACTTCAAATTAAAATTAGGCATATAATGAAAATGAAAAGGGGGGCGATAGGTGTTAGTCAATCTCCAGAAAGGGGAGATGGGCCACAAAAGGTTGGGAACCACTGTCTAGGCATACCCGTTCACAGCTAACTCCGCTTTTTGCTTGCCCACACCCCTCATCTTTTACCGCCGCACTTCAACTTTTCGCCCCTTCCCAACAAAGCTATCTACCTATTGTCTCTTAGTTCACTGCCAACAATTATAGTCCGATCTAAGGGTGCGTGTCGAAAATTAGACTCGCGATGATTTGAAGATCCTGAAGATTTGAACATTTTTTAAGCTCATAACGAAGGGTAGATGCGGTGAGTTAGTGGAAATCCATCTTCAAAAACGACATGTATCAGAAGAAATAGTCTTTATTTCCACGAGAATTACTTACACTTGTAGACCGGTTTCGGATGTTAAACCATTATCAATACAACATACATCATTCTGTGTCAGTATGTTGTATTGATTGTATTGTTTAACATCCGAAACCGGTCTACAAGTGTAAGTAATTCTCGTGGAAATAAAGACTAGTTCTTCTGATACATCTCGTTTTTTTAAGCTCCCTTCAAATATCGCGGTAATTTACAAAAAAATCCTTCTAAAATCTAACTCATGCTCTACAGATCTTGCATGAACCCTTTTCCAAATCAAATTAATCGTTTTCCAAAGCAAATGAATCCTTTTGCCAAATTAAGCCAAATGCGAGGAAACTAAAAAAATTATCAGTTCCAGTCTTGAGAAACAATGCAGCAGTTAGAGGAAAACTCACTATATTATAATATACAAAATAAATTCAAAATAGAATCGA
Organism: Leptopterna dolabrata; assembly: GCA_954871275.1. NCBI lineage: Eukaryota > Metazoa > Arthropoda > Insecta > Hemiptera > Miridae > Leptopterna > Leptopterna dolabrata. Next base: position 19,279,602 of record OX940984.1, on the reverse strand, counting down.
TGTTGTGAAAGATAAACTATCACAACAACAATATTGACACATAAATCCAGTATTGGTATTTGACTCGAAAATATTGTAAAAACTATATTTCGCCTACCTTCCAAAAAACTTTTCAGTGTAAACAACGCTATGAATGATTAACAAACTGGAGTGCGGGTGGAAAACGGGAGTGCTCACACGTGATCCCGAACGTCTCGTGCTCTTCATTCGACAGACCACTCTCCGACTTGTGACTTCTCTCTCGACCTCCTTACGCCCTCACTCTCTTTCTCGCTCTCTCCTACCCTTCTCCTGCATCTGCTGTGGTGATAACTGCGATGTGCTAGCCTCCTTCTTCCCGGCATCTGCTGTGGCAGTGGTGGTAACCGCGGGACACCTCCTTTGCTCCTAGCACCTCCTGTGGTGATAACCACGGGGTGCTAGTCTCCTATTCCAACTAACGCCTGCTATGAACTGTGGGGCGTTGTCAAAAGACTCCTACGGAGCACATCCTTCATTCATCAAAACCAACCCTACCTTCAGCTCGCTCTGCCGTAAACCTACGCCCCGGCACAACGCAACCCGTTTTCTTCTTTTTCTTTCTACACTAAAATAACTGTAGGTATCTCCAAAATCCTCCCGACAGACGGACGCAATGTCCATAGTTGTATCACATTTTCAAGATACTGGTTTTGTTAATAGTATTCGGTATGCTAATAAACATATTTTCTTCTTCTCCTTCTTATAGTTAAAAAAATGAAATCAAAAATAAATGGAGGGGGGGGGGGGGGGGAGGTGTGTTGGATTGAAGCCTGGCGGGTGTTTGGCGGGGGCCTTAGAGGGCAATTCATACTTCATCACACCAAGTCCACGTGACGTCTTCCCTGAATGTGAATTACGCATGAGTGGTGAGTTCAAGAAACTCCCCCCCCCTTTGCGTTCCCTCGACTGTTTCGGTTTGGTCAGTCATTGCCGGAAGGATATGTAAGCCCAACAGAATGTTGAGGGTTCAAAAGTTTGCCGCGTGGTGCGCTCCGACCAATCAGAAGCTTCAATTCGTGTGACCTAATGCACTTTCTTCAAACACCACATTTTTCATCAGAGTGCCAATTTTATCGGCCCCATTTTTAAAAACTTTGAAGCTGTTCTGTATCAATAAAACATACCACTGATACTCATGCGGATAGCCCATTAACACTATGTGCACTCCATAACATGATCAAAACATCCCATAAAATGCAACTCTGTAGCTATTCGTATTCCTGCGGAATATGAGAAACCTCCCGCATATCGCAGCGTTTAGCCGTTTCAGGGGATCTTGGACGAACTGTGAAACCAACGGTTCGAAAAGTCAAGTGGAGCGAGGTGGCGTTGAATTACGACGGAATCGAGAGAGCACATCAATTATTGACGAATATCAGTCGAGTTACGTTCTGATTGATTTATCAAAACCCCGATAGACTAACAAAGCGATTCATCAAATCGAAGCTTTGACAGGCATCGTAGAACCGCTGATCGGAGCATTTGAGTTTCTTTCCACCGTCTGTTTTATCGACTGGGTAATTCCTACAGAGAAAGACCAATATCGAAAAACACCCTTTGTCTACCCAATTCGACGAGTTGGTTTTTTAAATTTTGGATCGTTTTACGTGTACGATAGCGAGCTGACAACGACTTTTCACTGTCATAGAGCTGGAGAAGTGATTCGCTAAAAATACGCAAAAATGTCAAACAGAACTACGAATTTTTACAAAATGACCACTCGCGGTGACTCGACATGGAAAAAATTAATTAAAAAAAAGAAACGCTGCAAATTATTACACAACAACTTCATTAATTACGGTTCATGGTAACGAAGAAAAGTGCTAAGTACGGCGTACGGCGGACAGACAGAAATCTTTTTTATTGCATTTTTGGCTGAATTACTGAATCCCGCGCATTTTTATAAAAAACTGTAATTCCGGCTCCAGTAATCGATTAGGGCTTTTGTGGGGGGGGGGGGGGGGGACGAGGGTAGGTATTAGCCACAGAAAACAGTTGGTTATCTACGCAGAAGGGGCATCTATACTGGTAAATTATTACACAACGGTTTACACAACAGTTTCTTACACAACGGTTTATTGCACAACAGTTTATTATTTACCTTATGCTTCATGAATAACAACAAGTAATATTAATGATTGAATTATTGAATCCCGCACATTTTTATCAAACTACAATTCCCAGGCCGGCTCCAATACTCGATTTAGGGCTTTCGTGGGGGAAGCTGGAGAGTAGGTATTGACCAAGGGAACAGTGACCTACGCAGAAGGGGCTCCTAAACAGGTAGGTAAATAAAAAACTGTTGTAACTAACTGTTGTGTTAAATAGTAATCAGTTTGCAGCGTTTTTTATTGCATTTTTGGATTCTACATACCTGAAAACGGAAACCATCAAATTTTGTGGGGGGGGGGGGGGAGGGGTCAAAAATGTTCATGCTCGATTCCAAAGGTTCATTATTGAAAATAATAAACCAAAAACTTATTTAAACCCACGCTTATATTTAAATGTACTAAAAAGAAAATCATTTTTCTGACTTTCCAAAAATCCATTAACCAGGAAAAACACCAAATTGATATGACAATGAATCAAATTATGATACTAGTTACTATGAATAAGAGCATGAAGCGCTGATTTTATCTATAAAATTTCTGTTATATATGTATCTACCTGTTATCTAATATGTTATCTATATGTGATCTAATAAAAATTTTACCTATAAAAAAATCTGTTTCTATGTATGTATTGTAAGGTTCTATTTGAATTTAAATTGATGCCCGCCTAGAATGGTCTCCAAATAGCCCTTTCAAAACCGAAAAACTATCTCAAGGGTGGGGGCTAGGATCTGCCCTTCAGCTAGCAAGGAAGAGAAATTGATTAAACAAATTAATTGAATAATTTCATGAATAAATTAGGCAGAGAGCATTCAAATATTGTTTAATCAATTTCTCTTCGTTGCTAGCTGAAGGGCAGATAGTCGTCCTAGCCCCCACCCTTGAGATAGTTTTTTCGGTTTTGAAAGGGCTATTTGGAGAACATTCTAGGCGGGCATCAACTTAAGTTCAAATAGACCCTTACAGTATGTACGAATTTATTGAGTGGAAGGCCTAACGGCTGAACGGATCTTGATGCTATTTTTTCCGGCGTGTCCTTCAAACACCGCCGGGTAACAGGTACGTAGGCTACATGAGTTTCCCGCCCTGATCAGCTGAGTGAGCTCTGAGACAAATTTCTTTCCTTTCATTGTGCAACACACGGGCAATCCAGCTAGTTCACTATAGTAAATTAAAACTATTAAATGTATTCTTTAGGTAATTAATTAATTAATGTTTTTATTATTGATTCATGTACTGTTAGATGACTATGCAAAATTTCAGCAATATTGGATAATGGGAAGTGTTTAAAAATCGATTACAAGGTTCTGACACAGTGCAAGTTAATATAGTACATTATGTAAACAGTGCAAGCTGATATGAAGCGTGGTAAAATTTCAGCAAAATGAATTATGGAAAGTGGCGGGTGGGTGTGGTGGGAATCGATTACAAGTTTTGAAGCATACTGTCGTGGTATCCTCCCAGAACCACTCCCTGTGAAATTAAGATCTCGCCAATAAACATAGAAGTGGGGACGGAAGACGCAGGAGAACCGAGGAACCCAGTGGGGATCCCCACCATCCTCCACTAGCTGGAGAATGGAGGGAGATAGCCCCAAGGGCTATAAATACTCGCCTCCTCCGCCTTTCCAACCATTCTACGCTCTCCTCTAGTCGAAGACTACTCTCTCTCTCCTCACTCCTTATCTCTCTCCTTAAACCTAAAAGATCCTGGGCATGGTGGTAGTCTAGCACTATAACCAAACCAGGCAACGCCTCCTAAAAGGTGCGCGTCACCTACGCATTCACTACACATACAAACAAACAAACTGTGAAAGTTAATAAAAAGACCTCCAAAGAGGTAGGAGATCTTCAAGAGTGAACAAATTGTTTCTCAAAATTTTTCATGATCGATTCCAAAGGTTCATTATTGAAAATAATAAACCAAAAGATGGGCCATATATTGATACGAGCTATCGTTGGCCGAGAAGGTCGTTATCGTTAACGAGATACCGTTGGTCGTAAGGTCAACAAAATTCTGCAAACGTCACAAATGACAGGATGGTGACGCGGGATAGAAAATTGTCAACAATAGTTCAACATTCAAAAATAACTCGTCACGAAATTCGGTCAAATATGAGTTTTATTGGGTCAAAAATCGCTGTATTAAAATAATCACAACATAATAATATAATCAATAAAATCTATCACAGCGAGTCCCCGTTGTCAACATTTTCCCGCCAAGAAAACGTCCTCAGCTTGAAGGATTGATATCCACTTCACCCGCAACTGTAGCATGACTTTCGACGCTGCACCTGTCCTCAAATTTCCCATTATATACCCTCGCCTTTCCCCATGGTATATTACTTACCCTCCGGTGTTTGCCTGGTTCCCTCGTGGTATACCCTCCGCTTTTGACTTGCCTTCAGAGATTTTACCAAGGAAGCTCCCCGGAAAGCCTTGCTACTTTGGCGGGCGAAATGTGTGGCTGAGGGGGTTTTCTTGACGGCAAATGTTTACAACAGGGTTTTTTATGGGGGATATCACATCTTTTTCCACTGATAGTTTTATGTTTATTTCTGATAGGTACCATTAACTATCCAATGAAGTTCAATCAAAAGAACTCAGTATTCATTCAAAAGCGAAAATAATTGTTCTTTCTGATTTAGAAACAAAACAAACAAAATTCAAATGTTTAAAAAAATTTAAACAAAATAAAGTAATTAGGTACTACCTACTTAAAAAATATGTTTTTACATTTTTTTTTTTTCAAAAAGCGCCGCACAAAATTATAATGCGCTAAAGTTACTGAGCTCCGAACGTGAAAAAATAAACTTGAAAAAATTAGTACCTATAAATGGTAAAAAACATGAAAAATTATATTATTTGACTAGGTATATTGACTGGTGTCGTGAGTCCCTCCCGGAACTACTCTTAGCAGATTTAAGTTCTCAAAAATATTTCATAAGCCAACTTTAGTTCTTACCAAATAAACCATACGAGTGGGGAACAAGCCGCAGGAGTCAGAGCACAACCTGGGTCCCCACCATCCCCTACCAAATAGGGGATGGAGGGAGACGACTCCCAGTAACGTAAATACTCGCCTCCTTCGACTTTTCACTCATTCGACGCTTCCTCTAGCCGCTGGCTACTCTCTCTCTTCCTACCCTGCTCTCTCTCCTAAAACCTAAAAGATCCTAGATGACGGTGGTGGTCAGCCCATAACCGCCTAGGCAAATTCTCCTAAAAGATTCCAGATGACAGTGGTGATTCGCTCATAACCGCCTAGGCAAAACCTCTCCAAAAAGATCTCAGATGTCGGTGGTGATTCGCTCATAACCGCCTGGGCAATTCCTCACACCACCGTGATGAATACACGCCAATTTTAAATTCATCACAACTGGTTTATTTGAACGGGGGGGGGGGTAGAAATTTCACACTAGGCACTTCATTGGAGCATAACGAAAGTGTGCGTAGAAATTTAGCTTGAGCCGTTATATCTGTGAGGCAGTAGCGCTGTCAAAGAACAACATGAATAGAAAAACAAATCAAATCAAAATATTTGATTTGTAGAAATCATTCACATGATCGTTACAACTGATGAGCTCAACCAGTTGAGTCGAGTGCAAGGTTAGAGGGACCAAGCCAACTCGATAACTTTAATGTCCACGAAAATTGCTTGCGATGAGTCGAAAAACATGAAAAATTTATATTTTCAAACTTCCACAACTCCGGCATCTGACGGTCCCGAGGGTTGAAATTTCGTACACGTCCTGAAGGGCCCCTCGAAAATTGGTGTACGAAAACAACGCCGGTGTATAGGTGTTGTAACGAGTTAGGTGTAAAAACCCTACAAGCTCTGCCGTGTATATACTGTCGTCCCCAGATTGCGGATAGGTTGGAAGGTTAACGTTAATTCGAGAACTCGCTCTTATGGACATGCCGCATGAGCGAAATTATTGTTTGGTCGATTTCAAGGTAATTATTGAAAGTTATGGGTGAATCAAAATGAGTTTGAATGAAATATATTGGAAACTGCACCGGATGTTGACTGAGGGTTTCCTTTATTCGAAGGACCATCGATAGCTTTCAACAGTTTGGGCGGATTATTCGAACCGAATTTCTGTCTCAAAAGAGAAAATAATGAGGCCCTCGGGAAAACCCCTGAGAAGAGCCTTCCGCCAGGACCCGAATCCTTTTATCCTTCCAGAATCTTAGTCGGCCAAGTTGATTCAGCCGTCCTTCATTCTAATCTCAGTTGGTACAATCAATTATCACTCGCTGATAAACTCTGTCTCTTTTGGTACTCACGGGCTCGGGAAGATCTCTTCGCCGGAGCGGAAAATACCCCTGAACAGAGCTAGACCATTTCCCGAGACGTTATCTGAAAGTCTGAGCTCGGAAAGTTAGTGAAGGGCAGTTGAGTTTAATCAGTGAACATAAAGGGGTTTGAGAGTTACGGGGGATGGGGCCTATAAGTAGGAGGAAAACATTCGACTGTTTTACCGAAGCTATTGTGGGTGTGCTTTACACCTAGCGAGCTGACAACGGCTTTTCTCTCTCGTGGAGCACGGGGAAGTAACTCGAATCATTAGGTGCTACACTGCGAAGGGTGGAGACTCCAACGAGAAGGAATAGAGTGCTTATCAGGATGACTATCGTAAGTCTTGTGGTGCTGATGGTTGTTCCATTGTTAATCCAAGAATACAGGCAAGAATTATGAGGGAATCGGTCGACTTCTAAGTCAATCTGGACATGTTCCAAACCTAATTGGACATTTTCCAAATCAAATTCAACATTTTCCAAACCAAACTGTACACTAAACAATTCTGTAATTCGTTCAATTAAATATAAATGCATTTTATATTTAACCAATATAAGAGTAACTACGTTGAGAGATATTATGAATTGAACAGATACCTATTAGTTAAATATCAATCACAGAAAAGACAGAACATTATTTGCGGGAAGAAGGTTACATAATTACGTTTATAAAACTTTGCAAAAGGCTGCCATAGTTTGGGAAATATCCGAATTGGTTTGGAAATGTCCAATTTGATTTGGAAAATGTCCAAATTGGTTTGGAAAATGTGCAATTTGGTTTGGAAAATGCCCAATTTGGTTTGGAATATATCCAATTTTACTTGGAAATGCTAAATACAAATTTAGGAGCTCATTACTACACTGTGGACGGTGGAGACGCCAACTGAGTGAATAGTGCTTATCAGGACTATCGTAAGTCATGTGGTGCTGATGGTTGTTCCATTGCTTATCCACGAATACAGGCAAGAATTGTGAGGGAATCGGTCGGAACCCGATTGGAAATTATGCAAAGGTATGTGTAAGACTTCCAAGTCAATCTGGACATGTTCCAAACCTAATTGGACATTTTCCAAATCAAATTCAACATTTTCCAATCCAAACTGTACACTAAACAATTCTGTATTTCGTTCAATTAAGTACAGTTCATATTTAACCAGTATAAGAGTAACTACGTTGAGAGATATTATGAATTGAACAGATACCTATTAGTTAAATATTGCTCTCAGAAAAAAACAGAACATTTTCGGAAAGAATGTTACATAATTATATTACATAAATTTGCAAAAGGCTGCCAGTTTGGAAAAATATTGAAATTGGTTTGGAAAATGTCCGAATTGGTTTGGAAATGTCCAATTTTTTCGAATGCCATATTATTTATACCTAACTAATAAATCGGTATGTTTTTTATTCGTGCGACTAGAGGATTTGTAATAAAGAAGAGGAAAGGAGAAATATTGGCTTTTTTACTTAAAAAGATATATAATTATTAAATACTACTCAACTGATGATGCTGTGTACACTATAATTTTATTAATAGAAATGTAAGTTATTTTATTTCAATAACATTTTTAAATCATTTTCTTCGACTAGGTATTAAATCTTTTGCTTACTCGTCAACTGGAAGCGATTCCCTAAAACTTTTCTTGATTTCTGGCATGAGACGACAAAGTTGTTCGATTATTTCCGTCTACTTATTCTTAAGTGGAATACCTCGCAAAGAACACCTCATATGGGCTCAGCTGCCATAAAAATCAAAGGAAGGACGCCTCGCTCATCTGACGATAAATAACTCGACCCAGTAATTAAGCCAGTGATTCTATGGTAAAACGCCTCATCTCGATTTTCACCGACTTGAGGCATTTTTCCTCAGAATCTAGGATTAGAATAAATTATTTGAGGCGTTTATGGTGCGGTAATTGAGTCGTTTTACCTTTGACTTGAACGAGATGAGGCGTTTTTCCTTTTAACACCGCAATTTTCCAGTTTTTCGGGTGAAACTTCGACATTTTCCAATTTGAAATTTCAGCTTTTGACTTCAACAATGGAAAGAGCATGTCAAAATAAGGGGGGGGGGGGGGGGGTACGTGAAAACACCATTTTCGGAAATTTTTGAGATGAGGCGTTTTTCCTTTTAACACCGCAATTTTCCAGTTTTTTGGTGAAAATTTCGACGTTTTCCATTTTGAAATTTCAGTTTTTGACTTCAACAATGGAAAGAGCATGTCAAAATTAGGGGGGATACGTGAAAACACCATTTTCGGAAATTTTTGAGATGAGGCGTTTTTCCTTTTACCACCGCAATTTTCCAGTTTTTCGGTGAAAATTTCGACGTTTTCCAATTTGAAATTTCAGTTTTTGACTTCAACAATGGAAAGAGCATGTCAAAATTAGAGGGGATACGTGAAAACACCATTTTCGGAAATTTTTGAGATGAGGCGGTTTTCCTTTTAACACCGCAATTTTCCAGTTTTTCGGTGAAAATTTCGACGTTTTTCAATTTGAAATTTCAGTTTTTGACTTCAACAATGGAAAGAGCATGTCAAAATTAGAGGGGATACGTGAAAACACCATTTTCGGAAATTTTTGAGATGATGCGTTTTTCCTTTTAACACCGCAATTTTCCAGTTTTTCGGTGAAAATTTCGACGTTTTCCAATTTGAAATTTCAGTTTTTGACTTCACCAATGGAAAGAGCATGTCAAAATTAGGGGGGATACGTGAAAACACCATTTTCGGAAATTTTTGAGATGAGGCGTTTTGGTTTATTATTCTGTGAATAATACACCTATGTATTCGCTCAGCAAAAAATTTTTATAACACCCCCTCAAAATTTTTTCTTTTCCGTTTCAAGGTGCGTAGATTCCAAAAATGCAATGTCCGTCCGCCGTCCGCCGTATCACGTGTACAGGCTTCATTTTCGGTCTAAAAAAATCGTTCTTTCGCACACATGCTCCATTTGGGCTCTAGTTGTGTCCCGAAACTTTTCAGCCCGATCGGAATATACCCAGGGGTGTTATGAGTGAAAATGTGTGTAAAAATAGGTACTTTTTGCGTTTTAGCAACATGTTGGTAACATGACCTTTTAAGGTAGGTATCGTTTTTCATGTTTTTGGGGACGAGAAGGCCGAATATGAACTCGATTTTGACCAAAGAATAGAAAATTGAGGTTCTACCAGATGTTCAGCTCCCGAAATTGATTTTTTATGAGTCAAAAACCTGGGAAATCGTCTATAATCACCATCAATTTGTAGAATAACACTGGAAAAAGTGTCAACAGGTGGATCAAGACGATAAAATAGTACTATCAATGATCAGAGATAATTTATTTAAAAAAAAAAAAAGCGTAGGCACCTTATTCGTGTTTTGGGGGCCAAAATTGGTGGAAACCACCAGAGATAGCTATTTCAATTATTTTATATGAAAGAAACAATAAATAAACAGCCAACATCTCTGTAGGTATGTCCAGTAGAATAATAAATCCATGTGACAAGGACTTTGCAGCGTTTTTCCTTTTGACGGCAGAATAAAGGGCCGTCTGGACCAAATGGCCATGTTCATCGCGGGTTCGCGTGTGTTCGCGCGAATATGGCGCTCATAGTGGACGGGCAGCCTCAGTGACTTGGCCCCCTGTGAAGGAGGTGTTGTGGGCGGAGGTACCGAGATCGCCTGACCGAGCGCCTCTGGCCCATTGGACTTTCGGAGGTGCCCGAATTCATCGAGGTCCCGTAGAACGGGCCTGCGCCTATTTTTCGCCGCCGTCCACATCAAGACGCCTCTTGGGAGGGGAAAGTCGCCGTAGCAGAGAAAAAAAAAGGAGGAGGAATAAAGAAAAAGAGACGCCAGGGGTGGCGGAAGGACAGCGGGAGAACGAGAAGCGTAGGCAGAAACCGAAAGGGGTTTGGCGGGGAGACGGCTATAACTCTCCAGAGGTCCCCCCCCCCCCCACCACACCAACCAATCTGCAGCACAAATGCGGGTCCCCCCCCCCCACCCATTCCACTCGTCATTCCGCGTATTCGAAGTCGACCCGACCCCCCCTCAACCATCGTCATTCCGCCCCCCCCCCCCCCCCCCCCCAGATCGCCCTTCCCGTTGATTAAACCTGGGAATTCTCCGGAGCTGTCGAAGCGGAGGCTCCCGAGCTCAGCCGCCCACTTTGCTCCGCTAAATGGAACACTTAGGCAAAATGGGCGGATCTGTCGCCGGAGCCCGATCCACCGGACAGGTGCGTCAATCTCCGGGCCTCGGGACACCGCCCGATTCTTGAGCTCCTCAGTCGTCTCGTGGTCCACGCGCACGCGGGCCACCAACTGCTCCAGTGTTTTTTTAGCAGAAAATTAAGTTATTAATTGCGCTGGGGCCCAAAATCTTCAAAACATGAGTTTCTGATTTTTTTAAAAATAGGTAAAGGAGCATCCTCAATTCATCCAAAGATTTTAACAAAAAAATCTCATGTCCCTCCATTTGATGATAAACGAAACTATTTTTGATGGTTTCCACCAATTTTGAACCCCAAATTTCTCCCTTATTGGGAAAAACATCTGATCATGGATATGGCTGTTTTTCGCAGTAAGGGAGAAATTAAATAATTTGCATAGACTGATAGATGATTAGTCGTGAAAAAAATTAAACTACACTGATACTTTTTTTCACGAATTACAAAATATTATTTTGGTTAATTATTTTCAATAATGAACCATTGAAATCGAGCATGAAAAAAAAAAGTCTAACCCCCCCTCAAAACTTGATGGTTTACGTTTCAAGGTACGTAGAATACGAAAATGCAATAAAAATCCCTGCAAAACGGTTAATTATTTTGTACAGAATACCCTTCTGTTACAGATCACAGCTCTCTGTATAGATAACCCGTCTATTATAATACTTACTATCCTATACATATTATGTAGATCGCAGACCCTCCGTAGGTTAGTACCTAACCCCGTACTCGTTACTTGGTACCTACTTAAATCACGAGTTAAATGTTGCTAAAATAATTCTGTCGATGGCAAACAGTAACTAAAATGGCAAAAAGAAACGCAAATAATGAAGTTCTGAAGGAAGATTGTTGATGTGGAGTGAAATGATTGCCCCTTCTGGCACTGTTTCCTGTGGTCAATACCTACCTTCGTGGTCAAGTATAATGAACCGTTGTGTCATAACTTGCCCATCAATAATACTTCAACGGTTGTTCAAGTTGCAAAAGTACCGATCAACAAAATCCAGCCCTTCTAGGTAGATGAACCGTTGTGTAATAATTTGCCGTTGTGTAATAATTTACCATTGTGTAATAATTTACACATCAATCAAACCCATCAACCCCAATTTCCCATAATTTACCCATCAAAGTGTGTTCAAGTTTCAGAAGTACCTACCAACAAAATCCAGTAGGATACATCACTTATCAAATGAAATAATATCGCAGAACAACCAACTCGACTTCATACAGTCATCCTTGATTATTTATTTTTATATTATTTTTTTTCTTCATTTATTGGCAATGTATCATAAATACATAATGGAGAGAAATATACAAAATAAGTAAAAATACTTTAAAAAAGCCGAATTTGGGAGACATTTTAATTAGAGAAATTGCCCACCAAAGAATAAGTTTGGAAGAACTTGTGCTCTTCGGTGGAGTTCTAAATAATCACAAAATAATATGAAAATCTGATCAAAGTGCCGATAAATATGAAGAAACGAAATAAATCATGAAACTACAAACAAAGACGAAGTTAGGTATATGAATAAACGCAACAATAGAACAAGAAAAACAAAATCAGGCTTACAAATAAACACTCAATTTCAATTATAATCAGGTGCTCCCTAGTGATGATATCCCGGCCGGATTTATACCGTTTGATCCACGATCGTGTTGACGAAGCTTTTTGGTGCTCACGAACGGCTGGACGTGCAATGCTCCGGGTGGTCTCAAAAAATTGTTTAGCTCAAGACAAATTTAATAACGTAAAAAAACCATACCCTTTTATCGAAAGTTTTAAAGATACGGCGTTCTGAAAATTTCAACCCCGTAGAGATGACTGACAGTAACGCCGAGCTTCGAGGACCAACCAGACCCCAAATGGGACCTACAACCCGAATTTCATCAATTTTGTTTCATTGTAACTAAGAAAAGTGGCCAGTACGGCGTACGGCGTACGGCGGACAGACAGAAATATTTTTATTGCATTTTCGGATTCTACATACCTTGAAATGTAAACCATGAAATTTTGAGGGGGATTAGCCTTCTTTTTCATGCTCGATTCCAATGGTTCATTAATGAAAATAATAAACCAAAATTGCTATCTATCCGCCGTACGCCGTACTGGCCACTTTTCTTTGTTACCATTCGATCAATAATTTGGTGTGCAACACAGGATTTTATTAATGATTTTATTCATGTGCGTGAATAAAATAAAAGCATTGATTTTTGGCGTTGAATACATTTGACATCCAAAAAATCGTATATTGAGCAACATTAAATTCAGAAGCAGTTTATAATGAACTCATTGGAATTGAGCGTTTCATATTTTCTTTAGACATGACTTAGACATGTCTTTAATTATACATAACTCGAAACTCAAGGCAAACATACCTAATTCTTTTGAATTTTCGATCACAGTGTGAACAAGTTAACAAGTGGGTATAACTTGTATCACCTTCGGCGGAGTAGTGGAAATCCGTAGCAAAAAAACTACAAGATAAAAATAGAATAGTCTATTTCCACGTAAACTAACAAACTGTAGACCGGTTTCGGTTGGTAAACGATCATCAGTACACAGTAGATGGAAATGGACTATTCTAAACAAATTTTATTAATGTAGGATTCATTTGTTATATTTTTTATCCATACTGCTAGTGTTGTATATTTATTTATAGTTAAATACCAAATTTGTAATTCCCTATTAAGTCCAGTATGTCGATAAAGTCTGTATCTGTTTTTGCCCGTATAATTGTTTACATTATAAGTTGATATTTTTATCTTATGTATTTTGATAATGGTATCATTTCTGTGAAATTATTAGTGATCAGTAATATAATATATGTAATTGGGCTCTGCCCGTTTATTTTCTAAATAAATAAATAAATAAATAAATTCTATTTTCATCTTGTAGTTTTTTAACAAGTGGATTTGGCTCCATGGATCATCTCAAACGCTGTATAACACAAACTAGAAATCAGATCACTTGATTTCGCAGAAGTAACGAGATGAATTCCCAGCATAAAATCATAAAGGTAGGAATTCGGAAAGCAACAGCATTTAAGTAAACATAACCTCGCAAGAACGAAGAACCTACCTGAATTCCTAAACATGGAATTAAGTCTTCCATGGCCTAAACAGCCACTGCCAACCTCTCAGGTTCATCTGTTCGCGACCGCGTCTTGAAAACTTAGTGAATTTGGAGTCAAAATCCGTAGATCTCAAAAAATCGTATTTTTTCTCGTCCCGAGCGGCAAAAGTGCCGACTGTGCACAAAAGGCCGATCGTAAGCCTTCGGCCTTCCTCCCCGAGGAAGTACAAGATTTATGTACTATGCAAACCCGCACGACCGAACAGTCTTGAATGTGAGGTATCTGTTTGCGCCTGACCGCAGGTGACCGTTTCTGAAGGAGGTGAGATGAATATTTACGCACAACTTGTTGGTACATAAAAACTGTAACCAAAAGCTAATGAATTTTAAAACACGAGGCCTGACCAAGGGATCGAAGCTATTGGAAAAATTCATAAATTCGAACGAGCGGGTAACTACCAAAAACGGGTTCAACCTGTATAATTTATTAGATCATGTCATAGGGATCTGACTAACAATAAGTTCAAGTCATGCGGCATTCCCATATGAGCGAATTCCGAAGTACCATCCTACAACATGTATGGACATTTCAGCCATTTTTTACCAAAAGCAATTTTTGACCTTCAAAACGTTCCAACATCCCATACTCAATCAATCCCCCCCCCCCCCTCCACCAAATACCTTTAAACAATTCTCAAAATTGTTAAATATATTTTTAACCATTCAAATAATAATTTTTATTCCTGTCGCATCACCTTTCCACATAACTTTTGATTAATTTGAATAAATGCTCAGTAATTTGAAAGATTTTTAACGATTTTTGAACGATAAAAACTTCAACTCACGACGAACTTTTACCGGGAAAAGACAACTGAAATATTATTTTCCACCTCAAGTTCTATAATACATAATGATTTTTAGGTCAATTTTCGATTACTATTTTCAGCCAGATTTACCAACTTTTAGCTATTTTGACTCACTAAAACTCAAATTTGACACTTTTTTTTTCGGAAAATGCCATTCTCAGATTTCCTTCCGTTTTACATTAAGAATATTTTCAAATGTCGAATTTCATGGGTAAGATATCGTCTGGAATGACACATGAACAAACGCGTATACGTAGATCATTTTCGTTCGAATCTAGGGATGGATTCGAAATGCTCCAAAACGGGAAAGAATATGAAATTTTTAAAAATGCATAGATACTAACTCCGCAGTTTTGGACCCATTGCACTAGCGCACTTGAACGAAAATTCAACTCCCAATATCCTGCAAACTGATATACTTGGTGATTCCTCCTTGGAGTTCCTCTAGGAATACTGATAGTCGATATAATGAATTCTAACAGTTTTCAAAAATGGGGTCAAAAATATAAAAACCTGAGTAAATCGAGGAGAAAATCAGTTGTTTGCGTGAAATTACGGTTGACTGACGAAAAAACTTCAATCGATTAAAAAAATCGATTTCTCTACGAATTTACGATATTTGGAACCTTTCGGGATTCTTCTCCGTTTGTTGTTTCATTGAACTGTTTTTCGGAGATCAGGAATCACCCAGTATTTAGGTTCCACAAAAATGATTTTTCCGCCAAAACGAAGTTCGATCTTAGAAATCCTTGGCCCCCACTAAGTTACAACTCCGCTCTTATCTTCATATAAAACACAATATTAATTACCCAGGAGATACAGTGATTCAATAAAAGTTCTTTACGGTGAAAATGAGTTACGTAGAGCTTACGTTATCATATTATGGCCGTTGAGACGATGAGAAAACCCCTTTACGTAATAATGGCACTTCAAGAATGGAGGACCTGGAGTTGTAACTATTAGAAACAAGGGTTGTTTTGAAGTTTATAAATTCATTTCATAGTGGGACAGCAAGCTATGAAAGGACGAGTTAGGATGTAACCGTTATAATATTATTATGTGCTGGGATGTTGTAGATTGTACTGACAATGAATTCCCTGGGATATTTGAACAGTGCCGAATATGCAAATAATGCCAACAAAAAAAGTTGCGAAGTCCTTGTCACATGGGTTTATTATTCTACTGGACATACCTACAGATGAAGTGGTAAATTTTCATTTATTGTTTCTGTCATACGCAATAATTGGAACAGCTATTTTTGATGGTTTCCACCAATTTTGGCCCCCAAAAACTGGAAGTAGGCTCCTATTTTTGGCTAATTATCTTTGAAAATGTCTTGATTCACCTGTTAATATTACTTCTAGTGTTACTATACAAATTTATGGTGACTTCAAACAATATCCCAGATTTTTTAAGACTCACAAAAAATGAATTTTGGGAGCTAAAACTTCGTTAGAAACTCAATTTTCCACTATTCGGTCAAAATTATATTTCGCCTCCTCGCCCTAAAAAACATGGAAAAGTATATATCACAAGCCGAAGTTTACAAAGACATTGAAAAATATCTCATTTTGCACAAATATTTCACCCATAACACCCCTGGGTGTATTCCGATCGGGCTGGCGAGCCTATGTGCGAAAGAACGACGAGTTCAGACCAAAATTTCGGGTAACTTTAAGGCTGTCACTATGTTAGAACCTCAATTCTTTGCTCATTGGTCAAAACCGACTTCGTACTCGGTGTTCTTGCCCTAAAAAACATGGAAAACGATACTTTACAAGCTCATGTTACTACAACACAAGAAAAACAACTATTTTTACAACCATTTTACTCCCGTTTTTCACCCATAACACCCTTGGGAATATTCAGATCGGGCTGCAAAGTTTCGAGACACAACAACTAGGTAGGGACCGAAAGAACAATTTTTTCAGACAGAAAATAAAAGCAGATACGGATGATATATAAATAAATAAATAAATTTATATAAATTTTTGTTAAAATAGGGAATTCAGGATTCCCTGAAACGGATTTTGCTATAAATAGATTTCAAAATTCATGTTCTGAAAAATTTGGAACCATTGCAATACCTCCATTTTCTTTGAAAATTCGCTAAAAACCTCATAAAAACCATACCCTCCTTTTGAATGTTTTTATGCTATGACGTTCTGAAAATCTCATTCCTATTTTTCACCTCTCAGAGATGACTGACAGGTACGTACAACCCAGTGGGACATACAAACTATAATTATGTAAATTAATGTTGGTTCATGATAACTAAGAAATGTGGAAGTACAGCACACAGAAAGAAATTTTTTAATTCCCTTTTCATGTTCCAAGTGCGTACCTTGAAACACACAAACACATGAGGGGGGGGGGGGGGGGGGGATTTGGTTTTCTTCATACTCTATTTCAAAAGGTTCAATATTGAAAATAATGAACCAAAATTCTTACTGATATTTCCAGAGTAAACCATATTTCCCTTTACCTGTGACTTTTCTCAAGGCCAGTTCAGTGAAACGGCTCAACGAAAATAGACAAATCGTCAAATTAGCCTCTCGAGATTTTTAGTGATTTCTGGAAAGTTGCAGTGTGGAAGGAGCGGTTTTTGGAACTCGGCGCCTCTTTTCCAAACAATGTTAATTAAGTAGCTGTCTGATGGATTCACCGAAAATTACTCAGTAGGTAATTCATTTAGATCTTCAGTATCATTACATTACTGTTACTGACTTTAAATATCAATACCCCAAATCTTCGTGCATGTCTTTTAAATTTTGTCTTTGGCTTTGATAAATAAATCCTCCTGATTTCGACTTTTTTGCGAATCGCTAACAACTCACATCATTAATGGCCTCATCTTGATTTTCTTCTAGCTCTTATAAAAGTTTCTGTGATTATTTACCTATTTGTGGCGCATTTATTTCTCGTTTATTCTTTTCCATAACTGTGCATATATTTTTCTACTTGTAGTCATTTCGCTGGCATATTTATATAACCGTGTACCGTACCGTGTATTTGTATTACCGCGTATTACCGTGTGGCTTGCACGTAATTTCAAATAAATTAATAAATACATGGAATTTTATTCTAATCCAGGGATGAACTTGGAACGCACATAGGTACCTCAGTACTGAAGATATTGACTGAGTACTGGCTCGTTGTATGTTACATACTACTTTAATTACATTAAAGGGGTAGACTGCCGCACTGTAAATCAGAATTGCCCACCCATGACACCCCAGTTCATCAAGTTCACCCTAATTCTCTAGTCTACCTCGGATGAATTATTCACAACGGCCTTGGCGTCTGGTTTTAATGGTCGCGAATCCGCCCCACAAGTTTTAAGATGCTCCAGTAACTCCGTTCTTTTCCCGGACAGACTCCGACTAACTCAATCGTGGAACAATACAAATCAAGTTGTTATACTAAGTAATAGTACGAATAACTATCCTACTATTGCGGTTTTCTCTGAACCTCTGTCTTCCAAGTTTCTCACTTCATGCATATTCATTGTTCGACTTTGAGATGGATAAAGAAAGAAGAGTTATGAAGCCGAGCGTCTAACTGAATACTGGGTGTCATAAACATCTATAAAAGCAGTGTATTTATATAGTCGAACCTGGATAAGTGGAACACGGGTTAGTGAGAAATCCTGGATAAGTGGAACACGGGTTAGTGAGAAATCCTGGATAAGTGGAACACGGGTTAGTGAGAAATCCTGGATAAGTGGAACACGGGTTAGTGAGAAATCCTGGATAAGTGACATAAGTGTTCTGGCCCCGTCACTTCGAGGCCCAAAATTCTGGATGTGACGAATTTCTACTTCTGCAAGTGACAATCCACTTCTTGACCACGACCTCTGTAAGTGACAGTGACTTTCACCAGACCTCTTTAAGTGGCTGGTTCTACTTTCCTCCGGACGTCTATGAATGACAATCCTCTGCCTCTCAACCTAAGTTAGCGACGGGAAGATTTTGATGTTTCTTGACAACTGCACAGCTAATACACCACATGCAAGAACTGAACTTTGTTAAACTCGTTTTCCTCCCTTCGTCTTTAAAGAACGGTGATCAAGACAGATTTCCGATTTCTTCAAACCATAATATTGACCTATTCGAACGTACCTACATATTGACCTACGGAATGATTGACGTGCACAATAAACGGGAAAGAGTGAAATGAGTTGTTTTCTGTTTGTTTTACCTCAACTGCCTTGATTTTGGGTGTCTGTCGAAACCCTGGGTGAGTGAAGAATAACCATTAAAAAGGCGTGGTTAAGTGAAAAGCTGGGTAAGTGAGAAACCTCTATAAGTGACACCTGAGGGCCTGGTGTCCAGCGTTTTCACTCAGGTACATCAGGTGCATTCCTAGTTCATCCCTGGATTAGAATTCAATTCCATATATTTATTTATTTATTTGAAATAAAGGGCGAGCCCAACTACACGGTTATATAATGCCAGCGAACTAACTACAAGTAGAGAAACGTTATGTACAGTTATGGAAAAGAATAAACGAGAAATAAATATGCCACAAATAAGTAAATAATCATAGAAGCATTTATAAGAGCGAGAAGAAAATCAAGATGAGGCAATTAATGATTTGAGTTGTTAACGGCAAAAAAAGTCGAAATCGGGAGGATTTGTGTATCAGAGCCAAAGGTAAAACCTAAAAGAAATGCACTTAAAGATATGCATTTGGGATGTTGATATTTAAGTCAATAACATTAATGTAATGAAACTGAAGATTGTATACTGTATACTGATTGTATTGTATACTGAGTGTTGATAATCAAAGGTTTTCGGTGAATCGATCAGGCTGCTAAATAATTAACTTTTTTTTTAAGGCGCCAGATTCCAAGAACCACTCCTTCCACACTGTAATTTTCTAATTTCACCGATTGGTCTATTTTCATTGAGCCGTTTCACTGAAATGGCCTGAGAAAAGTCACAGGTAAAGGGAAATATGGTTTACTCTGGAAATATCAGTAAGAATTTTGGTTCATTATTTGCAAAATTCAACCTTTTGAAATAGAGTATGAAGAAACCCCCCCCCCCCCCCCCCCCAGTGTTTGTGTGTTTCAAGGTACGCACTTGGAACATGAAAATGGAATTTAAAAAATCTCTCTGTCTGCAGTAAGTACTTCCACATTTCTTAGTTACCATGAACCAACATTAATTTACATAATTATAGTTTGTATATGTCCCACTGAGTTATACGTACATGTCAGTCATCTCTGAGAGGTGAAAAATAGGAACTGAAATTTTGAGAACGCCGTAGCTTGAAAACATTCAAAAGAAGGGTATGGTTTTTATGAGGTTTCTAGCGAGTTTTCAAAGAAAAGAAGCCATTGCAATGGGTCCAAATTTTTCAGAACATGAATGTTTGAAATTTTTTACAGCGAAATCCGTTTCAGAGCATCCTTACCCCCTATAGTAACAAAAATTTACATTATTTATTTATTTATGTGTCAATCCAGACGATATGCGTCCTTGGGTACATGATAACAAAATTTGTATTTAATTTTAGAAGAAATCTAGAATTGTATTTAATTTTAGAAGGAATTTAGAATTAAATTTCAGAATTTAATTCTAAATTGCGACAAAATGTTCGTATTGCCAAACAAAAGGATTGTGTTCTAAGATCAGAAATTTTCTAAAATTCTGAAGGGGGTCAAATTTGAGTTTGTAGCGGTGAAAATCGGTCAAAACGGCTAAAATCGCGAACAATATTATTGATATAAAATTACTGGAAGTGAGTGGATGTGTGAGTAATGACAGAAAAATACCATTTCAGTTTTTGGTTTATTATTTTCAATAATGAATCATTGGAATCGAGCATGAAAAAAAAAATTCTTACCCCCCCTCAAAATTTGATGGTTTACGTTTCAAGGTATGTAGAATCCAAAACTGCAATAAAAATATTTCTGTCTGTCCGCCGTACGGGCCACTTTTCTTAGTTACCATGAAAGAAAATTGATGAAATTCGGGTTATAGGTTCCGTTCGCTGTCTAGTTGGTCCTCGAAGCTCGACGTTACTGTGAGTCATCTCTAAGGGGTTCAAAATAGGGGTTGAAATTTTCAAAACGCCTATACCATTTTTTTTACGTGAATATCGAGTTTTTTAAGACCATCCGGAGCGTCGTACGCCCAGCCGTTCGTTCACAGGCCCCGAAGTTTGCACCGACAGGCATTTTCGACTCCAGTGTGAATGAAATTGTATACAATTCAAACCAAATCTCGTAACCAGAGACGCGTGACGCGCCCACCATAGGAAATTTGGCGGAGATGAAATCATTGCTAGGGATCACCTGATTATATTGGCGGAGTATGAAGTCGAGTTGGTTGTTCTGTGATATTATTTAATTTGAAAAATGATGGCTCTTTTGGAGTTTGTTGGTAGGTAGTGAAACTTAAACAAACGTTGAAGTATTATTGATGGGTAAATTATTACTACGGTAAATCATTACTCAACGGTAAATTATTACACAACGGTTCATTATACCATCTACGTAGAAGGGAATGGAGTTTGTTGGTAGGTACTTTTGCAACTTTTTTCACTCCTCATCAACAATTTCTTTTCAGAACTTCATTATGTGTGTTTCTTTTTTTCATACAGAATAGGGGTCAAATTTGGATTTTTTGGCATCAAAAATTAGTATCAATGGCTAAAATCAATTAATCCTGACGTTGTGTGGTATGGTAATTGACGACAGACGTATTTCGATGATCAAATATTTTTCTCAAACAAAGAGTGGGTCAAATTACATTTTGCAGGGGTCAAAATACCGTAAAAACGGCTAAAACCACGAACAAATTATATAATTTTACGAGAAGTTATGTAATTTTTCTCGCTGTCATCTTTTTACAAAATAGCCCGAATATTTCTCTGATGCTGCATGACCACCCGGAGCATTGTACGTCCAGCCGTTAGTTACAGGAAGGCCCTGACGTTTAAAAGCCTCGTCAACATGAGTGTGAATGGTGAAACGGTATATAAATACCCAACCCAGATATAATTGCTTGGGAACACCTGATTAAAATCACTAATGGCTTGGGTAATAGTTTGCAGCGTTTTTCAGACCATTTTCGAATTCCGCTTACGATGAAACGCAAACCATTCAATTTTAAGGGGAGAAGGGTGCGGACTTTTTTTTTTTTTTTTTTTCAAGGGTCCAAAAGTGCTCCTATTTGACTCGCAAGTTTTGCACTCACATGATAATTTGGCTGTGGTCAAGTGGAAATGTGCAGGTTCTATACTCCCTTCATGCATTTATTTTCTTCAATTTCGTTGTGAAGTCCATCGTGACATTGACATCCTCGACGTGTCCCTCAACTTGTGATAAGATGCCACCGCTCTACATTGATTCCTATTCCTCAGGTAAGCGTTGGAAACTCGAAAAAAGTTCTCCCACGAAAGATAAAGCTGCCATTTATCACCGGAAACGCGATATCTAATGGGGCAAATCCCACTTGATGGGTCCAAGGGCTTAACGCGGGGAAACGGGGAGGTTTAAATTTAGAGAGCTTTCCCGGGTGGCAGTGAGGTGGCCTCGACGGAGCCCTGTTATGATGAGGCGTCAGCTTATTAGGGCATTTTGCCCTTATGTAGACCCCCTCCCCTCCGTACCAACAGTACAGGTGGTAGGGCGAGACCTATAAACTTTGCCGTTACAACCCCATTCGCTTTGCTAAAGCCGGTGAATTTGTAAACTGAGGTAGCTTTTCCGGCCGTTTGACTGCATCGTTTCGCCTTCTGGAAGAAATTGTATGTACCTAAGTCTATTAAGGCGCGGCACAACGCGGGCTCTTTGCGGTGATGGTAGAGGGCTCAAATTCTGAACACGGAATCGTAAATCGTACCTAATTTATTTTCAAGAATGTCTCAAAGGCAGTACTGCTTGTGAGTTGTACCAAAATGTACTGCTACACCTTTAGCCTTCCTCTGTTTCACGGGTTAGAGAGCGTAATGGCGTGGTTGTCAACTTATCAACATTCAGGTAGACTCTTGCGGGCGGCGATATGGCAGCTTCTTTATCAAGACCAATTCAACATTGCCAAATTCTACCAAACACAACACGATGGGTTCAACAGGTATTCTCTAGTTACAACACAAGGCAGAGCATATTATGGCATGGAACATGAGACTTGCGAACGCCAGCCATAAATCAGTGCGAAATTTAAGTGCATTAAATTAGCCCAATCTACAGCAGAGCGTCTCATTTATTTCGAAATTTGTATATTATATTATCTTCTCTTTACGGCTTATTCGACTAATGGGTCCGCTGACCAGGAGCCTCACACAGTTTTGAAAATAGGCTCAAATTCTGCCTACGTACCACGCTCAGTAACAGCTTTTAGGGAATTTTCAAAGAAAATCAAGCTGTTGCAATGGGTCAAAAATTGTCAGAACAAGAATTTTTGAAATTTTTTTAATAGGCAAATTCATCCCTAGATTTTAACAAAAATGTATATGTATATCTGTGTGTGTGTGTGTGTGTGCGCGGTACGATAAGATTAAAAAATAGGTTAAAAACTCCAAATTTCGCCAAAATGTTCGTGCCAAACAAAAGGATAAGTTCAAAGATTAGCAATATTGTCAAAAATCCAAGGGGGTTAAATTTAAGTTTTTAGGGGTCAAAAATTGGTATTAAGGGCAAAAATAATATTAATTCACCTAACGTTGTGCGGGACGGTGATTCACGACAGAAACAGGAATATTTCGATGATAAAGTATTTTTCTCAAAAATTATTGGGTCAAATCTGACTTTCTGAGGGTCAAAAATTGGTAAAAATTGCTGAAATCATGAAAAAATTGTATAATTTACGGAAAGTGTAGGCATGGTTTCTCGCTATACCATCTTTTTTCGTAACGTTTTATTGCTACATATTTATCAGTCGCTGTAGGTGTGATTGATAGAGCTTTGAAAGTTATTCCGTTCGATTCAGCGTGCTGGAAAATATGAAAAACTACACCAAACACACATTTTCCTGTCAGATGGCACCACTGGTGTCAGCGTGGCACCGTTCCCTGGTACCAAAAACTATACAGCAGATTCTGGAGGCCTAAGCACATATTTCTGACAGATGGTACCACTCGGGCCAGCACGGTGGCACTAAAAACTATACAGCAAATTGTTGTGTAGGGGGCCTAACCCTCAAAATTTCATGTCAAAATACCCTAAATTGCGGCCCTAAATACCCTAAATTATATAGGTATATACCTAGTCCACGTAACCAGTCGACGATGTTCAGTTTTTGGAAGGATTTTATGTCTAGTCAACAGTTCCCTTCTGATTTCTGCTCTTTACCACTCGAACGTGAGCTCCTGGGTTGGATTTCAACTCGTGGGATATTGGAAAAAAAGCTTGCAAGAACGAATATTCGCCCGAGCAAAATTTATAGGGGTCGCCCTCGGCCCCAACCGGCATTGGTTTGATCTGAATTGGTGATAATTTCAGATCCCCCCGCCACCCACGGATGCGGAACTTGTAGTGCTAAAAAAGCACTGGAAGGAACAAAGTTTCACACACCGCCATTCAAACAGCTCCACAGTGGATCTCAGAGTTCGAACAATTCCTGTTAATTTCCCAACAAGAGCTATAGGTGTAAAATTGCGCGGGTTAAAAAAGAATAACAAACCTCGGGCGAATGATTTAATCCGACTAAAAAGGAGAATGGAAACTATGCGAGAAAATCCTATTCAAGCGAACTGAAAAACGGGTAAAACACACCCGGCTGAACGTGACTCTAACAAAGGGCCCATGCGGAGTTAGCCGGTAAAAGGTAATTCTCAAATAACTAACTTCTAGAAAAAGAGAAAAATTATAAGCACAAAAAATTGAAAAAAAGGAGAAGTATAGGTGCAACAGAGGTTACACGAGATAAAAAAAAAGTTACATGAAACTGAAATGTTAACGCCGTTGAAGATGAATTTTTAAAGAGAGGAAATTATGTTTCCAGGGAGGTGCGACGCTGTCAAATCCAAGCTTTGCTCCCGAGGGAAATTGACCGAGAACTTCTTCGGAATGGGATTTTCTAATCCCAACTTCCATCTTTTGGCTGCAAACTGATTTCAGAATAGTAACATGTTCTCATGATTTTCGCAGTAATGGCAATTTTACAGCTGAGAGCCATTTCGGTTGACTCACTGAGAGCCATTTCGGGTAGCGGAGATCAAACTTCTTCAGCTGCGACTTTCTTCAAGGAAAATCTAGTAGGTACGTAACCACCACTGCATTATTAAAAAAATCCAATAATGAATGATTCGATTTTATACGTTGTCGAAATGATGTTGTATATTTAATAAACAATACTGTACCTACATAACAATCACCGAGCGCATGTTGAAAATATCGGCTTCACGGGACAAATCAAATAAGAACGTCTGCCAAAGTGTGGCACATAGCTTCTTCGCGCGCTCATACGGCATAAGGATCATCCTACATAACTCATCCGAATTTCATTAAAATTGGTTGATTTCACATTTGCATCATAAACAAAAGTAGCAGTCGCATTCGATGAAATTCACAAGGACCATCCGTAATACTGGAGATGTTCAGAGAATTTGGATGGATAGGACTTGAAGATAAGTACTTGTTGAAATTATTGCTACTGGACCATTCACTACTCAAACCTCCCGCGTTTTTCGCGGATAGAAAAAAAGGAAACGAAATAGGTACGTTCAGGAAATCTGAAAACGCAGAAGGCGACCGCAAATTTTGATTTTCGAGAAAAACAAACGTATTGTTCACTTCCCAAAAGTTATGACGATGCTTCCGCTGCCTTGGTGTACTCACTGCCGTGGTACCCCTCAAATGTAACATTTATACTACTAACATGTAACTTACAGATTTTACCAACAAACAAGGAGGAAGATGAGGTTGAAGCCCAGAAGGGTTCCACTCCATCGGACTCCCAACGACTCTCAGACGGGGGACGAGTGGAGGCACCTTTATAAGGTGCCCAGCTCGCCCAGCTCTTCATCACCGACCTCATTCTTTCTCACCTTGTGCCTCCTCTCTCGCCTACCCTTCCATCTCCCTTAGCGTCTGCTTTGGTGGTAACCACAGGATGATTCCACCTCTAACACTCGCTGTGGTGATAACCGCGGGGTGTTAGCTATATCCATAAAAGACTCCCAACGGGCACATCCTCCTCTCTCCTGTGACCTACCCAAGCCTACCCTACCTAGCGCTCACCACACTCACAGAGCAGAGAAAAGCTTCTTTCATTTAATAATCATGATTATCATGAGTGATATTTACAACAGTCAAAATCTTTCAATTGGCGTTTGTTCTTTAAAACTCAAAATTCGAAGTAATGTATCATATAACGTGGCTTGTATCCCTGCACATTTCTAATGCAAGCCCGTAATACAACTCTTTTGGAACACCCCCCCCCCCCCAATAGGAAACACTGATTTAAAGCTTTCCAAAAAGGTGCACAGGACGATGGGTACAGGACGAACAGAGAAATGGCACTGATAAAAATCATATTTGTTATACGCTGCCATTTTGGGACAATAAAGGTAAGGTGATTAACAATAAACCACCTTTAGATTATATACAGTGATAATATATTAATTTGTTACACTCTGCCATTTTGGGACAATAAAGGTAAGGTGATTAACAACAAACCACCTTTAGATTATATAAAGTGATAATATATAGGTCGTTTATTGTTACCTATACCTTCAGTTAAAATTGAGGATTATCACATACGGTCACCCACAACTCTTTTGAGGTTATTGTAAGTTGATTAGCTGAAGACAACACAGCCGGATCGGAGAACCATACTACATAAATATGGCTCTTGTATAGAAACCTGACTCCCTTTCATGTTTTTATCTCTACCACTAATATCATGTACACTATCACGTTTGGTTAATTTCATTGGAGCAAACTATAACCAGATATTATGCTCTCTACATCTTCGTTTGAGCCAGCAAAAACTACTTAGCGTGGGATTCCGCTAAAGCGAAGACAAAGCGTGACGAAAAAATCCCTAAAGCCCCAAGAGGGTTTTCAACAAACATTCGCTTCTTCAGTTCTCTCTTTGCCCCCCCCCCCCCCCCCCCACACTTGTGTTTTTGGAAGAATGGGACGTGAAAAGTCGGTTGTATCACTCTGAAAGGTAGACGAAGCTGTATAAAACAGCTCGTCAGCACGCAGAAAATAACCTCCCATTCCCCGAGGCGACCACTCCAAGTGGAGAGCCTTTTATCTCATATATTTCCTTTTTCGCCACTTCCACCAGCCCTGTGTTCGTTCTCTGACCGTGATAATGACTATACCTATTGATAATAGTCGCCTCGGCTCTGCAGGGCCTCGTTAGCGAAGTGCTGAAAAAAAGCGTCTGAGAAAATGTTTTGACAATGATGGTAATGATGAATTCAGGGAAGGCCATGCAGGACTGAGCAATAATTATTGAATATTATCTAAGGGCTATTAGTAGGTTAGATATAATTTACCTACAGCTCCGTTTCTCATTATCTCCCACAATTCCATAATCTTTTGCAAGGAAGCCATAGCTTTGAATAAGGCTACCCCCGCATGTCGAAGATCACTTTCTCAGGAATGTGTTAAATACCACCTGTATCGTTTATTGTTAAATAACACGGGCAATGACCAAATTTACATCACAGTTGAGTACCCCACATTTACTGGACTGGACACGAGCCAATGACGTGTGAGCTGAACATGAGCTGCTGTGAGCTAGCTGACATGGAAGAGTTGTGACTCAATCACAACGTGAAGGTTTCGTAACCACAAAAAACGTTACCTAATATTTATAGTTCCGTTTCGGACAAATGGTCATCAATCAAATTTTGAATCAATGAAAATTTTAGCAATAACAATACGTATGTAAATATCAATAGAAGTTGAAACTGGTTATTGATAAATTAACATAAACCATCTCAATTCATTTCGTATTTAAATGATTAATAGTAATCCTTACCCAAGGTTGTCTGCTCGGAAGCATTGAGAGGGCACCCTTTGTCTTTGTGGGACTAGATGTACCAGTTCGTGAGGAAACATTATTACCACCGATGTAGTGAAATGGTGGGAAATAGGCCACCGTAACGAACCCAGTAACAGGCCACCATGCCAGTAACAGGGACTGGTAATATGCATCGGAGAAGTGTTTCACGGTCTGTCGAGCATCGGGATATTTCAGTGGGCGGCTGAAATATATTGGGTGAAACCGCAAGTCTTCCTCTGCCCTACCAAGTTAACGGCTCACTGGACTCCGATTATGTTCGCCCGAACGTTTAACAGTATGGCAAAGAGGAAGCCCTACCGTGCGCCAATATGGTTGATGCTGTCCCTTCCTCATACTGGCCTCACGAAGTTTCGTCCATAAGGTCGTTGCCGGGTTGGCTTGTTTTGAAGCGGATCTGAGGGTTATCAAGTTCGAACATCAAGTTTATCAAATTACAGAGGCATCAATTATTATAGCAACCATGGAGGTCAAAGGTACCGCTAAGTGATGCAAACCGCCGCATTGCAAACCGCGCGAAAGCAATATCCTACGGTAACTAGTGGGAGGCGCTGGGCATTATCTTCTGCTTTCAATAGGTGATTTTAATGGGTAAGTAACTATTCTAACATTATAGACACTGATAAGTACTTGGATACCGATCAGAAAATCTATACCTATACAGACTATGGCGCTCGTGAAAATATTATGTAGAGGTGTTAATACTGAATGAGAGATGTGCTAGCGATATCCCATTCTGCTACTGCAGACTTGCGGCCTTTTCAGAAGGACTGACCCCTGAGACCTTTCATTCTGTCACCTACCCGAAATTCAACGGAATTCGATACACCTCCGAGGAGGCTGGTTAATAATTTCAGAGAAGGATCGAGGACAAGGGCGATGCGAGCTAACTTCTACTCCAGGAGTCGATGCGGGAAGATTATTCTTCGGCACAGTGCGCGTGAAAAATACCTACTGAAAATTCTTCCGCAGCGGTGGACTATCACTGTTGAAGTACCTAACCGTTCTGTGTTTGCAACAGGTACAGTAAGAAGTTGGATTTGCACTTAGGTGATCCTAATTCTGTCTTCCCGTAAGCTATTTACGGACAGTGAAAGGCCTCGACTGGTGCCTCCAAGAAAAATTTATAATTTCGGAGTCGTGTTATTATGGGTTATGTGAGCGGATGTCGAGTTTCCCAGCGGTGAAGAGGCATAGTAATTTGTAAACTGGCCTCTTATGCGTGAATTTAATTTTGAATTGCACAGGCCTATGTGAACCTATCTTGAACTCCTCCATACCTATATATTAAACAGTCACATTGCGAGTAGGCATGCGTTGCTTCCACACAGAACTCCGCCTGTAATTCTGATCTGGAGATCTGCACACCTTGTCTCCCTTGAAACACCTACTGTTCTTGAACAAATTTTGCTGATGTTCGGATCTCAAAACTTATGAAAACAACCCCATCAATCGCTTGTGAGGGCGGAAGTGATTATTAGTGGGGAATACAGATCACGTTCCTCCATTCATACATAAGTAAGGTAACTCAATAAACTAGCTGTGTACATAGAAACAGTTCACTTGGTAAATAATGGTTATGTGAGCTTACACAACGACCGCTGATACATATTCAACAAAGGATGGTCGGAAGAAGTGGTGTACCTATTCCCGTGGATCTGACCATGTTTATTAGAAAAGCAATTAACCCATAGTGATTCAGAACATTAGGTACAATCCAGCCTCTAATTTGTAGGTATTCAGTATTACTATTTTGATCAATAAACCGTTAAAAGTACTAACTCTATCGAATTAAGTTCTTGGTGTTTAGTACAATTGGCCTATTTAAATTTTAGAATAAATTACTGTCATTTTCTAAAGAAATGCCATCCTCAAATAAATCAGTCCAATTGTACGTAGACGTGTGAAAATTTCGCGAGGGGTAAGTAAACTTGGTTTGCAGGCAGACACAAGAAATCACTTTATAACGGCCGACTAGCCTTACAGGAGGGTCTGTGTTGATCTTGAGCGTAAAATGGCGACTATCGGCTCCCCCTATAAGCGTCCATGCTCGACAGCGCCATAAGCTCCTCAACTTTCTTTCCCTTCAGAGGACTTGAAGTGGAAAGGGGAGAAAAACTTTTCCACTCGGTGAATGCTTCATTTGATTTTGTTAATTCGAGTTTGGAAAGAAAACTTGTCCGTAGGTGGGGGGGAGTGGAAGAATTGAAAAGTTGCGGGACGCGGTTATAATACAGTCAAGAAGGCTTATCCTGGTGAGGACGAACGAATAACGTGCTTTTATAAATGTACGGAGCAAAGCATATGGTTTTGGTTTATTATTCTGTGAATAATACACCTATGTATTCGCTCAGCAAACAAATTTTGTAACACCCCCCACAACAGTTTTTCCTTACGTTCCAAGGTGAATAGATTCCAAAAATGCAGTGTCCGTCCGCCGTACGCCGTATCATCCATACCTACGTTACTTTTGGTCTAAAAAAATTCTTTCTCGGCAGCCCGATCGGAATACACCCAGGAGGAATAAGGGGTGTAAAAATAGGGGTTTTCTAGGGTTTTTTTGAGGTTATAGTGTGTAAGAGATTGTAACGTATATCGTTTTCCATTTTTGTTAGGGCAATAAGACCGAATAGGAAGTCCATATTAGCGAAACAGTAAAGAACTGAGGTTGTAACGAAGGTTCAGCTCCCAAAATGCATTTTTTATTAATAAAAAATCTGGGAAATTGTCTGAAATCACCATAAATTTGTACAATAACACTAGAAGTAGTATCAACAGGTGAACAGATACAATTAAATGGCACCATCAATTATTAAAGATAATCTGTAAAAAAAACCTAATTCTAGTTTTTGAGGGCCAAAATTGGCGGAAACCATCAAAAATAGTTATTTGAATTATTGCACATGAAATCAGCAACATGAGCAGCCCACATTTCTGTTGCTATACCCAATAGAATAATAAACCCATGTGACGAGGGCTTCGCAGCGGTTTTCATACATTACATTTTCATTATTATTTTCAATAATGAGGGCTTAGAGGTTCAGCGACCAACAGAACTTGAAAAATGACAGGATGGGTTATGTAAGTGTAATTCCAGAACGTTTGCGGTGGAAAAATTCATATTTATGTAAGTGTAATTCCAGAACATTAAAGACCACGAATCTGGTGGCATTGTTGTCGTGTCTGAGTTCGTGCGTGGTCAGGTAGTTTCTACCGCAAAAAAACGGTCTTACGCTAACATGAATTCAGTGATCTACGCAGATGAGGCATCTACGTACAGGAAAATTATAAACCATTGGGTAATATGCTGCAGCATTTTTACATCTACATAATGATAATAATTTAACCAAATTTATAATTAGATTTTCCTTGCTATTTGCCTATCCAGGCCAACGAGCGGATTTGACTTCGTCGATTACGACCATACGATAAAGGTTCAAGGTATGAGCAGAACAATACAACCTACGAATAACGGCCCTATAAATGCGTTTCTATTCAGACCGGTTCGAGTGGTATTCGTGGCCGTGTTTCTGCAATCATGAATGCACTCATGGTGCTGGCTGATGGGTAGGATGACTGAATAGGTACCTGAATACTAAGGTAAAGCCTCGAATTCCTCTTCATTCTATCTGCATTTCTTCGTTCAGTTACCTACCAACAATACATACGTGAGTGGTGCTCAACTTGTATGCAAACATCGACGCCTCCTCGAGTAAATATTTACAGAACATATTTTTCAGCTTCACTCTTTAATGGTGAGTGAAAAGGGAAGAACCCCTCCGCGATTCAACTAGTCGATTATCATATAATAATTAGAGGATCTTCACCAAGATATCTGATTATTCAAGAGGTGAATTTCGTTCCATGTATTTATCAGTGTACTGCCTAGTTTTCTCTCGGTTCTAAATCTAGTGAATATACCTATAGCAGCTCAATATTGTTCGGGAAAATTAAAAATTGTTCAGCAGCCATTGGCAAATAGGTAGAAGTTCTATAGCATCAATGGATACCCCACATATCATTATAACTTCCCTGTTATTGAAAAACAGCCTACGCTCGCATCTCAAATTGAGAAACATCTCGGAACACGAAGGAGAAGAGAACATGTTTATTGACAGAGTAGTTGAGTGTATTACAAAGTAAGTTATTCATGCAGAAAATGTAGCAACAGATACAACTTTGTGGACATGCAAAATAACCACTGTAAAGGCCCGTTTACACGAGCGGACCGGGCCGGATAAATCCGAGGAGTACAGTAAGTGCGTACTTCAGCCCTGCCGTCTAAACGCTCGTCCGGACCGGTTATGGGCGTTCCCACTTGCTAGGGAGGCCCGATGGAAATTCCTTCGGATCTAGGGTCCCCCCACCGGACGATCCTACTCTCCCCACCCGTTTGCCCTGTCACCCTGTGGTGTAAACGCATATCCGCTCAGGATCTTCTCCAGGACTAGGTACCTACATCCCTATAAACATGCATATAGTTTAATAAAAACGCTGCAAAGTCCTTGTCACATGGGTTTATTATTCTATTGAAGTTCTAGAGATTCTTGTTGGCAGTTAAATTTATTGTTTCTTTCATGTGGAATGATTGAATTAGCTATTCCTGATGATTTCCACCAATTTTGGCCCCCCAAAACATGAAATAGGTACACTTTTTTTCCCCCCAGATCATCTTTGATCATTGGTAGTGCGATTTAATGGTCTTGATTCAGCTGTTTACACTTTTTCTAATGTTAGTATACACATTGATGGTGATTTCAGACAGTTTTCCAGGTTTTTGACTAAAAAAAAAAAAACAATTTTGGGAGCTGAACTAATGGTAAAACCTCAATTTCCGCGTCTTTGGTCAAAATCGACTTCATATTCGGTATCCTCGTCCCCAAAAACATGGAAAAACGTTACCTCAAAAGCTCATTTCACTAACATGTTGCTAAAATGCAAAAAGTAACTATTTTTACACACATTTTCACTCATAACACCCCTGGGTATATTCCGATCGGGCTGAAAAGTTTCGGGACACAACTTGGGCCCAAATGGAGCATGTGTGCGAAAGAACGACTTTTTTAGATCTAAAATGAAGCCTGTACACGTGATACGGCGTACGGCGGACGGACATTGAATTTTTGGAATCTACGCACCTTGAAACGGAAAAGAAAAGTTTGAGGGGGTGTTATAAAAATTTTTTGCTGAGCGAATACATAGGTGTATCATTCACAGAATAATAAACCAAAAACGCTGCGAAGTCCTTGTCACATGGGTTTACTATTCTATTGGACAACCTACAGAAATGTTGGCTGTTCATTTATTGTTTCTTTCATGTGAAATAATTATTGAAATAGCCATTTATGATGGTTTCCACCAATTTTGGCCCCCAAAACACGAATTAGGTACGCTCCTTTTTTTTCAAATGATCTTTGATCATTGGTAGTGCCATTTAGTTGTCTTGATTCACCTGTTGACACTTTTTCTAGTGTTATTATACAAATTGATGGTGATTTCAGACATTTTTCCAGGTTTTTGACTCATTAAAAATCAATTTTCGGAAATGAACCTTTGGTAAAAACTCAATTTTCGCCTCTTTGGTAAAAATCGACTTCATATTCGGTCTTCTCGTTCCAAAAACATGGAAAACGATACCTCAAAAGCTCACGTTACTAATATGTTATTAAAACACAAAAAGTACCTATTTTTATACACATTTTCACTCATAACACCCCTGGGTACATTCCGATTGGGATGCAAAGTTTCGGGACACAACTAGGGCCCAAATTGAACATGTGAGCGAAAGAACGACTTTTTAGACAGAAATTGAAGCCGGTATCGTATGCATGATACGGCGTATGGTGGACAGACATTGCATTTTCTGAATCTAGGCACCTTGAAACGGAAAAGAAAAAATTTTGGGGGGTGTTATACAAATTTATTGCTGAAGATAATAAACCAAAACGGTGGAAATTGTTATACAACTGTTTATTACGTTCTTGTCTTCGGTCCGGTCGTGTAAACGGCTGCCCAAAGGGAAGGAAGCCCCGCCCCCCACGGAGCGAGTCAGGAGGCTCCTAGCTAGGAGCATCGGAGTATCCGGCCCGGTCCGCTCGTGTAAATGGGGCTTTAAAAAAATTCAAAAAAAAAGGAAAAAAAATGATAACGGCAGTGGATACGATGTCCGCTGCCGGGATGACCTGAGCCGTCACATGTACTCCTTTCCGTGGGTAAATTTCCGTACCGGTAATTCTGAATCAAGCACGTGCTTCGATATCAAATTATTACCAGTTAAATTCAGCGTCCAGATATGGTCGACATTTTTCAAGCATGGAATGCAAACTATCCCATTCCAACTAGTGCTCCCTGTTATCTACTAGATTGACAATTCTATTCTGTATGAACTCACAACATTTCCCTCCCAGAAAAATCAACCTGAATTCTCCCAACACAGAGCAGGTTCCAAAGAAATGGCGGATATATTTTCTTCATTTGCAGTCAGGTTCCACAGCGAACATATTTTCCTCGGGCTGTCCGACCTCACGTGGGTTCCGTCATTCAGGGCAAGCAATGCACCTCTCAGCGACGTAACCTTAATAAATGGCCTTCTTCCATCAGCAAATTCGCAGGTCTAACACTCCAACTCAGCAGGTATTTCTGAGGTGAGGTATTTCTTGATTCCCGAGCATCAGCATGCATGTCCAGTTCTGGCGAAATACCTTCACCTACGTCTCCTGCTGCTCCGGCCACTCATTCAACTTCTCCATATTCCTATGCAATGCACTGCATGTCCACGTACCAGTTCGCTGATTGCTAGGAAGCATGAAACCCAAGATATGACAACCTCCTGTGCTACCATACTAGATATCTGTCCAATGTCATCTTGACGGCCTTCACCACGTACTTATAGGTGAAAGATGAGGTATGAACGAAGAGCGGCTGGGCTCCAGACTTCAAGGATATAAATACAACTTGGAATATTCCTTGGCAGACTGAAAATTAGTTTCACCAGCTAACTCAGGACCTGCTCAAGGGCGTTCGCCAGGATATAGCAAGTGACTTGGACGCCATAACATAGGACCGCTCGTGCAACGTCGGAGATCTTGTATTTGACCGGGGCGGGGACGGATGGGCGACAAAAGAGATTTCTGTACACACTATTGATGGCAAGTTTTTGCAGCTGCAGCCCTCTCAGTGATATGTTGGCCAAATGAAAGCCTTGTCGTGAAGATGACATCAAGGTATTTGTAGGACGCTAATACTTAAATCGAGTTCTCATTGCACATAAATCTATCACCATGATTAGGGATTTGGCTAGATTAACAGTCAGCTCGTATTTGACAGCATATGACAGGCCATAAATATTTCTTCAGAGGTCATACGGAGATTCAGCCAAAATGAGGAGTACTCAAGACTTCTGTTTATATTACTTTCCAATTTGTAAATGAAAGTAGGTGCCATTCTAAGAATTTGAGACCAACCGCCATTCTCCTACGATGAATTCTTCTTTTACTCTTAGCTTTCAAAGTTTTGAAAGCAAGTAACGTCATTGCACCCCCCGAAAGGGCGGGACCCCCATGACGTAGCTTGCTGTTGAAAATTTAAAATCTCAGAAAAAGAACTATTCATCGTAGAAGAGCGCATTCAAAATTCTTAGAATGGAACCTACATTCACTCAAAAATATAAGCGGAAGTCATGGGTACTCCTCATTTCGATGTCATCTGCCACATCAGCGCTCTAATCATCCCGAAACAATCCTTTCAGAAAAAAAACCCTTTTTGATAAATGAGTAACACTTTCAAATGTTACACTTTGAAATGCAGCCTTGAATCTAAGTGTCCTGTCAAAACCGACGTAAAATCGAATTACAACCCATGAAAATTACCTGAACTACAGTGTACTGATATTACCCATGCCGCTCTATATTACAGTGGCTTAATTTTCCAGCTGTTGAAAATCTTGGTTCATCCCTCCCCAGAAACATCCTGTCTCGGCTAACTAACTCCGCTATCCTGTTATAATGTAAATTCCTCGACTCCAATAGGCGGGCGGACTTTAATTTTTCCCTCGTCTCCCCCACCCCTCCCCGCAATTTCTTCCCACCACGGTAATTTCCATAGCTCACACTTGTAAATGAGGTTTTTCCTCACTACCTTCTCTCTCTCCTGATTATTCCCTACGACCTTCCTTTTTAAATTATGAATAATAATATTCTCGTTTGCAGTTCCAATCTGAATCGACATTCTCTCTCCTTGATGTCCTTTCCAAGGGTTTCTTTGGAAGCCGCTCGTTACGACGGTTTTTCCTCAGCTTAATAAACCGATTTTTATCTTCATCTTAAAAATTATCGAAAAAAGTCCATAGAACTCCACTAAGCGGAGGGCATTTTTCACAAATGTTGTTATCCAATCACGGCAGCAATTGTAGCGTTTCACCGCAATACCTTTATGGTACTTTGTCGGTCTCACATTTATGAAAGAAACTACATAAGAGTTAGCTAGACCCGTGCATTGAACAGGGTAGGTAGTACTGGTTAGTGTGGCATTCAGAAGCAAACCATAGGCAACGAATGTTTTGAGCATTGCCTTAGGTACAGAAATGATAGGCATACATCACCAAGTTTATTCATAATCGGGTCACCGCAAGTTTATTCATTATCGGGTCATACGAGTCGTGGATATATTTATGCCTGTACCTAACAGTGCCCAGCCCATATGGAGATTCATAGATGCTATGTATATTACCCAAATAAATACCATATAACAAAATACCAAATTGACCAGATTAATACCTGTGCAACACACGAACCATTCGGCAGTTTGAACTATACTTATGTACTGAATGTGATACCAACGCATTCACTCTGGTTATGCCTTGCACTATGCGCCGCATGATATGCGTTGAGGTGAAAGGTTCATTACACCGGCGGTAAACGGACCAACCGCAAGGCAGTAATACCATACCGCGAGATTATAATACCTCAATTATAACACACTAGATATATCTCAGTCTCCATCCATCATCATCATCATCATCATTCTGGAATATATCACTGAGTGTGTATTGCATGATCCACCGCAGAGAGTAACAATGAGCTTTTAAAATCGTGAAATTCCCGCATCCTGGATATTTTTCTATTCAATTACATCATGAGGTAATTATAATTCGATGAGGCAATTATAATTTTACTCAACCAAGTTTGATGAAATTTTCAGTTAAGGTCCATGAATGGTGAACACGAACGGTATGGCTTTAGGAGCTACAATTGGTGCATGTTTGAATGTGAACTCTGTCTACACAATAGGTAGCAACTTTAAGAAAATTATCCACTTTCAAAAGTCACCCACCTAATTTCAGAACAGTCTGTTCAATAAAATTCCTATCTGCATGTTGGCGGACTCCAAAATGCTCCACTCCTGGATTGCTGATTTCACTTAACCACGTTTTGTGAAATTTTCAGAGTATATTATGCACTTGAACCCATGAATGGTTCCCAAGAAGATATTGTTACGCATCGTCTCATTTTCATCCCACAGTATTCCACGAAGTCAGCCTCTTTCGTTAGACTTGCGGTACTCGTTGTTCGCTTAATGAAGAGAAAGAGAAGTGTTGAGCATCTGGAATCGTGCTGCGCTTCATAATTTGGACTACGTGCGGAGTTGCGGGACCTATGGTAAGTTAGATAAATGGGATTCGGTATAATTACAAGGGTCCCCTTGGTGCTTATAGCCCCAAAACTCGGCGTTCTCAAGTTGAACAGTGTGTAACACAACATTCCGGTGAGGAAATCCAAGTTACCTTCAAACATAATTTGATCTCAAGTCAAGGTACCAATGCTTTGTGAAATATTAGAACCTTCCGAGAGAGCGATTTCGGTTTAGAGCAGTGGGACGACCGGGGACCACCGACATTGTGAAATGTTAGCCACATATCAAGACCAGGAGTCGTTGCAAGAATCTGGACAATACCTATTCGTCTGACACAAAATGATACCTATTAAATAGGAAGGTACCTACTACTTTTAACAATACAATATATAATCAGGTTTTAGTATGAGGTCTGACCGTGCTTCAGGAAAGAAGAGTGGGGGGGGCTCCTTTTGTCATGATCCCAGGTAGATGTGCAGATAGTTGCTCTCTCCATTCAACTACACCTCCTTCCAGTGGGTTTTATAAGTGATGGGGAGTTGTAGCCAGTGACCCTTGTCACAGGAGGTTTAGGGAGGAATGGAGGGTGCAAATCTCAAACGTCCATAAAAGTCAAATCAAATCAACAACGGTTGTTTTCTTCAACCACAAAAGCAACGCTCAGAGTCAAATTGTTACTGCTAAATTTCATACGAACATAATGAAAAAGAGCAAATCTGTGCAAACTTTATAAGTTATTGATAACTATCAGGATACCCTTTACAACATACCATTCCTGTAATCAGTTTAGATTGATACGAATAAAACTACTGAGAAGTGTGATGCAAAGGTCGAGGGCCAGGTGTCTCTCCCTCCAACGACTCCCAATGGCTTCCAACGGCCGTTGGTGGACCAGGGGAAGGGTAGAGGAGCCTTTATAAGGCGCCAGGCTCGCCCAGCTCACCATTCATCCAACTTCTCTCTTACCAGCGCCTTCCCTCTCTCACCTAACTACATCCTCATCCACTCACCCCTCTTTTCAACCTTACATTCTCAACGTGGTGAAAAATGGAGAAAAATGGACGAGAATTTCCTTCCTAGTACTCAACATGGTATGAAAACTGGACGAGTGAAAGTAGGAGGGATATTCTCCTACCCTCTCTTTTCAATATCCAACGTGGTGAAAACCAGACAGATATTCCCTCATCCTAATATCCAACATGGTGAAAACCGGACGGAAATTTTCCTATCCCAGAGATGCATCCAAGGAGGTGAAAACCGCGCCGATACGCTCTCGCACTCCTCCCTCACCTCCTCATCCAACCTCACCTTCCCAAACCTACCTCAAACTTACCATTCACCACAATAACCATTTCCATTAGGTAGATAACCGCTTTGGAGGACTGATGAAAATAATTATACAGGTGAAAAAACTATGTAAACTGGAAATAGACTATTTTTTCGATAACTCCGTTTTTCTTTGAAGTGGGTTTCCAAGATTTCGTCGCGAGTGATTTAGTTCGCATCATTTTCACCTTGAATACAATGAATTTAACCTAATTTTATTACAGTTGGTGAATGCCTTAGAAGAACATAATAACTATATAAGTAATAATATAGGTACTCAAATATCAGGCATAATAATATAAGTACGTCGAGTTCAGGAGTAGTAAAAGTGGCGGAGGGGGGTGGGGGGAGATTCTCTCCCCTCCCATTACGGCTATCGTCGTCATTGATCAGAGGAACACTGGAAGAGAAATGCATCATGTATAGGTACGTAATTATCATGAGAATGAATCACCACAGAACTCTATTCATGAGCCATGAAAGCACGTAGATTCCTTGGAAAATGGAGCGGAAAACATGTACCTACTCAATATAAAATTTATCCGTATACCCTTTTGAATGGTGCGAATTTTTCGCTAATTAGTATCTCCGCTCAGGCAGCTGAAGCGCTTGCAGTAATGAACTGGGGCACTCGTGTTTGAAATAATTATTCCTCCGCACATCGATAACACCGTATAGGATGAGTGGCCTGAATGCATTTTTCACTCGCTCATCCCCTTAAAATGTGAATTCTGACGTAGGTTCATCTATCAAGCTACCATCATGTCTTTCAGAACTATTGATCAATAAAATTAATCTATCGAGATCGATGAGTATTCGTATCAAGATACTTCTTGCCATGAATGCACAAAAGACTTGTTGTGAAGATTCTATCATTACCATGAAAGCTATTTTGGTTTATTATTTTCAATAATGAACCTTGGAATCGAGGATGAAAACTTTTTACCCCCCCCCCCCCCCCACCACCCACTTGTATAAATATGAAGGTTTACGTTTCAATGTACGTAGAATCCAAAAATGGAATAAAATACGCAGCAAATTATTTCACAACGGTTCATTATTTTTCTGTATAGTTAGGTACCCTTCCAGCGTAAATTACCCAATGAACTCCTATTATTATTAGCAATAAGACCCTGATTTAGTAATTTTTTTCGGTGGATGCCCACCTGCCCACGCGTGCGCGCGCGCGCACACACACGACACAAATGCCACCAGAGTCGAAGTGTCCAATGTTCGGTAATTACAGTTACATAAATATGCATAAAACGTGCAATCTCTCCCCCATGACCCCCCCCCCCTCCCATCCATCCGGACATTGCTGTAATTCTGATGTACACTGAACCTAAGTAGGACCCTCGAAATATTGCCAAATTTGCCTAATATGCCTAATATTGCCTAATGTGGATGATTCGTTCGGCCTTGAACAACAAATTTAACCCTACCAGCAAATAACAGGGAAAAGTATGCAGCGATCAACAAAATCCTAAATAATACTTCTTCCAATGTAACCATATCATGGAACAACTAACTCGATTTTATAAAGCCATGCGTGATAATTGCTCTTCCCTTGCAATGATGCCTGGGCTGGATGCATACCGTAAGATTCACTCATATTGACTATTCCAAACTTTAGGGCCTCACTGTGAACGAACAGCAGGACTTGCTCCGGGCGGACTCAAAAAGTCCTCAAGTTCGAAATCAATATAAAAACCTACCCTTCCATTGAGTTTTAGAGCTAATTTCAATTCAACCCCTGTTTTTCGTCTCTTAGAGATGAATGACAGTAACGACAAACTTTGAGGACCAATTAGACCCCGAATTGGACATACAAATCAGTTTCATTGGTTTTGGTTCATGGCCAACCAGCAACACAAATAATTTTTTTTTTTTCATGTTCGATCCCAAGGGTTCGTTATTGAAAATAATAAACCAAAATTCCCACACACACACACACACCGCATTTTCAAAGCCCCATATGAGGCTAATGAAACTCTTTGGAGTGAACTGCGGAACTTCAGCGAGCATTGAAGGGGCCTGTGCTACATGATAAATACGTACGTGAGTACGTTGATTCGGGCACTGCTTCAATTTGTAATACCAAGTGACCAAATAACCAAAATTCTACTAACTGGTCGACATCACCCACGGGCAGCAAGAGAAGAGCAGTTATGGATCCTTCGTAGGGTGAGTTAACACTCAGGACACCTAAGAATTTATTCTACTTTTTATTTCTACTCCTTTATGAATCAACACACTGTGACCTAACTACCGGAGAGCCCGTGGAAGACGACTCGGAAAGACGTGGCACCGGAGGATGTCCAATTCGTTGACCCCTATCCTCCTTACGTCACGGCTCCAGTGTTTAGCTAATCAGCGCAGATAATTAGCTCCCCGGATATGGTGAGGCGCTAAATACGAAATACCGCGCTCACCACATACCCGCGCCGAAACACTCAGGATTCGTGCTTCATAATACACATATCAAGCTAGAGCTGAATAGGGCTCATTTAGAGCAGACCCATGGAGTACGAGAAATACTGTGTACGTGACAATTTATTATTTATAGCAAGAGTAGATGGGTGGTTAAATCGGTGAGAATCTACAAGCGGATATTTGACTTTCTTGATTGGTGTTGATGTGTGAAAGTTCAATCATTGCCACTGAATCAAACTGAATACCAAACTGTCCTCAGTTGTCCATAATGCTGAACGTATACGATGCCAATTAAGTAAAACAAAAATCTCAAAATAAAAACCCTCTCATCATTTTAGAAAAGTATAAACTAGTGGGGTATACAGATCTCCTTTTGCATATAAAAGTTGCCGAGATGCTCGAAAATCCTTTCAAATTTATAGTAGAAAGAAAGATCACGAGTAATCCATCAAAACCAAGAACTCAAAGATGATTTCCTATGACCTCTGTGATAAGCAGACTTCTTCCAGAAAAGCATTTCTGTTAGTGTTACGCGTCATGTTCATTAGGAGCAAAATCCTGATGTATTATACACAGCTGTTGCGTTTATTCACAACAATAAGGTTTTCTTATTTATATTTTTAAAAAAAATAGAAAATCAGGCCAATGAGCGTACCTAACCTCGTATTTTGAGCGTCATTCATTAAGGTCAAAAGATTTACGTTTTTGAATAACGTAATTCAATAATGAACCTTCCGGTTACTCGCATTCATCTCTAAGGGGTGAAAAATAGGGGTTGAAATTTCCAGGGCGCCGTTATGTAGAATTGTTTCATCTTTTTAAACTGGTCTCCAATTTTGGAATTTTTAGAGACCACCCGGAGCCTTATCGTAAGTAAGGCTCTGAAATTTACACCGAAAGCTTCGTCAGCATGATCGTGAATGAAACGGTATAAATTGCTAGGGAACACTTGATTTTAATCACGCATATCTGTATGAAATCGAGTTGGTTGTTCCGTGATATTATTTCATTTGAAGAATGATGGTTATTTTGGATTTTGTTGCTAGGTAGGTACCTACTTTCGTAACTTGAACAAGGCACGTTATGGTTCATGAATAACGACGAATAATTAATTACAGAGTTCTTGAATCAACATCATATTAGTTATGAAAATGTAATTCCCCGGCCGGCTCCAGTACTCGATTTAGGGCTTTCCTTGGGGAGCAGGTATTGAATACAGAAAACAGTGATCTACGCAGAAGGGGCACAGGTGAATAACAAACCGTTGTGTAATAATTTGCAGCGTTTTATTCAATTATTTATAAACATAGTGAGCAGTTCGAATATTCGACCTCCCACACTAATCCGCTCCAATCTCACTGCGATGATAGCGAACTTTCGTTTTCGAGAACATTTTCACAGCCTTGATTTGGCCACGAAAGTGGGAAGCGACCTCAGACCGCAACGCACGTAACAAAACCCCACTACCTTTGACTTCGCTCTTCCGCAACTCATTACAATTTGAATTTAAACGCAATGAGGGGAAGAGATGAGAGTTCGTGCGGTAGTTCGAACCGGAAAAACGGAATGTTCACGGTCGCCTTGGTTCCCGACGTTCACGCCTCACTGGCAGCTCTTCCGAAGCTTCAGCAGTTATGACTACAACAAGAAAGTTTTGTTCAACTTTGCGGCCAAGTTTTCAATCTGTCTACATCTTTCAGGAATCCCCAAGTTCCCCCATTCTCCCCCTTCCCTATATAAAATTGCCACGTATACCGTCCACGTGGTGAAACTTTTCGGATTATGCTCCCGTGTGTAGGGTTGACGGTTTCGATACTTTTACTTTTGCAATGCTGGTTTGACAAGATATATTTTGACGAAGGACGGGGTCCGTTGGGTTGATTTTCTCGGTGCAAAATATAAGTTTACTCGTGGATCCGCTGACCAGAAGCCCAGCGAAAACAATACCAAATACAATTACAACCTACCAGATTATGACATCAAACGTATTGAAACCACTGAAATTGTCTATGCTCTTTGCATTGCTTTCAAAGTATAAATCATACACTGAATTGAAATTTCCTTAATCGAGAAAAGACGATACCTACAATCGCTGTGGTACTAACGGTGGTCTAAGACGTAAGACTCAAATAAGCAGGTTTTGCATTGCGCTGGCACCAAAGCCACAGCACATTCTGACGGTCTAAGGAAAAGACCTTCCAAATTAGCTGTGTGCTTCTTTGGTACAATTTCCGGCCGTGACGCCAGAAACTATTGAGCGAATTTTGAGGTGGGCTGAAGACTACATTCCGAAACTTCCAAGCTGTAAGATACTGAAGAACCTACATGCCGAATTTCATATCACAAGACCCTCATCGGAGATTTGTTTTAAGCATAACAAACACATAGGATAAGGGAGTGTGATAAACGACTATCTACGTATGCTATAATGCAGGAAACAAGTTATCCGCCAACGAAACATATTTTGGGCGTGGTAAGTAATTGTTATTATGTAGTGTTCTCTCTGTAAAAGGATTGCCACAATAATACAGTAAATCATCATCAATTCGCGTATCACTGTGTCACACGCAAGGCACCTGTACCGATTTCCAGCATTCACCTGATGAAACGAGGCGCTTAGCATTAACATCATTCCTGAATTCCAAACAAGGAATGTTTCCTAATCCCCCACTCATTTGAGTTTCTTGGCGGCTCATTCCTTAATCTTCAGCAGCTTAGGTTATGCTGACGAAAAGTGACGGATGGAAGGATATGCACTTATGCAGATATAATATGTGGTTTCATAGGAAACAAATAAGGGGCAATTAGTTGACACACACAGCTACACACATTAATTTCATCTAATAATAGGATGGAACACACAGCTCCCAGTTGGGACGGACGTTTGCAGACCTATGTCACCAATGCACTAATCGAATTTGAAAATTAGAATTTCTCGACAAATTTGAATTCAAGGAACATTTCTCAATGTTATCCTCATATACAACTTTGCATACAGTTGTCCCTCCTTCCTACAACGCACAATGTCCCTTGAAGTAAAATGTAAGAATCCTCACTTCACATGTTCTATGAAACGTAATTGAAAGTATCGCTTCCCTCTGAAGCAGCAGGCGAAGGGCATCTCATTACGTGTACCGCAACCTCAACTTGTTGGAGCTAAATTCGTTTAATGAAGTTAACCCCTTGAAGTGACTTCCTCGTAAAGTTTTGACCTCATAGTCTAGTTCCTCCAACTTCCTTTCCCCGTTCGTAGGAGCGATAAATCTTTGTTTTGCTTCCAGCGTAACAAGCGAACTTGTTTCGTGATGATTTACGTTTTCGGGATGAACTTGGGGTTGATATACGCTTTATGCGGATTGCGGGTTTCGGTGAAACGAACGGTTAAAATGTGGGTTAATAGCAAATGAAAATACGTGTTCGCTCAACAATTACAACATGAATCATTGATCACCATGTTTGTGGAAAACCTCCTCAAAGTATCATAAGCAGTAATATAAGTGTTGTAGAACGTAGGAAATCTCCCATGAACAAACAAGTTATACAAATACCGGAAGTTCCCCATGACGAAGACAGTACTATATTATAGAACGCAGTTCTTCCTCCTATGAATAGCACTGCATTGGATGCTTAGTGCCTCCCAGCAATCGAAGCGAAATTATGCGGTATGAGCGAACTTATGACAGATTGTCTCACTTATTATTTTCTCACTATTTCATATACTCAACTCATCCCTACAATTGTGTTCTTATTATTGATGTATTTTTATTATTTTAGTATTGATTTAAGAAAACTCAACTTTGACTGCGGGAAAGGGAAACAGATTGTCTCTGTTGTATCTGCTATTATATTCTGCAGTTATTGAAGTTTTGCCCAATTTCGAATTGCCGCGTGAAAATATTAGGTGTCG
The DNA here is from genome assembly GCA_954871275.1 of Leptopterna dolabrata. Lineage (NCBI taxonomy): Eukaryota > Metazoa > Arthropoda > Insecta > Hemiptera > Miridae > Leptopterna > Leptopterna dolabrata. Next base: position 19,234,724 of record OX940984.1, on the reverse strand, counting down.
CATTTTTTCATGGTTTATATTAATATAATATTGCTACCACACAGAAGAGCGTTTTGGAGCGTTTTGTCTACACCCAAGACTGTTATTCACACGACTTTGTACGTAGTCATTTTTGTACTTCACTCAATTGCCAATTCCAAGATCTCATCAACTCCGTTAACATTTAATTTCAGGTATATGTATATAGATGACGGGTTTTCATTTCATTTCCCTGGGCTGCATCATGAAATATTTACCTATTTCATGCAATGCAGCTCCGGTCTGCATTGTATGGCCCCAAGTTGTGAATAAAACTGTTTATATTTTTTTCAAAATTTTAAGGTCCTACCGGTTGTTAACTTCGAGATTTTACACGGACATCTATAGACGTATATTTGAATATTAAATGAAATGTTTGGTATTGAAGTAATTATAATGTCATGTTTCGTCTAAACAAATACAAACAACGGTATATCCCGCACGATGATATCGCAGAGATTTGAAGAATACCATTATTTATCACGTGATACCAATATTTGGCTGCCGAATGATACCACTTAGTAGATTGAGCTGTCAACATGTTGAAGGCCACTGTGAATTTCCGGATCAAATTAAAATGGAACGTGTCACGTTTTCATCTCGGAGTCAAAAACAAATATTTGTTCAATGGGACGGAGTTATGCAAATAGGGGGTAACCAACACCACCCAGACTTTTGGGAATCGTCAATCAAAGTTTTTCGGCATTAGAATGTTGCTGTCGACGCTACAGTGGAATCATCCTGGAGAAAATGGGTGTACATATGTTTTTGAGGTGCTCTTGAAGTTTATTGAGGTTTTAAAGCCGCCACGAAATGCCCTTCTGATGGTTTTGGCGCTTACCCCCTCAATGCACTTCGACTTTTCTCAATAGAGTAATGCAAACTGGGGTAATATCCAAGCATGTTATAAAGAAATATGGCGTATGAGGGAAATAAATGCACTCTTGATATTTTTGCATCTTTATGCATCCATCATCATTCTGCTTCAAAACTCGCTTAACAGACAGGCTTCATTATTATTTGAAGGGGGGGAAAAACTTGATGGATGAAAAACTTAGCGAATTTTTGGGGAAGATTAACTATTTTCAATCCAATTTATAAACAATAAAAATTAAAAATAATCAAAGTTTATTAATAAGTAGGCCTAATTAATTTATAAGAGAATCATAGAAAAATTAAAATAATAAAGTAAATTGCAAAAACATTTGTCATTCCTAATCTCCTAATACGAAGTCCAAGTCCCCGTTGAAACCACCCCAGCCATCCTCGACGGCATCATCAGCAATAAGAATGGGTTGATATTCGTTGCGATCAGGTGTAACATGTTTTTTATACTCGTATATCTGCTAGTTTCAGGGGAGAAGTTGGTTATCTCGCTCACCTCCTAATTACGTTTCTCAGACTCAAGACAATATTTGCAATCGGGGTTACCAACAATTTGTCGCTTCCTCCCATATGCGTATCTCAGACTGAAGATTGGAAGGAATCGTGCCACTAACCTGCAGACCATGCATGCGATATTCACATCTTCCTTTTGGGGGGAGTTGTCGCTTACCTTTCATTTGCTTAATAGCTCCACTCTACAGTAGACGGCGCTAAAAATTGTATAACTCCAACCAATAACTGAATTTCAGAAAGTTGTGGTTACGCCTTCTTGTGCGTAACTCCGTCCTTTTGGGTCATTTATTAATTTTTTTTACGTATTTCTTAGCTTGGAGCCTTATTTATTTGATCACGATTGAAGGACTCGGTGTCATCTATACATATAATAAAACAGTGTCTGTCTGTTTGTTTGTTTGTTTGTTTGTCTCGGCATCAATTGAGAACGGCTGAACGTAGAAAGTTGCGGCTGGTACCATTTGACGCAGAATTTATCTGGGAAGGTTTATGAAAAATCCGCATTTGAATCTGTCAATCCGTTGAAACGCTATGAATGAAATACTACTAAAAAACGTGTTATAATCACTTCTATGAGGACGTTTATGCTTATAATATTTTTGAACGGTTGGACGTAAATCCGTGCGGCTGGTACCATTTGACGCAGAATTTATCTGGGAAGGTTTATGAAAAATCCGCATTTGAATCTGTCCATCCGTTGAAACGCTATGAATGAAATACTACTAAAAAACGTGTTATAATCACTTCTATGAGGACGTTTATGCTTATAATAACTTTGAACGGTTGGACGTAAATCCGTGCGGCTGGTACCATTTGACGCAGAATTTATCTGGGAAGGTTTATGAAAAATCCGCATTTGAATCTGTCCATCCGTTGAAACGCTAAGAATGAAATACTACTAAAAAACGTGTTATAATCACTTCTATGAGGACGTTTATATGCTTATAATAACTTTGAACGGTTGGTTGTAAATCCGATTGTAATTAGATTCTGGATTCAGCTCGACGAGTACATTCAAGTGGTACTTCAATCAGGATGTTAGTGGGAGGGGGGTACAGGTAAGGGGGGGGGGGGGGTCTACAGAAATTTCAAAACTACTTGACCAATTGGAGTGCAACTTTGGGAATTTGTTGTGTGAACATTGAGGAATGTTTCTAACCAGGTAGGGAGGGTTCATAGGATACGGGGGGGGGGGGGGTTAAAGGCAGTTAGGGTTGGCATTGGGGCAAGACCGTTGGCTCCATTTATTTAAATCGCAGCAACACGCGTCGGTTCAAATAGTATAATCTATACATATAATAAAAGAGTGTCTGTTTGTTTGTCTCGGCATCGATAAATGAGAACGGCTGAACGTAGAAGGTGGTATCTGTTATGAGTGGGGCCTGTCCTAAAGGGGGTGTCTGTTCTACCGTTGCGAAGCGCGGGTACACAGCTAGTTATAACATAAAGGAAAATGTGACATGACGATCATAAACTCATGGAATGATAATATTGCTTGAATACTTCTCGATAACCTTTGGTTTATTTTTGGTTTATTATTTTCAATAATGAACCATTGGAATCGAGCATGAAAAAAAAAATTCTTGCCCCCCCTCAAAATTTGATGGTTTACGTTTCAAGGTTTGTAGAATCCAAAACTGCAATAAAAATATTTCTGTCTGTCCGCCGTACGCCGTACGCCGTACGCCGTACGGGCCACTTTTCTTAGTTACCATGAAAAAAAATTGATGAAATTCGGGTTATAGGTTCCGTTCGGCGTCTAGTTGGTCCTCGAAGCTCGACGTTACTGTCAGTCATCTCTAAGGGGTTCAAAATAGGGGTTGAAATTTTCAAAACGCCTATACCATTTTTTTACGTGAATATTTTTACGGTTTTAAATAGTTCTTGAACTTGCGAGTTTTTTAAGACCATCCGGAGCGTCGTACGTCCAGCCGTTCGTTCACACTAAGGCCCCGAAGTTTGCACCGACAGGCATTTTCGACTCCAGTGTGAATGAAATTGTATACAATTCAAACCAAATCTCGTAACCAGAGACGCGCCCACAATAGGAATTTGTGAATACGGCCAATCATTGGTAGGGATCACCTGATTATATTGGCGGAGTATGAAGTCGAGTTGGTTGTTCTGTGATATTATTTAATTTGAAAAATGATGGCTCTTTTGGAGTTTGTTGGTAGGTAGTGAAACTTGAACAAACGTTGAAGTATTGTTGATGTGTAAATTATTACTACGGTAAATCATTACTCAACGGTAAATTATTACACAACGGTTCATTATACCATCTACGTAGAAGGGGCTGGAGTTTGTTGGTAGGTACTTTTGCAACTTTTTTCACTCCTCATCAACAATTTCTTTTCAGAACTTCATTATGTGTGTTTCTTTTTGTTAGGTACTGTTTGTCATCGGCAGAATTATTTTAGCAACATTTAACTCGTGATTTAGGTAGGTACCTAGTAACGAGTACGGGGTTAGGTACTAACCTACGGAGGGTCTGCGATCTACATAATATGCATAGAATAGTACATATCATATTATATAGACGGGGTATCTATACATAGAGCTGTGATCTGTAACAGAAGGGTATTCTATACAAAATAATAAACCGCTGTGCAGGGATTTGCAGCGTTTTTTCAATGATAAACCTTTGGAATCAACATTTAAGGCAATTATAGCTCGTTGTTAGTACTTACGTGTGGCTGTGTCCTCTGAACCACAAATCTGCGGTATCGTGGCCTTATAAAGGATAATGTGACATGACTCAGTCTCCAGCCTTTTCGGTCTCATCGGTCTTCCACCTGATATCTACCTGCACACGCCAAGCGCGCACGCTGATACTGAAACATTAATAACGTCCAAGGCGTCCGGTCTTATCGAGGCGACCGCCAATTCGCACCGAGTGCATCATTCCCGTCAGAAAGCAGCGACCACCATTGCGAATCCTGGAAGTCCGAATTCGGCAACAGCAACCAACAGGTCAGGTCGTTCCGATACAATTTTCACCATCAGGCGAGCTACAACCATCACTGGCCACACTAATTACGTCGCCGACTCTTCCCCCGTTCATCAGCGCTTCCGTCGACCCACACATGTGAAGCGATCAAAATCAACCGAGAAGACTTGTACCGTTTCATGTGCTTACATATCGCACCACAAGGTCATTTGCATGGCATGCCATTTGTTAGGTAGGTTCGTTATAAGTATAAAATAAGATTTTCTCCCTTTTCGCGGAAAAACATTAAATCGTGGACATGTTTTTGGACGCTCGAATTGACAGTCCAACACACATTCCACACCACACACACGCAACCACACACATTCAACGTTTTTCCGTGAAAACAGAGAAAATCACGCTTATTTTTTTTTTGTAAACGGAGAAATTTGGGGCTGAAGAAAGGCTCACTCAGTTGATTAGGGAGGGCCCTCACCTCGTCACTCTTACTCACCAGTCCTACAGAGGCTCCATTTCGAATATCATCCTTGCGGGTCAAAACAGGAGTGAAATTAGCCTCAGGTCTCACTCAGCTGATTACCGGCGGTTTGTTTACTGGTAGTGCGATACAATTTTTGGTGTCCGTCGGAACTTTTAGATTATCCCCCAGCCCAAAAACATATCCATGTTAAAATAGGTATTATTGCAACCATTTGATTTCAATCTTTGCATTCCTTCTCAATTTTTTTTTTAAATTAGCGACCTCGATTGAGGTTAATAATGAATTTTGTATCAGCTCTGTGAGCATCACACTTTCCTCATTATTTCTCTGATGGGAGGCAAGGACGCTTGCAATGTAAGAAAATTACCTAAGTTCATACTCCGAGAATACCGGTCAACAGGGGATGACGTATGTACCGCAGGTGAAAGTGTCTCGATTCATAATAGTACCTATCCGTATCATCTATAAGTTTCTTCATCACCGGGGAAGGGTACTTATCTTGGATATTAGCGAGTACACAATATTCAATGATTTCATTATTAAGAGCAGAGAATGAATCATAGTGGGACTTAATTTCCTTCGCCATGCCCTTAAATATAAATTTAGCAGTTTCGCCTGTTTTTGCGCTTCTACGATGTTGTAAATTTTTGACGCAACAGTTACCATGAACCGAAATTTACGAAATTTGGTTTATAGGTCCCGTTCGGGGTCTAGTTGGTCGGGGAAGCTCGGCGTTTCTGTCAGTCATCTCTAAGGGGTTATAAACCGGGGTTGACATTTTCAGAATGCCGTAGCTCGAAAACTTTCAATAGAAGGGTATGGTTTTTTTTTACATTTTCAAGTTGATCTCAAACTAAAGAAGTTTTTGAGACCAACTGGGCCAACCGTTCGTTGGCACCGAAACGCTTCTTCAGTACGCTATCATCGCTAGAGAACAACTGACCATAATCACGGATGGCTACATCAAGTCGAGTTGGTTGTACTGTTATATTATTTCATTTGAAGAATGATGGCTTTTGGATTTTGTTGAGAGGTACCTACTTTTGTAACTTGAGCAAACTTTAAGCTTCATGAATAACAACAAGCAATTAATGAGTGAGTTCTTGAATCCATTGCATATTCATGAAACTGTAATTCCTCGGCAGGCTCGATTTAGGGCTTTCCTGGGGGCAGCTCGAAGGTAGGTACTGACCACAGAAAACAGTGATCTACGCAGAAGGGGCACCTCTCCACGTAAATAATAAACAGTTTCGTGAAAATTTGCAGCGTTATTGTTTTTCCATTCGCTATTATGTGCTTATACCAGTTTAAGAATTTCGAGGCACTTTTTTTTAAAATAAACCTGAGGGTAGAACCTGTTATGGGTATAATTCAGACGAACAAGTGGAGCTCTTTGTCTTTCAAATGTGTAATGATGGGAGACCTTTTCCAAAACCAATCAAACGTACCCTGTCATTTTCGGGCGGGTTCATGATTAGATACCATCAGCAGCTTTCATAATCAATAAACAATATCATCAAAGCAAAACTAGTTGATCCAAGATTCAGATCACTCATCGGTTTAAACAGAACGGTGATTATTTACACATTCTGTCAACTATTCTATACGTTTCTGAATGTGCGTTCACACCACTTATTTACGCAGAAGTATGATCTAACCGTCTATTTTAATTCAAAATACACGATTTTAGTTTTCAATATGGTCAAAATAGCGTTGGGGTAAGTATATTTTCCGACGAGAGGGGAAAAATACACAAATGGCTATCATACTTTTTATGAATTTGGTCGGCCAACACATTGTGTACTATAGCTTTTTACCGACCGAAGTTCAAAATCAGCTGTTCTCGACGATTTGAAGTCGAAGGGACCAGAGGAAAAGTCATAATTTGAAACTTTACCGTCTGGTTAAAATATGGCGCTGGCGACTTCAAATTATTTTTCGTTTTCGAGCCGGATATGGACTCAAAATTACCAACTGTGCCAAAACACATAAGTTTTCTTAAAAATTAAAAAAAATTTCAAGGGAAGGGACCATTAGGATAATAATATTATCGATCTTCAGGATATCGAGAGCCGTTCGTGCCTACCTCTGGTTTTCATTAATCGGTCGTTCGACGATAGGTTTAACTGCTGGTAAACACTTCGGCTTACAGGTTCTAAGCTCATCTCCTGGCCGCTTCTGGCCGCTTGCCGATTGGTTGAAACGTTTCCTTAATCTTCCTCACTCCCCTTCGCCACCATTTCGCCCGGCCAACTTTCACTCGTCTTCTCGGAAAATCGTGGAAAAAGGACGAAAAAAAAAACTTGGCTTGGCGGCTGTAGAAAGGCTGCCACCTGGCCTTCCTACCCAGAACTGAGGCAATATTGAGGTATCAAGATGTCTTCGACAAATAAAACCGAAAAGAGACCAAGTTTCCCAGAGGTTATGGGGGTCGCGAGGGGAGTATTTCTCCAAATATGTCTTTATTAAAAGAGAGGACGCGGCAAGGGCGGGATGGTTAGGAATTGCGATATAAAAAGGGCGAAGAAGAAGAAAAAAAAATCGCTCCGCCAAGTATTGAGGTAATAAACCCAACCAAGGTCGATAACGCGGAAAAAGTTTACCCGAGTGAAGTTTCATAAGTGAGCGATCGCGTGGAATCAAGTGTGGGCTCAACTCTCAAAGCTTCTTAGACCTGTCAAATAAAAATCCGACAAAACACTGGGGCACTCGGGCTGGGAGAGTCGAACGCGGGGGTGGTCACGGAAAAGGGTCGGGTTTTTGTTCCGTTGTTGCGTATTTTCATCATTTAGTTTTTCACTCGCCGAACCACAGACTGTGAAATGAGATCTCAGCTGCTTCAGACGTTTTTACGTCTCGGTTCAACCCGAAATAGAATAGAAAGGATTATTATCCATTCGTCTTTTTGGAGCGTCTTTGCGGTGATGAAGTCTTCAGACGTTTTCTGTTCCCTGAGCGCCTCCGGGGAGTTGCTTCCGCCGTCTGTTACATTTTACTACGTGTTTTTCAGGGATAGGGGTCTGCGCACGTAGGTATTTATTTATTTTTCGAGATTGTTTAATTTTTTATTTTTTTAAATGAAAATTCATTCCATCCTGAGAATTTTGACAGCAACCGCACTGTCCTACGACACGCAGTTATTTTTCTATGATTTTTCAAAGATTCCAGCGGTTCCCACGTCATTGCACCCCTGTCGCCTGGGCTCCCCCTGCTCGTTGCGACGTAGGAGCCTCTGGTAACTTCTAAAAATCATAGAAAAAGAACTACTAATCATAGGACAGTGCGGTTGGTGCCCAAGTTCTCAGAACGGAATCTAGTTTCATTAAAAAGTAATATTTTTTTAAAAATCAAGCGAAAAAGCATATTATACTCCCAACTTCACTATAAATAACTCCATAAATAATCGTAAAAAAATACTACTACTGAAATCTACCATGAAATCAACAAAATTTAGGATGAGTACGTGGCCTGTCCTTCAAAGTTAGCAGAAGTATAACAAACATGAAGAATACAAGTTTGATACTTCAACAATTGAATCGTTGTTCCGTCCGATCCCCTGCAGCTATCAGGATTCAAACCTTAATATAAGCTTTTACCCGGACGATGAGATCAAATTCGGTTTTGTTTAGTCACAACAATTATGTAAATTCTCACTATTCTCCGAAGTTTTGAGGTCGTCTCAGATAGGTATATTTCTTTATTGCCTTTATTGATTATTTATTTTATTTGTGTCAAATTAGTACCTAATTATTCATACGTTTGCGAAGTAGAATAAGAATTCCTATTTGGATTTATAGAACATTCGTTAGCAACCGAGTCTTCCTAATTTGGGGAGGCTCCTGAGAGCAGGATGGGGAAGATAAGAGTTTTGAAATCTCAACAAATTCTGAAGGAGCCGATTGGTGAGTTTTCGCTTTTCAGTTTCATCTGATGAAGTAAATAAGACATCCAAAAATTGAACGGCGAGATGCAGTTTGCCCAACCATTTGGAAGGTGGCAGGGGCTTGTTCCTCTGGCTACAGCCCAAATACTGGGGGCCTATTCACTAAGCGAAAGAGACATCTCTTTTCGGTCCGACTCTCTCTTTTGGCAGAAGAGATTTTTATAGTATCCATGACAGGTTATTCAGTTACTTCTAAAAGAGAGAGTTGGCGGCCATCTTGGCATTTTAGATCTCTTTCAGAGTGACAGCTAGTTAGGTGTCTTTCCTCGAAAGAGAGAGTATATTTCTCGTTTGTTTGACAGTGATAAATCGTGTAATACCCTCGTTCATCCGCAACCACATCGGTAATTTTGATCGTGTGTTTTTTGCATTTCATAAAGGTAAGTCAATTTTCATTAAAAATATATACCTACATATTATTGATCCATGAGTAAAAAGTCCAAGTACGGGTTGAGGTAGGTACCTACCTACCTAAGAGTGGCCGTTCATTAGGTGTAGATATAATACAAGCATTAAGCCCCCTAATTCGACTTTTTCTGTTTATAATTGAGACTTTTTTTAAATTTCATTTAAACTTTTATCCGATTCATGAGTAAAAACGTCCAAGTATGGATTGAGGTAGGTAGGTGCCCATTGAATAGACATTACTAAAAAATGCGTTCATTATTATTAAGGAATTGAACTCTTCCTCAAGGTCACTGGAGCTATATTCTGTTTAGACGAACCCCTGAGACATTGGAAGAGACTGTCTCCCGGGGGAGACTATCTCTCCCGGGAGATTTTCAAAATAGATAATCTCTTTCCACTATCTATTTTAGAGAATAGGCCCCCTGAAAGCGCTGCTAAAGCCTCTTCAAACGATGCTTGACAACTGCAAAACCGTAGATAAAAACCTAGAAGGCATCCCCACTTCAAGTAAGATACAAATGCGTGTGGTATTACGAGTAAGCCCCTTGGTTTGTGCGCAATGCTACGCTACACACGGATCTGAATATTCCCTACGTGCAAGATGTACTGAACGAATGCTCCAACAATCTAGCCTACTGCATGAGCCTCCACAGAAATCCCCTAGTCAACTCCATGCTGAACGAACCCCGACCACCCAGAAATCGACGTCGACTAAAACGAAAATGGCAGTGATCTATTAACTAGCTGACCCAAACTTTTCTCACGTTTCTGACACTTATCTTCTTCTCTTTTATCCTTGTTTATGTTACTGTTTTACTACTTAAATCTGTTGCTAATGTTATTCCACATGTACCTGTTAATTTAAATTCTCATGTTGAGTTCCAAAACTTGTATTAGCTCACCGATGGGTGAGAAATAATACAGCAAGTGACATGTGATTTGTATATACAATAATATATGTTGGCTCACTTGATAGTGGCTCCCACAATTAAGTTACTAAATTTAAAAAAAAAAATACGAGTAAGGAACCCAAGTAGGTATATTGAACTTATCAATAAATAGATTTTTTCTGAATCACCTTGGCATATGGATGTTGAAGCGGGTACGGAGCAGGCATCGGAGGCTGTTTCCCGTGGAACCATCCGGCCGTGGACCCGATGACGAGGACCATCGCCAGTACGAAAGTGAAGACGATCGCTCCGACGACGATCTTACTCCTTGACGACATAACTATCGCCATGTTGGAGACGTCACGATCACTGCGCGGTCACTGATCACTCACGAATCGCGCCACGTCACATTCAACGGCCGTACGCCTTCCATCCAAAATCCAGTGTTTCGCTAGGTACTGCACGGGTAAATTAGATTCCTTCAACCGATGGTTCCAGTGTGTTTTGGAACAATAACGTTCAAATACTATCAACCCTGGAATCAAATTCTATCTTTAACGCATAAATAAATATTACAAAGACCCAGAGAATACTTCAAATTTTTCAGATCAATCATCTCGGGTCAGATCATGATTTACTTCACTTGCAATTTGAAATGCTACTTGCAATTTATTTTACTTACAATTTAAACTTTTTGTTGCAATTTGAAATTTTGCTTGCAGCTTTAAATTTTACTTGCAATTTTAAATGTTACTTTCAATTAGAAACTTTACTTGCAATTTTAAATTTTACTTGCAATTTTAAATTTTACTTGCAATTTGAAATTTTACTTCACTTGCAATTTGAAACTTACAATACCGTCGACTCGGATGTTAATTTTTTCAAAATAGGTATGTTATAAAGTTCAGCATAGAACATTCGCATACACTAGATACACTATAACATCAAGGTTATCAAAACTATGTACATCGTATGATTTCAGTATCCGGATCATTAGATTATGCTAAACCATTCTCGCTTATCGCTAAAGTATCACTTACACGTGAAGTCAAAGTTCCTGTCTCCCAGAATGTTTTTATTCAGAGATAGTTAAGACCATTTCAGTACGAAACTCCGCTCGATCCTCATTCGTTAGTAATTTGAGCTTGTTCGAGAACCTCTTCAATTTCCAATGAAGTATAGCCCAAGCGCTTTCCCTATTTGATTACTTTTACCCCCAAGAGGTGAAAGTTTTATTTTTCTAAAGCATTCCCTTCCGTAGGGAGACTTGGGAACCGGCGAGAACTGTCGTTAATTGAGTCATTCTCGTACATAAATCATCGAGGAATTTCCCATAAATCGGAAAAGACCCTGATTTTACTTGGGAGGAGAGTGAAAAATGTCACAACGAGCTGCTATGAAATCATTTAGTTCAATACCCACGGCTTCCATGATTTCAGAGTTGGAAAGGCTGATTTCGACAAAATTCCGAACACGGAACCCAAATTACCAGTAACGGTGAAACCCGATAATTTACCAGAACTGGTAAATGAAACACGTATGTGGGCGTGTGACTTCCTCAAATCGCTATGATTTATGATCAGCTGGTGAGCCCAATATTTAGGATTTATTTGGAGGACTTCCGTGGAGGTCGTCTTATGGAACAAACTCGTACCACATCTGCATGACTGCATGAAGTGCTACGGCTATTTTCGCATATTGCCGTTGTTTGCTCAGGCGTTGGTACAGTGACAGACACGGAATTAAATTTGTTCGACGAGGTCAGAAACGGGAAGTGCAAGGATAAATTTTGATTTGGGAGGACAAACATTATTTCAGGGTTTTGCAGCCACACAAGACTACTTAAATACTAGGTTAAATGAATATGTACGAACAAAACCACTTCGTACAACTCATGAAAATAAACGGATACTTTAAACAGTAATGGCTTATTCGATGCTCCCAACTTTATAATAACGATTGCCAACTTCGATTTGATGTAGCATGACTTCGATGGATTCCGATAAATCAACCTGAGCATTGTATGTAACAGAATCAGCTAACTGTCTAGCGCCGATTGCTTATAGTATAAATATAATATACCTAATAATATTGTTAAAAAATACTATACCTACGTTTGATCAAAATTCATCCTTGCATAATTTTCCGTTTCTTGCCTCATTACCTACCTTAAGAAATATAGTTAGTTAGATATAATATGGCCAATTGAATTTGAATGTATTAGGTTTTATTATTATATAAATAATAATTCAATCATAATTCATTTCATAATGATTTTCGACCTCTTGAGCTCGGAGTTCCATGGATACATAGGTACTTCATATCTGAAGAACGTCAACTGATTTTAGATTTCTTCTTTCCAAGGCGTATCTACAATTATTTATAATTATCTGTAATTATTAATAGATATGAGTTGAAAAGAAGAAATCTAAAATCAGTAGATGCACTTCCAAGATGAAATATGTATAGTAGGTACGCAACTTTGAGCTTAAGAGATCGAAAATCATCCGCAAATTACAAAATTAATTCGTGAATTATTAGTATTATTCATCTCAATACATTCAAATCAATCGTCAAATCGGTAGTCAAGTGAAGATCGAAAAAAATTTAATTGCTGATTTCTCTCTTTACTATTATTCCTATTTATTCAATAGGAATAAAAATAAAGCGGGAACTAAGGCCTGCTATTCAATGAACCTGAATTACATACCAAGCACATCGCAAATGATAACAGTTGATTAGAGAGTAAACAGCAAAGGTACTTCGACCCGAAATAAGGCGGTCTTGAATTATTTATTGAGTAATTCTATCCATGTGAAGAATCAAAATAAAATGATATTCCGGAAACTGATACGTCCCCTTGGATCCTGAACTGTTCCTCAATCTATTCGACAGCCCGAAATTCGAATCGATGAAATGGACTGTAAAATTTATGTTAAACGAAAACAATGATATTCAGATAATATTCACCGATTCTCAGGCTACCTCTCATCGTGGTGGGTGCGCTCTTCATTTAGCACACTCCTATGTGATCGATCTTACTTGCTCGAATATTCATAATTGAATAATTTCTGGATTATTTCATGATGACCTGGATTAATAGAGGATATATTTTTCACATTTCAAACGGGCTGTGATAGACAATAACTTTCAGTCCCTTGGTGTCCATTGTAAACTATTTTCCCTGTAGTTCAAGTAATCATGGTGAGGGAGAGTAAAAAGTTTAATACTGGGAAATAGTGATGAGTATGAAAGGGCCATTTTCATGCAATTTTTTTAATTACAATAAAAACGCAAGAACCTACTCGTAACACGATTTCGAAGAGGAGTTGGTACCTACGCCAGTACAGTAAATAGTTTTAATATGTCACCCCTTAACTTGTTCAGAACGTATTCTTCATTAAGTTTTGTAAGGTAGATACGTGCTGGGTGATCTTCCAAGTAATTTACCACGATTCCATTCACTTGAGAATCGTGCGGTGGGGTGCGCAGGAAATTGAAACAATCTTTATTCACCGGTCGGTTACACAGCGATAGAACAAAACCGGTGACCCGAAAAAAAAGGAAAACATCGGGCATTCCAGGTTTAATCTAACGATCTGGCGAGGGAGTATTCAAATCTACTTTTACATACCTGTACCTAACTGTGGTATATAAGATTACATTGTATAAATGTATACGGCTTTCTTTATTCTGTTTAATTCCTTCGTCTGACGTCTACAGTTGAAAACAGTAGTTGTTGAAAACACAGTCGGACGAAACCCCTGATGAGCTACGAGTATTTTCACGTAATCGATTTTGTGTTGAAACACTCCACTACGCCGACAAAACATGAGCAATCGGGCTATTCTGGTCATTTCTCAGTTAACTTTATATTTGGTTTATTATTTTCAACAGTGAATCTATGGAATCGAGCATAGAAGACCCCCCTCAAAATTTGATCGTTTGCTTTTCAAGGTAGGTACTTAGTGGAATCCGAAAAGTGAATTGAAACTCTGAAAATTATTACACAGCGGTTTATATTTACCTATGCAGATGCTGTGCTTCTGCAATCACTGTTTTCTGTGGTCAATACATCCCCCCCTCCCCAAGTAAACCCTAAATCGAGTACTGCAACCTGCCGGGGAATTACAGTTCATGAATATACGGTGGATTCAAGAATTCTACCATTAATTGCTTGTTGTTATTCATGAAGCGTAACGTTAGTTCAAATTGAAAAAGTACCTATCAACTGAATTCCGAATAACCATCATTCTTCAAATGAAATAATATCACGGAGCAACCAACTCGATTTCATACAGCCATGCGTCATTATAATCAAGTGTTCCCTAGCGATGATATCTGGGCCGGATTTATATCGTTTCATTCACGATCGTGTTGACGAAGCTTTTTGGTGCACACGAACGGGTGGACGTACAATGCTCCGAATGGTCTCAAAAATTCTTTAGATAGAGATCAACCTAAAAACGTTTTAAAAAAACCATACCCTTCTACTGAAAGTTTTCGAGCTACGGCGTTCTGAAAATGTCAACCGCTATTTTTCACCTCTTAGAGATGACTGACAGTAACGCAGAGCTTTAACGGAAACCATCAAATTTTGAGGGGGGAGGGGGAATAAATTTTTTTGTTCATGCTCGATTCCAAAGGTTTATTTTTGAAAATAATAAACCAAAACGATCCTACTGTATCAAGGCTTTGCGGTAAGAGGAATTCACTGATGTACGCAGAGGGGTAAGTCTGACGAGGAAATGTCAACATAAAAATAAGGGAATCAACAGAAATCGGGAACAATGCGTATCAGAGCTTCCGATGGATATACTAAAATGATACGTCTGAAACTTAAAATAGCATCCATGCTAGGAGAAGGAGACGTAGGTTAATGGTATATATCAACTGGAACTCGAATAACAGTTAAACGGATCATAGATAAAAATTATGTAGGCTAATAAAGCAACATTGGCGATGTTGATACTTCGCTCAGAGAAGTAATAGATCAGTATCCGGATACGTACTGGTGGATACCATTATAGCGCCCACGCTCCATACTCGAGAGTGGTGTAGGCTTATTTACCCGCGCTTATTAAATTCATTTTTTTTTTTTGCGGCTTTTCGAAGAAAAACGCCATGATTTTGAGTACCTATTCTTTCTCCTTATAAGAAATACATTTCGCTCTCTTTACGTACCTACTTTTGAAATGAAAACCACTTTTAAGTTCCAGACACACTTGAATACCACTGAATTGACCCAAAGAGAAGGAATTAAGAAGGAATTTCTCGAGATGGCTGAACCAATTTTGGAGATCGAAAATTCCAATATGCAACAAAATGCCGTTTCCATAATCATTCAACTAAAATGTGAAACTTTCTACTCTTTTGTCACAACTGACTTCTACAAAGCTGACGTGAGTAAACACTACCAAATTGACTAATGAACCCACGTGACCTCTTGGTACAAAACGTACCAAGTTTATGTAAAAGCGCCGAAAGCAATAAACTGAGCGCGAACCAGATTAAACCATTCTCTCCGCCTCGACGTTGAGTGGCGAATTTAGACGCGATATCGTGTTGACTGAACGCTGAATAAACACTTCTTGACACTGCTAATATTTGTTCGTTTCTGGCACAAAGCATTTCTAGGTCTCATTTTGACTGGGATCACATGCATTTTCGAATCGGATAGGTAGTTCAATTATATTCGATACATTCACGTTCCAAATTTCCTGATCCCAGAATGACAACGCTTCGAATCCTTCCACTACAACGGTATGATCATCTTTTGTATGGATCATTTTTGTATAATCATCTCCAGTATAGATCAATGTTCTGCACAAAAAGTCATGCGTGATTTATATTATCTTTCTTCACCACGACACTTCGATTACTCATTACAAATTAATGGCTGGTCAAGGAGCGTCGGGCGAGAGCAAAGCCGACCCCTGACGAGAACTACCGAACATTTCCGATGTCAACCCTCCTCACGACACTGAGGGCGGTTCAAATCTGCCGTGGTTGACTTCTTCCCTCTTTCCTTATATTTTTTAATAACACAATAGAGTTTGGGCTACCTGTGTATTAATGTGAAGTAGTTTTTAAAAACTGGCAACTGCAAAGGAAAAATCTTGATAGTTCAACAAATTCTAGTTTTGAATTCAACAAAGTTGAATTTTTCACTGAGGAATGGACGTGGGTGGGGATTTGCTGCTTTTGACCTCAGAATCGGATTCAGTACTCGAAAACCAAAATTTCAGCTCCGATATCCGATTAGTTTGGCGGGAATCAACTAAAGAAAATGTCTTCCTCTTCAAGGAAGAACATATAAATCATGAATATGTTAAACGGTCTCTGAGGAGATCATTTTGCTTCCGAGTCTGCGAAGCAGCGGAAGCCTTGTGTTCACTTTCGTGAGCCAAAAAATTTTTGTCTTCAGAAATCAAAATTTCAACTTGCATTTTGCGTTTCAAAGCCTACTGAACAAATTTGGTTCCGTGTCTGTCGGTCTGTGAGTCTGTCTGTCCGCATTTCCTTGTTACAGCCATAACTTCCACGATTTTGAATTGATTCAGCTCAAATTTTGAGGGATGGTGCGGATAAGGCCCCTTGAGGTCCCATACAAATTTCAACATGATTGATCCAGCGGTACGCCCTGCGCATGCGCTAACGTTAAATTCAACAAACACGCATAACTTTCACAATTTTGATTCAATTTCGCTCAAATTTTCAAGGGTTGTCTGGACAAGGCCTAGTGAGTTCCAGTATGAATTTCAGCATGATCGGACCCTCGGTGCGCTCTGCGCATGCGCTGGCGTGAAATAGATTCAATTTCCTTGTTACAGCCGTAGTAACCAAAGACTTCACCCAATTTCAATGTAATTCTCAGGGATTAAGCGGGTAGGGCCCATTGAGGTCCCATATAAATTTCAACATGATAGAGCCAGCGGTTCGCCCTGCGCATGCGCTAACGTGAAATTTTTCAAACACGCATAACTTTCGCAATTATGTATAATGGACGTAATGTATTATGGACGTAATGTTATGTAATATGTATATTTCATGTAATGTAATGTAATGTTATGTAATGTAATGTTATGTAATATGTATATTTCACGTTATGTAATGTTATGTAATGTAATGTAATGTAATGTTATGTTATTTTGCTTCCGAGTCTGTTCTATTTTATTATGGGTCACTCTGATTGTGACGAGGAAGCTCCTGTGCCATCACCTTGGCAGTGTATTTTGATTTTCATCCTACCTGCCAAGGAGCGCTCGTTTGGTCGGTAAAGAAACGCGGGTCTTTAAGCCTAGAAATGTAGCATGTTAGCCACTCAGCGAGGGGTAGTAGGTACGTTATAAATTGCCGCCAACGGGATTCGGGTATCTTGGTGAGTGAAGCCCGAAAGAACAACTGACAATGTCTTGTTGAGGTGGAATTACCGTGAGAGGTGTATTTCAGATGACCTCCAACCTTCAAGAGGTCAAAGGACCAACACCACGGAAACGAGAGAAACTTTCTAAGGTGTCGGATCCCCACAAAGCATCAGGCAACGCGGGGGAAACAGAACCCCCGCTCAAACCCCTCGCCTGCCGAACGTTACAGTAGTAGGAAAAACCAGTCATGCAGCATGACTTAATGAGCGAATTTTCAAAGAAATATTCGAATTAATGGCTATGGTTTTGAATAAAGGAAAACTTCGGTCTAAAATTTGGTTTTCTATGTATATTCTCTTCGTATTTATTTTAATTTGTACGTTTTGTCCATCCTGATTCTACCGTTTGTTTATTACGTAATTGTACTAAGTGCTTATTTATTTGATCGCTGTGGGTTCATATTAGGTAGGATAGGGTAGTTAGGACTTTTGACTTACCTACTCAAGAGAGTGCAGTAGGTAAAGGAGTTGTTATAGAAAATCATGAGTGCTTCAAGTGCAGGTTGTTTTTCATGCAGGCTCAATCTTGAAATAAACTATGAAGGAAGGATGTGGTTTCTGGAAGGATCACTTGGAAGAACATGTGGGTGCTACGTTGAAAATGATGATAGAGATTCTATGATGTAATAGCGTTTTTTCGGGCTAGTGAAAGCGTTTGCATAGAACGGGATCAGGCGATCGAGTGAATGAAAGAGAAAAGGAAGCTTGGATGCCGCCGCCATGCAGAAACACAAAGAAGGAATGCCTTTTTAAATTCCCGTCAGCTTAAGAAAACTAGTAGGTAGGCAACGGAAAATATTGTATTAAGTAGGTTCCTTATAATACATAAATTTAGTTAATTTATTGTTAAAAAAAATCACATGATCGGTAGGTAATTACCAATATTGTGATTTTTTCAAAAGAAGGTCAGTACCTATTGGTAGCTTTGGAACATAATTATTAGGTATATTCCTACTAGATGCCCCTGTTACTAATATTTTTTTATTACCTTGATTTCTAATTTATCCATGTGGTTATAATTTGTTATTAACTGCTACGAACTCTTTACACAATCATTTTGTACGTAGGTATTAATTTCATATAATTACCTACGTAATAATTATAAACTGTTATGAGTAGATTCCTTGTTCCTTCTGAATGGCCTTTCCTCTTGACTACGATTTCAGGCCTGGTATCTAAAACCAGTTCAAGATTTGCTCTACTAGGTAGGTAGATCCTTCCTTCTTCATTGATATTATTTTTATCATGTTAAGTACCTACCTACCTTTGAATATCAAATATTCGTATGATACTGATAATAAATTGATAAGATACCTACCTAACCTTCTTCCTCCTACTGTTAGTACCTAAATTGAATAATTTGAAATAGATTTTTTCTTTCGTCTTCCTTCTAGTAATACGTGGGCCGGTACTTGTCTATCTATGAAGGTATCATAACAATTATATGTCAAATGGGAAATTCAAGGAGTTGTACTAATCGTTTGCCTCCCCCTTTTTTGCTTCGAACTCTCGTCTTCAATTAATACTTCTCACATTTTTCAATCTGACCATTCTAAGGGGGCGGGGGGGGGGGGGGGGGGTAAGAGTTTAAAGATTATCCTAGTTTTGGGTAATTTTTGCGCACTTTAAATGCTCTAATTTAAGAACGGATTTATATATCTAAAATCCGATTTCACCATCGTGTTCAGCGTGCAAAAACCTTTAAAATGAGGGGTCACTTGTTAGAAAATAACATTTTGGGGATTTTTGGGTAATTTTTGCGCACTTTAAATGCTCTAATTTAAGAACGGATTTAGATATCTAAAATCCGATTTCACCATCGTGTTCAGCGTGCAAAAACCTTTAAAATGAGGGGTCACTTGTTAGAAAATAACATTTTGGGGATTTTTGGGTAATTTTTGCGCACTTTAAATGCTCTAATTTGAGAACGGATCAAGATATCTAAAATCCGATTCCACCATCGTGTTCAGCGTGCAAAAACCTTTAAAATGAGGGGTCACTTGTTGGAAAATAACATTTTGGGGATTTTTGGGTAATTTTTGCGCACTTTAAATGCGCCAAAACCCTCCTTAGAGTTGGCCAATTTCGCCCATCTTCGAACTTAGCCTTTCGATTGCCAAGATAGATTTTTTGTGCAAATTTGAGCTGTTTATCTCAATTCTATCGAGAGTTATCGTCTGGAGTGACACATATATATATATATATATACATATAAAAAAATGTTAAATTTCAGGAATCGTTTTAGAATGGTCTGAAACGGATTTCTATGAAGAAAATTTCCAAAAATTTATATTATTTAAATTTCGAAGCCATTGCAATAGCTTCATTTTCTTTGAAAATTCGCTAAAAGAGGCAAGGCGGGGGAAAGCGTGACAGCTTCGCAGACAGAGGTCCAGCCATTAAATTGTCCACTGGTAGCACGATCTGATAAAACCAAGTACTTAGGCATCTATTTTGATAGTGATATGAAGTGGTGTACCAATATAGGCTACGTAAATAAAAGGCTCCGCAAACTTATTTATATATTTTCCCGCTTAAAAAGAATATTAAATTTGAAATTAATGAAACTACTTTATTACGCATTGGTACAATCTGTACTTCTTTACGGACTCCCGGCTTGGGGTGGAGCATATAACTCTACATTGAAACCTTTGATCGTTACTCAAAAAATTTTGGTTAGAATTGTTAGTGGAAGGGAATTTGCAGCTCACTCAGAACCAATTTTTAAATCTTTGCAAATCTTAAATTTTATTCAGTTATTAAAAATGAATAATGTGAAACAAATATTAAAAGAGCAACTGTTTATTCATCCGCAACATAATATAGCTACAAGATACAAAGCCAGCAATTCCATTTCCCTCCCTTTATTTCGCACGACAGCAGCGCAAAACTGTTACTGTTATCAAGGAATTGTATCATTCAATAAACTGCCTGAATCATTAAAAACGCAATTGTTGGGGAAGCCAATGAACTGTTGTTCGGTTTTGAAAAAATACTTCTTGTCCAGACAGAGTGCCAACTACCTGTTCTAGGTAAAACAAAATAATATGTATAATATTTGTCTTTTGCTTTACTAGCTTCCAAATCCGTAATTGATCCAATCCGTAACTGGGCTCAAGCAGTAATGAGGAAATTTTTAACTTAATTTGAGGTAATATTTTTGTTTTTAATCTTTCAATAGAATAAGGTAAATTTTAACCTTGCCAAACCAACTCATCTCCCTAGCGCGGGCTCTTTGCCCTAATTGGGAGATTATATTTCATTATAACCAGTTATGTTACGAAATTGTATGTATTTGTAGGAGGAATAAATTCATTTTCATTTCATTTCATTTCATTAAACATATACATGTTAACAACAATACACAGACCTGCATCGAGAGAAGGTTCCCGCGCAATTTAGAGAAATGCCTGCCTATTTAGGTAATTTACCATGGAAGTTGGACACGCCTAACTACGAGGTTTACATGGAAGCGAACGTCGCCCGTATATTTGCTCATGCACTCTCCCTGGCTTGCAACAACATTCTGAGAGCCATGAAGATGCCAGAAACCCGTTATCCAAATCTGGTTGCGAGGGAGGTAGCACGAAGACAAATCTTCTGCTTGCAGTGACCTGCGGCGGATTGCTCGACGGTTTGGCTGTTCCTTTGTGGGTGATTTGGAGGACGCCAACGGGTGGCATCGGGAAATGGACGGAATCGTTGAGGGATTTAGAGAGTCATGGCGCGACGACATGGTTGCCAGGGCCCTTGAGTCAAGCAGTCGCATCTATCGACATCTGAACTTGGAAATTGTGCCAGCCGACCTGCAGAAGAAATGTCACAAGTACCCACTGTGTGTGATCAGTTGGGTAATGCTCTTCAGAGGTGGTCTGCTAAGGATGAACTGTATGCCATACAGTCCTCGGGAGGCCACTCCTCGACGTGTTCGATGTCCAATTTGGGTGCGCTGGAGGACCCATCTTGGGTGAGTTCCGGGTTCGATACTTGGGATCAAGGCAGCTCAGTGAGGGTGAGATGTTTGAATGTTTAAATTTCAGAAATGGGTGGAGGTTGGCGTGTCTCGGCGTGACTGCCTATAACTACAAGAAAGAACTTATAACCCAGTTCAATATTGGTAACAAATCCCAAAATTATGTTGCTATTGTTCATCCGTTTTCTTTTTTTTCCTCTGTACACTGAATAAGTTTTTTTTTTGTCAATCGTATTTGGTATGCTAATAAACATGCTTTCTTCTTCTTCTTCTTTCATGGAAGTTGGACTCAAAGTTCCTTCACATTGGAGGGTGATGGAATTTAGCCTAAAGCTGCAAATGTGTCATTAATTTAACTTAGCGGCTATAAAAATCCTCGGTTAGTTGTTCTTAAGTAGTTATTATTCAGTATTCATTATTCTGTGCTTTCACGAATTTCCAGCTGGTCTACATGTTTTTCATTGTTCACTGGGTTTTTTAATCCGTTAAAAATTAGTAAATTCTAATTTAATTCCTATTCTTGTGACAAAATAATGTGAATACTTATCTTGAAATCTTGAAATTACTGTCACAGAGTTCTCGAGGATATTAATAATTGTGAAAGCTAATCACGTCTAAACGGGAACTTGATTTGACCAGAAGAACCGCGAAGTTCAAAAGATTTCCAAGCAATTTACCTACTTCTTGTTCAACTTTGACATAACAAAACACACACTGAGGGCATTTTTACGAGTGGGACGCGTCATTTAACCAGCATCAACTGGAAAATCGGATTAAGAAATCCATTTACCGAAAGTTCACATTAGATTTCTAAAATTCACAGCTCATAAAAACAAGCTAAGATGGAGAAGCCAAGTAGCGAGCAAGCCCAGTCTGCAACAATCAAAGCTAGAAAATTCAACACAGCTGTCGCTAGTGGAGCTAGTTCACGCTAAAGGGACATTTCCCCAACAAATGTTTGCACATCGCGTCTATATAGCGGTGACCAGTTGGAATGAACTGCATGAGAAGAGAGCAAAAGGAATCAGTCCAACGAAGGTACAAAAAATCGGCTGGGGTCGCCTACCTTGCTCTCGCCAGACGCTCCTGACTGGTCATACCTACACAGTTTCGAAACCCATCAGCGTGGGGTCAGGGAGATCAAAGGTATTCTTCGTATCATGAAATCCTTCATGAAGGGGTTCATTTCCAGGTACATTTCACAGGAAAATAATAAACCAACAATCATAAGTAGATGGAGAAATTGTACAATTTCTCAAAGAATTCCCATAAATTGGACCTCACTGAATCGAAATTAAATTCGCTGCTGATTGCACCGAGAGCAAATGCAATATTATTAAAAGAAATCATTCCTTCTATATTCAACTTCATTAATCGAGTTCAATTCACAATCATTTCACGATTTTGCTGAAAAACGCGAACACAATTCGAAATGTAATGCCATTATTCAGAAATTACTGCCAGAAACATCCCCCTAATGGAATGGATACTGGGTATCGTAATCTCCACCACTCCCTTTACCGGAGGGATCTCAGACTATTATTAGGAACAAGAATTAATGTGATCTTAACAAGTGCCCTCTCGAGAGCACTCTACAGCACCGTAGATAACGGGGCAGATACTCCAAGCACAATCTTCCCTCAACTCTAAGTCCCGGCCCTTCATCAATATTGATGTTTCCAACGAAGAAGCGACTTCATAAATATTCTTACTGCTCGCCATGTATATAATTTGCCGAATGTATGAATCCGGGATCGTCGAACGGTGACAGCATTTTCCGCCTGCTGCGACAAGTGAAATCCAGCGGTTTCAAGGGGGAGAAGCCATTCTGAAAAAAATTCGATCCTCTTTCATCCCTCACAGAGTTACTGAAAAATAAATTTCCAGAAGGGGAAAAAAATACTCTTGAATATTAGAAGCGTAGCTATTGATCAGCGTCGTTTTAACGCATTTTTGATAAAAATTCGAACTAACAGCATTCGTTTAGGTGTTAGTATTCTGAATTCAACCTAATTTTAACAAAAAGAAAACAAATTTGTGCATGAATTCAAACATTTTCGTTGTTTCTGATGTGATACACAACCAATCACAAATCACATGGCATCATCTATCGCGGATAGTCCGAGGCCGGCATTTATTTTCGGATTCAAAATCTCGACAAGGGGTGAAAAGAACCGTATAAGGACCGGAGAAAAACGGGGTAGCAGTCTCTAAGTGGAAAAACGGGCAAGTTTTAAGCAAGCATTGCATAAACCGATCACGTGAGAAGGTTGCGGAAGGATCATTGGAGTATTCAAGAGATTGGGGGCCTTAACCCTTCCCCCACCACCAACCCGAAAGGATTTACTGCTCGTTCGTGAGCCCTCCCTGATGGAGGAAATCGAAAAAAAACAGGGGAGTCCCTTGGAATAAAGGAGAGCCAGGGGGGAGAGAGACGACGGAATGTAATTATTGAAAACGTTAAAAGAAAAGTAAGGGTTTCCTCCACTGCCTCAAGAGCTTTCTAGGATGTTAAAAATCAAGGGATAAACCGATAAGATCGAGACCGTGTGTTCGGGTGGGTCATTTCTTAGGCTCCACGGACGGAATTAGAGTCCAGCCTTTCGGGAAGAAAATTACGTTCGTACACTAAATTTAGGCTTATCGTTGCCTTATCTGGTTCACTCTGTTCTCGGGAAAATTGAATTATGAAATGTGATAATGGCTACAGCAATGGGAGGTAATTTTCAGGGAAATTTATACATCGTAGACCGTATATTATATCGATTATCAGTGTTTTTCATGAATTGGCGCGCTGGAGTGACTAATGGACTCGGTATGCAAATCCTCGGTTTGGTGGTTGATAGATGCAGCGAATTAGGAGGTGATAGTAACGACCTCTTTGCTGATTTATGGACAATAATCAAGATGAGTTATTATCATGAGATTACACACACAACAAGTCTTTGCGTCAAGATATATGCAGACTGATGGGCAGTTATTTTATTTTTTAGTGAACTGAACTAAAATCAAGTTCAAGTTCTATTCTATTCTGTTTCTATCCCTAAGGTGGAAGCAAATATTTCTAGGTCCGGGATTAGTGGAATTTATAAGCTATGAATCCTGAAGAGCCTTAAATCTATTGAATAAGATAGCTAGACCCGAAATGTTGCAACCAGAGCAATTTAGCAGAACTTCAATAGAAATAGCACTTGGTATGTATGGATAGGGATGTACGATTACATAGTTAGTATGGGTGAACAGGTGTATGTAACATGAACAAAACAAAACTTAGTAGAATGTATGAGTTAGCCATCCACGTATTTTAAAAGTAGGTATACTGAACAATAATCAAACTTCCGGAGATAAATAGTAGAATAAGGCCTCTTATTTTAGTTGAGAGATTATTACCAGTCATCTCTCGATGACTTTAATACGGAAATAAGTTCTGTTTATATGATCCGGTGGACACAACTACCCACCTATCTGTTCTTACATTCCTGTCCATACATACCAAGTTCTATTTCTGGTTCCAAGTTCTCTGGTTGTTGAAAAAACTTCTCGCGCCTTTGTTGCTCATTTGTGCTTGTCAGTATGACCTTTAGGTTTCATAGCTTATAAACTCATTCGTATCTGGTTCCAGAAGCTCTACATGATCACCGCCTTATACTCCATCACCTCTACATGTAAGAGTAAATCGATGGAAGAATCCCGCTTCGCCAAACTCTTTTCTCAATAGATCTGAGGTAGAAACGTCCTGTGTTAAGTTTGACAAACGTCCTCCAATCTGCCGAGAAGTATCGTGACTTTTGATTCGAACACGTCACCCCAATACCCGTAGTGCTCCATCGCTCTTATATATATATATATATATATATATATCGGTATAAATATATATATAACTGCTTCAACACGAACCCAAGGATCAGACCTTACACCTACATCAGTCCTTTTCCCGAGACACAACTTCGATCCATTTTCAATCCCACTTTCCTGGCTGAACATACAGAAAACTGAAAATTCGAACACAAGGAGTAACTGTCCCAATTTCCTTTTATGTAAAACTGAGTCGAATTACTTCAAATGAATGGAAGTTAATGAATTCACTACTCGGATCGTTGTAAGTTCTCAACGAAACCCATTCATGGTAGACAGCTCGGATGGTTACGCTACCTAATCATTTATAGAAGGGAGTTAAACCAATTCCCCAAGAAACATTCATTTCATGAAATATTCAGTTCAATTTATTGAAGGAGTGAAAGATCCAATGGATTTCGAAATGTGTTAACAGCAGATAGTATAAATCCCCGGCTTAGTATAGTTTCTTTGTCTATCAATCTTTTCCCATATACCTTTGTTGATACATTTCGTTACTGGAAACAGTCTCTCGTAATTGATGGCCCCACGGCAATTCCTTTTTTTGTAAGTCAGCTATGTTATGCCGCTGCCTTTACCTTGAGAAGTCCAAATTATGGAATTAAAATACGCGACGAGAACGAGGTTAAGCAACAAACACATTCCTCAGCCTTCACGAGAGCTATTGATATTCAATTATCATTTAAACAGCAGTATTCACTCTGATTAAATGTGCTCTTGATTCTCAGAAGTAGCAGTTACAGAAGCTCTTGGTTTTCTGTTGGAACAATGGTTAATGTGCTATGTTATACCAAAAATCGTAATATTATTAAATCTGGGTTTAGGGGCGAAAATTATGCGAATAACAATATAGATAAGTGATTTGATCAAAAATAATCATAGATCGAAAATTCTCTTTATTTGAATCTTAACGTGGGAAAGAGAGGTTCAGCAGAGATGGGAAAATAAATAATCATAGGTTATTTTAGTAAACAATGATCATAGGAGAGCATGCACCCCTTCAATGAGCCACGGAAGGATATTCTACGCCTTAGGCCTAACCAAACTAAATTTAAACAGCTGCGGTTATTTCATTTCGGTTTCTTGGTGATTATGCACCAGTTACAACTCCTAAACAGTGTACTTACTCCAAAACTATTGATTTTCGATTGATCTAAAGCTAAATTCCTTGAGACGATCCTTGGTCAACAATATTTAAAGTTATATTATAAGAGACCTCACACAATCCAGAATTCAAGTGCCTCTGGTTTACTAACCTTTAGGCTAAAGGTTAATGGGAGCAGCTAAGGAAATGTTAATAGGCAGGTATACATTGTCAATCGTTATCCATGTCCAACCTTGTGCCAACTCAAGATGTAGATGAGATACTACAATCTAATTTATTATAACGATTGATCAAGTTTTATATGTCAGTTTGGCGGACCCCAGTCTACAGTGATGTGTTTAGTGATTAAAGAATTTCTGTGAGATATTATATAGGTATTAATAGAGGAGGAATTGAGGACTCCATTTGAACCACACTCTTCTAAATAAAGATCAATATTAGTAAGTAGGTATGAGTATTTAATAACAAAACGCATTGCTTGTGTTTTTTTCAGAATTAATTGAACAGAACAGAACCCCTGAAGTGTATGGCAACATAAGCTGGAAAAAACATGACCTAAATCACAAATTCCACCCCGAAAGTCGAAGCTTAATTTTATTTGTATTGGTTAGGTCTTCACCGGTTTTGTTTTCAAGTCTTCTATGATTAATTAATTAGGCACCTAACTGTTGGTTAAGTACCCAAAAAAAACTTCTTCGACAAATGCAGTACCTAAATGAAAGATCTGGAACTTGGTTGGAACACATGTAACCCATGAATGGGCTAGTTCCAAGCTAACCTTTAAATTTCAGCACAAATTGGTAATTTTTTAGAAAACGTTTGGAGATGCGAAAGCAAAACTCATGTGAGATATCGATGGATATTTGAGGACCAGCCCACAGCTACCGACCTCCAACATTCAAACTCATTAAGCCAGTTCTTTGGTGTACAGGTGAACTGCGAGCTCCACCATAAAGTTATCAGACAGAAAATTATAAATAATCCCCTTGCGGACGAATTTACAGCGTTTTTAATCAGGTGAATGAAAGCAGAACTCAAATCTCAAGATGATCCAAAATCATAAACGGCCGACCATTAATAAATTGTTCAACTCACTTCTGAATGATGAACGATGACTTTTGTTGAAATATGGGTACGGAAACTCGTCTTCTTATTTTATTTGGTCTTTAAAATATATTCTAAAGCACGGGAAAGAAGGACTCGAATAATAATTGCAGTCAAAGTATGTTTAGGAGAAAAAGAAAAAAATTTCGGAATAAAGAGTCAACCGCATTCTCCAATTCTATTTTTTCCTTGAAAGGCTTCAATACCCTCTAGTATATCTTAAGATAACTTTTGAGGGGCTGGAAGTTCGTTCAAGTGATTACAGATTCGCCTCCTATTCACGGCCTGTTAATTGATGGACCATAGCTTTTCAATCGAGCTTCCCTAATGACGTCAAAGGCTCCGCGAAGTGAAGGGTGGCAAATACCTCGTCTTAGTGACTCCAAGTCGATGACTTGATAATGGGATCAAAGAGGCGAATTGGTGGGAGGGGCTTGTTGGCATCAATTCTCCCCAGCTTTGGTTGCCAAGCTGACTGCAGCGGTATTTTAGAGAACCCCCCCACATCAAATGGCTTAGACGTCAAATGAATCAACCGAGTATTTGGGAAGTGATAGAATTGGTGCGTTCGAGTGGCGTTGTTACCACGAAAGGCTACGCCCAGATCTCGATATTCCCTCGAAACGTTATCGAGTCGCAATGCTCGCAAAGCAGCCAATATAACATTCTATAACAACATAGTTATGAATGTAATTGCTACTAAAGCTGAGTGACGCATGAACTAGGTACGAACCAAAGTACCTAGGAACCTAATAATGATGATTTATTACGTAGAATTGTCGCTTTGCAGTTGTAAATCTCCGAGTGATCTGCAATTATACACTTTTCACGTTCACAGGCATGACAGAGCTCGGATTTTAGAATTTTACCTTTTGTAACATAAAGCAGGGATCACTCCAAGATTTCCAGAAACACAAAAAACACAATGCTTCAATTTGCATGTACAACCGTAACTGCAGAAAGGTCAAATTCTATTTATCCATAAAATAGTCAAAGGGTGGTTCTAGTGGGAGGGTATAAAAAATATAAACAATGTGTGTGGTAAATGCAGTGAAAACTTGTAGTCGTACTTCATAATTCCACTCTTTATTCCTGATTAACACTTGAGCAACATGTCAACTATCTCATACGAGAGCTCAAGTATGATGATTCCATCTTCACGCATATGTAATAATTAGGAGGAGATAATTAGGAAGAAAATATCTTGGGCCGCGGAACTGGAGGGCATGACCTCGAGAAATGAGCTGGTTTGGACTTGGAACTGTGACCCAGGCGCCTTTAAGCAACAATGGCTAGTTCTCAGGGAGAAGTTATGGAAAGAAGATGGTCCCTGATGTTGAGAGCGACACTGTCTCGTTACCACCCTCGTTACCAATTCGTTATTGGGCGATCCACAGACCCTGGGGAGCCGCAGGTATCCGGATGCTAGAAGGGGCAGTTGGCGTTTCAAGGCGCGCAAGGGGGTTTATCTACCTCAATGGCAAGCTATTAAGGGCTAAAATAAATATTAATTCGCCTGACGTTGCGTGGGATGGTGATTCATGACAGAAAGAGGGACTACTTCGGCGATTTAAAAAACATATTTTCTCAAAAAATAGTGGGTAAAATTTGAATTTATAAGGGTCACAATACGGAAAAACGGCTAAAATCTACTATTTACTTAACGTTATGTAACATATCTCTTGTGAATTATATTTTTTTAAATTTTGACCAACCCAGTGCAGCCTATGGGCTACTATATTTATCGGATTTTGTAAAATCTATGTAATGTCTATTGTAGTCGTCTTCCAATAAATCACTTTCTTTCCTTTCTTTCTACTTCATAATTCAGTTGCCATCTTCGGAGAACATTATATTAACACGCATTACGGTTCAGTTAAATACTAGAAAGTTACTTAAAACTACAGTCGTACTGTGCGAACAAAATTAACGAATTTCCAAAAAGTTTTGCATTTTTCAATGAATTGGGCACTCGCAAGTCGTTATAACGCATTAGGAGTCGATGATGGTTGTAATACGCAAAGAGTTAGGGTAAAATTATAACCGAAGGCAAACAACAGGCAAAGCCCACCAGCTCGCCGCAGGTGCAAAAATATTAAATTCCACTATGTCAACTTCCATGAATAGGGTGGAAATAAGGGGGTCTCCAAAGGGAAGCCATCTAGTTATTTCCGAAGTCCTAACACAAAAATTTGTGTACAAATGGTAGTGTTAATGGGGTGACGTTACTTTTTCAAGTTCCAACAAGAAACTGAAGCTCCTGCCATTTCTCAAAGAACTCTCAGTACTCAAAAGAGCCCCCCAAGAGCTACGCGCCTCAGAAGAGTGATTATGCTGGACTGCAAATGTCAAGAAGTCTGATGGTAAAAGGATTTTCTCACTTCAAAGTGGGTAATTGACTCCTGTTTTTTCTCAAATGTACCTGACGGGGAAAAGGCTCAATGTAAAAACAAGGATCAACCAACGTTTTTAATGGACTGTTTGATCTTCAAACCATCCTCTTGGTGTAAGGTCGAAGGTAAGAGGGACTGACCTCAAAGTTATCTTTTTTCTATATTTTCCCCGAGGGAGGAACATTCGAGGGTTTGTAACAGAGGAAACGTTTCCGAACTCTTTAGAGTCAAACGTTGAACAGAATCCATCGGTTCGGGCTGGGTATAATGGTTGAAGAGATAATCTTGAAAACCACTTTCAGCTCCTTGGGCTCAACTTGAGGGCTATTCCTGTTCAAACGATTACACCGAACGATCTCCATACAAATGGTAGGTATTTATTCTCAACTTTTAGTTGAACCAGTGGAGAAGTCCTTCCTATCAGTATTCCTACATAATATTATAATCGTTGTACCTACAGCGCGTTCGTCTGCTGAAGTAGAAATAGTAATTTTAAAGTACGTTGTACGGAATGAAACATCACTTTACGATCTTGAAGAATCTCAGTTGTACGCGTGCAGAACACCTAGTGGAATAAGTTGATAAGCCGTTTTATAATTATTTTCGTGTTGTGAAGTCAAAATCGTGACTGAAATTATAATCTACATAGAACTTTTTGGAAGAATATGCAGCGTTCTTTTTAGTTTTAGACGAACTTCTTTTTACCTCCCCCAGTAATACCAATCACCATCACTGTAACAGCCAATTACAGTCAGCTTTACTCCATAGCACAATATGGGCTCCACTATATCTGTTATGAGATTCACACTGTTACCACCAGTGGTCTTATTTGTCTGCTGTTAACTCTATTGGTCCTCCTGAATAGTCCTCCCACAATCCACACACAGAGGTAGAGTGCCCATTTGCTATTATGGAATTTCCAGGGTTCGAATCCAGATCAAATAGTCGTCATTTTCTTCAACTCGTCCTGATTAACATGAGCATATACGTGTCAGCAGACGGTGTCCTGATTGACGTGATCAGACGATAAAACTTCGGCCTAATTTTCAAAGTTGAAAATAGTTTTATAGTACGAAATAGTTTTGCGATATCGAGTGTCGTGCAATGAGATAAGCAGACACAGTTCGCATACACGGAAAGAAGGCTACGTTGGATATTATTGGTAGACAGCGGTTACCTACTGCGGTCCAAAGATGGCTCAGAACTCAATTGGACAATTCGTGAACCCGTAAGTGGGCCAATTCCCAACTACCCTCTAAAAATTCCTGTACAATTCGAATTTTTTTAGGGGAACATCGCTGACAATGCAAGGTTATGTTTTTTTAATCGCAACATCCCCTTGTGATAACTTTTGGGCTGGGAAAAATATTGTTTTTCCAAAATCTATTTTAATTTCCACTCGCGTTGTGGACCTTTTGAACAATTTTTGTTCAGTGTTAGCTTGTGTCCTCGCTCTCAACAACTGAAAATGAACTGAAATCTGTAAGTACGTGCGGGTTAAACCATAAATGGACCCTTACGAGTTTCACCATAACGGACCGTAACTTTAATCTGCGCAAGCGCAAACGTGAAATCCACATGAAGGATACAGAATGATTATATTGACAATGGTGTTATGGATACGAGGAAGCTGTGTGCCACTCCTTGACTGACTTTTATCTTTTCTTCGAACATTTGAATAAAAGGCGCTATTAGGCGCTATTGCGAAGGGCCCGGACATGTTTCAATATTATCAATTCATTCAATAAATATTATTAATGATGGCAAAAATAATCTTTTATGAACCGTAATCACCGGTCAAGAAACCAGTACTATCCTAGAGCACAATACCTACAAATGCATGTTACCTATGCTGAGAACATAGTAAAGAAGTATGGAAGAATGGCAATTATTGTACATGAAGAATGTGCATGAAAATTTGTATTAATATTTATTGATTCGCAAGTACCTACTTAATTTTTTTAATGATCACGTAATATCATCATTTTATTAATTATTATTTAATTTGTTATTATTATTTTTATTACCTATTTATTTATGTTTAGTGGTAGGAATGTTGAATACTGACCTATGGACCTTGTGATTACTGTTATAACAGGTACCTACATCATAATTTATCGTTCCCAGAACGAAATTCGCTTGGTTTTAGTAGGAAAACACACACAGAACCATGGGAAGCAAAATTTTTTCTTTGCAATGAAAAACCGTTCCGAACTTGTCCCACATAATTTAGAAATCGATCGCTGTTTCCAACGAGAAAATGTATTTCGATTAAATTTTCGTTCCGATCGCGGTTGCGAGTGAGCGAAAACTCCTCCGTTGAAGGGACCGACGTTGACCGGGTAGGGGCGGCGAACAGACTGAAAGGGCCACGAGGGCAGCAGACCGCCCCCTCGTACCCTCTTAACCCGCTGCCGCCCCCAGAGGAGGGGAAGTGCAGTGTTCGTGAGCCCTACAGTAGGGCAGTGGGCTTCCTCCGGTATTCCAGCGAAGGGTGAAGGAGACAGGCGGGGGATGTTAACGAAACAAGGAAACATCTTCCGAAAGAGGATTCCAAGTATGCGCTGGACGATGGACGAACGCGAGCAAACCGCACTTCAGTACCACTTTCGAGTAGGGGAGCTTGCGATATTATCGAAAGAAAATATCGATATTTCGTAATATCGAAAACAGAATAGATACATATTAATTTTGCTAGCGAATTTTCAAAGAAAACGAAGCTATTGCAATGGGTCCAAATTTTTCAGAACATGAATTTTTGAAATTTTTCTATAGGTTAATCCGTTTCAGAGCATCCTGCATTCATCTCTAGATTTTATCATAATTTATATAATATGTGTGTGTGTGTGTGTGTGTGTGTCACTCCAGACGACATTCATCATTGGTTACATGATAAAAATTCCAACTTTTGCCAAAACGTTCGTATTCCCAAACAAAAGGATGAGTTCGAAGCAATTTTCAAAAATTCTAAGGGGGTCAAAATTCGGTAAAAACGGCTAAAATCGCGAATAATTTATATAAGATCACTGAAAATGGTGAAGAAAGAAGGATGGGAAGGGTGATTAAAGACAGAAAATACCGTTTCAGTTTTTTCCTTACAGAATAGGGGTTAAAAATTGGTGTAGGGCTAAAATCAATATTAATTCACCTGACGTTGCGTGGGATGGTGATTCACGACGAAGGGGCTATTTCGATGATGAAAATATTTTTCTCAAAAAAAGAAAGGGGTCAAATTTGACTTTATACTGGTCAAAAATCGGTAAAAATGGCTAAAATCACGAAGAAACAAAATGATATAATCTCACGAAAAGTGGTCCGGTTTCTCGCTATATCATCTTTTTACATAATAGCACTACACTACATAATATTTCTTTGAAAATTCGCTCTTACCTATAGCCATTCCGTATGACTGGAACTTTTTTTTCCATTTATTGATTCTGCCAACACTAGACCAATGGTAATAGAATCCACAACACCCACCAATGTGCGACGGCGTGAAACGGCGGTCAAACCTACTTTGAACGCTAAGTTTTAGTACAATTCAATAGCTACTCCTTTTCTACACCCTTAAAATAACGGTAATTGCGAAACGATTGTCAGATTTCGCAGAGTGGTAGTCGTCTCGAAACAAGTGGTTCCGTTTTAGAAGACATTCTTTAACAGGCACTACAAAAAATAAAAGAAAATCCAATAAAAAAAATAAATAAGGAAAAAAGAAAAATTCCTCCGTTGAAAACTTCTCACCCCAGGAACTACCGAAGCCCTTGTTCCGCTCTGCCTTCTACAAGCACAGCCTCTTGAATAGCGGAAAACGCCTCCATCCCCCATAAGGCCTCCATTCTCTCTTTAGCGCCCTTTTCATTTATTTATTTAAACAATTGCTCCTCACCGCTCCTCAACGCATTGTCGATAACTTTCGGAGAAAGTTTTTCGGAGAAAAAGCCGGACCGGGGTTTAGTTATCTTAGGGAGCGTTTTCATCAACAACGGGAGGTTGACTTCACGTTGGGACATGCCCGGAAACCAACCATGGGAGAATCAAGTAGTTGCAAATTTTAGTTATCTACCGAGATTTTTTTCGGGGCCCTCATCGATGGTAATATTGATGGGGGACACACGAACTGCCACAAATTTTGGGTCCATCTGAAACGCACGAACTGCCACAGTCATTAGAGGGGATTAGAAAGGGTCAACTCGCAAGATAAGAAACCCACGAACTGCCACAAGGGTTCGGTCAGGTAGCCAGTACAAGTCAGGGAAAAACGGGAATTATACTGCGGTTATCCCTCGATGATATTCCTGCTCTACTTGTCTTCTTTTCTGGTATTTTCGAAGGCATTAAACAGTCTTGTTACATACCTTACATTACATTCTACTAATCTATTCAGAAGTCCCAAACAACCTGCTCATTCACGGGATAGTTTCTGGGATTGTTTATCTTTTTTGAGATGCGAGCATCCAGATCGCTTGGCAATGCATTCCACTAATCTATTCAGAAGTCCCAAACAACCTGCTCATTCACGGGATAGTTTCTGGGATTGTTTATCTTTTTTGAGATGCGAGCACCAGCGAGCATCCAGATCGCTTGGCAATGCATTCCACTAATCTATTCAGAAGTCCCAAACAACCTGCTCATTCACGGGATAGTTTCTGGGATTGTTTATCTTTTTTGAGATGCGAGCGCTAGCGAGCATCCAGATCGCTTGACAATGCGAGCGGCGGAATGGGAACTAAACTTCTTGTACACCCACCGTCTTGTCTGACTGAACCCTTGTGGCAGTTCGTGGTTTTCTCATCTTCTTTCATATTTGGTCTAAACGTTGTGGCAGTTCGAGTGCAGCCATATTGATGACCTAGAATCCATAACAACCCGCCCATATAGGTACATACCCATTCCTCACACATTCACACACACATGCTGAGGAATATCAACAGTTTCTCACCACAAGAACTATAAAGCAAAAATTCTGATGGTCGATTAAACAAATGAAATTATAAAGTCTAGAGACCCATTTGGACGCATCATGTCCCGCGGGGCTATAAGTAAGAGCCTCCCTCAAGTTCGGCCATAACCAAGCTTTTACCTTCCATTGAGCGTTCAAATGCGGATCACCGAATCCTAATTTGGTTTCCGTATCGTACGAGCTGGACCCACAAGATACAGTTGGCAGTTTCCTTCGAAACCAACCCCAATAGCGGTGGACGTCGTTACAGCTCCGGAAATGCCTCCCTTATTGACTCTTCAACTGGGGACGGACCCCGCCTAATGCTGATAGATCCATTCCTTGGTCAATTGGAACTTCCTACGGCATCAAGTTTCAATCACTTCGGTTATAACAGTTTCCATAATACTGATGGTTACATTGCAATGTTGAGTGTTACAATAAAACCTAGTTAATAAATTACTGAATGGTGAATAGATTGGCTACTGCGTTCACTCAACTAGGTACCTGTAACGGGGTGAAAAACGCCCACTGGATTTAAGATCAGCCACCAAATACAGGTATTTCGTGCTACCTACCTACACGTTAATACAAAATAAATAGCCACTTCAACCTTCTTATTATTTGGAAAATACTATTAAGTTTCTTGGTACACCAATTTAGACAGCTCTATAAGCTGGAGGAACTTCAGTCTTATTCCCACCCCTGGAGGCTTTTTATACTTGGTTTTAAATTATTATCGATCATCTCAATTACAGAACCAGAAAGTCTAGAGATGGTGCGATGATTGAACATTTCAAAACTGGAGCTTTCAAGAGGCGTGTTCAGAGGAGTGCAGAAGCATACTTTTTGTCTTTGTTGAGATGAAGGCGTTTACTCCCAGTTGGAAGGCTCAGATTCCTCCTCCTCCCCAGCATACGTCACGAACGAGGAGTAGGTACATTATCCTAAGACGAGACTCTCCAATAAATCCGGATCAGACTTTTCCCCTCTCCGGAAAACCTCCTCTCAAGTCGACTTCTTCTCCTTCTGTTGAGGGGACACGCGGGAACCCGTATTAGAAAGAGATTGCCTTGAAACCCCCCAGATGCACGATGGAAAACAGCGATGTTGGAGGATTACGAAAAACTAAAAGGTCAAACCCTCGCACATGTTTTGTTTGGCAAATTGTTTGAGTATTTGTTCAATCAACTTACATCATCAATTAGCAGTACAATTAATACTCGAGCAGCATAACCAATAAAAAAATATAAAGTATAATATTATATAGGTACTAATATAATTAGGATATACTTTTTTTAGTGGTCATACTTTTTATTGGTAAATCTTTCCTTGCTTCACCTCATCAAGATGCTGCTGTCAGAGGTTTAGTCTTCTGAATGTTAACTCTCTCTGTGTTTCGTTATGAAGAAATTCGGTATGAAGAAATACGTGGCAATTTATATTTTAAGATGTATGAATTAGAACGTTAATGTCACGATTTTTTGCAATGGTGTCAATTTTCTTCTGTTCGGACCATATGGCCGCCCTAAGGGGAGAACTGCTGAGCAATTGGATGGGTGGCGTTCTACAGTATTTCACAGCTTGTAACCAAGTCTTGAAGCTTTGTCGACGTAAACTTTCGACCATTCTCAATCCTCCGCCCGATTAAACATCAACAACGAATCACAATAGAACGGATCAAACACTTTAATAGCCCGAAACAACCCTCATGTAACTGCTAGCAAGGATTAAACTCCCTTACCTTAGCGAGGGGTTCCATTATGAGCTTAACGACGGACTTTTACTCCTCTCAGCTTTTCGTCGGATGAGGAAACGCAACAACAAAGCTTCGCGCGGAATGTGTCGGAGGAAACGTGCCCAGGATCTGAAATGAAGACGGAATTCCTCTTTCTGTGCTGATTTATTGCGAGTTACAACGGGACTTGAATATATACCTCTCTCTCACTTTCCCAGGGAACTCCTCGTATTTTATTTCTAGTTGATGGAAATGGGCCTTTGGCTCGGCGTTCCATGTCGCTCTAATTGGCCAATGTACCACGTAATAGAATAAGAGGTTTACGTTTCGTTACAACATAAACGTTCTGTGATACGTGTAATACGTTCAGTTCTGGGCCCTTACTCGCTCCAGGTGACACCACATGAGTAGTAGGTAGGTAAGCGTAGCTGTTTATTTTACATCTGGATGTCAATCAGCCAGAGAAGTTGAACTCCTCTGATAAGTAAACAAAGGAACTGTGTAGTAATTTTCCCATTCCTGAAACCACAACCTTGGCTGATATGGGCTTTACTAATTCTGGAGCCCAAAATTGAAGATTAACTTCATATGTATATTATTTTACAAATAGCTTTAAAAGAGATTAAAGAAAAATGCGCCTAATTAACACAATATAATTAACATCAGACGTACAAACAACCCTGGGGGAAAAAGTTAATTTTGTGGAATAACTTCACCATATAATTGTGAAGTAGGTATGTTGTATCGGTTGTGAAGGGACAAACAAAAATATGTTATTTGTTTTTGTCTCTTGACCATCGTTATGAGCATTTTTACTGTATTTTCAAATAAAATGAGCCACAGGTTTGAAAACCGAAATGCCTGGAACACTCTGCTGTGTGTTTGAGTGTGTGTGTTATCGAAGCACCTCTCTCAATGGTCTGTGCAAGTTTTGAAAAGAGCTGGTACTTAGCTGAGCGAAACATGCGAATGTCGGGCAAACTCGGATGGCGCTGGGGAAATGTCACGTTGATCGCGGCAAAGTTAATTATACACCAGCGCGCGCGCTCTCTCGGTAGTAATATGACACAGGGAAAAGTGGGCATTTGATTTAAACGCCTTCCGACGCTATCAACCGCCCCTTTTCCATTATTACAACGTCGTAAATTCTCCTTTGCTGTATTTCACAGCATAACGCCGCGTCTACCTCGTAGGACGAGTGAGGCTGGCGGTAACGATTGTGAAGCGCCTCGTAGAGCTCTTTGTGTGCGAACGACAGGAAGCTTATCACGTAATGTCTATTATAATATCACCTGAACAGTGCCTGCTATAATGCGAGTGCAATTCATAAAGTTACCTAATCAGACTCAGAAATCGAGAGATTATACACTGATAAAACGCTCGCTCATCCACGCAAAAGTCCACTGGAACGTCGGTCTCCACTTCTGGTCAAAATGTTTTTGGATTTGAGCGTTCCTTCGAGTTTTAAAAAAACCCAAAAACCCTCAAAATAAGGAAATTAGGTACCATTTTTCCTATAAAAATTACCATTTTTCTTGTAACTTGAAGATTTATTCATGACGAGGGATGGTTTGTAAACCTCTCAACGTTAGTAAAGATATGGTTTGGTTCCACTCAGACATAAATAACATACTATGGATTGCATATTATAACCAACGTCCACAAATTTACGAAAGCGGCTAGGCAAAAACCCTCAGTGGTCTGCTTACGTTTTCTTACGAGAGAAGTCTCGAAGGTTGCTCTGGTCCAGCGCCTACACAGACAGAATGTGTAACTAATGCAGCCCCAAGTAGTC
This sequence comes from Leptopterna dolabrata, assembly GCA_954871275.1. NCBI lineage: Eukaryota > Metazoa > Arthropoda > Insecta > Hemiptera > Miridae > Leptopterna > Leptopterna dolabrata. The sequence continues at coordinate 19,196,305 of OX940984.1, read as the reverse complement.
TATGTAAAATCTAATATAACTGCAAGACAACGACAATCCAGCTGTTAGAGATGTTTGCATATCACATGGATACTACACTGGAGTGAAGACTCCATGCTAATTCAATTCACCAGTCGAATGCAACTCTTTTTTCCTATGGGATTTAGGTTCTTTTGAACTGTCTCTTACAAAAATGGATAAGATACGGTACACTAAAAACTGCAAGGCAGCATAGGCCGCATAGCTTATTATTCCGTTTTAGCCGCACATCTTCGAATGAAGTAAGTTTCGATTTTGTTTATTATGATACATACGATTGGTACTCTGTGTCACTTTTGGGGTGAAGAGAGGATGAAGCGGAAGGCGGAGCTTATGAGGTCAAAATTTTACTAAATAACAATTTATGGACGGTGCTACGTAATTTGATGAACTTATCACAGAGAACGGAATATTAAAATTGGATGGCTAACTGGTGATATTATTACCTTTTAAGGTGAATTACGGTAGAAGTAAGCAGGGATGGGTCAGCAGATTTTCGATCTTAATAATATGACATTCCCGAGTTTGGGGAAATATAGACTTATAGCTTGGTGATGTGGTAGAGGAGCCAGGGTAATGAAATGTGTATAATGCAAAACAGAAGAACACCGAAATATTACGTTTCACTGACAACGACTGCAACAGCTGACCATCGCCTTTCAAGCCCTGTAAGCAGGATGCGCTCCCGTTGGATAGCTGAAATACCGATAATTCCGGACAACAAAACGGCTGGACCGCATACCGCCCTGTCCGTGAGATTATGTGCTGAAATATCCTGTTTGAATAGAACTCTGAGCGAGTAGCGGGAAAGTTGTGTTGCTGCACGGGAAAGCTCATGTAAACACATATGGTGTTTAGCGAACCTCCCTGAATCCGGCCACCGTCGGGGGCGAATTGAGTAATGAAGATCCCATATCGAGGGCTTTTGTCACGAATCGGGAACACGGTCCCATGTACCGATCAAACTGTGGATAATGTTCTCCGCTCTCGGAGGTACGTGGAAAATTTCATCGAGGAGCATACACGTACTCCATCGACCGGAAAAGTCGTGCACTCCATTTTTTTTTTTTTTTTTAATTGCAGAGTTGCAGTCATGCAGCATGACCAAACTAGAGAATTTTCCAAGCTGACGGCTTTTGATTAAAAGCCTCTTCTACGAGAAGTTTTTCCAGCTGCGGCAATCTGAATATCAACCCCTATTTTCCACCTCTTGGAGATAACTGATGGGCCCTTTACAAAGCTTGCGGTATAACAGTACGGGAAGCTCGTTGGTTTTACATACATGATATACAACATTGAATAGACAAAAACTGAATAGCATTTTTTAACAATAAGGTCACAAACATTAATTATTGATAACCATACTAAATTTAGTAATAAATATTTATATAAGTAGAATAGTTTCAAATACAATAGGTTAGAGAGTTGGTAAATTAGTGAATAGACTGTCGAGGAAGTTTTTTTTCCAAAATTTGTTCCAAGGGTTATGCTGCATGACTGGAAATATTATTGCTTTTACGATCGCATCATAAGAATTTCTGACTGACACATTCATGTGTAAAAATGAATGAAAATCACCATAAAAACTCACAAAGAATACACTTGTTCCGTCGGTAACGGGAATCAAACTGGCGAGGTAAATTCCTTTAATTTTTCTCACATTGGGGTTGAAAAAAAGGATAGGAGAGTGAATCTTCAGATTTATTACAATGCCTGCTCGATAGCGCATTCCGGATTTCCACATAGCACTTCCTCCCCAGTTTTTTTCTCCTTGCAAACCACTGTATCGACAATCGACCCCCACAAACGGTCGGCGTAAAAACATGTTCTCGACTCGGTTGTTATCCGAAGATTAATGCGCGGTTTCCACGTTGCCCGGCCTGCGCATTAAGACCGACATGAACGGATTGTCGCGAATTTGTTCCATGAGACGGGGTCGGGAGGTTCCTCCTCTTCGCCCATATTCAATTGATTCGAAGGGTTCGATGCTGATTCGTGATTCGGGGGGGGGGGGGGGGGGGGGGGAGCTGGCTAATGAAGGGTTTTTGGCAAAGATCGAGTTTTTCAGGTTTGGATTAATTTTTGAGTAACGCTGCGAGCAGATCGAAATGAATTACGTAGTTGAGTTCCTTGGTATTAGGGCGTCGAGGAGGAACAGGGTAGTTTTAGCATGAACATGCTTTAGCCATAACCAAACTACCGAAAAACGTTACGCGTGTGAGTTACGCGAGAGAGGAACGAAAGTAGCGCGATACCGATAAACATCCATTGCTTGTGAAATAAGCCCTTAGGCTTATTTCTCCCCCCCCCCCCCCCCCTTCCACAATCCTACGAAGCTGAAATTTTACAGGTAGCCTCCTTAGGACAACTGGGTACGGTTGACAAGATGGGGTCCCTCCTCGATCAGCTGAGTGAGCTCTGAGGCTAATTTCTCTCCTCCTCATCCTTCGAAGCTGAAATTAGACAGGTAGCCTCCTTAGGACTGCTGAGTACAAATGACAGAATGGAGTCCATCCCTGCTCAGCTGAGTGAGCTCTGAGGCTAATTTCATCCCCCCTCATCCTAAGAAGCTGAAATTTCATAGGGAGCCTCCTTAGGACTGCTGGGTACAAATGACAGAATGGAGTCCATCCCTGCTCAGCTGAGTGAGCTCTGAGGCTAATTTCATCCCCCCTCATCCTAAGAAGCTGAAATTTCATAGGGAGCCTCCTTAGGACTGCTGAGTACAAATGACAGAATGGAGTCCCTCCCCGATCAGCTGAGTGAGCTCTGAGGCTGATTTCATCCCCACTCATCCTAAGAAGCTGAAATTTCATAGGGAGCCTCCTTAGGACTGCTGGGTAAAAATGACAGAATGGAGTCCATCCCTGCTCAGCTGAGTGAGCCCTTAGGCTAATTTCTTCCCCCCTCATCCTTCGAAGCTGAAATTTGACAGGGATGGTTCATTTTTTCGTTATAGGCAAATATTTGATATTCGGTGGAAATCATGTGAGCTGTTATGGGGTAATCTGTTACGAACAACCAATTAGCAGTAGAGGTAGAAAGGTGAGGAGGAAGGGTAGAATCGATACGTCACAATGTGAGCATATTTTCGGAAAGCTAAACTCTAGGAGGGTTTAACGACCACCGATTATGATGCGTCTTACAACGTTGCATTTGCATTTACAAACTGTTGTGTTGCCCGACGTTGGAAGTTAGTGCTGAGTCGGAAAACCTGGTGAGTTACAAATACTCAGGGCCGAGATGGAGAGCTGTGGAAATTTCACGGAAGCTACAAATCAGCCAGCGAGGGCGTAACGTTGAGTGGGCGCATGAGGATAAAGTGGTTGGTGAAAACCATTAGGAGAATTTCCTTTGCGTAACAACTGGGGGATCTCTTGGTTTTTATTTGGAAGTCCTACTCCACCTGATGAAGGTGATTTAAACCGTAGGCCGTTCGAACAAATAGATAGATGCATACCGTTCCACCAAATTCAAATCAGTTGAATATTTCCATTGAAGAAGAGTGGTTGGGTGAGAAAACAACTAAAGGATATAATCGAAAATGGATAGCGGAACGTCAAGTGATCCACCACCATCCAACCATTCTAGACCAACCATTCTAGATAAAACAACTGGGACAACGCCTATTAGGGTGCCGAGTTCGATACTCCAGAGCCAGAGCGTTTCCATTACAAATGCCATACTAAATTTCTCCCTTGAGAGGGAAAAACATTAAATCATGTTTAATGTTTTTCCCTCGCAAGGGAGAAATTAGATATAGTTTTTTAATGTCAAGAAAAAATGAAAGCCACAATTTCACTGAACTCTACAAGTATAATGTTGCATTTACTGTACTTATTATAGAACTCGCCATCAACATATGGTTGCTACAACAGAAGGTAGTAACTGTGTAGTAACCAATGAAAAACGTAGCTATTGACTCTTGTTTCTTTCGAGTGCGATATTCTTTATGGTTGCTACAACAGAAGGTAGTAACTGTGTAGTAACCAATGAAAAACGTTGCATATTTGCGTGTCGGAATTCACAGAATGACCCCCAGCCCTAAAACATTAAACATGTTAATATGTTTAATGCCTACCATCATTACATTATAAACAGTTGTGTAACCATTTTTAGCGCATTTTAAACTAGAGATTAATATGAGACGCAACAATGGTTTATTATTACTATCAACAGCTAACAGAACCCTAGTCCTAAGCCATAGCTTTTACGGTTATGCAGGAGAAATTCGTTTATGTTTCAATGAAAATTCAAGGAATTGATAGTGTAATTAATTATTTGCAAGCGTTGGTACACTCGGCGTATAAAATTAATCTGGGCTCACCCAGTACTGCGGTAGGGATCTCCATGTTTACTGAGTTCAAGGTATTGATTCCAGTTTCTGATTAAATAACATAACTTTTGGACCATGAAAAATGGGAGTAAAAACTGTCGACAGAAAGACTGTCAGAATCAGAAAGCAAAATTTTACCAGAAGTTTGAAACTTGAAATGTAAGTAGACATTTTAATTTTGGACGACAAGAATTTTTTTCCTCCCAAAACCCGCCAAGCTGTAAGGCTCGGGAGCGAAGATCAGATTGGTGTTCCGGGTATTTTTTATATTTTATTCCGCCATTTCTAACTGTCGGAGACAGAATGAACAAGTAGTAGGTACCCCAAATCCTGGGATCACGATACGCTACAGGGGATTGCTGCCCTACTGAGTCGCGTAGTGTAAATCAACCTTTGTAGTTTCGAGAAAAAGGAAACCACCTAAAAGGACTTGTGGAACTGTGCAAGGCGGGAATGGAGGAAACAACCATCAAACCCTTTAGGAACAAAGATGGAGAGTCCCGACCTTATTTCCGGCCCTTACCGGGCTTCCCCCACTCCAAATGGTGAGCTGATAAATGTTTTTCACGTCGATCGGAAGATTAGCAACTCCTTGGTTTTCTTCAGGAGACCCCACTCGGCGCTACGGCACAATTACCGCCGCGCTGAGAGAGGAAATTAGCAGTTTTATTTCCTATTTAGGGGGATAGTCTAATTGACAGGTAGGAGAGGGGTTGTGGAGTGGTCTTTCTTCTCTTACCATGTTCAGCTCCAAGTACTTTATTTCCGGGCTGAACAAAGGTAAAAAGCTCCAATCACGCAGCATAATATTGAGCGAATTTTCGAAGTATCTATGCATCTGTCTGAACTACCCTTCAATCTACCCTTCATTCTACTTTCATTACTACAGGGAATTTTCGTCAAACATTTTCCTTGGAAAAAAATATTCAGTTTCAAACTCTTTTTCATCAACTCTTGGGAAAACGGTAGTTTGAAGCCGGTAAAAAAAAAACGCTGCAAATCCCTGCACAACGGGTTATTATTTTGTATAGAATACCCTTCTGTTACAGATCACAGCTCTATGTATAGATAACCCGTCTATATAATATAATATATGTACTATTCTATGCATAATTATGTAGATCGCAGACCCTCCGTAGGTTAGTACCTAACCCCGTACTCGTTACTAGGTACCTACCTAAATCACGAGTTAAATGTTGCTAAAACAATTCTGCCGATGACAAACAGTACCTAACAAAAAGAAACACACATAATGAAGTTCTGAAAAGAAATTGTTGATGAGGAGTGAAAAAAGTGGCAAAAGTACCTACCAACAAACTCCAGCCCCTTCTACGTAGATGGTATAATGAACCGTTGTGTAATAATTTACCGTTGAGTAATGATTTACCGTAGTAATAATTTACCCATCAATAATACTTCAACGTTTGTTCAAGTTTCACTACCTACCAACAAACTCCAAAAGAGCCATCATTTTTCAAATTAAATAATATCACAGAACAACCAACTCGACTTCATACTCCGCCAATATAATCAGGTGATCCCTACCAATGATTGGCCGTATTCACAAATTCCTATTGTGGGCGCGTCTCTGGTTACGAGATTTGGTTTGAATTGTATACAATTTCATTCACACTGGAGTCGAAAATGCCTGTCGGTGCAAACTTCGGGGCCTTACTGTGAACGAACGGCTGGACGTACGATGCTCCGGATGGTCTTAAAAAACTCGCAAGTTCAAGAACTATTTAAAACCGTAAAAATATTTACGTAAAAAAATGGTATAGGCGTTTTGAAATTTTCAACCCCTATTTTGAACCCCTTAGAGATGACTCACAGTAACGTCGAGCTTCGAGGACCAACTAGACGCCGAACGGAACCTATAACCCGAATTTCATCAATTTTTTTTCATGGTAACTAAGAAAAGTGGCCCGTACGGCGTACGGCGGACAGACAGAAATATTTTGGTTTATTATTTTCAATAATGAACCATTGGAATCGAGCATGAAAAAAAAAATTCTTACCCCCCCTCAAAATTTGATGGTTTACGTTTCAAGATATGTAGAATCCAAAACTGCAATAAAAATATTTCTGTCTGTCCGCCGTACGCCGTACGCCGTACGCCGTACACCGTACGCCGTACGCCGTACGCCGTACGGGCCACTTTTCTTAGTTACCATGAAAAAAAATTGATGAAATTCGGGTTATAGGTTCCGTTCGGCGTCTAGTTGGTCCTCGAAGCTCGACGTTACTGTGAGTCATCTCTAAGGGGTTCAAAATAGGGGTTGAAATTTTCAAAACGCCTATACCATTTTTTTACGTGAATATTTTTACGGTTTAAAATAGTTCTTGAACTTGCGAGTTTTTTAAGACCATCCGGAGCATCGTACGTCCAGCCGTTCGTTCACAGTAAGGCCCCGAAGTTTGCACCGACAGGCATTTTCGACTCCAGTGTGAATGAAATTGTAAACAATCCAAACCAAATCTCGTAACCAGAGACGCGCCCACAATAGGAATTTGTGAATACGGCCAATCATTGGTAGGGATCACCTGATTATATTGGCGGAGTATGAAGTCGAGTTGGTTGTTCTGTGATATTATTTAATTTGAAAAATGATGGCTCTATTGGAGTTTGTTGGTAGGTAGTGAAACTTGAACAAACGTTGAAGTATTATTGATGGGTAAATTATTACTACGGTAAATCATTACTCAACGGTAAATTATTACACAACGGTAAATTATACCATCTACGTAGAAGGGGCTGGAGTTTGTTGGTAGGTACTTTTGCAACTTTTTTCACTCCTCATCAACAATTTCTTTTCAGAACTTCATTATGTGTGTTTCTTTTTGTTAGGTACTGTTTGTCATCAGCAGAATTATTTTAGCAACATTTAACTCGTGATTTAGGTAGGTAACTAGTAACGAGTACGGGGTTAGGTATTAACCTACGGAGTGTCTGCGATCTACATAATATGCATATAATAGAATAGTACATATTATATTATATAGACGGGTTATCTATACATAGAGCTGTGATCTGTAACAGAAGGGTATTCTATACAAAATAATAAACCGTTGTGCAGGGATTTGCAGCGTTTTATTGCAGTTTTGGATTCTACATACCTTGAAACGTAAACCATCAAATTTTGAGGGGGGGTAAGAATTTTTTTTTTCATGCTCGATTCCAATGGTTCATTATTGAAAATAATAAACCAAAATGAGCGATATTTTTCAAATTAAGGTGATCGAAAGTAAAAATGCGGCAAGAAATGAGTATCAGATCTATAGACATCTGACTGGCTACTGGCCCCAAGGAGGAGCGAAGCTTCGGAGGCGAAGGTTCTCAATAATGCTAACAACCCAACATTAGAAACGGCAAACCTTCGCAACCTTCAAGAACCTTTGCTGTGACTTTTCTTGAGCCTCTCCTCGGTTTGATTTTGAGGAGATGTTTTTAGACATTCATTTATAAATTTGAGGGTCATTCATCCATCCGTTGTGGTTCTGTACATCGTTTATAGTAATGCACTAGCACTTTAAACGGGATTCGAGTTGTACTACTCGGCGATTTACCTATCAGAAATTCAAATTTCAGTCTCGTCTCTTTATGTGTTAAATAAGTGTCAATTTCCGTTATTGAAGAGAATTTGCCCAAAAAAAGAAGGGAGTTAGTAACCCATACGAAAATTGCCCATTTACTGCATATTTTTCACTATATCAGTAATTTACCATGAAATTCAAATATGAACAATTGGTTGGCTACCAAACGTTTCAGTCACTCTTATCAAACGAGAGGATGGCTGGAGCATTAGTTCCTCAAAGCTCCGCTTTGGATCTTCTTATCTACCTGATCTTCGGACAAAATTATACAGCGAGAGTGACAACGAACTGTTGTTACACTGAGGAAGAACCTTCTCCCATGGTTAGAACTTAGAACAGACAGTAGATTTAGACAGATTTTAGGCAGCTATTTTTGCCTGTGCAGTGCTGCAAAATTTGGTGATGAATATGAAAGAGGAAGTGCCATCTCTAACCGCGGAGCGAAACAATGAAGTCCCAAGGCAAGAAGATTTAAATGTAAATAATATATATCGTTTACATATATACAGATAGACATACAGATAGATCTACGTATATATCGTAGATATGTGTTTAAAAAAAGGAGAAAATATTGTCAAGTTTTTGTCATATTAAGTATGTGTCATTCCTATATTTGATCTTTAGTACTGAGTAACAAAATTTCATTTCCACTTCTAGACCAACTCTAGGAGAAATATCGTTTCCTCCTGAGTTTAATTCTGTAAACGAATTCTCCATTCCGTATTTTGAAGCAGCTTGGCAGTATTTAAAACAAACAAACGTGCTGCAGACTGGAATGAGTTCGCAGTCAGCACAATGATAACGAAGCGTATCCATGGAAACGGATCAACGAAGTGTTGGCGGAAAACAGAAAAAGCTGTGAAAAATAAATATCGTTCCCACCTCATTTGAAAATTCTGAAAACAGTATGATAGAAGTAAATTTGAATTTAAATTTATCAGGTAGGTACCTTGGTAACTTAGTCGTTGGCAGGAACTCACAAATCAAACATGAGTGGCAAAAAACGTTAAGTGCTGATAAACAGACATGCAGTGCTAGAGCGGAGCTTGAACGAACTAATGCTCCCGCTCTCGCCTCAATTTTTTGTTTTAAATTATATTATTTATTTTTATTTAATACATGCTATATAATTGTTAAATACAGGAAATATACTTCCTCTGTATGGAGAACCGTGCACAGAGGAGTCATAATACATATGATCAACGAAAAAAAAATGTATATACATTTGCAGCTCTACACCAGGATTACACTAGGCACCGCATAAAAAGAAAAGAAGAAGAAGAAAAAAAAAGGAAACCATAGATGCTTATAATTAAGGAGCTTCACAACACTTCGTTTTCAATCAAGAATCTAGAAACGATGGTTTTGAAGTTTTTTTGATCCTTAACAAGTTTGAGTTCTAACGGAAGTTCGTTAAAGTATTTAACACCAACAAAAAAGTATTGATTCTGTGTCCTTGAAAATTTAAAGTGGGGAATAGGCACTATCCCATATTCTTTCGAACGAGTAGGTATGTCATGTGTAATGACGTTAAGTTTTGATTCCTTATTTAGTTGGATTATAGAAGACTTAATGTACAACTGGCGGAGATTACAAATTTTCAGTTTTTTGAATAGAGGTAAAGTATGTTCACGGTATGGTTTCCCTTCCATTATTCTAATGATAGTTTTTTGAGCTTTGAAAACCGTGGATAACATAGTTTGAGATGCACATCCCCAAGCTAGAATCCCATATTGCAGAAGAGATTGTACCAGCCCGTAATACACGGTTATCAAGGTGTTTCCTGAAACAAAAGGCTTAATCCTAGCAAAAACATAAATGAGCTTTCTAATTCGTGCTGTCAATCGCTCAAGGTGGATATGCCATCTCAAATGCTGGTCAATGTGAATACCAAGATACTTAACAACATTAGTTCTAGATATTGAGGAACATGAATTACAGTTCTCTACATTACAACCATTTCCATGTAAGAAAATTGCATCATTAGATGGTTGAGTTGCAATATTATAAGTATAGGTCATAAAGTTTGTTTTTTGTAAGTTTAAAGTTAAGCCATTCCTGTCCAGCCACGATTTCACAACTGACAAACCATGATTTGCTCTACTATAAACTTCCTCCCAAGATGAATCCGAGAAGACCAGGGCAGTATCGTCGGCATACTGTTACTTAATACTGTTACTGTTACTTAATTGTTAATCGTGTATAAATGATAGTTTGGTTGATTGTACGGAATTTTCTTGTAGAGCAATTCTCAAATTAAAAAAAAAATATGAAAATAAAAAAACATTAATTTACTTGTCTTTCTTTCTTGTTTTTGGGTTTAAAAAAAAAGAAGTCGAAGTCGAAGTTGGGCTCTTCAAGTCAAACTAGGGGGGGGAAGATGAGAGTTGTTGGTGTGGGACAAATATCACCAAGTAGCCTCGCGTGGAATATACACCTCACCTACTGCTCCGATATCTAACAGCACTTCAAATTCTCTGTTTAGTCGTTTAAAATACCTACTCAAGTAGCCCAAAAATGAAATATAAGTAAACATTTCTGTTCGACAATACGATCACCATTTGCTATAATAATAAGTGAAGACACTTCAATTTGGGGTCAGACGCCCTTACAATACAGTAAAATATTTTGCTATTATTTATCCAAAGGAATCCTCTTCGTTATTGACAATGGCGAAGAATGCAAAAGTTTAAAGGACTCGAAGCGTTAATAAATATAATGTGATGGTAGAGCCAAGAAACTGAATTAATCTTCAAATTGGAAACGTTAACTCACCCCACCACCTGCTCTTAAGTTTCTTTTTAAAAGTGTTGGGTCCTGGAAATTGAAAACTTTTTCTTTACTGTCCCTCTCCTCTCCGCCAATGATCAATTACACTTTAACACAACTTAGTCCGAGAAAGTAATATAACTTGAGGAGTTGGGATAATATTACCTTTTGATGATCGAGATTTCAATTTACCGATTTTTTCCCGCCGTTAGAAACTGTTGAACTGTTCCATCTCAAGGAATGTGTTTTTAATCTCCTCAGACGGAAGTGGAATATTGGCGGTAGATCCGCTTGCCATAGCCGCTAGCAATTAAAGTCTAGATGGGTTGATTTTCCCAAATATTTGACGTAAAGAGCACCTGGACCGCAAAGATTTATTATTTATACTGCGTACGAGCTATACGTATGCGTGTCGGAATATTCAAGCTGTGTGCATGGCATTAATAACCGACTTCAAACAATATGATCCACTAAGCTTGAGCAGAAAATTTCTGGTAGGTACGCTGTACCTATTCATATTGAAAGATTTAAGGCAACTATTTATTCAACTTCAATTCACTGGCATTAATTTTGAGCAGCCTAGTTGCAAATTGCGCGTGATTTGAACTCCGCCACTCAATTTTCTCGGCCACTTGAGAACCACTTGATAGAAAGAGATATTACGAGACATGATGGTTTTCAAATTCCCAGCGGAATTGATACCATGTCATTTTGCTCGATCATTGGTGACCACAAATTCTTCCATAATATGAAGACCTGAGCCTCCGCCCTTTGAAGTGTAGCCGCACGTCGCGTCAGAAGTACAAATTGCTTTGGAGAGATCCAATGATCCAATGATGAATCCAATGATTTGAGGAAAATATATTAGCGCAGGTTCAGTTGTCCTTTGGCTTGAAACAAGATAGCTGCATTAGGTTTTTTCAATGTCTTGAAACTTTTGCTCGTTCAAGATTCCATCTTGTAACAAGTAACTGGTCTAGGAAAACTTAGACTTACGTAAATTATTATAATAAAAAAACGTGTTTGCTTCTGAATTACGAACAGTTTGAGACCGAATTCCAGTCTTTACGACAGCGTTATATAGAACCCCCCACCACACCACCCTAAGCCCTGGCCCATAATCACAAGAGAAACCGCGGTGCGCGATTTTTTCATACTCGCTCAATCGCCTGGTGTATTTATATTTGATGGCAACCCCTCCCTGGTTAACTATTCATGACCTTTGAATATGTTTCGCTTTCATTCTTTATTACGTTCTTCACCTATGTTCGCTCCCTTTGTAATTCACTTTATAAGTGTAAGAGTGAAAAAAGAGTAGGTATTATTGACAACCTTGGGAAATTCAGTGGGAAAATGACATGGCATTTGTCGTTTTCTACTTCGACGGAAAGTAACGCCAGAGTTAAGATCACAGAAAAAAACTTTACATATTAAAGTTGTAGTAAATTTTATCCTTTAAAGTTCCAGTAAATTGTATCCTTTATAAATTGTACATAGGACTTTTTTTCTTAAAAACGAAATATTGAAATCATGGTAAAATTATATGGAAAATTAGTTTTCGTCAAATCCAATTAATTCGTTTAAAGATGGAGTCCACCAGGTGGAACACCACAAAAATCCGAACATCGTCACCCGATGTTAAGGTCTTAAAAGTGTGAAACTCACCAACTCTTCAGGCGATCAGGTTGAAGCGAGCTTTGAACAACCTAGGCGATTCACAGTTTTCACCCCCGTCCGAGTCCTAAATCACGCTTCACACCGCACTCCGCCAGTTGGCCAGCTGAGTTTACCGCTCTCCAGTCCGGGAACGGTCACTACACCGGTAGATGCTCACATTAATTACCTCCCTTCTCCTCAACTAAGCAACCAATCATCGTTCGACAGCGTTGTTCTAAATTGATCCTTCAGAAAGGGTTAATCTTCGACGAATGGCCACTGTGATTGCCTTCGTCAAACTAATTAAGCGTCCGTCGCTCTAATTAAACTCGGTTACGACAGGAATCAAATACTAATCGAGGGAGTCGTAACGTGAATGTGGCGTCAAACGATTTCGCTATCAGAGCCAATCGGCAGGTCCACTCCACCACTGATACAATATTATCATACATTCCCACGAGACTATTTATTACATGTCCAATTTTCATGATAAGCCGAACTTAAGCCAAATCTCAAACCTTCAGTTTTGGTGTGGGTACTTTACAACATTGCGGTATAATTTTATGAGACTGTGGCAAAACAAAGGTAGAAAGCACGGGCGGAGAAATATATTGGTGGATTGCGATATTAGGAATATGTCAACCTAAACCTGGGAATAAATTATACATTAATTTTAGATGAGTGAGGTGAATATACGAATTTTACACCTACACATTTGTATAATACACCAGTCGGTGCGGTACCTGGAGGTAACCCTAGACAGTAGGTTGACTTTTGGTAATATATTGTAACAAAGAACGCTGATAAAGATGATAACGAGTGGCACTGTGTATTTTCTATCGCAGTTCAACAATCACTGCATTTTCAACCTAACAACATAACAATCAACCATCTACTCAACAACACATGTGGGGTTGGAAACCCCCACAATATCAAGACAGCAGGAGAAAGGGCAGTGGCAGTGACCTCCAGTCTGAGAATACTGATGGCAAACACTTGTGGCCCTTCTCCAAAGGAGAGGAGGATGCTCATTACAGCGGCATAAGCAGTAATGTTATACGGCGCAGAGGTGTGGGCGGAGGCCCTTCTAGTCAAGAAATACCGGGACCACTTGCAACCAGTGCAGAGGAGGGGAGCCTTGCTGGCAGCAAGTGCTTATCGTACGGTCTCCCTGCTGTGGGGGTCATTGCCGTGGTCATCCCAATGGACCTACTGGCGATGGAGAGGAAGAAGATTTACCTCCGACGCTGCACGGAAGAGCCGACACCCCAAATTGGAAAGGAAGAGAGAGAGGTAACACTGAGGCAGTGACAGCTTGAGTGGGAATCTGATAGCAGGGGATTATGGACCCACGTGCTCATGGAAGCACGAAGAGGGATTTCTACGTTACAGTGTTCCTGTCAGGCCATGGATATTTTCGGACTTACCTTCACAACTGAGAACTAGCAGACACCGCCAAGAGCTGGTAGTGAACTGCAACGAATGACGGCGTCAACATACGTTTTTCCATTGCCCCAGATGAATCAGAGAAAGGGAAGTGCTGGGAGAAGAGGCGGGTGAAATCACACCAAACAACATGAATCAGAAGATGACCTCTAGCCAGGAAACATGGGGATAGCATTGCTTCCTACGTCGTCCGAATCCTCAAGTCAAAAAAGCTGGATGACTCCTCAGGTGATGAAAACTCGGAGGCCGGAAGAACACACTCAGTGGAGGTGTGACATCGCCCAGTGCTCGACCCCATCCCGAAGTAATGCTGAACAAGTGATTCCGGATGAGGAAGGTCAGTGCGAACCCTCCAACCCCCCCCCCCCCCCCCTCACGTCTTTTTCAAAATTTTCCCACTGTTTCCCTCGTAAAAGAAAGAAAAAATAAGTATGAGTTCATTCTCTTTAAAGTACATATTTCGAAATCCGGATGAATGGGTACTGGTCATAAATCTTGGTATTGTGCAGCTTCTCTGACGAAGAAAAAACATGGATAAACATAGTAGGACATAATATTATATGTATGTAGGTATATGGGACGTGATTGGTGAGGACGGTGTATTTTTTTGTAGGAGGAGTCGGTCTCTGACATCACATCAACAATCTTTGGAGAAAAACGCTAAATTCTGGCAATACAAATTCAACAATACAATGATAAAATGAATGTTCAATTATTGATGATTCGAGTTTTCGGAAGTGAAAGAGTAATGCTATATCCTGAAAAGGGAGTAGGCATAAAGATATAGTTATTCACTCATGTAGGTACATTCTAGGCTCAGAAACGACACGTACACCAACATTTACCAACACGTGACCCAGAAAGTTTAGAATACTGTGTACCTTTGTACGATAATCGAATATTTAAGTACCTACCTGATTTATAAATATTTTGTTATTGATTTGTGAATTTTTTCAGCAGCGAAATGCGCCATCTGAAACTAAAGGGTTTGGATCTGCCGTTCGAATGTGCCTACATGAGTAATGAGTTTCACGCCAAGTAGTAGGTGTTTTGCCGCAAATCAATAATGAATGAACCATAGATATTCAATCACATATACAATGAAACACGTCTCTTCGCCAGCTGAAAATAATTCTGGGCATGAAAGGAAGCGCTTTAAATATTTGCGTTTAAGTTGCTGACAACTGATTTTAAAGCAGAATACAGGATCTTCAACAACGACAACTTGCAAATTAATGGTATTTAACCGTCCTGTAATCATTAAACTTCAGTAATACCCTTCTTTGCCCTTGCTTTTAATAAAGAATTAGACAGTGTTATCAATCGAAACCTACTGATACCAATCAGAATGAAGATTTATGTTTACGATTTAATAATCAGTTTCATGGATCTTAAGCATTTTCGATTGGCAATCATATCGTTCAGAGAACAAAACCGGTATCATCTAGGACTCACGTGCAACTTTCCGTGAATGATAGGGCCGGCTTGTCCTATGTACAAGGTTGAAGCGGAGTCGAAGTCCAACTCTTGGGGGTTCTTGACGACGTGGACGCCCTCGTGGTGGACGCAGTTGAGAGAAATGTCGACGCGGTCCTCCTTGACGGAGAGTCCGACGGTCGTCCAGGAAGTGAACGCCGTCGGTATCTTGAAGGAAGCCAGAGTCTGGGACACGTACATTGCCGACGATGTGTACAGGAGAGACACGTTGCTGAGGTTCGGCCCGATCCCTTTGATGAGGACACCAAGCTCCACAACCTGCACAATCACAGGTAAAAAGATTCAAGATTAGACTTGTGTAGATTTAAGAATGAACGTGTTGAACATGAACGGACTCAACATTGGGGGTAAGCAATATACGAGAAGTACCCACCCCAAATTTTAAAATGTCAATCAAAACTACAGAATAAGATGAGTTATAATAGATAGATACCTATTTTGGATTGCACCAGGCAATCGTAGTTATTAAAAATTGCAAACATTGCATTTTGTTGGTTTACTGGATACTCTACATTTCTGAATCGAATCCCCACCGGGTTTACCAGTACTCGTTATTATGTTATAGACAAAGCATACAAGGCACGAACTTGCACACAAAGCCTAAGATGGGAATTGGAAACCTCACGGACCGAATACAGGACTAATTATGAACAGATAAATCATGAAAATTCTCAAAAAAGCGGTTCTTCTAACGATTTCAAATTTTTCGTCACCTTTCGCACAGTTGAATTGCTTTCTTTTTTTGACAAGAGTCACATTTTTGGCAAATATCTCCCTTTTTGTTCTGGGATGTAGTTGTTTCAATGCAGAAAGTAGCAGACAAATAGTTAAATGGGTGGTGTGCCTGATAGTGCAGAACTCACATTATTATGGTGAGGTTTTTAGAAAGAGGATGACCTCTTCTGTTTAAATTTATTTACTGGTGGACCGGTTTTGGTTTAACTTTCATCATCAGTTACTTCTGTCGCGGTCGTTTCGTTCAATTTATAGCCTTCCACCGCGATACGAAGGAATTGATGACGGTTGTATGGCTGAAACCTCCACTAAGAAATATAAGCTAAGGAAAGGGATCTTTCAAAAAACCTCACCCTATAAACAGACAGCTGTTATCTAAGCGGTAACAGTGGTTGCACTTCCTTCAGTTGAGCGGGCCTACCTTTCTCAGTATGCATAACCTACCTATACTTACAACATAATCCACGCATACCATCGGGAAGCTCTTGAGCAACCCTATCAGATGGTCCTTAGCCTACAGCCCTTAGCGTTGGCCCTTATTATTCCTTAATTCCATAAAACACCGACTTCTGCTATCTCGCTTCACCAATAACAGATCCCATAAGCCTTTTTCGCACCTGGCCCTATCGCCCAGATCCCTGAACGGGCTAATATTGTTTTGGATAAATTATCAACTTTTTACTTATAGTAATTCCCTACCAACAACGGTTATATATGTAGCATCATGATAGAATCAGTAGGTACTGCGCAACTACAGTACAGCTGATATATGTTACTGTTTAGCATTACGTGGCAACGGAGAGACCTCACAAAGAGAAGATTATCGTAGATCGTGTGAATAAAAATAAAGTGTTTTACATTATTATTTTGCAATGACGTGTTAAAAAAATAAAGTAGCTTTTGGGCAGTTATTCCGAGTTCCTACAGAATGGCGACGAGGAAGAAGATTAGAGGTAAGAAGACCTTTGACGACGATAGCGATATTGACGCAGCAGACACGAAAAACAAGAAATCCATTCAATTCAAGGATTTTGGCGTGGAAATTTTCAATACAGATACTGAAGAGTGGGAGAATTGGTACTACCGCTTCAGCTATGCTCTTCGGGCGTGTCGGGTGAGAGTAGATGATCAGAAGAGGGATTACCTCTTAGCTAAGATTAGTGCTAAGCCGTTCAGGATACTGATTGACCACTTCTATCCTAAGGAGTTGGAGGGGGTAAGTTTTGAGGATCTCGTAGCAATTTTAGAAAAGAATTACGGAAGAAAATACATGTCCCTTTGTGAGCGCCTCAAATTTACTCAAGTTGCTAGGGCGGAGTCCGAGACGGCTGTTGAGTACATTGCACGTCTGCGAGCCCAGGCACATAAATGCCAATTTGGCGATACAATGCGTGAACGACTCCGAGATCAATTCGTTTTCGGAATTAATGACGCGAGCTGGCAACAAGAGATATTACGCAAACATCCATCCGTCAAGAGTTATTATGGGATCATAAGGGCTTATGGGTGAATACACTGGAACACAAAAGATGAGTGGGAATACAGGATATTTCAAAGAGGTCAGGCCATAGAAAAGGGCGCCCACCAATGATTCCGGGGATATAGAGAATACCTAGCTGTTGAAAGAAAAATTATTGTAAAAACATAATGGCATCAAAAAGACATGGACCTGGGACCTACACACCCATGTAGCCCACGATACCACTGTGTCATCGTGCCCTTAAAACATTAACAGATTTCAAACACAGTCTTATTTTTAATCTTAAAATTGCAATGTAAGTTTTCTCACTGGCGATAATTCTTGTCAGGCAAGGCTAGTACATAATGTGTTTCCTGGTAGTGAGTAATTATAAGAATATTTTGACATGCATTTAAAGAGTTTGTTTCATTTCTTTATTTAAAATTTGTTTATGTACGTGCATAACTGAATAACGAGAGCGAGTTGTCCAACCATCCATGTGAACCCCTTTTATTTGAACCGCCATTGCTTAAGCGCTTTTAAAACTACACAAATCATTTGCGGACTTACTGTTTTGAGGCATAAAAGATCTTTGATAGTATTGATGGTCTTAACTAGAGAATCTGGCAGTCGGTTGATGAAAAGGAAATCGTTAGGCTACCGAGTATAATGCGATCGCCAAATTCCATTATTCACCGGGGCCAACGATTCCGTGCTGTTTATCAGGATCAACCTGGAAATAGCTCCATACGGCGTGATACCCTACGGGGGACAACGGTATCACAAATCATTCCCTAATGATTCCTGATGGAGGGGAGCAGCTAATCCCTCTTACCCTATCGCGTTGACTCATTAGGATCTTAGGGAGGAAGATGAAGGCCTTCGGATAGCGGCTTTTCCTAGAGGCAAGTGTAACTACCTGTATCAGTTATAAGCTGCGACAGGGGGATTTGCGGTTTGATGGCTCGCTCTGATAATGGCTAATGGTAGGTACCGTGAGACATCAGGCAATGCTAACGAGTAATTATTGTCTTTCCATGAAACGCCCTGATGTGTCACAGATTGTATAGACTAGTCATACCGTACTGGTGAAATATATGAAACGGACAGCGATTTTTGCGACCGACGGGCTACATCAGGTCAACGACGAGTATAACAATGGGCAGTTCCAGTGAACTCTTTTAACGCTCATTTCACGTGAGTAGGTACATGTAAATTTACGGAAGCACCATTGGGCCGAGGTATTTTGGTTGTTTCATACCCTCATTGAATCCGGAAATCTTGGAGTATGGGGTCTGAATTCATTGTAAGAACTACGTCCGACCCAGGTAGACTTTTTGAGGACCAAGCAAAGATATGAAGAAATTTTTTGAGACATTTAAAGTAAACAAATGCGCTAGAATCATATTTTGCACAAATGAGCAAGGCCCTAAATCTTTAGGACGAGTGCAGCTTACTCTTGATTTTCATGGTGTAGCCAAGATGCATGGGGTAGTCAACCATAGAGTAATACGTAGTTCGTGTATCAGGAAACATGAAGTAAACATAAAGGTTTAATTGTTATAGCGGATACGGCATCACGTAGGAACATTCTCAGGATTCAAAACTCGCCCATACGCGAGCATTAAAGCGAAGACCAATCCGGATTGAGACCGATCCTTTAACGACGTTAGAGTCAATTTGACTTCTCTCTCCAACCACTTCAACCTACGCGCCCTCGTTTGACAACTAACAAACTAATTATTATTCTCACTCGATGCGCCTCTTCCTCCTCTGGTCCCTCTTCAAAACCCAGGTATGTAGTACGGAATTAACATTAGCTGCCGCATAACGAGGATTGCCTTTGGGGGCGGCCGTGAGGGGCGGGGAAGAGTGAAATGCGAAGCACGTAATAATGGGAGTAGCTGAAGCTTCTCCTGGGCAGGTGACAAGAGGAGAGGGGAACCTGGAATTTCCCGTTTCTAAAGAGACACTGCAATTCTGCCGTCCCAGGGACATTCAAACCTTCCTACCCCTTTGGTGTACTTTTGTGGCTTTAAACGTCACTTTAAAATATGTGATTTGGAGATCTCACTGTAAAATCGAGTTGAGGTTCCATCACGCCCCAACAGGCCAAGAGCCTTCAAAAAAGGTTACCCACTGTATGAAAGGGAATGAAAGCACGGCCGGTAACATTGATGATTAACTAGGAAATGCAAGTCTGCAATCTAAATTCCCAAGGAATCAAACATGACGCCCATTCAAAATTTGAGAATAGTTTTAGCCGATTTCATGACGATTTTATCTTTGAGCCACTCTGCTCAGACAAAACCCAAGTCTGCCACTCATAATTGGTTGGTTGAGCATACGAATATCAAAATACGGGTTTTGAGGGTTCAAATTCCATTAATTTAATAGCGATTTTTTCATTGACCCATTGACTCAGCTCATCAACCCAAATTCTAAAACCCAAGTCTGCCAGTCTGCTACTGATAGTGATAGGGTAAACTGTGAGACATATTTCCAAATGACTGAAATTCCGACCCCTCAAAACAAGATTTTTTTTTTAATGTTTATAATAGAGGTTTGGTACTGGAAGAATTACATTATAACTATTGCTTCTAAAGTAGGAACGGTGCGTAAACTCCATAGTCAATTTAACGGAGGTATAATGGGAATTCCACTGTAAAATCAAGCTGAGGTTATAAAATACCACGCGAAATCTAATTATTGAGACAGCTCATGGACACAAGACCTCTTGGCTTCGTGGAGTACCAAGCTAATACCAGTACTAGGTCAGTACATGCTAATACCAGTACTAGGAGTCATAGGCCACGGTATGACTGTTGAGTTTTCCTACTCATTCCGTGGAGTCCCCAAATTCGAGTAATGTCGATCAAAATTAGTTAATAGGCTTTTTTTACACTGACAAAGGAAAGATTCACAGCAAAACACTATAAACCGTTAGCTTTAGCTACAATATCAGTTTATCCCATAGTACCGCTCCGTCCTAGGAAACAATTCAGCGTCCAACCAGTTTCAACGGCGAGGTCAAAATGAAACATCTGATTCAGACAATGAACTTCGCAGTACACTCGCAATAAACTAATAACAGCAAGCCGTAGAAGCTGGTTGAGAAGCCATTGTCGTTCTCTCAAACCCTATACTACGAAGTTAGGGCGATGCCTGATTCCGTTCCGTTCACCGGCTGCAGGGGTCTTTGGTCGGTGAATTAGAGGCAAGTTATTCTATTAAATTCAGAACATGGCCTTTCAAACTGTGCGGGAGCACAATCTTCTGTACAAGTTTTGCTCTCCGCCATTGTTCCTACCTGAGTAACTTGGGCGGAGGTTCATTTGAGTAAGTGCGCGCTAAGGGAGAGGGAACATCTATGATGTCATTTACTTCGAACTGTCTCATCCCGGCCTTAGTCACTCAAACCGCACCAATCAATCAACCAAAACTCCATTACTTACACCCAAAGCTTACACTAAATATTTGTAAAAGGCTGCCTACAGAATCCAAAAGAAAATTTTTAGCACCTCTCAAAAATTGTTGGTTTACGTTTCATGGAACGTAGATCTCATAAATCGAATAAGAAAAATGAAAAAGTTCCAAAGAAAATACTAAAAACAAAAGGTTTATTCGTTTCTGTAAAGGTACTTGACCACTGAGGGTGACCTTCTAATAATCCAAAATCCATAGAAACACGACTACCCGATTCGAATGCGCATCTGCAATTTGTTTTTAAGGAACTTCAACTTGGGGGTTTTGCAATCTCAAGGGTAGCGTCATGTGCATGAGAGGGTATCGGAAAAGGTGGATACCCGTAGAAGAGCTGATAGGGTTTGGGGATGTAGCCGCTGTACGTTTAGGGACAGGAGAACGGTCAACCTCTCCCCTAATAATACCCCTATAACAATGCACGAGGACCCCCTAATAATGAACAAGAACCCCCTGAAATCCTGAATAATACGAATACGAACCTGAATAGTACGACCCTGGAACTATTACTCTGGAAGTCATAATAAATTTGGTTTTAGTACTTCTTATTTCTGTTCAAATGTGGAGGAAAAACGCTACAATTTATTACGCAACGGTTTATTATATACGTATACATAGATGCCCGTTCTGCGTAGATCACTGTTTTCTGAGGTCAATACCTACCTTCATGATTCCAAAAGCCATAAATCGAGTACTGGAGCCGGCCCGGGAATTGTTTCATAAAAATGCGCAGGATTCTATAATTCAATCATCAACTATTTTTTGCTATTCATGAAGCATAACGTTTGTTCAAGTTACAAAAGCACCTATCAACAAAATCCAAAAGATCCATCATTCTTAAAATTAAATAATATCACAGAACAACCAATACGACGTTATACAGCCATCTGTGATTATAATCAGGTGTTCCCTAGCAATAATATCTGGGCCGGATTTACACCGTTTCGTTCGCGATCATGTTGAAGAAGCTTTTTAATGCAAACGAATGGCTGGTAGTACCTATGGAATTATTTCGGAGAACTGATTGTTGAAATTATGGGATTCCACCTTGAGAATGGCCACCAAAACTGCTATTGGTTGGTTATACTGTTCATTTGGTCTTCCTTCAAGTTATTTCCCTGGTCCACCACCTCAGCACTGGGGTATTTTGTTGCTGGAAAAAGGGACCATTAAAAATTATTACAGGTACAATGTTCTGACCGGTGTTTTCTCTAACCAATCGTTTTGAGTATGCAAGAGTTGACGAGTGAGTGTACCCACGAGTGTGACAATACGATATCGATGTTTAAAACATCAACCGAGCGCCTCTTTATAAATATCCCTTTTCAATGCCTATATCCATCGTTCCGTTCAGTATAGATTCGGGAAATGCCAACACTGCCAGACAAAATTTACAGCCTTGAAAGGTGGAGGCCGAGGAACAGACTCGGAAGCTACATGCATACGAGTATTCTTGTAGCCCTTGGCAATTTTACATCGACCCTCAAGGCGGCATCGATATCTAATACTCTAATAGCCAAATATTCGCCTGTCAGTCTGTGTCGAAAGGCTACGCCTATTTTAATAAGATTTACTGCAAAACGACGGCCTAGGTCTTCTGGAACATAAGGCTATGACGAGAATCCTCTAATTCACCTCTTCCCGGTGAAACATAAGGCCGGGACCAAATCATGATGCGTCCACATCATGGTAGGATTATTTTCCGTAAGTGACAAGTTAGAAAGAACTTCACGCGAGGAATCCAACGACACCAAATCGACTTATGAGATTTGCCTACTGTAATGGTATAACAAAAGTGAACTGGAAACAAAAAATGAATTAAGGGAGTTTCTAGTCGATATATGACAAATAAATACAACCACCATAAAAAAACACTTGATCATCTAGTTTCAAGTCATCGTTCGTATTTAAAAGGATATCTCTGAATTATCATTTTGATATCTCACTTCACATCATAAGAGTTGAGAAGTTGCATTATTTCTCATGAAGTGGTGAAGTGACATCTATTCAACATTCAAAGTATCAAAATCGTCATGTTCAACACTATAGCAAAGTGTAAAGAATATCTTTCAAAAACCGCCCAACTCTGTTACTCAAAACCGTGGTACAATAAAAGAATTATACTAAAACCAGAAAATCATCAATTGAACAGGATGACGCGTCAGTACTTACATTGTCCAACGGCGTGGTGACTGCGAATAAAAATCCTCCAGCTGGATCGGCCAATTTCAGAGTGAACGCTATTGAAAATTCTGGGTAGAATTTTTCTGGGAAAAACAGTCGGTAAGGTGCCTTTATGTCAGACCCTGGGCGAATCCCTGAAAATGTAGAATTTCAAAACTGTGAAATTCATTAGGTAGGTACCTATCAAAAAACTATTATTTATTACAGTGTTTCAAGTGGGTTGAGAATTTATTTCATTTTATTTTATTTTATTGACTGACACGGGCAAAGCCCAAATTACAAGGTAAAAAAATAAAAGAAGATAACATAATGTAAAGGAGTAATTTATAATAAACTTAAGAAAGTACCTACTTGATTGAAGAAAAACGGAAACTGAATGAAACCAATGATGAAAATAAGTAGCTAAAGGAAGAGACATACTTAAAATAATTGATACACAACATGCATGTTGAAGGTAACTTATTTAAATCAATTGTCTTGATCCGATTTACAGACCAGCTGAAAAGATCTAGCTCTGGATTTAGATTCAGAGGGAGTTAACTAGGCGAGGGAGATATAGATTCCGAAGGGAGATATTTATGATAGGTTGAAAATAAGTCCCTTCACAGCAAATTTTCGGAAATCTATGAATATGCACGTCAGAAATTTATGACCATGTGCAACACACGCTTTTATCTGTTAGGGAAAATCACACCATGTACTAAAAATATTTGCGTTATTGTTCTTTTCTCCGAAAAGTCGCCAGTAGCACTAAAAATAAGGTTTGATAGTTTAAATTCAAATATTTTAGGATTTGTTGTCATGATTTGAACCAACTTAACTTTCGATATTTTTTACTGACATTGATCCTTCTTTCCAACGCTTCCAATATCGAGGAGTTGATATCGTAATATCTAAAGGACTTGTGCGGTATCGGGTCGTACGGAATGTTATGCTCAACGTCTAATTTGGGTCCTTATCCGATAAATCCCCTTCTCCTGGGGAAGGCCTTGAGCGTTTCAACGTCGGTTCTCAACAACAAACCCCCTTCAATTGGTTCTTTGAGAAAAGTATTGATTGGTGGAAACCAAACCTCTCAGTAGACATCTAATGTGAACACACATGAAGTATTGATTCCTAAGTTAAAACTCATCATGATTCGGCGTTATGGCGAGTGGGAGTCGGACTAGATATACCTAAAGAAAAAACCCCACATTTGAAGACAGACATGTAGGTACTCTGTTAAATAGTCCCGATTTCTGAGCTCACCAATTACAGCGTAGGTATTTATTCAATCGCTATAACAAAAAATAATGATACGATAATCTTGATGATACTCAACTTATATTATTCATGATAGTCAGTAGAATCCCGCTAATTCGAATACCGTTAATTCAAAGAATATGCTCGGTCCCTTGAACAAATCGCGCCAATTCTAATAAAACAGATGTATTCGGCATTTTGAAGGGTTTTTTTGCGAGCTAAGTAACCCTCATTAATTTGAAATTGTCGACTGTTATCATCAGGATGCTCTTTTTTCTCTTGTTACATTACAGAAATTTGAAGAAAAGAAGAAACCTCAATAATTCAAGAATTTTTCATGTGACACCCCTAATTCGAAATCTCCCTCATTACAGTGCCCCACTTATTGTAATTTTTGGCTGGTCCCTTGAACATTCAAATTAGCGGGATTCCACTGTACCAAATAAATCGTCTGACACTGAATATAGTTACAGAATACCGGGACGAACTTCACTGAACACAAGTTTGTCAGTGGTGAGATATGGTTGGTTGAACTGTATCAATAACACACAACAATCCGATCTCCATCGGCTGACATCACGCAAGAGTTAGACCACACGAGAAAGAACTGAAAACAATGAAAGCTTTTTCCCGTTTGTTGCTTTGTTCGCCCACAAATTGACGACCTAAGTGGCAACCCCCCGCAAGCCAACTTTTCAAAGGATTTCCAAGTTCGCCTTCTAACTGATCCATTAGATTGTTCTCTATGTCCCACATCCTTTATCTCTCCGGCCTTTGGTAGATTCTTTCTGTTCACCGACATATGGCATGTAACAACATAATAATATATGCGCATTACGTTTGCACGGGCCTCTTAGGGCCCGTGGCCAGTAACGATGAAGTAAGGTTCCAATTATTAGCTTCTTTTTGATGAAGAATAAAGTCCATTTTTCCAACATTCATGTTTCCAATACTCATGACGCCACCAATATTTGAACACATCCAGTTACTAACTTACTGAATTGAAAACAAATCGAAGTACGGTTGACGAAGTATGGATTGTTTCAAGTCATCAATGAAATATGAGCATGAAATGAACATAGCCAAATATTTTGAATTATCAATTTTTCTCATTCATTTAGGCAAGAATGGGGGTTTAGCTAATTAACATCCTTGTCCTTCCAGCATCACATCAGCTCACAGTACTCTGAAGAAGACACCACAACAGCGCCAGCCTTACCCCTGACCCCCACAGCGTGAGGGTGTGTTTAATAAATTTACTGATTGATCAATCAAGGTAGAACAATCAAAATTACATTATTCCCAGTTTAGACATAGGTACTGCTCCTTGTGATAAATTTTCGAATACCTAATTATGGTGAATTTAGGTTGCTGTGAAATTCACCATGAGAGGTGGAGGTAGTTGGATAAAGGATAGGAGTGAATTTAAAGCTAAAATTGATGTGTGTGATTTTTGGTGTGTTTGCGGTTAAGGGCGGACCTCCACCGAGCGTGTATTGAAAAAGTTGAAGGTAATTTAAGTAAGTGAATTTGATGGCATGAAATTTTGATTGTGTGTGTGTGTGTGTGTGCGGTTAAGGGTGGACCTCCACCGAGCATGTGATAAATTTCGTCAGGTTGGTTAAGGGCGAGACCTCCACCATACCTGACTAAATTTATGTGTGTATTTGAATTTAATAGTGAGTGTTTGTGCGGTTAAGGGCGGACCTCCACCGAGCGTGTATTGAAAAAGTTGAAGGTAATTTAAGTAAGTGAATTTGATGGCATGAAATTTTGATTGTGTGTGTGTGTGTGTGTGTGCGGTTAAGGGCGGACCTCCACCGAGCGTGTGATAAATTTCGTCAGGTTGGTTAAGGGCGAGACCTCCACCATACCTGACTAAATTTATGTGTGTGTTTGAATTTAATAGTGAGTGTTTGTGCGGTTAAGGGCGGACCTCCACCGAGCATGTAGTGTGTATCATCCGGATCGGTTAAGGGCGAGACCTCCACCAGATCCTGATGAAATGTGTGTGAGTGAATTTAATAATGAATTTGTGTAGCGAGTGTGTGCGGTTAAGGACGGACCTCCACCGAGCGTGTAGTGTGTTTCATCAGGGTTGGTTAAGGGCGAGACCTCCACCTAACTCTGATGAAATGGGTGAATGTGAATTTTACTGTGTGTTAATTTACTATGCGAGCATTTGAGAAGATAGTTTTAAGAGAGGAGGTTTGAGGAGAGAGAGAGAGTAGCCAGCAGCTAGAGGAGACGTAGAATGGCGAAAATGGCGCAGGATCCGGGGTTATATAGACCCTGAAGTCCCCACCCTGGTGGTGGGGTTTCAGGTTGAGCCGGATCCTGCGTCGGTTGCCCCACTCTTACCGTTTATTCCCAGAGCCTTATTTTAACAGGTTGTTTTTGGTGAGAACTTAATTCTAGTGAGTTGGAGTTCCGGGAGGGACTCACGACAGAGGTCCCCCCAGTTTGAGCGAAAAAAACAAAATTGTGTGAGCTGAGGGCGCAGAGTTACATGGGCTGAAGGCAGTGAGAACAGTAGTGGGGCTGAAGGCGGAGGTTTACAGGTGCTGAAGGCAGAGGCGAACAATGGTATGGCTGAAGGCGATGATGTATGGGTAGACAAGGAGAGTACAGGCGCTGAGGGCGGCGGCAAACAATGTGTACGCTGGAGGCGACTTACGACTAGGATTGCTTACATGCTAGGGTACAAGGTGTATGATGATTATTGATAAGGTGGGTGAGGAGGTATTTACAGTGGGTGTGGGCTTAATGGTATGAGGTACAGGATGAGAAATATACATGTGCGAGCTTATTGATAAGGTGGGTGAGGAGGTATTTACAGTGGGTGTGGGCTTAATGGTATGAGGTACAGGATGAGAAATATACATGTGCGAGCTTATTGATAAGGTGGGGGAGGAGGTATTTACAGTGGGTGTGGGCTTAATGGTATGAGGTACAGGATGAGAAATATACATGTGCGAGCTTATTGATGAGGTGGGTGAGGAGGTATTTACAGTGGGTGTGGGCTTAATGGTATGAGGTACAGGATGAGATATATACATGTGCGAGTTTAGTGAGACAGTGGGTTACGCACAGAGCAAGAACGATAGGACGTGTGATGCTAACATGAGGGTCAGGTGTAGTAGGTATGCTGCCACGAGCGAATTTGGATATGGCTGGTTGAGATAGTAGAGGGAGGTGCAATGGAGCGGTGCGATATGGACATATAGGTATGCGTTAGGCGGAGAGAGGTAGCTGAGAGTCATGAGTATTGACATTAGAGACAAATGAATGTGGCATACGTTAAGTTGTGTCCGCATTAGACAGGTTGCGTATATAACTGCGGATAGAATGAAGGTGTATGGGGTAGGGAGGTTGGGAATGGGAGAGGCCGCGCAGAATGTGAGGGAGGAGTGGTATATGTAGGAGAAGTAGAGGAAGAGAATGGTGAGGAAAGATGAGCGAGTGAGCGAACGAGCCTTGTGTAATTAATTGGACACACGGTACGGGAGCCACACGAGGCCCCGCCGTGAGACGGACGGGCGGGGCGGTTAGTCTGGGCCGCCGGGCCGTAGCGTCGCCGCCTCTCGCGTCTCCCGAGCCGGACGTGCCCGGCGGAGGCTATTGGGGATATCCCCGGCAGTTTTGGAGGGCGGGGGGGGGCGTGGTGCTGCTGGCGGGGTCGCCGGACGCGGAGGCTGAGCGGGCGAAGGCGTAGCCGGAGGTTGAGGGGGGGTCCGGTCGAGTGTCCGAGGGTCGGACGGGATGTAGGGTTCGTGTACCCCGGTGGTCTGCGCGATTTCGAAATCGTGGATGATGGCCCACCGGGGTAGGCGTAACTGCCGGGGCCGGGGAGGTAGTCCGGTGATCCGTGGCGGTGGAAAAGAAAGCGGGTGAGGGGGCTCGGGAGTCTGACGGATGGGCGAGAGCGGTGTGGGGGCGAAGATGTCGCGGAGGATGGGGGCGATCACCGGGTCCGAGTCGAAATCCGGGTAGTCGGGGGACTCGTGACCCGGGAATTGAGACAGGGGTGACGGGGAGCGCAGTGGTGCGACATGTTTGGTGGTTGGAGAGAGACTGTGAGGAGTAGCGGGATCGGGGAGAACGGGTGCGGGTTTACAGCGGACTAACGGGACTGTATAGGGTTTCCCGTCAATTAACAGGGCGGCGGTGGTGTTTGAAGTACGGATTACGGGAAAGGGACCGGCGTAAAGTGGTTTGAAGGTTTTATGCATTCTCGGTTCTTTGAGGTACATGTGTGTTGCCGAGTGAAAGCGTTTGGGGTAAGTGGTGTCGGTTTTAGGGGCTGAGGTTTGGGGGGGGTCCCTGTTAATTGACGGGGTGGTGGGGGGAAACACGTCAGCGGGTAGCCGTATCGGGTCTTTAAATACCCGCTGGGCCGGGCTGACGTCATCGGAGGGGCGCTGGGAGGTTCGGAGGCTGAGAAGGATGTATGGGAGGTGTTTGGTCCAAGAGGGGGTTGAGGCGGAGGTGGCAATAGCTTGCTTGAGGACGAGGTGCCACCGCCTTATCTTGCCATTCGATTGAGGGTGGTAAGGGGTGGTGCGGATTTTAACGATGCCGAGGGAGCGTAGTAGGTGGGTGAAGAGGGCGGACTCGAACTGCCTCCCCTGATCGACCGTGATGTTCCGCGGACAGCCGTAGCGGGCGATCCAGGTAGATAGGAATGCAGTCGCGACGGCGTCCGCGGAAATTAGGGCGAGTGGTACACACTCGACCCAATTTGTTCCACGGTCAATCATGGTGAGGCAGTACCGTTTCCCTTCCGAAGGGGGAAGGGGACCTACTAAGTCCAAGTGGACGTGCTCCCACGGCAGCGCGTCTTCAATGGGTTGGGGGGCGACGGTGGGCGACGCCGAGACCTTAAACGTCTGGCACTTCTGGCACGCACGGACCCAATTTCTGATGTCCGTGTTCATGTGCCGCCAGAAGTACCGCAGCTTGATCAGGTCTCGGCTGGCGCGGATGCCGGGGTGGTGGAGGGCGTGGTAATGGTCGAACAACTGCCGCCGGAGGTCCGGTGGGACGTACGGCCGCGGAGAATCGGCCGTCACGTCGCACCAGAGGTTGTGGGGCGGCAGTTGTTCGAGTTTGTTGGCGGAGAGGAGATTGGCGAGGGCTGGGTCGGCGTTTGGATTTTGGTGGGAGGCGATGACTTGTGGTGAGGGGAAAGGGAGCAGCTCCTCCACTGGCGCCGGTGTGGGGCGGGATAGGGTGTCGGCCACACAGTTCTCCGCCCCCGGCAGATATCGTATATCGGACGTGAATTGTCCGATAAACTCGAGCTGCCGCGGCTGTGGCGGGGGTCACTGCGGCGGTCGCGGAGCGTTGGGTAGGCGTCGTCCGGATCGTGCGGACGGCGTCAGCGTTGGTTGCGGAGGTTGCGGCTGTAGGGTGTGCGGAGGTTGTGGCTGCGGCGGGGGTCGCTGCGGCGGTTGCGGAGCGTTGGGTAGGCGTCGTCCGGATCGTGCGGACGGCGTCAGCGTTGGTTGCTGAGGGTGCGGCTGTAGGGTGTGCGGAGGTTGCGGCTGCGGCGGGGGTTGCTGCGGCGGTTGCGGAGCGTTGGGTAGGCGTCGTCCGTATCATGCGGACGGCGTCAGTGTCGGTTGCGGAGGTTGCGGCTGTAGGGCGTGCGGAGGTCACGGCTGGGGCGGTCGCGGCTGCGGCGGTTGCCGGGTGCGGGGTAGGCGTCATCCGTGCCGTGCGGACGGCGTCAGCGTCATCCGTGCCGTGCGGACGGCGTCGGCGTAGGAGAGGATCAGCGGCGGTGGGGCGGCTGCGCCGATGCGGCGGGTTGACGGAGGTGAGTGGGGTAGGGGGGAAGGAATTGTGTCGCAGGTGCGGCGAAGCGTTGTGGGTGTGGTGTTGCAGAGGGTTTGAGGTGTCGCAGGAGCGGTTGTGGTGTGGGGAGGCGTCGTAAGGTCGGAGCGGACGGCGTCGGCGTACGTTGCGGCGGAGGCAATGTTGGCGGGGGGAAAGGCTGTGCGGTCCCCCCCCCCCCCGAGGGTGCGTGGAGGGGGGCCCACCGGATTTACCGACGGGCTGCGTCGTTTCCCGGCGCCGCGTTGAAGGCGCAGGGCGGTTGGCAGTTGCGTGCTTTGGCGCCAAAGTTGACGTGGTAAAAGCAGCGGTTGGGGGGGTCCGCAGGGAGCCACTGCTTCCGAGGTTGTCGTGCCGAGGAGGGGGTGATTTGCGCTGTGGTGGTTTGTCCCGACGTTGTGCGGTTGAGCGCCCACGTCGGCCGGAGGGGGCCGTCCGACGGCCGTCGGCGGAGGAGGAGCGGGCTCGGCGGTCGGACGATACGGGGCGTTGTGTGCGGTCGGATGATGGCGGGCGAGGGGCGGGGTGTCGCACCTCGTTCACCGCTGCGGCGGAGGAGAAGTCGTGTATGGTATCGGCCAGGCGGAGGAGATCGTCGTCGGCTGCGTCGAGGTGGCTGGCCAGTGCGATTTGGACAGGGGATGGGAGGGCCTTGAGCCAGAAAGTGCGCGTCACGTTAGACGTCATCACGTCGCGGAGCTGGTGACGCAAGCGACGGAAGAGGTGGGACGGCTTGAGGTCGCCGAGGTGCTGGGGCTGCGAAAGCGCAGCGATGCGGGAATATTTCGACGGTTGATACAAGGAGGTGAGGCGGCTGCGAAGGACGTCGTAGGGGGCGGTGCCGTCGGGGGCGATGTCGGACGTCTGGAGTAAGATGTCGTAGGGGAGGAGCGAGATGACCCGTGAGTAGCGGACCTTTTGGCTGCGGACAGCGGCGGCGGAGAAGGCTGCGTCGACCTGGAAAAACCATAGGGCTGGGTCGTGCGTGTAGAACGGCGGAAGGGTGGAGGGGAGTGCGGACGCAGCGGTCATGACGTCGGCGGGCGGTGTCGCAGCGGACATGGGGTCGGCGGGCGGTGTCGCAGCGGCCTGCAGGGTGGATTCGAGAGGGGTGGCGAAGTGACGTCGGGAGACTCCATGATGAGTGGGGAAGAAGGAAGCGGGAACGTCGGTGGTTACCACTATTGTGAATTTAGGTTGCTGTGAAATTCACCATGAGAGGTGGAGGTAGTTGGGTAAAGGATAGGAGTGAATTTAAAGCTAAAATTGATGTGTGTGATTTTTGGTGTGTTTGCGGTTAAGGGCGGACCTCCACCGAGAGTGGAGTTCCTGGATCAAGCAGCTCTTGCTAATGAGGCCGAATTAAATGGTTTACCGGAGTCTGAAAATGAAAATCCCAAGGAAGTGATGCTTCATCTCGCTAATCACGTGCAGTGCGTGTTGACTGAAGAGGATATTCTGGCTGCATACCGTGTTCGCCCTAATACGAGGAAGGAAGTCAATATTCTATCGGTTAAATTTGCTTCAATTGATAAAAAGAATTTACTTCTTCGTTGTTTCCGAGAAAAAAATGGAGTTTTCGCGTCGGATGTGAAGGAGAACCTACCTAAAGACCGTCAATTGTTTCTCAATGAAAAATTAACACCGTCAAACAGGCGTTTGCTGTGGTTGATGAAACTCATTAAAAAAGAGTACCAGTATCGTTACGTCTGGACGAAGGATGGGAAACTTTTCATGAAGAGGGACGAGACCTCCAACACCGTCAGGATTGTGCGCGAAGCTCAATTGCAAAAAATGGACACTGCTGGGAAGCTCAAAGATGCTTTTTCTCGTCATAAATGGGAGGTGACTGTTTGAACTTTTCCTTTCTTTAATTGATTTCCGAATTTCTGAATAAGTTGTAATGCATTATTAGTACAATATGAGTAACCTCAATGATATACTGGATGACTCCTCTTTAATTGAGGAGATCACATGTGAGACTATCTCTGATTTAAATGATAAATTGTCTGAATGTGAGACTGGTAGTCTATTAGTCATCAATACGAACATTCGCAGTATTCGGAAAAACTTTGATGAATTTCTTTGCAATTTAGCACTTTTTAATAGGAAGCCTGATGTAATTTGTCTAACGGAAACGTGGAGTGCGAATTTCGACATCCCTCACTCTATCCCTAATTACGCAGCATACTCAACCAAACATTTTATCAATCAGAATTGTGGAGTTATTATCTTTTTTCATGATAATTGTTTGGATGTACACTGTGAGGAGGCGATTATGACGGGTGCTAGTTGTTTAATGTCCACATTCACGTATAGGAACTGTAAATATAAAGTGATATGTACCTATCGTTCCCCAAGTGCCTCATTTTCTGCTTTTAACAACGAGCTAAGAGAGATCTGTGAGAGGGACCCAACTTTGACTACTTTTTTAATGGGGGATATGAATGTCGATATCGCAGATACGTCTCAGAATGAATTGGATAAAAATTTATATTTGTCGATGCTGAGTGACCTCAATTACAACTCTATGATAAGCGGGTACACTCGCGAATTCATTGGCTTTAGTTCTTGTATTGATCACTTGTTTATGCGCGCTCCTAGATCACAGAGTCTTAATATAGTACCGATAATTTGGAAATCGGATATCACGGATCATTACAGCATTTTGTTCAGTTTGGATCCTGTAAACACCCCTCGGACATGTCAATATCTGAATCCTGCTAAGAGTCCAACGATAGGGAAAATTGATTATAATAAATTAATTGCATGCCTAGATGGGGAAGCATGGGTGGAAGTGGTAATGTCAAGAGATGTTGACCATTGTGCACAGGCATTTCATGATACACTGCAGGCTCATTTGCGAGCATGCACGTTAGTTCGGGAGGTTGTTTCTCATAGAAAACGAATACTTAAACCTTGGATAACTCCCGGATTGCTTGCTAGCATTCGTATAAAGGAAAAAATGAGCTGGAAACTTAAAAGGAGGCCGAATGATTTGAACCTAAAAATGAGATTGAAGCGGTTTACAAACAAACTTTCGTATTTGATTTCCTTGTCCAAGAATGCATACTACGGGGGTAAAATAGAGGAAGCTAAAAATGACTCTAAGCGTATTTGGCTTACAATCAATGAAGCAACTGGTAGACGTAGAATAAAAAGAGAAGTCGTATCGATACGCCATGAGGGAGTTTCATATCGAACTTCGGAGACCCCTTTGGAAGTGGGGAATATATTCAATCTTCACTTTTCTACTGTGGGTGACAGAGTGGCCGAGACTATCGGCGCCGTGGTGGGCACGGGACAGGACTTTGTTCTTCCTGTACTAAATTTTGGCGAAGAGTCGTTTTCAAGGGTTAATGAAGGGGAAATAATGAAAATAATTGAGGGCCTAAAGGGTGGATCATGCCCTGGTTTTGATAATGTAGGGGTTGACGTTCTAAAAAAAATTAAAAAACAAATAGCCAAACCCTTGTCGTACTTAGTCAATCTAAGTTTCTCTACTGGTGTCTTTCCGTCAATCTATAAAACGGCAATCGTTGTCCCATTATTTAAATCGGGTGATCCCACTGTGGTGGGGAATTACAGGCCAATATCGCTGATGTCAAACATAGCGAAAATTCTGGAAAAGGCTGCCAAAATCTACATTGCTTCATTTTTTGATTGTGCTGATATGCTGAGTAGTCATCAGTATGGGTTTAGGGCCGGTAAAAGTACGCAGGATGCAGTCCTCCAGGTAGTGGAGAGTATTTCTAGCACCTTGGATAGTGGGGGTAAATGTTTGGGCGTTTTTATGGATCTGCATAAAGCATTTGATAGCATTCCTCATAATAACTTAGTGAAGGTGCTCTGGGAAAGAGGTTTTCCTCCGGGATTTGTGAGGTGGATAAACAGCTACTTGACTGAAAGATATCAAGTCGTTAAAATCTCGGGGTTTTTGAGTGAGCCGCGCACATTCAAGTTTGGAGTCCCTCAGGGTACGGTGCTAGGCCCGGTGCTTTTTATCGCATACATTAACTCTTTGCTAAACGTAGTTATCAAAGGAAAAATGGTGTGCTTTGCAGACGACACAGCTATGTTGTTCAGTGGGAAATCTTGGGATGAGGTGACGCTTAAGGCAACTAGTTCACTGGTCTTGGTGAATCACTGGTTGAGGAAAAGTGGTTTCAAATTAAATGTTGCCAAGACCCATTTCCTTTGCTTTTCCTTGCGCTCGATTGGTGTTCCTCGTATTAACGATCTCAAATGCCATGAGAGTGAGTGCGTTTCGGGTCCGTCGTGCACCTGCCCTGTTATAACCCAAGTTAACACCATAAGGTATCTGGGAGTTATGCTAGACCAGTGTCTGAGTTGGAGGGATCACGTCACGATGGTGTGCAGCAGATTGAGGAGGCTAACGGGCATTTGTTTGGAAGTCCGTAGTTTCCTTTCAATTGACAACCTGCGTAAATTGTATTTTGCCTTGATCCACTCAGTTTTGTCGTACAACATTGCTGCTTGGGGTGGTGTGGGTTCCACAGTACTTCAACCGCTGATAATCGTCCAGAAATCGCTAATAAAGATTCTTTTGAAAAAGTACAGGCGGTTCCCCTCTGATGAGTTGTTCAGACTGTTTCAGGTCCCCACTGTCGCGGCCACGATCGATGTTATAACACTGATCGAGACCTATAAACATATACAGGCGGGATCTTGTTATAGTTTTAATAGATCTGTGACTCGGGGCAGTGGAGGTATTGTGGTCCCCTTCCGACTGACGGCAGCGGGGCAGCGGGCGTGCCTCTATCGCGGAGCGAAACTTTTTAACGGACTGAATGAAAATATTAGAAATGCCAAGTCTCTTAGTTCTTTTAAGCAACTGGTGAAGAAGGCCTTTTATTTATAAGTAGTTTAATGTAAATATGATTGATTTGTTGTAAAGAAAATGTGATATTATTCATTTCAAAGATTGTAATTTTTAATTTATATTATTACTAAAAATACTTGTTTGTAATATGAAATAGTGGTACTCCTCCCCCTAGCACGAGGTTATCCTCAAATGGGGGAGTAGCAATCTATGTATGTATATATTTCTCTCTTCCTTGTTTATGTATCCAATAAATGATTGAATTTAAAAAAAAAAAAAAAAAAAAAAAAAAAAAAAAAATTGAAAAAGTTGAAGGTAATTTAAGTAAGTGAATTTGATGGCATGAAATTTTGATTGTGTGTGTGTGTGTGTGTGTGCGGTTAAGGGCGGACCTCCACCAAGCGTGTGATAAATTTCGTCAGGTTGGTTAAGGGCGAGACCTCTACCATACCTGACTAAATTTATGTGTGTGTTTGAATTTAATAGTGAGTGTTTGTGCGGTTAAGGGCGGACCTCCACCGAGCGTGTAGTGTGTATCATCCGGATTGGTTAAGGGCGAGACCTGCACCAGATCCTGATGAAATGTGTGTGAGTGAATTTAATAATGAATTTGTGTAGCGAGTGTGTGCGGTTAAGGGCGGACCTCCACGGAGCGTGTAGTGTGTTTCATCAGGGTTGGTTAAGGGCGAGACCTCCACCTAACTCTTATGAAATGGGTGAATGTGAATTTACTGTGTGTGAATTTACTATGAGAACATTTGAGAAGATAGTTTTAAGAGAGGAGGTTTGAGGAGAGAGAGAGAGTAGCCAGCAGCTAGAGGAGACGTAGAATGGCGAAAATGGCGCAGGATCCGGGGTTATATAGACCCTGAAGTCCCCACCCTGGTGGTGGGGTTTCAGGTTGAGCCGGATCCACCGTCGGTTGCCCCACTCTTACCGTTTATTCCCAGAGCCTTATTTTAACAGGTTGTTTTTGGTGAGAACTTAATTCTAGTGAGTTGGAGTTCCGGGAGGGACTCACGACACTAATTTAATTTATTTAAATTGTACACACCCATAGCAGGAAATCCATCAGACCCAGTTTCGAAATATTGGTAAGTGTTGTCCTGGAATGGGATTTGGACTGCAGTCAGGAGATCTTTTTCCAAAAGACCTGAAACAAAAGATTGGGGGGGATATCACAATTGGGGAATAAAACATAATTAACAAAAATTATAATTAACACAAAGATATTAAAGGCTTGGGTGACAGGTATATAATTTTGTTTAACGTGGTTTGCTTTTGGTTTATTATTTTCAATAATGAACCTTTAGAATCGAGTTTCGATTTGGTTTATTAATTTCAGTTGACCACGACCTAACTGTTCATTAATCATTTTTTTCATTTCTTTGGAATTAAGGGCAGTTATCGTTGCTGCACAAAACCCACCCAATTGTATAAGGCTTTATAAAGGAAAAGGAGTAAGGTGAAAGTGGAAATTCCAAGCGTAGAAATCATGTTACAAATTAAATTATTCAATTCAAACAAATTACAAGTGAGTAGGTAATTCATTTGTAATTGTTCATTATGCTACGTGTAATTATTCAATTATTCTTCATGTTACAAAAATGAAGCTATTACAAACGAATTAGGCTTTTGCTCACTGAACAATACAACTGACTGTCGTGCCGGGAGGAGGCGAAATGCCTCCGTCGATTCTTCCATTCAAGTGCTACCTACCGACAGAACGTGCAACTAGAAGTATTGAAGAATCCCCCGCAAGAGAGGTCTGCGGCTGAGCGATCGATCTGTTTCACTTGTTGCCTTGGATACGTGTAAACATCAACCGCCAACCACTGGGTAGTCACGTGGGTTTCGGCTTACTAATAGTTGTTTGTTTTGTAAGTAGGTAGTAAAGTAAATAGTTATTTACCCACCTAATGATAATGTAGTTTCCTGGCAACAACTTTTCGGCAACTTTTTCCAAAATTCTCCAATTTTCGTTCAAAATGAATGCCATATTTGGTTCCGTCACGCCAAAAACTAATTTTGTGTATTTGGGGTGTTTCACACGGTTAACCCTTATAGCATTATTTCAATTTTCATAAAAGAGACAGAAGTTCCCCAGCCATGAGGAAATCACCAATAAATAACCTGAGATCTGGTTTAGAATTTCGAGTGTTGCTTTTCACTGACTTCAGGAAACAGTGACCAAAACTTACTGTAAAGCGCGATCATCACTATAATTCAAAAGCCACATTCGAACAATTTTTGGACGGCTCTGACTTCCGTTTATAGGATCGCCCCTTCAGAAGAGGCCTCAGTTGTTCAACTTTCCTATTTTAAGAGACCTACTGATTATCATAGAAAAATGAACGTTATGCACCATTTTTTACTGTCCCAAATACGAATATGAAGATCAAAATACAAATTTCTAGCCCTATCGGATAGCTCAATAAATATATATAAGTATATAAGTATTTGTGTACCTACGCATATCCTTGAAACGTCTGTGAACATGCGAAAAGCTAGATATCAGAATGAGGTGATAAAACGTTGAGGATATGAATGCGAGTTATTGGTGTCCAGTGTCCAGATGGTCTTATATCAATATCATCGAAAAATATCGCCAATAACTTTCGTCTGCGCATGCGCAAACCTGGAACCCTTGCCACTCGCACAGCTCTCGTTCTGATAACCGACTTTTATGAAATTCAAGGGGTAATTCGATTTCGTAGGTACTGAGATATGTTACATACGTACCTAAAGGTCCAGCTATAATTTCGTCTGCGCATGCGCCGTAGTAAAATTTCTCATATAGACACTGATTTGACTTTATGGGTGGGTTTGATTATTAGCTACCTATGTGAATTGTAACCAGCTAACCATAGCGAAGCATTGTGCGCAATGTTTTTCGCAAATTTCCAACGAAAAGAGAGTCAATTTAAATACCATTACCTACATTAGATCCTTGACTATCCCGACTTCTATTATCCGGACCCATCTCACGCCCAAAATAACGAAAGCCACCAAAAATGTATAGGCACCTAATTATACGATTTTCAAAAGTGGTATACAATGGTAACTCGAAAGAGAAAAAGACTTAGTACCTAACTAAATATTTCAATAGTTGAAAAAAAATTACCAAATAAGTGGGTCAGATTTGGAGTTTTGGTGGGATAAAAATCGTTCAAAATCGCCGAAAATAGCTAAATACTTGAGATTAGACGGCCACAAATCATTATTTTTCTTGTAAAATTCAAAAATCAAGTTTTTTTTAAACTTGAAAACTACTCAAAATGGGAATATTTCATAACATAAGGTAGGTAACAGAAATGAGGGAGGGTGGTAGGTTGACAACTTCGAATAACAGAAACGTTGGGGAGCAAAGGGGTGTTCAAATTTGCGGACAAATCCAAGGAAATATTTGATAGTTCAGTTAGGTATAGATACCTACGTCACGTCCAAAATTCGCTCACACGGCCGTGCCTGTTTTTCCCCTTCTTCTTCTTCAAAGGTTTCTCAATACAAACCCTGTCGCATTCATTCTTCTCCAGTCGTCAAGTAGCTCACAAAGGTTTTCCTATCGTCACATTTATTTCGACACTTCTCAGTTCCCATGAAAGATGGTTCCGGCACAAGAAAAGCAAAATAATAGGTTGAGGTTGATGAGGGAGCTCCACGCCTACCCGTAAGGCTAACGGCGAATATCGGGTTACGAAAAGGTAACCCAAGAAACACGATGTCTCCCCTGTTAAAATACGGCTTCCGATTCATCCCTGACATTTTTTCTTTCGAAAACATTTTTTGTCAGCTCCGTTATACGCTGTACAACGGTGGTGATATAAACGGCAGCCACGGGTTTGGGTGTTCAAGCGTTGTGTGATGAAACTTATGAAGTATAGAGGAAGACCTTGAAATGGCGTGAGAACAATAATAATCAATCGCGAATTCGCGAATGGAACCTTATCGGAATAGGCAACTTAAAGCTCTGAATTTTGTTATACGTAGTTCTATATCACTGTAAGAAATAAGAGGCACAATCAATTTCAAATGAATTAAATTTCTGATTGTCTTATAGACCACTGGAATAGATACGGTTGACGTGCTATTGAATATAGCAAGCAAACGCGAAAAAAAACTTTTTAAATAATTGATTTATTTGAAAAACTCATGTAAGTGCAATTTTTTGAAAATATAGGTACTGAACATATTCGCGTTTTCAGATCATAAAAATTGTAAGTAGTTCCTGTAAAAACAGGACAAACTTTTGGCGCGAGTCAACGCCAAACTCACCTGAGAATCTCACTAGATACCCGCCCTCTTTAGCCTTAAAACATTTATGGTTTCATAGGTAGGTACGTGAGAATCTTCAAAAATATACACACGCCAAATAAAATGTGGGAAAAAGCATAACTTGACATAAAGAACATAATAAGGTACCTACCTAGTTATATTCAGATCTAACTTTCAGAAAATGTTCTGAAAACTAAAAAATCCGAATAATCATTAATGAATTATTTTACTTGTAGGATAAATAATATATTTGTCCGATAGTTACTAGTTTAATGACCGTTCGAAGCTATTGTTAACATTTTTCGAGGTTGGCTACAATAATAATATTGAAACCCAAACTAAGAATGTTTGTGTATAGACTTCATCATGAAAACAGGTGGTTCGGCACAACATTCAGTCTCTCACACAGCGGAATTTCTATATACTTTCATGATCCTATACGTATTTATTAAAATCCTATTTCAATATTTATCACATTATTATATTACATTATTCCCTCATATTTCACTCCCTCAACATTATTGCTTAGGTGAAAACGAAGTTATACGAGGGAATAAACTGTTAGATTGGGACCTATTTCGGTAAAAAACAGTGAGGGATGTTCGATGATTTGATCTTATTTTCATGCTGCATGAATGGAAATAATATGTTATGGATAACACGCACCACTTTCATCATAGTCCAATTTAGTCTTGTTACTCAAGTGTTCGATAAATCAGCACTCCAAATTCATAATATTACGAAAACACTATGGAGAACACTGTAACGAAATTTGATGGTAACTATTCTATATAATAAAATTTCTATATAATGTTCTCTATACAATCCAATTGCAATTCAATTGTAATTTTCTGATCTTGTTCACAAGAAGTTCTTTTTATAAACTATAAACTATCGCCAAAATATCGTTCCTCTCCGCCATCATTACACGTCAGTTTAGTGTTGGCATTACTGAGTGTGTCCCACGCGATTTAGTCCTTCAATGTTTATGATTTTTTTCAGGAGCGAAGACGAGGTACCTACGTGTTGATGATGGACTTAACTATTAAATTTATAGTTTTCATGGTAAAGAACGGCGAAAAATATCAATAAATTTAACGTAAATCGAACGGCCTAAACTGAAAGTATATGAACGTTATTTATTCCGAAAATTCGAGAGTTATGCTGCATGACTCGAACTATTGATAGCAAGAGGCTGTGTCGGTTTGATCTTTGTTCAGTTTAGTCTAGTTACGAGTCTATTCAAAGATTTGGCAAAATCTCAACTCCAGTCCACAGTTAACAAATTCACAACGTTGTCACACTGTGCCCCTCCCCCCCCCCCCCCCACCATTTCCCCTTACCACTGAGGGGTTGAATGTCTTTGAGGACGGCTGTCGGGACCTCTCAAACCCGGATGAGCTCCGGAAAAAGGGGTCCGAATTCCCCAGTGAAACTGCCTGAAAGCTTCGGCATTTCCGGCTCAATTTCCGTTTCCGCTCTCCGGGATTTTAAAGTAAAAGGGCAGTGGGAGGA
Source organism: Leptopterna dolabrata (assembly GCA_954871275.1). NCBI lineage: Eukaryota > Metazoa > Arthropoda > Insecta > Hemiptera > Miridae > Leptopterna > Leptopterna dolabrata. The sequence goes on along the minus strand of OX940984.1, from coordinate 19,155,415 downwards.
CTCTACTTAATTATTCAACTGTAAGGTTGGTTAAAATTGTTTTCCATGAAACCAGGCTTTCGAATCAGTCCAAGTTCGGCGTATCATTTTCAGCGTACAGTTAACCCCTTTTGAGTTAAATTGAAATGTTAAAAAAAGAAGCTTTTTAAATGAACTTAACGATTTCCCGGTTTGAAAACTTGTTTAGCAACTAAATGAATTGAACTGTAAAGAAAGAGAGGGCGAGTAATCTATTGTCGGACATTTCGTTTTTCCGGAGGAAAGCGGAATTTTCGCAGCTTGCAACGAACAAAGAGCCTGAAACAGGGTGAGGTAGGTAGATAGAATTTCAAATGGGGATTTGAAAAATTCATGTTTCAAGGGAGCATGGGGCGGAGGAGCGCTAGAGACTCGATTACTTCTACCCCTTTAATGAATACAAATCTACACTTTAGCGTTAGCCTCTAATTCAATTTCAACCCTTTTACTGCCTACCCTCATTACACCTCCCTAGAGTGTCGAATAGAACGTCTCGGGCTAAATACAGACGGTTTATCTCGTTCGTCCCAGGGTAGACGACGAAATGAATACCACCCTGGTTTTCCGGTAAGTCGAGGAAAAGTTTCCTGGGTATGCTCTGTAATGTTTTCTAATGGCAGAGCTCACGAGATCTGGGAGCGTCACGATGTCACAGGTAAAAATGCGGTCAACCCATGTCGTTCGTACAAAACAAGATAAGATACCGTAAATGAAAATAGGTGAACAGTTCCAGAAATGCAGCATGGCTCGTGCTATTGTGTAAAAAGATGATATGGTGAGAAACCACACCACTTTTCGTAAAACTATATCAATTTTTCGTAATTTTAGCAATTCTTACCGATCTCTGACCCTTACAGAGTCCAATTTCACCCATTCCTTTTTTGAGAACAATATTTTTATCATCGAAATAGTCTACCTTTCTGTCGTGAATCACCATGCCACACGTCAGGTGAATTAATACTGATTTTAGCCACTAATACCAATTTTTACTCCCAAAAATCCGAATATGACCCCTATTCTGTACGAAAAATAACTGAAATGACGTCATTTTCTGTCTTTACTCACCCTTCCAGACCATTTTCAGGGATTTTATATAAATTATTCGCGATTTTAGCCGGTTTTTACCGATTTTTGAGCCCTAAAAACTCAAATTTGATCCCATCGAATTTTTGAAAATTGCTCATCTTCGAACTCATCCTTTGGCAATACAAACATTTTGGCGAAATTTGGAATTTTTATCATGTACCTACCCAAAATCAGATACCTATCGCCTGGAGTGACTTATATAAATGTGTATATAAATGTTTGATAAAATCTAGGGATGAATTCAGGATGCTCTGAAATGGATTCCTATTAAAAAACAGAATGCCTATAAAAGAAAAAAATTTAATAATTCATGTTCTTCAAATTTTGGACCCATTCCAATAGCTTCATTATCTTTGAAAATTTGCTAAAACAAAATACAAGAAAGGCAGGGTTGGTATCCATGAAGTCTTAATACTTATATTATTTAATAGCAAAAAATGTTTGAGGGCGAATAAGAGCTCAAATTTGTACTCAAAATTATGGGAAACATTGTTTAACTTCTGTAGATACCTACCTACGTTACTTCGATTCGCTCTTATGGTCACTGGATCTTTTATTCTGTTGGAGAAGGAGAAGAGATGATCGTAAAATGCTCCTGAATTTCTGTTCAATATTTGATTTTCGTAGTAACGTAACAGCTGGCCTGGCGGTTAGAAGTGCGAGTATGTTAAACGTAGATCGCCAGAGTGCCCTGAGTTGCATATGAGAGTGGGATACCTTGTTCGTTAGATGGTTTCGACTTGCTTTATCGTTATTCCGACCTCTCCAATAGGTCGGGGCTTGTATACACCTCAATTCACTAATCGACAGTGATTTTAGATAACACCGGTTTTCAAGTAGGGACACCAAACAATAGTAAGTTCTAGTGTCCCTATTTGCCACATTGGATGCAATGGTTAAACCTGTAAATAAGCTTTCCGACAAGAAGTGATCTAATAAACAGTGTACTTAACCACATCATTAGAATTTGCGTCAGCCAAGATGGAAAAGCATGTATGTCCGATGCCACTGAAGCGTATTGGTTGACTATTTTGTATTGATTTTTCATCATGGGACAACGTTTCATGGCAGTAGGTAACAGAGTCTTTGTGGACGGCAATGTGATGAACACGCGCTCCACATAAATCCATAAAAGGACGTCATCGTAACATGGCACGATCTCACGGGTTCTCTATTTTCTGTCAGTACAGAACGAACGTGAGTGCAGATACATCCAGACGTGAATTCAGTGACATACCCAGCTACCGAAGAGCTGAATAGCTTTTCATGGTACAGTCGTTGTGGGTTTTTCCAAAGCGAGCAAATGCTTCATTGAAATTGCCTCTGAACAAGCAGTCAGTCCCATATTTACACACCTTTCTGTGATACCTGAAAACAGACGTGAAAGAGGCCCCATTGAGGCATTGTGAGACGTGACTTGAACAAGATATGTAGAAACGGGGCAAATGTTTAGCCCTGCATGAAGCCGTAGATAGAAGCTATTCCACCGCAGACCCCGCCAACCTCTATATGAAAAGCGGCGAGCTTTATTTGAATGGGACGACGTTTACGCGGGGAACAGAACCAATTTTTGGTATTTTGCCAGTTAGCCTGAAGCACCTCAAAAACAAAAACCCGATTTCCACCGGTCCCGTAAGTAAGGTAGATACTCACGTATTATGAATTGAAGGAGCGGGAATCGGGAATGTTCCGCTTATCTGGTCATCCCCGTCTAAAAGGGTTCCCACCGCAATAAAGAGGTTGAAGGTGAATACGGAAAAACCTCGGGTACTAAAAATCCCTGATATCGGTTTAACCGTTTACCAATCGCAGCGGAAGAAAATTGGCCACTTCAAGTATTATTTGGATGTTTCAACCGCTTACCTTCCCTCAAAGTGTTATGAGTATAGCTTTCTATGCAGTATCCTACCCCACTAATGAGGGAAACCACGACAGGCTATAAACTACCACAGTATAGATGATATCAAATACCTAGGTATAACAAATTTTGTAGGCCAGCTGTAATTAATTTCATTTCATTTAATTTCTTCAAGCTGTACGAGTACAAACGAGTATTGACTGTAAAATACCAAATAAACAAATAGGTACCAACAAATCATTCAAGCCGAGCAAGCCTACCACACACAAATAATAGGTAGGTACTTTACGCATGGCAATACAGAAATTTGGTGGATGATCAACCAATGAGCTGATTCATAGTCATGTTTCTGATTCAAAATTCATGGATACATGGCTGCATTACTACGTGTTGGAAATGAATTTGTGAACCAAATATAACTTGTGCTTCCCAAAAGAGAACCCTAAATCGAGTACTGCAGCCAGCCGGGCAATCACATTTCGTAAATATGCGTTGGAATCAACCATTCTATCATTATTTGTTTGTTGTTACTCATGAAGCATAACGCTTGTTCAAATTAAAAACCCCTATCAACAAAATTCAAAATAACAATCAAATAATTAATTATAGAAATCATTCTTCAAATTATAAAATATCTCGGAATAAGCAACTCGATTTCATACAGCCATGCGTGTTTCGATTCATACACCAGGTGTTTTTTATCACCTCGATTTCATACAATCAGGTGTTTCCAATCAATGATAATAATATCTGGGCCGGATTTATATCGTTAAACCGAACGGCTGGACGCAATGCTCCGGGTGGTCTCAAAAAATTCTTAAGTTCGAGATCAATTTAAAAACGTTTAAAAAAAACCTTCTATTTAGAAGTTTTCGTGCTACGGCGGCCTGGAAATGACAACCCCTGTTTTTCACCATAAATTTATAGAGTCGACTGACAGTAACGCCGAGCTTCGCGGACCAACTAGACCCCAAATGGGATCTATAAACCGAATTTCATTAATTTTCGTTCATTTTAACTGAGGAAAGTGCGAAGAACGGCGGACAGCGTACAGAGGACGGACAGAAATTTTTGGTTTACCTATTATTTTCAATAACGAACCTCTGGAATCGAGCATGAAGAAAAAATTGTCCCCCCCCACTCAAAATTTATTGGTTTCCGTTTCAAGGTAAGCAGAACTCTGAAATGGAATAAAATAATTCTATCCCCGTGCGTCGTTCTCTCGAACTTAAGAATTATCTGAGACCACCCGGAGCACTGCATGTCCAGCCGTTCGTTCACAGCAAGGCCCTGAAGTTGCACCAAAAAGCTTCGTTAACATGATCGTGAATGAAAAGGTATGCATCCAGCCCAGCTATCATTGCTAGGGAACAGATGATTATAATCACGCATGGCTGTATGAAATCGAGGTATCATTTTATTTGAAGAACGATGGTTATTTTGGATTTTGTTGATAGGTACCTACTTTTATATCTATAACGTTTGTAACTTCAACAAAGGTTACATGCTTCATGAGTAACAACAAATAATAATTAATTATAGAAATATTGAATCTACCGCATACTTGTGGAACTGTAATTCTCCGGCCGGCTCCAGTACTCGATTTAGGGCTTTCCAGGGGGGAGCACGTGGGTAGGTGCTGACCGCAGATGGGGCATCTGAATAGGTAAATGATAAACTGTTGTGTAATAATTTGCAGAGTCTTTTATTCCATTTTTGTATTCCACATACCTTGAAACGGAAACCATCAAATTTTGAGGGGGGGGGGGGGGGGGGGTGTTAAAAAATGTTTTCTGCTTGGTTCCAAAGGTTCATTATTTCAAATAATACACCAAAAGTACCTATTAGAAATCATTAAAAGTTGTCCCAAATTTTGAAGAAGTGTACAACATTAGGTTGAAGGAACTACTTTTATGCAACACCGTAAAAAGATTCGTGCGAGTAAATAATTCAATTGAATCATAACAATAAGTTAAAAGTTGGAGAAGTTTAAGCAGTGGTGAAAAAGAAGAACGGCATCTTTCATCCTATCCTTCATATCGAGATAACTATTGTTACGCTTTGATTACTGCTGATTCAAACCACTTACTATGTGAAATAGTACCTACGCTAAACAACTCACTATTCTATAGTATTTTTCTAAACGGATTGCAGAGCGCATTTAGGCATCATAGTCAGGACCCAATAGATGACTAATACTGACGACTAACTACATTGTTACAACTATTTGTGTATGTCGCGGTTACAAACAAGATAAGTACTTGACAGTTGAACCATCCGATACTTCTCACAAACTCTTTCCACGCAACAAACCTACTCATCTGTACCACCACCTCGCACCTACGAACCAGCCTTACCTTGTTTTAACCGTTTTAACGTTGAGCGTCGGGGCAGAACTCGATTATGGACAACTACCGACAGGACTGTCGCGCCCATTATAAAATTTGCCTTATGGCGCGAGAAGGACCGTAGGTGGTTGGGGGGCCACAGTTTCACGAAGGGCTCTTTCCAAGCCTGTTTAATTAAAAACCTTTTCCCTTTGATATAAAACTCCCTCCAGACGAAGCGGAAGCGGCTACTACGGCTTTTGAGAGTCTGAGCCGAGAAAGCGTACTCCGGCAAACTCTGTTGTTTTATTTTTTAAACAAATTCTTGTGTTGAACCATTTTTTCACAGAGAAAATCTGACTTTACGTGTTCAGAAGTTATTTGCATCCTTCGAATTTATGGCGTATAAATATTTGAATCTCAGAAGCAGTAATTATGCAACCTGCAGGTATCTTCTAAACAAGCACCGTCTAAACGCCAGTAACGAAGGTAAGTTCCGTAAGTACAGCTTTCTCATGTTTGCTGATGGAATTTCAACATCTCAGGCTCAAAAATTTCCTGAGCGGTTACATAGTTCCAAAACACCAGTCGAACCGAGCAGAAAACGCTGCAAATCCCTGCACAACGGTTTATTATTTTGTATAGAATACCCTTCCGTTACAGATCACAGCTCTATGTATAGATAACCCGTCTATATAATTTATGATATGTACTATTCTATACATATAATGTAGATCGCAGACCCTCCGTAGGTTAGTACCTAACCCCGTACACGTTACTAGGTACCTACCTAAATCACGAGTTAAATGTTGCTAAAATAATTCTGCCGATGACAAACAGTACCTAACAAAAAGAAACACACATAATGAAGTTCTGAAAAGAAATTGTTGATGAGGAGTGAAAAAAGTTGCGAAAGTACCTACCAACAAACTCCAGCCCCTTCTACGTAGATGGTATAATGAACCGTTGTGTAATAATTTACCGTTGAGTAATGATTTACCGTAGTAATAATTTACCCATCAATAATACTTCAACGTTTGTTCAAGTTTCACTACCTACCAACAAACACACCGAATACACCTATGTATTCGCTCAGCAAAAAATTTTTATAACACCCCCTCAAAATTTTTGGTTTATTATTCTCTGAATAATACACCTATGTAATCGCTCAGCAAAAAATTTTTATAACCCCCCCTCAAACTTTTTTCTTTTCCATTTCAAGGTGCGTAGATTCAAAAAATGCAATGTCCGTCCGCCGTCCGCCGTACGCCGTACGCCGTACGCCGTCCGCCGTCCGCCGTATCACGTGTACAGGCTTCATTTTCGGTCTAAAAAAGTCGTTCTTTCGCACACATGCTCCATTTGGGCCCTAGTTGTGTCCCGAAACTTTTCAGCCCGATCGGAGTATTCCCAGGGGTGTTGTGAGTGAAAATGTGTGTAAAAATAGGTACTTTTTGCGTTTTAGCAACATGTTGGTAACATGAGCTTTTGAGGTATCGTTTTCCATGTTTTTGGGGACGAGAAGATCGAATATGAGGTCGATTTTGGCCAAGGATTGGAAAATTGAGGTTGTACCAGATGTTCAGCTCCCAAAATTGATTTTGTATGAGTCAAAAACCTGCGAAATCGTCTGAAATCACCATCAGTTTGTAGAATAACACTAGAAAAAGTGTCAACACGTGGATCAAGACGATTAAATGGCACTACCAATGATCAAAGAATTTGAAAAAAAAAAGATCGTACCTACCTAATTTGTGTTTTGGGGGCCAAAATTGGTGGAAACCATCAGAAATAGTTATTTCAATTATTTCACATGAAACAAACAATAAATGTACAGCCAACATTTCTGTAGAATAATAAACCCCATGTGACAAGGACTTTGCAGCGTTTTTCTTTTCCGTTTCAAGGTGCGTAGATTCCAAAAACGCTGCAAAGTCCTTGTCACATGGGTTTATTATTCTACTGGACATACCTACAGAGATACGAATAAGGTATACGTTTTGTTTTTAATTTTTTTAAATAAATTATCTCTGATCATTGATAGTACCATTTAATCGTCTTTATCCACCTGTTGACACTTTTTCCAGTGTTATTCTACAAATTGATGGTGATTTCAGACGATTTCCCAGGTTTTTGACTCATAAAAAATCAATTTCGGGAGCTGAACATCTGGTAGAACCTCAATTTTCTATTCTTAGGTCAAAATCGACTTCATATTCGGTCTTCTCGTCCCCAAAAACATGAAAAACGATACCTTAAAAGCTCATGTTACCAACATGTTGCTAAAACGCAAAAAGTACCTATTTTTACACACATTTTCACTCATAACACCCCTGGGTATATTCCGATCGGGCTGAAAAGTTTCGGGACACAACTAGAGCCCAAATGGGGCATGTGTGCGAAAGAACGATTTTTTTAGACCTAAAATGAAGCCTGTACACGTGATACGGCGGACGGCGGACGGCGGACGGCGGACGGCGGACGGACATTGCATTTTTTGAATCTACGCACCTTGAAACGGAAAAGAAAAAAGTGTGAGGGGGGGTTATAAAAATTTTTTGCTGAGCGATTACATAGGTGTATTATTCAGAGAATAATAAACCAAAATGCAATGTCCGTCCGCCGTCCGCCGTACGCCGTCCGCCGTATCACGTGTACAGGCTTCATTTTCGGTCTAAAAAAATCGTTCTTTCGCACACATGCTCCATTTGGGCCCTAGTTGTGTCCCGAAACTTTTCAGCCCGATCGGAATATATCCAGCGGAATTATGAGTGAAAATGTGTAAAAAAAATAGGTACTTTTTGTGTTTTAGTAACATAGTAGTAAAATGAGATTTTGAGGTATCGTATTCCATGCTTTTGGGGACGAGAAGACCGAATATTAAGTCGATTATGACCAAGGAGTGGAAAATTGAGGCTGTACCAGATGTTCAGCTCCCAAAATTGATTTTTCGTGATTCAAAAACCTGGAAAATCGTCTGAAATCACAAGCAGTATGTATAATAACACTAGAAAAAGTGTCAACACGTGGATCAAGACGATTAAATGGCACTATCAATGATCAAAGATAATTTAAAAAAAAAAGGAAAAAAGCGTACCTACCTAATTTGTGTTTTAGGGGCCAAAATTAATGGAAACCATCAGAAATAGCTATTTCGATTATTACGCATAAAAGAAACAATAAATGAACAGCCAACATTTCTGTAGACCAATAAAATAATAGAAATAATAAACCCATGTAACAAGGACTTTGCAGCGTTTTTCAAATGAAATAATATCACAGAACAACCAACTCGACTTCATACTCCGCCAATATAATCAGGTGATCCCTAGCAATGATTTCATCTCCGCCAAATTTCCTATTGTGGGCGCGTCTCTGGTTACGAGATTTGGTTTGAATTGTATACAATTTCATTCACACTGGAGTCGAAAATGCCTATCGGTGCAAACTTCGGGGCCTTACTGTGAACGAACGGCTGGCGTACGACGCTCCGGATGGTCTTAAAAAACTCGCAAGTTCAACAACTATTTAAAACCGTAAAAATATTCACGTAAAAAAAGGTATAGGCGTTTTGAAAATTTCAACCCCTATTTTGAACCCCTTACAGATGACTCACAGTAACGTCGAGCTTCGAGGACCAACTAGACCCCGAACGGAACCTATAACCCGAATTTCATCAATTTTCTTTCATGGTAACTAAGAAAAGTGGCCCGTACGGCGTACGGCGGACAGACAGAAATATTTTTATTGCAGTTTTGGATTCTACATACCTTGAAACGTAAACCATCAAATTTTGAGGGGGGGTAAGAATTTTTTTTTTTTTTCATTCTCGATTCCAATGGTTCATTATTGAAAATAATAAACCAAAATGATTCTAGTTTACTATTTTCAATAATGCACCTATGGAATCGAGCATGAAAAAATTGTGTTCGTACTTTAACTCTGGTCAACAATCATAACTACGGATACACAAATTTAATAGGTACATAATATTACATATATCGAATACGACGATCGAACTAACTGAAAATAGTAGGTCATGAAATTATATGGGAGAGAATAAAAAAGGGAGCGAATTGCACCATAATACTCAAGAGGGTACGGATAAATTTTGAATACAACTTGATGGTTATGCATCAAGGTCTGCATTTAACATAGTTCTCGTAATCTACGACTATCGCCGTCTGACGCTTGACGACCTTCACGAATTTTTCATGACATTTCTCGAAATCTACTTGGTGGAACTGAGTCGGAAAAAATGGTTACAAAAAACTGCACGCGAAATGGTTGCCCAGAATGCTGACACCTGAGCACCGTCAAAATCCAGCAGCCAAGAAGTTCAAAACAACCTCTTCAGCAGGAAAGGTGATGGCACCTGAGTTTTGGGACAGAATTCATGCCAAAAGGACGACCATAAACGCAGAGGCAGACTGCAATACCCTTAAAAAACTCAAAAGGTCAATTCAGAACAAAAGGAGGAGAATGTTAACATGATGGCAACAATGGTAACATGATGGCTGCCGAGTGAACATCTCTCTCTCCTGGTTTCCAATCAAAAGTGATTTTCTTCCCTGCTTTTTAAGCTCTCAAAGCATTCCATCTGACTTTAAAGTTATTGTGCAGTGTCCCTTTCGATATTGAATGCTTGTTCAGTGTTTGTAATGCTAGGGGACTCCTATGTGAACACGAAACCGAGACGTCGACCTCAAACCAACAATATGGACGCTTTTAATGCTAATGTTGCTGTCCCTTGTGAACTCTCGTCCGAACTTTTGGGTGCAATTACCAGTGCAATTACGGACTCATTATCCTCAGGTCAGACTGTTACTCCTGCTATGATACAAGATACTATTAAATCTGTGTTCAAAGCAGTAGAATCTACTGTGGAGACTATTGCGTGCAAGGTGTTGGAATGCACCAAACGAGAGATGACTATGGTGAAAACCCGCCTTGACAACATTGATCAGTCTCAGAGGCATTTGAATCTCTTGTTTCATGGTGTTCCGGAGGCACCCGGTGAAAATCCGGAGTTAGTTGTCTCTGCTATAATTAAGAACACACTCAAACTTGATCTGAGTGATGCTAGTCTAGTGAGGGTCAGAAGGGTCGGGCGACCTGGTGTTACTTCCTCAACACAAACTCTTCCGTCACGTCCTTCAGCAGGTCTCCGCCAGCGTCCGATTGTCATAACTTTTTCTCATTATAGAGCCAAAGCTGAGGTTTTTGCTGCAAAGCGTTTGCTTAAAGGGCTTAAAACTCTAATAACTGAGGACCTTTCTCACCCGAGACGTGAGTTATACAGGAAAGCTGTTGAAAAGCTTGGGTTGCGTAATGTGTGGACTGCCAATGGTATGATCAAGACGAAGCAGGGGAACCGGATCCTGACGATCACCGACGATGACGTGCTCAGCTCCTTGCCAGCTAAGAATCCGGAGAAGTAGATAGGTGTCTCAATTCGAAAACACTATGTACCTACTCATTTTCAATTATGGTCTTAACAGAATTTGGTGATAGTTTGCTGACCCTATGTAAACCTACGACGTTATAATAGGTACCTACTACCTAGGCACTATGTCAGACGTTATTTTGGCTTTATCTTTCTCTGCTAAGTTTCAAATGGGTTAGGTTGGTCATTTTACGTAGTATTTTTTTTTCTTTTCTAAGAATTGTTGGTTTCTTGGTTTTTCTTTTTAATGTAGTCTTCATTAGGTTATAATAACGTTATGCTACTCTTTATTGATTGGACCCACAGAGAGTCTATGCTCGCCATGTTCAGAATTATCTTATTCACGTTCCTTCAGGAACTCATTTTTTTAAATATTTTAAAATTTTTCTTCTGCTTTTTCTTCATATTTTTTCATTTCATTAGCCTTTCTATCTTCTTTTCTTCTCATTCTCTGGAATTATTTTTTCACTTTATTGGAATGCTGATCGGGTGTTTGGGTGTGCTTCCCGGAGTTGGGTGGGTGTACCTGCGGTGTGGGGGCTATGGATAGTTCCATGGATGCCTTGCCCTGTGACCTCTCGAGTGATGGGGATGAATATGTAACTGCTGACGAGTTGGATGACTCTTGTGACATTCCGGCAGTGAATCTGGGAATTTCGCACTTTGTGAATGGATTTTCCCGGCATTCCTTTAGTGTAGGGTACTTTAATGCTGGTAGTCTTGTTTCCAACTTAGATGACATCAGAGCCTGCATCGAGGGGGCTAGATTCTCTGCATTATGCATAGTGGAGACATGGTTGAACACAAAAATTCCCAATAAAGCTGTTGTATTGTCGGGGTATCGGGTGATTCGTCATGACAGGTCAAGTAAATTGGGGAAAAGGGGTGGTGGGGGAGTAGCCATCTATATAAGGGAGGGTTTGAAATTTGAGGTGGTATTGCGCTCTGAGGACACCCCAATTGAATTTTTATTCATTCAGATGAAATACAATGGTGGGAAATTCTTACTAGGCGTGGTCTATCGTCCTCCTGACAAATCCATTGACGTATCAGCTCTTGAACAGGCACTTTCCCAATTAGTTGTTATGTACGACAAATTGTTGATCCTCGGTGACTTTAATTGCAATCCCTTATATGACGTACCCAACTTTAGACGATTGCATTCCATGCTTCCCCCTCTCTCGTTGGATATTATTCCTTCGGGCCCAACACATCATACCTCTCACTCTAGTAGCACTATCGATTTGGCAATAGTTAGGGATATGAATCAGGTTGCTGGTTTCAGGCAGTTTTCTACTTCTGGAGTGTCGGCTCATGATCATCTAATTGTCGCCATGAAAATTCCCCCGCTATCCTACAAGCCTTCTGTAATAACAACCCGAAGTTTTAAAAATATCAATTCTGATGATCTTTTGAGGTTTGCTGCTGGGTTAGACTGGGACAAACTTCGTCAACTTTCAAATACTACAGCAATGGTGAATCATTTTAATACTCTCATCACAGCATGCATGGACAAATTCGCTCCTGTGCAGCAGTTTCGAGCAGGGCACCCCCCCACACCATGGTTTAATTCCCAAGTCAGAGCGAGCATGGCCAAGAGGGACGACCTATATAATCTCTGGAAGCTCACTAAAGATAATAATATTCATTCTGCACATGCAGTTCAAAGAAATAAAACTAAATCACTTACCCGCTACCATAAGAAGAGGGACACAGTTCACAAATTGGACCCGTCTAAGCACTCAATGAGGGCACTGTGGAGGAATATTGAGGATATGGGGCTTAAACAGGATAAGTCGGGGGTGGATGTGTCTCATAGTCCGGACGATCTCAATAAGCACTTTCTTAGAAATCAGCCATCTTCTCCAAAAACCATATCTTTGCCTGTTTTACCCATTACTGAAGGGTTTTCTTTCCAATGTGTGGATGAAACTGATGTATCTATTGCTTTATTCTCTATCAACTCTAATTGTCCGGGTAGTGATGGGGTACCGCTCCGATTCCTGATTTTACTCTTTCCCGTCATTATTCAATACTTGACCTTTATTGTCAATGCTTGTCTAACGTTTTCACAGTATCCGGAGCGGTGGAAGCAGGCAATGGTGGTGCCAGTGGGTAAAGTTAAGAACCCAACAGCTATCAGTGATTTCAGGCCAGTCTCCCTCCTTTGTATTCCTGGTAAGGTGCTTGAGAATATCATGTACAACCAGATAATGTCATATGTAAATGAAAACTCTCTTTTAAGCCCTTTCCAGTCCGGATTTAGGAGAGGCTATAGCTGCATGACTGCTCTAGCTAGAGTAACAGAAGACATTCTAGAGGGATTCAATAACAATGTAGTTACTATCTTGGTTCTACTTGATTTTTCTGATGCTTTTGGCTCTATTGATTATAACACATTTCTTCTTAAGCTTTTTCAGATCTACAAATTCTCCTCAACTGCTTGTAAGCTGATAGCCTCCTTCTTCACCAATCGCAGTCAATGTGTTAAGTCTGATAATAATCATACTCGTCCGTCATGCTCTTTAAACATTCATGCTGGGGTTCCTCAGGGATCCGTTCTTGGTCCCTTGTTTTTCTCCATGTACTCTAATGACATAGCACATTGTTTCAATGGACTACGATATCAACAGTACGCCGATGATGTGCAATTCTATCTTTCTTGTAACGTTGCTGAATTACCTGCAGCTATCACTAGAGTTAACCGGATCCTGTCACATGTTAGCGCATGGGCAAGAGATAATTCCCTGAGGCTTAACCCCATTAAAACCCAAGCTATAATCTTCTCCCCCTCTGGGATTGATAGATACCATCTACCACAGATTGTTCTTGAGGGCTGTCCAATCCCATTTAATGACAAGGTTAGAAACCTGGGGATTGTCATGTCATCTGACATGAGCTGGGACGCTCACATATCATTGACCTTGCAGAGAGTCTATGGTTCCCTCTTTACCTTAAGGAAGTTTATTAACTTTACTCCTGAGAATCTTAGACTTTTGTTGGTGAAAAGCCTTCTCCTACCACACTTCTTGTATGGTCATGTTCTTTTTATTAACTCATTAAACTCTGTTCTGACCCACAGATTGGAGTTAGCCTTTAACAGCTGTGTGCGTTATGCATTTAAACTGAAGCCTAGGGGGCATATATCTCAGCATTCCCAGAAGGTTCTTGGCTGTGGTATAATAGTTTACCTGAGGGTGCAATTTTTGAAGTTTGTTTTCAAATTAGTTCATGCTAATGATTTTCCTAGCCCTGATTACCTGGCTGATATATTTAGCAGTGGTCTCTCCCCTCGTCTGCATGCACTTCGGCAAACCTGGACTCGTAATCGGCTTTTCATAAACTCGATGAGGGTCTCAGGTGCGAGGCTGTGGAATTCGTTGCCCTTGGCCGTCCGTGGGATGCATTCGCTCGGCGCCTTTGGTGGGGCCGCCTTACAATACCTGAAGGGTCAGTAGTTCCAATTTCTCTCTTTCTGTCTCTCTTCTCTCTTTCTGTCTCTTTTTCTCTCTTTCTGTCCTTTTTTTCCCTTGTTCCTTTGTATTAAAAAAACACATATTGTAATTTGTCAGGAAAGCCATCTAGTGATTTTCATTGTGTTATTGTTTTGTACATATACAAGGAGGGGTCTAGTACCCTATATATGTGTAAAATCGAAAAATAAATGAAATGAAATGAAATGAAATGTTGAGACCCGTGGAGTTTGCCTCCTGAACGACAACGCCAGACCCCACACCGCTCGTGTTTCGCAGGAACTCCTCACATCGTTTGGATGGGTATTGTGATCCACTCCCTCTCCCGCCCAAACCTCATCGACTTGGACCATCATCTCTTCACCAAACTGAAGGAATTTCTTGTTGGGCAACGTTATACCAACGACGAGGAGGTCGAGGAAGCTGTAGAGGTGGCTGAAAGATGTGGCGGCAGACGTCTACGGCACTGGCGTACAAAAGCCTGAGTACTAACCCAGGCTACGCAAATGTCTCGAACTCGACGGCGACTACGTTGAAAAATAGTTTAATATATTCCTGAAGTTACCTGTGAGTTTCATACAAATAAATGCATTTTTTGATATTTCATAAATGTTGTAACCTTACTTACTGGATGACCCTCGTATAAGTGAAATTGTATCGAACTATATTACGGAAAAGGGAAATGTCTCTATTTCAATTGAAACCATCTATCCTGATGGCCCGATTTTAATATAACTTGGAGACTGACTGAAGATTAGCCCTAACATAGGTTGGTACACAGTGTTATAAGAGTTATATTTATAACGTATCTGATTAGTATTCACCATTGATACCTTAAGGATACCTTAATACCTTGATACCTTAAAAATTGGTATTATAATAGTAGGTACAAGAAGTAGATACAATGGGAAATGCAAGTTCTGGAAGAGTACAAATAACAAGATATTTACACAGGCGAACCCAAGTTTGAACGATGGTTGTTCACAGTTCAGTGAACAATTAATAACAGAGACGAACAGCCTGTGTTTAGAGTTGATCTGGGTATTTTCTTAGAAAACTCAATTAAACCGGACAACTCAGGAGTGACTAAGACAAACCGAAATTTCAACGCCTAAAACGGGCCAATAACCCCTTCAGTCGTTCATTAGCTCTACCGAACAATAATAATAAGAACTGCCGAACTCTGCACTGCGGTTACCTTGACATGAAAATCGTTACAGCCCTTCACACTTCTTGACCTCTTGAACAAATTAAGTAGTGGGATACAAATTTTCAACTGAAAAAGAAAATTATACAAAATAAAAAACGCTGCTAAGTCCTTGTCACATGGGTTTATTATTCCACTGGACATACCTACATAAATATTGCTGCTCATTTATTGTGTCTTTCATGCGCAGTAATTGAATTGAATTTATAGTGATTTCAAACAAATTCCCAGGTTTCTGACTCATAAAAAATGAATATCGGGAGCTTAACCTTCGTTACAACCTCAATTCTTCACTCTTTGGTCAAAACCAACTTCATATTCGGTCTTCTCGCCCTAAAAACTTGGGAAACGACACATCACAACCTCGTGTTCACTAAAACCTCAAAAAAAAACCTCGAAAACCCCTATTTTTACACTCATTTTTCTCCCATAATGCCCCTGGGTGTATTCCGATCGGGCTGCCGAGCTTTGAAGCACAACTAGGACCCAAATTTGTTCCCAAATGGGGACCCAAACTATGTGCGGAAGAACGACGGTTTTATACCAAAATATTGAACGTACATTTAAGGCTGAAACTTCGTTAGAACCTCAATTTTCCACTTGTTGGTCAAAATCGACTTCATATTCGGTCTTCTCGTCCTAAAAACATGGAAAACGATACCTCAAAACCTCAAGTTACTAAAACACAAAAAATACCTATTTTATACCCATTTTTCACTCATAACACCCCTGCGTATATTCCGATTGGGCCAACGGACACAACTAGGGCCCAATTGGAGCATGTGTGCGAAAGAACGAATTATTCAGACCAAAAATGAAGCCGGTATGCATGATACGGCGGACGGTGGACGGCGGACGGACATTGCATTTTCTGAATCTACGCACCTTGAAACGTAAAAGAAAAAATTTTGAGGGGGTGCTATAGAAAATTTTTGCTGAGCGAATACATAGGTGTATTATTCACAGAATAATAAACCCAAATCCGAAATCTGGATTACCTAATAATATAAATATCCTGATTAATTTGTCCAACTTATCAAAGCCGCAGGGACGATGTTTTTCTTGGCGTGCAAATGAAGTAGAGTTGGCCTCCGGAATAATAATGATTAATCAACAGCATCGAGTCAGCTCCGTATAAACGTTGAAGTACAGGCCAAGAAATAAGTAGGTATTGCAAAATGAGATCGCTTCTGGTAGGTATTTCAAAATTATCCCCCTCTATGAGGATTACCCGTAATATTCTCCCACACGACTACCACTGCAACGGACGAACGTTCGACTGTCCCTCGTTACAGTTTCCATTAGGAAATCCCATGAAATAGGATTAAGCTGCGCAATATATTGAGATGGTTAATCGGGCAGCATGGTGCTCCATGCGGTGGAAGATGTGGGGGAGGGATGCATGCGACAATCGGTTAACAGTAATTGTATTCAACTGATTTACTTTTTCACTGATCGACATTATTGCGGACGTACAGAGAACCAATGAATTTAACGAAGAGACTAATAATCTTAACCTTCGATCTTTGGCTTTTGTCCCAAGTAATTCCGGGCATGAAATAATGTACTGAGCTTTCATCAGGTACGGCGAGTTTATTATGAAAAGGTGTTTCCGACTCAGCAAATCATCTGAATGGATGGAGTCAATGAAACAATTTTGGTCTGTCATAACATCGTCGGATCAAACAAATTTAGAAAATTCAAATGATGAATAATTTTATGAAATTCTTCATTTTTGAATAAAATCATAATCCATAATTGAATAATTATAATCCATAATCGAAAACTATGGATTACGTAAGATGTTTGAATAATATAATTAATCACAGGTATTCTCCATCGTTCATTTCTGTAATAACTCAGTTCATTGCTATCTTCCCAGATAAATTTTGTTTTACTGTAGCTCCTCCCCACACCATTCCCAACGATCCTTTCACTTTGCCCCTCTCCATATCAATTCTATTCCATCCCTTTCACTTCAACAGCTAATCACAATTTGTCCCCTATCAACTGGGAGTTTGGACTAGCTATAAGCCTGTCTTCCGCTTCCAATCATTGTGAAGTATGTACGTGAATGTTCACAAAAATCATGTGGAAACTCAGATTGGGTTTACACAATTTCATCGCGACTGATTTAGTTCGCACCAACTAGGTTTGGTAAATTCCATCTAAACTGATAGACAGTGCACATTTTTCCCCCCGTTTTGACGAATAATATTCACTATATTACCAACAAAACCCGGAAGCGGAACATCCGTTAATCAAGAAACGACAATCCGTACCACAATATTTGGGAGTGGAAAAAAACGGGGGGAAAAAAAACAGGATGAAAGAGGTGCCATATAATGAAAGAGATCTCTGGCAAGGGGTTGGGAGTTCATGTAGAAAGATGCAGAAGAGTGCTACGTAGAAGTTCATATTGTTCACTTCTGATATAAAAGGGAGACGTCCCCACGCAATATGTCGAGTGCCACTCATTGTCGTGGAGCGTAAAAGAAAGTAAAGAAAGACAGAACGTACCTACACAACTTCTGCAAAAACCATTGATACGAATTCCTAGGCGTCATTACAGACTACAATGTATCACTATGTCCCCATGTAATCAATCGAATAATGCTGAAATGAAATGGGAAATTCGCTTAGAAGTCGGCACAAATGTTTCCATACCTTAAAGTACAATAATCCGCCTAGATCACTGTCTGTATGCCATCCCTTGAATATAAGAGAGAGACGCCCGAAGGTAGAAGACAAAGAAAGAAAGAAAGAGAGAAAAGGAAAAAATTTTTGTCAAAAGGAGGGGTATATTGTGGGTAGTCTCGAGAGGGTTAATGGGTGAATTTAGTATAATATTATTCAGTACAAAAAGAATAGAGCGACCCAGCAGTAGGAGGTCTAGTAGATTTGAAAGTCTGCCTTTAAGGATATTAAAAAGTGTATTTATGCGGATAGGGTGTTGAAGCTACAAGACAGCTCTGGGCGCCTTTGGGGTTTACTCAGTGCAAATATTACATATTTCCCTAGAGCTATAAGCTACCTTCCCCACACAGATCGAGGGTCCAATGCAAAGGTAATAGGGAAGCAATCACCCAGGTAGGACTCAAGAAGGATATTGCGTAAGGAGACAAAGCATATTCCGTGGTACAGGAACCCGAAGGCGCTGCTATACATGCAGCGCAATGCCACCGTGAGAAAATAAATTATGGAGCCAATGATTAGCTGTCAGTTTGTGCGAATCTCGAGAGGGAAACATGTGCCTACATGTACCTAATGGGGAAAAGGCAGCCTCAAGCGTAGGGTCGATAGAATAATCTCAGACTTCAGCACGTAATTTCACGGAGACGCTTACTTATTGGCAAGTAATCACTAGAATTTGTTCTCAGTCTTCTTTGCTCTTTGTTGACAGCACTGCATCGCTACCAGCTTTGTCTAGTGGTTTGGATGAGGAATAAACATTTTTTTTAATGATTTTTCGAATTTGATTGGTTTTGAATGATTTTGTTTGGCGTGCATATATTACATATATCAAAAATAACACATTTTATAAAATGCATTTGACAAGGTGAGGCGTCAACTTTGCGGTAATTTCTGACTGACAACAGTGTCCACTTGGAATGAACACATTTGTAGGTGCGCAGACTATGTTGGAAGGCATTCGGTTGAATCAATACGAAATTATTACCAACGCCAACCTGCAATCCAAATTTCTTTTTCGTCTATTTTCTATGTATTCCTCGTTCGTAAAAAACCACCTCTAGCCGTTCAACTTGTTATGACTATTTATGCATGTCCGTAACGGATACACTTGTGTAACGGATACGCTTGTGCTATAGTAGGTACTTGCCTACATGAAATCACTGGATCACCCGAGAGATCGCGCTTCTTCCACAGTTTTCGTATAAATATCTGGGACTCTGTGTAGGAAGAATCATTTTGATTTTTGAGGGTAATGAATTCGATCAAGTAGAAGGCGAAAAACTCTATAAACTTATGCGAATCCTCCATTATATTGTCGAAGTAAAAGATTGAACGAAAATCATTAGCTTTATTATTTCCGGCAAAACTCTCTTTCCCGATGTAAAAGTTGGAGTCAAGAGGGGTGAAAACCCTTACTAATAAAGTGAGAAACACTGATACTCCTATCGAATTAAACTCTTGAGGAGTAGGTATCGCATCTGTCATTTCTCGATCTGACAAGCGTGGGGAAAAAAATCCTTTTGCTTGTTTCAACAACTCCTCTACTTCCACTTTCCTTCATCATCTCTTCTACCCGTTTTCATTCTCCAACACCAAGACCAAGGGCCAACAGCCGCCAAACAATTCTTTTCACTCCACTCGGCTGACTGTCTTCAACAAAAGGGCTTTTTTCCTCGTATTCTTCGAACCAGAAAACTTAAAAAATTCCTGTGGCGTGGGATGCCGCATTTTAAAACGAAGTTTTGAAACAAGAACTGTTGGAAAATGAGCGTAAACAACTAGCAAATATTAAGGTCCGTTGAAAAAGTTAAAACCTTCAACAAAATTGATGGAGGACATACTGTAAAAGACCAAGATTAAGAAGACTAACGTAACTGTCTTCCATCATTCATATTTTCGAGTTCAGGTTCTTATTCCTTTACCTCCACGTAAATTTTTTAGGGCCCGTTTCTAAACTACTGCAGTGAAATACTAAGCTGACAAACTAGATAAGGGTCCGAAGAACTGACGCATTAGGATAATCGACTAGTGGGCTGGGGATGACGCAATCTGATATAAGTTGACTGACCTGTTGGCGGCGCGTGTCAAGTTTGATAGGCTTTTATACGAGTATAAGTCAATCACTATCGAATGATTCATGTAATCCGATGCTGGCGCCATTCGAATTCTTACGAATGCTGGTACTGGGTCTATGATATCTTCCTCAAATTTCACCTTGAATCTGAAGTAATACTGAACACCAGCGACCCTTGGAAATTATATGATAATAATAAACCGTGTAATAATTTGCGGCTTTTTTCATTATTTCCTGTCTTTTAATTTGTCCCTCAGATCCAACGAGTACTGAAACCGCTACTAACTCATTTCCAGATATATAACGATTTGAAAAAATATTAAAACGAAGTGTGAGGACAGCTGCTTAGAGGAGACATTTTCGATGTCAATTATTACGATCAGTAACACAAAAATACCAATCGTTAAAACCTGAGAATCTAACCAAGACAAAGAAAAAAACGCTGCAAATCCCTGCACAACGGTTTATTATTTTGTACAGAATACCCTCCTGTTACAGATCACAGGTCTCCGTATAGATAACCCTTCTATATAACATAATATGTACTATTCTACACATATTATTTAGATCGCGGACCCTCCGTAGGTTAGTACCTAACCCCGTACTCGTACCTACTAGGTACCTACCTAAACCTTTGTGTAATAATTTACCTGTATAGGTTCCCCTTCTACGGAGATAGAATAATGAACCGTAGTGTAATAATTTCCCCATCAATAATAATTCAACGGTTGTTCAAGTTGCAAAAGTACCTATCAACAAAAGCCAGCCCCACCTTGGTAGATGAGCCGTTGTGTAATAATTTACCGTTGTGTAATAATTTACCGTTGTGTAATAATTTGCCGTTGTGTAATGATTTGCCATTGTGTAATAATTTCCCTATCAATAATACTTGAACGGTTGTTCAAGTTGCAAAAGTACCTATCAACAAAATCCAGCCCCTCCTTGGTAGATGAGCCGTTTTGTAATAATTTACCGTGGTGTAATAATTTACCGTTGTTTAATAATTTGCCGTTGTGTAATAATTTGCCGTTGTGTAATAATTTGCCATTGTGTAATAATTTACCCATCAATAAAACTTGAACGGTTGTTCAAGTTGCAAAAGTACCTATCAACAAAATCCAGCCCCTTCTGGGTAGATGAGCCGTTGTGTAATAATTTACCGTTGTGTAATAATTTGCCATTTTGTAATAATTTACCCATCAATAATACTTCAACGGTTGTTCAGTTGCAAAAGTGCATAGGTATCAACAAAATCCAGCCCCTTCTGGGTAGATGAGCTGTTGTGTAATAATTTACCGTTGTGTAATAGTTTACCGTGGTGTAATAATTTACCGTTGTGCAGTAATTCACCGCTATGTAATAATTTGCCGGTGGGTAATAATTTGCCATTGTGTAATAATTTGCCCATCAATAATACTTCAACGTTTGTTCAAGTTTCAGAAGTACCTACCAACAAAATCCAATATTCCATCACTTGTCAATGAAATAATATCGCAGAACAAACAACTCGACTTCATACAGCCATCCTTGATTATAATCAGATGCTCCGTAGTTATGATGTCCGGGCCGGATTTATACCGTTTGATTCACGATCGTGTTGACGAAGCTTTTTGGTGCTCACGAACGGCTGGACATACAGTGCTCCGGGTGGTCTCAAAAAATTGTTTAGCTCAAGACAAATTTAATAACGTAAAAAAAACTATACCCTTCTATCGGAAGTTTTCGAGCTACGGCGTTCTGAAGATTGCAACCCCTATTTTGAGCCACTTAGAGATGACTGACAGTAACGTTGAGCTTCGAGGACCAACTAGACCCCGAACGGAACCTATAACCCGAATTCATCAATTTTGTTTCATGGTAACTAAGAAAAGTGGCCCTTACGGCGTACGGCGGACAGACAGAAATATTTTTATTGCAGTTTTGGATTCTACATACCTTGAAACGTAAACCATCAAATTTTGACGGGGGGTAAGCATTTTTTTTTTTTTTTTTCATACTCGATTCCAATGGTTCATTATTGAAAATAATAAACCAATAAACACACGAAACCCCACCCATTCACAATGAATGCTAATAATTGAAATTATGCAAATCAACATCTTAGCTGCTTCCCGATTATATGAAAGCACCTGCGCACCATCACCTATAATGAACCCACTGTTTCGACTGTATTTAGTAGCGAACTTGGTAACAATGCAATAATTGTTGTTCGACTAATCGCCGGTGGAAGTAACAATATTTTAAATATCTTATAAAAATTAAATAACCTAAATGAACTATTTCAATTAAATCAAGTACGTGCTGTTTAATGAATTGAGTTAGGCGTTTTATAGCAACATTGAAAATTTCATCTGAGTAGTCGATCTGGAATTAATTTATTATGAACTTCATTAGAGTAATGAAGTTAGATTGAAATCAACTCTTCCGTTATGTTTTAGATTCCAATCAATGAGCCGCATCATAAAAGTCATGTAAAGTTGTTGAAACTCCGACGACAGTTGGGTGTCTATCACAAGAAGACAGAGCCATTTCTCACATCTCCGTTGACTAGCTATTTTTCAAACGAATTAACTTCATTATCCTCAGCGTTTGAATTCATATTTCACATCATCTTGAACTCATTCAAGTGTCTGACCTTTATTAATCCCGCTTCTAACCCATTTTCCGTCCAGACCGACTCCATTCTATTCACCGCCCTTTAATCTATTTAGATTGATTTGCCTGCCACGCGCAAGCTTTCCAATTCGAATCGTTGAAAAACTCTACACTAATTTCAACCCATTCAGTGGATGTCCGACTATTTCTCACCAGCTAAAAATACAGGGTGTTTCAATTTAGAATTCGGATATTTAATTTGAATAGACAGAAAATGGCAAACTGTTGACGAATATTTTACCATATTGAGAACCGATCATTTGATCAGTTCTCTCCTTCGTTTAAAAAAGTTTGAAAATGCAAGAAGAAAATAATTACACCTACTTACCTAATCGTATTCAAATTGATACTGAAACACGTAAAACCTAACCTCAATACTTCAGGTTTGTTTTCGTACATGATACGATACCTACATTATGTTTTCTTCTAATTCTCTATGGCTCATATATTATTGTAAGAGTAGGTAGGATTCGAACCAATGCTTTCAAAACCACAAAACAATGATTCTGTTTCTGTACCAACCTTTGATCCGAAAATCAATTTGAATTTTTCACGAATCAGAAAACTAATCACTGTTCCATTTGTTCACCCGACAAATAGGTTCTAGGAAATCAATAGGCACACAAAGATCCAAAAACAAAAATAAACTGCGGAAAATCCGAAATGCTGCACTCCAAATCGATATGGAACGAGTTTGATTGGACTAGAATAATGGAAGAAGCAATCTCGGCGTATCCCAACTTTTCCAATCATGCCGAATTGGTATTTGCCGAATGTTTCTCTCCTCTCCTCCATTCACTTTTTCCTGCCGAACGTTTGAAAACGAGTTTTCATACAAATTTCAACAACCTCGCACACTTACAGGATTTGTTATCCTCGAAGCGTGAAAAACTTTTCCCTTAAGGAAGATTGACTAGCGGTACACTGTTGAGGCGGAAGGAGGTGAAGGAGATTGTAATAAGTTGAGGGCTGGGGAAGGTGGAGGAATTAGTATGTTTAACTTAGCGTCAAGTTTTGCGCCTAACATACACGGCCGTACACTCTTAAATCTAAACTTCAAGTCGGGCTTTTATCCTTACAGCGTTGCGCTGTTATCGCATGTGTGCAAGGAGCAGCCGTTGCGGAGTTTTTCGGACTAAAAATATGGGTCACTAGTTCCGAGAGTTTCGAGGAAATTTATGTATCCAATTGAGCAAAAGGAGGGCGCGCTTGTGGTGAGATAATTCAAAAACTTGGTGGGTTTCAGCGCTATCACCGCTCAAACTGAGATAATATGTCTCTTCTTACCATACGTTCATTTTTGTGAGAGCATGATATAATTATAGGCACTGTTGAGAAACTGCTTCGGAATTTTTATCTGAGCTGGAGGTAGGTAGCAACCAGCTCCAGTCAACTCCATGAAGTGTAGCTGTTAAAGACAAAAGACTGTTTTCTTTTTTGTTCTCTAGAATTTTCTGTTTTTTGCCTTTGTGATTTCTGATTAATCGATTTGATTTTAGACTTGTGCTTTTCTTACCCTTTTTTTGAATAAAAGCCAGGAATTAGAGATTAATCGTACCTACTGATTTATAAAGATAAATATTCGTGTCGTACTTTTCAATCGATTGGATTATTAGTCCAAATTCTTAACATCTGGCGACCGTGACAGGACTAAAACCTTTGATCGTGAAAATAGTTTACCTCGCGCTATAAAATGAATGAAGAAAAGAAACGCCGTGGCTTGAGGTCTGTCTTCACGAAAGACGCGAATACTTTGAACGAACTATTGGACAATTCAGACTCCGCGTTAGTCGACATTAACGCGAGATTTAAAGTTTTGACGGGAAGGTTCGAGAAACTTGGAGAAGCAGACGAGCTCATCCTTCAGAACATCTTGGAAGACGGAAGTAAAGATGACGAGGTATTATTGCAGGAATATGAAAAGATTGGTGAGTACGAATTTAAATATTTTCAAGTGAAGGAGAAAGTCGAGAAGAAGAATGAAGATAGTAGACGATCTGGAGAAAATGAGGAAAAGGCATCTGCCGTATTGCATCAGAACAATTTCCACTCATTACCGTACCCTGCTCGTCCTCAGGGTCTTGCCAAAAAATTCGATGGACATATTGGCGGATGGATTGGGTTCTGGACCCAGTTTTCTAACTATCATGATGATCCCAATATAAGAACTGAAGACAAATTTGACTTTCTCCTCCATTCATTGAAATTAGATTCACCAGCTCAGAAGTTAGTAGAAGGCTTCCCGTTCTCCTGCACAAATTACGACAAAGCTATAGATCTGCTTAAATCCCGATTTGGAAAAGATGAATTCCTCATTGAGTACTATGTGCGTCAACTCCTCGAACTAGTACTTACCAAATCCGAGACCAGACCAGTTTCAGAACTCTACGACCAATTAGAAACACAGTTGCGTGCTTTAGAATCACTAGGTGTTGTTAAGAATAAATACGCAGCTATGTTGTTTCCCCTAGTCGAGTCTGCCATGCCTGAAAACGTCTTTAGGATTTGGGAAAGAAACCGTATCGATAGGAAAGCCTCAATTGCTAATCCTGATGACTGCTTAAGCAAGCTACTTGATTTTTTTAAAATTGAAGTAGAAGGAGAAGAACGACTCAAGTTAAGAAACTACAGCAGTTTTGAAAGTAATAAGCCCAGAAATTCCCAAAATACGTCTACGAAATCTAGCAATAAACAGCCTTCTGCAGCTTCACTCGTTTCTACTGATAATTCTAGTTTTAAGAATCCATGTATTTTCTGTGAAAAAAATCATAACTCTCAAGACTGTGCTACAGCTCTTGAGCTAAGCATTTTAGAACGCAGTGAAGCAGTGAAACAAAAAGGAGGCTGTTACAGATGCCTCAAACGCTACCACGTTGGAGCCAATTGCAGGTCGTTTGTGAAATGCGCGGTCTGTAAGGGAAAGCATTACCCTATTTTATGTCCAAAAACGCAAGACGCGAAGAAAACTGAAGATGAATCGCTCTCCATGTTTACAAAAAGTATCAATTCAGTAACTTACCTTCAAACTCTAATTGCTAAGATAGTGTCTAATGGTCAAGAATACTCAGTACGAATATTGCTAGATTCAGGGTCACAGAGGAGTTATATCACTAATGATTGCATCAAGAAACTCAATTTGAAACGTGAGGGTAAAATTCAATTAAGTCAAGAACTTTTTGGGGGAAAAAGGACTCCGCACAAATCGCATGGTGTGTACAGAGTTTGTTTGAAGGCAGTAAGTGATAACTTCCAGTGTGACTTTGAAGTCGTCAGTCAAGAAAGAATTTGTTCCCACGTTCCTAGACTGAGTGACCCATCTATAATCCATACCCTGGCGAACAGAGGTGTTGTTTTGTCCGACTTTTCAGGTGCAACTGAATCATATGACACTGATGTTCAAGTACTCCTTGGTGCGGATGCCTGGGCTCGTTTTGTAATGCCAGAGCACATTCCTGTCGGACCTAACATGATGGCGATCAACACCAGACTTGGATGGACACTGCTGGGCAACCTCAAACAGGAATCCACTATCACTACTACACTTCTAGCATTGAACAATCAAGTATCCCTCACAAGTTTTTGGGATCTCGAGTTATTGGGCATTAAGGATCCAGGAGTGAAACTGTCACAAGAAGAAAAGGATGCCCAAGTGATGCGTTTCTTCAACGAAACTGTGACAACAGACATCGAAGGAAGGTACATCGTCAGGCTTCCTTGGATCGGCGGCAGGCCTTTACTGGAAGACAACAAGAATATCGCCTTGAGAAGATTGAAGAATACCACCAAGAAATTGCAGCAGATAGGGAAGTATGAAGAATACAGTGATGTCATTCAAGACTGGGAAAAACGAGGTATAGTTGAATTAGTACGGGACTCTGAAATTGACCACTATGGACATTACCTCCCTCACCGGGCAGTGCTCAAAGAAAATAGTACTACTCGAGTTAGACCTGTATTTGATGCGTCTAATCAGGATTGTCGGGGTAACTCATTGAATCAGTCTCTCGAGACTGGCCCTAATTTAATAGAACTCATCCCAATAATTTTAACAAATTTTCGTACCCCTGTAATTGCTGTTTCAGCAGACATAGAAAAGGCATTCTTACAAATACTGGTAGATCCTGATGATAGGAACGTCCTGCGGTTCCTATGGTGGGAGGGTAGTAAGTTGGTTGAGTTTAGACATTGTAGAGTAGTTTTTGGAGTTTCTTCCAGCCCATTTTTGTTGGGAGCGGTGATTCACCATCTCCTTGACCATGCTCCCGCCGATTTAGAAGAAACGGCTATAAAACTTAAACATTCATTCTACGTGGATAATTGTCTATCTGGTGTCGATAATGAGGAAAATTTGGATTCATTTATTAAAGAATCCACACGACTTCTAGCATTAGGAGGTTTCAATCTCAGAGATTGGACGTCAAATATACGTGACCCAGAAAAAATTATCAATGTGTTAGGACTGAAGTGGAATTGTGGTACAGATGAACTCGGGATATGTGCAAAATGGTCAGCTGAAGTTCCCAAGCCTCTAACTAGAAGAATTTTGTTATCCATGACGCAGAAACTGTTTGATCCAATTGGTTTCACAGCACCGACTGGAATAGTTCCCAAAATTCTACTTCAAAAATCTTGGAGCTTGAATATTGGATGGGACGATCCTCTACCCTCAGAAATTGAACAAGAATTCGAGTCATGGGCTTGTCGACTAAACTTGCTTGAAGATTGTAGAATTCCGAGAAGGATTCCAATGAATAAAACTAGCACTATCCATGTTTTCTGTGATGCAAGCAAATCCGCTTTCGCAGCCTGTATATTTGTAAGATCAGAGCTCGACGATGGTGTGAAGATTAGTTTATTAGCGGCCAAAGCAAGGGTGTCTCCTATCAAGACCCTAACAATCCCACGTTTGGAACTGATGGCAGCGCTTATTGGCGTGAGACTCCACTCTTCAATTCCACCTGAACTGATTAAATCGTCGTGTGAAACCATATTCTGGTCCGATTCGTCAACAGCGCTATCATGGATTTGTCATCAAGGACCATGGTCAGTTTTTGTTGAAAATAGGGTAGAAGAAATAAGACAAAACAGCAAACCGAACCAATGGAGACACATTCGTGGTAAGCTTAACCCAGCTGATGTACTTTCAAGAGGATGTTCTCCACAACAACTATTGGAACTCCGTTGGTGGGAGGGACCAACGTGGATGTACGACTCTGAACATCTTTGGCCTGAAAATAGTTTCGTCATCAACGAGGAGGAAGTTGACAAAGAGAAACGGAAAACAGCAGTAGTTGCTTCTGTTGCTGATATTGATATTTTCTCGTTGTCCTCGTTGGCAGAGCGAGTGTCTAGTTACAGTCGAATTTTGAGAACTGTAGCTATAATTTTAGATGGACTATCGCGAAAATTCCCTAGATTTGCAAAGCACTGCGGACTATCTTTCGAGTGGACTAGAACAAGGGAAATCAACAGTGAGAAAATCTTAAATGCTGAAACGATCTTAATGCGTACTATTCAGAAGGAATTTTTCTCTACTGATCGAGGTAAAGATTCACTGAAAAGCTATACAGTTTTCTATGATAAACGTGGCTTAATTCGAATGAAGTCAAGAGTTTTGGAAGGTGAAGAAAACGAGGACTTCACTTACCCCATTGTGCTTCCTGGAAAACATCTTTTGGTAAGACGAATGGTAGAAAGTGCCCATGCTCAGAACAACCACGCAGGAACGCTCACTTTGATCACCATTCTGAGGGAAAAGATTTGGATTTTGCAAGCCAGAAGAACTGTAAATGCTGTGGTAAAAAAATGTGTGATATGCCGCAAACAGCAAGCACAAGCACTGAAAGTTCCAATTCCTCCACTCCCAACCTACAGAACTACAACTTCAGCAACATTCCAAAATACAGGTATAGATCTAGCGGGCCCACTTTACTTGATCGATGGTAAGAAGTGCTGGGTCGTGGTATTCACTTGTGCAGTATACAGGGCTGTACATCTTGATGTAGTTTTATCCTTGAGTTCTGGTGCTCTTATACAAGCTATACGGAGGTTTATCGCTCGCAGGGGTCGTCCTACAGTGATTCATTCGGACAATGCCACGAATTTTGTTGGTCTGAGCAGAGCTTTAGACAGACTGAATTGGAGTGAAATAGATAAGGATTGTGGATTGAGAAAAATTAAATGGAAATTCAATGTCCCTACCGCGGCTTGGTGGGGCGGCTACTGGGAAAGATTAATACGCATTCTCAAGGACCTACTGAAGAAAAATTTGGGCAAAGCACAGTTAGACTATCAAGAAATGATCACGCTTGTTTGTGAATGTGAGTCAATCATGAACAGCAGACCGTTGACCTACCTTTCCGAAGAACCTGATGAATTAGCTGTACTCAAACCATCAATGTTCATCATCAGCCTACCTAACAGTGAAACAGAAGACTTTGACCATGTGGACTCAACTTTGCTCAAAACACGTTGGAAACATTTAAATCGGATCAGACAAGCTTTACGACAACGATTTTCCAAAGAGTATATTGCATTTCTGCTACTTAAATCAAACCAGAGAGCCGATACCATTCAAGTTGGAGAGCTTGTCCTCATTGGAAGCGATGAGAAGAAGAGACTTGACTGGATTCTGGGGAAAGTTATTGAACTGAAGCCCGGACGTGATGGTATAACTCGAGTAGCAAGACTACAAACAGCAAAAGGAGTGATGACCAGACCTCTGCAGAGACTTTATCCACTTGAAATACATTCAACATCTAATATGGAAGACTCTCAAGCTGACCGAAGTTCTGCAGACGAAGAAGCTATTTCTTGATTGATTTGCAGATGTACATCTGCAAATGGTGGGAGGATGTTGAGAAACTGCTTCGGAATTTTTATCTGAGCTGGAGGTAGGTAGCAACCAGCTCCAGTCAACTCCATGAAGTGTAGCTGTTAAAGACAAAAGACTGTTTTCTTTTTTGTTCTCTAGAATTTTCTGTTTTTTGCCTTTGTGATTTCTGATTAATCGATTTGATTTTAGACTTGTGCTTTTCTTACCCTTTTTTTGAATAAAAGCCAGGAATTAGAGATTAATCGTACCTACTGATTTATAAAGATAAATATTCGTGTCGTACTTTTCAATCGATTGGATTATTAGTCCAAATTCTTAACAGGCACTATAAACTCAATACTTACCTACATCTTAATATTACTGAACTAGATTTTTGTACGGGTACCTACCTACATACGAGTACATACGTACTGAATTGTACTTCAACATGTACGCCAAAGACGTGAACTGCGCTGGTAGCTGACAGGATCAGCCGATGTGGGAAGCACAGCGGGAGAAAACAAGCCTACAAAGCCTTGTTTGCAAAGCCCAAAACTCTCAAAGAAAAACGGAGTTATTGAAAAAATAGTCTATTTCCACTAATAACGAAAAAACGCGAAAAACAGTCTTATACCGGTTTCTGTGATCAAACTATCGTCAGTAACTAACGTTATTGTTTATTTGTGTTTTTTCGTGTTTTTTCGTTATTAGTGGAACACTGTTATACCGGTTTCTGTGATCAAACCATCGTCAGTAACTAACGTTATTGTTTATTTGTGTTTTTTCGTGTTTTTTCTTTATTAGTGGAACACTGTTATACCGGTTTCTGTGATCAAACCATCGTCAGTAACTAACGTTATTGTTTATTTGTGTTTTTTCGTGTTTTTTCTTTATTAGTGGAACACTGTTATACCGGTTTCTGTGATCAAACCATCGTCAGTAACTAACGTTATTGTTTATTTGTGTTTTTTCGTGTTTTTTCGTTATTAGTGGAACACTGTTATACCGGTTTCTGTGATCAAACCATCGTCAGTAACTAACGTTATTGTTTATTTGTGTTTTTTCGTGTTTTTTCGTTATTAGTGGAACACTGTTATACCGGTTTCTGTGATCAAACCATCGTCAGTAACTAACGTTATTGTTTATTTGTGTTTTTTCGTGTTTTTTCGTTATTAGTGGAACACTGTTATACCGGTTTCTGTGATCAAACCATCGTCAGTAACTAACGTTATTGTTTATTTGTGTTTTTTCGTTATTAGTGGAAATATACTATTTTTTAATAACTCCATTTTTCTTTCAAATGGGTTTCCACGATTTCTTCGCGAGTGATTTAGTTCGTCCTAAAACTATATCCATGATCCAATTTTTTTTCCCCGTGAAGCGAAGTTTCAAATCGGGTTTGTCCCAGCTGTGGGTAAAAATGACGTATCCAGACGTATTCACAGCTTCTTTCTTCCTAGGGTCTCCGGAAGTTCTTTCCTCGTCTGGCCCTTCCTACTAGGCCCTTTTGGCCTGATAAGAGATGAAAAGGCAAGGAGAAGTGTACAAAACTCATAACAACAGAGAGCTTCCGAAATAGACAATGTTGAACACTCAGCAGAGAAGGTAGTAGCCACAATGTTCAGGGACCACAACCATTTCTAGACGAACCACATAGTGGTTTCCTTCAAAAAGGCCACCTAGAAAAGGGAAAGACGTTCCGGACAATCCAGGAAGAAAGATGCTGCCAAACACATTATAGTGCACAGGAAATTTGGAACCAGAAGCGGGACAAAACCGGATTGAAAGACGCTGCAAATTACTTCATAATGGTTTATTATTTACCTGTATAGATGAAGCGTAACGTTTGTTGAAGTTACAAGAGTACCTATAAACAAAATCCAAAATAACCATCATTCTTCAAATGAAATAACGTCACAGAACAAGCCACTCGATTTCTTAGGGCGTGACTATAATCAGGTGTACCCCACTAATGATATATAGGGTGGATGTATACCGTTTCATTCACGATCATGTTGACGAAGCTTTTCGTTTCGACTTCAGGGCCTTATTGTGAACGAACGGCTGGACGTAAAATGCTCCGGATGGTCTCAAATAATGCTCGTTTTGAATCAATTTAAAAACGTACAAAATTCGATATAACGGTGCGCTGGAAATGTCAACCCCTACTTTTAACCCATTAGAGATTACTGGCAGTAATGCCGAGCTTCGCAGACCAACTAGACCCCAAATGGGACCTACAAACAAAATTTCATTAATTTTCGTTCACGGTAAGTAACTAAGAAAAAACGAAGCACGGACAGAGAATGTTTTATTCCGTTCGGGTTTTATTTTTCTTTCTTTTTCTTTTTTTTTTCGTGCTCGATTCCAAAGCTTCATTATTGAAAATAATAAACAAAAAACTCAACACTGCAAATGTCTAGAAAAATCAGGTGATCATGTAGTAAGTAAGGGTTGAGATACTACTGAATCAAACTAGATTTCTTTTCATTAATTATTTCACCAATCATTGGTAGTCCATATAAGTGATGAAGCTGTTATGTGGCTCTTTCGCGAACTAACGTCACTAAAATATAAACCAGCGCCAAACTTTGGATGAAACTTCGAAGGCAATTGCCGATCTAGACACGAACGCTCCTCATCCAACCCCGCGACGCCGCGAAATCTCCCAGTTTGCACTTCCCGAAGTTACGAGAAGCGATAAGAGTCGTCATAACGAGCTCTAAGTACCGCGCCCAAGAAGGGCCCACGTGGTAAGTTTGTGATCCACGTGTGGATGTGCTGGCCCTCGAGGGCTTGGAAACAAACTCATCTCGCGCGATGTCCGTGATAACATTCTCAAGCCGCGAAGTACCCTAAGGGCTACAGATTACCCACTGCCTCAATCTCAAGAGGCCCTTTCGTCTCCACTTTCATATTAAAGTGACTCTTTCTCGTTGTTTTTTTTTTCTTTTTTTTTTCTTTCTCACAATCATCTCACGTTCACTCTCGTCTTCCCACCTGACAGTTCGCGTTTTGTGGGAAGTAAACGAGCGGCACTTAATAAAACAAGGTGTTGGGGATTGGGAAAGTTATTACGTTAGAGGGGCTTAAGGGCCCGAAATCTCAGATTGAAGACAATGGACTATTATAACGTAGAAAGCTTGAGGTGGCTGTTTTTCTTGACCTCAGGCCTCTTGGTCACCATTTATTAACCTCTTGACCCTCTGAACGTTATTACTACCTCGGAAATACACACAGCAACCTCTGCATGACAGCGCAATGAATCCCTCTTGTCATTATAACAAATGATGTCCGCAGCTTCTTAGAAAAAAACTATAAAGAATAACCGACAGAACTAGAAAATTCCCAAAGCACCATGGTCTTGCCACTGCTTGCACTTGCTTAGTAAGGACCTACTTGATCAGTGATCAATAAATATTAGCGAATATTCGAAGTATATTTAGCAAGTTTTCGAAGAAAGACGATACCGCAACTTCCTTTCTTTAGTGTACCTAATGATAATTTATTTATACTTACGATGCCTTTTCCTTGAATGTATTCAACCAATAGCGTCCAAAATGTTCAACTCCTATTTTTTACCCTTAGGGATGACCTACTTCAACTGGGGACTATTATGTAAACGTTCATTAATTCAGCCAACGTACGCGAAACGCCTCAAACTGTGAATGGCAGACGCGTGGGGTAACAAAAATGTTTTCTTGTTCGCTTCATTGAAGGTTCGATGTTCAATTAATATCACAATGAAACCATTATGTACCTATATTTCTGACGAAGTATCTCAACTAACAATACCTGATACCTACCAATACTACGATAATCGGCAATTCAGCGATATTTTTTGCTAACTCGTCCACATCGACCGACATCGTTCGGTGAGGAGAAAAATTTATAACCTTATTTCTTTTTTTCTTTTCTTTTTTTGGAGTAAATTTATTTGAAAGATTTTGATTTGAGCATCGAAATCCGTCGAGCCATTTATACAAACAAACACACTTTCAGTTTTATTAATAAGACAGTGTCATTTGGGTGTAGGTATTCGTGGGTCAACCGGCACCCGACCAGCGACCACTACTTTTATAACAGTTCCTCGGAACAACGCGTTATTTTAAAACCAGGCGGTCTCATTCATGGAAAACATCCGTATGTATGAGTCCAGCGTCTGAAAATAGAAGTCAACGAGTTAACGCTGAAGGGAGTAACATGTAGGGAGTACAACGCTTCCAGCGGATGCTCCATACTCAACCTACCTACCTAGCTGTCATCCATCTTTAGGGATGCACGTCGGATGGCCCCATCGGTTTGAGTGCGTAGTGGCACAGGATTACGAACGTTGCCATATGTGTCATGTCCGATTCGGTTCCCTTTTCAATAAAATGTTGGTGAACTCACAGTCCTCAAAGTACGCCAAATCCGAAATGGCATAAAAAAATTTCTGTCCGCCCTCCGTACGTCCTACTTCGCGCCTTCCTTAGTTACCATGAATGAAAATTAATGAAATGTAGTTTGTAGGTCCCATTCGGGGTCTAGTTGGTCCACGAAGCTCGGCGTTACTGTCAGTCATCACTAAGGGGGTGAAAAATAGGGGTTGCAATTTTCAGAACGACGTAGCTCGAATACTTTCAATAGAAGGGTATGGTTTTTTTAAACGTTTTTTAAATTTATTTCGAACTAAAGCTTTTTTGAGACCTCCCAGAACATTTCACGTCCAGCCAATCGATTTCATCGAAGCTTCGTCAGCATGATCGTGATTGAAACGGTACAAATCCTACCAAGATATCACTGCTAGGGGATATCTGATTATAATCGCAAGGATGGCTGTATGAAATCGAGTTGGTTGTTCTGTGATATTATTTTGAAGAATGATGGCGTTTTTGGATTTTGTTGATAAGTAGGTACTTTTCTAACTTGAAGAAACGTTTTTTCGCGAATAACATAAATACTTAACGATTGAATTATTGAATCCCGCGCACTTTCATGAAACTAATTCCTGGGCCGGCTCCAGTAATCGGTTTAGGACTTTCCTGGGGGGAGTTCGAGGGTAGGTATTGACCACAGAAAACAGTGATCTACGCAGATCGGGTATCCATACAGGCAAATAATAAAACGTTGTGTAACTATTTGCAGCGTTTTCCCAACACCATTTTTGAGTTCATGATTGAAAAGGCTGGTGATAGACATTTTTTTATCGAAAGGATTAGCGTTCCACGCGAAATTCAAAGCCGAAGTTCACGGTTCCACATTCACGCATATTTATGTTACGGAAGTTTTAAAACAGATCCAGGCTGACAGGTACGTTAAGTTCCGCAGCCTGAAAAAGAACAAATAATAAGAAAAAAAGCGCAACTTAGTTCCGGGTTTCATGATGATTTCAAAAATGGACGTATAACATAACAACGAATAGGTGATGTATAACAAGAATAGACTATGCAGGTAGGTGAAAAAAAGGTTCTTTCAAGCTAAGCCAAGTTTTCAAGCCGACCAGGGGCCGAAATGTCCTTATTTAGTTTTAGGGAGGAACCGAAACGAAAGGTCGGAGCCGAAGTGGACGTACGGGAGCCGAAACGGAGAAATGATGGGAATATGTAGCAGCAGAAATCTGCGTTTTCTTTCAGTGTTATATCGGTAAATTATCAAAATTGAACTCCAGAGTTATTGAACTCCTCAAGATTTCAAGTAGGTACCATGTTTTGTGTCATTAAGGGAAATTCTGCGGGAATTTGCTTGGATGCTTTGCTTAGCAGATAAACAGTAAGATGGTCCTTGCGCTTCAAACTTGTACAATGAATATAGTATCCATCATTATAACAATCCCAACAGCGGTGAACTCTTCACCCTGATAATGGAATGGTTCTGGCCGCGTTGGAAAACACAGCTGTTTGACAGCTCATCCGCAACGAGTGCGACTGGAAATGTATCTCGCATGGTGGCTCGGTCGAATACCAAGAATTACAGATAAAATAAATAATTCATCCTTAGTTGCTGGGAAACGCTGAATGGCAGCAGTATATGGCAACAAAAACCCATGCCAAGGCGGAACTTCCATATCCAGTATCAATAGTAAATGATGTGTAAAAAGCAACAAATTTTTTATTTACATTCTCATGTTGGTAGGTAGGTACTTCATAATTATTTAAGATCGAAAGATATCAGATTGAAAATTTTACACAACCTAGAGGAACGATATATATTTAAAACAATGAGCTTCTAGGACTAACAAAAATCATATTCAAATTGGCAAAACTCTACACCAAACCTCTTTCTTTCCATTTTTAGTGCGAAGAGACCGTATGTTCATCAGACTGGATAAATGTCATAGTTGATCGACCTACCTACATTTATTACAACTACAGCTCTTCCTATGTTTGCATGGTCATAAAATTATTTTACTGTTGTAGCACCACTGCCATTTCATTATGAACCCATTTATATTATTTTTATCGAGACGACTCATGGTTTTCTGGAAACAAACTCCTGGACAGGGCCTCAGTTTTACAGTCGAGCTGGAAGAGTTTGGTTCATATCCATATATATTATTTTTATATGAAATACAGGTAGGTAACTTGATGGTGGATCTGAATCTAATAAGGTTGGAGTTGACTCAAGATAAAAAGAAAATGTTCATAAAAGATAATAGGTTACTGCCACCAATTTGTAAAATTAATTTCCATCCGGTATTCAAGACGAGAATGAACTCCACGATTTCTTCAAGAACAACGAAGAACCGCAGCGAAACTAAACAACCTGAGCAAAGCGGAATAGCAGTTTTTTTCACGGTTATCTAACTCAATTCTAGTTTTTACGACAGAGGGAAGTAGTTTAATAAATCTTCCACGACGTTTATCGTCCACGATTAAAAATTATTGTCTCATTTAAATTTTGGAACGCATCCGAGAAAAGATGAAGCCCATAAAAAGCTAGATGAAACCCATAAAAACAACAAAATCTCTTCACCAAACACCAGGCTTTGAACTTACACTGACTGTAAAGGTTTTATTAGGTACCTACACGTATTACTTATTATTTATTATTTATTAAATTAGGTACCTACACGTATTATTTATTAAACACAAACTACGTGCATACCCGAGGCTTGTACTCGATAGTATTAAGTACTTTTTATTCAGGGTCACCGATGGGCTACCCAGCCCAACCTAGAACCATTTAGGAACTAACACGTCGCTACCAAAAAACTCCCTAGGTAATAATTCGTGCAGCGGTTGATCTGCTCGCAAACATATAAAAATGTTTACCACTTTCGGGCAATGAAAAACTTCAAAGTACGACCAAAGGAAGCTCGGAGTAATAAATAACTATACAGGTACGTGCTGGAATTCTGGATGAGTCAACGGCTGAAAAAAACGCCCTGGGAATTCATTATCTTTCCCAAGGAGCTTCGGTCAGACTTTCGTCCTTAAAAGGATGATTTTCGGCGGTGCGGAATTGACAGCATCGGGAGGGGGATGGTGGGGGGGGGGGGGCTGCATTATAAAATGCTATTAGACCCCGCATTTGTATATTTCTAATTTAGCGCGTCTGTTTAACCGTTGGATGGAATGTTTGATCGCCAAAGAAAAAATAAAAACAATTACAGCCACCAAAAAATAGTTTTGACTGGCCCGGTCCAGTCTGATTTAAAAAAACAGCCATCCATCTGTAAAACCAGACCTCCCACACTAAATTAGCGGCTTGCTTTCTTCAGTTTAAACTATGGAGGAGAATTAACAATTACAATAGGAATGACGGAGTCGTTGCCATGAAAAATGATGATTTATGACAACTTGAGTCATTAGTGAGATAAGACAGCAACGCTTCTTCATCATGAGCTTAGGTCTGTTCCTCGATCCATGGGTGGTCCAAGGGCCCTAAAGCCTTTCGCCATTCCTTTCTTCTATAATACAACATGATGGCTCCACAAGGCGTTCAACTCCCAACTTGACTCTTGACCCCCCGGCATTAACCGGTCTCTCCGCTGGCATTAGTATCAAAAGGGATCGGGTGTTTTGACTGGAATACTCTAACAGAAAAAAATCGGGAGTTATCTCATCAAATTATAATAATGGTCAGTTGTGGAATTGGAATAATTCCAGGTGATTGGTTTTCTCACACAGTCGCCTTGAATAAGAGGACTGAGGATGCTGTTTGTGACGGGGGTTGGCTACCATTCTCGTCATATTGCCGTTTTGGTTTATTCGCTCAGCAAAAAGTTTTTATAACACCCCCTCAAAATTTTTTCTTTTCCGTTTCAAGGTGCGTAGATTCCAATAATGCAATGTCCGTCCGCCGTACGCCGTCCGCCGTATCACGTGTACTGGCCTCATTTTCGGTCTAAAAAATTCGTTCTTTCGCACACATGCTCCATTTGGGCCCTAGTTGTGTTCCGACACTTTTCAGCCCGATCGGAATATACCCAGGGGTGTTATGAGTGAAAATGTGTATAAAAATAGGTACTTCTTGTGTTTTAGTAACATATTAAACATGACCTTTTGAGGTATCGTTTTCCATGTTTTGGGGGACGAGAAGACCAAATATGAAGTCGATTTTGACCAAGGAGTTGAAAATTGATGTTGTACCAGGTGTTCAGCTACCAAAATTGATTTTTTATGAGTCAAAAACCTGCAAAATCGTCTGAAATCACCATCAATTTGTAGAATAACACTAGGAAAAGTTTCAACACGTGGATCAAGACGATTAAATGGCACTACCAATGATCAAAGATAATTTGAAAAAAAAAATTTTAAAAAAAGAGTGTACCTAATTCTAGTTTTGGAGGCCAAAATTGGCGGAAACCACCGGAAATAGCTATTTCAATTATTTTACATGAAAGCAACAATAAATGAACAGCCAGCATTTCTGTAGGTATGTCCAATAGAATAATAAACCCATGTGACAAGGCTTTGCAGCGTTTTTATAGAGGCCGAAAGTATGTGTAGGTAGGTAATACGAGTAATGTACTCAACAGAACATAACTATAATGCTCATAACTCTGCTGCTGCATCTGTGAATTGGAAACGTGAGAAGGTCGGGCAGAACCACTTTGGATCTGCGGAGGCTGAACACGAATTGACAACATTATAACGTTTCAACAGGCTATGTCTGTTAGGGTGAGACTAACACTTCTCCCCTAAGTAGGTATATGTAGTAGGTACCTACCATAATATAGACATGTTTTTGAGTAAAAGTCGAAACTGAGATCAAATTCATGTTTGTAATTCTATACAAACATGTAGGTAAGTAAATTATTAATTTTTTGTCAACATAATTAATTATTGTTAGTATAGTATTACTGATTACCAACCTATCGAATTTTTAGATTATTAGGTACCTACTACCTATTATTATTGTTATAATTATTATTATCACCATTCATTTTTATCCATACTCCAAATACCTACCCATCTACTAGGCTCAAAATATAGAAACCTAGTTTTTAGATAATTAAACAGTCAGATGTTCATGTAGGTACCTAAGTAGGTATTTTATAAAGGACCAACCACCAATATTTCAAATGAAATTTTGCAGAACTAATATTATGGGCGTGTCAAGTACTCAAAGGTGCAAATAACAGAGATGTAGACTAGACAGAAGGCAAAGGTTATGTAACTACACATAAATAACAAACGGCTGAGTCGCAGTGATTTTAAATTCTATGTAATCCCACCAAGAGGAAATGCCACATGAATAAACGGGTTGTCGGTAACTGTGTGTGATGTGGATGAGGATTCATCAGCGAATACCTACTGGCGGATTAGAGCCAAGGAATGCTCTCAGTAACATCCCGAATATTTACGATCATGAAGACACAGCGGTCTTTCGCCCTTACGTATAAACGATGAAATTAGTGAACCTTCCCAGGGCCTCTCGTGTACTATAATGAAATCCCCAGCCGTTAAAACCGCCTCGAGTCCTAGGTAGAATCCAAATTCCAACGCCCAAGGAGACCATCGAGCGAGGAAACGTATTTACATCCGCCCATACCTTACCTTTGTGATCCTCGCTTATTTGACAGCAGACTTTGAGGGGTCGAGCGATAGAGCGAGGCTGGAAAAAACTCTTTTGTAAAAGGCAGTTTTCCCTTGAGGTCGGCGAAAAAAATCACAATGCGGAAGAAGCAGTAGTTGAAGTCAGAAATGCTTGGAGGCGGCGAGGAAGTTATTAAAACCCTCTAACACCCTCTAATTACGCTCATGGAGGCCTCAGCGTCGCCTCGCGCTTCTATTCTTGTTAAATTGGGCCTGAGAGACCGACTTTTTTCATTCTTCAAAGTCCTCCCGCGAATTTTCCCTAGATGAATATTTATTGCGAGAGCCGAGCGACCAGTACATAACTTGATTCTCACATCGGGCAATGGACAAGCAGAACAGCGGGTTTGTATGGAAGGAGTACCTACCCACCTATAAACTTTCAACTAATTAAATTCTACCCCCTGGTTCTCAAACCAACATTAATACAGTGGTCCCTCTATAATCCGGTACTTCGCCAATCCGACCCTTCCAGTAATACGGCGTTTTCAGAAGGCACCTATTAAAAGTGTCATCAAAGCAAAAGAAAATTGACACTTTTTTAGACCCATTTTTTCAACGGAATAGGTAAATCAATAAATTAATTGCAGAAATTATGGCTTCTCTTTCGTTTTTGTTTGAACTTTGATTAACTTGAACCAAGTTAATGGATTTTGGTTTTTTGGAATCGAGCATGGGGAGACAATTTTAACCCCCCCCCCCCCTCGTCAAAATTTGATTGTTTTTATTTTTATTTCAAGGTAAGTAAAATCCGAAAATGGAATTTAACAAAAACGCTGCAAATTATTACACAACTGTTTGTTATTCTCCTGTAGATGCCCCTTCTGCGTAGGTCAATGTTTTCTGTGGTCAATACCTACACTCAAGCGCCCCCCCCCCCCCCCTCACCGCGTAAGAAAAGTCGCCAATTTTGCGGTTTCCCCCCCCCCCCTTCCCATTCATTCCAGTTACCGGAAGGTCCTTCAGGTCGAAAACTTGGGATAATCACTATACTGACTATGTATACCTATACCTACAACATTCTAAAAATTCATTAACTTCCGACTTTTTAGCGGCAACATCCCTTTTTCAAGACCTGCCGACTGGACTATAAGGACACATTCGAAGGGTTGGCCTCCCTGAAAAGGAAGACTGCTCACCAGAAGGCGCCTGCTCCTGCACCAGTACTTTATGATTCGACGCTTGAGCCAGTAGGCGAACTCTCAATATCGTAATACTCTTAGGTCAAACGTCTCGTTCAGAAGACTCATCCACCTGACTCTACAGGACTCACACCAGGTGACCCTCCTGCCCCAGAAAACGCCGACAAACCCATTCCGGAGAAGGAAAAGAATCGAACGCATCTGCGGAATGCAATAATGGGACCAGCCGGGATTCTCGACGGTCTGGGAAGCCAGAGTCGGCTTTCCATGGAGGAAATGGTGACCCGGAGGCGGGCTACATGGTGTTATTCCACCAGCTCCTACGCTGAACAGGCGGCATTCCTTGAATACCGTGTGATGCTGGAGGGTTTTTGGTAAAACTGACATAAATGAACTAGGGTGCTTCTAAACTCTTTGGGAAGCGGCTTAATGGTGATTTTGTTTCATCTTATGTAATAGTGATTCAAAATTCCAACCTGAATCTCTCGAAATATTCAGGAGAATAAATTTAAGAAAATTCCGTGTGTCGTCAACTGCATCAACGTAATCACTATTCGCTGGTTACCCTTTGTTAGAAAATTCCAGAGAAAACAATTGCAATGCGTACAATAAGGTACAACAGATATCTACGTGAGTTTTTGAAAAGGTTATTGATACCAAATGCGTTTCGGAGCTTTCAGAATCCATCCGTAGATTTTAAGAAAAACCGAATAATACATAACACTATTATGAGGAGACCGAATATGAAGTCGATATTGACCAACGAGTGGAAAAATTGAGTTTCTAACGAGTTTCAGCTCCCAAATTCATTTTTATGAGTCAAAACCCTGGGAAATCGTCTGAAATCACCATAAATATTATAATAACACTTAGTATCAACAGGAGAATCGAGACAATTAAATGGCACTACCAATTATCAAAGATAACCTGTCAAAAATAGGAGCCTAATTCGTGTTTTTGGGGGCCAAAATGATGGAAACTATCAAAATTAGCTATTCCAATTATTGCACATGAAATAAAATAAATAAACTGCCAACATTTATGTTGGTATGACCAAACGAATAATAAACCCACGTGACAAGGATTTTGTAGCGTTTTTAATTTGACAAACTTCATGAAGAACAACAAACAATTAATTATAGAATTCATGAATCCGCCACATATTTATGAAATGTGATTGCCCGGCTGGCTCGAGTACTCGGTTTAGGGCTCTTTCGGGGGAACCACGAAGGTAGGTGAAGGTATTGACCACAAAAAACAGTGATCTAAGATGGGGCACACAAGTAAATAATAAACCATTGTGTAATAATTTGCAGCGTTTGTTTAATTTAGATAATTGCTTCTATTTCAATTGTTTCTCTCAAGCGCATCTTTAACTCTGATGGGAATCTAAAAGATCAAAATCGTTGTGTAGCTAATAATTGGGTAGGTATATTCTCGAAACAACTATCCATGTTTCCATCTAACACGAAGTCAGTATAAATCAGGTATTGTTTGGACAGCGGTAATATGATCTAGTAGGTACATAGATTGTAGACGGACAGATAATGTAGCCTGGAGCCAATTAATGCGGGGGCTACGACATAACCAAAGATACCTACAACAGAGAGATCGAAACCGTTTAATGATGAGGTGGGTGCAGTAGTAGGAGTCGAGTGGTCCCGACCAAGTTTACGATAGTTGGAGAGGGAGTCGTGAAAGAGGGGATCTCCCGGTACAGGCCAGGTCTACTGGGCCAGACGGGGCTTGAGAGTCTTGAATCATAGCTATTACTTCCGTGAGAATTGCCAGAGGTATGGAAGGGCGAGAGGCTTAGGACGTGCCCTTCGAATTATCGCCTTCATAAGGACCCACCTGTAATTTACGGATCAAGGGAATGCACTTCTGGGGAGCGGAGTCTGTACGGGAAAAGAAGCCGTTTCAGGACGGAAATAAGTGTCCCATCATAAGTAAGCCCCCATTATAAGGACACCCAAAGTTGCTACAGCATACTTTACAAGTTATAAAATAAATTAAATGAAAAGAAATACTAAGTTTCTTTCATAATCCTGGATTTGACCTCGTTGCTTATACAGGGTGGATTCGGATCAGTGTGAAAGACAGTTTTGGGTGAAACTGCATCGCAAATGGAGTAGAATGCCGCCAAATGTGCTATCTCTATCCGTACGGAGTTACGATTTTTCTTGTGTTTTTTTCGAAAAAAATCTGACCTTATACCGTTAAATCGCGTTTTCTCAACTTCTGCCTCATTTAGTCACATTTTTTACTCGTTTTTCGAAGAGCGATAGATTTCCTGTAGGACTAAACCATTTTTATTCCTTTGAGACACGCTTGAATGACATTATTTATAAAACGGAAAATGTGAAATTTACCAGAAATCTGGAATTTTCCGAAAAAACCAAACGTGTGCCTCTTTTACAAGTAATCAGAGACTGTCAAATCACTGAAAAATTTCTTCATTTAATAAGCTTTCTAATGGTGTAATTATTTTGATTATTACTAGGGGGAGGGGAGGAATCGATCTTCAAAGGTGAAAAAACGTGGTCTCAGTTAAGCGAAGAAGGTAGAAGAAGTGAATCATGTTTACACTCCTTTTTAGTTTATGTATGAACGACTCGATTTCCCTATTTTACTAACAGTCAACGTTTTACTAAGGCTGAGTTCACTGCTCGACAATACGCAGAAATGCATTCCGCGAATGGCGTTTGTAATGGAAACGCTCTGGCTGCCCAACGGGAGTACCGAACTACGCGAAATTCATTTCTGCGTATTCCCGAACACTAAACCCTGCCATAGCAAAAAGCTGACTGTTAGTAACATAGGGAAATCGAGTCGTTTAGCCATAACCGTCTGAACAAGCGTGAACGGATCAGTGGTTATTTGTAGAGTTCAATGGACAGGAACT
Source organism: Leptopterna dolabrata (assembly GCA_954871275.1). Taxonomy (NCBI): domain Eukaryota; kingdom Metazoa; phylum Arthropoda; class Insecta; order Hemiptera; family Miridae; genus Leptopterna; species Leptopterna dolabrata. Next base: position 19,111,694 of record OX940984.1, on the reverse strand, counting down.
GAAAAGGAATGCAGCAAACATGACGCCTTCTGTCAACCGAGACCACGTTTTGGTTTATTATTTTTCACCATGAAGCTTGATCCCCCCCCCCCCCCCACCACAAGTATCAATCAAAAAGAATTACATCACTAGAGAGCTTATTGAATGAAGAAATTGCAGTCTCTAAGATTATTTGCAAAAGAGACGAAAATTGTTGAATTTTTTGGAAAATTCCATATTCGGATAAATTTCACATTCGCCCTGTTGTAAATGACATTTAAGCATTTCGCAAGGAAATGAAAATCGTTCTTTTCGAAAAATGGATAAAAAATGTGAATAAATAATGAGGACTGTATAAAGTCCGATTTTTTCCGTAAGGGGGGAGGAATCATAACTCTGGACCGGATAGAGGAGACAGCACACTCTACTTGGTGGTATTCTACTCCATTTTCGACGCAGTTTCACCCCAAAAAAAATGACACTGATCCGAATCCACCCTATATATCCGGGGGGGGGGGGGGGGTTACTAAAATGTTATTCACTCTTTAGTCCCTATAGGCTTCATATGATTATTGTCAGAGGTGAAGCGCTCATCGCTGGTTCCATAGTACCTAATTCCAAAAGCGAACTATTCTGGAGGTGAAATTATTAGGCCTTAACATTCAATTCCGTTCTCATTCCACTCGATTCGTATTTGGTTAGAGTAAAAGTTGAATGAGGACACAAGCAATACTCACTTTCATCAAGTAAAGAGGATTTGCCGCCTCTTCCAGCATGGATTTCTCCAAGGAATAGGGCCCCAAGCAGCAGCCACACCAACCTGCAAAAATGTTTTTCATGGTCTTTAGTATGTAGAAATAAAACGGAGTGCGTAAAATTGCAGATTCTCAAGGATTTACGTGGGAAAACATCATCAACTCAACAAAACTTATTACTTATTCACCAAAGGTGGATAAAAATATTAAGATTTCAACTCCGATTTTTCAGAGTAGCGCCGCTGACAGTAACGCCGAGCTCCAAGGAACAACCAGACCCCAAGCAGAACCTACAAACCAAATTTCATTCATTTTTGTTCACGCGGTGACTAAGGAAAATGCGAAGTACGGCGCACAGTGGGGCAAAGGCGACAAAAAATCGATTTCCTAAAAATTTAAATCTTGATTATTCAATACACTTTTCTTACAGTATTTTTTGAGCCAGGGAATCCGGCTGTGATAATGGTTTTACATAAACAATTAACAAATGCCAGTAATCACAGGTCAAACCTGATAATCATAAATTTTGCCAGATATGCAGCTATATTCTGTAAGTTATCCCTCCCCAGTGGTTCGTTTTAAAAATCTGTTGACCCTGCTTTTCTTATAAGTATGATATAAAGACGAAAATTCAACGCTGATACGGAATCAGGTGGACTGATTGAGCGAAAACCAGCGATTTTCGAGGAATATTCAGTTCTTTAGACGTTCAAAAAAAGCTTCCATGTTCCTTGCTTCGCTATCGCTTTCTTCTATTCTATACTTCTATCTATTCTACATTTTCATCTTCTGTCATCTCTGTGAATTTCACCTACCGATATGATTGCAGAATGTTTTAAATGGAGCTACATATTATTTAACCTGACATTTTGGAAATACGATAAATTTGTTCTATTTCTGTTTTAGTTGAAGGAGAGCGTCCTGTTACCGTTTTTTCGGTGTAGACATCAGAAATGCCGTATCATCAAACGTTTTCTTTAATAAAAAGGTAAATTCAAATTAGATACCTACTTATAACCATTTATGATCATGATAGGTGCGAAATTAGAATTGAAAAAAATTTACCTGAGTAGGTACGTGACCATTTTTTTTCTTTCCCACGATTTTTCTGTACTCGACAAACAGAAATGTGTAGGAATCAGCTATTAGTTCCAATATAGTACAGGTTTCCGGCAGAAAACCCGTAAGGACCCTAGTCCGTAAGACTGTCGTCAAAGTGAAAAGAGTAGTTTAGTAGGTACATAATAATTACGTTGCTCTGTTCAATCATGAATCGCTGTTTCTCAACTGGACCCTCACAATCCTACGTAATTTCTTCTTCTCGCCTAAGCTAGGTACATCCAAAGGATCCGATGAGGGGTTCGTGCGCAGGCCTTTTGTAAGACCCGTTGGCTTGACAGATATAATAGTGGTCCTGAAAAGCTGCGTTGATATCTTTGTCTTCTGGGCTGAGGTTAGGTGAGTTCCCTCAGCTCACACATGTATCGATAAACTGGTAGGTACTTATATACATTACACAAGTTTTGAGGCAAAATTCACGTTATTAGAACAAATAGGTACATAGGTACAGAGTTGGGGGTTGGTTTCATTCAACGTAGAACTTACTTGTCTACAACTTTTCTGTGGGACAAAAAATCTTTTGAACGGTCCTGGGACCAGAGCGGTCCGGTTAATTGGGATCAATACAGAAAAGTAAGTTTTTTTAAAATTTTTTTGCCGAAAAATGCGTTAAGGAGCTATAATAGGTATAGGAACAAATATTATATTCGTGATTAGCGTCATATCTCCTTTAAGAATAGAAGTTTTCAGAGTTTTTGCCGAAAAATGGCAATTTGGCCCCACTGTGCGGCGGACGGACAGAAACGTTTCTATTCCATTTTCGGATTCTACGTAGGGTACCTTAAAACATACCTACCACCAAATTGTGAGGGAGGGTTTAAATAAAGTTCATGCTCGATTCCGAAGGTTTATTATGTAAAATAATAATCCAAAAGTCGGTCGAATTTGCGTTATGGGGCGAAAACCGCTGACTATTGTGAAAAACAGTTTGAGGTAGTCAACAAACTACAAATTCATCAAGACTGCATGTTACAGGATGCTGACCTGAAAGTTCCAGTCGTGCAGTGGGTACCTATGACAACATGAGTGAATTTTCAAGGATGATCCAATTATCAAGATTTTTAGTCGTTGTAGACCCTCCTCCCCTTTACTTGAATTTCACCCACTTTTTTGAGAAAAACATTTTTGTTTACTGAAAACAGTATCCTCAATTCTCGAGTCGTCTTTTATACAGTTATCAGTTTTTGGTGGTATAGGGTGCTGAATGAATGGGAGTAATAGGCATGTGTTTCTTTAGGTATTTATTTCATTTGCCAAAGGAAATGGGTTGGAGTGCACGTAAACCTTCTCCGTAGGAATTTTTCTTTCTCCGTAGGTATATCAACTTGGACGCTAACGTCACTCTAACTTGCGTTGAGAATTGCGTGCCCAAAGATGAACGTACTTTTGGTGGTCCATCGTTAGCATACGCGTATGCTCGTTCTAACAAGGACTAGACTAGTAGTTCGAGAAGTACAGAAATTGTGACGCAAAGTCTCTAATAACTAAAGATCATCAAAAACTACTTCAAATTCCCCTAAGATGGTATGGGGTTTAGTGCAAATGTTCAATGGTTTATATATTATTACATCAATCTCTGGAAGTACGTGTGAGAGTATCGGACCACCCCTTATATATATTATGCAAGTATACGTTATTTAGAAAATTCGCTCATCCACGTACGTGCACCAACTAGAAGTTTTGGTTCAATAGCATACCGGGGTTTACACTCATATCACTACCACCAACACCTCTGAATGGCTCCGTGCCACATCCAACAGTGGGAGTCTCTGAGTCGGAGTGTTTAGTGCGGTAGTTCAGGGACTGAGATGCCATTTATCTTCATCTACTTCCAGTACTTCCTTCGCGGCCGAGCTTTAAAGAGCGACGCGGGGAGAATAAGTACTTTTTCCTGCCATCGTCCCTTTGACCCCCATACATTAGCACTGTCCATGAAATATAAATGTCACGTGATCTTTCTAGTAAAGCAAACCACTGAATCAAATCACTAGATATAGCGCATGAATAAACCAAAAGGCTGAATATTCATCATCCATCCACTGACTACTCATTATAGTTCCAAAGAATGGCCTATTTTTTCTCTTTGGATCCCTCAGTAATTTGTAACAACATTAAATTTGTTTTTCAGCAAAGAAAAGCTTGTTCTCACCGAGCAAGTAGAATGGTTTTCAATATCAGTCCTCTGTACCTAATTAATAGACCGATCGGCCTAGAATTCAGTAAAATACCATGTTTCCAGCTAAACTAGACATCATCTCATTGACAGAGTAGGCTCTTTATTTCACTTTATTTGTTTCAAATATTTTCAAAGGAAAAATGTATTTGCGTAGGACCAAATAACAAGAAGTACACAGAGGGAGTTCGGTGAAACTCATTTGGAAGCAAAAATGTTCGTCTTTTTTATTATTTTATTTTATTTATTTTTTAAATATATTAAATATTAAATATATTTTTATTAAATAAATAAATATTAGATACCTACAAATATTAGAAATATTTAATATATTTTTAATATATTCAGAACTCGTAGAAAAATTGTAGTTTGAAGCCCTTTTTCAAAAATAAGCGGCATTTTTCAAATGAGGGCGATTAAAGTAAAAATGCGGCAAGAAATGATGTGTTTTACGTAGAAATGATGTACTGATATCTTTCTGATTTCGTCAATCTCCCCTCGCCACCGTTTAATGTTTAAGAAGTGTTTTTTAAATGTGCGGTCCTCAATCAATCAATCAATTTATTCACAATGTTCGCTTAGGGATTGTTGTGAGGAATAACAGACTTGTCTGTTGTGATGTGCAGAGGAGTGCGGTAAATTGTGGCGATTGCGGTTCTGTACATCTTTTAAAGTGATGCACTAGCGCTCGAGGCGGGATTTGAGATGAACTACTCGGCAATTTACCTGACACATCATTTCTAGTGTGAACTCGGAAATTCAGATTTCACACTCATCTACACTTTCCGACATAAAAACCTCATTATGTGGTCAATAAGTGCTAATATTCGTTAGTGAAAAGAATTTGGCCAAAAAATGAGAATCTGTAACCCACGAAAATTGCACATTGTAAACTTAATCAAAATTAATTTACTTACTTATACTAATATTAAAATATTTATACATTATATTAAAATATCTAGTTACTTACATTAATTTTCTCAAGACCTGAAATTCTGGATTTGTGAAAAAATGAAATTCGCTTACAAAACCCTGGCCAATTGACACCTATGATTCAGCCGATTTTTAGGAGCTGAGCCTGAAAAAGCAAGAAACTGTAATAAGTATGAAACCCACCAGTCAGAACGGGTTTCACTCAAATTCGTTTCGTGAGAAGGTATACTATGTAGGCACCCAATTTTTTGTATGGGTATAATTACCAATTTTCTAAATCCAGTGTATTCAGCCGAATAAATTTTGGGTCTCCATTCAACCACTTGTTCAATTCGATTACGAATCCGACTAATTTCAATCAGCGAGTCGAGAGAATTCTGATTCTATAGATTGACTTAATTTTCTTTGGAAATCGACTAAAAAAAGGCCGTTCATTGTGGAGGATGGCCGCTTTTCCCGAGGAAAAATAATCCGCGAACAAAGGGCTCAGCCGAAGTCCCAGCAGTGCCCTTTATACGTGAAAACATAACGGGTGATTGCACAAAGGTTTATTACTCGTACTTCTGTTCGGTTTGATGAGTTAATTGGCAGAATTATTTTCTGGTCCTTTCATCCCAACACTCCACAAAAAAAATACAAGCGTCTTTACCTAGAAGTGTACTTTAATGCGGTAGGTACGTAGTTGTTGACCTAAAGGAACTTGATTAAATATGGATGAATTATGCTGTAATTTATTGTTGGTATATTGCGAAATTCAGAATTTCGTTTATGAACTGGTTGGTAATGATAAACTTCAGTAATAGCTCGTTTAGGTTTAGGATTTCAATAATAATTCGGTTCTCAGAAAAAATCTCGGCACGTTCTTCACACAACGATGTAATTTTCTATATAGATAGCCTTGGGCAGATCACTGTTCATTGCTTAGATACCCATAACACAGGAAATGTTCACACAAAAGAAAGATACTGATGTTAGTATTCAATGTTGCGCGGGTTGTTCCACAATGTATTCATCAAAATTCGACAGCATGTTGAATCTGAAGATCTGCAAACGTTTTTGAGTAATTTGTACCCTACACATAGCCGGGGCAGTTGGGAAATGGCCCAATGGTTCACTAACTTCTCAAACAAGTTCCATGACACTCGTGGGTTTGCATCGGACTCGAAGATTTTTCTTGGTATGCCTACTGGACATCAGTTACATAATGGTTTGTACCCAACTAACAGACTAGTCCACAGTCAAAAGAAGGGTTATACTGGAGGAAAGTTTTGGTGGGGCGTAATTTTATAACCCTTCATCTTCATATTTTTTCGGTCGCTGAGCACGAATCCAAGGCCTCCCCCCCCCCCCCTCCTATTTCGCTCGGAAAAATTTTTGTTTTCCTCGAAAAATGTGTAAATTTTGGCACCTGAAGTTTTTGGTCTTTTTTGCCTATGTCCCGGAAACTATGCTTTTTTTCCGAAAAGACCGCCCTAAATTCAAAATTAAAGAGAACAAAATTCCCTAAACTTTATTTCATTAGCTTTAATTATCGAAGCTGGTCAGCAATCGCGTGGGATAGACAGTTCCCGCATAAATAAATCGGGCGTAAAATGGCCTAAATAGAGTTTTCTGCACTTTCTGGGACTTTAGGTATTTTTTCGGCGGGTTCTTTTGTCTGACCTGTTGGCCATTGAGCAAAATGTCACTTTTCATAAAATGTAGGAAATTCTGTCTACTTTTTGTGTATGGTCGTCTATTCGGAAAATCACAACATGGTTACCGAGATATAGGCCAAAAACCCAAATAATGCCAAAATGTACACGGTTTTCTGAGAAAAAAAAATGTTTCCGGGCAAAACCGTAAGGGGCAAACCTAGATTTGTGCGACCGAAGAAACATAGGGACATAAAACATTAAGACACTACCGAAACTGTCCTCTATCAAACTTACGTGGCCTAGACCTAGACTATACCCAGATCATGAATACCTATCTAGAAGCAGACCAACAAAAAATAACCGAAACTACATTCTTTCCGAGAAGGTAGAAATTCGATAAGAAACACAAGCGTGAATCGCATCAGCTATTTCCCACAATGACAATCAGGCGTTACCGTTCAATTCCCAAAAATTCATTTGATTACTTACAATAAATTCTGTGACACATGCATTTGCTCAGCAAAAAATTTATATAATACCCCCTCAAAATTGGTGCGTTCCAAAAACGCACTGTCCGTCATCCGTATCATTATATCTACCTTTATTTTGGGTCTAAAAAAGTCGTTCTTTCCCGCACAGGCTCCAATTGGGCCCTCGTTGTGTCCCCTGCTTCGGCAGTCGGAAAACATCTAGGTCTTTGTGAACTTCGTCTTGTGAGGTACCCTTTCCCAAGTTTTTTAGGGCGAGAAGCCCGAATATGAAGTTAATTTTGACCAAAGAGTGAAGAATTGAGGTTGTAACGAAGGTTTAGCTCTCACAATTCATTTTTTATGAATAAAAAACCTGGAATTGTCTGAAATACCATAAATGTGTATAATAACACTAGAGGTAGTACCAACAGGTGAATCACGACAGTTAAATGGCACGATCAACGATCAAAAATAATCTGTAAAAAAATCAGGAGCCTAACTCGTGTTTTGGGGGGCCAAAATTGGTGAAAACCATCCAAAATATCTATTTTGATTACAGTATATGAAAAACAATGAACGAACTGCCAACATTCCTGCAGTTTAAATTGATCTTGAACTTGAGATTTTTTTTGGACAACCCGGAGCATTGCACGTCCAGCCGTTCGACTGCACCGAAAAGCTTCGTCAACGTGATCTTGAATAGAACGGTATAAATCCAGCCCAGATATCATTGCTAGGGAACATCTGATAATATTATCACTAATCACGTATGGCTTATCAAATAGGGTTGGTTGTTCTGTCATGTTATTTAATTTGAAGAATGATGGTTATTTTAGGAACAAATCATAATAAATTATAATCAGTTCTTGAATCTACCACATATACCACCGCATAATGAAATATAGTAATTATTTTCACAACTAGGTAAAATTTCTTATTTCTATTGTACATAATTTATTGAAACTGAAGATGAAAAATAGATGAATCAATTCATTCATTCATTCATTCATTCATAATATTGCCCGGCCGTCTCCAGTAGGTACTCGGTTTAGGGCTTTCCTGGGGGGGGGGGGGGGGGACCAAGGGTGTAGGTATTTACCACAGGAAACAGTGATCTACGCAGAAGGGGCATCTAAACAGGTAAATAATAAACCGTTGTGCAATAATTCGTAGCGATTTTGGAATCTACGCACCTTGAAAGGTAAAAGAAAACAATTTTGAGGGGGTTATATGAATTTTTTGCTGAGCGAATACATAGGTGTATTATTCAAAGAATTGTAAACCAAATAATGCATTTTTGAGAATTGAACGGTGTCAAATGTGGAAAATAGCCGATGCGATTCACGCTTCGGTTTGTTATCGTATTTCTAATATAGGTTCGATTGGTTCACCTTCTCGGAAAGAATGTAATTTTGGATATTTTTTGAAGGGCTACTTCTAGATAGGTTGTAGGTGATAGGAATAATCAAAAGGGGAGGACATAATGTATTTTTTAGATGAAATTCGCTGAAACCAATGTAATTTTCAATGCTAGGTTTTCACTTTTACCATAAAACACCGCAAAAAATAGGAATGCGTGATAGACATCGACCTCCAACATCACACGAAGAAGGTGAAGTGAATTACTCTTGGAACCTAAGTGCCTCATCGTATATCGATCAGTTGCCATTAGCGGACATGGGAGGAACCCAGTTAACTCGACGGCGAAGTTAGATTTTTCAGAAAGAGGACCCCATTCAGCTGTCAAAAGCACGAAGACGGCAGAGATGACTTCAACAGTTAGGTGAAGTTAATATGAATGTTTTCCTGAGTACCAATCACCGTATAAATGAATACAACTGAAATACTGTGGGTTTGTCCAACATAATTATGTAGTATGTATTCGGGAATTTTATGGGTAATAAGCCATTTTAGGTGTAGAAATATGTGGTGCATTCAGAATCAGCTCAAGATGTCCTACAATAAGCATGCGGCAGCGATGTGTCAAGCGTTTACCATTTCCGCAAGTAATTGAAGCATCTAGACATGGAATGAAGTTGTTCCTTCATGTCTTAACCGCAAAATGAGCGTTGAACTACTGATTTTTGAGATAACATTTTGGTTTATTACTTTCAATAATAAACCTTTGGAATTGAAAAGGGAAAACAAAAAAACTGCCCCTCCCACCACACGAACAAACAACAAAATTTGAAGGTTTCCGTTTCAAGGTACGTATAATCCAAAAATGGAATAAAAACGCTGCAAATCCCTGCACAACGGCTTATTATTTTGTATAGAATACCCTTCTGTTACAGATCACAGCTCTATGTATAGATAACCCGTCTATATAATATGATATGTACTATTCTATTATATACATATTATGTAGATCGCAGACCCTCCGTAGGTTAGTACCTAACCCCGTACTCGTTACTAGGTACCTACCTAAATCACGAGTTAAATGTTGCTAAAATAATTCTGCCGATGACAAACAGTACCTAACAAAAAGAAACACACATAATGAAGTTCTGAAAAGAAATTGTTGATGAGGAGTGAAAAAAGTTGCAAAAGTACCTACCAACAAACTCCAGCCCCTTCTACGTAGATGGTATAATGAACCGTTGTGTAATAATTTACCGTTGATTTACCGTAGTAATAATTTACCCATCAATAATACTTCAACGTTTGTTCAAGTTTCACTACCTACCAACAAACTCCAATAGAGCCATCATTTTTCAAATTAAATAATATCACAGCGACTTCATACTCCGCCAATATAATCAGGTGATCCCTACCAATGATTGGCCGTATTCACAAATTCCTATTGTGGGCGCGTCTCTGGTTACGAGATTTGGTTTGAATTGTATATAATTTCATTCACACTGGAGTCGAAAATGCCTGTCGGTGCAAACTTCGGGGCCTTACTGTGAACGAACGGCTGGACGTACGATGCTCCGGATGGTCTTAAAAAACTCGCAAGTTCAAGAACTATTTAAAACCGTAAAAATATTTACGTTAAAAAATGGTATAGGCGTTTTGAAAATTGCAACCCCTATTTTGAACCCCTTAGAGATGACTCACAGTAACGTCGAGCTTCGAGGACCAACTAGACGCCGAACGGAACCTATAACCCGAATTTCATCAATTTTTTTTCATGGTAACTAAGAAAAGTGGCCCGTACGGCGTACGGCGTACGGCGTACGGCGTACGGCGGACAGACAGAAATATTTTGGTTTATTATTTTCAATAATGAACCATTGGAATCGAGCATGAAAAAAAAAATTCTTACCCCCCCTCAAAATTTGATGGTTTACGTTTCAAGGTATGTAGAATCCAAAACTGCAATAAAAATATTTCTGTCTGTCCGCCGTACGCCGTACGCCGTACGCCGTACGGGCCACTTTTCTTAGTTACCATGAAAAAAAATTGATGAAATTCGGGTTATAGGTTCCGTTCGGCGTCTAGTTGGTCCTCGAAGCTCGACGTTACTGTGAGTCATCTCTAAGGGGTTCAAAATAGGGGTTGAAATTTTCAAAACGCCTATACCATTTTTTTACGTAAATATTTTTACGGTTTTAAATAGTTCTTGAACTTGCGAGTTTTTTAAGACCATCCGGAGCATCGTACGTCCAGCCGTTCGTTCACAGTAAGGCCCCGAAGTTTGCACCGACAGGCATTTTCGACTCCAGTGTGAATGAAATTGTATACAATTCAAACCAAATCTCGTAACCAGAGACGCGCCCACAATAGGAATTTGTGAATACGGCCAATCATTGGTAGGGATCACCTGATTATATTGGCCGAGTATGAAGTCGAGTTGGTTGTTCTGTGATATTATTTCGCTTGAAAAATGACTCTTTTGGAGTTTGTTGGTAGGTAGTGAAAACAAACGTTGAAGTATTATTGATGGGTAAATTATTATTACGGTAAATCATTACTCAACGGTAAATTATTACACAACGGTTCATTATACCATCTACGTAGAAGGGGCTGGAGTTTGTTGGTAGGTACTTTTGCAACTTTTTGGTTTATTATTTTCAATAATGAACCATTGGAATCGAGCATGAAAAAAAAAATTCTTACCCCCCCTCAAAATTTGATGGTTTACGTTTCAAGGTATGTAGAATCCAAAACTGCAATAAAAATATTTCTGTCTGTCCGCCGTACGCCGTACGCCGTACGGGCCACTTTTCTTAGTTACCATGAAAAAAAATTGATGAAATTCGGGTTATAGGTTCCGTTCGGCGTCTAGTTGGTCCTCGAAGCTCGACGTTACTGTGAGTCATCTCTAAGGGGTTCAAAATAGGGGTTGAAATTTTCAAAACGCCTATACAATTTTTTTACGTAAATATTTTTACGGTTTTAAATAGTTCTTGAACTTGCGAGTTTTTTAAGACCATCCGGAGCATCGTACGTCCAGCCGTTCGTTCACAGTAAGGCCCCGAAGTTTGCACCGACAGGCATTTTCGACTCCAGTGTGAATGAAATTGTATACAATTCAAACCAAATCTCGTAACCAGAGACGCGCCCACAATAGGAATTTGTGAATACGGCCAATCATTGGTAGGGATCACCTGATTATATTGGCGGAGTATGAAGTCGAGTTGGTTGTTCTGTGATATTATTTAATTTGGAAAATGATGGCTCTTTTGGAGTTTGTTGGTAGGTAGTGAAACTTGAACAAACGTTGAAGTATTATTGATGGGTAAATTATTACTACGGTAAATCATTACTCAACGGTAAATTATTACACAACGGTTCATTATACCATCTACGTAGAAGGGGCTGGAGTTTGTTGGTAGGTACTTTTGCAACTTTTTTCACTCCTCATCAACAATTTCTTTTCAGAACTTCATTATGTGTGTTTCTTTTTGTTAGGTACTGTTTGTCATCGGCAGAACTATTTTAGCAACATTTAACTCGTGATTTAGGTAGGTACCTAGTAACGAGTACGGGGTTAGGTACTAACCTACGGAGGGTCTGCGATCTACATAATATGTATAGAATAGTACATATCATATTATATAGACGGGTTATCTATACATAGAGCTGTGATCTGTAACACAAGGGTATTCTATACAAAATAATAAACCGTTGTGCAGGGATTTGCAGCGTTTTATTGCAGTTTTGGATTCTACATACCTTGAAACGTAAACCATCAAATTTTGAGGGGGGGTAAGAATTTTTTTTTTCATGCTCGATTCCAATGGTTCATTATTGAAAATAATAAACCAAAATGCTGAAAATTATTACACAAAGGTTTATTATTTATCTGTATATACCTACAGACTTTTTTTGATACCACACGGAGGCACAGCCAGCCGTTCGTTTGCACCTTTAACTTTAAAGTTCTCGAACTTGAAGGCCCTGAAGTTTGCAAAGAAAGCTTCAACATGATCGTGAATGAAACGGTATAAATCCGGTCCAAATATCATTGCTAGAGAACACCTGATTATAATCACGGACTGCTGTATGAAATCGAGTTGGTTGTTCTGTGATATTATTTCATTTGAAGAATGATGGCTCTTTTGGATTTTGTTGAGAGAATATTCGGTAACATGAACAAACATTCTGGTTCATGAATAACAACAAATACTGAATGATTGAATTGTTGAATCCTGCGCATTCTTATGAACCTGTAATTCCAGGGCCGGCTCGAGTACTCAATTTAGGGCTGTCCTGTGGGAGGAGCTCGAGAGTACCGACTACAGAAAACAGTGATCTATGCAGAAGGGGCATCTGTACAGGTAAATAATAAACCGTTTTGTAATAATTTACAGCATTTTTTCAGTTCCCGCATGAATAGGTACCTACCTAACCTTAGACAGTGAGGGAGCAAAAAAAAGCCATGGACTTGACTAAATTAGAGGGAGGTGGTAATTCAATGAACAATTTAATGCTTGAATTACAGTAAACAAATATAGGGTTATGGTTCAAAAATTGTGATAACCATGGTATAAATAGATGGTAGGTATATTTCTAATTCAAGCTTTTCTGAAACAAACCGCTTGTTGGTGAAAACAAGTTCAAGGGTTTATAATGAACATTCAAGGGTCCACCTGCGTTTCTACACTAACCAGTCTAGAACTGAAGCAATAGGTTAGCGATCAACAGTGTTTTCAGAACGCCTGGATTAAAACTAAACCGCACGTTTAACGGATAACTCAACGAAACGCAACTCCTCCCCGTTCTGCTTCACATTTGTGGATGTGCGGTCTGAAGTTCGGTGGAATAACTCTTGGAAATGAACTAGTGAGCTCATTGAAGATTCCTCAAACGTACGACAGCCCACTGGTTTATTATCATTTCGAAAACTCCCGCTCCGGATTCCATATATCATGACTCCATATTATGTACCCAATTATAAACGACCGGCAACAAGTTGAGGGAAGGAAGGTTTGGGCCAACAATGCAACTTTGTTCCGGACTCTAATTAATATAGCTGTCCCGATGGGGAACGACTTCCAATGGAGAATCTACCTATCCGTTGGCGGATTTATAATGCTGAGCCCGATAAAATGTAATATAATGTATGTAATAATTTATAAAGGGTTTTTCTCCTCCGAACCGATTGAGGTTGAGAGGTGTCCTATGTGCTTACTTATTGTGACTAGCGATCTCTACCTTCTCTAGCCCATAGCTTCCTCGTAAACGTTTACATAAATTTGATCGCAATCGCTACCTACCTTACTACAAAATGCATTGCACCTACCAATATAATGTTCAAATTTATCCATAAAATCTAATCAATATCAAGTATGATCAAGATTCTACGACAGCGACACACACAGACTAAAATTTGACAGCTCGAATCTTATAAAGTTCAACAGCTTTACAATGCCACCCAAAAAAGAAAAGTGTTTGTTTTAATTTTGTCTTCAGCTTTTGGATACATACATAACAGTTTTCTGTCTGGCGCGTGCACTAATTAATCGGAAGCTTTTTACCCATCAACAAAATCCAAAACAGCCACCATTCTTCAAACGAAATAATATCAGAACAACTAACTCGACTTCATACAGCCATCCGTGATTATAATCAGGCGCTCCCTAGCAATGATATATCTGGGCCGGATTTATACCGTATCATTCACGATCATGTTGAAGCTTTCTTTGCAAACTTCAGGGCCTTCAAGTTCGAGAACTTTAAAGTTCCAGTCATACAGCATGGCTATAAGAGCGAATTTCCAAAGAAATGTTCATGCTATAGCGAGATGATACAGCGAGAAACCATCTTCAACCTTTCGTAAAATTATTTCTTTTTCGTGATTTTATGGCCGCGCTCACCAAAAACCGCGAACTCCGTTTATCGGAAACAAGTTCAATGTTAACCACGCATCTATCTAAATATGAAAAACGCTGCAAAGTCCTTGTCACATGGGTTTATTATTCTATTGGACATACCTACAGAAAGGTTGGCTGTTCATTAATTGTTTCTTTCATGCGTAATAATCGAAATAGCTACTTCTGATGGTTTCCATTAATTTTGGCCCCCAAAACACAAATTAGGTACGCTCTTTTTTTCTTTTTTTTTTAAACTATCTTTGATCATTGGTAGTGCCATTTAATCGTCCTGAACCACGTCTTGACACTTTTTCCAGTGTTATTATACAAACTGATGGTGATTTCAGACGATTTCCCAGGTTTTTCACTCATAAAAAATCAATTCTGGGAGCTGAACATTTGGTAGAACTCAATTTTCCACTCTTTGGTCAAAATCGACTTCATATTCGGTCTTCTCGTCCCCAAAAACATAGAAAACGATATCTCAGAAGCTCATGTTACCAATATGTTGCTAAAACGTAAAAAGTACCTATTTTTACACACATTTTCACTCATAACACCCCTGGGTATATTCCGATCGGGCTGAAAAGTTTCGGGACACAACTAGGGCCCAAATGGAGCATGTGTGCGAAAGAACGATTTTTTTAGACCGAAAATGAAGCCTGTACACGTGATACGGCGGACGGCGGACGGCGTACGGCGGACGGACATTGCATTTTTGGAATATATGCACCTTGAAACGTAAAAGAAAAAAGTTTGAGGGGGTGTTATAAAAATTTTTTGCTGAGCGAATACATAGGTGTATTATTCACAGAATAATAAACCAAAAGTTTCGGTTTCACGAAGTTGAACGAGTTTTTCGGTAGAGCGGTCAGAAAACGTGCTGAAACCAATACCTGCCGATGATTGCAATACTTTCTTATTAGGTACCTTACTATGCTTCGGGTAAGGAAAGTGAACGAACACTGGAAGTTCGATCAAGGTAAATGATTACTCAGACAGGAAATTGATCTACATACACTAGTGTGTTGTGGTCGAGGTTTGTTCATGGTATCCCAATCGATATGCGCTGGTACCTACCTACTGAGAGAATTTACACACAGAACGAACGCGGAGTGAAACGTAAAGAAAAACACCCTTCAACGACGACGCGACAATCACAACTGAAACGAAAAGCACTAGAAGGTTCTAGCAGGGGGATGTGCTGACTGGAAAGTAGAGTATTTAGGGGCCAGTACCCAGTCAGAGACAAGCATTCGAGTGAGATGATAGTCGTTTACTGGAGTTCAGGAAAACACCGTTGAACCCCGATACACCAGGAGTGAAGTCCGCTTTCCCATTCTGCCATCCATTCTTTTTGTACAATATTAATTTTCCTAGAACTCGGAACCCCGCAGCCTCGTCTTGCAAAGCAGATATCCTGCCTACTTCCATTTGTGTTGGTTTACATCTTATTCCTCCTTCCTTCTATTCAGACCTTTTTCAGTTTTTGCCTTTGAATCGCTAGTTATTTTATATTTTCCTCCTCTATCAGAAACAGTGTTAGGTACTAACTCTGAATTACAGTTTTTCGTTAGACTAGTCCCAAAAATGCCAAAGATTACATGAAATTTCCTAGATTCATTGCCAAAAATCAGTAGAAAAATCCTTGAATCATTCTTTATTAGAAGCAGCTTACCTACCTTTTTATTTTTACTTTTCTATGTAAGAAATATCAATATTTTTTCTTCGCGCAGACTTTAATGTTTCCATCTCATTAATTTTAGCGAATTTTTAAAGAAAATGAAGCTGTTGCAATGGGTCCCAACTTTTCAGAACATGAATTTCAGACCTTTTTTTCTATAGACAAACGTTTCAGAGCATCCTGAATTCGTCCCTAGATTTTAACACACACACAAAATATATGTATACATGATTATAATTATTTATTTATTTATGTATCACTTGTAACAGTGTGGGCTGTTCTCCATACATTTTTTCTTCCGGTGGAGACGGGATTGGTTTGGGGAAGCCTAATCGATATCCCTTCTTAACCGGTGATAATATCGCTGGTCTAGGAGGCGGACTCTCGAGGGTCCTTGGGTAAGTATATTATAAAAATCTCAAATTCTGCCAAAACGTTCGTATTGCCAAACATATGTATTCTCTCAATATTTATTTATATGTATTCTCTCAAAACTGATTTAAATAAGTGCCTACTGTAAAGTATTATTATTTTTGTATTGTATATAAACTGCTATGCCTGTATGGAATTCCGAAGCCAAATAAAAAGAAAAAAAAGTCCTTGGGTATATTATAAAAATTCCAAATTCTGCCAAAACGTTCTTATTGCCAAACAAAAGGATGAGTTCGAAGGTGAGCAATTTTCAAAAGTTCTGAAGCGGTCAAATTTGAGTTTTTAGGAATCAAAAATCGGTAAGCGGCTAAAATTGCGAACAGTTTATATAAAATTACAAAGTGTTATGGAAAGGAGAGTAGAGACCGAAAAACACCATTTCAGTTGTTTTTCGTACAGAATAGGGGTCAAATTTGGATTTTCGGGTGTCTAAAATTGGTATTAAGGGCTAATAAAATCAATACTATTCACCTGACGTTGTGTGGGATGGTTAATCGCGACGAAGGGACTATTTCGATTATAAAAATATTTTTCACAAAAAATAATGGCTCAGATTTGACTGTATAAGGGTCAAAAATAGGTTAAAATGATTAAACTCACGAAAAATGATATTATTCTACGAAAAGTGATAGGTATGGTTTCTCGCTACCTATAATATATCATCTTTTTACACATTAGCACGAATATTTCTTTGAAAATTCGCTCTTTTAGCCATGCTGTATGACTGGAACTTCTTTCCCTCTTCTGTGATTACTTATGTATACTTCGCCAAGTAATTTATTAATTATTCTCTGACATGTACCTAGTCTGACTTTTTCAACATTTTGTGATTTTATTTTATTTTATAGGAATAGAATTGCTCATTTTTTCCCCAAGACCCAACTATGAGTACGTAGTACCAATCTCAAAAAATCAGTAGAAATCGGAAAAATCAGTAAAAATTGCAACCCGGATCAGAAATGGCTCCAAATTCGCCAGCACCTAATTATTTCTCGTTTTTCGGAATAGGTAACTGGTTTGTCGGGATCATGATTCTGTCAGCTGCAGCATTGAAATGTCCATAACATAAGATGGGTGTAAAGGAGTGACAATAATGAGGACAGGAGTGGGTTGGTGCCTAGTTGGTCACACCTAAAATTCATCAGAACCACGACAGGGTTGCCAGAAGTACTTTTTCCAAAGCACATCTCCTTCTTCGTACTTAGGGACCTCCAATAAAATAATTTCAATACAGTTCTTTCCAGTAGGTCTACTTGCAGATGGAAAAACTACCTACTCAATAGTTAGTAGGTTCTTGAAACTTACAAGAAGTGTCTTGGATTTCAAGCCATTGTCGATACAGATGACACAAATTTGAGCATTTTCGGAAAAGATTTTTGTCTCTTGTATATGAGAAAGTGGAAAAATGCTGACTTTAATTAACAGTCTCCAAACCTATTATGAAGATGATTTCAAAACATGGGGCAACCACTATCCTACAGGCAATCCTATAGGTAACGTAAAACTACAGGTAGGTTTAATGTCTGGTAGTAAGAACGTTACTTGGAAAATCCACTCATTAGGTTATTATACTGTATGTACATAAGTATCAATACGTTGATCAGGTGGTCAATCCGAATTAGACGATGGATTTCATTTGATATGCAACAATGGACGTCAAAATTCCGAGAGCGACTATTTTTTCAACAGCCGCTTTTACGACAAGCTTTGGTAGAGGCAGAAAAGTCCATCATCGGCTACAGCCCGCCCTAGATAAAAAGTTACTTCTATCAATACCACGGTTAGAGCCGGCACCCGAGCGTACACAGAAGTGGATACATCCTAGCTCACTGTAAGCTTAAATTGTAAAAAAAAAAACAAGTATTCTCTGTGTTGGAACATCTAGACAAAAGAGACGAAATGTTGAAGGGGGTAGTTCAAAATGTTCCTTCTTTTTCAACGAACCACCGAACGAAGACTATATGTTTTTCGTTTTATTTTCAAGTGCGTATAATATAGGAACACACTTGAAAATAAAAAGGAAATAGTAGCCTCAGTGCTACAACTTGACGACTCAAAATGTGATATTGTTTCAAATTGGTCCAAAAAGTACTATATTGCAATTATTGCATGCTCTATACTGTGCTGCAATTTGACAACTCAATCTGTAACCTTAATGGTTTTATTCAGAAATGTTCAAAGTGGAAAACTTCAATATCGCCTCAACTTTTCATGCTACTTAATTTTTCAGCCTAATTGTCGTACAGTTTTGTAGACCAATTAGTAGTTGTACAGGTAAATGAAATCAAATGCTACAACTTGAATCATCCAGTTGTACTGCATCGACAGATAACTAGAAAGTTTTTGAAAACCCTACAGAAAACTGTTTCCATAAAATTAGCCCTATCAGAACTGAGTATAGGGGGAATTAAAAATCACGATACGTTGTCTGCCGAATGTTTCAAGAACTTTGGTGTGACTTCAAAATGTTGAAATACTTCAAACGCATTTTTCTCGAAACTGCTTATTTAGAGTTGTCGAGTTATAGTATTGGGGCAACGGTGTCTTCCTTTTGGTTTATTATTTTCTCTGCAAGGCCGCAACATCCCACCATAATTATTTCCTCTAGAGACACCAGTAAATATATTTTATAGTGGCGACTTTCTGCTTTAAGTAAAGGATCATTCACATTTTCCCAGGAAAACTTCCCTTGTACAACCATTATTTCCAATCCACTTATATAAATTCAATCAATTTTAGTCACTATACTCCCTTAGAAGCCAATTCTTTGAATCACAATGCTTCAACCCGATTTCTGGAAGGATTCTAAGAGGGTTCATGAATAAAAGAAAGAATCAGAATTATTATCTTCATTCATTCATATTGACTTTTAGTGAGTATAGAACTCGTGTAACCATATCCGGAATTTCATGAATCCTGTGATACTGGTAGGGCTCCTTCGAGCTGACGAATGGCGGAGACGTAAAGAAAATAGCTCAGTGATGTAGACCGCTGAGTGCCTCTACAACTCAACCCCGACATAGCAACCCCTTTACCGACTCAGCCCAGACTTTCATAGCTGCGGAGGTTTTGAATTATTCATGAAAATGAAAACATGGCGAGGTAGGCGCCGAATTATATACGTATGGCGAGAGCAAGTGTTCCAAAACAAATTCCACTACACAGAGGAGAGACGGCGGCGGGCAGCGGCTTGGGTGGAAAGTCATTTGGAAGCCACGTGGCTTCCTGGCGCTGTCACTTCAGTTGCTTCTTCGATTCCTAAAAATAACATCATGCGGGAGAATGCTGATGATGATATTGACGGAATGTCGATCCACACGCATCGACATCTTCTGACATCAAAGTAATTGGAGTTCGGTTAAAAACAGGCCATCATCATCCGTTACCGAAAAAATTTCGAAGGATCACAGAAAAATGCAAGTACTGCCTTATTTTCCTTAGGGAATGGATTCATTAAGAAGACCATAACGGGCGTTATTATTCATACAGAATTTTGAAATAGTTCCAAAAAACGTCTTTTTATTCTGACCGAAAATGCAATGTGATTATCAAAATTACAAATCTCGTCATCCATTTTACAAGCCACTCCGAAAAAAATTACAACCTCCGGCCCAATTTATACTACTACAAAGATCAGCCATTTCAACAAATTCGAAGTTTTTCAGGGAGTTTTTCAGAATGATAAGTACAAAAGAATATGGAAATTCGAAATGTTATCATTCCCACACGTTTTGGAGGTGTCAAACTAAATCAGCCGAATCGTCAGTTAATTCTAGCGAATTATCGGGGAAAGTTGAACTATTGTAATGGTTCGTAAATGTTTAATAGATACAAATGTGTTTCATTGCATTCTGAACCTATCCCTAAAGTTTATATGAAAGAAACTTATTACAAATTTGAGTTTTAAGTGGCAAAACTTGATTTTTTTAAAATAATCAATAATAGCTCACCAGCCCCAAAATTCACACACATGGTCATGCTGCATGACTAGAAATCAATGATATTGTTCACGATATTTATTCTCCTTAAAAACACTTTGAATTTGTTGAAGTCAAGTCAACTTTGAGATAGGAGGGGAGGGAGAAATCTCAGGTTCTTTTTTTTAATCCACTTTTTGTTAATTTTTCATTATTATACTAAAATTTGGGATATCATGTGTACCTGGACACACTGTGTAATTAATCCTACTTGAAATTACGCTACGTTAAATCAGAATGTAATTATAATGGTTTACAAATCTTCTTGAGAAATAGTAATTAAAATCATTTCCATAGTAAATTTTTGTTAATTTTTCGAGCTTTTCACAAAACTCTGTAGCAACCCCACCATCTCTAGCCCCATCGATGCTCGCTGAGCGGGTGACGGAAGGTCATCATTTGCAGTGCTTGTTCCACAGAATTGTAAATTAAAACCCGAGTCCACAGCTCTGTTATTAGGAACATTCAACGCGAATATCCAGCGATTCTACAGGGATCTGAAATACCAACAAGCCGTCAGTCTAGAATATGCAAAACCGGAAGTACAAAGCGTTTGTGAGAGTGGAGAGTTCTTGTTCAAAATCAATTCCATTCTGAAAGTTAGTTTCCAAGTCAGTTTCGTTTTGCAAACGTTCAACACTGCAGGTAACCGCTCTCATGAGGACTCTAACGCTTCGTGTAAACTAACGCCGGATCATGTAAACTAACGCCGGATCATCCTTGCGACGACAGCCCACTCTATTTTCTGCTTCAAATCATCCGATTTCAGCCTAACTACACCTCATGACGAGCATTATGTATGAAAATGGATTCATATATGGTAATACATACTGTCGAAAACAAGGTGCGAAGGGACTTGAACATAATAGTCGCCCAGTTCTGAACTATCACCCAACAAAAAGTGGGGGTTACAGCGTTTTGGGCAGACACCGTCCGCGTGGAAGTACGAACTTGTCACACAACAAAACACTCACATAACAAAACACTGCTGGGTGGTTATTCAGTCATGCAGCATTACCGTATCATCAAACTTTCGAAGTAACGTTCCTTTTCAATATACCTAGGTACCTGTCGTGGTATCCTCCCAGAACCACAACCTTACTATGTGAAATTAAGTTCTCGCTAAATAAACCTAGAAGTGGGGACGGAAGACGCAGGAGAGCCGAGGGACAGCCTGGGGATCCCCACCATCCTCCACTAGCTGGAGAATGGAGGGAGACGGCTCCCAAGCCTATAAAATCTCGCCTCCTTCGCCTTTCTAGCCATTCTACGCTCTCCTCTATTCACTGACTACTCTCTCTCTCTCTCTCTCTCTCCTAGCTCCTCATCTCTCTCCTAACCTGAAAGATCCTGGGAATGGTGGTGGTCCGCCCATAACCAAACCAGGCAACACTCCTAAAAGATTCCGAGTATGGTGGTGGTACGCCCATAACCAAAACGGACACACCCAAAAAGATACCGGGCATGGTGGTGGTTCGCCCATAACCAAATTGGACACACATATCCAAAAAGATCCTGGGCATGGTGGTGGTCCGCCCATAACCAAACCAGGCAACGCTCCCTAAAAGATTCCGCGCATGGTGGTGGTACGCCCATAACCAAAACAGACACATCCTCCCTCACACCTCTCGTGGTGGATGTGCGCTCCTATACATCCATAACAGTACCTTTTAATTCAACACTTGAAGCGCCATATGTGTATGTATGTACAGCCTTCCTCTTTTCCTGGAACGTACCTAGTTCGAGTGTCATAAAAATAAATGTTAAGAATCGTACACAGTGAGTATTTTCACCTTGCTGAAATTAGTAAAAGTACAATGGCGCAGGGGGAACACCACGGTTTTTAGGCGTGGCGCTTTAAGTGTTAATACATTATTATATCAACTATTTTCAACAGTTTCTAATAATCAAAAATGCAACTAAAAATTACCATCTCCCACCCTATTTTTGTTGATTTTAAAAATTGCATCCAGGTTTTGAGCAGTATTCAAGTTTTAAAAACTCGATTTTCGATCTGTTACTTTGCACACAAAATGATTGATACTGAAATACTCT
This sequence comes from Leptopterna dolabrata, assembly GCA_954871275.1. Lineage (NCBI taxonomy): Eukaryota > Metazoa > Arthropoda > Insecta > Hemiptera > Miridae > Leptopterna > Leptopterna dolabrata. Next base: position 19,089,218 of record OX940984.1, on the reverse strand, counting down.
TCTTCTGTCTTAACTCACATCCATTACCTATTTCGTGATTTTTTTAGCCGTTCAAGGTGGTTTTTAAGGTGGATCTAGCGACTTTTGACCCACGAAAACCAAAATTTGATCCACACTAAAGGTATTGTGTGGAGGACCTTTCTAGGTCGGCTGTCATATTATACGTACATATGTCTGATGATATATATGTGTACAGTCTATTGATGGGTTCAAAATAATATGTACCTACTCTGGAACGGATCTGCATCCGAAGAATTTTCCAGAATTCAAGTATTTGGACCCATTGTATGTTAGTGTCTTGTCTTCGGAAATATGCTGAAAAGATCAAAAATAAAATTGAGATAAACCTATTTAAGGACAACAAATTCAGTCAGCCTTGGATTTTAACATTAATATTGATACTGATTGGCAATTTACTTGACATTGAGGTTCATGGTGTTGATGAATTCCATGCACAACGTTCATTCCTTAGCTATGCATTGAACTCTTCGAAATATGTGTACACATATTTCGAGGGAAATTGATTAAATATGTATGCCTATAAAACTTTAATGTGAAACTGAGTTCTAACTTATCCCATTGATGTTATTGCTACAAACATTTATTGCTATTTTAGGATAATGACAGTTTTATGTGGCGGCCGAAGTTTATTAAGCCATCCAAACTAACAAACTAAAGATTCAGTTTCAAAAAGAAGTGTTTTTTCTGCATCCTAAATGTTTATTGGTTTCCTTCCTCTCCCTGCCTTTATCCCTTTTACGTAGGTAGGAAATAGATAAACGGGCGTGCTGAGTTCTCGGGGTCAGCCGATACTCTTGGTCTTTCCGCAGTTCGGAGATATCCTTTTCATTCAATGAAGCCAACTGTGTCTCAGATATCTCTCTCGACTATCACTATCCTGCAGAGTTTTTACAATCAGATCTGAAACCATTTTCGTAAAGCGTGCTCTTCATTCAAATGCTATATTCAAATGGTATATTTGATAAACGACGCTGAATTTCGTTAAGCAGGTTCTGATAATGAACCGGGATATACAAATAACGTATATAATAAGATATCATAAGACGTAACTGGAGGCTGATGAGTACTCGGACCACAATCTCCTGGTAGCTACCATAAAGCTCAAATTGAAAAATTGCGTGAAGCATGAAAGCAGGATAAAATGGGACACAAGAAAGCCGCTCGATGAACAAGTAAGAAGGAAAGTGGTATCAGAAATAAACGACAGCTTTTTGAAGCTACAGCAAATTGGTATTACGGATGACGTTGAGCAGACATGGAAGTATGCGAAAGCCATTTACAGGCAAATATGGTGAGGAGAAAGCAGTGGATAACTGACAGTATATTGGCACTTATGGATGTGAGAAGATCCCTGAAAAATAAAGATAAAATAAAATATGCCGAAACTCATAGGCTGATAAGGATGGAGGTGATCAAGGCAAAAGAGGATTGGCTAGCTTCGCAGTGTGCAGATAGAGAAACTTGAAGGCAAGTACGATTCATTCAGCATGCACCGTAAGATCAAGAACCTGACGAGCCAGGGTTCCCGATGTAGCAGCAACGTGCTGTTGGATGAGCACGGTATGTTACTTGAAGACACCACTGAGAAGCTGAATGTATGGCGGCGGTACGTGAGCGCTCTGTACTCAGATGATAGGTGCATGATGGATTTGGGGGAGGTATAAGGTCCACTACTCATTCGATCGCAGGGGTGTGTCCTGTCGCCGGTCTTATTCAACATATACTCCGAAGAAATATTTCGGCTGGCACTATCTGTAATGGATGAAGGCGTGGTTGTCAATGGTCATATTATAAATAATTTGCGATATGCGGACGACACCGTTTTGTCGGCAGCCAGTCTTGAAGACCTCCAGTCACTCCTCACTTCAGTGGACGTACGTAGCGAAGAGATGGGACTGAAAGTGAACATAAGCAAAACGAAACGGATGGCGGTCTCTGGAACTGATGCGGATTCATCTGGGGTATTGCGGATTGGGCAGGATGAAGTAGATCAGGTAACATCATATAAATATCTTGCATGCTCGCTCGACAGTAACTGGGGCTGTTTTAGGGAGGTCCGATGTCGTATAAAGCAGGCAAGAGGTTCCTTTGTAAAGATGAGAAGCGTGCTCACCAATCGCTCTTTGATTCTGCCTCTCCGCTTACAGATCCTTCGATGCTACGTTTTTATGATTCTTTACTACGGTTTAGAGGCTTGGACGTTGACCGTTACCACATGCAATAAACTACAAACATCTGAAATGTGGACATACCGTCGTATGCTTCGAATACCCTGGGTTGACAGGGTGACGAATGCGGAGGTGCTGCGCAGGCTGGATAAGACCGTAGAGGCGCTGGCAAATGTGAATCGGAGGAAGCTGGAATATTTCGGTCATGTCATGCGTAATGATAAGTACGAGTTATTGCAAGTGATTGTGCAGGAAGTGATCGATGGCCGGCGGGGGCGTGGGCGGATGAGAACATCGTGGCTAAAGAACCTTCGAGAGTGCTTTGGTTTGAGTTCAACGGAACTATTCGGATAGACAAGAAGAAGATATACAAATAAATGTATAACTAGTAAAAAACCGGCTGATGAGGTATTCTACATAACATCTAATAATAATATAATGTCCACCTAGATCTCCTAAATTCAATTCAATTACCATTCCTTTGTAAAATGTAAAATGAACAAAATTATATATTACAATGCTAGGTCAATAATAAAGTATGATTATAATTTCAATAATTATAATTATTTTATCATTATTCATCATGTTTAATTACATAACATCTAATGTAATCTGTGTAATCAATCATAAGTTGGTTACAAATCCAGCTTTCTGATGATGGTCCGTTGAACATTTTATTTATTTCATCATTATTATTTCATTTTATTTTATTTGTGTTTATTTCGAACTGTTCAGTCATCAACTGATTTTTCAACATTTAACAACTGCATATCGTCCCAGAGGTTCCCCTTAATTGTCATTATTCATTCAACTGAGGATGATTATATGAATCCCAGCATCAATGCCCCGTGTACAGACTCATAGATTGCCAATACAAGATTTTACTTATTTTCTCGAATGACAGCGCCTGTCAGGAGTTAAAAGAGGCATAACGGTATGAAGTGCACCACAGCTCCAGCTCATCCTTAGTGCAGTTCATGCTTAGATCTCCAAAATAAGTTGCGCAGATCCCTTGAATCCTTCACCACCTACACCTGCTTCATAATCATGTTCCACAAGGAATATCATTATCAAACTGTTTTGTGTAAAAGCAGGCATCCGCGAAAGATATTGTGGGCTGCCTGGCAAAGAATGGAGCGGAGGCTGGGCAAAAGTTGTAGCTGTGTGTCGACAGTGGTGTGTCGAGAAGATTTTCTTCTCTGCTGTTCATAGACGTCATCGGACATTGTGGCAAAATATTTATTCAGGTACAGAGAAAGGAGAATTTTACAAAAGCATACAACCGATATTACTCATGAAGTGCCCGTGATTTACTCGCAGGGACGTTGGTGAGGACCACAGAACACATTTGTAAAGACCTTACCTAATTATGTGTTCTATGGTGCGGACTTTGGACGAAACGAACTTCAGACTGAGGTAAAATCCCGGCATCTGTGTCGTATACCTTGCATTTATCGAGCAGTGAACATCCCCGGGGTGAAATACGTGTGAAGTGCATTCGAAAGCATTCTTCATGAAGATTACTCTATTAATTGAGAATCCGCTTAGTTACCTACCTAATATTACTTCAGGAGAATAATTATTTTATGTATGAGGAGATATTTTTAAATTTTCAAGTTCCCGTTATACTTAATTAGAATAGATTTGACATAATAATGTATATGGTCGTATAAAAATGGAATGCCGAAAAATCCTACGAATCGAGGGATATTATTTCGTTACACTTGAACGATTACCACGATGAAGTTTCTAGGGTCAGTCGAAATATGTTTTCTTGGTCATATTTGTGTGAGGATTCGACGGACTAATGAGAATGGGCCGCTTGCTGGTTTTGAGCTCTCAAAGGGAACCACAACAGATTTACGATGGGGATGGAGAACTTTGCGGTCGAGTCGACTACTTGTTCTTTTGCAACTCGCTCCGTTTTGTTCTGGATTCATGAGTATATTCCAATATATACTTGTTTACGAGGTACCTACCAGTGGTGGAGGTTTGTTCAATAACAGAAAACACGTTTCAACATAGCACCTGGAATGGAACCAGTTCTGTCGTTACTTCGGAACCATTGTAAAAAATTGTTATTTTTTTACAAACATCATGAAGGTTTCAGATATGGGTACATGTTCACCCCCTTAGCAGACGGAAGATTCAATATTCATACCGACGCTCCAACAGGTAGCCAAGTCGATCGATTCACATCATTCCCTCTAGAACTTTCCCAATACATTTATCGAAACTCCAAAGAATGAAGAGATGAATCCTTCACGGGAAATCTCAATACAAACGCGCCGTGACCATTGAAAGGAGAGTGGAAGAGACATTATGAGGAAAGAGGGCTGCAGGTGATGGATGCCCCCCATCCGCCCCATTGCGTCTGCTTTTCCCTCCACTTGCGGAGAAATGATATACCGCTCCTTCTTCTTGGTGAGGTTTTGCCCCCAAGCACTATTACCCAACGGTAGGAGCATTACAGTTTTGTGAAGCGTTTTCCAGAGGGTAGTCATTATTATCCGAGTAGACCTATTTCCAGTGCACCCCATAAGGTTTTCATACTTCTTTTGACCATCATAACCCCAAGGCATGTGGAAGCCTTCAGGGTTTGCTCGTTCTTTCAAAGAGCACCTTGGTATTGTTCCAGGATCAATGTTATGAACCGTGATCACAGTTTAGCTAGACTTAGCTTATTATAATCATCGTTAGAGAATGTGCACACCGAAAGGTTTCCTAAATAAGGCCAACTTGACCTCCGACATGATCAAATTATAATTATCAGTTTCAAATATTATGGATCGATTATTTATTATTGGTACGAGAAAATTGGTTTCAACCTCTGAACGAATCCAAAACTCCCTAATGAGGAATGGACGTGGATTGGATGCAGAATTTGCTGCTTTTGACCTCAGAATCGGATTCGGCGCCCCTCGCCAAATCCTTTGACCCAATTTTCAGTTCCGAAATCCGAGTAGTTTGGCGGGAATAAGCTAAACAAAAAACGTGTAACGTCATCTGGTATCTCCCTCTTAATCGGTTCCCCCCGCGTGCGGGAGCGAGAGGGGAAATAATGTGTACCAGATGACGTCGGACGCTTTTCCCTTCCCTTTTGGTTTATTTTGTTCAATACTGAACCTTTGGGAATCAAGCATGAAAAAAATTAATATCCCCCCCCCCCCCCCCCTCAAAATTTGATGGTTTACGTTTCAAGGTACGCAGAATCCGAAAATCGAATAAAAAATGTCTGTCCATCCGCCGTACACCGTACTTCGCACTTTTCTTAGTTACCATGAACTGAAATTAATTAAATTTGGTTTGCAGGTCCCGTTTTGGGTGTGGTTGTTCCTCAAAGCTCGGCGTTACTGTCAGTCATCTCTAAGGGGTGAAAACTTAGTGGTTGAAATTTTCAGAACGCCGTAGCTCGAAAACTCAATAGAGGGGTATGGCTTTTTTTACGTGGGTTACGGTTATTTCTTGAACTAAAGAATTTTGTGAGACCACCCGGAGCATTGTACGTCCGGCCGTTCGTTTTACCAAAAAGCTTCGTCACATGATCGTGAATCAAATGGATAAATTCGGCCTAGATATCATTGCTAGGGATCAGCTGATTATAATCACGGATGGCTGTATGAAGTCGAGTTGGTTGTTCTGTTATATTATTTAGTTGAAAAATGATGGCTCTTTTCTATTGTGTTAATAGGTACTTCAATAGGTACTTGAACAAACGTTATGCTTCATGAATAACAACAAGTAATTATTGATAATGAGTGAATTATTGAATCCCGCGCATTTTTATGAAACTTTAATTCCCCTGCCGGCTCCAATACACGATTTAGGGCTTTCCTGGGGGGAGTTCGAGAGTAGGTATTGACCAAGAAAACAGGATTTAGGCAGAAGTTGGGTTTACCTGGCAGTCTATACAGGTAAATAATAAATCGTGTAATAATTTGCAGCGTTTTTCATCTAATTCCGTTCATTTCCGACGCACCATATAGCAAGTTTTTTTGGAAAGCTCTCCATCAGACTTGCAATTTTAAAGAATAAAAAAATGCGCGTCCATTCCTCGTTATTGTTACCTACCATAGGGATTCAACTTTTGGTTTATTATTCTGTGAATAATACACCTATGTATTCGCTCAGCAAAAAATTTTTATAACACCCCCTCAAAATTTTTTCTTTTCCGTTTCAAGGTGCGTAGATTCCAAAAATGCAATGTCCGTCCGCCGCCCGCCGTATCACGTGTACAGGCTTCATTTTCGGTCTAAAAAAATCGTTCTTTCGCACAAATGCTCCATTTGGGCCCTAGTTGTGTCCCGAAACTTTTCAGCCCGATCGGAATATACCCAGGGGTGTTATGAGTGAAAATGTGTGTGAAAATAGGTACTTTTTGCGTTTTAGCAACATTTTGGTAACATGAGCTTTTGAGGTATCGTTTTCCATGTTTTTGGGGACGAGAAGATCGAATATGAAGTCGATTTTGGCCAAGGAGTGAAAAATTGAGGTTGTACCAGATGTTCAGCTCCCAAAATTGATTTTTTATGAGTCAAAAAACTGAGAAATCGTCTGAAATCACCATCAATTTGTAGAATAACACTGGAAAAAGTGTCAACAGGTGGGTCAAGACGATTAAATGGTACTACCAATGATCTGAGATAATTTATTTAAAAAAAAAAAAAAAAAAAAGCGTAGGTAGGTACCTTATTCGTGTTGTGGGGGCCAAAATTGGTGGAAACCACCAGAGATAGCTATTTCAATTATTTTATATGAAAGAAACAATAAATAAACAGCCAACACCTCTGTAGGTATGTCCAATAGAATAATAAACCCATGCGACAAGGACTTTGCAGCGTTTTTGTTCTGTATAACTAAGGATCCTCTTCCTAATTTTATGTGTTCGGAATATATTTAATTACACGAAAATCTCGTATTTTTTAAATTTTTTTATTTGAATGTACAGATTAGGATGGCTGTTTAGGGTTTGCATCAAATATTCGTAGTTATGGTGATAAGTTTAAAAACCAATTAATGTTAAAAGTAGTGGATTGTGTTCAGTGCATTATAAGTCCATCTTTACGGTAAAGCGGTAGATTTTCTGTATTCTCTTCATTCGAGTTTCACGAGAAAACGCGTGCTTAGGCTTTCGGCAACAAGTTTTTCTACTCCATAAAGCATTCGAGTGTTATTTCAAGTGCGCACCTGCTTCACAGCTTAAACAAACATTCGGTCCGGAAACCCTGGAACCCCGAGGACGATACAGCGGAGGGAGCGACTGGGGTTGATCCTTTGGCACAATATTGGAACAATGGGGGCAAACCAGTTCCAAGGGGATGGCTGGGATATTATGTACAAACATCGAAGCAAGGTGGAGGACGTGCAAAGAGAGAGATATATAGGTATACACACACACACGCACATCCCAGGGAAAGAGTGAACCAAAGTTGGCTCACTCTTGAGAAGTAATCTCACTCTTTCCTCTGGGCCAGCAAAAACCTTCAGTGAGCTATAGCGGTGCCCCTTGTTGACTATTAAATTCGGAATTCATGCAGACCATTGCCGTCCGAGATTGTGTGTTTCTTGTAATGGGGGCCAGTTTAGTTGTCGGGGTCACGCTGGTCCTTTTAAGCCTTAATAGTCCGCCGTTTCCCTTTATAATTTCCACTATTTGTTAGGCTGGTGTAACAAGATCGGAAATGAGAAAAAAACCGAGAAAACTGCTAATGAGCAATTCAGCTAATGAGTGAATTGCTGTTCTATAATAAATCAACTATAAAGGCCAAAATATAAGATTAGTAGATGATTCAGTTTTAAATGTATCAAGATTTGAAAAATAAATTTGTCAAATTGATTTGAAAACTTCTATTTAAAACAGAACGAAATATCATGTTGAATAAATTAAATAATGAAGAAAAACATGGTAAGTATAGATTCTTTTTTGAAAGTTTCCGTCATGCAGCATGACCATATGAGCGAATTTTCAATGTAATGGGCCTACTCAAACTGTCGAACATTTTCCATTGTATCATCTAAATACGTGAACACTCTTTCGCCACCGAACAATTATGTTATTCATAATTTACCATTTATTGGGTCGAATTCTCACCAAGCCCTTTTTTGTTAAACATACTGTCGTGGTCCTCCTACACCACTCAAACTCTGTAATAGATTATACTCAATAAACCAAGTGGAAGGAAGGGGTCTACATGAGACGGGAGGCGTCCAACAGCAGGCTCTCCCCACCAGTCGTTGGTCGGGGGACCAGGGGAGGGTGGAACAAGCCCTATATAACCCGTACTTCCGACCAGATTTCTTCATTCTCCTCTAAGTCGATGACTTATCTCTCTCTCCCTACCTTCCTTCCCACGAAAAGACCTCGTGAGTGGTGTAACCTGCCTGGTGAAGTGAAGCCTTCAGGTATAACCGGTGTGGTGATAACCTCACGCTCCATCACAACCTCGCCTATCCCAGGCTTACTACTCTGGTGACCACCCGACAATCCAATCAAGTGGTAGCTCCAACAATCCAATCACAACACATACCATCCTTTAGACTTCTGAAATGAATTATTGAAAAAAAAAGATCATGCTTTCAACATTTTTGGGTCGTGTTTTGATCTATAATCAAGCTTTTACATAACATTTTGAGAATCTTGGGGGTGGATTCAGAATGTCCTGTTCAAATTTTAACGTACTAAACATTTGTGACTCACTTCAATAGTAGGCACCTTGGGTTTTTCGAGGATTCGCTTTAGTCGTGTAACTACTGGTATGCAATCATTCTAGCCCCACTGTAATATAATTATAGCTAATTTTCTTTGAAAATTCGGCAACATCCTCATTTTGGTCAGTGTACAGTGAGTAAAGCCGTTCATTTGTCATGTCTAACCACGTCCAAGCTTTTGGAAGTTGCCGAACAGCTTTTCACAGTAACCTACAAGGTTTAATTAACATGTGTAGTTTAGTCACATTGCAGAGGACCACAGAGCTGCGGTCGACCAACGATGGAGAATATATTTGAATATATTGGCGGAAACAACGTCCGCAACTATGGTGGCAATAAGGTTTTGTCATTAAATGCAATGAGCGGTTTCCGTTTAAAGAGACGAGCCGTGAACTCCACCACTCTTCGAACTCGCCAAAAGCTGTCTACGCAAACATAGCACGTTCGTCGGCCGCCGATTTGGAATATGTAATTGATTCTACGATCACCCTGTTCGATCCCTCGTTCGGATGATGATGATGCCGAACCCTCAGGGGACATTTTTGTTTCACTGGAATTATAAAAATGTTACTGTGAGTCACAGTAATATTGACATGAATGTTTCGCCAGAGCGATAACAAGTCTGACCTCTAAAGTCAACATTACCTCATTAATACGAGTAGAAAGACGCTTTTGCCTGTGTGGCTGGGCAAATTTTGGATAGAATGCCACATTCACTTAATATCAGATCTGCAGAACTCTAACGGAAATTATAATTCTTTAACCATTGACTCATATTGTGCCATAGAGCCTAAAGTGAAAGATAGACATAATCTATTTCAGTAATGACAAATTACGAAAGAGGCCCAAGGACATTAGGGAATGAATCCTGTCCTCTGAAGTACCTGATATGGATTTTACAGTTGAAGTTTGTTTCCAAAAGGATTATAGTTTCCATAAATACCAGTTGAACTTGTCGGGTCATAGCCAAAAAGTCCATAAACTTCAGTCAGTTAGAAATCAACTGTAACGAAGAGGAAAGAAAGAGGAAAAAGAAGTGGCTTTTTAAAGACTGAGGAACGAATATGAGAAACCATGGGTTAATTTTTTTTTAAATCCAGTCACGCAGCATAACAATAAGCGCTAATTTTCGAAGTACGTAATGTACGTATATCTACTAACTCAATCCTCAATGTAGGTACACCTTTCACTAACTACATGATCGAGCACATCAAATCGTTTTTCACCATAACACATCCTATTAATATACTAATACTCATGCAGACTGTTATCCAGTTAAATTACTCTATAATACAGTACAATTATGGCTAAAATATGTTCATCTCTGACCTGCGGATTACTGTTTCCAGCGGAAAGAGCAGAGCCCATCTTTCTTTTCATATAGTGATTTATCGCCCTTCTACTATACTGCCATTTCTTACAGCGTTAAGCCCCAAGTCCTCTTAAGCCTTATGCTACAACTGATAATAACGCTATACTGTTATTTATCCTCTCCCTTCCTCTTCGACCATTTCACAACACTCTGATGGTTTGATAATTCCGCCAAATATAGGTACGGTGGCGAGGAGAAGGGCAGGTGTCACGCTTCGAAAAGAACCAAATTTTTTGAATCCAAAACTGATAAACATAAAAAATGACACAGAAAAACACCTTTTTGTTGAGCACTAGCTGGTTAGGTTGCAACCGACACGCAGTTTTGCTTATTTTATTCATTTATTCAACATCAGGGTCTCAGGAGAAGATTAGTTGTTTGTGTAAACTCGAAGACGGCTGATTTAAGTAATTAGCAGCTCTCAGATGTTCGCTAAGGCCAAATACTGAAATTCCACTTCCAGCTGAAATATCAAAACTTCTTCAAATATAACGATTTGATGGTTAATGATCCTGTCTGCACTAATTTAAATAATAGACGTTAAAGATTTAGGACATACATTTCTGAAAATGAAAAGAAAATCATGCTTTGTGAGATTACGGAACTTTTGTTGATTTTGCGTGGAACATAAATTTCTTCTACAAAACATCAATTTCAGTAGGTACACATCAAGCCTTGGTACAAGACCAAGTGGAAGGTGGCCCTCAAATTACTCTGAGGAGCCCCCAGAGTTACACGCCTGCTGGAAAATGAACCCGAATTCCAAAATTTTGTTAACCCAAATGAATAGCAATGAAGAAAACGGAGTCTCCCACAGGTTTGGGAGGCGCGACCGTGATAATAGCAGATGGATCGCCAGTAGGTGCCAAAATCATTCTGTGACCGGTATTGATATTCGAACGAATGTTGTTCCGATTTAGGCCCGGCTTATCAATAGCCAGATAAGAAGATTTATCGGGCCGATAAAGTTATTCGCCGCATAAAGCAGCAATGCGCGTTCATCCATCATCGGACAAGGCCTATCGGTCCGACAAAGTTATCGGGTCGGCCAACGACCGGATAGTTGAGATATCCGGCACTTCCTAACTTATTTCTTGTGCGTTATGATTGTTTTTTTCGAACGCTGAGTTGTTTTGAGATTTGCTGTGCTTAAATTTCAAGTGATTATTACCTTCTTGAAAGGCAAAAACTACCTAAATGTACTTGTAACATGAACTATAATTGGGAATCATCCTCGAACAGTGACGATGACGACGTTGCAATAGCAGAATATTTGGGATGGGAGAGGAGACCGTACGCGGTAAGACCTCGAGTCAATAATTTTGATAAATGGAACGACTCCGAATTTCTCATGAGGTAATTGGTCTTGATAAGGAAACTATTTTGCATATTCTCACTTGATAGATGAAGAAATCGAGTCCCCTGCCGATCGGAATAATTCGATCTCTCCCAATGCTGCTTCTGACCCTACGTTTTTATGCTCTAGGGACAATGCTTATTGCTGCGTGAGATTTTTGCGGCCTGCAAGATAATAAAGCAAGTGCCACTGGCAATTGCCAAATTATAGCCTCGTTTTATTAAAATGTCATCCGCCGAGGAAGAGCTGGAAGCAGCTAGAATACCTTTTATAGGAAACCTAGATTCCCAGGGGCAATTGGTTCGATTGATTGTACCCAGATAAAAATTCCCAAATGCTGAATATTTCAGAAACAGAAAGGGATATTTTTCATTAAAAATGTTCAAACTGTGTCTTCAGTTCTGTGTTCTTCTGTGTCTTTGGAAATTCTCGATATCGTCGCTCGATGGCCAGCATCGTCTCACGACCCTGGCCTTCGCTTTCAACAATTCGAGGATTAAACGTCGGTTCTCACGAATATTTTAATGTAATTGAAGAAAGAGGAAGCTACCAGAAGTGAAATAAAAATGAAAATAACCAAAACTGCCGAACCGAAAATCGGGAGGTTCCGCGGGGTTTGCCACAGCCTTTTGTACCAGGAGCAAAATAATAGATTTTTCGGTTATCCGGGGGGGATAGCTATTGGGCGGATAAATTAGCATTGATGAAAGCACCACTTATAGTATCCACGAGTCATCGGCAGGAAAAATTTATCCGCCGTATCTATCAGTTGAATTACCCTGGTGAGTGACAAACCCGCCCTTATTCGGAGCATTTTCAGCTCGAACCATTGTATTAATGAAATATCCAATGTCGGAGAGCCTGATTACCTTGAACCTTGGTGTTTCGCACACACAGCTTATACTTAATTGGATTCTACCCACTCTGTTTATGATACTAATGCCGCAGAAAGCAGATTAGATTCGTGATTAGGTTCGAACTGAAAATGTGTTGTTTATTTCCGACGTGTTTCCTTCTGGAAAATTTACCCAAATTTTATTTTAAACTCCAAAATGAATATTAAGGAAGACAAGAACCTCGCACAGGACTGGGAGGCGCGATCGACGTGAGAAGCGCCGGTAATAAGCAGATGGTTCGCCCCGCTAAAAGTTTAGAATTTCTAACAAGGCAGAGATGAAGTGCTTCGTTTTTTTCGTGTCAACACATGGGTTTTGAGTCGTTCATCATCGAGTACGCTGTCGAACGGAATAAACGCTGCAAGATTTCTCATGTACCTATACTATAGCACTCAACGTCAGTGAGTTTAGGGGGAAGCTTGTTGAAATTATCAAGCTTGTTTATATTATTATTTATTAAATTGAATGATATAAATGCGGAGATTGACTATCACATAAATTTGATGCGCATATATTATGGTAGTTTTTCTCAGTGACAGCTATCTAAATGTTGCAGTTTTAGGGGGTCTGCATTTGAGTGATTTAGCCTTGAAATTAATGAATAATGAGTGGTGTTCCACCTATTTTTCTGGCTTTACCATGAGGGATTTGGTCCCGAAAATTGGCACAATGAGGTTTTTGGAGCAATGAGGTTGCTGAATGCGATTTTGAGATGTTATCAAGTGTCAAACTTTGAAATTTACCACCTCTTTTACTGGTTAGGTATTTATAATACGTAGCAAACTGAACTGCTGTAATGGGCTAACCATTCTTACGACCATACCTTTGCTATGTATTACCTAGTTTATTTGCTTTTCGTACGATTTTATTTGTTGGCAATAATTTCATCTCACTGGGCAATCACTTAAATGCGTCTCTTGTCACATTATATTATTCATTCTTTTAGACGCTCTACGTCGGGCCAAAATTACAATAATCCCCTCCAGTCTCCAGGCCACTAGTCCTGTCTCTAATTGCATTTCTCATGATGAATAAGCTTTCACAGCCCACTGAAGTATTAATGACGAACTTTAATGGATGACTGAAAGAACGTCAGGTTCAGGAATATAAAATGAACGAGGATGGAGGGGGAAAAAATCAACAACTTTCCTTAGAATTAGTTAACCGTGGAGCTAGGTGCCTTGAGTACAGAAGAATGTGGCGGAGAGCTGCGCAAGAATTTCTTCATTTAAATTGGCCTCAACTTTGAAATTAACTTTTCTCGAAGACCTTCCCATCCCCCTTTTGAAAGATTCGAGAAGAAGTCAAGAGGGGACCCAGCCACCGTATGGGTTGTTTGGGTTGTACATTGTGTTTCAAAATTCAGAAAGCTCATCTTATCACAACTAAAAGGTCGTTGAGTACTCCTGAGATGAACATGGTTCCGCCTTTTGTAATTCCGCTTCAGACATTTTGGGGTGGCTAAATGAGGTCGTTGTGGAGCGCATTGCAATAATCAGTTGCCTGATGTGAGGCCAAGCATCATAAACCCGGCCGACCAACTTTGAACTCCTCTTCCTGCTCATTTTGAGGTTCTGTCCCTCGTTTCTTTGCATTGCCTCTCATCACTAGCCACAAGTGTGACTACTGTTCCCCAGTTGAAACAGCTATAACTGAAAGATGCTAACCCAGGTTGGTATGCTTGGAGGGAGCCGATGGCGGCTGCGAATTAGGAAATAATGAGCAATGAGAAGCTCACTGCTACATAGGCTCTGCCAAAATTAAGGCCCCTGATATCAAATCCAACGAACGCGGCCCTACCATAAGCAACTTGTCCAGGATGCGCAAATTAATACCAGTGAAACCTCTCTAACAAGCTGACAAACGGTACAGGAGGAGTCCATGTATGATCAGCTTGGAATGAGAAGCTGGTCAAAAGAATGTTCCGTTGCCTGCAAAATTTCTTGCTAAACCCCGTTACAACCTTGTTACAACCATACTATTATCACGGCGTCAGTAATACCACCAGGTCGAAGTCTGCTGCTGACCTCGATGAAACACCAGTCAATAGTAAGGAACATATATTATTATACGTAATTTATCTTTTATTCTGAGCCATTACGATAGAAAATTGGGCTTCAGGGTGGTAACAGGCCCACAGAGTTAGCGGTACAGTCACCAAGCGTGGGCAGTCACCCTTTTCCAACCGGGAAACCTACGTGAAAAATATATTGTCAATGTCGAGCAACCGCGGGAAGAAGCCGGATATCATCGCCATTAAGCCGGCGGGTTTTCCATTAATCTGGATCTCACTTTCGAGGTAGGCAAAATGGTTGATCGTCCTTAGGGTCGCTTCACACTAGCCCGGCAGTCGGGTACACGACGCCGGGCACCCGGTTGATGGGTCAAGGATTTAAGTTGGACGTTTCACATCAAGCCGGCAAATGCCGTGGTCTTCCAACCGACAACCGGCAGCCGGATGAAGGCCGAGGGGGCGCCGGGCACCCCCACAGCCGTGGACGGCTGTCGTGTCGTTCCAAGAAGTCGGCCCGGCTGAAGGGTCATGTGGGGGGATGAAGCCTTTCACACCTACCCGGCAACATTAGTCCGACTTGGGATTTCATTCACTACTCATCGAGGTTCATTTTGTGTTCTTCTCGAATTTCTTTGTTTTAAATCAATATGGCGGAAGTGGACATCGAAATCCTTATTTCTCTCGTTCATGACCACCCATTTTTCTCTTACCTGATCGTGACTGCCAACATTTGTGCAGGCTGAATACATTCTCTGAATGATGTGTTGCTCTGTTGGATTGATTCCGTGATTTTCATGAGTAGTTCATCAAAACTTTGCGTGCTCATGCGAAAGTAATTGAAAAACTTTTGCTCATCTTCTCTTAGCTGATTGTAGAGTACGTAGAATGCCCCCACTTCACCTCTTCTCAAGTTGATTGGATGAACCCAGTGAATTCTGTTTCTTCTCCTTCTCTTCATTCGTCGATACACTACCAACCACGCTAACAACACATTGCGATCCATGTTCAAAAAGTAACTAAAAGTAACTTTGCCGGCCCCCTGTCGTCCCTATGTGAATAGACCGAACCGTGTCGTTGCCGGGTAGAAAACCGGGCACCCGACTGCCGGGCTAGTGTGAAGCGACCCTTATTACTCAAAAAGTAGAACCTCCTGGGTGCGACTTGTAAGGTAATATCTCACAGATGTCGGAATTTTCAAATAGGTGGCCTGACCCTACAGCAAACATTTTTGTCCTGATTACCAACATACTGCGCTGTGCTCATTATTCAAGCGTTCACCAAGAACTCACAAGGACTGTATGATTGAAAACACGGTTTTACCTCTTCAAGGGAATTGATTAAGTATTTTTGTTAATCATGTAGATTAGCTATACGTACCTATTAGCATGTTTCACTATTTTCCCTTCTCGGGATGGCATTTTATCAACTCCTATGATTCTTTTATTCATACACGCATCCAGTATGCATTCCATGCACTGCGAACTCCGGTGAAACACGGATATTTATTGAACGCTGTCACGAACGGGGTTGCGAAAACCTTCTTCTACTATGCCATCTAAATAGCGACACCAAATCGTTCGTCCGAAACGCTTCCCGGCTTATATGAATAATGAGGGGTCTCCCTGAAGAATACAGATGAGTACTGATGAAACCTTTCTCGTGAACCACGGCCTTTCTAAAAAAGTTCGTAACTTCTCAGGGTCCATTGACAAATGACAAATTTTGATTACTCGTCGAGCAGACTCTCAGAATTTTGAAAGACCGACAGTTAGCCGCTTCGTTTTTATGGAATTGTCGGCGCCATTGCCAGTGCCGTGGCTCCGCTCCCTGTCGCTCTCGTAACAAAAAAAGTACAAGTATTCTGAGTGAGGAAATTTCAAGTAATAAGTCTCTAAGATTCAGTGGCCATTTTTTGTGAAAGACGAACTTCGCGACAAATGTCGCACGAGAATTCCTACAAATCTGGGAGCTGCAGGAGAGCAGAACCAACGTGGAGGCACATAAAATGCATCATTTAAAATCGATAAATATAAGTTGTATTGATAAGCTGAACATACTGGGTAGGTACACTCTAGGAATAATGTTGAATATTACAGAATCGGTCAATAAGATAATTATTGACATTTTAACCCGTTGCATCAAGCCATGTATATTTATAATGATCCTAGTATAGATTTCACATCGAAATACTGTAGGTGGCGGATAAAGAATCGATTCTTGCGAGTTACAGGCTCACTATCTGAACTCAGTATGTAGGTACCAGTGTGACTTGGTTATATTTGGGAGCGATTGTTCATCACATCATTATGTGGCGTTATAGTGAATCTCATTTCGATTGTATACGACACTGTTCCGTTCGTACTGAATACAACAGCTGCCCGCATCATTGTCCCAAGAATGAAAGATGCCGCTTCGGAAGGAGCCGCGTCAGCTCGTTTCTTAATCCTTCCACTGCAGATCATTCAGTCGTCATGTTTACAGTTCAGTACACAGCAAGAGCCAAAACTCGATACCTTGAACCATAAATTCAAATTACCACTCAAATGGATACTATTTTTACTGCGGCTGACAATCATTGTTATGAATTATCGCTTAGCTTGAATTTGGTACAAATATTTTCTGGTTTCCAAAGCCGATTGAGAATATAGGGAAGCCTTTCATTCATGTAGTATTCTTTGTACAAATTCCTTGCCTATTGCCATTTAATTGTCTTGCTTCGCCTGTTGACACTTTTTCTAGTGTTATTATACAAATTGATGGTGATTGTGATTGATGGTGATTTCAGACAATTTCCCTGGTTTTTGACCCATACAAAATGAATTTTGGGAGCTGAAACTTCGTCACAACCACAATTGTTCACTCTTTGGTCAAAATCAACCTCATATTCGGTCTTCTCGCCCTAAACAACATGGAAAAACATACCTCAAAAGCTCATTTTACTAAAACACCAAAAAAAAAAAATTTTTACACTAATTTTTCACCCATAACACTCCTGTGTATAATCTGAATGTACTGCAAAGCTTCGGGACACAACAAGGGCCCAAATGGAGTTTGTGTGCGAAAGAACGAATTTTTAAAACCGAAAATGAGGTAGTTATGCATGATACCGCGGAAGGACTTTGCATTTTTGGAATCTATGCACTTTAAAACGTGAAAGAACAAATTTTGAAGGGGCGTTATACAAATTTTTTGCTGAGTGAATACATAGGTGTATTATTCGTAGAATAATAAACCAAAATGAGATTTTCTCCCGAGATCTTTGTGTCTCACCATATTTCAACTAGAATGATCCTGAATGATACAATAATAATTATTGGACCATCAAACTGACCTTCCACATATATATACATATGTATATATATGATACAGAAGTTATGGATAAATATCTTGAATTTTCAACTAGCATATCCACAGCGAATCTGTGAAACCTCGACCCATGGTTTTCATCTTCGTTTTTCTAATATCCCGCCCCATCGAACGCCCCTCCAAATACATTATCTGTGGAAGGTGTAAATCAAATATCCCGTGCTAGCGCGTAAATTATTGTGATCCGTAATACTATAAAGCAGGTTTCGTATTTCATGTTGACACGTCGTCACCAAGAGGGCGGTCGTATATCAAGATGACGGTCTGTCACCGTCAAAACGAAAACAAAAGCAGACAGGGATCCTTCAGAACTCGAAATGGATGTTGTATATTGGAGTATGCGCCTCCCCGGGTAAAATAGCAACTTGGATTCGCCTTCTATCCATGTTTGCTTAACGCATACATTACCTGTTTCTTATGTATTGAAAATTTATGAAATACAGTACAAAAATTGCTCAAGTGTAATTTTGTAACGTGCATATTTTATCCGTAACCAGGTTAATGTTTGCTACACAATATTACGACTGCAAACAGGATCACTGAATCGATTAGGGATTTATGGGATAAGGAGTAGGAAACGGGGATCGAGAAAGCCTGAAATTTTGGGAAAATTCTGAGAGTTTCCAATCGATAAGTGAAAGATTTTTGTGAGATTAAAACAGGACGTTTTAAAACTATGTATTGAGTAGTGATAATCGATTTTCTACTGTCAATGCAAACTGACGGAAAGCGTCTCTTGTCACAAGACGGCTATAATATTAAAGCAATATAATATTAACCCTACTGAAAAGTTGATTATTACCGGATGATTATTTCAGGGTAGGCACCCGTAGAATCCAAAGTTCCAGTTATGCAGCATTACCTACCTAATTAGCGAATTTTCGGAGTTGGTGAATTTAAATTATTTTTCACGATGGTTAGCGATTTTTGGCCGACAAAATCAATAAAAATATGCATATACGAAAGAAAGATATTCAAGGAATTAAATCTAGAAGAAAGGTGTAAATTAGTTACATGAAGTTCAACGACATCCGACGGCAGGATTAGTTTGCGCTTGCACAAAGGTTTTCTCGAGGGACAAATTTAAAGGGTAGTTGGAAACTGGCTCAATAGTGAATTGAGGAAATTTCTGATTACGGCCATTCGTGCGTTACAGACAAGTCGCTCAACTTCGACCATTGTTACTCTTACATTCCTCCCGGCCCTCGATCGCAAACAAATCCTTAGGAATCGACAGACGTTGCAGAGATTCAAATGATTTTCCCCACAGAATATCCGTCTTCCTGAATAAGGAACGGATTCCGTTAAGAGCCAATTATAACAAATCCTTTCAACGGCGCCATGAAGGAAAAAAACCTACCGTCAACGGAGGTATCCTGTTTCTTCATTTTATTCATTCGTAATATAAGATAAGAAAGAAAAAACAGGGTAGGTAACAGAAGAGTGGATCATTCTGAAGTTAGTTCTGGATATTTCATGCTTTAAAGATCACCTGTCGAAAAGGAGGGGGCAAAAACAAATTAGTTTTCTTCCTTCATTCTCTTTTCTTACACCCCGTTTTTCTTCTTTCGACTACAACCGGGGGTAAGACGAGAAAAATATTAATGGATTCTTCCTTTCTGCGCTCCAATTCCGCGTTATCCGAACAAACCTTCGCAATGATTGAAGATCTCTACCGCCGTACGTACACCCCCCCGAACAAAAATGAGTTCCGATACACGACGACGATACTCCTCCAAGGTGCATCGTTTTCTCTTCATCAACGTTTTAGGCAGACCCCCTCCTCTCCGTCCCTACGCCCTTCAATCAATAAATCCAATCTCGGGTTGTATCGAGTAATCGGATTTATCTTTTGCTCCTGTAATTCTGAAGAAGGCCAATTTTTTCCCCGCACAACCCCGCCGCCCGCCAATCCTACTACGTAGGTACTACAGAATGTTTTATTCGATTGAATGGAAATTCGCTAATCGCATTACCGCTTACAATCCCCCACTCTCCACGGTAGAGTTTTAAAATATCTTCTTAACGGTTTTGTTAGAATTATGAGTTTTATGAATAAGAAAAAAAAATTCTCAAAGGCGATATAAACAAAAATTCAGAATGAAATTTTCGCTGTAATATGAAAATTCTTGTTACTGGAGGACTTCAACAGTCCTACTCGAGAATAGAAATAACGTGCTGAACAGGAACTAGAAGAAAAAACCGCTGCAAATCATTACACAACGGTGTATTATTTGCCTGTATGTATAGATTGCGTCTTCTGCGTCTTCCTGAATTGGGTTATTTTTTACGGTGAAAGCCAACCCACACATGCACACACACAGATACTACAAAAATGAGAGTCGAAGAGTGGTCTCTAACGTTCGGCATTTACAATTTCATCCTAGACATGCATTTTTCCACCGCCTCCATCTCCTATGTAACTCACCATTTCGGCCCCACGAACGGTGTTCCCGGAACCCAACTAGGACCCACGACATATTTCCAAATTTTCATCTAATTTGGATGATTCGTTTGACCGTGAACAACAAACTTCTACCTACCAACAAAACCCAAACATTTAACCATCTTTCTTCATAGAGGTATTATTATGAAACAATATCACGGACAATCAATCGATCCCTTCGCACTCAGGTTGACGAAACTTTTCGGTTCATAGTTCAGGGCCTGTGAACGAACGGCTGGGCTTACAATGCGAGTAAAGCTGCGGGTGGTCTCAAAAATTGCTACAATTCTGAATCAGTTTATACGCGTCATAATAACGATGCCAAGGTGCCCTTCTATTTCGACAGTTTTCGTTTTAAAAATTTCAACCCACATTCATGACCCATTTTCACCCCTTAGAGATGGCTGACCCGATGGGCTGACGGGACCTGCAAACCAATTTTCATTTATTTTGGTTTATTTAAGGAAAGTTTATTTTTCGGATTCCACGTACGTCAACACGCAAACCATCAAATGTTGGGGAGGGGGGGACTACTACTATTATTTTTATTTTTACTTTTTTATTTTTTATTTTTTTTATGCTTGATTCCAAAGTTTTATTATTGAAAATAATTCACCAGTAGCGTGCGAAATAAGGACTATACCGAAAAGTTGGAATTAATGATTTGAATCAAGCTTATCTCGTGGGAGTAACTCTTTGTTGTCCAGATTATTTCGACTTCACAGTATGAATGTGAATCTCAACTAATTATGACCTCTAATAATGAATAGCCACGTCATGGTGAGAGTTGAAAATACACCGGTAAGTTGAAATTCATATTATAAACGGTGAATGATTTCGCCAACTGAGCAATTCGATTCAGCTGGTGAAAAAGTTCCATTCAAGGATCACGACCGAATGATCGAATTTTCAGAGTTGCATACCTACACAAAGAACCCTTCAAACTAGGCACCACACTACTTTTACATTATTTTTCCACCGTTTTTAACAGTATCTATGCAAAATTCGAAGTCGAAGAATTGAATTCAAGTTAGACTCTTGAGAAGAGTTCAACTCTATATCAGTCTCAAATAGACATCCAAGACCCAAGACCTTCAAATCTCAAATTTGCTAAAATTAACTTCCACTGGAGTAGTAAATTACGCTTATTTCGGCCTTTTTGGATCACAGGAACTGGTTCAAATTTGAATTACAAGATTCCAAGCAGACAGATAACGAAGTATAATGAATGAAATATTTTAATAATAACGAAGTAAGATAGGTATAGAGGGTCACAACCATCTGTTGGCGGAATCCACTCTTATTCGCTGATGGTGACCTCAACCCCGACCAGTTTCTGACAATCGCGTTGCAACAGACCGCTCCCCACCGTACGTAAATCTTCCATTGTGCAGGGAGGAGTTGGCGGCGATCCGCAGTGGCCCAAACTGGTCGGGCTTTGCACATGTTTTCGGGAAAACTGGCGCTGTATAAGGAATTCCTTATTTCGGAAATCAGTTACAATTAATAAAACCCTGACCCCCTCCAACCCACACGCCACCCCCATGATCCTTCCTGATAGGTTATTAGCGAATTTTAAAAGAAAATGCACTGCTATTGGTCCAAAATTTTCAGAAAATGAATTTTTGAAATTATTTATAGGCACATCCGTTTCAGAGCATCCTGAATTCATCCCTAGATTTTAACAAAAATGTATTATGTATACATAAATTTTGTTATACATAAATATAACATATCTGGCCTTGGGTGATAAAAATTCCAATTTCGCCAAAATGTTCATATTGCCTAACAAAAGGATGAGTTCGAAGATGAGCAATTCTCAAAAATTCTAAGGGGGTCAAATTCGAGTTTTTAGAGGTAAAAAATCGGTAAAAACTGCTAAAATCGCGAACAATTTATATAAGATCACTGACAGTGGCATCGCAGAGTGAGTAAAGACAGAAATTACCGTTTCAGTTGTTTTTCATACAGAATAGGGATGAACTACTTTTGATTTTTGGGGGTCGAAAATTGGTATTTAGGCTAAAATCAATATTAATTCACCTGACGCTTTGTGGGATGGTGATTCACGACGAAAGGACTATTTCGATGATGAAAACATTTTTCTCAAAAAACAGTGGGTCAAATTTGACTTAATAAGGGTCAATAACTGGTAAAAATTCCTACATCTCGAAAAAATTATTTTTTTAAAACGAAAAGCGGTATTCTTTCTCGCTATATCATCTTTTTGCGCAATAGTAAGATTATTTATTTGAAAATCGCTCTTATACCCATGATGCATGACTGGAACTTTTTTTTCCTTCAATTATTCTGATACATTATATATAGGTGTTCAATTTAAGCGAACTGTACCTATAAAGATGGAACTTCCGCTGACAGTCTTGTAGACCAAGGCGTTTCATGTATGAATATTTCATTTGTATTGATCGTACTAGTCTGCTGTAGGGTGAATAAACATGATTTTCATTCATTAATTCCGTAAGCCTCCCTCAACAGAGACAATCATAGATAGCGCCACCGTTGCTGTTCAATGATCAACTCATCAGTCAATATGGAGTTTAAGGACAAAGCTTCGTACACAAATGAGCAGTATTTCTTCAAGTTTTACAACTCTCTGCTTATCGAATTGACATCCTCAGGAGTGGCCGAACCGCGCCGTTCCCTCATACTCATAGTGTGTGACCTCGAATCCCAAGACCGACATTTTACGACCCTCGGGAGACGGCGCAACCTTTCGTCCCACACTGTTCATAATAAGCCGGCTCCTCAGAGGTGGTTTTTGTACGGGAAAAAAGACAATAATACAGGGAAGATGTCATGAATGCATCAAGTGTACTGAAACGCGTGCCCATTAAGTGAATAGTCACAACCAACTTACTAGGAAGCTATCAGACAGTACTTACTGATAGAATGGGGCGGTTACTCATGGGCCAGAAAAATGAAGGTAGGTACTTTTATTTTATTGTTTGTTTTTATTTTTAATGAAAGTGCATTCCATCCTGAGAATTTTATTACCAACCACTCTCTACGGTAAGTACCTACTTTTTATTCTATGATTTTTAGAAGTTCCCTGCACTAGTGACGTCACCACGGGCAATGGGGGCCCGCCCAGGTCACCATTGCAGGAAAGTTCGAAAAATCATAGACATAATTTATGTTCTACAGTACCTAACCCATGAACTAGATGGCTCGCCCTTGGTACTATGGGTGTCCGCGTTCTCGTAACAGGCAGTATTTTGTCGATATTTTCTCGGACAATTTGAAAGAGAAGATTTTTTTCAATCCGGGACATTCCCCGTATTAACAAGTTTCTAACAATAATCTAAATATATGGAACACTACAGGCTGTTGGACCAGATTAAAGAAAGATGGTTTGTGGGTTATATGGCGGTATGAGGAGTCGCTACTACTGATACGAATTAGAAGAAATTCATATGAGACCAACTAGGACCTAACACTGACTACCTTTAAAATTTGAGCCAATTCTAACCATTGTGTCGTGAGTTATGTGGTTTCCTAGTGATCCGGATGCGACGAAATTCATGTGGGTCTAACTAGGACCTAACCCCGAACTATCCTCAAAATCTGAGCCAATTTGGACCAGTGGGTCTGAGTTACGGCTGTTCTCAGAAATGCATACATACACACATACACACACACACATAACTAGTCAACTACACGAAAGAGCTGCAATTTCCATTTTAGTTTTTCGATTTACTCTGTATAGCGTGGTCGAAAATTGTGGAATCCGCTTTTTCCCCCCTCAAAATAATGAAAATTGTCTAAAAAGTTTAAAAACAATAACGAGTCTAAGGCCTCGGCCGGGGGGGGGGGGGGGGGATAAAACCCCTGCTTGTTCCGTCGTGTAAACAGTGTTCTTGGTCAAGTTTTTCAGTATTCTTGTCGCGACGCTCCTGCGTCCCTAAATTATAGTAGGTACATTATGGCATATCTGTGCACGAGCAGAATATTAATATCTAATTTTTTGAAACATGCAAACTTGTGGATACATCGTTCGACTTCAGCCAAGTTTGACAGATAATTTTGAGGTATGGTTTTTAATGGGCGTAGTTTGGTGCCGCGCATATATGAATTGCAGATTCGTACCGTTACCTATATTCAGCGAAGTAGATACAGAGTGACTGACAGTGAGAGATGACTGCCTACCCACTTGGCAGAGGCGCCGTTCTGTAGACCATTCCCAATTCCTTCTCCAACATTGCACCCCCCCCCCCTCCCCCCCTCCGATATGATTCATAACACCAGGCAAACGTTTAAACTCCGTTTTCCATGAGAAATTTGATCAATATTACAAGACGAGCATTTTCATCAAGTAAACTAAAATATCCTTAGGTAGGTATCTATAAGTAATAAAAACATGATAAGACTGGAGTGCAGTAACAGCAGAGTGAACACAGAAGAGAGATACACTTAATTATGGCAACAGAAAACGAAGACCAAACGGATTATAATATGAAACAGGTACTTACCTGATTCGCAATAAACAATTTACGAGAATGAATGTAATAAGAATTTGGGAAAAGATTTTGGTCTGGACAACGGGAAAGGGGGGAGTGATCCGGTGGTGGGATTCTCCAGTGAGGGAACGGCCGGGGGGGGGGGGGGGAGCATCGGGAAGGTATACTTACACACCAAGAAGTCAAGTCTTTCAAAGAGACCTTTATAATCTTCTTGAAATAAGACTGTCTTCTTGTAAGACATTTTTGTTAGTGGGGAAAATCACCTATGAAATTTCATTGATTATAAAATTTAATCAATTGACAGCTATTACTTACCAAACCATTACTTACCTACCTACCTAATCGATCTCGAAAATCTTCAGTTTGCATGTAAGTAAACGACTTGAAATACTAAAGGGGGTTAAAAACGACTGAAAAGATTTTCATTCAACAGCAAAAAGTAATATGAAATCATCGCATTATTCTACCTACAGTGCTATCAACAAAACCTTTATCATGGTTGGGCGGATAAATTTTCATAGTTCAACCTGCCAACCCTTCAGCTTTGCGTTTTTCAACATTTAAAACTTAATTTCGATCAATTTCTAATGCATCAAAATAATGTTGTTTCTACCTACTATTTATAGGTAGAAATAGTTGTCCGTGTTCACGATAGGTAGATAGTATTTTGAAGGATAGCCCTGAACTACCATCAAAATGTAAGCCCATTTGGACTAGGTACTGGGTTGTGAGTTATGTGGGTTCTACTTTTTTTCACTTTTGTGCATGCTCAGTGTCTACTGCTGATCCGCATGCGACAAAATTCATATGGGACCAACGAGGACGTATCCTCGAACTACCATCAAAATTCGGTTTGAAGTTTTTCACTTCTGCGCATGCGCAGTGTCCACTGCTTATCCGAATGTGACAAAATTCATGTGGGACCAAAGAAGAACTAACCCCGAACTACCGTCAAAATTTGAGCTTATGTGGACGAATGGGTCGTGAGTTATGGCGGTTCGCAGAAATGCGCACACACTCATACACACTCAACTATGCATGCGTACGTGTGCGCTTTTCCATAGATTCGTGTTCAGCGTGATAAAAAATGGGGAAATCCGCCTTTCAACCCCTCAAAATAATGAAAATTTTCTAAAAAGTGTACAAAACTAAAACATAAGGCCTCGATCAATTCAGAGGGGCTGAGCCTAAAAACTACTTATCGTGGGAAAGTGCGGTTGGTGTCAAAATCATCAGGATGTAGTCTACTTTCATTAATTTAAAAAAATTAAGTGATCGCGTGGGTAACGCACATTCTTGAACTGGCAACGGCGCCTCAATAACTCCGAAATAGTTCATTTTGGGTCGTGTGATTCGATGTTTTTCGGGTCTACTGACATACGTTTTGGTTCAACGACGAGAAGCGGCAGTTGAACGAGTTATTAGATTAGGTATTAAAAGTTATTCGATTAATTTGGAATTCGCAATACAGCTGGGATGTAAACCATTAGTACCTACCTATAGAGGCACAACGATTTTGAGAATTCTGTTGAGAGCTGACAAAAAGAATATTATAGCATTCGGTAAGTTCGTACTAAGTGAATTTTTAAAGCTGAAAGCTGTTGTGCTCTAGTATTCTGCAGTAAGTAGGTAGTGAATACGAGTATGAGGCATAATGCATTTTCACCAATAAAGGTTCATATCCTGATATCAATTATGCATACCTTCTTTGTGGGTAGCTTGATTTTTTTTTTTTTTTTTTTTACTGCAGATGGTGTGCTATGATAGATGATGTTAACTAACAACGAAGTACCTATTAACAAATGCACTGAATTTACATACTAAGGTATCAAAAGATGTCTGATTCGAGTGATGCAGTAATTATTACAGGTACATTTTCTTAACAATGCGTTCTATCACATCTACCACTTTGACACTTCTGATCCAGATAGACTTATTCTTACAGGTCTTGGGAAGTTCGTATCTTACGAGTCCTACGATGAACATCCGAACAGAGCGAGTGTCCAGGTAGATCTTCCGTCGAAAGCAGAAGCAAACAAGATAAGAACAGGTCCTGATAACTCCTGGGGAGAGGAAACGACGGAGCATGGACGACTTGGACATGTCACTTTGAAGGTTTCCCTCGCTTAGGGTGAGCCCTTGGAATCTCTCGAAGGCTGATAATGTAAATGTTGGTGGGAAACCGTGCGCAACAAGTCAGGAAACTGATTGGCTCCAGGCTGCTTTACGTGTCAACAGAGATATTACCTACATCACTCTGCTTCAAGACACCTCATTTTGCAACAGTTGGCATCAGAGTCTTGAACTCAGGTTAGCTGTCAAAACCTACGTTTCCACCACCTATAAAATCACAAGTAGGTACCTACGTTTCACATCATCTTGTTAAACAAGTACACAAAGATGCACTAGTTTTGCTAGAACAGACATGTATTCCTCTTCTTGGAGCAACGCTCTGCTTCCTTTTAAGGGAACCGTTCGAAAAAATAGTTGCGTACAGACGATTCCCAATCCTTCATACGGCTGTACCAAAAAATGGCCATACTAGGTAAGTTAAACCGCACCGGCAGTATGTTCTGGTTCGAAATATTACCTACGATCCAACTCAGAAATGGGACGCCTAATGAGAAGAGATGTGCTGCTGGCTTGTGTAGGGGCAGAACCTTTGACAAAAACTGGATACAAAACATTTTTTCCAGAAAATATTAATGAAGCTTCTTAAGAAAATATAAAGTATGAAATTTCACCCTTTAGCGACAGTTTCGGATTTTAATGTGCATACTGAGATTGCAGGAAACATTTACTGAGTTTGCTGCAAGGATTAAAGAATATATTGTTCTACAGGTGTCAGTATGCAGCAAAATTAGTAAATGAACGATCGGGGACGCATAAATGATTAGGACGGAATTGGAATTCCGAGTTTGACAACGATGACTCCGGCGCTTGTTGCAGCTGTGTGCTCCATATGGCCCTAACGTTGTAAAAAGCAGAAAAGAATTATAACCAATGTAAAATGGCCTCAACAGACTACAGTGCTCAAGAAAACAGTGTTCTTTTCTCAGGCATCGACATAGTTTAAGCCCTTTTGGAAGGAAACAGTCGGAAATTTGTTGATACTGACAGTTGTACGCATTATTGTGTTTAATATGAAGGAATGGTACACATATGGCGTACCTACTTACAAAATTGTATTGGTTAACAAGAGATAGTACTTCGAGCATTCTGTATTTATAACCTAATATTTTACTCTAGATACCTCAGGCGAAATGCCAATCGACATAGGTAATGTAGCGAAATGTGTTCAGCCGCGGCACACTAAATCACGTCAAACGCCAAACATCATTCTTCTCCACTCCTTTCCAATTAAAGGCTTATTAATAGTCCTTGAATAAAACGTTCTTACTGAAAAAAGGTCAACTACCGTTATAAATTCAGTTTAATTAGCCATGCGAAATATAGGTGGCCTGGTTTTGTTTCTTTTCATATCTGCAGAACGGAGGTGCTTATTGCAAACACTTTCTGCATCCCCACTTTCACTAAATCCACCTGTTTCCACCTTTATTACATCATTATTATGCCTATTATTACAGTATCATGTTGCAAAGTCCACCTATTATAATAGGTATTATATTTTAGACCTATTATAACATATTTTAGACCTAAGATGAAATTTTGTAACAGCTGTTATTTCGACTCTCAAGGCCAATTTTGAAAATATCGAGTGTACAATCGACTCTGATTTACAAGTTTCTTTCCTAACAGGAATTTTAAAATGCGAACACCGATTTCGATCTCTAATATTAAATATGTCTGCGCAGACTGGGGTGCTTCTTTACTGATCGCGATGGAGCCTACCAACCCCATAATTTCCTTATGTCCTAAAAGATTATCCCAATGTGATCATTAGACGGATGCGTATCGGCAATCATCGTTTCATCTAACTTTTCCCCGGGATCGGAAAGCATCGCTTCATCACACACAATTCGCTCTTTTAAATTCGCTCATTGGTCATGCTGAAACTTTTAATATTCACCTAGTGATTACTGGTGTTACGTGTAAGATTAGTAGCTTAGTAACTAGTGTTACGTGTTTGATTTAACTTTAATTTAATTTTGTTTTCGGCTAGTTAGGGAAGTGAATCAACATCAGGTTTTATTAGTTTATTTTATTGTAACAATTTTTATAATAATATTCATCATTATTTCAACAAACACACATCACCTCATCATTACCAATTCCATCAATATTGATTAAATATCGTCATGTTCTTTCTTTGTACGACTTCATGGACGAATTGGGTCTGGACAGTTGCCGTTTTTCGTACGCATGTCCATTTCGGCTTGACGTTTTTGCTGAGCTGTGGTTGGCTGTAGCTTTGCTACAAAAGGTACAAATCACCATTTTTATTCGCGTTTCGACCTGAATATCCTTGAAAGCTTCAAGCATGCTCCACCAGCTCGGACGACTCTTGTACAACAGTTCATTAAGTGGACACGGAACGACTCGGCACCGTTCGTTCTGCGTCGGTCTGACTTCTCCAGAAGCCCAAAGTTCGCCGGGGGGGGGGGGGGGGGGGGCTTCTGAGGCAATGAAGTTATAGTAGACATAATCAGGAAAGTTATTACAGTAGAAGTCGCTTATAGTGTTCGAAGTGGGACTGACCAAGCTATCACTATTCGCGACCAATCTCTATAAGCGACTTCTACTGTATATATTTGGTGGTGATAACTATTTTGACCGATATTGGGAAATTGTGACCCCCCCCCCCCCCCTCCTCGCCAAAATTGACCCACTTTTGATTTTTTTTTTTTTTTCATGAAATTGTTATTAAAACCGATAAAATTTTCTTCTGTTTTGGTTAATATATACCATTTTTCGGAGATTTCAGCCATTTTGACCTATTTTGTCGACTTTTGTCAGTGTTTGAACTCAAAAACTGATCGCTATAACCGACCTTTTGATCACTGACAAGCCAATTCCCTGTGTGTTTACATACAGCCGATCGGGACCTGACTGTTTCTATCCTTATATCCGACTTATTCCTTTAACCGCCTTTCTACAAAGCGACTTCTACTGTGCTTCCGTTAGTCACCACGGGTAACCAAGTAAGCGCTACATTTCGCACCATCATGAAACGCATATCTCCAAACTACTTCACCCGACTTTAAAACTCTTAGCTAACAAAAACAGTAACTTTCATATATCTATGGACATTCGCGCCACGTTTCGTTGAAACAAACTTCACGGTTGATCTTTCTATATAACCATGATGACTCTCAGAGTCGCGTGTGATGAACCGATAGGTAAAAAACGCTGCAAAGTCCTTGTCACATGGGTTTATTATCCTATTGGACACGCCTACAGAAATGCTGGCTCTTCATTTATTGTTGCTTTTATGTTGTTGTTCTGGTGGTTTCCACCAATTTGGCCCCCAAAACTTGAATTAGGTGCGCCCTTTTTTTTTCTTTCTTCAAATTATCTTTGATTATTGGTTGTGTCATTTAATCGTCTTGATCCACGTGCTGACACTTTTCCTAGTGTTATTCTACAAATTTATGGTGATTTCAGACGATTTCGCTGGTTCTTGACTCATAAAAAATCAATTTTGGGAGCTGAACCAATGGTAAAACCTCAATTTCCGCGTCTTTGGTCAAAATCGACTTCATATTCGGTCTTCTCGTCCCCAAAAACATGGAAAACGATACCTCAAAAGCTCATTTTACTAATATGTTACTAAAACACAAAAAGTACCTATTTTTATACACATTTTCACTCATAACACCCCTGGGTATATTCCGATCGGGCTGAAAAGTTTCGGGACACAACTAGGGCCCAAATGGAGCATGTGTGCGAAAGAACGAATTTTTTTAACCGAAAATGAGGGCGGTACACGTGATACGGCATACGGCGGACGGATATTGCATTTTTGGAATCTACGCACCTTGAAACGGAAAAGAAAAAATTTTGAGGGGTGTTATAAAAATTTTTTGCTGAGCGAATACATAGGTGTATTATTCGCAATAAACCAAAACCACAGGATAAAAATAGAATAGTCTATTTCCACGTAAACTAACAAACTGTAGACCGGTTTCGGTTATTAAACCATCATCAGTACACTATAGAATAGGTTTAACAACCGAAACCGGCCTACAGTTTGTTAGTTTACGTGGAAATAGACTATTTCTATTTTTATCCTGTAGTTTTTGCTATGGATTTCCACTACTCCGTCGCAAGTGATTCAAGTTAGATAGGTAAACATTGGACTCGCAAATGTGACGAAACAATGGATAATAACTGGAATCACGAACAATGAAATGTGATGAAATGATTGATGCCCACACGTATGACAGGTAAGTGCTGCTGGCGGATACAGGTAAGTGCTCCCACTGTACCTTTGCCGAAACGTTGACGGATGACAGGTAATATTTAATCGCTCAAAGTCTGAAACCACCCTTGCGTCATCCAGGTAACATGCCGATGGATGCATGGGCTCATCAGCGAGGACAGGCGAATACACAACGAAGCGCCGCGTCTCCTATGCAAATCAGTTGCATATTCCAGCCTCACTTCCCAATTAGGAGCCCGAATCAGCCGTACTGGACGGTTTCCGTTCAACAACAAAGCCATATAATGCTCATTTCCCGCTGCCACCCTCTGCAGGAGAATCCTTAACAAAAATGCCATCTATTAAGTACCTTATAAAAATACCGCAGGCACATATAGTAGCACAGGCGGTAGACGCAGAACACTATACAGCGTTAATGATAATGTCAGTAGAAACATACTGATAAACTTAATACTAACGAATCATCGTTACCTGTATGTTTCGAATAATCGATATTATGGCATTCAAATTGCCAAGAGGCTACTATTAAATTGATACTAATTCATATTATGAACTTACGTTTGGTGATTGTATGACCGTGTCTGGTCTACGATTTGACTGATAACAGGTACTGATGGAAGTGCTTAAAAAATTCTGACAGCGATTGGTGATACCGTACTCATTGACGAGATGCCAAACTTGCGTAGCTCTACGAGTCATTTTGGTTTATTATTTTCAATAATGTCCCTGTGGAAATTTCAACGAACAAATTTTTACCCCCTCAAAACTTCATGGTTTACGTTTCAAGGGACGTAGAATACGAATATCGAATTTAAAAAAATTCCGTCCGTCCGTCGTACGCAGCTTTTTCCTTAGTTCCCATGAACCAAAATTCATGAAATTTGGTAGATATGGGTCCCGCTTGGGCTCTAGTTTGTCCTCGAAGCTCGGCGTTACTGTCACTCAACTTTAAGATGTGAAAAATAGGGGTTGAAATTTTCAGAGTGTCCCGATCTCGGAAAATTTTATTTTGAGGTGTGGCTTTCTCGCATTTTTAAATAGTTCGATTTTTTCTGAATTTTTGAGACCAACTGCAGTCGCCATGCAATCTGCTATAAAATTTTCCCTAAAGAGCAGCGTGTATGCAGGTATCAAGCTGGATTGAAGTGCACATCACGTGCATCTGGGCCAGGTGGCCGCCGTATCGGAGTGGTCTAGGCGGCGGACTATTACAGTTGAAATCAGAGGTTCGAATCCCGGTTCCGGGACCGAATATTTTTCACTTCACATCAACAATTTCCCTTCAGAGCTACATCTGTGCTTCTTTTTGCCATTTTAGCTACTGCATGATATTCATTTGTAGTGGCGAATAGGTACTAAACTACGGAGGGGCTGTGATATATATAGAAGGGTTATCTATACAGAGAGCTGTGATCTGTAACAGAAGGGTGTTCTATACAAAATTCTATAAAAACCGCTGTGTAGGGATTTGCAGCGTTTTTATTTTTGTTAAACGATTCACACACCAAAATTCAAGTATGGAAATATAGTGAGATCTTGCAAGAACAGTGATGAATCTTTCTGAATGTAGAATGTCGTTCACCGGAATTTCAACTGAGCAATGAAGCAATTCGCAAAATGTAATGAACCACGTACTCCGAAGAAAAAGGACGTTGTGGAGAACAAAATACCGTTCTCCATGGAGAATTGTCGGGGTTAGGTTGTATTTCAAGACAGAAAAACCGCCTAGTATACTTGATACGTTTATGCAATGCACCCCGGGAATGTAACTAAGGATCAAGGCTAATTTGCAAGGGTGAAAATGTTTTCAGCTCCCTCCCTCATCCAACAATAAAAAAAAATAAAAAAACCTCTTGGAAAATAGAAACGCGTAACTTTACGTTTTCCTCGGGACAAACGAGAAGCTACTTGCACGGAGCTCTGAGTTGGATACAGAGGGGGTGAATTGTAATATGAAATCAACGACGGGATCGCCGCCGAATTCCCTATAGCCGTTCGTTTGCATCTAGTTACAGTAGAGTTTATCGGAGTATGTTGTTTCTTTCGCTCCCACAGAGGGCAAAATATCAACAGAAATATCTTGTGGATAACGTCTTGTGGATGGCAGTCAAATATATCGAATTGCAATATTAATGTGACACTTCACCTATAGGTATGTGGGTACAGTTAACTAATTATGTATCAAAATTTCAAAAGAAAAACTTCCGTTCGAGTTAACGTTCAAGACAGTTAAGGCTCCATTAATTATCTACGCTGAAAAGAACTACATCAAGTTAGATTGAATTGTGAAAGTTGAGTTATAATTTGTAATTAAAAGGAAAAAAAGGTTGCAATTATCCGGAGAGAGTCGACTGAGAAATGGCTGAGATGGTCCGAGATTAATTTATGAATTAAGTACCCATTTCAAGTGCCTACCTGGTCATCGTTCATGGCTGAAAATGGATGGCTTCCGGCTAATCCGGCGATTTCAAGCGAAATGCGATTAAGTGGACATTACTGTTCTACAAAGCATTAATTATTTGCTAACTATGAGCTCTCTTACGGTGGCCACGTGGAATAATGTGAGAGCCAAATCAGTTGAATTCCTGTCGAATATTATCAAAACTCGTAACCCTACACAGCACCACGAAATTTGGGCTATTATGCAAATTAACTTTGAACCTGTGTGTGTTTTGTAGTGCTGTGTATGTAATCCGATTTTTGCTTAACAGCAGCTAATTATTTGCTTGTAAGGAGCAATAGAGATTCAACTAATTTAGCGTCTATGAAATTTGGGCTATTATGCAAATTATGCAATTGCATAATTATGCAAATTATGCAAATTATGCTATTATGCAAAACCATGAAATTTGGCTATTATGCAAATTATGCAATTGCATAATTATGCAAATTATGCAAATTATGCTATTATGCAAAACCACGAAATTTGGGCTATTATGCAAATTAACTTTGAACCTGTGTGTGTGTTTTGTAGTGCTGTGTAGGTAATCCGATTTTTGCTTAACAGCAGCTAATTATTTGCTTGTAAGGAGCAATAGAGATTCAACTAATTTAGCGTCTATGAAAGCCTGTAAGAGCTGATTACAGGCTTTCATAGACGCTAAATTAGTTGAATCTCTATTGCTCCTTACAAGCAAATAATTAGCTGCTGTTAAGCAAAAATCGGATTACCTACACAGCACTACAAAACTCAATTGGAGATCTCAATTCAAACATTAGGTACACAACGTTATTATTACAAGCTCACTTTCTTGTGCTTTCTGTTATATGATCAGGAATCGAGAGAGGCTGTGAACCTTCACTGGCGTTGCTCGCTAGGTTTCTTATGCTGAGCGAATTTTCAAAGAAAATGAAGATATTGCAATGGGTCCAACATTTTCAGAACATGATTTTTCAGATTTTTTTTAAATAGGCAAATCCGTTTCAGAGCATCCTGAATTCATCCTTAGATTTTAACAAAAATGTATATTTGTTTATGTGTCACTCCAGACGATACCTTGGGTACATGATAAAAATTCCAAATGTCGCTAAAACATTAGTACTGCCAAACGTTAGAACTGCCGACTATACAAATATTTTTCTCGAAGAGTGGGTCAAATTTGACTTTATACAGGTCAAAAAAAGGTAAAAACGGCTGAAAATCACGAGAAAATGATTTAACTAAGAAAAGTGGTGTATGGCTTCTCGATATATTTTTACACAATAGCACGAATAATTCTTTGAAAATTCGCTCTTACAGCCATTCTGCATGACGGGACTTTTTTCGTGAGCCTGTTTTATGAAAGCCTCTCATTAGTTTACATCGAGGTAATACTCGCTAGTCACCAGGTCCTCACGCTTCCAATGAGATCTAACCAAGAGAATTCACCTCACAGCATCTACGTTGACGACTTCTTGCAGATCACAGTAAGTAACGTGCATACTTAATCCCAATGAAGTTACCTATACCGAAATCACTTTTATTTGTTGTGTACGTGTATAATATATTAATGATAGACAGATTATAGATTGTTTCAACAAATGACCTATGAAACCAGACCATCACGAAGGCTATCAACGACGGGGATTTTGCTCCTATTTTAGAATTATGATAGAAAAGAGTTTGTCATCTTGTGAGTCACATTTCCCTCGAGGAACGTGCTCTGGAAACAGCGGTTAACTGAAAACAGCTGAACTCCTTTTTTGACCACTCGTTAACTCATCAAACGCGTTGTATAAGTCCGTAAAACTGTCCATCCCCAGGAGAAATTGCGGGGTAACTTTAGATTGGAAGGGTTTCATCCGCATACGCGGGAAAGAACTATAGTAAGCGTAGGTCACCTTAGTTATCTTGTGGTGGGTTGGTATGTATCACATTTATATGTAAGTAGGAGCAGAGTTATTTAATGAGCTCAACATTTTCTACTAGGTATTGTTTGGAAATTAAACTGAATGATCTGCAACAGCATTCACTATAACAGATTCAAAAAATTTGCGCGTCTGTAGTCATTTAAAATCATTTACTGAAAATAAGTACATACCCATTAAGGATTCAAGTGTAAAACCATTATTTCAGTTCCTACAGCTAGTACGCCTCTCCATGTTTTTTCTGCTGAAAAACAAGTAAGTGGCCAATTCTTTCTCTTTCAGTCACCTCAGGGGGTTCTACCTTGTCACCCTTGAAAGGGGGGGGAGACTGTTAAGAAGATGTGGGACCATGACCGACCAAATTTGGGCTGCTACAGAGGATGATACGAAGAACTGGCCATTCATAAATGCATTCAAGTAATTTCTTTGTACTCTACAGGCACAAGGTGAAAACGACACTCCTAATGTTTGTTACACAACTACAGTCAAATATAGAATCGATTTCCAGAAGAGGCACTAAGCAAATCGACGGAAAACTGCGGCATGGGTATCGTGCAAAAATTTAGTCACATCCACCCTTAATCACACCCACTTGTGATTATTTCTTTGCTGGCTTGTCCTTCCACCCCTCAAAATCGAAAATAATCGAGCGCCCCTCGTCTACAGCTTAGATTTTGAAGGCCTGTACCTAAAAACATTGCCACTATGCACGAAGTTTTGCCCCCGGAAATAAGAAATGGACAGGGTTATGATTATTAGTAACAATGATGCCAAATAGTCAAAAAAATTAACTCGTGTGCAGGGATAATTCTCCTAACTCACTCATATTCTAGGTTCTAACAGCCTACTAGTGAGAGTGTCAAGCAAAACTACCTGCCCTGAATTTTGAGGGCTTTTGCTAGTTGGATCTTCGCAACTTACCGACGCCAAGGAGCGGCGTCGTTGCCGTCGCCGTGGCGCCGCTATGTGGAAATAACAGTGGATTACATATTTTAACATATTTCACGCCATCAATAATAATAATAAGGAACGAACCAAAATATTATTTTGACCATTTTTTCTAGTCGTAGTATTGACTATTTACACCTAAATTCGGAGTATGCAAATAAGAAAGGCAAGAAAGTGTGTATGTATAGGTACATTATTGAATGCTGGTGATGAGGGTACAAAAGCCGGTAGGTACTCATTTGGCGTCTGACCGCGGACTGCTAAAACAAGATGTATACACCGTTGTAATTACCGCTGTTTCTGGTTATCTCTAATTACGGAGCTTGGCGAAGTTCGAGCTCATTAGAATTTATTATTTTAATGCGCTGATGCCCTTTCCTTTCCATGTTGAGTCCGTGCTTGATGCTGGTTTGTGTGAAGAGCTATGAAATTGGTTGAAGCCAGTAGGGGGACCACAGTAGTGGTTTTCATAGGTTGCCTACTCAATCATTGTAAATCTCTACGATTATAAGCCTTGAAGAAAGAAATAACCAGAAAATCCCTAAAGAGAGCTCAGGTGAGTTCTGACTACTATAAGGTTGCCATATTTTCA
This sequence comes from Leptopterna dolabrata, assembly GCA_954871275.1. NCBI lineage: Eukaryota > Metazoa > Arthropoda > Insecta > Hemiptera > Miridae > Leptopterna > Leptopterna dolabrata. The sequence goes on along the minus strand of OX940984.1, from coordinate 19,052,159 downwards.
CGGGTCATTATAAATACATACATCTACCCAAAATCTCAGAAAAATATAGTAGGTACCTACATATTTCAAACTAACATATAGTATCACCCGACATGTATTAGAGTCACTCAAAATGAACGAAGTTGCATGGTCTATTTGGTAAACATATACAAATTTGCAGTAGTAAGTTAACAAGTCACCAGTTTTCGTACGAGTAAGTAGATATGGTTGTTTCTGTGCTGGCGCAAGTGCTAAACCTGATCAAAATTCACTATAAAACCTACATTGAACGACTAACTGTACGTCTGAATGATGACAAAAGAACATTATTACTCAAGGGCAGTTATCATCATGTAAGAGAGTTGAGATACCTGCACAGAGAAGAAACATGGCTAAACATCTTTAAATGACACGAAAAGAAAGCAAGTTAGGTTTGGTTACGCTGAACAGTATTGCCAAGGACTGAACAATTTAAACAATAAGATACCTATGTTTTGACGTAATGTTCAAGATTGCATTCTGCAAAAATTCTACGATTTTAACAAGTATTAACAGCTAGAGTATTGTTTTCTGACCAACATTCCATTTTACCTCTTAGACAGATCGTTGGGCATCTAATTATTCTATTACCAAGAATGCCGAAAATTCGGCAGGGCAACTTAGTGAGGAAGGGTAGCCTACTTTATACCTACCAACTAATTAAGACTCCTTTCTGGGATTTTGATAATAGGACCTAACTGCTAATAAAATAAAGTAGGCACATGATATGAAGTCATTTTGGAGTTTTTCATAGGCTCAAAAATGCAGTATGATCGGTTCTATAAATTATAGTATGCATGGCAACCCTAGTTTCGGACCCGTGTTCCTTCGTAGGCCAATAGCCGATTTTTGCCGAACGATTCTGGCTGTCATTGAACCGAATTTAAACCCATAAATGTTTATGGAGGTTATTAGACGCGCAGTTATGCTCCTTCTTTTTGGTACCGGTGAAGATTGCTTAAATATTGAAATTCTCGAGCTATAAGCAAAAACATGGTTAGCAAGTATCCACACTACAAGCGGATGCACAGGAACATGGATATATCTCATGGCCAAGTAGAGGTAGAATTTAATCACGTTCACGTTCCTACGTATCCTCTTGCAGAGTGGATTCTCGCTAACCAGGTTTTCGTGGTGCAAGGTAAGGATCCACAGTAAGAGGAAACGAGGAGATATTTTAAATTTCGCCGGTACTCGATCGATATTCAGCGTACAACAAATTAGCCGTTAATATCATGATATAAGACCACTCGAAGTCGTACGTAATTATTCTTAAAAAGAATAATTATTTTAAAAAATATATACCCCCCCCCCCACCCAAAGCATCCCTGGTTACCACACATGATTGTAACATATACCTACGGATCGGTTGTAATTGAAAACAAAAACATTAAAATTTAACTGTAGCTAGGGAAATGTAACTCATTCAGTTTTTCTCATACAGAAATCTTTTTCCACTCGTTGGAAAGCTCTCCATTTATTACAAAAATGTTACGCTGACTAAACTACCATAAAAACAAAGAAACTACTTCAAAACGAGTAACTGTGTCGTTTCGCACAGAATTTCAATCCGAACTCCAGCCACAATGACATATCCATGTCAAAACTGAAGAGGGCGAACATTTCGAGGTTTTTGGGCTGCCAAAAGTTAAGCCCACCTCTTGCGAATGAGCGAAATCAGACTGCTCGTATTTAGGACCAAATGAAGACATAATTAAAACGATTTCCAGCTTTGTCCATATTATATTGTCCTTGTTTGAATGTCCTGTTGGGTAGGTACCTCCTACACCAGGCTGTGAGTTCGTCGAAGGGATTGAGTCAATTTCTGTACAGCGCCTGTTTAATTGCTATGTAGTTAACAGCTAATCTGAGGTAACTGAACTGTTGTGTAGAGAACGATACGATAAGGAGAGGTCAATCTGTTTTCAAATATTGACTCACATGGTGATGCGGCCCTCGGACGCCTTTCGAAGCGGTATTGTTGGAGCCGGCGAAATACCGCGAGTTCTGTTGGAGGGGTGCGAAAAAAAACAGCGATCTGCCCTCAAAAGCTCGATTTCCACCGACTGACAACTTCGCGTGAAGGGGCGCGCGGGTAACTGAACAACGCGCTCGCCGGTAGGACAGAAACGGCGATGTGGCGGGACTCGCCGTCGGTGGGGGTGATGGAACCGACCCTTTACGAAGATGTCCGATCTCGCAGCATCGCTCTTCCTGTATCTTTTCATCCTGTATTGTGTGAAGATGAATAAATTCGGTTGATTTAAGTCTCTCAAGTGAGGAACCGGCCCCTGCCACCAGCTCGTCAGCCTAGGGTTGCCAGAATTTCGCCAACGATGATGTAATATTGTATATTTCGGCCCGAAGTATAAAAACGCTGCAAAGTCCTTGTCGCATCGTACAGAAATGCTGGCTGTTCATTTATTGTTTCTTCCACGTGCAATAATTGAAATAGCTATTTCCACCAACATTGGCCCCCCAGAAACACGAAATAGGCTCCTATTTTTGACAAATTATCTTTCATTGAAAGCGCCATTTAATTCTCTCTATACGAATTTATGGTGATTTCAGACAATTTCCCAGATTTTTGACTCATAAAAAATGAATTTTGGGAGCTGAACCTTCGTTACAACCTCAGTTCTTCACTCTTTGGTCAAAATCAACTTCATATTCGGTCGTCTCGCCCTAAAAAACATGGAAACGATACCTCACAAGCTCATGTTCACTAAAACCTCAAAAAAACCTCGAAAACCCGTACTTTTACACCCATTTTCTCCCATAACACCCCTGGGTGTATTCTGATCGGGCTGCTGAGCTTCGGAGCACAACTAGGACGCAAATGTGTTCCCAAATGGGGACCCAAACTGTGTGGGGAAGAACGACGATTTTAGACCAAATTTTAACATAAATTTAAGGTTGAAACTTCGTTATAACATCAATTTTCCACTCTTTGATCCAAGTCGGCTTCATATTCGGTCTCCTTGTCCTAAAAAACATGGAAAACGATACCTCACAAGCTCATGTTACTAAAACACAAAAAAAACCTTTTTACACCCATTTTACACCCCTGGGTATATTCCGTTCAGACTGCAAAGTTTCGGGACACAACTACAGCCCAAATGGAGCCTGTGTGCAAAAGAACGGATTTTTAAGACCGAAATTGAAATAGATATGCATGATACGGCGGACGGCGTACAGCAGAATGACATAGCATTTTGATTTATTATTCTGTGAATAATACACCTATGTAATCGCTCAGCAAAAAAATTTTCTAACACCCCTTCAAAATTTGTTCTTTTACGTTTCAAGGTGCGTAGATTCCAAAAATGCAATGTCCGTCCGCCGTACGCCGTGTCACGTGTACCGGCTTCAAATTCGTTCTTTCGCACACCATTTGGGCCTGTGCGAATGGAAATGGCCCATTCCCACATTTCAGCAATATCGAACGAGCCCAGCGTGAGAAACCTCACAAACAACATTTCCCGCTGACGGAGCTAGCCACGCGCCTGAGCCCAACTTCACCTAAACTATCCCTACCACCAACAGAGGTGATAAAAAACGATTGAAGGATCGGAATCGAGGCCTTTTTGTTCCCAACAATCATCGGATACGAAGTTCCATCGCGCCGTGGTATGAGCTCACCCAGTACCAAGTGCCATACCAGGACGATCTTCGCCGAGGGCCGCCTGAGGAACGTGACGACCCCTCACTCTACATCCGTCACCCGGAGGAACTGGCCAGCCTCTCGGGATATCTAGGAAGTTTCTATTAATAGCATGCACATGCGAGTATATAAATTTGCGTTGAGTAACTATACATAAATATGGCGATGCATAAAAATATGCTCTGAATAAATCTATACTTTCTGTTTGCACATCTGACTATGTTTCCTGCAAAATAACTGCGACTAGTTAACAAACTAGAACAAATCGAGCTCCTTACAGGGCCCTAGTTGTGTCCCGAAACTTTTCAGCCCGATCGGAATATACCCAGGGGAGTTATGGGTGAAAATGTGTATAAAAATAGGTACTTTTTGTGTTTTAGTAGCATGATAGTAACATGAGCGTTTGAGGTATCGTTTTCCATGTTTTTTGGGACATGAAGACCGAATATGAAGTCAATTTTGACCAAAGAGTGGAAAATTGAGGTTCTACCAATGGTTCTGCTCTCAAAATCGATTTTTTATGAGTCAAAAACCTGGAAAATTGTCTGAAATCACCATCAATTTGTATAATAACACTAGACAAAGTGTCAACAGGTGAATCAAGACAATTAAATGGCACTACCAATGATCAAAGATAATTTGAGAAAAAAAGGCGTACCTAATTCGTGTTTTGGGTCCAAAATTGGTGGAAACAATCAGAAATATCTATTTAAATGATTTCACATGAAAGAAACAATAAATGGACAGCCAACATTTCTGTAGGTGTGTCCAAAAGAATAATAAACCCATGTGACAAGGACTGCAGCGTTTTTGGAATCTACGCACCTTGAAATGTTGAAGAAAAAATTTTGAGGGGGTGTTATAAAAATTTGCTAAAGTACTACTAAAGTGCCAATTTGAGTATTCACCCGTATCGTTTTGTTTTGCTTCTTGAATAGTAGAATATCTCTTTTGATGCTAGTATCGAGTACTGGTATCGGATATTCTCTGGTATCGCACGTCACCAAGTTTAGCAGGTATGAGAAATCAGGGAGTTCGAAGATGAATTTCATCCACCTAATTTGGTCATTTCGCCCACTGTGCGACGGAGGCGAGAAAGGATTCAATCATCTGCCCTCCGCTCCGCAGTCAAAACATCCGGTCAAAGACGATGCGAGCCGCGTCAGTCTGGCTCGAGTCAAAAGAAAATTCTCAATGATTGATAGGCAGCGCTGGGATGCGTCACAGCTGCATTTAACTAACACAAGAGAAGGCGGAAATTATTGGCACCATTCCTGCTGAACAATGAGTCACAGGACGACGGCGGACCTCTTTGTTTTCAATTCGCACATCGGTTTTTCTGCATTTTGGTTCGCTCAAAGGGATGGGTCATAAAATTACACGATTTGCTCAGCGGGTTTTGGAATCTAGTGAACACGTACTTCCCACTTCATTATAGCCCTGAGAATGCGGCAGTCACTTGAATAACGATAAACGCTTGTCGAAAAAAAACGGGGGCCAGTAGGAAAGAATGTTCCCCAGTTAAATTCTTCACTACTGGCTTCCAACCCTCCTTTATATGTATACTTCATACTCCAGTTAATCTGTATTTCGTGATCTCGGATGGTTTACCTGATGTTATCCCTTTTGGTTTATTATTTTCAATAACGAACCTTTGGAATCGAACATGAACCCCCCCCCCCCCCCCCCCCCGCCACCACTCCTCTCTAAATTTGATGGCTTACGTTTCAAGGTACCACGTAGAATCCAAAAATTCAATAAAAAAATCTCTGTCTGTCCGCCGTACGCCGTACTGGCCACTTTTCTTAGTTATCATGAAACAAAATTGATGAAATTCGGGTTATAGGTTCCGTTCGGGGTCTAGTTGGTCCTCGAAGCTCGTCGTTACTGTCAGTCATCTCTAAGGGGTTCAAAATAGGGGTTGAAATTTTCAGAACGCCGTAGCTCGAAAACTTTCAGTAGAAGGTTATGGTTTTTTTAACGTTTTTACATTGATATTGAACTAAAGAATTTTTTGTGACCACACGGAGCTTTGTACGTCCAGCCATTCGTGTGCACCAAAAAGCTTCGTCAACACGATCGTGAATCAAACGGTATAAATCCGGCCCGGATATCATTGCTTGGGAGCACCTGATTATAATCACGAATGGCTGTATGAAGTCGAGTTGGTTGTTCTGTGATATTATTTCATTTGAAAACGCTGCAAATCCCTGCACAAAGGTTTATTATTTTGTACAGAATACCTTTCTGTTACAGATCACAGCTCTCTGTATACATAACCCGTCTATATTACATATGTACTAGTCTATACATATTATGTAGATCGCAGACCCTCCGTAGGTTAGTACCTAACCCCGTACTCGTTACTAGGTACCTACCTAAATCACGAGTTAAATGTTGCTAAAATAATTCTGTCGATGACAAACAGTAACTAAAACGGCAAAAAGAAACGCAAATAATGAAGTTCTGAAGGAAAATTGTTGATGTGGAGTGAAATAGATGCCCCTTCTGGGTAGATCACTGTTTTCTATGGTCAGTACCTACCCTCTGGTCAAGTATAATGGACCGTTGTGTAATAACTTGTCCATCAATAATACTTCAACGGTTGGTCAAGTTGCAAAAGTACCGATCAACAAAATCCAGCCCCTTCTAGGTAGATGAACCGTTATGTAATAATTTACCGTTATGTAATAATTTACCGTTATGTAATAATTTACCGTTATGTAATAATTTACCGTTGTGTAATAATTTGCCGTTGTGTAATAATTTACCCATCAATAATACTTCAAACTTTGTTCAAGTTTCACAAGTACCTACCAACAAAATCCAATAGTCCATCACTTATCAAATTAAATAATATCGCAGAACAAGTAACTCGACTTCATACAGGCATCCTTGATTATAATCAGGTGCTCCTTAGTGATGATATCCCGGCCGAATGTATACCGTTTGAGTCACGATCGTGTTGACGAAGCTTTTTGGTGCACACGAACGGCTGGACGTACAATGCTCCGGGTGGTCTCAAAAAATTGTTTAGCTCAAGACAAATTTAATATCGTAAAAAAAACCTTACCCTTCAATCGAAAGTTTTCGAGCTACGGCGTTCTGAAAATTTCAACCCCTGACAGTAACGATGACTGACAGTAACGTCGAGCTTCGAGGACCAACTAGACCCGAACGGAACCTATAACCCGAATTTCATCAATTTTCTTTCATGGTAACTAAGAAAAGTGGCCCGTACGGCGGACAGACAGAAATATTTTTATTGCAGTTTTGGATTCTACATACCTTGAAACGTAAACCATCAAATTTTGAGGGGGGTAAGAATTTTTTTTTCCTTGCTCGATTCAAATGGTTCATTATTGAAAATAATAAACCAAAATGATGGATCTTTTGGATTTTTTTATAGGTACTTTTGCAACTTGAACAAACGTTGAAGTATTACTGGGTAAATTATTACACAACGGTTTATTATACTATCTACGTAGAAGGGGCACCTATACAGGCAGATTATTACACAACGGTTTATTATTTGCCTTATGCTTCATGAATAACTACAAATAATGATTGAATCCCGCGCATTTGTATGATTCCGGGGCCGGTACCAGTACTCGATTTAGGGCTTTCCTAGGGGGAGCTCGAGGGTATTGAACAGTGATCTACGCAGAAAACAGTGATCTACGCAGAAGGGGGGGGGGGGGGGGGGAGATAATAAACCATTGTGTAATAATTTACACAGTTTTTTGAGATTAGAGCATCGAGATCAACTAATCTACGCAACGTCATTTTTGATGGGTAGGAGATGCTTGGTATAGTATTCGCCGTGTGTGAGCGAAGAGAGCATACAGATGCCTACTAACCAATGCACAGGTGAATCTGAAAATTTTAAGCAATCTACATCCTCGCACTTCCAGGTTTTCATCTTAAGTTATGTTCTTTGGGAAGGCAGACGTCTACATTATAATTTGCTATCCTGAAAGCGCTGTCCAAGTAAAAAACGCTGCAAAGTCCTTGTCACATGGGTTTATTATTCTATTGGAGTTCCAGAGTTTTTTGTTGGCTGTTAAATGTATTGTTTCTTTCATGTGGAATGATTGAAATAGCTATTTCTGATGATTTCCACCAATTTTGGCCCCCAAAACATGAAATAGGTACGCTTTTTTTTTTTTTTTTTTTTAAGATCATCTTTGATCATTGGTAGTAGCATTTAATGGTCTTGATTCACCTGTTTACAATTTTTCCAATGTTATTGTACACATTGATGGTGATTTCAGACAGTTTTCCAGGTTTTTGACTCATAAAAAACCAATTTTGGGAGCTGAACCTTTGGTAAAACCTCAATTTCCGCGTCTTTGGTCAATATCGACTTCATATTCGGTCTTCTCGTCCTCAAAAACATGGAAAAAGATACCTCAAAAGCTCATGTTACTAACATGTTGTTAAAACGCAAAAAGTACCTATTTTTATACACATTTTCACTCATAACACCCCTGGGTATATTCCGATCGGGCTGAAAAGTTTCGGGACACAACTAGGGCCCAAATGGAGCATGTGTGCGAAAGAACGACTTTTTTAGACCGAAAATGAAGCCTGTACACGTGATACGGCGTACGGCGGACGGCGTACGGCGTACGGCGGACGGCGGACGGACATTGCATTTTTGGAATCTACGCACCTTGAAACGGAAAAGAAAAAATTTTGAGGGGGTGTTATACAAATTTTTTGCTGAGCGAATACATAGGTGTATTATTCACAGAATAATAAACCAAAATGTGTAGGTACCTACCAAGTGAGTGTAGGTACTTATGATCTGAAGGGCCGGGAAGCCAAAGGGCCTGTAGAGCTCGTCAGTACGATGTAGAGTAGGAACGGGGAAGTGTTTGAAGTCAACCATGGAAACTTGCGGGCAGAGGCTTGGGAGCTGGGCCGGTGTGTTCAGATCTAGGAACACCTATGAGCCAAGTTAGAGCAAGGTTCTTCCAAACAACACAAGTTAGTACCTATTTGGAGGAACTTGATCTCGATGATCGTTAGGACACCCATGAGGTTATGGATGAGCAGGAACTTGGTGGAAGGTCTATCAAACACACACACGCACATAGAAAACACTTCACTTATGACGTTTCACCTAGAGCCTTTCAACTGGGGAAAGACGAAATAGGTCAGGAGTGGACCTATATTAAAATTACCAAGAAATCTCCATAATTCACCATAATACAGCTCAAAATTGGAAAATCATAAGCAAACCCATAACGACAATGGAATTCATTGTGAAGGGCGGAAGGGGTAAGGACTGCACAGGGCTTCCACATGTTCCTGAAATATTTATTTCTCCACTCTCTCCAAATTTATTTATCTCCCACCACCCAAGGTGACTAGAAGAGGAGGTGTGCTCACGCTCCCTGGTGGGGGAAGCGTGACGTCACGAGAGTCCTCACTGCCGCCCGCAGTCGCCGGTCTCGGGAACCTTGCCCGGGCGCTTGTTGTTTATACCCGTTTTTTTACGTACACATTCCGGACTCCGAAATTTTGCCAGGCTGTTTTGTTCTGATTGTTTTGTTAACTCGTCGCAAATATGCCAAGTTGTCCATGTTCAGTGGCGTCCTTTTAATATCGGTGTTCAAAACCGCGGAAATAGAGCCTTTAAAGGACACTTCTGATGTGTCAGGCCCTCGAAGCCAAGAGCAGCAAGCGATAGATATCGACAGTGATTCTACTGTGTCAATGCCATCTCCCGCTAAGAAGATAAAAACCGATTTAAAATCATCAACCGAACGCGATGGTTTATTTTATGTGGCTGGATACTTGGCCAAAAAGTTCAAACAAGAATATCCGGATCTTGGGGTCCATACCTACACAATGAGTGAATCTGATGTCCCAGAGTGGATTCAGCATTTATCTTTCGGAGGGCTGATAAATCCTTCACCTGAATGGGCCACGCAAGTCCAAAAAATGCATGGATATTTTTTAAAATATCAGGGGAGAGATAATTTCAAGGTGAAAATGCAAATTCTAGAGCGGACCTCCGAATATCTTGGTCACAAAATCCCCGAGATCCCCCGTCCTTTAATATTAGGATTTACGCGGCAAATGATTTTCATAAGAATCAAGTTTTTAATTAAACAGAAAAATGAAAAAAAACGTAAATATCACTTCAACAACAAAAAAGATGAGCGAAAAATGAACAGAATAGTTAATTAAAAGCCAACAGCTGAGCGTAGTTTAGTAAAATTTTTCTTCTTTAATATTAAGTACCTACCTATATTTTTTCTTCTAATTCTTTCATGTACCTATGTTCTGTAAGAGTAAAAATAAATAAATATGTTCTATAGATCTATACTGACAGATGTACATTATTATTCATCCAGTGAATGAACCATAATGCACTTAATACCTACACACTAATGCTCCATAATAATGCACGTAATACATTACCTACCTACCTACTAATGCACGTAAACACTTATGCTATTTTGTCTTATGCAGTTTAAATGAGCAGTTTTCCTTTCATTTGTCAATCATTCTACCCATCAATGTGTTAAAATATGTTCCGGTTTTTTATTGCTTGGGAACTTATAATTTTGATTTCCTGGAGGCCAGATGGAAATAATATTGCTACAAACTAATAACTCAAAAATCACTAAAACCACCGAGCAGTGATCATTGAAATGTTGATATAAAATTGTTCGTAGATTTTTTTCCAAATTCCACCAGAACTCGCCTGATACAAAATTCTAGAGTGGATAAGCGATAAGGTCGAACGGATAAGGCAGCGGGGACTGGGTGATGGGCCGGTAGGACTCTCGTGACGTCACGCCCCTTCCCAGCCCACCGAGCGTGAGCACACCTCCTCTTCTAGTCACCTTGCCCACCACCTACTTCCATGCATTCCTATAGGGATGGAACCGTGGATGTCAATATCGAGTCTAAAACATTGTTACCTCCACCATTGCTGTTTTTCTACATCGATATTACCTGCCTCTTACATCGATGTTGGAATACCTATTACAATCACCCTACCATCAAAACTGTTTTTAAAGGTACCCAAGTATAAGCAAAATCATGAAAAATGCTTCATTGGGAAATTCAGGTTGTATAAATAAAATATATTGATTGCCTCGCTGTAAATATTCTATTCTAAATGAAATGGTACTGTATGTAAGTAGGCATATGTACCTTCAAATTATTTAGATATACATAGGAATAGGTAATGCTCCTTCCCCAAGCTCTGCATGGATCGGGTGCAGGTGCAGGCTTCATTGCGTTCCTCTTCCCAGGTTTTGAAAATAAAAGTTCAGCTGTTACTGACGTAGGAAAGGTGCTTAAATATTTCAATACCACCTTACTCAGGAGAGGAAACTAATGAGAAGCATAGCTCCAGTACTTTAATAGACTTTTAATTCGAATATTCCTACATCCTTCTTTCATTATCCCGAGATTCCTAACCTGGAATTTTTCACTATTTCACAATACCATCGATGTTGATTGTGTTAATTAACATCGATATTATCGATGATACCTATCGGAGGGAGAACGTCGATATTCGATAAATATCGAACCTCTCAGCGTAAAACATCGAACATCGGAGCAAAAACATCGATGTTTCGATAATATCGAACATCGATGTTCCATCCCTATATTCCTCTTCTCCGTTGGAAGTAGTGCTCCGTACTCCCCTTTCGCCGCCTTCAGCTCAGAAACAGGGCACACTGTATGAACTAGTAGCTACAAGGGCACATAACATTCTTCTAATCACCATGTAGTTTTGAACCAGATTATGACATGCACTGGGGTAACAAATCGACAGATTTCAAAATAAACATTTGCCAGTGCTAATTCTCTTGAATTTTTCTATTTCCAGCCCCTCAGAGGAAATTCGGATTCCAGTGGTTCATTATTGAAAATAATTATTAAGAAAAATGGTTGTGATTATCCAAACGCAGGTTCGTGCATAACTTAACCCTTATTAATCATTGGATAACGTAGTAGCTCAGCTCAGCCCCTCCAAGCTTAATACCCTCAATCCAAATTCCTAGCACCTGTGAAAGACAGTTCAAGGGGATCAGACGAATCGCGAATTCACAATATGAAGAATAATTTATTTTACATCATTTCATGATGAACAAAACAAACGGTGATTTTTTGGAAAAATCGAATGAAAGTAGCACCCATCAGTGTACAGTAACACGAGTACTCGTACCTGTAGCTAATATAAGCCATCAACAACGTAGCACACAATAATAAATTAGTGGAGTAATGTTTGACTGAGGTAACTACACTAAAAAGTGGAGAAGACCCGATGGAATTTCCGGTCATCATAAACTGTGAGATGTGAATGACTATAACTCATCAATCGTGGTGATTCGTTGTTGACTGGTAATGCTGGGTCTTGTGGAGATGCATTACCTTAAAAATCGGCGTTGAAGGGCCAGTATTTGTGTTTCTTAGCGCTGAAACAAAAGGAATATTGATGAGCTTGAAAGTTGACTAATTAGGAGTACACAGTGTATTTTAATGTACTGAATAAATTTTTTACAATTTTAAAACGTCAGTTCTTATAATGCATTCTGAAGACCGATAGTTGTAAACAAATGGGATGAAATGAGGGTACAAGAGTATTCAGTCTAGATAATTTTATTCCGCCTAAAATTTTGAACAGTCATGCCAGATGAAAAACGCTGCAAATCCCTATACAACGGTTTATTATTTTGTAAAGAACACCCTTCTGTTACAGATCACAGCTCTGTATAGATAACCCTTCTATCTATATAATATTATGTTACTAGGTACCTACCTAAATCACGTCTTAAATGTTGCTAAAATAATTCTGGTGATGACAAACAGTAGCTAAAACGGCAAAAAGAAACCAATAATGAAGTTCTGAAGGGAAATTGTTGATGTGGAGTGGAAAAATTTCGGTCCCGGTATGGTTTCGATCTCGGGAACTTCAACATATCAGTTCGACAGTTAGACCACTGCGCTATAAAGTCTAGCTAGCAGGAGACTAGTGATGTGGGCTCTCAACACAGCTTGATGCCTGCGTAAACTCTTTATGGCAAATTGTATAGCAAATTTTATGGCAACATCGTACAATGCTCCGGATGGTATCAAAAATTCAGAAAAACCCACACCTCAAAATAAAATTTTCCGAGGTAGGGATACTCTGGACATTTCAACCCCTATTTTTCACTCTTAGAGTTGAGTGACAGTAACGCCGAGCTTCGAGGACAAACTAGAGCCCAAATGGGACCCATACACCAAATTTCGTGAATTTTGGTTCATGGGAAATAAGGAAAAGGCCGCGGACGGCGTACGGCAGACGGACGAAAATTTGTTGATTAGATATTCGTATTCTACATACCTTGAAACGTAAACCATCACATTTGAGGGGGGGGTTAAAAAAAATTTTTTTCATGGTCGATTTCAAAGCTTTATTATTGAAAATAATAAACCAAATATGTGGAATAGTACCGGTAACCTCCAAGGTATCCACCCCCCCCCCCCCCCCCCCCCGCACCCCGCACTTATTTTGTTGACTGGCATGTCTCGGGCCAAAATCTGGCGGAAACGTTGCTCAAAATAACATTTAATCCTATTAGTGTTCAATTAAAACAACTTAAAGTAGTTCACAGGCCATTTTAACACAATCGATCAAACGCCCTTATTTGGTGCTCTTCCACAACTAAAGTCAACAACTAAGTCGTTCAGCGAAAACAGTGTATTTATAACTTCAGAAAAAAATAATGAAATATTGATCTTTGTCCTATGGCGGGCAAGTGATATGCAAAAGGGTGTCGTTTCATTGGCAAACCTGGGAACAAGCAAATAAACCCCAAAAAGTGCTCGAGTTTTTTATCTTCCGTTGACGTTTTGATACTAAATGAACAGGTAATAAATAAGTAAGAGATAGCAGCACAGGCTAAAAAGGGTAACATGAAATCACAAGACCTGCGAAATTTCTTGCTACGGTTCAGTTCTTTTCATGTGAGCTGTTCATGTTAGCTGGGTTTTAGAACTCCAGTCTTCCCATCTCTAGAATGATGTAATTTTTTTCTTCGTTTTTAACCATGTTATTTTATTCCAAATAACAATACAACACAACCCCAAATAACAAAACAGAAAAAATTTGATTTTCGTATTTGATAACGAGTAAGTAATTTTCTTGAAACTTGTTTTGTTGGAAAAAAAATTATTCAGAACTCTTGGAAAAATGGAAGAAGCCCGTTTTCAAAAATAAGCGGTAGTTTTTAAATTAGGGCGAAGTAAAAATGCAGCAAAAAGTTACTTATCAGGTCTATTGACATCTGATTGGCTGTTGGGTCAAAGAGGCGGAGCGAAGCTTCGAAGACTAAGGTTCTCAATGCTGTTCAACAAGCCAATCTTGAGGTTTGCTAAGAACCTTTGCTGTGAACTTTTGTTAAACTCCCCTTGGTCTGATTTTGAGGACGTGTTCTTCAAATGTATTTATACATTTGGGTTTCCATCCATCCGTTCATTGCTATTCTGTACATCATTTAAAGTGATGCACTAGCGCTCTAAGCGGGATTTGACATGAACTACTCCGTTATTTACCTGATACGTCATTTCTAGCGGGAAATCAGAAATTCAAATTTCACACTTGTTTTCTGCCTAGAATTTCCGACATAAACTCTATTTATGTGGTCAATAAGTGTTCATTTCCGCTATTGAACATAATTTGACACAAAAAATCAGAATTTGTAACCCACGAAAATTGCCCATTGTAATTTTAATTAACAATATTTATCTAACTGTCTCAAACTGTAGGTATTTGATACGTAGGTACCGAATAAGTTGATTAGACAAAAATTAATAGGATTCGTTAGGAAAGAGGACTGGAAATTTGATGACATCAACCATTATTATGTCACTGACCAACGAAAATGTTTATTGTGTTGCAGAATCTGTCAATAGGGCTCATTGATTCTTATTACGATTTCTCCCTCATTTATATTTCATTATGCGATAGTTGGAAGTTGGGTAGGTACACACAATTTTATGTATGGATAACCAGTAGTAACTTACTCGTCATATGGAACGCATCGTCCAGCAACATTGCCCTTCTCAAGACTCTGGAGAGCAGCGATGTCTTCACCGTCCAACTCGAAGTCGAAGACGTCGAAGTTGCTTTGGATCCTCTTTTGGTTCACGGATTTTGGAATGACTGGGAGCCCTCTTTGGATCTGAAAAGACCAAGAAAAGTGTGTTGTTCCAATAATTATGGTGATGATGACGAACCTACCTATACCAACTTGACGAACCAACTTGTTCACGATACAAGGCGGAGGAGAAAGTAAGTAAAGTAAAGTAAAGTAAACAGCCATTCCAGGCACGAGCTTTTCGTCCGAATGCCTAGCCAGCGTCGCAGACGCGATCAGCTGTCCTCCAATGAGAGGATCAGAATTCGGTCTTATCATTTCGCTCTTTACTTGGCTACTCGAGAGGGGTTCGCCCAACAGCTCCATAGGTCATACTTGGACGTGTCACCACGTGTCACGGCGGTCACCCATCCAAGTACTAACCACGCTCCAAGCCATTGGGACGAGAAAGTCTGCTGTAACAACCGTGAAATCTTCGTTCAGGAAGTTTGATTATTAATCGTATATGATCATCAAAGTAATTTTAACCTGCAAGATTGCATAAGCAACAATTTGAAATACTGAACCGATTTCTACTTTAATGCTGGCCCTCACCACTCCTGCATACAGTGAGTCTATTTACGTGAACAGGGCTAATATGACTCGCCGAAACGTCGCAATGACTGCTAAATAAAAGAGCAGTAATTAAATAATCACGCCTTCTATTACCCCACACTGATAATAGGTAGTGTGCATGTATCTGTACGTAATAATTGAAACATCCATGACTGAAAGAATAGTCGTAATGAGAGATCTCATCAGAATTTTATTAGCTCCCTACCGGTTCTATCATCTGCATTTGCAAACACTTTCGGCATATTATTTTCAATAACGAACCTTTGGAATCGAGCACCCCCCCCCCCCTCCCCAATTAGTGATTTGCGTTTCTACCTGCCTACGCATTACCCGAAAATGCTATTAAAAAAATGTCTGTCCGCTCACCGTACTCGGCATTTTTCTTAGTTAACATGAACCAAAATTAATGAAATTTGTTTTGTAGCTCCCATTTGGGGTCTAGTTGGTCCGCGAAGCTCGGCGTTACTGCCGTAGCTCGAAAACTTTCAATAGATCGGTATTGTTTCCAAACTGGTCCAAGGGGCTGACATTTCCAGGGCGCCGATACCTCGAATTTTTTTTTCACGTTTTTAAATTGATATCGAACCTGGGAATTTTTTGAGACCAGCTGGAGTATTGTTCGTCACCATGAGTGTGAATCATTTGGCACACATCCAGCCTGGATATCATTGCTAGGGGAAGAGTTGATTATAATAACGCATGGCTGTACGAAATCGAGTTGGCTGTTCTGTGATATTTATTTCATTTGAAGAAGGATGACTGTCTTGGATTTTACTGATAGGTACCTACAAATCTGCTGTTCATGGCCGAACGAATCAATCCAAATTAGGTGAACATTTGGAAATATGTCGGGGGGGGGGGGGGGGGGTCTTACTTAGGTTCAGCGATCATCAGAATTTGTGGTGAGTTTGTGGTGCCGTTAATGGCGTGATACATGAGATGGAGTCAGTGGAGACTGTGAGAGAGTGAGGAGAGTGACGGTGGACCCTCGAGAGTCCCCCTCGCAAACCAGCGAGATTTTCACCGGTTAAGAAGGGATACCTATTAGGCTTCCTCAAACGACCACCCCGTCTCCACCGGAAGAAAAAATGGATCGAGAACAGCCACACCGTCACACTCCTCCCCACATGACATACTTCCGGGTAGCAGAAGTATGAGAGGGAAAAGGGGGAATGGAAAATAGCATGAGTATCTGGTTCAGGAAAGGACATCTGAACAACTTCAAGGCACTAAACCCCACCGTAATGGTACCTACTACCACAATAATTTACTGGTGGAGAACAAAGCTCCTACGTATTGGCGGAGAAAAAATGTTGTCAGAGGTTGTTGCCCAGTGAACTGCGCTCATCTGGGCAACCTCTAGGTGATCAACCTCCATCGTCAGGATGGAACAACTATTGGGACTTGTAAATTGGGACACGGCATTGTTCGCCGGGTGTGTTTCGCAATTTTATTGCCACTCTAAAGGGGGGAATGGGTTGTATATATTATCAAAGGAACAGGATGACTGTAAAGGAGTCCTTCTGGAAACCTTTGGGATTTTCCTTCTGGAAAGCCCACGAAAAGTGGACGGAGTGTGGTGAATTACTCAGCGCATACTAACGAACCACACCCATGCTTTGCTACCATGTGACAGAGTGAGGAGAGTGACGGTGGACCCTCGAGAGTCCCCGTCCTAGATCAGCGAGATTATCACCGGTTAAGAAGGGATACCTATTAGGCTTCCCCAAACGACCACCCCGTCTCCACCGGAAGAAAAAATGGATCGAGAACAGCCACACCGTCACAAGACGGAGGAATGCATTTTTAACTAACTGTAATTTCCGAACGTTAGAGAGCTTAACCTGGACTCTGGTTGCATTTTTGGTGTGTGTGTCTATCGCAAAAAACGACCCTACTAAATTAGGGTCTTAATCAGGAATCAGGAATTCAGTGAACTATGCAGAAGGGGTCTTAATACAGGAAAAATAAACCGTTGTGTATTTTGCAGCTTTTTTCATAAATATTTTTCAGCTGTTTACGGGTTTATTTTAGGTGAGGTAGGTACCAACGTGTTTTTATCAACAACTTGAAGTGAAGTTAAACAGTGGCAATCGCCAACTTGAAGCTTATCAACACAGATTGGGTCCTGGTGATCGTCGAGGATTAATAAACCGCACAACACAAAGCCCTTTGAATGACACAGGTGGTGCGATTAGAGCAGTAACCGGATCAGCAGTGTATGTAACTAATATGATGACGAGATTATTTTGATGGAGTGTAGGGCGGGTAATTCTACTTAGAACGGGTGGTCAGAAACGAGAGAAGAATGGAATCAAGGTCAGCGTAAGGTATTTAAATTTCAGACGAAATAAGTCTTGAAAGTTTTGAGTAAAAAAGTTAGTTCATATATTTATAATAGTACATATATTTATAATATAGGTACATATAATAAACGTAAATTGCAAACTTCTCAAAATAAATTGGCCAACACGTTAGGTTATGTTAAAAAATAAGAATAAAACGGACAAATATTCAAAAACAAGATCTAGAAAATGAATTTTGTTGAATATTATACTTTTATTTGTCAAAAAAAGATAAAATCCATCAATACAAAGTTTAATTACCAAATTCGTAAAATTCCATTATTTTTTGAGGTGACTCAGTGATGATGTCCTATCCTTTACTACGTGAAACAGCTCTTAAGTTTTTCAGTTAAAATGATTATTTGATTTTCATCCAGGGCTATGCTGATAAAAAACTGAGGATAAATGGAGACTTTGGAGGGTGATTTTTCGTTCTAAATTCAGCCAGAAATGTGATAAGAATGAGTTTTTGGAGGTTGATTTTCTCATTTTTTAGGTCTAGAATCGCCAACATTTGTACCTACCGTACCTACATGATTTCAAAGATGAGACATATATCATTATCAGTCACCATAGCTGGTATTAATGTTCTGATGCATTTCAGCTCATCATAGAACACAAGTTCTTCGAACTTGATGGACAGATATTGAACAATCTTTCCAATAACTCTATCTTATCTTCAGAGTCGTCTAAAATCAAAACGCACCCTATCCAACTTCCTAAATTTTGGGAAATCGCAAAAAACATTTTGAGGCACTTTGTTTAAGGCCACCTCCCAGTGTCTCTACTAAGTCGTTCGAACAAGGGAAAACTGAAGAAATAGCAATAATCGCTGAAAAATAGGGAAACTGTTGGACAGATAACACTTTGAGTCCAAAATTGGAACGTTGTATTTTGATTTTAATCCACTTTACTTGGATAGGTTAAATTTTGATGTATTGTATTGCGGGTTAGAATCCTCCCTCTTTTTCCTCCCATTTTTTTCAGTGACTTCGGTAGTGTTTTTATTTTTATTTCAATTGATAATTTTTCAGCAATTTTTGAATATCTACCTACCTATTTGAATATTAAATAAATTCAAAAAGAAACTCGGTATAGTTAATTGAGGTAAAACAAAGTTTTGTTGAAAGCCGAGAGGTTAGTGGAAATTGTACTCACCTATACGTTTTTCAATATTTCTGGTCGATCGTTTCTTCAAACTATTTAAAAATTAACCCAGGCCCCAACCGAACGCCAAAAGCACAGTAAAACACGGTAAACAAACGCGAATGTAGGTAGCGTTGTCATTTTTAATAGTTCTGTTAGTATTTAGGCTTTACCTTAGAGGGAAGAAGAAGGGTCACAGACAATGAAAAGGCAAAAGAATAGGAAATAAACGAGAAAAATAGAGTTTCTGCCACCAAGGGACGATTCGGACACCAAATCGTATAGATTGGTTAACAGCTCACTTTGAATCAAAGTGCATAATATGCACCAGCAAATATATTTAGCCAGCGGATATGACTAATTTTGATTCCAACCATTGTTTTTTTTACATCCCTACGCTTGTTTTCAGTGTGATAACGATGCCAACCTATCGCATCAACCTATTCCAGCCTATTGCATCATTAGATTCCCCTTGGGATTTCCTACAAAAGGCGCCAAAATCTCGATTTTTAAAAAAAGTCCGCCAAGTTGGGTGGGCAGTATAGCTTCCTCACTTATTGTAATATGGACGTGTAGAATCAGTTGGGAAAAAATTGCGTCAAAATGATTGAATAGCAATGAATAGAGCAGTAATAAAATACCTAACATGCGTAATAGGATCAAACATTTCAACATTTTTTCAACATTTCAAAAGTTCGCGTATGCGCAGATGAAAATTACAGTACGATTCCCATGAAATTCATACGGAACTATCAAAGTACTATTCCTGATTGACCCTCCAAGTTTGAACTCATTTCAACGGTATTTACGGGAGTTACAGGCGTTTCAAGTATTTCACGTTTGAGCATGCGCACGTACGATTTCAATGATTTTGATAAGGGACCATCTGCGATCCAACCCACGTATACCCTCAGAATTTCAGCTCTCTACGAATATTTTTCGCATAGTTAACAGCGTTACAAGAAAATTGTCAACTTTCATGTTCGCGCATGCGCAGATGAAAGCTACAGTACGATTCCCATGAAATTCATACGGAACTATCAAAGTACTGTTCCTGATTGACCCTCCAAGTTTGAACTCATTTCAACGGCATTTAAGGGAGTTACAGGCGTTTCAAGTATTTCACGTTTGCGCATGCTCAGATGAAAAGTACAGTACTTTTTCAATGATATTGGTATGGGACCATCTGTGACCCAACCCGCACCTACCCTCCAAATTTCAGCCCGTTTCGACGATTATTTCGGGAAGTTATGGGCGTTACAAGGAATTACCACAGACAGACATACAGACACGGAACCAAAAAGTTCCTCGATGTCTGAAACGCAAAATGGTAGTAGAAATTTTCATTTTGGAGTACATACATTTTTTTTTTACTCAATCACGAATCCAAGGCTCCTCTACCTTCGGTAGTGAGGAAGCAAAATACGGAAAGGATGCTTTGATTCCAAACGATATTATCATGAATGGCAGCGGTATTGCCAATTGACAGGTACCTAGTAGAAAATTTGTTGTGAGATCTCATTATCCCAAACAGATTAGCAACTCGAATTCCTCATTCCTCCAATCAATTGAATAATATGCACAGCATTAGAAGAGCGAACCTGGTATCTGATAAGGACGTGTCCCGGGCCTTTTCCGTGCTTCTCGGCGATCTTCTTGACGATGGGCTCTTCGAGGAGGACGGGGTCGTCGGGTTTGGCGAACGGCCTGTCTGGAGAACCCAGAGGGCTGTACGCCGTCAGGATGATCCCCTGTGACTCGCTCCATTCCTTCAGGGCGTTTTGGTTCAGCCACGGGTGGCACTCAACCTGTAATAGAATTTACAATATTATGTGTGTCTATATATGATATTTGTACGTTTAAACTAGAACAGTAAGTACTGATTACACGGCTTCTGTTGGACAATAGACTTTTCAACAGTCAACCAGGAAGCCTGGACCCGTGTACAACTGAAGAGTGGGTCTACTTCGTTTTTAGTAATAATATGAGTTTTCATGGTCGGGAAGTTTACGACTTTGAAACGTGTTAATGTTCGAAAAAATCTAGTATTCTCGACGACACAATGTGACAAAAGATGATAAAAGAGTCTGGGGTTTGTTAAACGACGACACGAAACCATGTTAAAGTCTGTTATCATACAGAATGGCAAACAGTATCAGCCCAGGGCATGTGACGCTTCTACCTTCAGCTAATGTGGAAGGTTACAATGCTTCAGGTTATCCGTTCGGAATCGTGCGTTCGGAAAGACACAGTTCTGGACGATTCTATCCCCTCTTTTTCAGAATGCAGTTCCATTCTGGACTGGTCCAGAATACACCGAGCTTTATATACAAATATTTTTGGTCAAAATTTTGACTAAAAATATCATCATTCTCAAAATATTGGTCAAAAAATAGGTAGATCCCATTGTAAGTTTTCGAGTTATTCATTTCTGAGAGTGTCACACCCTATTTTTCACTCCTTGGTGATGACTCAAGGAAATGCCGAGCTTCGAGGACCAACTAGCAACTAGACCCCAAGTGAGATCGCTACACCAAATTTCATTAATATTTATGTCTAATCGTTTCGGAGAAAAGCGAAGGACTGACGGATTTTTTAAATTCGATTTTCGGATTCAACATAGGTACCTATTTACTTATCTTGAAACGATAGCAGACTCGACCACAGTAGATAAGGTGAGACGAGTGAAAATGTTAACGTCAAAAACATTTCATCTACCTATAGTAGGAAGTATATTCCGAAGATAGAATTGATGAATTTTTGTGTGCACTGCCTCTCGATCTAAAGAATCGACCGAATCGGCTATTTTTAGGGTTGGCCCTGGTTTTCTTTGGTGAACAAAAGCAGCCGTTTTCTATGTTCTTTTAGCATCCGGTAAATTGAGGCCGCTTATACACCTGTCACTGCATCCACCATCTGCATGACATACCGCACAGATCGGTCTCGATAAATTTCACGCATATGCTCGCACACGTACATTACAGTGGTTTTGTCGTTTTTAGTGATATAGTTGTCACATTACGTCTCTTCGGTGGAGAAATACCTACCAAGTTGGCTGTGTTGGTTTCCGACCTTGAACAGCACTATAATATTTTGCTTTCAAAAACAACGAACTTGGAATGAAAATAAAGCATGAATTGCAACTATGGAGATTGAAGCTGAATCGAATGTCTTGCCCATGAAGCATTTTCGGCAATTAAAGTCAAAGACCCCCGTAATTAAATAATATATGCAATTGGGGTATGCTCACCCACAACGCCACGGGGCTTTGATGGTTTCGCATTCTGTTTACATGCTCTCACTCCAAACTGAATGTACAGCCCATCCAGTTGAATAGTGCTCGGTACAGTCCATCCAGAGTTCGAAACATTCGGTTCAGTTCGAAACATGATGGAAACAGTTACAATACAAACTTCACGTAAGTATGTCTATCAATACAGAATACATATTCACCTGGTTGATGACTGGTTTAATGGTGCAGTTGTCCAACAATCTCTGGGTTTGATCTTTGTTGAAGTTGGAGATGCCGATCGAGCGGACCTTCCCACTTTGGACGGTCTTTTCCATTTCCTTCCAGGTGTCGAGGTAGTCCACATCAGAGAACGCTACGCTGCCGTCGGCTTCAACTGGGAAGTTTTCGCCTTCTTCCTGCAGCAAGAATACGTTCGTAAGGATCGTACAAATAACAACAACATACAAATAACCCCTATTACATACTAATTATCGGTACGCAATATGTACCATTTGATATAGAACCTACATACGCAAATGAATTATATTTTGGGAGCGATTGGGGAAAGCATTGAAAGATGGGGCCCACTCATTCTTGCTCCATTCGTACTCTTTTCAAGAGTGTTTAATCTTCTTTTCTTTTAGTACTAATACTTACCCATGCCGATGAACCTCACAACGTTAATCTTTCTTCGTACTAACACTAGGAGAAAGCGAGGGTTGGCTGGTGTAGGGGGTAGGTTGGCCATTTGCTTACAGTTCCTGCCCACCTGTTCTGGAGTCGCCAACATGTAATATGGGACTTAATAAACATTGGACGTATTGTCCTGGAAGCCATCTTAAAAATGAAACCTACTGTAGGGCTAGTTGGCTCTCTTCAACTGGGGTTTGTTGGCGCAGTGACCAAAGCCTCGTTCGCTATTGCTTTTGATTGTAGCGACTAAGTACCTTTTTTCTTCAGATCGTAATGAAGCAGCACACGAGAACACCTCCGTGTGCCAAAACAAAGTCCATGATGCTTCAAAACCACTGCATTTTCTACTTTCTGTTGTTTTTCTCATAAAATTTTTTGAAGCAACTACGTACCTAAGGAAAATCACCAATGTAAATGAGTTCCTCCTACGCACTTCCAGTCAGTGAGCTGTCTTGAAAAAAGTTCTGTTGAAGTGCATCATAGGTAAGCAAGTACCTATGTGTTACTTACACTGATAATTATGTTTTATAATTTTGTTAGTTTAAAATAAACATAGTGCGTTCAGAGCACCCCTATTTTATTAAAATATTCGACGATCCTGAAATTTGCTGTAAGATGCAACATTTAGATGACATTATATAAGCAAAACTGAAGAAGTGTCATAATTTCGCGGTTTTTCATTTGCTATTAAAAGTTTTGCTCAAGTCAGAAATCGTCGCAAAAACTTATTACTCTTATTTGGGATGCCTGAAGTGGTTTAAAATAATTTCCAGCTGTACACGTTTTTTTGCAGGAATGGCCTTTTTTGGTATCATTTTCCTGGGCTAATACACAATAGGAATCACAGGAATCGAGGTTAATTTAAACGCAGAGGACGTGCGTGTGATGTGCTGGGGTGATGCTTAGTAGAAGCGGAGCTGAAGATTTCATGAGGAGTTGCAATTTGTAATAAACTATTAAAAATGTGTAGCTTTTGGATGGCTTAAAATTTAAATAGCATACTCTTCCAAAAAAAGGAGTTATTGAAAAGTAGTCCATGTCCACTACACGAAAAAACGCGAAAAATACACTGTTATACCGGTTTCGGTTATCAAACCTTCGTTAGTAACAAACAATAACTGAAGGCACACTGGAGAGGTTACCTTATAAATAGTGAAAAAGTGAAATATTCACAACCAATCCCAATCGCCCACATTTCACTTTTTGACTATTTATAAGGTCACCTTTCCAATGAGCCTTCAGTTATTGTTTGTTACCGACGATGGTTTGATAACCAAAACCGGTATAACAGTGTATTTTTCGCGTTTTTTCGTGTATTAGAGGAAACAGACTATTTTTCAATAACTCTTTTTTTTTTTAAATGGGTGTCCACGATTTCTTCGCGAGTGATTTAGTTCGTAGGACTCTTCCTCTGAAGCATTGTGGGCTCCGCAGCTGCTGGCCCTAGCGCCCGTTGAATGGAATACAACGGGTTTTCTGAATAGTCGATCTATAATGAGAAGTATCCATGACTTCTGGGAGGGATGCAATGACGTCATTTGTTGCCAAAACTTTGAAAGCTCATTGAAAAAGAAATAGTCATCGTAGGCGAGTGCGGTTGGTCTCAAAATTTTCAGAATGGAACCTTCTTTCATTTAAAAACGGAAAGTTAATATAAACAGAAGTCATGGGCACACCTCGTTGGCTTCGTATTTTGTTGGGCAAGAAATGCACAAACTGAGGAATGGCGAAAAAATTATGAACCGACCACGACGTTTCAATTTCATTGCGTAACTTGGTACGGCGCGGCGGTTTTATGACCTCCGGTGGAGAGCGAAAAAAATAGATAAAAGATAATATTAATCGCGTCGATGCCTGATGACTACGTAATTCAACGGTTTTGATGCAAGTAATAATCGCACACATCCAATAACCACCGCAATAAAACGATTAACTGAAATTTATGTAACGATCGTTAGGATAAACAAATTATAAAATGATGAATCGAAGAAAACTCGTGATGAAAGCACGAGTGAATCGTTCAGTTTAAGACCATATGGGAGGAATAGCCGCACGGCGCACGAAGTGAATGACAATTTTGAAGCTCAAGCTATGCGAAGCAAGCGAATTTTCAAAGAAATAATCGTGCTATTGCGTAAAAAGGTTATACAGCGAGAAACCAAACTACTTTTCGTAAAATGGTATCATTTTTGGTTTATTATTTTCAATAATGAACCATTGGAATCGAGCATGAAAAAAAAAAAAAATTCTAACATCCCCTCAAAATTTGATGGTTTACGTTTCAAGGTATGAAAAATCCGAAAATGTAATAAAAATATTTCTGTATGTCCGCCGTACGCCGTACTGGCCACTTTTCTTAGTTACCATGAAACAAAATTGATGAAATTCGGGTTATAGGTTCCGTTCGCTGTCTAGTTGGTCCTCGAAGCTCGACGTTACTGTCAGTCATCTCTAAGGGGTTACAAATAGGGGTTGAAATTTTCAGAACGCCGTATCTCGAAAACTTTCGATTGAAGGGTATTGTTTTTTTTACGTTATTAAATTTGTCTTGAGTTAAACAATTTTTTGAGACCACCCGGAGCATTGTACGTCCAGCCGTTCGTGTGCATCAAAAAGCTTCGTCAACACGATAGTGAATCAAACGGTATAAATCCGGCCGGGATATCATCACTAGGGAGCACCTGATTATAATCAAGGATGGCTGTATGAAGTCGAGTTGGTTGTTCTGCGATATTATTTAATTTGATAAGTGATGGGCTATTGGATTTTGTTAGTAGGTACTTGTCAAACTTGAACAAACTTTTAAGTAAGATGGGTAAATTATTACGCAATGGTAAATTATTACACAACGGTGAATTATTACACAACGGTTCATCTACCAAGAAGGGGCTGGATTTTGCTGATCGGTACTTTTGCAACTTGACCAACCGTTGAAGTATTATTGATGGGCAAGTTATTACACAACGGTTCATTATACTTGACCAGAGGGTAGGTATTGACCAATAGTGATCTCCACATCAATAATTTTCCTTCAGAACTTCATTATTTGCGTTTATTTTCGCCATTTTAGTTGCTGTTTGTCATCGAAAGAATTATTTTAGCAACATTTAACTCGTGATTTAGGTAGGTACCTAGTAACAAGTACGGGGTTAGGTAATAACCTACGGAGGGTCTGCGATCTACATAATATGTATAGAATAGTACATATTATATTATATAGACGGGTTATCTATACAGGTGATCTGTAACAGAAGGGTATTCTGTACAAAATAATAAACCGTTGTGCAGGGATTTGCAGCGTTTTTCATTATTATAGGCGTTTTTACTGATCTATAAGCCTTATGAAGTCAAATCTGACCCACTCTTTTTTGAGAAACATATTTATATACTAATCGAAATATTCCCTCCATCGTGAATCACGCATCAGGCGAATTAATAGTGATTTTAGCCCTTAATCCAATTTTGACCCGCCCCCCCTCCCTCAAATCCAAATTTGATCCCCATTCTGTATTAGTACGAGTATGAGTATTTTTCTGTCTTTACTCACTCTTCCATACTACTTTACGTGATTTTATATCAACTGTTCGCAATTTTAGCCGTTTTAACCGGTTTTTGACCCCTAACAACTCAAATCTGGCCGCCTTAGAACTTTTGAAAATCGCTCATATTCGAACTCATCCTTCTGTTTGGCAACACTAACATTTTGGCGAAATTTGGCATTTTTATCACGTACCCTGGAGTGCCTGGAGAGACAAACAAACAAATATATAATATATAGATATTATATTGGGATACATAAATATATTATACTGGGAGGATTTTGACCGTTGATAAATAGTTTAGGACAGGAAGGTTGTCTCCAATATTGTTGAGGTGCGGTCGAATGACTTCGACCGGAAACGACCATCTTTAAAAAATGTCAAAAATTCATGTTCTGACGGTTTTGGACCCAATGCAATAGCTTCATTTCTTTGAAAATTCACTAATATTGCAAGGTAAAAGTATTACTGTGTATATCTTGGATGCTTGAACCTTGTTCTGTGTTATGAGCATAACTTGATACATCATTTTGGTTTAATTTAGTTTAGGTAAATCAAATTTTGATTTGATTTAGTTAGGCACTTAGGTACTTCTGTACTATGGCAGCAGACAGACAACAGGGTCAAGCTTGGGTAATGGAGTGAGAGATGTTGTACCTACCTTGAAACCGAATGGCCAGTGAACTAGGTAAAGGTCGAGGTAGTCCAGACGAAGATCCTTCAAGGTTTGGGACAAACCTTTTTGCACAAGATCGGGGCGGTGGTAGGTGTTCCACAACTGCAAAAAAAAAATTTAATGTCAAATTGGTGCTCAACACCGAATTAGGGTATAGGCACCAGTGGTAGAGTCACATCTTCGAATTTCTGAAACCTCTAATCTGTGTGGAACGGGAAGACTACCCCCACTCTTTTCATCCCCTCATTAAGATTACTTGTGGACTTCTAACCAGAAATTGGCGCTCAAGTGTCCACCACTGGTGCCTTTATCCTACATACATGAAGGTATCCAAGCTACCTTCCTTAACTATGTTCGACCATACTGTGACAATGAGCTCAACACCCCTGAGATGCTTTTCAATTAATGTGGTGACCAAGAACTTCTTGTCTTGATCTCCAAAATCTACCGGTTTGACCTCGACCTGTCCGCTGGACGGAAAATATCCATACTCCCACACGGGTGAGCTAGAGCTAGCAAGGTATGAATCCGGATCATCAAATATAACTATTGTCATTTTCATTATAAAAAAGCTAGGTTAATTAGGTACTTTTATTTCCAATTTCATTTGCACAACATCAATTTTTTCGAGGGGTCTCGTTCAATTGGCGCAAATTCAATGCGGTTGTACTGGTGGGGGTCTGTCCGGCAAGATCTGGACGTCGACGAAATTGTCGTCTTTCTCGACGATCTGAGCAGTGAAAAAGAGGTAGGCGTTCGGGATGACCTCCTCGCGGAAGTACAAGCCGATTTCGTAGTCCTTGGTGATGGAAGCGACGTACTCCGGCTTCAGGTCCACCCTGGTATCTTCGGGGAGGGTCGGAGGGGAGAAGAAGTTGAAAAACGTCTTCATCTTGACGGGCTTGGCGATGACTCGGTTGAGCTTGGTCGTTTCGTTCGTTTGCTGCATGTTCACCATGCGGAAAGACGGATCCA
The DNA here is from genome assembly GCA_954871275.1 of Leptopterna dolabrata. Classification (NCBI taxonomy): domain Eukaryota; kingdom Metazoa; phylum Arthropoda; class Insecta; order Hemiptera; family Miridae; genus Leptopterna; species Leptopterna dolabrata. Next base: position 19,024,139 of record OX940984.1, on the reverse strand, counting down.
TACCGGGAAACCAATTTATCACGCAGCCTTTGCTGTAGTTGATGACGGGGAAATCGAAGCTCGGCGGCGACGTCCCCACTTTATTTACAGACCCTGAATACTCTTTGGTGAGAACCTCGTTGCTGAAATAATGATTCGGCGCGAACCGGAACTCCAAAATGAAACCCATAGGGTCGTCTTTGTACACCAACTTGATGTCTTTGAGAGCTGTCAAAATGGGAACGTCAGAGCGCTGCACCAGCTCGTAAAGTTTAGCCGAATTCTTAAACACCCAAAACCAAAAATTCGGGATCCCCACGCTCTTTGGATTTTTCGACATTATGTGCCCCAAGCGTGTCGTCACTATGTCCGCTTCGGCACATTCCACTTTCTCAGGTTCTCTCTTACCTGAAGTGATTTCCTCGCGTCTCGAGAACAATTCGTCAAACAGCTGATTGAATTTCTTCTCGAGCTCGTGCACTTCTTTGTAAAACTGGACTTCCAGGGCTGTCGTCTGCTGATCGTAATGTTTGAGGGCTCTCAAACATTTGTACAGTTTTTCGTCCAATATGGGCTGAGGGCCACCACCAGCCGTTTCAACTGTAGCCATAACTGATCCCCAAATAAGACACTAAAGCTGCATTCAATCTCTACCACATGTGTAACTGAACAAATACAAACAGAATTTGAATTTTCCGGAAACCAGTGCTGAACTGAAATAAATTTTGCCTGCCATATGTAATTGTATAGGTTCAGAAGTTTCTGATATTTAAACTTGAGTGTACAAATTATTATCATTTTGAAGCAAGTCACACTATACTATAATGGGGCCAGCGACAAAATTGGTAAGTAGGTAACTACATATAAATACCTACCAACCTCATATAACCTGCAATGTAGGCATTGCATCTCGACCTGGGCCCGCTGGATCTCGTATAAAATGCTCCTTGTAATGCTCTCCATTGAAAGGATACTGATGGAATTTATTTTTCTCAAGCCACTAGTCAAAATGGAAGGGCATGCCCATAGTAGGACAATGAAGATAGTAATAAAATAATTGTGGCAGGGATTCGCGGTAGCTCGCAAAAAAATCGTCGGTACTTAGGTATTATACGGAGGCCACTAGTTTTGAGGGGGTATACGAGTATACCTAAGTATAGGTATACAATGTAGGTACACCTAATATCCCTAAGTAGGTATTACTAGACCTACCGGTGGCTCACCAGAAATCAATAATATTTTTGCTAGTATTGGTTAGTAAATATGGTTCTTTTCGGTTATACCCCCCCCCCCCCCCCCCCCCCCCAGTCAAGAGCCCACCGTCCCAGCTCTACTTGTCTTGTTTTCTGGTATTTTATACCTAACATTACATTCCACTAATCTATTCAGAAGTCCCAAACAACCTGCTCATTCACGGGATAGTTTCTGGGATTGTTTATCTTTTTTGAGATGCGAGCGCTAGCGAGCATCCAGATCGCTTGACAATGCGAGCGGCAGCGAGCAGTAGGTACTTTTCGGTAGATACTTTTCGGTTAGTGGAATGTAATGGAACGCTCGACTCACAACAATACTAGAATAGTTCTACTACAACATCTATAACAATTTAACCTTCTGTAAGTGCCGCGGCGCGTTTCGTAATGGTGGCCTCCGTTTAATACTCAAGTACCAAATCGTCTAACTGGATATGATTTTAAACCACTTTAGGCAACCCAAACGGGGACTTGTTTGTTGTCACATGAAAAACTCCGGAACTATTAGATCAACCGCTGAGTTTATACCACAAGTATGTAAAACACTAATATTAATTTTTACAATCCTATTATGCAGGTTAGGTAATTTATTACTACTCTATTTATTGCTAAATATTATCATTATGACTCAGATTTGTCTACCAACTGATTCTACACGTCCATGTTATAAGTACAATAAGTGAGGAAGCTATTCAGCCAACACAACTTGGCAGATATTTTTGGACTAATCTGCCTGGGCTACGATCACAAGGCAGACATTTTTGATTTCAGAGGGGATGCCAACATACAAAAACATTTTTCCTCTCAAGATCACAATGCTTCCAATACACAGTTAGGTAGAGTCTGATGAAGAAAGCAGTTGACATTTCTCCCACGGTGGTCGAATGGTAACGCCCATCCCCAAACTACTTTTCTATCCCAATCCGAACAACAGAATAAGTTTGAACAACTACACCGAAACATATGGCTGGGTATGGCCGGAGCCATCATAACCTAACAGTGGCTGGCCTCGACCTGCCTCAACGCATCTGTCCTTTCCACTCACTCACTTTTCATCACTGATCCCAAGTAAAAAGGCGATTTTCCGGCCTCTTTGCCCGCCTTTTTTACAGGTGACGATCAGATTATGAGGGCCTTGCTAGAGGTTATGACTGTGTAACAGTCTTACTTATTTACAGGAATGATATATTGTAAGGGTACCATAACAAAAGTGTTCACTGTTTTCGTGCCATAACATAGACAAAAATATTCAACTGGAAACCACGCAGGCAATAAATTCGTATGTCTCATATCTTGATACGGGAGGGCTGAAATATGTTAAAGAATATTTCAATGAACTTGTCATTCAAACTTACGTATCCGTTTGAACACCTAGTAATATCGGACAGATTAGAAAAAAACTTATTTAGATATTTCCAAGGGCTTTCACACAAACAAGTTATGAAAACCTTAGCCATCCACAAACTTCGGAATTCCGAACTTCCCCTCGACTTGGAAAATTACAATAATTGTAACTGTGAGGTTAGTATCAACTCACCGACAAGTTTGTGGATACTTTCTGCAACATTCTGTTGAATAATTATTGAAAAAAAAAATGCTTGAAGAGACAAGCTACAAGCCCAAACTACAATCAGCTCAGAAAAAAATTATAGGAAGTTGAAAAAATTCAGTTGGTAGATTACTTAGGTACCTATCACCGTTGTATACCAAAACTAGGATGAATGCATTTTTGTTACCATTTTTACTACTTCTATTTTAATAAATCATTATGTTTTGATAATAAGCATGCCCATTAATTTGTTCCCCTTACATACCTAAACCTAATGTCAATAAAAATGTAATGACCAAAGCGTGTTGTATTTAAAACCCGCCTACTGATTCTGCCTCCTTTGAGACAAATAATACTACTATGAGGGGAACGTATTAGTAGGTCCCGGAAACTTGAAGGGTAAGCAAAACAATAAAATATTAGGGAAAATGAGGGTTTGGCGGGGTTAGTTTGGGCCACTACCGCAGCCATTTTGAATCTAACCTACCCTCTCGTTAGGTTACGATGGCTCGGGCATGGCCCACCAGGATCACGTGCTAAGAGATACGAGATATATAACATTATACAGCCTCGAGAGGGTGCACAACAGGTTTCTGCGATACATAGCCTTCAAGCAGGGAATACCACAATGCGATGTGAATTACAGGTCATTGCTCGTCACCTGTAGCCTGCTGCCTTTGAGTACACGGCGTTGCATTGCTGACCTCGCGCTGCTCCACAAGTTGATCAATGGCCGGTTAAATTGCCCTGCTCTGCTGGAGGAGATCTGTTTCCTGGTGCCTCGCCCCTGTGCCCGGTCATCGTTGTTGTTTAAAGTCCCCTTATGCGCAACAAACTACCTGATGAACCGTCCATTAGCAAGACTTCCCCGTTCTGCAAACCTCCTTCTTTGTACATACCCCGACTATGATTTTTTCTCCCATTCTTTTTTTAAACTAAAATCTTTAATCAACTCATCTCCCGTCTCATTCAGTTAAGTGTGCACTACTTGTTCTACTCATTATCATCATTAGTATTTGTATTATACCACGACTTGTTCTATTATATAAACAACTTGCTTGTAACTAGGCTCGTCCGTGCTTTACCAAATAAATAAATTATGCTTAGTCGGTATAGGATGAATGAGAAATAAAGTAACCTTGGAGGTGACGAAGAGGTCTTCCCTCTTGACGACTCCTTCGGCGACCTTTGTGGAAATGGCTTCACCGACTTCGGGCTCGTTTCCGTAGACGAGAGCGCAGTCGATGTGCCTGTAGCCTGCGTCGATGGCCCATTTGACGGCGTCGCAAACCTCACCGGGCTTGGACTGTGGACAAGAGAAATTCAAGTTCAATCAATTTACAGCAGCAAGACTGGCATAGGATGCAAACATAACTGCAAATCTGAGAAATAAATTTAAAATTTTCTATTAGCCAAGTACAGTAGGTACTGCAGTAGGTAGAGAGTAGCTACGGCAGGGGTTCTCTCGAACTATTAACGTGGAATGACCAAGTTCGAAGTTCTCAGACGTTCATTGATGACGGGAAAATGACACTGTGTAGGCTGCCAAGTGTTTCAAATCGCCAATCTTAGTGGAAAATACCAATGTAAGCCACAAATGTTACACAAGTTGCAGTGGGACTGGATGTTCTGAAGAGTGGAGAATATGAATGTAAGGTCAGAACTGAATGGCTGTAGGTAAACACGAGTTTACGAATGTTTGGATAAAAATTGAAAATATCTAAACAAAATCTGCATTTTTAAAACAATGTTTTCGATAATGATCCCAAATAAACATTATTCAGGCGATAATAGATGAAGAAAGCCTAAATATAAGATAACAATCTAAATCTCATGCAGATCTCAATCTAAATATAAGATCAGCCTAAACTGAAGGCTTTTTATGGTTTTACAATAAATTTATAGTTAGAATAAAGGACAAATTACGATGAAAATGAATACTAAATTTTTAAAATGTATTTGTACTCCAAGTCACGGTACCTATAGGATTAGAAAAATCGAGGAACATATACGATAGGCAAATTAAAGATTTTAGACAGGATCAGTCTGTAAAATTAAATGTTTGAGTGAAAAAAGTTTGAAAACATTTCATCAAATTTAAAAACTTCTATTTGAAACAACTCTACTACGTAAAAGGTGCCTACCTAACTCTTCTTGATGTTGATGGAAGTGAAGATAAGAACCTAGCAATTTTCGCAGTAATTTTAGTGAATACCTACTTAATGCTTAACTGGAATCGTATATCTGTATTTAGGTGGCGGACATTTAAATGTGGATGTCACGTTCACGTTTAGGAGCCTGGATTTTAAGTAGACGAGTAAGTAATACCTACCTGTACATATACGAGTTCATTTTCGTAGAAATTTAAATGGATAGAAGTTTTAGTATAATAGATGGTACAAATATATAATCTTCGCTCATACAGGCGTTGATAAACGCCGCACGGCAATGAAATCGGCCCATCGCGAGAGAATTCCGAGAGAAAGTGTACATACAATTTACGTAACGCTAATGAACCTGTTCGGGATTCAAATCACGGCAAACTCCATGTCGATCAGTACAGACAGATAGGTACAGGTATTTTTCAACACCGAAGCCGTATTTTAGTAGGTGGATTATGACAAAACCAGGAACAAGAAAAATGATATCTAACTATAGATATGTGTAACATGACTTATGTCCTGTCGCTCTGTTCAGAGCATAGGGCCTCAACGAAGCTCCGCCAGCGGACACGGTTCTGAGCTAGCCTCTTCAATTCTCCCCAGGATTTCCCCCATCTTGCTGCCTCCATATCCACGCTCCTTCTCCAAGTGATGGGTGGCCGCCCCCTCCTGCGTCTCCCCTGTGGATTCCACGTCAGGACTTGGCGTTCAACGGCGGTGTCACTCTTTCGAAGAGTGTGGCCCAACCATCTCCACTTCCTGAGCCTAATTTGCACCTCCACGGGATCCTCACAAGCATCTCTCCACAGGTTTTGGTTGGAGATCACGTCGGGCCAGAACACTCGAAGAATCCGACGGAGACACCGATTCACAAAAACCTGCAGCCTGTTTGTGATCGTCTTCGTGACACACCACGTCTCACATCCGTACAAGAGAACCGACTTGACATTAGACCTAAATATGCGCAATTTTGTCCGAGTACTGATTTCTCGGGATTTCCAGACAGGGTACAGCTGTATGAAGGCTGCATTGGCCTTTCTAATTCGCGCTGTCACGTCCTCAGCCGCTCCTCCCGTTTTTGTGACCACGCTGCCGAGGTAGGTAAACTCCTCCACGTTCTCAATGTCACTGCCATTTAGCTGCACAGAGTAGTTTGCTGCCGCATTGATGCGCATTACTTTGGTCTTCTCAGCATTTATCTTCAGTCCAACCCTCCTTGAACATTCTTCGAGATCACTCACTTTCCCCGGATGTCACTAAGTCTTGGCGATAGCAGGCATATATCATCCGCAAAGTCCAGGTCCTCAAGCCGGTCTGTCAGAGTCCACTGAATCCCCCTCTGCTTCCCCTCCGTCGCCCTTCTCATCACTTCATCTATGGCAACGAGGAACAACGTAGGAGAGAGGACGCACCCCTGCTTGACCCCCGACTGCACTCCAATTGGACCAGAGAGCTTTCCCTGGTGCACCACCTGGCAAGAGAAGTCTCGGTATGCCTCCTTGATGATGCTCACAACCTTCTCTGGCAGGCCGTACCTTCTTAATATTTCCCACATTTTGTTCCTTTCCACCGAATCAAAGGCCTTCTCAAAATCTACAAAAAGTAGGTAGAGACTTGCCTGAAACTCCCGGTGCTGCTCTATGATGAGTCGAAGTGTGTTTATTTGGTCCGTACATGAGCGATTCTTGCGAAAACCTGCCTGCTCCCTCCTTAAACGTGCATCTAGCCTGTCCTTTATCCTATTTAGTACTATCCTTGAGAACAGTTTACTAGGTATTGAGAGCAGCGTTACTCCTCTCCAACTGTTGCAATTTGTGAGATCCCCCTTCTTGGGAAGCTTGACTAGCAGCCCTCGCCTCCAGTCTGCTGGCATCTCCTCCTGTCGCCATATCTTTTCAAACAGGGGGTAGAGCAAATCGATGGTCTCTTCAGGTGCTGCCTTCAGCACCTCTGGTGGTATGTTATCACATCCCGGCGCCTTTCCATTCCTGATTTCCTTCAGCGCTCTTCCAATTTCCTCTCTGGATGGATGTTCTACCATTATGGAGCAATCCGTCACTACCTCTTGAATGCCCTGCGCCAGTTCAGAACCCGAGTCACCCACCGCCCCTTCATTCTGGCTCGGTCTGTTTAGCACTTCTAGAAAATGCTGCTGCCATCGCTCAATCTGGTGCTTCTCATTGTGTAACATGTGTAACATAATTATTTTAAAATTAAACTTGTCAACTGAGAAATTAGGTTAATATTGTAATATGTTGGTACTTGAATCGTGGCCCACGTAATGAAGAACGGAAGGTATTGCAAACGATAGTGTAACATGAAAAAAAACTCTATTTGCATTGGTGGAGTACCTACTCAGGTGACAATGAGGCCGTGAAAAATACAATAAATCAATTTACTATTCCCGTCGGACAATATTTCTGTGAGGTTTTATAACACTCGCTATACCAACACACCTTCAGCCTTCACAGCTTTGTAACGATTAACTGTTGAAGATATTCTAGGCAGTATCTATCAGTGGCGGATCTAAGATTTGGAATGGGGGCGGGGGGGGGGGGGCTCTAACCGGAAGAGATCTGAAGAAATTCTAACCTAATCCTAGAGCCTATTTAAAACGATATCAAAGTGCACTATTTTAAACAAAATCTTCTTTACACTTTCTCTCTACAGTATCTACCTAAATGTCAGGTGCCTCACGCTATCCTGAAAACACGCACAAATTATTTATATCCTCCAAAACGAAAATGTCCACTACCATTTTGCGTTTCAGACATCGAGGAACATTTTTGGTTCCGTGTCTGACAGTCTGTCTGTGGTAATTCCTTTTAACGTCCATAACTACCCGAAATAATTATCGAAATACGCTGAAATTTGGAGGGTATATGCGGGTTGGGTCACAGATGGTCCCTTACAAAAATCATTGAAAAAGTACCGTAACATTCGTCTGCGCATGCGCAAACGTGAAATACTCCCATAACGCCCATAACTACCCTAAATATCGTTGAAATTACACTATTATAATTCCAAATGAATTTAATTTGAATCGTAGTGTAACTTTCGTCTGCGCATGCGCGAACATAAAATGTTGACCATTTCCTTGTAACGCTTCTAAGTACCTACGCGAAAAATAGTCGTAGAGAGCTGAAATTTTGAGGGTACATGCGGGTTTGATCGCAGATGGTCCCGTACCAAAATCATGGAAATCATATCGTCTGCGCTTGCGGAAACGTGAAATACATGAAACGCCCATAACTACCTTTAATATCGTTTAAATGAGTTCAGATTTGGATGGTCGATCAGGAATAATTCTTTGATAGTTCCATGTGAATTTCATTCGTCTGCGCATGCGCGAACATGAAACGTTGATCGTTTCCTTGTAACGTTTCTAACTACGCGAAAAATAGTCGTAGAGAGCTGAAAATTTGAGGGTACACGGGGGTTGGATCACAGATGGTCCCGTATCAAAACGAACATACCCAACTATTCTAGATACGTTCATGTGATTCAAGTGAGGAAGCTATACTGCCTACTCGAATTGGCAGACGTTTTCGTAACGTTTTATGGCTAAATATTACTCAATCGCTGCAAAGATGATGGATACAGCTTTTAATGTTACTCCATTCGATTCAGCGTGCTCGAAAACATGAAGAAACTACTAACGAACGCACACTTTTCTGACAGACGACACCATTGGTGCCAGCGTGGCACCGTTCCCTGGCACCAAAAACCTATACAGCAAATTCTGCAGGCCTGTCAAAACTGCAAGTCAAAGTGCCCAAAACTGGGGCATGTAGCGTCGTGGTAGACATACATACATTAATATATAGGTACATATATATACCTAGTTACCCCCAAATGTCGCTCCACGTAACAGCCCCACTGACGTTCGGCAGTTATTGTCACTGGCAAAATGCGAAACTAATAATAAGTTCTTTACAATACATGTATTAATTATTGTATTTTTTCTCATTCATAAATGTTTTCCTAAGAAAGAGTTTTGTATTGTTTTTCATTGGAAACATGATTGAAAACAGTTAATTTACTCAATTTGTGGAGCAGGTAAAGGTAATATAATGAAGCACCAAATAAAGACTTATATGCCAACATTTCGTGTTTCAAGGAAAGCTCATTTTATCCAGAGTATTTTTCGGCGAAAAGAGCCCGGGGGGGGGGGGGGGGGGCTCGTTGAGGGATCCGCCACTGGGCCGCACCAACAGTTGCCCGGTACAGAACAATTTATTTTCTCGTCAGTTACGTAGGTAAATCATCCGTGAAAACTACTGATAGTAAGTGGGAGTCACTACAATGAGAACAAGGAATCAGAAATCCGGTAGGTATGCTGGAGTTGAAACTCGGTAGAGTCAAGGAAGTAAACCATCAAGATCCTCTCGCGAAGTAGAACAACCTAACCTACACAAAGGAAGATTAATATGCACTAGGCCATTCAATAATACTACAGCAAAGGGGCCTATCGATTCAAAGCATTCCCGATTTCAAAGGATGTAGAGCAGTAGGTAGTGTACTGAATCGATTATCGATGATGCAATTTATTTTTCAATCATTCACCGTCATTTTCCAGCCCTTTTCCTACTCTTCTATCCAACCTGCGGCCTTGAGCTACTTAAAAGTACAATAACAAACGCTGCAAAGTCCTTGCCACATGGGTTTATTATTCTGTTTGACTTGCCTACAGAAATGTTGGCTGTTCATTTATTATTTCTCGTAAACACGAATTAGGCCCTTTTTTTAATTACAAATTATCTTTGATCAATGATAATGCCATTTAATTGTCTTGATTCACCTGCTGATACTACTTCCACTGTTATTATACACATTTATGGTGATTTCAGACTATTTCCTAGGTTTTTGATCATAAAAAATGGATAACGGGAGCTGCACCTTCGTTACAACCTCAATTCTTCACTCTTGGGTATTAACAGAATAATAAACCAAAACCGCACCAGCACAGCATAGGCCAAGGTAGATATTGTGATTTTACTACTTAGCATCAACAAGATGGCAGCTAAAACGTGTGAGGAAAATGTTCAACAATAACTAGACCGTGTTCTGCAATAACGGGCCAAGTACAGTGAAATCTCGATAATTCGAACTATTGCATAAGTGTTCGGATTACTCAAAAGTTCGGACTAGTGTGTTCGGAAAAATGCTGTAAAAAATTCAACTTTACGTGTATGTATTTTTATTAGTTGAACGTGTGTATTTAGTTTTTTTTTCAATTGAATTCAATTCAATTTTTTATTCAGCAAATAGGTACTTTATACAACAAATATAATGATTTTTAGAGAGTCTATGTATATAATACAAGTTCTAAACATGTTGGTTTATCAGCCTAAGGTCAATGGCCCGTCCAGGCTCGTCTCTTCCACCGCTATTTATTACTGCGTATGTATGTACCAGCAGTTTCATTGACAAAACTCACCGTAAGTGTTTGGAGAATGAGTTACATTGATCAAGAACCAACAGTATTTACAGGTTATTCCTAAGTAGTTAGTAAATACCTACACTTAATGCTAGGAAGGCTGATTTGAATTTTTACTATTTTACTATTTTTTTATTTTTTCATTTTTTTTTTGTTATTTTAATTGACAAACCTAATGTACTTTATTAAAAATTTGAATAAAAATGTTAAAAAATTATTCTTTTTTAAAGACGCCAGTTTTTTTTTTTTACTGAGACTTCAGTAGAAACTTCCTCACTGCTTCTCTCTCTTTTTTCCACTTTATCCATTTCCTCTGACTTTTCTCAAGAAAAGCAAGTCTTTTTTTTAAGAACAGTTCGGAGTACTGACGTTCAGATTACCGAGATTGCACTGTACAGTAAAGCTGATCCTGATAAAAACCAGAAAACTCCACAAATTCACCTACCTCAAGAATTTTTAATCATTTCGACCATTTGTCTATTATTTCGATCTACCTAGGGGGCTACGGAAATATAATACCATCCAGATCAATTTCTGAATTTCATAAATTGAAAACCCCGTTATTGCATAACTATACTTACTTGCTCCAATGGCCAAACCGTATAGACTTGGACGGTTAATGCATAATGCACTTCCCCAATAGTTGTAAACTATTTCAACTTGGTCTGTTGCTGCAAGCCCAAATTTTACTATCTAGCTCAACGAGTTTTCAAAGTGACTATATTATGCAGTTACAGTTTTTGAACCATTTTACTGCCATAGGCTTTAATTTTCGGAAAATTGTCTTCTGTAGGTTATCCCCAGAATCCGAATATGAAGCTAACTCGCTCCGATAGGAGAGTCCGCCAGCGGTTGTTGACTCGCTCCGCTCCTGTGGCGGGTCAAAGTGTATACTCGCTCCCTCAACTGATTCGATCAGTTTGTTCCGTGTTTTTGTAAAGTTTAGAGCATTGTGACGATGGCTGAAGTGGTTTCGATTGTAAAGGGGGGAAAGTGAACGTGGGAAGGATGTTATTAAGTTACTTTCTTCTTAGTGGCTGGTTTTAAATTCCATTTTCATAAAATGTTGGCGAACGAAGTGGAAAGATGGATTTGCAGCAATCGGAGGTAAGAACGACGAAACTTTACTCGCGTTTACATCATTTTGTTTACGGAAATTTCAAAATTTTTGTACGAATTACAACATCTCATTTCAAAGAGGGCTAGAATCACACATTTTTAACCACACCTGCACGCTCGCAGAAAGTCCTAAATTGTCTGTAAAAAGTGGGAAGGGAAATTTGTGTATCTAACGTCTGTTCTCCAGGGGGCGCATTTACAACTTGCCTAGAGCCTACCTACAACCTGAGTGAGAGAGGGAGACGGGAGCGAGTCTACATCCGCCCCAATTTTGCCACCAAGTCGACTTGCCACGTTATTGCAGAACATGGTCTAATAATTATGATTGTGAAATGGCAGTAGGCACAGAAGAGTAATATTTAATGACGGTTTCGATAAAGAAGACATAGCTGAAGCAATAATTTTAACTTACAAGTTGCATCTGATTAATTAATTCATTTCTACCTACATGGATTAATTTTATCAAGGACGATGGACGCGGTGGCAAGCATGAATGGTAAATATAATATGAGGCGGTAAATTGCTTCACAGCTGATTTACGTGATCCCTAATTGTGATGTACAAACCTACCAATAGCAACTAGAAGAGTGAGTTACAAAGTGAATTGAAAATACTGGGTCACATGTTTGGCTTTAGTAAAGAACACAGAATCGATCGACAGAGGCAACCCGAACCTTATCGATCAACATTAGTGCCTGTTAGTACCTAACTGCATCAGCTTGCGCTGCTGTTTCGGGTCCCAATATCACAATCACAGTTTTAAGCGACAACGCCTGTTTCAGACTACACCTACGGACGGGGTCCTAATGAGTGTTTAATTCGGAGTTTAATTAAATTAATTCAAAGTCCATTTGAATGAGATCTCCGTGCCATTTTTCCCAGTCCCGTATAAAACTTATATTTTTTCCATCTCATCGGACTTCTGAATTTCAGAACTGAATAAGTTCGTGTTCTGGGTTTGTAGAGTGACAGAGGAGAGTATACCTACGTATAATTATTAAAGGTAGTCATGACATGAGGCAGATTTACCGCTAGGCCGACGCCTAGGGCCGCAAGCATAAATGTTATTACTAATAATTATTCCTTAATTTTTTACTGATGTCATTCTTCAAATCATGAATCATTATTATGGAAAAGATGATGTGGTTTTCATTGCAATTTTCTCAAAATGAAAAAATTTTCTCCATAATTTGCTAAAAGTTCCTGTTTACAATTGTAAAATTCGGTCGATTTTGGTTTATTATTTGCAATAATGAACCTTTGGAGTCGACCATGAAAAAAAAAATGTCTAACCCACCTCAAAATTTCATGGTTTTCGTTTCAAGGGACGTAGAATATGAATATCGAATAAAAGTATTTACGTCCGTCCGCCGTACCCGTCCGCAGCTTTTTTCTTCCAAATTTCGTGAACCAAATTTGGTACATCGGTCCCGTTTGGGCTCTAGCTGTTCCTCGAAGCTCGGCGTTGCACTCAACTCTAAGGGGTGAAAAATAGGGGTTGAAATATCCAGAGTATCCCTAACTCGGAAAATTTTATTTTGAGGTGTGGGTTTTTCGCGTTTTTAAATAGTTTGATTTTGGTTGATTATTCTATGAATAATACACATAATGTATTCGCTCAGCAAAAAATGTTTATAACACCCCCTCAAAATTTTTTCTTTTGCGTCTCAAGGTGCGTAGATTCCAAAAATGATGTTCGTCCGCCGTACCATGCATAATGTACTTCATTTCCGGTCTAAACAATTTGTTCTTTCGCGCACAGGCTCCATTTGGGCCTTAGTTGTGTCCCAAAACTTTTCAGCCCGACCGGAATATACATATATACGAGTAGTAAGAGGGCACCTTGAGCACACTTTCACTTGACTCTCTGATGTTTTTTATTTTCACTTGAATCTCTGATGTTTTTTATTTTCACTTGAATCTCTGATGTTTTTTATTTTCACTTGACTCTCTGATGTTTTTTATTTTCACTTGAATCTCTGATGTTTTTATTTTCACTTGAATCTCTGATGTTTTTATTTTCACTTGAATCTCTGATGTTTTTTATTTTCACTTGAATCTCTGATGTTTTTATTTTCACTTGAATCCTTGATGTTTTTTATTTTCACTTGAATCTCTGATAAAACTTTTCTAACACAAAACATCAGAACCAGTGACTTTATTTAGACAGTGACTTTTTAAAAAAAATATTTTTTCATCAGAAACTCTAGTGAAACTCTAAAAATTTTTCAATCGTAAATAAAAATACAAATTTAGGACTATTTAGGGGTCGATATTTTCGAAATTTAGCTCCCTCTGATGTTTTCACTAGAAAAAATGAGAGGGGTTAGTTAAAAGGATCTCTCCAATAAAATAAAAATGTCTCATCCATTTTTACAATTTTCACTTAAGCATATCGAATTCATTGAATGTTTCGCATATATCGATAGAAATAAAGATATGAAAGTGTACAGGTTTATAGAACAACTGTTATACGGAGAAATTCCCAACGATAAAATACTCAGTTTTAAATCGTTGCTTAAAACCGAGGGAGTTGAAAAATTCGTAAACACTGTTAAGAAAACAATACCCGTATCTCCCAATAAAGACTTGAAATATAAAAGGAAAAATATCAAAGAAAATATGTTGGAGAATTATGTCATTCGTAATAAACGAGATAAGAAATTTCTACAAGAGTTGAACGTAAAGATTTTTTTAAACATGATCCCTACTAAAAATATAATTGTGGACGATGGTAATATTGTCGATATAAAATTACCTTGATCTAATTGTTCGTTTTAATGAGGAATCCTCATTAAAACACATTGAAAATAAAATCTCCTTCATATTCCAAACATCCTGAGCTTTTAGCAACAGTATCGAAACTGAAACTCAAAATCCTTCTTCAGTTTGGCTTTACTCTCACTATAAAGCAATTTTCTAAGTTGATATTCAGAAGCATTTTTAGGAACCTGGATTTTTAGGAGCGGTGGTTTACCATCAACACCCAAAAAACGTTCTTTCAACAACCCTTTAGAATATCTATACTCCCTCAATGCACGTTGAATCTCGTCTAGTGCGTCACAGTTTCTATCATAAAATCGAAATTCAGGTTTCTTTACAAACTCCCAGAAACCTCCATGTTCATCACATATATCTAATGCCTCATCGCTTAAAACCATATCTCTTTATTTATTATAGAAAATATTTTTTTTTTTTTTTTAGACCCGGTAAATTACCGGGTCTAAAAGTTTTCAACAGTACGAAAATAATTTAAAACCCAATATATTTAAAGGTGGGGGCGAATCGACGCCACCTTTTTAAATTAAAAAACTCTTAGGATTTCTAGAGCCTCATGCTATCTAGCTTGTTGCGTGTGAACTAAAGGAAATGATAAATAATGCGAGATTAATATTCCGTACACTATCTCAAAGGAGGCCAGCTAGTTGACCTTGCATTCCCATTTCAGATAGTTCGCTTTCAATTCCTATATCCATATTCACAATCAGTTTCTCCTCAACTGTTCAACATGGCACAACCTCCTGAATATTTAAAGTTAGCTTATTGTGATGATTATGATTTCTGTGAAGAAATTTTAAAAGTGGAACAATATCACCAGGAATGTTTGAGTTTCGTGCAGAAAGTGAAAAATTGTGTTAGTGCAAGTGAAGCCAGAGAACTAATCACGAAAAACAATGTGAGTCTACCAGGTAGTAGAAAATGTGATTTTCAAAAGCTTTTGAAAATCCCAAAAGTGTCTAATATATCAAGAACTCCAGATCAAATGCATCAGTACCTACAAAAATTTGTTGTATTTGACCATGAAATGGAAAAGGTGAAACTTCCTAATCAAAATAACATTATGGAAGTAGAGAATTACCTTATTAAATCTGGTGATTTGATAAAGAAGCAAACATCAAGACTTTTTTATACTACTGCTGTTTATGGATACTACTTGGAAGTGTATTTTCAACATATGAAGATCACAGGAGAGGATTGGAATCTCTGTTTAAAAGAAAAGCTACATGTGTCCTTGAGTTATAGTAAGAAGTTGAGAAGAGTTGGAGTGATTGTGAAAGACCATCAAAAACTTAAAATGTTGAGTATTTCATTTTTGGGCTCAACTACAGTGATAGTGAATGTTAACCTTGAGGGGGCTCACGCGTGAGCTCCTAGAAGGTCATTCCAGAGAACATTCTGAGCTGAAATATTCTGGACTCAACTACAGTAATATTAAGATCAGCCTGTAACCTTGAGAGGGCTCACGCGTGAGCCTCTTGAAGGATATCTGAGGAAATATTACCAGTTGGAGTTGAAGCAAAATAATGTGTCTGATATATTTTTTATTGAGAATGTTCCCAATAAAAAAATTGTTATTTATATTGTTTATCCTTTTTTTCCCCCCTTTTCTTATCAAGGTAAGTTTTAGATTTCCTCTTTTATAATATTTTTAAGTGGCATATAGTTGAGAGTGACTTCTGAAACCAAAATTACGTAAGCAAAAGTGTTTTCTGGCACATTCTTTTCAAAATCTGCTCGTAAAATTATATTACTTTTTTGTCCAGATATGGACTGTGGTTGTCTAGTCATATTCACACTGAATATTGGATAGTTCTCTTTGAAGGACTGAGGCTCATGATATGGAAGGGATGAGTCTTGGCATACTATTCTTTTGAAATCTGTGTACATGGTGTAAGCTAAACTAAAATCCCCTGAACTCCAATCTAAATTCAAATGTTCTTCAGGATAACTTTTTCCTGCTACTTCAAAACTAATATTTTTAACATTCAAATGATCAAATTTGGAATTATTTTTCTTTTGATCATTTTTTCTGGCAGTTTGGAAGGCAACAAATCCCCAGATCGGATTCTGTACATTTCTATAAATATTGGTAATATTGAAATTCAAGGTTTTCCCAGTGACATTCTGTTCAATACATTGCAATTTTTTAAAGTGAAACAAATAAGGAGCGGTACTAAGTTCAGCAATTAATTTAGCTTTGGATTCACTTTCATATTCAATTATTGGGACTCGCAGGTAGAAAGTTTTAATTTCCACTTTTCCCGCCACACCTTCAGGAGAGGTACTGTAACGGAAGAGTACATTATCATCAGAATTTCTAATGAATGTAATTTCAAATCCTCCCTTATAAATTGGTGCAATATCGCTGAAGAATCCAAGACCTAAATCAGCCAAGTTACCATTCGCGTTGAAATTTCCACCACCATTCACTTTAGAATTGAAACCAGAATTCATTAATTTACCATTATAGTTTGATGGTCCTGAGAAAGAAGCTATGCCCATCACCGTACTAGCAATACCTGGTTCTTCAATTTCATCAATAACCGTATTGTGCTTTTTTACTTCAATTTTGGAAAAAAGGTGTGCAACAAAATTGTCAACCATCATTATTGTATCACTGATTCCATATGTTTTTGTTGCATCTTTAGGAATGTATTTTCCAGCAATGTAATATTGAATATTGCTGCTAAGAAACTCGTCATCTAGTAGCAATTTGAAAACCGTTCGTTTATTCTCAGAGTTAAATTCCAAATTAGATTCAGGATTAAAGTTTCGATACTGAAGCCTTGTGATTTCAGTATCGTATTTCGAGTAGATTGATTTAATTTGATTCATTTTTATTATAGAATACATTCTTTTAACTAACCTCCCAAAAGAAAAAGTCACTGGTTCTGATATATTTTAGGTAGTTTCAGTTTATTGTCTCCTTTGATCTCGTATTAAATTTTTAAAGCCGCAGCTCACATGTGAGCTGCGGCTTTTGATATCAGTTAAAACTTTTTATCAGAGATCTAAGTCAGTAGCACATGATTAGTATTCCGATAATACTAACACCTTTTAAATCGTCGTTCTCGGATGATTAACTATGAAGTCGAATACAAGTCAATTTGATTTTTAACAGTAAATACATCGGACCCGTCTGCCAGACGGGTCCGATGAAAAGACGAATACAAGTCGAGAACATTTAAAGAAGATTTTCAAAACTCTTAAAGAGGGGGGGCGAATCGCCTCCCCTCTTTAACGGTAAAGTCGAATACAAGTCGAGAACATTTAAAAATTTCTTTTAAAACTCTTAAAAAAGTTTTTTATAGAATCGAAATTCTATAAAAAATATCAAGATAGTGGAATAGAAAATATTAAAATCCAGTTCTGAAAACTTCCCCATGTTTCAAAAGTGATAGTTTGATAGGATCCACACTTTTAACTTCTTTCTTATTTTTATTATATTCATTTAGAATAGTACTTTTCATATTTATATAATTTTTTATTTCTTGTTCAATATCATTGAACTCTTCATCAGATATTTTACCGTCTTTAATTGCTTTTCTGAACTTTTCTTCAATCGAATCTAATTTAGCTTTTGCCAAAAGCTCAATTTCTTTGTGTTTATTAATTTTTTTATTGAAAAATCCGCTTGAAGTCCTTAATATTATCGATAAGGTTGTCAATCCTACAGAAATTGGAGCACTGAATGGAATTATTATTGGTAATGCTATAGAAGTATTAACCAGGCCGAGTTCTGAGAGGGCGAATAAAAATTCAGTACCGTAAAGAGTGCTGGATATTTTTCCATATTTTTTTTTCAAACCATTTCTCATTTTCACTTCATCTTCTAAAAATTTGTATTGATTGATAATTCGATTGATTCTATAATTGTTCTCATTAAACTCGGGAAAAATTATTTTTGGATATAATCTAGGATGAGTTATTGGAGTAAATTCTTCAGGGGCTGAAGGTGTTTCATTATTATTTGTGTACATCATTTTATTATAGAAAAAAATTTTTTATAGAATCGAAATTCTATAAAAATATCAAGACTATAAAATTTAATAAAAGAAATTAAGATTTTCCTTCAATGTTCTCATGCTATTTACAAAATCGTGTCCTTCTGATAGCTTCTTCAAAATTAATAAACATAAATGTCCACAGATAGGTGGATCATATTGGTTTTGGATTTGCTCCTCATTATAAAATAAATTTTCTGAACCTAAATATTGAACAAGTTCTCTTGGTGGTGGTGCATTTCCATACGAGTCAAAATAATATTTTAAATTGTTATTTTTATGAAATGCAGTCCAGTGGCTTCCAGCCTCATCAGAATTTTCTAGATTTATAATTCCACATTCCGTGTGGTTCACTTTCTCTGGTAAATCATCCTTCATGAAAACTCCTCTGAAGTTTTTAATTTTCATTTCTTTCGATAATCTTTCAATATCAAAATTGGTAAGAGGCTGGAAGCTATTTAGTTTTTTGATTTGGTAGGTTTCTTTTTAGGCTTCTTTTTAGGTTTTGAAATAGTTTTTTTCTTATTCATTCCAGACCCGATACTTAAACTTTTTACATTTTTTGCTAGTCTCTCCATTTCTAAATTGTGGCGTTTGATTTCTGCTTCTTCAGCAGATTTATGCTTAGAATCAATAACGCTGGAAGCTACTGCAGCTCCACCACCCAATAATGCCCCAAGAGCACCAATTCCTGCAAAAAGTAAGGGTAAAAACCCACCTGAATGATTTATTTGCAACTGATCATAATTCATTTCCAATTCCAACCCTTTTTTGTTTTTGATACATTTATCTAGCTTTTTTTTCTGAGTTTCATTTAACAGGATTTTATGATTTCCATTTCCACTAATATCTGCAAAAGCCAGTCGTACTTTTACTGGAACACGTTTTTTATAAGCAGATCTTATTTTTTTCATTTGTATTTCTGACAAATTTATTTGATGTGTAATCATTTTATTATAGGAAAAAAAGTTTTTTTATAAGATGTGAATCTTATAAAAAATTAATATACACCCATCCCAAAGTGTCTTTTGGCTTTCATACCAGTTTTTACTATAGCAGCTCCCAATATTTCACTGATATTTGTTGAACTTTTCATAATTTTATCAGCTTCTACTTCCAATTTTTTATCAGCAAGATGCCTATCACTAGTTTTCTCATGATCTCTGTAAAAAATGTCATGTTGTTTACAGGCTTTATCAAGACTATTTATACCTTCATCACCTCTATTTAATCTCTTATCCAATTTAGTAAACGGTCCACAATATTGATAACCACCTGGGAGATGCATTTCTGGAATAACAGGCCCAAGTTTATTAAGAATAGTATTGAAAATACCAGAACCATTTTTTATCATATTTTTGGGTAAATTATTAATAATTTTAATCAAGTATTCAGTTCCTTTGGGTTTATCAATATCTTTCTCCAGTTGATCTTTAATGAAATTTATAATTCCCAATTTTTCATTGTGAAAATTATTATTTCCTGCCTGCTCTTGCGCATACAAATAGTATAGTCTTTGTGTAAGTTGATTCAAATTATCTATATATTTAAATTCTACAGGATTTTCAGTATATTTAATCAACCCAGTGCCAATCTTTTTCTTTTTACTATACTCCCAGATAGGTTTTATGATTTCTTTCCATTTTTTACTAACACTTGATTTTGGTTGTTTAGATTCGGGATTATTATTTTGAAACATGCTATTTGTTTGAATGAGGATTTTTGTATAAGCTTTAAAGTCTTCATTAGTGTATTCATCTTTGGATGGAATATCAGAAGCTATGGGTTTTGTTAAGAGCTTCCATAAGCCTTCAGTACCGGAATATTTCATTTTTTCTATTTCAATATCATTTCCATTTACTCGTATCTGTTTATTTCCAATAAAGATATGATTTTTTAAAGGGTATATTCCAAATTGTCTATCAGGATGAAGAATATATAATTCTGCAATTGGTCCAATACCTAAAGGACCTACAGAAGAGTTTGGTAATTTAACACTTTTTTGTAAAATTGTTTCCATTTCATAATCCCTATCTGCATTGTCACTTGAAAAGCTTTGATTTAAAGTATCTTCAGCATCATTATCAATACTTTTAACCTCGTCATCAACATCTTTAAAAGTAACTTTTTTAGGCGAACTGATAGCCAAGGGGTTAATTGTTTTTATTACAGGAATGAGTTCTAATTTTTTACCAAGATCTTCATCAGTCTGTTTCACTGCTTTTTCTACCTTATCTAATCGTGAAGTTATAGGTTCATAAGCCTTTTCTCTTGTTTCCTTATCAGATGCTTGGTTAACCCTTTCTTGTTTTGCTAATTTCTGTAAATTTTTCTTGAGTTTAATCGATTTATTAGCTTCAGCCACAGTCATGGGCTTACGTTTTGGTTTTGTGAAAATTATTTGTTCATCTTCAGAGGGTTGATCAATCTTTTTGATTTCTCTAAGTTTCGCTTCTTTTTCCTTCATCACTTCATTTTGCGCTTCTTTGAATTTCTGTCTAAGCGCTTGTTCTAAAGTAATTTTTGTTGTCATGTTTTTATTATAGGAAAAATTTTTTTAAAAAATCGGTCAAACGTTAAAACGCTCAAACGCTTAAACGCTTAAACGCTTAAACGCTTTAGGAACGCTATTTTTGCGTTTTTAAGCGTTTTCCAATGTGATTTTGAAGCGTTTCCCAATGCGATTTTTGAAGCGTTTCCCAATGTGATTTTTTGAAGTTATCCATGTAGCGTTTTTATAGGGAATCCCTATAAAAAACAAACTTAAAATCTATATTTTTTATCTAAAATATTTCACCAAATTTCTTTCGGTAACGTCCGTTACTGCGTTTCTTTGTTAGGTCAATCGTTAGAAAACCAAAGTCCTCATCCCAACAAGAATAGCATAATTCTTTGAATTGATCATAAGTGAAATCACTTCCCACATATTCATCATAAATATCTCGCATGTATCTTGGTCCTTGTCTAAATACACATAAAAAATTAATATTGTTTCTAATGAGTTGTTTATCAACTTTTGACCATGATTGTGTCAAGTAAACGCACGAGATTTTCTTAGGACGTCCTCTAACGTAATAATCTTTAATAACTTGTAGTTTAAAAAATCTACTTGCTTGTGTTTGCCTTAATAGGGGAGTCGAATCGCCTCCCCTCTTTAAGAATTTAAAAAATCAAATTGACTTGTATTTGCCTTTAAAGGTGGCGTCTAGTAGACGCCACCTATTTAAGAATTTGGGTTTAATGGGTCCCACCAATAAGAATTCAATGGGTGGATAAAAAAAAAAATGAGGGGTTAGTTAAAAGGATGATATGGGAGACAGGATAAATAGTATCCATACAAGACTAGATAAAAAGAAAAAGTGGGTGGATAAAAAAAAATGAGGGGTTAGTTAAAGGAATCTCTTTTCTAATAAAAATGAACGATACGAAAAAAAATTATATATCCTATAATAAAATGGATAATATTAAAAAACATTGTGAAAAGTGCGATGTTAACATCACCTATAAAAATTGGGCTAGACACCTAAAGTCTAAGAGCCATCTAAAAAACGACCCTGACCGAACTCTTAAACCTCGACAAAGAACCATTGAGAAAGGATTCAGAGTTAAAGATTTGAGAAATGAAGCGAAAGATTACAATTTAAAAGGTATTTATACAATGAAGAAAAATAATCTTATTACAGCTTTAAATGATATTAAAAATGTATACTTTAAGAAAAGTGATCTAGAAAAACTAACTGTTAAAGAACTACGCGAAATAGCTAAAGAAAAACATATTAAAATTAAAAAACCGAATAAAAAAATCAATATCATCGAACATCTAATGCACCCACAAGGGAATGCATTTAAAGTAAAAACAGCAAAAATGTTCAATTTCGACGATGACTTGATTAATGAAAACAAAGAAAAACGAAAATCTCCTTTTACTATTATAGAAACTAAATCTCGATTCATTAAAAAATTTAAAACTACAGAAATCGATTATACTATAAAATTATCTAATATCATACAAGTCGAAAAAGCTGTATTTGCTATGTTAAATTTGGCTAAAGAAAAATCTAATTTCCAAACCGGGGATAAAATTATGATCGTTGCCCAAAACCCCCATTTTCACCATGATATATCGAAAGATTTAAGTAGTAAATCAAATGTTTTATCTCGTATACAAGCTAAAGAATTTATCCAACACGTAAGCAACATTATTAGTTCCAACGAACGCGTTGACATAACAAATACTACGTTTCACATTAAAATCATTAATTTACCGAGGGGAGCAAAAGGCACCAAAATATTGAACTTAGCCAAAAGTAAACATACGAAACAATGTATTACTCAAATAAAAAATTCCGATAATCTGTGTTGTCCAAGAGCCATAATTACCGCGTTAACTTATCATACTAATAAAATTTTCGGTAGAAAACTTACAAAAAACGATATAAAAGTTTTAAGAATGGGCCGAAAAATTCAAACAAAATTAGCCACAGAACTTTGCGAAAAAATGGGTTCATACACCGAGGAAGGTTTCACATTGCAAGATATCAAAGTTGTTGAAGAATTATTAGACATTCAAGTTAAAGTTATCTGCGCCGAAAATTTCAATACCGTTATTTACGAAGGAGAAAAGAAAGATACTATAATTTATCTTTATAAAGACGGAAATCATTTTGACGTGATTAATAGTGTAGCAGCCTTTTACGCTTCATCTTATTACTGTAAAAAATGTGATACTCCTTATAATAGCAATAACAAACACGAATGCAAAATGACTAGAAATAAAAATGTCTGTACACTCTGTAAACAAATACAACACGATGAAAAAGATAAAAATAAAATATTCTGTAACGATTGTAACCGTTATTGTTATAATGATAATTGCTTTAAAAATCATAAAGAAGTTTGTAAAATAACCTATAAATGTTTAAACTGCGGGAAAATTTGCAAAAGAACCGACGAACATAGATGTGGTTCTGGAAAATGTCGAAACTGTCAAGAAATATTCGACGATATAGGTAATCATGAATGTTTTATGTTAGCAAGACGGTCAAAAGGTGGGTATTGTACTGGGCCTTGCGTTTGTAATAAGCAATCCAGTAAGAAACTCGAAAGTTGTACTTACACCGAAAAATACATAACATTTGATTACGAAGCAATGCAGGAAACCGGTGTTCACGTGCCGAATGTAATTGTTCAAAATTATTTCGATGGAACCAAAATGAATTTCAAAACTAACGAAGAATTTTGCAAGTGGCTAATTTCTAAAGAACACAAAGGATACACTGCCATAGCACATTATGCAAAAGGATATGATTCTCAGTTCATTTTGAAATACTGCGTCGAAAATACTCTGAAACCTTACACTATTTATAATGGAACTAAACTAATGTTATTAGAAATTAAAGGAATAATAAGAATAATCGATAGCTCTAACTTCGTTGCATCTCCGTTATCTGCTTTTCCAAAAACGTTCGGATTAACAGAACTCAAAAAAGGATATTTTCCCCATTATTTCAATACTCGAGATAATCAAAATTACGTTGGGCCAATTCCTGATACTAAATTTTATGGGCCTGATTCAATGAAACCCGAAGTAAGAAAAGCATTTTTGAAATGGCACGCTGAAAAAGTAAAGGAAAATTATATATTCGACTTTCAGAAAGAAATATTAGAATATTGTGAATCAGATGTCGATATTTTGCGAAGGGGTTGTATTGAATTTAGGAAGCAATTTTTAGACATAGCTAATATCGATCCTTTCCAATATTTAGCTATAGCGAGTGTTTGCATGGCCATTTTTCGGTCAATGCATCTCAAAGAAAATACTATCGCTGTGAATAAAGAAATTAGAAAAGAAACATTTAGTAAAGGTTCAATAGCTTGGCTTAGTAATTTTAAAAATGTACAACATGCTTTAAACGGTGGAGAAGTTACAATTTGTGGAGCAAAGGTTGATGGCTACGATAAAATAACAAATACCGTGTACCAGTATCATGGTTGTTTTTGGCATGGATGTCAAAAATGTTTCCACGAAGATACTATTAATAATGTAAACAATGAAACTATGGGCGATTTGTTAGAAAAAACTAATCAAAGGAGTAATCAAATAAAAAATGCCGGTTTTAAATTGATAGAAAAGTGGGAATGTATTTGGTTAAAATCGGAAGCTTATAAATCATCATTAAATAAAAATATAAGGGTTATTGAACCATTAAATCCTAGAGATGCGTTCTATGGCGGTAGAACCAATGCTAGTAAATTGAAAGTCGTAAATAAAAAATTAAGATATATCGATGTTTGTAGTTTGTATCCAACAGTTCAATATTTCGATTATTATCCCTTAGGTCATCCAACAAAAATTCATAAACCTGAGAAATATGATGAAAATTGGTACGGTTTAATCAAATGTAAAATATTACCTCCTAAAAAATTATATCACCCAGTTCTCCCGATCAAAAGAGATAAACTTCTATTTATTTTATGCGAAAAATGTTTTGAAGATAAATGTAATACTTGTTCACACGATGAAAATGAAAGAGCTCTGGTTGATACTTGGACTACAGATGAAGTAAATAAAGCTATTGAAAAAGGTTATAAGATTCAAGAAATTTACGAAGTATGGCATTTCAAAGAAAAAAGTAATGAATTGTTCAAAGAATATGTAAAAAAATTTATGAAAATAAAACTAGAGACTAGCCCGTGGGAAAGCGACTTTGAAACTATTGAAGAATATATAAAAAGCATTAAAGAAAGTCTCGATATAGATTTAGAAAAAGAAAGAATTCAACCAAATCCTGGACGAAGAGCAGTAGCAAAGATTTGTTTGAATTCTTTGTGGGGGAAGTTTGGACAAAGATTGAACATGTCACAATCTGAATACATTATAGATGTAAAAAGATGGTACGATATACTTTTAGATGACAGACTAGAAATTGGCTCATGCCATTTTCTGAATGACAATATCGTACAAATATCTTATAAATTTTTGAATCAATACATCGAAGATAGTTTTTCAACAAATGTTTTCGTTGCGGCTTTTACTACATCAAATGCAAGATTGAGACTATATGATATGCTTGATAAATTGGGAGATAATGTCGCGTATTATGATACTGATAGTATTGTTTACATTGATGATGGAAAAACTCTTGTAAAAACAGGTTGTATGTTAGGTGAGTGGACTGATGAATTGGGAAAAAATAATCACATCGTAGAATGGCTTAGTACTGGTCCAAAGAGTTACTCTTATATAACCAATCAAGGGAAAGAAACTATTAAAATTAAAGGATTTACTTTAAATTACCAAAACGGCAAATCATTAAATAGAGAAACTATGAACAAAGTTTTAACGAAAGAAATAAACAACGTTAAGCTTAAATTTAACATGATTACGCGAAATGTAAAAGATAAAACATTAGTAAACAAAGAAGTGGAAAAAGAGTTTAGATTTCTGTATGATAAACGAAATATAATTGAAAACAAAGAAACCGATATTATTGATACTTTACCTTGGGGATATTAAACGTAAACATTTAAGAAGCTCTTTATATCAATATCGGTTTTTATCCCGAGGAATTACAACTTACGAAATTTTAAATTTTTTTATAATAAATATGTTCTGTTTGAACCTTTCATTGTGTATCGATAAGATATTCGTAATTATAATATTTTTAATAGCTCTAGTTTTCATCTACATTATAAATGAAACTGGAATCAATCACAGAATTATCGGAGCTTCAGAGCAGAGTTTAAAAGTATTCTAGATAAATATGTGTAAAAATAGGTTTTAAGTCAGTTTTTATAGGGATTCCCTATAAAAAACACAATGTATAATTATTGTAAGTCTAAGTTTTGGAAAAGGTGAGGGTATCTACCATAAGCCCACCTTTTTTTTTTTGTCTTGGAAAACAACTTAGTATAATATTATTGTTTTAGTGGAAATTTTCCCTTAAAACGATTTTTTCTTAAAATTATAGGTGTACCTCTAATAAACAAACTTGATGTTATGCATGTCTTTTCCATTTTTCGATTTAACCATTCCATAGTACACTAAACAAACACCGTGCTTAACTAGAGCTTTGAGTTCGGATTTTTCAAAAGTGAGTGCATATCTTTCAGGTAAAAATACTCTGAATTCTCCCAGATTAGCTATTATAGACTCTGAATTTTCCTGGGAGTATTTCGTTTTCACGAACTCAAAACTTATAACCTTGTACGGTTTTCCACGTTCCAACTCAGAGAGTTTATTCGTGGAGCTTTCAAAATTAACCTTTTTTAATAACTGTTCCTTATTCATTTTTATTAGAAAAGAGATTCTTTTAACTTACCCCCCCAAATGAAAAAGTCACTGGTTTTGATGTTTTGTGTTAGAAAAGTTTTACCAGGGATTTAAGTGGAAATAAAAACATCAGAGATTCAAGTGGAAATAAAAGCATCAGAGATTCAAGTGAAAATAAAAAACATCAGAGATTCAAGTGGAAATAAAAAACATCAGAGATTCAAGTGAAAATAAAAAACATCAGAGATTCAAGTGGAAATAAAAAACATCAGAGATTCAAGTGGAAATAAAAAACATCAGAGATTCAAGTGAAAATAAAAAACATCAGAGATTCAAGTGAAAATAAAAAACATCAGAGATTCAAGTGAAAATAAAAAACATCAGAGAGTCAAGTGAAAGTGTGCTCAAGGTGCCCTCTTACTACTTATACGTGTTATAAAAATAGGTTTTTTGTGTTTTTTAAAATGAGCTTTCGAGGTGTCGTTCTCCATGCTTTTTTTTAGGACGGGAAGACCGAATATGAAGTCAATTTTGATCAAAGAGTGGAAAACTGAGGTTCTAACGAAGTTTCAGCATTAAATTTACGTTAAATTTTGGTCTAAAATCGTCGCTCTTCCGCACATAGTTTGGGCCCCCATCCGGGAACAAATTTGGGCCCTAGTTGTGCTCCGAAGCTCGGCAGCCCGATTGGAATACGCCCAGGGGTGTCACGAGAGAAAAATGTGTGTAAAAATAGCGTTTTTCGTGATTTTTCGAGGGATTGTCCAGGTCTTAGTGAACTTGAGCTTCTGACGTATCGTTTTCTATGTTTTTTAGGGCGATAAGACCGAATATGAAGTTGATTTTGACCAAGGAGTGAAGAACTGAGGTTGTAACGAATTTTAAGGCCTCAAAATTGATTTTTTTTTTAGTCAAAAATCTGGGAAATTGTCTGAAATCACCATAAATTTTATAATAACACTAGATGTAGTATTATCAGGTGGATCAAGGAAATTAAACGGCACTATCACAGATAAGAAAGAAAAACGGAGTTATCGAAAAAATAGTCTATTTCCACTAATACAACGAAAAACGCAAAAAACACTATACCGGTTTCGGTGATCAAACCATCGTCAGTATCACACAGTAACACACAGTGATCAAACCATCGTGTGTTACTGACGATGGTTTGATCACCGAAACCGGTATAACAGTGTTTTTTGCGTTGTTCGTGTATTAGTGGAAATAGACTATTTTTTCGATAACTCCGTTTTTCTTTGAAATGGGTTTCCACGATTTCGTCGCGAGTGATTTAGTTCGTATCACAGATAATCTGTAGATAAAATAAAAGAGACTAACTCGTGTTTTTGGGGTGCCAAAATTGGTGGAAACCACCAAACATAACTATTTCAATTATTGCGCATGGAAGGGAAAATTAATGAACAGCAACCAATGTCCAACAGAATAATAAACCCAAGTGACAAGGACTTTGTAGCGGTTTTTTTCTGAATTTTCGGAGTCCATCCGAAGCATTCTATGATGCTGCCATAAAATTTGCCCTACAGCGCAGGGTGTGCAGGTGTCAAGCTCAATTGAGAGCGTACATCACTGATCCCTCGGCCAGATTGGCGCTGTAGCGCAGTGCTCTAAGCGACGGACTGGAACGCCAAAGTTCCCGACATTGAAACCGAACCGGGACTGAACATTTTTTATTCCACGTCAACAATTTCGCTTCAGGGAATGGGAAATCATTTGTGTTTCTTTTTGTCACTGATTATTAATAATTTCTGTTTCGCACTGATAGAATTATTTTAGCAACATGTAACACGTGATTTAGGTAGGTACCTAGTAACGAGTAAGGGGTTAGGTACTAAGCTACGGAGGGTCTGCGATCTACATTATACAGAAGGGTTATCTATACAGACAGCTGTGACCTGTAAAATTACGGTTAACTACACAGAGAGCTGTGATCTGTAACTGAATGGGTGGGGTGGGGAGGTTCTATACAAAATAATAAACCGTTGTGTAGGCATTTGCAGCGTTTTTTGAATCTAAGCACCTTGAAACGGAAAAGAACAAAATTTCGAGAGGGTGTTCAGAAACTTTTTGCTGAGCGAATAGTAGGCGCAGCAGTATTCAAAGAATGATAAACCAAAATGTACAGATTCCCGAAGGATTTAGCAGATGAACTCCAGCTTGAGTGCAATCAAACTCGTGACTCATCCTCCAGACTCAGGGTCGGCGCCCTCCTCGCTGTCCTTGAGACGGATCACAGCCAATTCAAAGGTGATTCGCACATGAATTGCTCCAAGTAGCTACCTACCTCGCCAAAAGCATCCCTATACGATGTGTTTTTGGCAAATTTGATTGCATATGAATAAAATATTTAGTAAAGATAAGAAGTAAGTACTAAAGATTGTTGTTTCGAAATATTTTCATTTTTGGTTTATTATTTTCAATAATGAACCATTGGAATCGAGCATGGAAAAAAAAATTCTTACCCCCCCTCAAAATTTGATGGTTTACGTTTCAAGGTATGTAGAATCCAAAACTGCAATAAAAATATTTCTGTCTGTCCGCCGTACGCCGTACGGGCCACTTTTCTTAGTTACCATGAAAAAAAATTGATGAAATTCGGGTTATAGGTTCCGTTCAGCGTCTAGTTGGTCCTCGAAGCTCGACGTTACTGTGAGTCATCTCTAAGGGGTTCAAAATAGGGGTTGAAATTTTCAAAACGCCTATACCATTTTTTTACGTAAATATTTTTACGGTTTTAAATAGTTCTTGAACTGGCGAGTTTTTTAAGACCATCCGGAGCATCGTACGTCCAGCCGTTCGTTCACAGTAAGGCCCCGAAGTTTGCACCGTCAGGCATTTTCGACTCCAGTGTGAATGAAATTGTATACAATTCAAACCAAATCTCGTAACCAGAGACGCGCCCACCATAGGAAATTTGGCGGAGATAAAATCATTGGTAGGGATCACCTGATTATATTGGCGGAGTATGAAGTCGAGTTGGTTGTTCTGTGATATTATTTAATTTGAAAAATGCCCTCTTTTGGAGTTTGTTGGTAGGTAGTGAAACTTGAACAAACGTTGAAGTATTATTGATGGGTAAATTATTACTACGGTAAATCATTACTCAACGGTAAATTATTACACAACGGTTCATTATACCATCTACGTAGAAGGGGCTGGAGTTTGTTGGTAGGTACTTTTGCAACTTTTTTCACTCCTCATCAACAATTTCTTTTCAGAACCTCATTACGTGTGTTTCTGTTTGTTAGGTACTGTTTGTCATCGGCAGAATTATTTTAGCAACATTTAACTCGTGATTTAGGTAGGTACCTAGTAACGAGTACGGGGTTAGGTACTAACCTACGGAGGGTCTGCGATCTACATAATATGTATACATAATATTATGTATAATAATAATAATATGTATATGTGTACATATCATATTATTATAGACGGGTTATCTATACATAGAGCTGTGATCTGTAACAGAAGGGTATTCTATACAAAATAATAAACCGTTGTGCAGGGATTTGCAGCGTTTTTCAACCTAGGTTATCACGTGTCTAGGTGCCTAGGCTATAATGTACCGCACCTACATTATATGAAGTGCTGAGATTTAGAACTTGATTTCACAAGCGAATTGATTTCTTGATTTCACAAGCCTACTTACACGATTAACAGTATTCTAATGTATTCCTTGGGTTCTACGAGACATTCTATAAACACGAGTTTGTATATGGGATTTACAGCAACTGTCAACTTGAATCCAGAAAATCTAGGGCCTTAAATGCGTTTGGTAATGATACAGAGAAGATGCTACCTAACTGGTCAAGTTGTCGCTCAGTAGGTTCTATTGCTAAAATCCAAAATGTTGTGACTTACGATAAGAAGTATGTAATCAGTATTAGAAGTGTATTTAGGGAGTACTATAATAGCATTATTCAATTATGTAGGCAGCATTACTCAGGGAGCTGAGCCGGTGCTTTTGGTGTAGGTACAGGTGAATGTGTGTGGTAGTCGTAGTAAATCCACGCAATGGTTATAAGAGGGAACTTACTTTCCAAGTTCCGAGTCCCAAAATTGGAATCTCCTTTCCGTTGTTCAATTTCACGTTGGGAACAGGCATTGTAGGTGAGGTGACGAGTCGACGAAGACCTTCAATTGATGGAGTCTCTGAACTACACTGAATGATGATCGCGTGCCGGCCGGTTTTATAAAATAGGTACGTCCAAGGCCAAATAGATTATGATAACGCAGTGGTGGTGGTGGTGGTGGTGGTGGGCGATTCAGAGACCGAGGTGTGCGCGTTTGAACCGATCACAGCGAACCTATCGGATCTCGGAACTATCAAACTCTCGAACTTGTCGAATCGATACGACAATCGAAACAATCGATAGCATCGAAGTCACCACCGTCCAAGTGACCACTCTCGGGTGTTCGAATTCATTTCACGTTACTTTGAAAAATGTTTTGTTAGAGAGCTCAACAGGGAAACTGAATTATAATATATAAGGTTTGTTTACGAGCGAGTACCTACTATTGTACTACCGATTTCTTCACACGATTGATTGCATCGATCGATTCGACACCATCAGACTGTTCCGAAATCCGCTAGGTTCGCTGTGAACGGGATTCAATCCCGGCCTATGAGCTATAATATAGGTATAATAAATTATAGGTAAGCATATCCGGCTGCCTATTCGATGGGCTAAGCTCTATGTGAGGGAACAGCTCCCTTGATGATTGAGTCTTCTGCTAGAAACTAGGGAAGCACCAAAAGAAGGTAACACTCAGCAAGTTAGAAGTCAGTTGCAGATCAATCTTCCATTTATATCTCTGCTAGAGATGATGGCACTTGGCACTGCATCAATATATAGCATTTTCCTTTTTAATTAAACCTTTTACCAAATGAATTGAACCTTTTCCCAAATGAGTTAAACCTTTTGCCAAAATAATTATTCATCTTTTCCCCAAAATAATTAAACCTCTTTCCAATACAATTAAACTTTTTCCCAAAATAATTAAACCTTTTCCCGAAACAATTAAACATCTAGCAAAAAGGGATTGTAACAGAAATAAATTAACGACATAACAACCAGGCCTATTCACTAAAATAGACAGTGGAAAGAGATTATCTATTTTGAAAATCTCCCTCGAGAGATAGTCTCCCCTGGGAGACAGTCACTTCCAATGTCTCCCGGGTTCGTCTATTTTACTGAATACTAATAGCTCCAGAGACCTTGAGAAAGAGATATGGATCCTAATACACGAAAATGCCATAGTATACATGAAGTGCGAGATGTTCAATTCCTTAATAATGAACGCATTTCTTAGTAATACCTATTAAATGGGTAATTGGGTAGGTACCTACCTACCCCAATCCATACCTGGACGTTTTTACTCAC
The DNA here is from genome assembly GCA_954871275.1 of Leptopterna dolabrata. Taxonomy (NCBI): domain Eukaryota; kingdom Metazoa; phylum Arthropoda; class Insecta; order Hemiptera; family Miridae; genus Leptopterna; species Leptopterna dolabrata. The sequence goes on along the minus strand of OX940984.1, from coordinate 18,992,181 downwards.
GAATCGGATAAAAGTTTAAATGAAATTGAAAAAAGTCTCAATTATAAACAGAAAAAGTCGAATTAGGGGGCTTAATGCTTGTATTATATCTACACCTAATGAACGGCCACTCTTAGGTAGGTAGGTACCTGCCTCAACCCGTACTTGGACGTTTTTATGCATGAATCAATAATTATGTATATATTTTTAATTAAAATTGAAATAAAAAATTTAATCTTTATGAAATGAAAAACTTTATGAAATGAAAAAAATACATGATCAAAATTACCAATGTGGTTGCGGATGAAGGAGGATATTACACGATCACTGTGAAACAGGTTTCCAGTTTCCATGTTTTTTAGGGCGAGAAGACAGAATATGAAGTCGATTTTGACCGAAGAGTGAAGGTGGTTGTAACGAAGGTTCAGCTCCCAAAATTCATTTTTTATGAGTCAAAAACCTGGGAAATCGACTGAAATCATCATCAACTTGTATAATAACGCTAGAAAAAGTGCCAACAGGTGAATCAAGACAATTAAACGGCACTATCAGTGATAAAAGATAATTCGAAAAAAGGAGCTTAATGGTGTTTTTGGGGGCCATAATTGATGGAAACCATTAGAAATAGCTATAATGGTGTTTTGGAGGTCATAATTGATGGAAACCATTAGAAATAGCTATTTCAATTATTGCACATGAAAGACACAATAAATGAACAGCCAGCATTTCTAAAGGTATTCCAATAGAGTAAGAAACTTATGTGACAAGGACTTTGCAACGTTTTGGAATCTACGCACGTTGAAACGTAAAAGGAAAAATTTTGAGGGGGTGTTATAAAGATTTTTTGCTGAGCGAATACATACGAAACCAAAAACGGACAAATTGTGTAGAAGTACCAACGATCATTTGTCACTGTAAGATCAAGAGTTGTTATCTTATCACAGAGGTACTCACTGCTATGAAATTACACAAGTACCAGTGGAAGTGATACAGGCAGGTACCTACCTGCCACAAAACAAACAGCGGGATAGGTAAGACCCCTCCCCACTCGAGATTTCATGATTGAATGTACCTACATAGCTCAAAAAGAACCTTTATTTGCATTAATTTATTTCATTTGAAGAAAGATGGTTATTTTGGATTGTGTTGATAGGTGCCTACTTGAACAAATATTTTACAGTTGTGTAATAATTTGCCCATCAATAATAATACTTCAGCGGTTGTTCAAATTGCAAAAGTACCTATCAACAAAATCCAGCCCCTTCTTGGTAGATGAACCGTTGTGCAATAATTTACCGTTGTGTAATAATTTACAGTTGTATAATAATTTACCGTTGTGTACCTAATAATTTTCCATTGTGTAATAATTTACCCGTCAATAATACTTCAACGTTTGTTCAGGTTTCACAAGTACCTACCAAAAATCCAATAGCTCCATCATTTTTCAAATGAAATAATGAAATGATATCGCAGAACAACCAACTCGACTGATATCATTTCATTTGAAGAATGATGGTTACTTTAGATTTCATATCATTTCATTTGAAGAATGATGGTTACTTTAGATTTTGTTGGTAGGTAGGTATCCACGTTTGTAACTTGAACAAGGAACCTTATGCTTCCTGAATAACAAAAAATAATTAATTGTAGAATTCTTGAATCTACCGTATATTAGTTATGTAACTGTAACTCCCCGGCCGGCTCCAGTACTCGATTTAGGGCTTTCCTGGGGGGAGCACGATGGTAGGTATTGACCACACAAAACAGTGACCTAAGCAGAAGAGGCATCCATTCAGGTAAATAATAAACCGTTGTGTAATAATTTGCAGCGTTTTTTAAAAGATCAGAAACGCCCATCCCTAATTCCGTCAACTCTTCCAGGGTTTTGCACAGATAACCACCATAATTTTCACTTCCCTGCTGCCTTCCACGCTCCTAACTTTTGATCAGTGTGATCACTAGACTCCGTGTCGTGTCGGTCCTTCTTGGTTTGTTCGGACCGTTCTCATAAAAGTTCGTCCTCAAAAAGAGGGGATAGATCCATCCAGGACTGAGTCCAGAACTGTGTCTGTCCGAACGTGCCCTGATGATTTGTAGTGGATAACCTGAAGCATTGTAACCTTCCACAGAAGCTGAATGTAGAAGTGTGCATGTGCAGGATCAAGCCCTCAAGAAAATCCCGAACGTTTCTGGACTCTCTGCCAACTCTTGATCCAGGACCAGTTCTGGTGCCGCCCTATCGTACAAAAAGGGGCGTGGCTTGGATTGAACTGTCCGGAACGGTCCGGGACTGTCTGTCCGAACGAACCTCCTGACAACCACAACTCTACCACAGGCCCTGCTGCTGCAGCCCCTTTCATTTTCACTTTCCCCAGTACCCTGATCTGGTCGATGTTACCCAATCTAACGGTAAATTGTGTGACGCCTACCTTAAATGTAGAAACATTTTTGACCATTGTTATACAATTTGTTTTGTGACGGCAAATAAAAATCTCTCTCTCTCTCTCTCTCTCTCTCTCTCTACATTTGCTCAACTCAATAGGTCGGCTACTACCCCGTTGACAGGCTAAGGCCTACGTACGAAGGAAAGTGCGAACTGCGCATGTGCACGTTTGGGTTGGAACGACCTAACTTAGCTCGTCAACGTTGGATGCCACCAGTCTACGTAAACGACCTAGCACTAGGTCGTATGGGCCGTTTCCCGTACTAACCTTCCACCAAGGAAACCTCATCGCATGGACTGCCTTCTTCCATGGCATTTGTGATTATTTGTTTGTGTTGTGTACATGTGCCTGATACCGTGCGTCTTTTTTCTCTCGATTTTCGGTTTACCTATCTACACATCTATATTTTTTTGAAAATAGTATTAGGAAATATTTCTGTGATCCTTGAAGACTGGAAAATGTCAATAAATTGTACCTGGCTAATTTCTCTATGTCTATGGACAACAGTTTTTTGGCTAATAGTCTACCTATTAGCCACTAATTTTTGCCAAATAACTTTAATTGGCCAAACCTTTAGTTTTTTGGCTAATTTGTTTTGTGTCTATGGGCAACCCTACTTTATTTTCCATTTGAAAATAGTAATAGGAAATGTTTTTGTGATCCTTTAAGACTGGAAAATCTTAATTAATTTTACCTGGCTAGTCTATGAACAACCGTATAATTGTACTAGTGAAGATGAAAACTAAAAACGGCTTTTTAAACTGAAATCTTCAAGTAATGAGAACAGTTCAACGTTAACGTTAGCATCACCCATTGAATCAGCTTAGATCGTTCAACGACCTAACTTTCACGACCTTAGATCGTTCACGATCTAAGAGGTTAGCATCCGGGTTTTTCCCCTTAGATCGTTAGCCCAGAGATCCTTAGCCCATCAACGACCTAGTGGCCAAACTTTTGTGAAAACTCTCTATTACCAGTATGTACTTACCATTGGTTTTCACGCTAATAGTACGCACCTACCTACTGGAATAGTCCTCGTGTTCCAGCGATTCTTCTTTTATATTTGTTCAAGATTGGGTTTGTTCAAACCCCCATGCGCGACATGAAGAAATAACCTCTCCATGTCACAACGTTTAATACCAATCGATCTACTACATTCAAGTGTGGAATGACAGTTTCATATGGGTAGCCATTTTATTTCTGTTAATCACTTGCGACGTTATTTCAGTTCCCACAAAGAAGGAAAGGGGATACAGGTAAAGTCACGAATATTCAATAATATGAAATTTATTGCTTCATATTGATGAGGTGGTTCTTTCAGATGCTAAACCTAATAAAATTCCTGTATTATAATTTATCACACAGGCTTCAAATGCCTATGTTCTTGCTATACGAAATATCCTCCACTTTATAAATCATTCATCTCTATGCTTCACAGAAATCGACCGTCGATTCAATGAAGATTTAACATGATTTTGCATAATACTTAGCTGTACTGATGAACATACTGAACATCGTTAGAAGAAAACGTCAATCTGCCATACCCTTACCCAATACTGAAATAAATTGGACGACTTTAAGCAATTGATTTTTGGGAAAATCTCCAAAATCAAAGTTTTTGGAGATGCACCTATTACACCCATTTACACTTGTTTTGGGATCAGATATGCGAAAGTTGGTATCTAGGGGTTTTCCGATGCGCTCTTTCGGATTATTGAGCAACGAACTTCCAAAAATGACCTTTTTCGAGCTTACCTGGTTACTGCAAAACTCAGAATTAACAAAAATCTTATACGTAAACACAATTTTTGTCGCTTAACTTTTTTTAAAGCTCGAATATTAAATGTAAGATCCAGCCGATTTTACGCAAATAACAGATAAATGAAACAATGTGGGAATGGCAAAACGGGGGGGGGGGGGGGGCAATTTTGGCGCTTAAGGCTTTTTGCAAATTGAAGAGCAGCCGATTAGGCGCACGTCTCTTAACGAATGTTTAAATTACATTAAGCGAAATATTAAGATAACGTACATACAAAATCACCCCACATGGATAGATTTGGACGAGCTGGATGCAACAAAAACTCAATTTCAGAAAAACGTCGCTTAACTGGTTTTCGCATGAAGCCGTCCAATTTCAGTCGTACAAAAAAGATGATACTCGAGGGTATGTTCAGTGAATAATATTTAAGTATCAATTACGTAAAGCCATGTGATGGAATGTGATGCATACTAATAAATAAACACTGCAGTACAAACTTTCCCGTGCGCTTACAGAATGTAGTAACAAACGAAAATCAACAAAAGGTTCTTTGAGATCAATAATAAGGAACAAAGTACACAACCGCAGTTACTGCTTTTTCCTCTTGGATTTCAAAGTGGGGTCGGCAATCGAGAATTTCTTCTCGCAAGTGAATGAAACGGTGATGGCGTAGCGCGTTCCCTGCTCGACCCTCTCGACTCTGTGTAAATTCTCTTTGCCGGATGTGAACGCAGAAACTCTCCCTGGAAGGAAAACATTTCGCCTATCAATTTATTGATATGAACAATAATAGTTTTCAAACGAATCTAAAGCCCTGAAGGACCTCCAAAGAAAAGCAGATAACATTCGTACATAAAAACACGATACAACGAGTAATTCGAACATGATTATGAAGCACATTTACATAACAGAATAAAGACTATAGATTATGAGACCTGCACGTAGGTACCTGTGAGAAATGGAAAATATATTGAAGCCTTGCAATTTTCTCTGTATATAAATTAAAATATTGATACAAATGCTAACCCGCAACACATTACGGGCGGGCGGGATTTCCGCGATTCGAAGGGGCAATAAATCAAACGAGATCACGTCCACGAAGCTGATGGGACCCATTAAAATGGCATTACTATATTTTTTCAATCGAACGAACGGCCCAGCGATGAAAGTTTTTTATCCTTGGCATATCCTTAAACATCGTGAGTTCTGTGTTCTTTATTCGTCCTTTTATCCGAAATATTGCTGCCAGAGTTATTTATTTTTGTTCAAGCTTAGAAGCAATAATAGTGGAAACTGTAGCTCTCCTCAGTCATCGGAGCGAACACTTTTCTAATAGGTAGGATTGGAGACTCTGATATTATTATCATTCGAAGTTGCTATTGAAAAGTAAACAATAAAAGTTCACTCTACTCTCTAACAAGATCTGGTTTAGGTAGGAGGGATGTTGTAATAAGGATGACAATAACAAAACAGGGGTCCAAAAAAATTAGTTTCGAAGCGTTATCCAAAATACAAAAACGATCTATGAACCACTATATTCCTATGGAATATATAAGCGGTCATCAAAGAGAGTATACGTTGATCGAAAAAGACGAACTCGGTAACTGTGTCGCACAAAGAGGAGGATGCGTGTTGTAACCTAGTTTCGACGCCAACAGCAACACAATTACATACGAAGTGTATAAAACTTTACAAGGACCACCAAACAGTTTATTTTTTTACAGGTGACGCCGTCTCGGCGACGTTGTCGTTAGATCCAAAATATCAAGAACTGCGAGACCTCGGAGCTGAGGGAAACAAGTTCTCTGCGAACAGGATCATTAAACAAAATATCTCTCTCTCAGTCGAGAAAGGGATTTTATTTTACATTGGACGGCTTTCATTATTGCCAAAGATGTCGGAACTCGAGGGAAAAGTTCCATATATTTTTTCGTCTCGGGATCTCTGAGTTCAGAAAAAAGTTACTAGTGAAAAATAAACGTCATATCTGAAAAATATGCTGATAATATATTCTGAGTCGTTGGTCGAGAACCCGAGATAATTTCCCCCATTAACCGAATAATTCCGGTTTGTCCCTCTTTTCCTATCTCTCTCCCTCTGCGATGAAGTCGGAGCTGAGAGTGCCTTCAATCGACCATGTATACTAACCATCGACGCAGACAGATTGCGTTCTTGCAACTGACCCTTCTACATACGGATTGTATCCAATTCGAATGATACTTTATGGGTCATACCATATATTTCTTGCTATAGTGAATCCCCACAGAGCATCCATTTTAAGGCTGTGCTACATGGAATTCGTGCCCAATGGAGACATTACCGAGGCAATCCAAACATATGTATAATATATTAATACGATCCTGAGGTCAACAGCAGTATTCCGACCCACGTCCATTCCTGAATGGCTGACAAATACGTGTTTTACCAAAACATATGACAGTTTCATGTAGCAGAAACCTGTAATATAGTAATATATGAGATCAATAAATATTATAGCCACGTACCTTTCTTGGGTTCTACTATAGTCGACACGTTGCCAGGGTCATCAAAAATGAACCGACCTCCTTTAAAGTCCGAACCGTAATTCGTCAAGTACACCAGAGACGTGTAATGAAACGATTTGTAAGTATCCTGAAAGGTTAAGATTGAAAAAATAAATATATATCGTTGCCTGGAGACTAAACTGTGTACTTTAAATTGAAAACGATGCCAGAGCAGCTCGATCCAGCTGCTAGCGCCGTTTTCAATTTAAGTACACAAAAAATAATAATAACCACAGGTAATAAGAACCAAGGCCATAAAGATGATTGACGAAGAAAATATGGTTAGCATAGGTGATAATGTATGAATGTTATCTACTTTGTGGAGGTCTGTGCCTTGAAGCTCTCCATTAGGAAAACCACTTCCTATATTCCTGAAAGGTGCCTTAAGAGTCGGAGCATTGGTGATCAAGAACAAAATATTCATTTTCTTTCAATTAAAGTTCACAAGATTACACCCATTAGTAAGTCCCTGAACATTATGAGATCAACCGCGTAACGGTACGGTAAACTTTGAATGCCACTCACGAAAAATCGCTTTTCTACTAAGTTCTTCCCGTGTTCCCGTTTTTTCCTGTTCTACTCGACAGAATATATTTTTTTTAAATGTTGGCAATGATTCGGGCTTTTGTTACGTCCATGGAGTTTGGTTGATTGTTTTTAGTATCCATGTAGTGAGGAAGCTTAGTCGGAGTCTATGGTTTTGTAAACTGTGTTACCACTTAATATCAGTGTTCTAATTCAGAATTTGAAGATTGGATGAAATCCATGGATGTTAATGTAGTTGCGAATAGGAGGAAAAAAAGAGAGGACACTAAATAGTAAGGTGAGGAAAAACAGGACAAATACAGAGAAAAACGTGAAATTTTTAATTTAAAAAAAAAGGCTGATTCTCGGAGGACTACGAGCTCAACGAGCTTTAATATCAAACCCATCATGGGTTGATCAAACCCATTTGAAAAATGAGATAAAATCCAATCTAGATAATCCGACTGATATGGGACCGACAAGCTGTCGGATTATCGGAAATTCCGGACTACCGAGGGTTCCATTTAAACAATGGAAACAGGTCATAATAGGGCAAGAAAGCTGAAGTTCCATACCTACAAGTAACAGCAAATAAAAAATATTTATTCTATAAGTGAATATCATTAATCCTTCACACGAATATCATTAATATAGGCCCTATCACACAAATGTGAAGTAAATACCACAACACAGGAGAGTGCGTTAATGTACTATTGTATACTACAGTATTTTAAAGAAAAATATTTACTAAAAACTAAAGAAAAATATCTACTTGGGGCTAATCCTCCTCCCATTCCGCAAGCGAGCTTGTCGGATTACAGAACGCGTTGGACTATCGAGATTGGACTGTGTTCTGAAACTACGTTTCCTAATGGTTCGACTGGTGTACAAAAAAGTGAATGCTTAACGATTTCAAATGTCTAATCGCGAGTGGTGAAAACCGGAGCGACTGAATGCTCCGGGTACCGAACCCCTTCAAGCTACAATAGTCACACATTGTGAAAACCCCCACATAAAATATTCAACAAAATGTTCACTTTATGAATTAAATAACGTTGTGGGGAGATGGAACGGAACCTCAATAATTGTACCTCAAGTGCAAAGCTGTAGGTACCTATAAGTTGCGCAGTAGTAAAGAAGACCTTCAGTCACAAACTAAGAGCGTTATCCTGTTTAGAACGCGAAGAAGTATAAACATAGCAAGATAAAGACGGAGCACCACCTGAAGTCTTCAGGTTCGTTTGGACCATTCCGGGCAGTTCATAACAGCTCCAAGCCAAGCCCTTTTTGTGCGTTCCGACAGCGCCAGGACCGTTTGGTACTAATTCTAGCAGTCCTGGATTTTTCGAGGAGAGGAGGAGATGCACGCTCGATGCTTCTACCTTCAGCTTATGTGGAAGGTTACAATGCTTCAGGTTATCCGTTTGAATCATTAGTGCTCATTCGGACAGACACAGTTCTGGACTCAATCCTTGACAGTTCTATCCCCTCGTTTTCCAGGAGTTTCTATCAGAACAAACCATTCACAACAACAGAAACGCTGCGACCCAACGCAGAAACTCCACGACCCAATGAAGAAACACCGTCGCATATTGTACGCCGATTTGACTACCAGAAACTGTGAGTTGACTCCATTCATGTCATTCTACCCCTATCGTCAATAGTCGTGCATTAAAACAAACCCCCTTTAGTAAATTCCGGATTTATGATAGAATTGGCAATTTTACTTGGTTACAAATTCTCTTTTTTTTGCCAAATTCTGTTCAAACCACATAACGAGGTTTGTCGGAAAGTCTAGGCAGAAAACTAGTGTGAAATTTGAATTCCTGAATTCCCGTTAGAAATGACATAATATATATCAGGAAAACTGCCTGGTAGTTCAACTCAAAATCAAACTGAGGGTAGGTTCATGAAAGGTCACAGCAAAGGAAATTGAAACTGGCTTCAAAACTACCATTTTACAAGAGTTCCGAATATTTATTAAAAAAATAAAATAAAATAAAACAATACCTCAATACTGGAGAAATCAGACTCTAATCTGAAAATCAGCGATAAATCGGTCCATCACACCACCAAAGAATGCTCAAACTATACATCCTGATATTGGTAGGTAATATTAGGAGATCATACCTTGTCAACGTGAGGGTGCCAGTACTCATCGTGGGGTGTAACTGGCTTAGCTGCCGTTAGACGAGAAAAGAACGTTGGCTTAGTCAGGTAGAGTTTATCTGCCTGGAGTCTGAAATTCATCGCCACAGCCTCTTGGATCTTCCGCCTCACTCTTCTGGAAAATTATCAAATCCCTATTCTCAGGATCAGCTATCCCTAATAACATCGAATCTACGAGAACCAAAATATCTGATGCTGCATTTCAGGGGAAAAGAATCGAGTTTCTCACATATACACAGCGAAATCTTCCAGAGTGAATAGTTCAGACACGTTGAAAGATGAATATAAGTCGACGAAAACATCTCCTTTGGAAAGGGCGCCGCTATGGAGGTCCAGAATTGAGGCGCCGCCCGACCCTCCGCCCAAGCTGAGTCCTCTCTTGGCCAGGTCGAGGAGGAGATCGGCTTCTTCGGAAGTCACGACGTGGTCCATCACAACGCGGCCGCAGCTGCTTGGAACACAACCTGACGGAAAGTATTTCAAACAGGTATAGTTACTATACACGGTGTCCCACGAGACGTCCAACCCCCTCTAGGTATTTTCCTTGAACCGAGTTAGAGGAAATATCAAACAGTAACTCTCCATGATTTACGTAAATCTCAAATCAAAAATTCGAAGTTCTATTAAAAATTTTTTAAAGTTGAAATTTTGACACCGACTTTTTTTTTCTTCTTAACGCCGCGACACGTGGTGACACGTCCAAGTATGTCCCATGTAGCTGCTGGGCGAACCCCTCTCCACTCAAAGGGGCGCGGCAATGAGTAGCCAAGAGCGAAATTATCAGGACGAATTCTGATCCTCTCATTGGAGAACAGCTGATCAAGTCCGCGACGCTCGCAGGGCAGTCGGACGAAAAGCCCCAACCTGAAATGGCTGTTACTTTACTTCTTCTTTTTTCCAAATCATAGTTCCTATTTGAGAAAACAATGTTGGTGTCGACTTCTCAACATTTTTATGTAATTTCGCTTTTGGATTTGTTATTTAGGTAGGTACTCAAGTAAAAAAAATCATGAAGAGTTACCGTTTGAAATTTTTTTCTAAACCGCTTCCTAAGGAAAACAAGGAAGGGGGTGGGGTCTTTGGCTATGTAACATCATGAAAATCCTGACTGGGTCCGGACTAAATGTCTCGTAACACTCAGTAGCTGATTGGTTGATATCAGAATGGTTATGTGGAAAGTATCAAATTGTTGTACCAAACTACACAAAGCTACCATCACATTTCTGCAAGATATCGATTCAAAAAGTCATAAACAGGTACTGGTACAAAAGAAAAACCACTCGTGCAGCTTAAGAGCGAATTTTCAAATAAATATGCGTGCTATTGTGTAAAAAGGCGATATATCGCTAACCATACCTCTTTTCGTAAAACCATATCATTTTTTTTGTGATTTTAGCCACGTTTACCGATTTTTGACCCTTATATAGTCAAATAATATTATGACACTCTTTTTTTTTATTTTTTTAGAAAAATATTTTTATCATTGCAATAGTCCCTCCGTCACGACTCACCGTCCCACACAACGTCAGGTGAATCAACATTGATTTTAGCCTTTAATACCAATTTTTCACCCCAATAACCCAAATTTGACCCCTATTCTGTAGGTATGGAAAACGACTAAAATGGTATTTTTCTGTCTTTACCCTCCCTTCCATACCACTTTCAGTGATCTTATTTATATCAATTTTTCGCGATTTTAGCCGTTTTCACCGATTTCTGGCCCCCTAAAAACTGACATTTGACCCCCTTAGAATTTATGAAAATCGCTCATCTTCGAACTCATCCTTTTTTTTTGGCAATACGGGCATTTTGGCGAAATTTCGAATGTTTATCATGTACCCAAGGTCACATGCTGTTTGGGGTGACACATAAATAAATAAATAAATATATATATTTAAAGACATATAAATTTCTTGTTAAAATCGGGAGGAATTCAGGATGCTCTGAAATGTATTTGCCTGTCAAAAAAAAATGTCAAAAATAGTGTTCTCCACTCAAAATGTTGACCCATTGATATTTTCTTTGAAAATTCGCTTAATATACTCCTCCCCCCCCCCCCCCCCCCCCCACCCCGATAACTCTGAAAAAAGTAGTGAACGAAAGAACTTGTCTGAAGACTTCAAACGTACCTTTGAATTCAGACACTTCATCCAAATAATCCTGAGAACACTTGACGTCCTGCTTCCGATTATTTACGGAGTCCTTCACTTTGGCCAAATTGACGATTTTGTCTTGGTTTGAAGTGAAATAAACGACAATGAGAGTGCCGAGAACGATAACTATCCTTGTCCATACCCTCTGTTTCGGAAAAGTTGGCAAAGGTTCCGAAAATCTAGACCTATAATCGAAAAGCAACACTAATGCAAGGCATCGGAACGCTTAATGAAATTAGTTGGTAGTGATGGGGAACTATCGGGACTATCGATTGTATGCGACGGTGCTAGGTTTGTTCGCAGTGACCTTCTGACGGTTATCTGACCGTCAGAAAGGCGTTGGTCCGTTCACAGTGATTCTCTGACTCTTTTCTGACTGTATAGTATCCATGACTGGCTTTTCGCAGTGTTTTCCTTATTCAATGCCAGTTTTCTTAACGTCATTCCAGTACACAGAAGATAGGGTGGACGAGAAACTGGCAATGCCTTCTCGATTCTCAACCATTATCAAACTCAACCGATTCTCAAATGCTTATCAAGTATCAAGACGGTATTGGATCATGGAAGGTTTCTTACAGCTTTCTGGGAGTTAGCTAACCGTCAGAAAAAGCCAACGCAAACAAAGCTACTATTCCCCATCACTACAGGTGTAAAGTGAACTGGGATTCTGCAGAAAATGTTAGAAATGAGTAGTGAAGTACTTACTCCCGAATTTGATCTTCCTGAGCGTCGACTTGGGGTTCGGGTTTTTTGATTTTCGACTGATCTTTCGCCTGTCCTTTTCTTCGTTTGAGGGATGTGCTGCTGTTAGTCATTGTACCTGAAACCGGTCAATCAAGGGTGGTTAAGTTCATTTTAGCGAATTTTCAAAGAAAATGAATCTACTGCAATGAGTCCAAAATTTTCACGTTTTTGAATTTTTTTATAGGCAAATCCGTTTCAGAGCATCCTGAATTCATCCCGATTTTAACAAAAATTTAAATGTGTTTGCGTCATTCCAGACGATATCTGTCCTTGAGTACAAGATGTAAATTCCAGATTTCGCCAAAACGTTCGTACTGCCAAACAAAAAGATGAGTTCGAAGATGAGCAATTTTCAAAAATTCTAAGGGTCAAATTTGAGTTTTTCGGGGGTCAAAAATCGATAAAAACGGCTAAAATCGCGAACAAATTATATAAAATCACTGAAAGTGATATGGAAGGGTGAGTAAAGACAGAACAACATCATCTCAGTTGTTTTTCTTACAGAATAGGGGTCACATTTGGATTTTTGGGGTATTAAGGGCTAAAATCCATATCATCTTACAGAAAAGTTTACGATTACCAGTATTAAAGAGCATAAATTCTGCGTCAATTAATCATTCATCAGTTTGGTCAGAATCGATAGTAAAAATTAGGCAAATGTTTCCATTTTGATAGTCATCACTTCATCAGGATTCAAACCAGACTACGGCTAAGAAATAATAGTGACGCTTGCAAGTGAACTTCACATAGCAATGGCAACTGTTTCTGTACCCAGAATGACGTGGATGAGCTGGGTATATAGATATAGAAGTAAGTTGCTCAACATTTCACGTCTCAGAGCTAGTTGGGGTTCGGATGCTTCTGCCAGGAGCGGGTAATATGAGGGAGCTACGAAAATATAATAGGTCCGGTTCTGACAAACAGTCCTGGACCGTCCTGGACGTACACTGTCGGACAGACAGTCCAGGACGTTCGGGACTAATTCTATCAGTCCTAGATTTTTTCGAGGACTGCTGATCCTGCACAAGCGCACTTGATGCTTCTACCTTCGGCTTTTGTGTTGAACAATGCTTCAAGTTATCTGTTCGGAAATACCAGCGCGCCTTGGGACACAGTTCTGCTCTGCACGGTTCTATCCTCTCTTTTAAAGAACGCAGTTCCATCCGGGACTGTCTGTCCGAACAAACTAAACAGGTAACACTGAAGATAAGCAGGTATATTAGGGACCATCTAAAAAGGTTAGACGTACCTAATTCTATATTTTCAATTGCACAAGTGCGATCGTCACAGACTTGGAATTACAAAAAAGGGGTTAATATAAATAAGGGAAACTTTAGTATGTCAACACACCAACATTTGTGAGGAGTATTCGGCTACTTATTCAATTTGGAATCTAAAAGAATGGATTTCCAAGCAAGCAGTACAAGGTATATTCTTGTGCAGGCAGGTAATAGCTGAGTACCTACCTGCCTGCTTACCCCAGTTTTCACAATGGGCTGAGATCGTGAAATCTTCATTTATTTTTTGTAAAGAACATATCTGTTTTGGTATAATCATGTCGGTTTTTTAAAACCTGTAAATACGCCTATACTGAATAAATCAATCAATCGTTATCTCTCTCGGAATGGAGCTGGATGATTGAGACCTACTTGCCTAGAGACTTCAAGCTGTACCGCAGTTATAGTAAATAGTAATTTGCTAAATTTAGAGTTTCTAATTACTTAGATATAACACAAATAGTTTAGGTAAACGGAAAAAGCTTGGAAATATTACTTGGTGGTTGTAAAAGCTTCAGTTGATAAAATCCGTTTCCGAGTTGAATACCAAATAACCACTGTCTCACACTGCTTCTAAACTATTCCTAAGTTTGAAGAGCACTCGAAAGAAACCCATTAAAACTATAATAGAGTAAAATAATCAAAACTCCAACTTCAGTTATTCCAACGGAGCAAATTTAATAATGCTCAGTATTTACAAAAATCTAATCTTCTTCTTCTTCCTCTGTGATTTGTTGACCAGGCCGCAGCAATCAGGATGAAGAACTCCCATGGTGAAAAACGAAGATGTATGGATTCTATAGCCCTTTCCCCATGGATAAGTTTTATGGACGTGGTGAATGGAAGCGAATTTTTTTAAATCTTCCTCCACGAAGAAAAATCGTCGAGCACTCAATGACCAAGAACAACACTGTCATGCAGCTGATTTCGTGATATCAATATCTCTACGTTTGAGTTTGATTCATTTCATTTGTCACCCAGATTAATTCCTTTTTTGTTGAAAGATTATTGTACCTAATCCCTCTTTTATTTTGTCTTAGTTTCATTAGTAGTGCTTTAAAACGGACCTTCAGTAGGTGTTGCAGTCGTAGAACAGGAGAGGTTGGATAGCGTTTGCCGGTTGCGTGAAAAAAATGGGGCTGATAACGGATTTAGGCGATTTTCGGATATGAGTTGGTTTGACACCGCCGGGTTCGCCACTTTGGCGAAATCCGCTCTTAAAGAGGCTCAGAAAACTATCGATAAAGCGCTGGACATACAAGAAGATGATGCAGCCAAGAGCAAACAGAGTTCAGGTAAGAATAACCATTGGTATATGACAGGTACTAGGTTAGCTGGTTATCCTGTCAAGTGTCATTTTTTACTATCTTCATTTTTCTCTATAATAGCAGTGTTGTTGTGCATTAATATCAAGTTACCAGACAAATTCCTATCCGTCGGTTGTTCCCGTATTGTTTATTTAATGGTCGGACGACAACGAGAGTCTTCAAAAAGGCTCAAACATTTTCGAGTTTTATTGATCGTCTTGATGACGTTTCTTTTTTTCTCACTAGAATCATGTAAAGTCACTTTGTTCTCACCGACAAGACCCAAACGCTGTTATTTTTTCATTTTTATACTTGTCGGTGAATGTAATTTAGTAGATGAGTATGCTTAACTATGCACTAAATCCACCCGACTAATCAGAAAATTACTATGTTGGTGGAACATGATGATGATACATTGCTAAAAATTTTCCTATAATAGGTACATCTGTACTATAACTGAGTAATTCTGACAGGTTCATGCTTTAACGGTTGGACGGATTTTAGTGCAGTTTTTTTGCGCAATTGAAGGAACTGCCCAGGGAAGGTTTGTGGCTGTTCGTTTCACCTCCTGAATTCCTCATTATTCGTCAAATTGGCCATCCCTTGCGATGTCGGGGTTAATCTGTTTATGTTGTGAAGCGTTTACGCTGTTAGCACTAGCACTCTATTAATATTGTTAGCAACGTACTGAATTTTATTTAGTTAGATTTTAGTTCGTTATTGAAGGTTTTCCCCCAAATTAATTTAATCTAGCTTGATTTCTTCGCCCGAAGGGCGGGTAATTTTCTCGTGAATTAATATACCTATCAACATATAATATAATGCTACAGTTTCAAGATCCATTCTATCAGTTAACTCTTCATTCTTCAATTCACTCATTACTTGACCAAAACATTTGATTGAATGGGTCGAAAATTATTGTACATCGTTATTCCTGTACTGGAGGACCTAGAGTACCTGTTATTAATGAATCTATTATAGGTAAATGCCTAGCAGTGTACCATCATCATTTTCCGCTAGCATCGTAGTTTATCGTATTTTCTAATTATTCATGTGGATTTAGTGCATAGTTACCTGTTACAGGTAATTCAGGAGGTGAAAAGAATAGCCGTCAACCTTCTCTGGGCTGTTTCACTCATTTTGCAAAAAAAAAGAGAAGCGCACTAAAATCCGCCCAACTCTTAAACCGTGAACCTGTTAGATTATATTACAATTTCATTATATTATTATACAATTATATTACAAGTTCAGAAAATAACTGGGAGGTTTTTGTCTCGTCTGGCTTAACCCCTTCAGAGAACTCCATTATTTTGATCGCATTTTTCGGTTAGTAGGTAACAATTGTTTTCAGCGATTTTCAATTTTTTAAAATTTATTTATTTTTATAAGTAAGAGTATCGTTAGTATCTTAGCCGCACATTTCTGAATCGGTAGATCCCGACCACCTACTCAATCTGTTACCGCGAGCGTCTGTAGCCGGAAAAAAGTCTCGGTGGAGGATGTCGGATATAATTTCGGAAGAAAAAATCAGATTTTAAGAAAATTTAATTATTTTATTTTATTAAACGTTAATAAATGTGTTAAAGTTTCCTACAGTTTCAAGTTCCGTAAATCTAGTATACCGTAATGGCCACCTACTAAATTCACATATCGTGTTCAGTATATCGTTCTCATCTAGCACACTCACAAGATCAGCTAAATTAAAAGATATAGAGTGCTTTTGAAAAAACGATTTAAGGAAATTTCATGGTGAAATGGTGAAAATTAACGTTTCGTATTTCGAGATCCATAGATCCAGTATACCAAACTCACATATTATTGTGTTCAGTACCTGTATCAGTGCTGTGCAGCACACGAAATTTGGCTCAATTTAAACCATACTTTTTGAGAAAATTCGAATTTAAGAAAATTTCTTGGTGAAAATTACCGTTGTCTACGATGTATATATCTCAGTGGCCATCACATATCGTGTTCAGTATATCATTCTCACGTAGCACACGAAGTTTGACTCATTTAGAAGATATCATTCTTTTAAATCTGCCTAGGGAAATTTTAAGGTGAAAATTAAGGTTTATCTTATTTTGAGATCCAGTATATCGCAATGGCCATCCACTAAACTCACATATTATGTTCAGTATAAATATCAGTATTGTGTAGTACACGAAATTTGGCTTAATTAAAAGATAATTATATTTTTTGAGAAATATCTGATGAAAATTTCGAAGTGAAAATGACCGTTTTCTACCATTTCGAGATACATAAATTCAATATAATCGCAATGGCCAACCACCGTCATATACCGTTCTCATGTAGCACACGAAATTTTACTTAATTGAAAGGTTACCACTTTATCAGACAATTATGTTGGAAATTTCAAGGTGAAAGTTAACCTTTATCCTATTTTGAGATCCAGTATATCGATAAGGCCATACTGTGTTGAGTATATCAGTACTATGTGGTACTGGTAAGACTCAATTAAAAAATATACTTCTATTTTGAGAAAATTTCATGGTGAAAATTGCCGTTTTCTACGGTGCCTATATATCTCAGTGGCCACCCACCAAATTCACATATCGTGTTCAGTACATCATTCTCATGGAGCACACGATATTTGACTCTTATTTGGGAAAAAAACTCTTATTTTAAGGAAATTTCAAGGTGAAAATTAACGTTTATCCTAGTTTGAGATCCATATATATCCAGTATATCGCAATGGCACCCACCAAACACTTTGTGTTTAGGATATCAGTACTATACACGAAATTAGACTCAATTACAGATAATTATTATTTTTGAGAAATATCTATTTGAAGAAAATGTCGAATTGAAAATGACCGTTTTCTACCATTTCGAGATATATACAATATATCGCAGTGGCCACCCACCAAATTCACGTGTGATCAGTATACCATTCTCATGTCGCTCACGAAATTTGACTCAGTTAAAGGTCTGCATATCGAGAAAATTCTATTTCGCAATTTCAAGGTGAAAATAAACAGGCCAGTATATCGCCATGGCCATATTGTGTTCAGTATATCAGTACTATGTAGTACTCGACATTTGTCTCAGTTAAAAACTATACTTTTGAGAATATTTCATTGTGAAAATTCGTGTACTACATACTTCGAATGAACTGAGGTTATTCATAATCATTATTCCCAACAAACCTTACCGACGTCCTTCACCGGCTACCAACACGGGCTTAACGTTTGAGTTGGTCGGGATGTAGCCATTCAGTAAAGTGTCGCTGTAATCTGTTGCCGATTTCACGCTGGTATTTATCTGTATGATGCTTAATCAGTGATGAATGTTGTAGTGAATGCGTAGGTGACGCGCATTCACCACGAGAGGCGTTAAGGTAGTTTGTGCCCAGTTTGATTATAGTGTGAGAACTACAACCATGCCCGGGATATTTTTGGATGTGTGCCTGGTTTGATTATAGTGCAATGCTACCACCATGCCCAGGATCTTTTCGGGAGCGTTGCCTGGTTTGGTAATAGTGCAAGACTACCCCACCATGCCCAGGGTCTTTTTGGATATGTGCCTGGTTTGGTTATAGCGCAAGGCTACCACCATGCCCAGGATCTTTTCAGGAGCGTTGCCTGGTTTGGTTATAGTGCTAGACTACCACCATGCCCAGGATCTTTTAGTTTGAGGAGAGAGATGAGGAGTGAGGAGAGAGAGAGTAGTCTTCGACTACAGGAGAACGTAGAAAGGCGAAGGAGGCGAGTATTTATAGCCCTTAGGGCTATCTCCCTCCATTCTCCAGCTAGTGGAGGATGGTGGGGATCCCCACTGGGTTCCTCGGTTCTCCTGCGTCTTCCGTCCCCACTTCTATGTTTATTGGCGAGATCTTAATTTCACAGGGAGTGGTTCTGGGAGGATACCACGACAAATGTAATTAAATGTTGTCGATTTTTTAGTCATGAACACAAACTAGGAAGAGCTATTCGTGATTAGTTGCAAATGGTTGAAATTAGGTGCTTATGAGCGTTTTGTTGTGGTTTTTGTAGTCACATCACCTTCAAACAGCTCTGATGTGAGTTTCTTCTCCGCTTGGGGCGTTGAGGGTACGAGCACCAGCTCTCAGAGCTCGCCGGGTGCTCTGCCTAAGGAACCATCCCCCAAGATGACCAACAGCGCTTCACTGTGGGGCTCTTTCACAGGCTCGTTCTTTGAGAATCAACAGGAAAAACCGTCTGCTGACCTTAGAAGTGAGTGCAGTACGATGCTTGTGGTGTGATGTAATATCGAACCGTATAATCTGTGTCGTCAAGTCCACATCAAAATTTTCCAGGCCCCGAATCCCTGTCGAAACAAGTGCTTGCGGAATCCGTTGCTGTTCAACCGAAGAAACCTTACCCGCCGCGCAGCCTCTCGTTGGATTTGAGCACGAGTCCCCGCCAGTCCAAACCCTCCGCGTCGCTCACCGCGGCCGGCGACTCACAACCCCTGGCCGAGTCGCCTTTGAGATCCTGCGACGACCCGGATGGAGAGAAGATCCGGGAGGAAATTAAGAATTTCCCTCAGTATGAAGTCGTTATGCGGAGGAAAGAACCCAAAAATGTCACTAACAGGTGCTTAACTATTGCCGTATTGAAATGTGTCAGAAGTTATCACTCACCATGTAGCTCATTACCCTCCTCACTCATCATTACTCATCCCCCTATTAGCCCAGTCAAATTAGGTCAGAAACGCTGCACATTCCTTGACACATGGGTTTATTATTCTATTGGACATACCTACAGAAATGTACGCTGTTCATTTATTGTTTCTTTCATATATGCAATAAGTGAAATAGCTATTTTTGATGGTTTCCATCAATTTTGGCCCCAAAAAAACCCGAATTAGGCTTCTATTTTTGACAAATTATCATTGATCATTGATAGTGCCATTTAATGTTCGCCTGTTATTACTTCCAGAGTTATTACACAAATTTACGGTGATTTCAGACATTTTCCCAGATTTTTGACTCTTAAAAATTTAATTACGAAGCTGAACCTTCGTTACAACCTCAATTCTACACTCTTAGTCGAAATCAACTTCATATTCGGTCTCTCGCCCTAAAAAACGTGGAAAACGATACCTCACAAGCTCATGTTCACTAAAACCTCGAAAACCCCTATTTTTACAGCCAATTTTCCCCTATAACACCCCTGGGTGTATTCCGGTCGGGCTGCCGAGCTTCGGAGCACAACTAGGACCCAAATGCGGACCAAACTGTGCGGGAGAACGACGATTCCGGAACAAAATGTAACTTAAATTAAAGGCTGAAACTTCGTTAGAACTCAATTTTCCACTCTTAGGTCAAAATCGTTTTCATATTCTGTCTTCTCGTCCTAAAAAACATGGAAAACTATACCTCACAAGCTCATGTTACTAAAACACCAAAAGCCCTCATTTGTACACCCATTTTTCACCCATAACACCCTTGGGTATATTCCGATCGGGCTGCAAAGTTTTGGGACACAACTAGGGCGTGTGTGTGTGCACGTGCGTGTGTTTTAGTGATGTAATAATTTATATACGATCGTGCGATCGATCGATCGAGGAAGCGATGTGCCATTAAACCTGTCAAAGGCCCTCATCTTGAACTTGTCCATTCCAGACTGTCGGTGATTTCTTCTGAGAGCGACCGCCGGTCGACTGACAGCTGTGAGGTCCTCGGATCGACGTCGACTCCCGACTCTGACCCCATCTCCATGTCGAACTCGTCCTCCGTCGCCAAGCTGAGGCAAAGCGGTTCCTTCGAGTCTGTGGAAGTCGTAACATCCTCCAGCTCTGTCGATGTTTTGGGTTCGAACTCCACGCCTACGTCACCAAGCGATCCAAAGTACGTTTCTCCTTACCACTCCTTCTTAATTTGTATTCATGCAAAACGTGCATCAAAGAGACACAGACCGAACAGTTCCGTTTTCCCACCCGCAAAACCATGTTTTTCAAAAAATCACTTTTTGATTCCAGAATTAGAATGTGTAATAAAAATAGTGAGCTGTTTTGACACCGAGCTTTTTGTTAAATGTTTCAAGGAAACGTTCAGAAAAAGTTATTTTATAAAAGTATGAAGTTTAGTCATACGAGGGAGGCAATGGATTTCGTAACTATCTGACCGATTTTGCAACTTTTCAGGAAAAGCGAAAAACGTGCCACAACTCAACCATTGATGCGGGTTATGCGATTCCTTTTGCATTTGACGCTTTTGGAAACACTGAATACCTAAGTGGGGGAAATTCAAACTAACTGAATTAATGGGGACCAGTAAATTTAAGATAGAAAAATGAATGTAGAAAGTTTTGGTACAAACTGATGAGAGTTTTGCTTTGAACCATTTGGTGGTCACTTCAACAAGAGGAATACAATGACCCGTGAAAGGAGCGTTTTGGAACAGACAGCAAAGGTTAAAAGCAAAATACACTGGGAAAGAGCTAGTTTAGCTCGATTCTGATGCCATTTTCGATGGATCGCGGGAAGAAGCTTCCAGAATCCACTGCCAACTCGATTTCCGTAAAAATGAACGTAGTTTTGGAATCCACTGCCTCACATAGAACTTAGATAATAGAACTTATATAATTATTTTGAAATGTGACAGATGATTATTTTGAAGAACTCGGAAGTGAAAACAAAGCTTCTGCTACCTTGGTAGACTCGTAAACAAAAAGAAGGAATATCAGAACAGAGGGAAAAAGAAATAGTAATAAGTTGGTAATAATAAAAGTACCGATATAAAAGGCAAAAAGAGAGAAACAATATACCTAATTAATTATAATTTCAGAAATAAAAGAACAAAGATGAAATTTATAATTCGTATAGTAAATTGATTAGTACAGTTTTGATGGTGTAACGAAGAATTGTAACTAATTTCTTGGTAGCCATGAGTTAGCATTTTCGTTTTTTACATGTTTGCACCCACATATATACAAGTTGAAAAAATAAAAGCTTCTACACCACGTTTTGCCACATACCCTACCACCCTGTTTCGATCCTATGCTGACTGCCCTAACAGGTTTTACATCCGTATTTTCCAATAGGATTTGAAAATATGCTTGCAATTTGGCTCTTGTAGGTACTTTGACAACTTAGGTATGATTTTCCTTTGTTCCAACTTAAGGCGTTCCAGTGATTCTGTGTCACCGATCGCAGAGAGCGACGGAGTAGAGGCCTTGAAGGAGGATGACGACGAAGTGTCAGTAGAAGACAGCTACACCTCTGCATCTGAAACCACCCTCACCATGACAGTTCTGGAGCATTCGAACATCATGCTCAAATCCACATCGTCAGTTGATACGTCTTTCAGTGAGGCCATGTCGCCTCGCGAAGTGAGTCAAATAATACAAGCAAACTGTTGAATGTTGTAGTAATACTACCCATGTTGTATTTAGAGCGGGCAGTGAGGGTGTTGGGTTTTATCAAGCGGAATACCAGGGAGTTCGAACGCCTACCTGCCTTGGTCACTGATTACTGTTCGCTGGTTCGTCCACTACTGGAATATGGCTGGTTTGGTCACCTTTTTATGTTGCTCACAAGCACCAAATAGCGACGGACAATGTTGGGCCAAACATTCTTGCATAGGCTCTTGAATGGATACATCGAGTGCCCCTTCCTGCTGTCCGGAACTGACCTGAAGATCTCTCATTTGCTCCCGGCCAATCACCTTTATTTCAGGTAGTCTTCGCCCACAGACTACCTGGCAAACTGCCCTGTCACCCGTCTAGCCCGAGGTGGAAATCTATTTGTGTCACTACACCTGGACCTGGGCAATAGGTCCCTGCACTCCTATTAATCCGTTGTATATTCTTTATGCCCCTGCACTCCTATTAATCCGTTGTATACTTTATGTCCCTGCACTCCTATTAATCCGTTGTATATTCTTTATGTCCCTGCACTCCTATTAATCCGTTGTACATTCTTTATGTCTCTGCACTCCTACTAATCCGTTGTACATTCTTTATGTCTCTGCACTCCTACTAATCCGTTCTACATTCTCTATGTCCCTGCACTCCTATTAATCCGTTGTATACTTTATGTCCCTGCACTCCTATTAATCCGTTGTATATTCTTTATGTCCCTGCACTCCTATCCGTTGTCACCCACTGCTTGCATCAGCAGTAGCAGCTCCCCTTAGTTTTCCCATCGTTTACTTTATTTTTCTCTTTTGTACGTCGATTTATATTCTTTTTATATTGTAATTAGGCTCTTCCTGTGTCTTACAAAATAAAGAATATAATTACCTTTGTTGCAGAGCCGGCAACAGTTGGGCGTCATTCCCACTCATGCACCGCCAGTTGCTGAACCAAGCCTTGTGCCATCCCTGTCTGCATCCAGTTCCACCATTTCCACTTCGTCATCCACGTTAGCTACCTCCACTACTGTTGTATCTCCCGACCCGCTCGAAAAAACCTCTGGGCATTCTGGAAGGAAAGAGAAACCTCTTGGAGTGCATATTGTCCCTGGAGGACCTCAACCTCACGATGTATTTACCATGTTATAATGCAGTTTCTGATGCATCAAGTTCTTTCGTTTTCCTTTTACGAGTTGATATATTTTTAAATATTATTTTAGCACTTTCTCATCCATTCTTGAATTGTATTCAACAGGTGGTTGTCACTGAAGCTCCCAAATTGAGTGTACCAAGTCCGCGTGTATCAGAGAGTTTGTCCGACCACGAAGCGGCGCAGACAGAAACGAGTAGCTGTGATGAAGGTGAATTTAATTGTTGCACACCTATGTTCCGCCATTTCTATATTCGGCAAGAGAAATTGTGTTTTTTCTTATCCTGTTTATCCACCAGGAACTATTATGGGAAGTAGTGACGAAGGTGTAAATCTTAGCGTCACCAGATCGCAAGTCAGTAATATGATTGCTGATGCGATGACGGAACCTCCAAACGTCGTCCGTGATCAGTCTCCTATCAGTTCAGAAAGGTAAGCCCCCTCCCCCTTCCCCATTGAGTAATGCAACCATTAATAAGTTATACATTAAATTAACATTTTATTGGGAAATACTTTAACAGGTCTGACTTGGTGAAGATTGGATCTAGCGAACACACATCAGGAGATGAACTCGAGACAGCCACTTCTTCCGATATTGAAATCATATCTAGGTAATTATTATTGATGCATTAGCATTGTACCTTGATTCACTAGTTAGCCCAGCCAACTATTAGATTAATCACGAAGGTCTTAGTTTTGTTGAACTTCGGATATAAAAAATAACACCTTTAGTTTTCCACACAGTTGAACTTTATTGCTAAGCTTTTCGCCTCAAGAGTGTCCCGAATTTTTTAAAATTTTATTTCAAATTTTATAGTTTTCTACTCAATTTTTGAACAGTTTGGTATATTATAATGCTTGATAGTTCCGAGTATGAAATGCCTCATATCCCAACGTTCGTTGAGATCACTTTACACAGGCGGAAAAATTCGGATATTAATTTATATTGAGTCAAAATACCAGAAAAACGCAGCGAAGTCCTTGTCACATGGGTTTATTATTCTATTGGACATACCTACAGAAATTTTCCTGTTCATTTATTGTTTCTTTCATGCGCAATAATTGAAATAGTCATTTTTGATGGTTTCCACCAATTTTGGCCCCCCAGAAACACGAATTAGGCTCTTTTTTTTAAACAGATTATCTGTGATCAGTGATAGTGCCATTTAATTGTCGTGATCCACCTGCTAATACTACACCTAGTGTTATCATACAAATTTATGGTGATTTCACACAATTTCCCAGGATTTTGACTCATAAACAATCAATTTTGGGAGCTGAACCTTCGTTAAAACCTCAGTTCTTCACTCTTTGGTCAAAATCAACTTCATATTTGGTCTTCTCGCCCTAAAAAACATGGAAAACGATACATCACTCACACCTCATTCACTAAAACCTAAAAATCACCTCGAAAAAGCCTATTTTTACACACATTTTTCCCTCATGACACCCCTGGGTATATTCCGATCGGGCTGCCGAGCTTCGGAGCACAACTAGGACCCAAATTTGTTCCCAAATGGGGGCCCAAACTGTGCAGAAAATCGACGATTTTAGACCAAAATTTGACGTAGATTTAAGGCTGAAACTTCGTTAGAACCTCCATTTTCCACTCTTTGGTAAAAATCGACTTCATATTCGGTCTCATCGTCCTAAAAAACCTGGAAAACGATTCCTTGAAAGCTCATGTTAATAAAACACAAACACCTATTTTTATACCCATTTTTTACTCATAACATCCCTGAGTATTCCGATCGGGCTGCAAAGTTTCGGGATACAACTAGGGCCCAAATGGAGCCTTTGTGCGAAAGAACGAATTTTTTAGACCGAAAATGAAGCCGATATGTATGATACGGCGGACTGACATTGCATTTTCGGAATCTACGCACCTTGAAACGTAAAATGGGGTGTTACAAGAATTTTTGCTGAGCGAATACATAGGTGTATTATTCACAGAATAATAAACCGAAATTGATGTCTGGAAAACAATAAACAACAAACTGTAACCCTTGAAAAACCTTCCGTCGTTCCTCTTCTCATCGTATTTAGAAAACGAAGTTAACGCATGGTGATGCAGAAGCGTTGATTCAGAATCAACCGTTTTTCTTGAAACAAGATTTTCTTATTCTTATATCCCTTTTCTGGGGTAGGGATATAAGAATTCTTATATCCTTATATCCTGTATCTTATAAAGATCTTATATTCTTATATCATTTCTTTCTTTTTTGTAGTTGCTGATGCATTGCTAGACTCGGCACAATTTTGATTCTGAGAGTTTGTGGTTAGAAAAATTTCAGCTGCCAAAAATCCAAATTTTTATTTCATTGGGGGGAAAAACAATGTTTAAAATTTTAAAAAATCCATTTCTGTCAGTTGTCCCAAATGAGAAAAACAAAATTTAAAAAATCTTTGAATTCTTACTACTTATTAGTTATGGAGAAAAATTCCAACAACGGAAAAAAGTGCCTACCTAATTTTGGGTACCTACTCATAGTGACGCACTAAATGATCAGTTTTGATGTTATAGGTTTTGTTCATTAACTATCAATTTGATCAGTTTTAATGTTGTACTGAGTTTTAATCAAGGCGTTTGGAGAAAAAAAACACTGTTTTTCGGAATGACTCCCGTTGGCATCGCGAAGCCTTAAACAAAGGCGAAAAGCTTAGTAACAAGTGCAGATCTGTGGAAAAACTAAAGATGTAAATTTTTGTCAGTTGCGATTGTTTTCCACAAAAAAGGGGATACCCATGAAAGTGCTGTTTGTTTCGTTCAAGTTATTTTCCTATGATTTCTAACGCATTTGTTGTCCACTTAGTCCTACGCCAAACGGAAGCAGCACCGCTTCGCGCCAAAGTCCCACCAAATCCACGTCTACCCGAGGCTCTAATCTATGCAAAGCGCTGTCAGTCTCTGGAAAAGTCAAAGGGCACAAACGTGAACCGTCGGAAACGTCGAGTGGTGGTTCGGATGAGTGCCATGAAGTTGACAAACTTCTGAAGGTAGACGTGTAGTCAACTTCCCACATATAAACCAAGAATTTACAATAATTTACACTATTCAAACTGATATTTAAAACCTTACGTGCTGAACGTCGTAAGATTACAATCACAGATCTTTCTGGCCTTTTAAAACAAATGATTCACCGTTTTATTTCAGAAAATTTCCGAGATGACAGAAGTACTGGAAGCTAGGGAATCGAAGCTAATTGATCTAAGCAGGATCAACGCAGATCTTAACGATTCAGTAGCGACTTTGAAGCAGTGAGTCATACATAAATGTTTGCTTGCTTACTACCAGATCGTTCATGTTAGCTTGCATGCCTGGGCGCAACTCAGTAATTCACGTCATATTTCTTTATTGGTTATTTTAAGATTAGTGATTGTTACAGCCAAGTCGAACAGCAGAACGAAGCTCAGGAAATGAAAAACATGAGTGATGAGTTTACTCAACGTTTAGCTTCACTGGAGAAGAAATTTCAGCAAGCGATCAGAGAAAAGGATCAGCTGAAGAAACAGCTTGATGTAAGTTGATATCTGTCGCATTTACTCATAGCGGTTGAGAAAAAAGCAGTGGTTGAGGAGACATGGAAGGTAGTTGTTAGCTAATTGGATTGATTACCAGGCGGATGATTAATGTTGTGTGCTAATGTGTTATAGCAAGCTAAGTCCCTTGCTGCTGAAAGAGAACATGACGTGGACAAAGATCAACTCATCGTCGAACTGCGGAGCGAAGGAGAGAAGTTAAGTAAACAGCAACTCTTGCTGAACAACACCATAAAGAAATTGCGGGCTACGGAAAGAGAAAATAACAAGGCCATTACCTCACTAAAGTAAGAAACGCATTAAGAATTTATTGAATATCAGTCATCAGCAATGTTGTATGTTGTGTGAAATTCTGTACTGATTTTCTGCAGGGATCAGCTGGCTAATACCAATCAGGAGTTGGAGAGAAGCAAAAAAGCCATGTCTGCCAAAGAGGAGATGGAAAGGTCTCATATTGAAGCTGTACATAACTTGACGAAACAGGTGGCGAGTTTGGAAAAGGAGCTGGCGCAAGCTAAAACCAATGTATCCAGCTTGACATCCTCTGTTGTTTCAGTTCAAAAGTAAGATAGAGTTGCTGCTCAAGAGCAACGAATCCCAGTGCTTGGATGCGAAAATAACACATTTATATTTTGTTTTCAATTTTCCAGAGAAATGCAAGAGAAAGAAGAATCTTACAAGAAAACCGAAGAGAAAATCAAGGCTGAGCGTAATGATATTGAGACAAAAGTCAGAGCAGATTTTGCTATGGAGCTAGAAGCCACACAGCAGCAAGCTCTTTCATTTCAAGTAGCGTTGGAAGACCTCAGCAGGCAGTTGGTTACGGCTCAAAAACAATATTCCAAGTATGTATGGTGTTGGAGAACGGAGTGTAGTTAAGCAAATTTAATAGATTTCTTTATGTATTCTGTTTAATTTTGCAGAGCAGAAATGAGCTTGAGAAGGGAGGTGTCTGATATGAGGGCGAGAGCAGAAAGCGCGGAAAGGAAATTGGACGAAGCTTTGGAGAGCGCACGATTGGCTTCACAGCCGCTCACGACGCAGCTGCAAGCGCAGACTGTGGCCCACGAACAAGCTCAGTCTCAGTGGGAGAGACAGGAAGCTGTTCTCAACTCAACCATAGGTTAGTTATAGTCATTTTCCAGACGAATTGGAACGTAGTTTAACCCTGAGCGGAGCGAAAATTGCTCTGGCTGTCGTCTTCCAGGGTTTGCGGGTACCATCCGGTAATAAGCACGTCACTAAAGCTAATGACGTTCTTCTCAAATCGGATTTCAGCTCAGTTGGAAGCCCGAAATGAGTCGCTCGTGGCCAGCGAACGAAGTGTGAGGGAGCAGCATGAAGCTAGCAGTTCCAGGATTGCATCTCTCACCGACAAGGTTTCCGGTTTGATGCAACAAAACGAGAGCCTTCTGGAAGAGCTCAACTCAAACAGGGATAGCCTGGAAAAGCTCAAGGTCTTAAAGAACAGGTAGATCACAGTTGCGTTGTGTATTAATTACATGACATCTTGAGCTCTGTTAAATTAGTATCACTCACATGGCTCGTTATCATGTTTCAGCGAGCTGAAGAAATACCAAGGAGAAAAAGATCGACTGATAGCCGAATTGGATAATAAGAAACGGGAGTTGGCATCCTTAAAGGAAGTCCTCACAATAGAGAGAGCGGCTTTAGACGCTGAAAAGCGCAAAACACAAGCTCTTCAGGTCGGTGCACAATATACTACACAAATAGGCACCTATTTATTTTGTTCAGATTTTGCTTCCAAGTCTTCCAATAGGCAGTTCAGTAGAGGTATTCTATGATGCAGAAGGTTTTATTTTTCTAACTTTATATGGTTACAAACATGTTAAAAATGCTAACATGGGCGACCTCGGAAGAACTTCCGGCAGCCAAAAAACCTCGGAATTCCCGGCCTTTTTTCAGTTTTAGGCTTATAACATCTAGACGGTGCATCTTACAGAAAATGTCGCTGATATAAAAATCAAAGATCATTAAATTCTGCATCGAATAATAAAATTTGGTTCCATGGTTTGGTCTTAATCGACAATCGAAATTAGTCAAATTTTTCTTTCGATTTTGACTGGTGTTATCCGCGGTTTCACAGCCTGTGACTAAAAAGCGGTTATTCTAAATGAAACAAGTCATGTAACTAAAGTTGTAGAGCATCATATTCTGCGATCAGAGCACCCCTATTTTTATTAAAATATGTACCTGATTAGAAATGTCAAATTTTTAATTGATTAAAATTTTGAATAGAAATTTTTAATGAAAATAGGGGTGCTTTGAACGCAGAGTTTGATGCTCTGTAACTGTAGTTACCTATACAATGAAACCGCCGAACCATATTTAAGGAGGTTATTTGACGCAGAATTTAATGCTCTATTAGTTTGGGATGAGTGAACTTCAGTGTACGGATGCACCGGATGTTATAAGCCAAAAACTGTAAGAAGTGCAAAATGTTGCGTTTTCCGTTCCAAACTTATATTATCTACTCTTTTTAGGATGCTCAAAGTGGATTAAAATCATTTTCAGATGTCTGAGTTAATCGGAGCCAAGGCCTTTTTTTGTATAATTTGACTGGGGGGCTATAGTTATCCTTAGTATAAATAAAAATTACTGGGAACCGGATTGTAAGTATCAAAGCATAATAGAGTGAATATATTCAGTGAGCAATTTGCATGAGCTAAAAATTCTCATTTTGTTACCAGATTCTATTCAAGAACGGAAATTAACACTTATTGACCACATAATCAGATTTATGTCGGAAAGTATAGGTAGAAAACGAGTGTGAAATTTGAATTTCTGAGTTCCCGCTAGAAGTGGCGTATCAGGTAAATTGTCGAGTAGTTCAACTCAAATCAGGCTTAGAGCGCTAGTGCAACATTTTAAACGATTTACAGAGCCACAAGTATTTATGGATGGAACCGCAAATGTATAAATAAATTTAAAAAACATGTCCTCAAACCAAGGGGAGTTTCACGAAAGGTCACAGCGAAGGTTCTTGAAGGTTGCCATGAAGGTTTGCCATTCCTGATGTTGGGTTGTTGGCAGCATTGAGAACCTTCGCCTCTGAAGCTTAGCTCTGCCTGCTTGGGCCAACATCCAATCAGATGTCACTAGACCTCATACGTCATTTCTCGCGCATTTTTACTTTAAATAATCCTCATTTTAAAAAATACCGCTTATTTTTGAAAACGGGCTTCCAAGAACTCTGAATATTTTTTTCCAGCCAAAAGTTCTACAAAAATTCCCCATTCCCCATTATTGATTGTAACTTTTAGGCCGGTCCGATACTGAGCGATCAGGCGATGTTGAGGAAGGGATACGAGGCGACTGGGGTCCTTCATTAGAGGCGACTAACCAGGCGTAGTCGAGCAGTGCGGTTCTGTGGAAATGAAGTGCGAGGTTGAGGTGGTGGAGAAGGGACGAGGGGATGGGTAGCTGAGGTCGCTTGAACGCGACCAGTCCCATCCGAAAGGGATCCATCCCTTGGTATCGCCTGAAGTCCATAGCTCAAATACGCGTGCAGTGGAGGCCGTCCAAGTTACTTCACCGGGATCAGTCGCTCATGTACGGACGAATACGCGTAGTAGCTTGGTATCAGTTCCAGTGGGGGATCGGGGCCTTACAAAGCTCCATACATTTTTTTCGGTCAGTTTTTTAAAAATTTTCCTCAATATCTCAATTTCAGGAGCAGCTTCGAATTTCAAGGACGCAGGATGGAAATTCTCCTGTGCCTCAGCAACCCGTCAGCCCTCCACCTTCGCCTACCTTGAGCTTTGGGGGCGCCTCCTTTAGCGAGTCTCTGTCCAGCCAAATCTGGCCGAATGTGAGTAAAATTAGTTTAATTATTTCTATTAATCGTTGAAACGTTTCGTTCCAATTCTTTGGATTGGTGTACTAATTGGACATTCTTCGTTAATGCCTTTGACTTGTTCGCTGCCTCAACCGCAGAGCGTTTTTGGTGGAATTCAATGGCTATTAGGTGTTCAGGTTTTTGTGGCTATTAGGAATTCAATTATCTATGCAGAAGGGGTATCTACAACAATATACAACATTACAACCAAACAAAATTGACCGTTGTGTAATAATTTGTAGCGGTCTACCAGATGCAATAATTGGCCCAACACTTGTGTTTATCGCGATATGACGGTTATTCATTTTCTTTCTAGTTCAGCGACGATATGGAAACCAATTCCAACTCTGGAAGGTTCTACGATGGACTAAGGATCGGGAACAACTCCTCGTTCATTGAAACACTTCAGTCCCAATTGAAATTGAGGGAAGGTTAGTTGATCCGTCAACATTCGCTCATTTGATGCCTACCTTATACGAAAGTTTCACGTCAACATTCGCTCATTTGATGCCTACCTTATACGAAAGTTTCACAGCAATATGCCAAGCAGAGGTTGTGCTGAAGGATTCTGAAATACATGCTAAGAGACAGATGGTGTCAGAACAACTAGCGCTTAGCTGAATTCCAGAGATTTGTATTATTTTGTTGTATGCCAGTGAAAAATTTAAACCAATTCCTCCCCCCCCCCCCCCCCCCCATTTTCTTGGTGTTTTTAGAAGGCTGTTATTGTTCCAAGTCAATCGCACTACGCCACAGTGGGAAATTTCACCGGTTTTGTTTTATATTTTTAAGTAGATCTCGGCGAGAGCTTTCCGAAAAGGTGCTATATGAGGGGTATCCGATGGTCGAAAGTGGGCGAAAAACCAATGGAAAGAAAGCGAAATGACGTCATAGGTAAAGGCCCCCACCCCCGCCTCTGCCTTGGGGGGGGGGGGGGGCTCTCAGCGCCATCTACTTATCAGGGGCGGATCCAGAATTTTTTTCCGGAGGGGGTCACAGGGTAGAACAATATAAAAAATAACAAAAAATAACAAAATAACCAAACGAACAATACAAACCGAATTTTCAACCTTATGCCTAAACTCGTCCAATTTGTCTACTTACAAAATTAATTGTATTTATTTATAAAATTCATTGTTTATGTAAAAAATATTTTTCAATATCTATTAATTATTTAACTGATAAATGTATTTATTTTCAATTTTCTTCTAAAAAAGTGTCCTAATGTGTTTTCAAACAAATTGGCGCATTTTATGGCAGCGTAGCTAACTTCAGAGTTTGCAAATCAAAACATTGAAACCACAACAATCTATTGTTGATCTCAGTGAATTCAGTATCGTTTTTACTGAATTTGGCAGGAAAGAAAACGAGATCGAAACAAAAACAAAATAATAATTAACAAAAATAAAAAGAAATAAACAAGGTGTAATTTGACGGATACACCAAGGTAAATTTATTGACATAATTGTATATAAAGTAACATTGGTAGGACCAAGTGTACGATTATATTCGACTAATTTTGACATTTTTGATCGAATCTTTTTAGATTTTTATAGTTCTTTTTTGTTTTCAGTTTTTTTAACACTGTCTACCGTTTGTGTTTGGTTTGTTTCTGGTTTTTGATTTCACAAAAACTGGGTTCGTTTTCGTTTGGTTTTTTTTGTTTTCGGGTTTGTGAACAATTCGTTCAGCTCTGCTTTTTAAAATGCAGGCTGATTCTGGGGGGGGTCATGACCCCTGTGACCCCCCCCCCCCTTGGATCCGCGCCTGCTACTTATGACATTTCGTCTTCTTTCTATCCATTTGTTGCCCAAGGTACACGAAGTTTGAGATGAAAATTGCCGGGGGGGGGGGGGGGGGGGGTTTCAAGGGTGCTAAATCCGATTCTGAAATAAAAAATTCCTACACATGGAAATTCCCATTTATTTTATTAGTTTTTCAGTGACTGTTCCACGTGACACCCTCACGTTGATGAGATGGAACTGAATTCATACTAGAATTAAAAAGGGAAACTTTTTTTAAACATTGCTAAAAACTATGAAAAAAAAATTGTGTGCTTAACAGAAACTTTTGTCAGCTTCCTACCTCATGCTAAGTTTAGCAGCTTTGTATCTTTACTCATTGGGAAATGACTGCCTGTTGAATTTCAAGTGTTCCACCTGACACCCATCGGCGGTTGTTGTTAAATGAAGACAATTCGTTCTACGGTTCCAGGTGAAGTACAGAGGTTGCAGTGGGAGGTCGCGAGGTTAGAATCGGAACGGAACGCTTTACAGGACGAGGTGGCCACACTGTCGTCGCGCTTGGAGTTGCAGAATGAAGACGTCAAATCCCTCGCGTTACTGAAGACGCAGTACGACGCGCTTCTTCAGATGTACGGAGAGAAACTGGAGGAATCACAGGAGCTGAGGATGGATCTTCAAGACATGAAAGATATGTACAAAGCACAGGTGGGTTCAAGTCCTTCAACATTTCGACGTTCAAGAAACAGTATCACCTATCTACTGGACTAAGAATTTTACAGGGGGACGTTAAAACTGAAACAAATGATTCTACCAAGGCATAGAACCACCAAACGTGCCAAACACTTTGGTGGTGTGTACCACCAAAACACTGCCACAAACACACCTATCAAAACACCCACAACACACTACCACACCACTGTCAAAACCACACACAACCGTGTAGGTTGGCGGTATTTGAAGAAGATGAGCGGTATCAGTTTTTGAGCTATAACTCCCTATCTGCCTATCTGTTGATTTTTATGTGAACTATGAGGAACTATACAGTAGAACCTCGATTAACCGACACATTTTCTCGAGAAACTAGCTCTCGATTAACCGACGTTTTTTGCGATAATAGGTCCCGACTCGATTAACCGTCAACAGTCTCCGTCCGTATTTGTTTACCATAATGTTTACCGATCGGGCCAGTCTCTTGTCTGCATGGAGCAGTTGTTTTCTCAAACCACAGATTGTCCCTTTTTAAGGATGTAGGTACCTACTCGATATCCTTTTTTTAAATATGTGGCGTTTGAAGAAAAAAATAGGAGTATTACCTAGCGTTTTTTCCATCTATTTAATTTTTACTTTATTAATTTTTTATAATTGGTTTGGGAAATTTTTTAATTAGATTTGGAAAATCTTGAGAGGTTTCAATTTTTCTGATATTTAACTGTTATAATTTTTCGGATTTACAAAAATTAAATGTGGAGTTATGGCGGTAGATTCAACAGGTATGATGGTCTTCCTTGTCCAGGTGTAGCATCCTGTACATGAAATTCTGAATTTGGAGCCACTAAACACGAATAACGGACTGAAAAATCAAGTTCTTATGGAAATTTCCTTTTTGACTAGAGATTACTCAAATCCGTAATTTTCCAGTCCGTTCGTAGATCCGTAGTTGCCTTCAGAAGTCGTTAGAAATCGGAAAAATCCGTCAACTCTTCAAGGGGTTTTCATTCGCAGTAGCCGGTTGCTTATATTTTTGTTGTATCCGTTGTTCTGCTTGCAATTTGATTGATATGGGTTACCACTTATATTCGCGCACAAGATACACCACCCAAATCACCGAAGTAAAGGCAGACAGATGATGTATGATTAGGCATCAGTTCCCGAAGTTATCAGCTAACACCGTGCAGGTGCGTATAATACAGATCATTTCAACAAGAGTGTCATAATTAATGCTACAAGTCATCACCACACTGTTCCAGATCGAAGAGTTACTGAAGAAAAATGCGTCTGGCTCCGCCCCACCAACATGATGTGTGCTAATTTAAAACTCAAGCTGTGATAGAATCCAGACTGTCTTATCGTTTATTCATTCCGTTGATATCAACATTAGAACTGGCTCAAGATTCGTAGCGGTAATTCAGTCGATTACAACTTTACCAACATTTTATCTTATTCACTTCATTTCTTTACTTAGATACTTGCGATATTCCTATTGAATCTTATTTATTGATCTTTTCACCAACCGCAAACTTGAAACGGGAGTTGGGTTGAATTTTGTAAATAAGCAGTGTTATTTATCACCCTACTGCATTGTATAAATTTATAATTGTTGAGTGTATTTGTAAAATTATTGTAAAATAAACCATTTCACTATTTATCAAAATGGGCATTTATCGTGTATGAGAAAATCCAATTTTTCTGTCTCTGTATTGTTATTTGGAGTAAAATGGCGCGGTTAAAACGAAGAAAATAATATTACGTTTCTGGAGTGGAGAAGACCTGGATTCTCAGCCGTTTGAATAAAAGGCGGCATTCCGAAGGCTCTGGAGAAACCCTAGTTGACGTCATGTGAAAAGAACTCACCGGCAAGAGTGCCCTGTGATAGAAATGTAAAAACAAGAAATGTGAACCAAAACCAGACGATGGAGGATGGTGGGTGGACGTGGAAATTCAAACGAGTAAGAAAACCTAAAAAGAAGTCAATTACAACTCCAGCACTTTTTGGGATTTGTTCTGTGTGTTGTTTGGTTGGCTGTACAGGTTGGCCAATGACAGACTAGACCGCCGCAGTCTTCACCTGACCGTCACTTGGAGCGCTATATTCGTCCCTCGCATGTTACCCTTGTTTTCTTGTTCTGTTTACTGTATTGTATAAAAGAAAAATGCAACACACAGGGATGAATACTCCATGTTGTAGCTAATTACTTAAGTAGGTAGGTATATGAAGTAGACAAAATTAGAACAGGTGTTAGGTAAAAAACTGCAGGATAAAAATAGAAACAGTCTATTTCCACGTAAACTAACAAACTGTAAACCGGTTTCAGTTATTACACCATCATCAGTACACGATAGAAGATGGTGGCGTAACAACCGAAACCAGTCTACAGTTTGTTAGTTTACCTGGAAATAGACTATTTATATTTTTATCCTGTAGTTTTTTGCTATGGATTTCCACTACTCCGCCGCAAATGATTCAAGTTATAGGTGTTAGGTATTCAAAAAACTAGGTATTTAAAAAAAGGAGTTAGGTATTTTTTTGAAAAGGCGCTCGTTTCAATCAAACGAATGCTTGCAGTCAGCATTCCAATTGACAATCAGGTGAAGGCGGCGGCAGTGATGGGTACCCTCTAGTATGACTGACAACACCCTTTTGCTTGTCACTTTCCCGCCATAGGACAAATCTCAATATTTCAATGCATATTCTAAAATTATAGATACACTGTTTTTGCCCTACGATTGACCAGGTTTTAGAATCAACGTTAGGGTTGCTGTGTGCTCGCTTGACATCAACAGCTGGTTACCATCCAGCACCAGCTACCAGATCAAGTTTTGATGAGCATTACAGGTTTATTGGCATTTTCCGCCTTAATGCTGAGTAGTTTTTCACTACAAAAGTTGCTTGTTTCATTCTTTGGTTACGATTTTTTCCCCCTTCAGCCCTGTCCCTGTGATGTCATAGGACAAATCTCAATATTTCAACGCATTTTTTAAACTTATACACTGTTTTTTCCCTACGACTTGATTATTGGTTCTTTTAAGCCATTACCTTTTAGGGGGGACTATACAAATTCCCCACTGAATTTGAGATCCACATCACAATATTCATAGATCATTTCTGGTGGATAATGTGCCTACGTGTAACAGAGTGGGTAACATTATGTTTTACCTCGACTCTGCTCGGATGGGTCACTCTCCTAAATTGCTCTAATAAAATAATTTTTTTAAATTAGGTGCTATAATAGGAGAAGGGAAGATATTAAGTAGACAATGATCCTGCTCTGACTACACCTTGTATTGGGTAATTAAGGAATAAAACTCCAAGAAATTTGTTTTAGGGAAGAGAATAAAGGGGAAGCTAAACTCACGCAAGGGGGGGGGGGGGGGGTGGATTTATATATTTCTCGAAGGGTGACAGTTTCAAGAGATGACCTATTGGGCAACAGCAGAATTTTTAAAAGAATGAAATGGTTTAAATATCGAGTGATATAAATAAAAATGAGGGAGGTGTGATCTTACCTTGTTGAAGGCAGGAAACGGATTGATTGTTCTCCTTCCTATCATTGGGACGGGTGACACCGTTCCTGAGTAACAGTTCAGCGTGCTCATGCATTAGAAACTGTTACAAAAGGGATGGGAAGTAGTAGGTAATGAGTAAAATTCAATGAACTGGCGATCTACTTATATTTCATGAATTAACTAAAGATCACGCTGATACATCGAATGTTCACAGATTCACAATATTATTTTTCCAGGTAAATACATTTAAGAGACCTCTATGAAGCACGACAAGAAGTTGGCAGGTGTCAAATTAGTCAACTAGTTCCTCTCAAATTATCCAAACAGCTGACCTGAATCGCCGGCTTACTCGACCCGTTTAAACAATAATTGTTTATTCTGAACAAGATTACGCTGGTTATCGCATGATCTGGCTGGTGACAGTATCAGGGTTACCTGAGCTTACTACAAACACATTTGTCAATTAAGTTATCAGATTTGTGCATTGTCCGACCATTGATCCATTAGAAATCTCCGAGCAATTAATTATTAATACGGAAACGGTCAAGACATGGAATAACTAGAAACTGATCTATATACAGAAAGCTAGAACCGGTCATGTACAAAAACCACCAGTAAATTTACACAAACATTGAAGGACTCTTGAATCGGCCGCCTATGTAGGCGCTGTATCGATATATTCCATACAATAAGTGGTTTCAGCAAGCTTTGGGTTTTATTTTGAGAAATACACGTGTGTGGGAGGTGAAATCCAAGTTCAAGAGAGCATGAACAAAGAACAACAACATTGGGTGACGATAAGGTTGGTTTTTGCACGATAACACAGAATATAGTGCCACGTTCTATCAACACGAAGTCGATAATTTACGGAGCAAAAAATTTTGCTCGTTGCCATAGAATTTGAGCCCAATTTTACAACTTTAAGGAACATGACACAGACACTTGTTGAGATCGAAAATCGTTACTTTGCCACTTGTACTCACAATATAACAATATATGAACCAAGTTCACTCACTGCTTTTATAATATGGAACAGTGTGCCAATGCCCCACACTTTGTTGAGTACTGACGACAGTTGTTTTTGTAAGGCTTAATACATATAACGCAGAAGTACGGGTTCCTGTTTGTCAATTTGGACATTTTCGGATCGTAAGCAGGTGTAGTAATATAAGTAAACGCACTCTAATAGAATCTATTAATTTGCCATTAAACCTAATGTCAAAATGAAACGAAACATAAACCAACCGAATGATGGAAGAGAAAACACTTGACGCGATCCGAAAGAGTTCAACAGTCACCCGCGAAAATCTGGGTGGCCCTCTTAGACGATTCGCCTGCTTCAGAGGCTGGTGCCTGATCTCATAAAAATTCCATTTCGCGCTCAATCCCAACAAACTTCAGCTGCTCCGTAGGTCCATACCTGCAAATACATAAAATACGAATAAAATATTTTTATTCCGAAAATTAATTTATATGCAGGTGGTACAAGAGTAGTTACAAACAACATAAGGAAAGTAGTGTTCGCGCTCAATCGAACGCTGCCAGAAGCGTAGTCTCCATGTCCTCAATGTGAAGTACATGAAAATGAGAATATCAGAAACATGAGAATATCAGTGAAACTTCTCCTAACGGACACCTCTCTCTACAGCGGACATTTTCAGAACTCCGACTGAAACTGGGGATGTCAAAGAGATCGCTAAAGGTATGTTAAATGACTGGGAAAGAGGGAAAACAGTCTGTCATCTGAAAAAGTCGTTGTATGGGTTGAGGCAGCCAATGGTATAAAAAGCTCAACGAGCGATTAATTCAGTGTATAAGATAAATGATGGGAATAATACTGTATAAATGGTGGTGTACGTTGATGATCTCACTCTGGCGTCCAAGAATCGGGAAAAATTAAGAGGTGAAAGAAGAGAAAGAAGAGAGGTGAAGAGGTGAAATTAAGAAGAAGAATTAAGGACTAGGGCGGATCAATCATTGTTTGGTTATAGAGTTCGAATACGAGAAAAAAGGAGAAATGCGCTTGCCCCAGAAGAGAAATATTCTGGAATTATTTAAGAAGTATGGCATGGAAGATTGCAAGCTGATTTGAACGCCTCCTGAAGTAAAAATGCAAAATTTGATGACATTACCGCTGATGCCGCAGAAATGGTGCGGATACATTTTAGATCACTGATGGGCTCTTTGCTTTACATAGCCATAGCAACAAGACCTGATATAGCTTTTTTGCTGTTAACTGCCTAAGTCAGTAAACAATAGGTATACAGAGGCAGCAAAGCAGCAAAGCTGCTCCTCAGGTACCTAAAGGGCACAGTTGAGATGAAGTTGACCTATAAGAAAATCGGTCAGCCCCTGATACGGTTCACTGGGGCAATTGCTCGACTGACCACAGATCTTTCAGTAGGAATCGTTCATGATGTCAGGAGGTGCCACTACGTGGGAGTCACAAAAGTAGCGAACGGTCGCTGCATCTACTATCCAAACTGAATATTATGCTCTAATTGATGCAATCAAAGAAGCACTTTACTTGAAAAGACTCTTTGTCAGTCTCGTACATTCATTTGAGGGGGCGCTGGTGGTGAAAAATGACAACAAATGCGCACTGGACTTACTCGTAAATCCCACGCATCATGGAAGGACGAAACACATTGAAATACGATAGGCATTCATCCGAGAAGCCAATAGAAAATAGAATGGTCAAGGTGGACTACATGCCTACAGAAAATATGGCAGCGGACTTTCTGGAGAAGTCTACGTCCCACTTGAAGCATGAGGCATGTTCCTAGGCACTAGGCCTCGCGACGCTCACTTGAGGGTCCGTATTAAGGTTCTCACACACTAGGCGGGAACAGGACGGGAAACAGCCGCGGGACACGGGTCGTATTTTTTCGCTTCTGTGTATTTGAATGGAGATAACCACACTAGATGGGATGCGGCAGTCACGGCATGGGGCGGAACAGGACGGGATGCGCCGCGATCGCTCTCAAAGCGAAAAACGGCGCTTCCTGGCACGGGACGTTCTCCCTTCACCGTCCAAATTTTCTTCAACTTCACGCTCGCCTTCCCGACGTTAACCCTCACACCAGTGCCTTTCTTTCAGATACCCTCCCCCGACATCTTTGTTCTCTCAGATTAGGTTGTTTGGCTGAGAATGGAATTTACTGAAGAAACCCTCACTGTAGAGGTAAAAAAATACAGACAGAAAGCCTGACATGTTTGTATTACGATGATGAATTAAACTTGTATGACAGACGAACACAATAAAATGAAACCACTCTCACTCTGAGAAGCAAATGGGAACTGGGTAGT
Organism: Leptopterna dolabrata; assembly: GCA_954871275.1. Lineage (NCBI taxonomy): Eukaryota > Metazoa > Arthropoda > Insecta > Hemiptera > Miridae > Leptopterna > Leptopterna dolabrata. The sequence goes on along the minus strand of OX940984.1, from coordinate 18,952,115 downwards.
ACCTCGTGGACAAAAATGTTGTTTGAGAACTAGGAGAGCTTGAAACGAGGGGAGTATGGCGAGCGGTGGGGGAAAGAAATTTGAGGAAGGTCCTGCTTGGTGTGGGTATAGGCGCAGGACGGGACAGCCGCAGCCAGCCAGCATCCCGCGTCCTATCCACGGCGTTTCCTGTCCTGTTCCTGCATTGTGTGTGAGAACCTTTAGGAAGTCAAGTTTCGGTCGTGCTGACGCACTACATTTGAATGACGTGCGTTGAATTGAGTTGAATCCTCGGTGCATGTGTTAGGAACTTGTTTAGAAAAATATATCATTCACTCGATTGTGTTCAATAGCATCGAGACTTATGATTTATCAACATAGTTAATGATAAAAACACTTGACGTCTAATCAGCACTCTGCAACAAGAACAATAAAGAATATTTCATACCTGTAATCAAAGAACAATTCCTCTCCAGGTTGTATAGCTCTTTTGGCGAAAATTCCAATCCTATGGTCGCCATTGACAGTCATGACTTTGGCGTAGCAGTTCGGATTGATCGAGTGATTGGCAAAGCGGATCTTGTTGCCTTTACGCGTAGCATCGACGACATATTCTGAAAGAACAATGGATGACGGTTACTAACAGTTAGGATAGGTTAGCCCAACGGCCTTATCAGGTGGAATAAACCGGTTCCTGTGAGATCACCGAAGTTAAGATACCTTGAGTGTGGTTAGTAATTGGATGGGTGACTGCCGTGACGACAAGTCCAAGAATGACCCATGTAGCTGTTGGCGAACACCTCTCCACTCGGTGAAGACAATGAGTAGCCAAGTTATGAGCAAAATGATCAGAATTCTGATCCCCTCACTGGAGGACAGCTGACAACGTCCGTGACGCTGGCAGGGCAGTCGGACGAAAAGTCCCAGCCTGGAATGGCTGTTTACTTTACTTTTACAAGTTACGAGTACTTCACGTAACTAAAAGCAGGAGAATGTTGGATTATTTTCTCACCGTTATTCAAATTAAACAAAAAGCTGCACATGTATTTGTCGTAGACTTTTCCTCGCCTGTCGGCTTCATCCTGGGATATGATTTCACCGCAGTATTCAGAAATGAATTCGTTCTTCTGCGCTGATTCCTTCAAGAATATTCCCCATCCAGCTACATCGGAAGGTGCCATCAAAAGGTGCTTATCTGAAACGATATGATTAATCGATAGTTATGCTAGAAATACGCTGTCTAAAGACGATCCTTCCCTTTCTTCCTTCCCGGAGGAGAAACGCCCACTTTTAGAGAGGGAAGGAACGTCTGTAGCCTCTTCCTCCCAAAGGTAAAGCGGACGAGCGAGGAAGGTTCCACTTTCCTTCCTCGTCCTCCCACATCTCAGAGCCTCCTGAGGAAGCAGGGTCTGCAGCCACTTGTCCTTTTCCCTGCTTTGAGTTTGCTGTTGGGGTGTGTGTGTGTGTGTTTCTCATTGTTGTTGCCCTCGACAAAGTAATGAAAAACGCACAGGTGGTTTTTATTTCAAGTCTTAACGTAGTTCAACCTTGATGTTCTCATGACTGAATGGATTTCCCTGTTATCAGGGAAAATTCCCTACGATAGGCCACAGTGTATGACAGTGGGGAAAGGGACAGGGAGTGGGACAGTGGGGGGGGGGGGGGGATCAAGGAAAGGGAGTCGCAACACACATTCCTTGCGGAACGAACTGTCTGAGAGAGGTCGGAAGGAAGGGAAGGATGGTCTGTTGGGTCGCATTAGGCTCGACACCCAGCGGGTCAGTAGAAGTGAAAGTAAATTCCCCTTGAGTCAGTGTTTACAATGAATTTGAGGCTATGTTTACAACCAACTCATTGGGATCGACGCTGTTATCACTAACATTTATCGCCTCGTTATTGGCAGTCATCTCCTCTGTTTTAGTATGCACCACCAGTTTACATGCACGAAGAATGGACTGTGACTGTTCGTGCGTTGCTGGCGGTAGTCTGCGTCTGTGTAAGTGAGAACGGAGATTTGTGGTTCCGAGGTGAGAGGGTTCGCTCCGGGTCTCCAACCTAATGTTCCTGGGTCCTGGGTGTGTAATTTTGGAATTTTTCGTGCCCGGTGTCTAATGATCCCGTCTGTAGAGGACTTAATAAAACATAAGTTACGTAGTGCTGGCATCAGTAGGTAAGGTACAAACTCACGTAAGGCTCTTTGAACGCTGACGTTCTTGCAAGTAATTTTCTGGCGGTCGAACTGATCTGCACCGCACGTCTGGCAGAGATCGGGATCACATTCGCGAACTGCCAAGTAGCAGGGGCACTGCTTCGTGTTACACTGGGCTTTGCATCTGCAGCCTGGGAACCTGTACTGACCTGGAATACGAATGGTGGTTTGAAAAATGCCAAGCAACATCGAGGGTTCTACTTACACAAAGTATTTGACTACTGACAACTAAAGCCTCGTTTACACAGTGAAAGTTTTCTGTCGTGGAAGTACTGACTTGTCTTCTCATAGCAACTGTGGAGCCGGATCTGCTGACCTCGGCTTTTGTTGGACTACGGAAGTGCTCTTGGGTTGTTTACTATCCTAAAAACTGCTCCATTAGTCATTCGATGTACATAATTATTACAAAATAACCCTGCAGTTGTTTTCTCTTACCTGCGGTTACTGTCGTTCTTATATATCAAATACACACTAACATGCATTTAGAGTGGATGCATGTAGGGATGGCCAAAAAAAAAGAAGAACAAAACCCTAGGACATGGAGAAAAATTAGCTGACTCTGAAGCAAAGAACAAATACAAAACAAAAAAACTTCAGAAGCAATGACTGGAAGGAGCAGCTAAAAATATTGATAATAATAATAAGCGCAATAATAATATTGAGCTCTGAATCAGCTGAACCTATAAGTAGGAAACAACCGGTAGGCAACGGGAACGCCATGCTATCGAACAATGTGCACATGCGCCACGGCTCCACAATTACTGTGGAGAGACACAAGTGGTAGTAATGTCACCACAGTGTCCTTCATTAGCCTTGTCTGCATGCTGACAGTTATCACGTCAAACCTGATGATAAGTAGTGCAACAGTACTGCCGCAGCAGTAAATAATGTCTCGAGCTCGACGCGGTGCAGACCGTAACTAGCACATTCTAGCAGCTGACGAACCAATGTGCTCGTTATCCAGCATGAAACAGATACTCAAGTGAAATGACTGTGAGGTAAAGTTGTTTTTTAAATACTTTTTTGCACTGTGGGCATGAAAACATTCTCGAACCACAGGTGGGAAGCCTAAACCAATAACCTTATCAGAATCACAGTTGTTGTTGTTTTGGTTAGAAGCGAGATAACAGGCACATTAAGTAGTTGGCAGCTACGCCATGACAATGGCGGTAGTGATAGTAATCTGTCATCAAGTAAACACAGCAGTAGGTACTACTTGTACGATCATATACAAAGAGGATTCACTTACAGTCATCACTGCAGTTGCAGTACTTCTCACAGTAGTTCTGACTAGAGCCCAAAGTGCATGGACACTGGTTGTCACAAGGACGACCAGGATGATCACAGGGTGTGTAGTGGTGCAACTGGTTGCTCCCTGAATCTTTCTTCTGGGCGTTTTTACGGCAATGGACAGACCAAAGACGGTGATGTTGCTTCTTTTTCTTCTTCCGCGGAGGAGTGTTGTCTCTCACTTCAGTTTCAAAGGCAGAAGTGGTTGGATCATTTTGAGCGAAAAGGTAAACCTAGAGCACACATTCAGACTGATCATTCTATGAATATGTATTGTTACATAACATTTTCAATTCATATCAGACGAATGTACTGAATGCAAAGAGAGGAGACAAATTTAGCACTGACCTGTTGACACGTTTTGGTGAGCATGATCTGCGAGACTGCACAGTAATTCCGAAGAAGAACTTTGTAGAGGACACGGAACAGAGACTGATCAGACCCTGTCCATTCCTTTGAGTCAGAATCAGGATTAGACCCACGTAAGGAGAACTGGGAACATGTGGGTTCGTCTTCCTCGACGTCAGGTTTCCCTTCTACCAAAAAATACAAGAACATTAAGGATACAAGTACCTATACCAAGTAGGGCAAAGGCACCAGAAAGCAGAACAAACTTCTTTCACCAGTAGTGGACAGCCTCATTTCGCAGAAGAATTCCATTGAATTGCTACTGGAACTTCTAAATTTCGTTAGAATCAGGAGGGGGAAAAACAGCCAAAAATAATGTCAATCAATAGAAGGATTTGAGGTTGATCGGAGCCACATTCCCACTTCTAACTGCTTCTGAACTCTATTTCAAAAATTCGAATTTGTGAATGTTCAAAAAACTGGGACAGTGTCCACCACTGGTGCCTTTACTCTAAGGCTCAACAACATCCTGCAACTAACCCAAAAACAGGTAGACGTATTTTTGAGTCCCAAACCTTTGCTATCATTGCTGTCCTCAGAACTCGCCTCGTTTCCAGAGTCAACACTTGTCTGCTTTCTGACTTTACGCGGGCTCTTTTCGTCGATCGCTTTGCTGATTTCGACATCTTTCGAGCCGCTCGGGCCCAGGAGACGTATCGCTTCGTCCTCTTCTTTCTTGACTCTCTCTGCTTCAGCTTTAGAAGCGGCAGCTGCTTCTTCCAACTGTTCCTTAACTCCTTCCTAATACAACATTCATTTGAAAATTACCCAAAAACAATAAATTAATGAAAAGTAAATGATGACAGAGGAACACGACTCACCAAATGCATATAGCAATGAGCCCCACAGGGTTCAGACATGAGTTTCAATTCTGGAGCTTTTCTCTTCTTCAAGATTGGAGCTTTATTCCCATGGGCTGAAATTAGTAAGTGGGTATAAATTAATGGGAATTTTGTACTGCACATTGGCAATTACAAGATGGCAAAGTTAATTTCAAAGTTCCAGTTGTATGTAGCATGACCATATTATCACCGAGGCTTAGAAGTCTATGATTTTTAGCTATTATTGACGGTTTCTAGCTATTTTGTCCCCGCAAGTTTGAATTCTAACAACCTTTTAGAGATTTTTTAAAATTTGTTCTCGTGGGGTGACCATGTGGTGATTTTTCTTGGCAATTGTAATTGATTTTTTTTGCCCCCACAAAAAATTCCATGAATTCCTTTTTTGTTTTTGAAAATTTCTCATCTCATCTCTGAACTCATCCTTTCGTTTGTCATTACCAACATTTAGGCAAAATTTGGAACTTTTAATACCCCCAGCCAAGATCAGATATCGTCTGGGAGGGCAAAAGAATATTAAATTCACGCCTTTTTTATGTTAACTATAAAAAAGGCGTGAATTTAATATGAATTTTGTTGACACGTAGGAATGGATTGAAAATTCTCTAAAACATGGGAATAGAAGAAAATTATTTCAAACATTCGTTCACTTACTTACTATATATTTTGGATCGAAATACGATCGAAACATGACAAAACCAAAGTATGAAGACTCACGATGAAGGAAACAATCGTATTTGAAACACCGTCTGCAGAACAGGGAATGGAAAGAATGCAGCGCTTCATCTCTGCTGACGGATTGTGCGCTGTATCCATCGATGTTTGGGGTGCAGACAGTAGGCAAAGGATTTTCTTTAGCAGTCAATTCCGCGTACCTAGGACCAATGGGTTTTAGGAACAACTTGAAGCTAAATATTCGGAAATCAAATACAGTAGAACCTCGATTAACCGAAACCTCGATTAACCGACACATTTTCTCGAGATACTGGCTCTCGATTAACCGACTTTTTTTGCGATAATAGGTCCCGACTCTCGATTAACCGTCAACCGACCCTCGTTCTCCGACCGTATTTGTTTACCACAATGTTTACCGATCGAGCCAGTCTCTTGTCTGCATCGGAGCAGTTGTTTTCTCAAACCACATCATGTCGGAACCCACTAAAAAAACCAAACCCACCCAAACAAAAGAAAATTACTACCTTTTTTACTTAAAATAATTTTCTCACTTGGGTACGTTTCCGTTATTTTTATTATGTATTATTATTTTTTGCACAATATGTACATAAACCACTTCGACCAGTAAAACGTAAACAATTTTTTAACTCCCTCGGTTATCCGAATTTTTCGATTATCCGACATATCCTACTCCCCCGGCCATGTCGGTTAATGGAGGTTCCTCTGTATGGACGAGTCGATAATCGAGGAGTGAAATGAACAGGAAGGGCAGTGCTCACTTTTCTCGTAGATGGTCTGCCGTGCCTTTGTCAGGGAACAAACTGGATATGGCTTCGAAAATCTGCGAAGCTGGAAACGGGCGATCCACCCCTTCGGGCAAAGTGGGCCACGTCGTACCATCTTTGTCCTTTTCTTCTTTCACCTTCGTCTCGTCCGACGTGCCATCCTTATCGTTGTCCTCCTAAAACCCCTTATCAATTCACCAACTCCATAAGCCCAGGCAAATTATAAAAAAAAAGGCCGTGCGTGCAAAAAAAAATCATATGAAGCTGGAAATTATTTTAAACCACTTTGGGCATCCCTTATAAGAGTAATATGAGTTTGCGACGGTTTCTGAGGTGATCTAAACTTTCGGTAACCAAAAAGCCGCCAAATTTAGGCACTTCCTTCAGTTTTTGGCTTATAACATCTAAATGGTGCATCTCATAGAAAATTTCGCTCATACCAAAATTAAAGAGCAGTACATTCGGCGTCGAATGATCTTAAACATTAAATTTGCTTCACAGGTTTGGTCGGAATCGGCAGTCAAAAACAGGCGAATTTTCCCACTTTGACTGTAAAGTGTGTTAATGCTGTTTCACACGCCTGTAACTAAAAAAACGCTTATTCCAAATGAAAAAATCATATATTAGAGTTGTAGAGCATTAAATTCAGCGTTCAGAGCACCCCTATTTCTATTACAATATTCATGGTAAATTTTCAAGTTTTAAATTAAAAACAGTTTAAAGTGAATATTTTCGACGCAGAATTTAATGCTCTTCAATTTTTGTAGAAAGGAAATTTTCTGTGAACCGCACCGTTTAGATGTTACAAGCCCTTGCCACATGGGTTTATTATTCTATTGGACATACAGAAACTGTGGCTGTTCATTTTTTCTTTCGTGTGCAAATCCTATTTTTGTTCCTGTGGCTCCTTTTTTATTATTATTATCTTTGATCACTGATAGTGCCATTTCATTGTCTTTATTCACCTGTTGATGAAGCCATGCCTGATTATAATCAGGTGTTCCCTATCAATGATATGTGCCGGATTTATACCGTTTCATTCACGATCATGTTGATGAAGCTTTTCAGTGCAAGTTTCAGGGCCTTACTGATCGAACGGCTGGATGGGGTCCGGGGGGGATTCGAGACCAACTTAAAAACGTAAAAAAATTCCACAACAGCGCCCTGGAAATTTCAACCCCTATTTTTCACCCCTTAGAGATGACAGACAGTAACGCCGAGCTTCGCCGACCAACTGGACCCTGAATGGGGCCCACAAACCAAATTTCATTAATTTTCGTTCATGGTAACTAAGGAAAGTGCAAAGTAGGGTGTACGGACAGACATTTTTTTTTAATTCCATTTTTGGAACCTTGAAACAGAACCTATCAAATTTGATGGGATTTTGGGTTACATTTTTTTTATCAGGCTTGATTCCAATGGTTAATTATTATCTATTGAAAATAAACCAAAAACACACCCTCAAAATCAAACCAAGGGAAAGGACATGGCAAACATTCTAGAGGGTTGCCAGGAAGGGTTGCATTTCTAATGTTTGGTTGCTGGCAGCACTGAGAACCTCTGCCAGGCTTCCCTCCGCCTCCTTGTGCCAACAGCCAATCAGATGTCAATAGACCACATCCTCATTTTTACCTTGAATCACCCTCATTTACAAAAAAAATAAAAATAGGCGTTACTGCTGTCATACTACTCTTATTATGGATGCCCAAAGTGGTTTAAAATCATTTCCAGCTTCATGTTATTCTCTTGTAGGCAAAAGCCTAATTTGCCTGGGCTAATAATGGTAGTTGATACCAAAACTACAAGACAAAGGAATTACCGAATCCTTGACTTGGTAAGCCACAAGGGCGCTGACCAAATCAATGAACTGGTTATCGTCAATGAAGCTCGAGCCAAAGTCACCGTGCACTTTGTTGTCATAATTCTTCAACAGTTCCTCGATGAAGGTCCCGTCCTGATCTAGGATTTCATCTCCCATGTAAGGAATGTTGTGAAGAACAGTTTCATCTTCGACCTGAAGTCAAGATGAAAACAAATATTTGTATACAATCGAATCACTGCTTACCGAGGCAGATTATGGGCGGTAGCGTAGCGAAGCTGTGTACTGTACCATGAAATTCTGCTGTATAGGCGCCCATGTGTACATTGTTGGAATAGGAGTCACAGCATTGAGTATTTTGATTTTAGATGTCATAGGCACGTTATCCGGGGATCGGGTTGATTGGGCGGTTTTCATGCAGATTGAGTGGGGGTCGTCGACCGGCTTGTAATCCCAGAAGGCGGGGATGTTCATCAGATAATCGGAGTAACTTCGCGTTTGCTCTGTTATAAACAAGAGGAAATTGATAACGAAATGTTCATTCGTTGAGCATTATTTGAGCGAAATCCAAGTTGTAAGTGCTTGCAGCTGATCAGTGACAAGATGAATGACGTCAATCACAACATTCACCATACATACTGGATGAAACTCCGACTACGTCAGACAAGCAGAAACTTTACGTGAAGGATAAAAACATGAATAAGAGGTAACAATTCTATTGAATAATATGCAAATACCTAACAAAAACTCATACCGTCACAGAACCGCTGATTCTCAATGTAAGCGACTTTGACTTCTTCCGCTCGCCTCACTCGTCGCAGCTGCCGTAACCTCATCAATTCCGTTTTCACTCTCTTCTTCCATTCTGCGAGCTGTTTGGCTTTATTCGAAGGAGGAACCATTGTGATGGCACAACGAAGTAGGAAGGTACGTTCGAAAAACTCGACTACGATCTACCCATGAAAGTACCACACTCCGAACGGAAGCAAATTAACCTGACCCCAGGAAACGGAGGGAAAGATGCTTGAAACTGTAGTTCAGCTATCCATTTCTCGATGTGTACAGTTCTTCATATCAAATTTGGTTGAGTAATTAAATTATGAAAACTTATTAGGGAAAAACCGCCTGTTGACGAACAACAGGAAATCACAACAACGGATGTCAAAGATGGCGGAGAAAGGCGGTATTGAAGACACTGTAGCCAACAGTATAATTGTTTCACCACTATATTTCAGTATTGAAAACTTTGTTAACGTGCGATTTTGTTTAAATAAATCATTTCGCAGGGCCAAATGTAAATTCAAAATGAAACATTACGGAGAAGGTGTGCTTATATATTTTATATAAATAAACCCTAGTCTCTCCCTGGCGCGACGGTCCTTCACAGAACCAGGGCCTCCGCCTAGCCTAGATCATGGTAGAATGGTAGAGCCTAGATAAGGTAGGTACTACTCAAAGTCATACCATACATCAGCAAGGAATTTGAATGTCACTTCTTGACTTGAATTTCACTTGATTGTTGAAGATTTTTAGGTACCTCGCATACCTATTTTTTACAGCATAATTATCCGATCTGTTGAGTAACAACGTAAATACATATTAAGTAAATACATAGGTAGTTATTTTATTTATAATTTTACATTTTGATTTTTTTTACATTTGACTTTTTTTCGGCGGTAGTGAGAAGCTAAAGAATGGGGGCATGAAGTCTGATTAAAGGTCTTCAACAATATATATATGTAACTAAAGCTTAGTACTTATGTACTTTGTATTGAATTGGTACCTCGTGTTAGATTATTTCTTGTCGTGTGGTAAAGAAGGAGAAACACCGAGAATTTGCATAAAAATAATTTTAATCATCCGAACGAGCACAATAACATCTAGGTATGAATGATCACCTCACATCAGGAGACAGTTTCATCAAAATTGTAAACTGACATTGTAAAAAGCCGTAGCCACAGCGGAGTCAACCAACACCTCACACAGCACATAAAGAAGTAGGGTGGTGGCACCAGTATCATAGGATGTACTTACTGGAGATTTCCTATGATTTCAAGGTTTTCAAATTTTCCTTTGATTTCGAAAATTGCAAGGTTTTTCAATTTTTTGACTTATTTGAAATATCCATCAATTAGACCAGTATTATGCGGTACGTGTCATACACAGTATGATATAGGTACTGGTCCTTTGAAAATTTCCTCTGAAATTTTCGAAATGTATAATACCTACCAGTATCATGCACTTGTGAATGCCACTGTGGACTCCTCGCTTGTTTTTGTGCCACCAGTAACGTAACCCCCCCCCAACCACTACCACCAGCAGTTTGAAAATAATTGTTTCCTGGGCAAAACAAACCACAAGAATCAAATCTGAAGGTCACCAAACACGGAAAATCTTCACACAGAGATTGTGGGAAAGAAAAATAATGGCAGAAAGTACAAAATAAAATGAGCTGAGCTGACCTCACCAAGCAACTGGCTGAGAAACGACTGACTCCATAGTCTCCTGTTCCATGTTCCAGAGGGTCCAGAGGCATATTTATTCTACCCAAGGTAAGTTTTGGCTCTGAATTTTTATTAGATAGGTAAGCACCTTGTTACCTTTCTTTAGGTTCCTACTTATCTATTAAAAAACTATTACCTATTTAAAGAAAGTCCATTGTTAGAAAATGAGTGTGTGTAATGGGTTTCTGTCATGGTACAACTTCGAGTAGTTTTTTAATTTTCCGCTAAGATAGCTGGAGAAGACTCACTTCCTTGAAACTTGAAACATTTTTCATGATTTTTAAACTTCATTTTGCAAAGAAAAATAGTAGAATTGAAGGAATAAACATTATTTACAGTAGATAAATCAGTAAATAAAGATGATTAACAGAAAAAGTAGCTTATGTTGGCGTCATTGGAACTTCAACACTTGGTACTTCGCCATTTTGTTTTCGACGTTTGTTTCGTGGCGTAGTTCTACTTGCTTTGTGCTTGGGTTTTTACAATAGTGAATTTTTGGTGCATTTTTACATAATATCTCGTGGTTTTTATCAAGGAAGACGATGAGCATGAGGGAAAAGGACAGGTACACCATGAAGAGGAGGAGTTCGTCCAGGGATTCGCCGCCGATGAGAACCAAGAGAAGCCGCTCTTCAATTGGAAGGTATGATAGTGCTGATGATTTGAGGTCCCCTGACCGACTGAGAAGGCGTAGCCGAGTACGGTCCCCAAGTCCCAGAGCCAGGTATCCTAGCCCGGGGTCTCACAGAGGCGAATATAGATCGAGGGAGTTGGAAAGGTCGTATCCAAGTTTCAAGGTTCTGTGTGTTAGTGCGCTACACCCGAAAGCCAGCGATGAGGTCATCAAAGACACACTGTATCGGGAGTACAAGAAATTCGGGGAGTTGAGCATTCGGATAAGTCACGATTTGGACGAGAGGGTCGCGTACGTTTGTTTTAGGAGTTCCGAAGACGCCAGAGACGCCAAAAGGAGCAAACCGAGGATTATACTTTTTGACAAAGTGGCGTTGGTCGAACCGGTTTACGAGTCGAGGACCTCGGAGTACCGCCCTAGGAGCCGTCCCCGGTCGAGGAGTCTGTCTCCCGAAGAGAGGTACTACAGAAGCCCGGAGCCCAGGGCGCGGCCGGAGTACGATCGCATGTACGGTCCACCTCCGGTTATGCCCTACAGAGACCACCGCTATGAAGTGCCTCCCATGCATCACGATTTCATGGCTCGAGGACCGCCGCTCCACCACATGCCTCCTCACATGCCGCCAGTGCCCCCACATCACTACGGTCCGCCAAGGCACATGATGCATTCATTCAGGCCTCCTCCTCCACACATGGATGCGCACGCTAAAGCTGAAAACAAGAAAGACAAGTTCCCCAACTACTTGCACCACGTTCCTCCAGAAGAGGATCCTCTAGCGACCAGGACACTTTTTGCTGGCAATCTCGAAGTAAATATATCTGACGAAGAATTGCGTCGTATTTTCGGAAGATATGGCGTTGTTGAAGACATCGACATCAAAAGGCCTCTACCCGGCACGGGTAACGCATATGCGTTTGTCCGATATCAAAATCTTGATATGGCACACCGCTCCAAAGTCGAGCTTTCCGGACAATACATTGGTAAATTTCAATGTAAAATCGGCTATGGAAAGGCTACCCCAACCACCAGAATCTGGGTCGGTGGTCTTGGCACTTGGACATCCCTCTCGCAATTGGAAAGGGAGTTTGATAGATTTGGTGCTATTAAGAAAATCGATTATTTAAAAGGTGACACTCAAGCGTATATATTGTACGACTCAATTGATGCAGCGACTGCAGCAGTGAAGGAAATGAGAGGTTTTCCTTTGGGAGGCCCAGAACACAAGCTCAGGTGCGACTTCGCTGATGTTAACCCAGTGCCACCAATGAAACCCAAACCTTTGCCTGGTGAAGATATTGGTTCAGAGTACAGACCGAGAGACGCATATCCGTATCCTGATCCTCATTACGAGTGGGCAGAGAGTGAATACTACAGGAATTACAGAGGAGGCGGTGGGTCGCGTGGTGGATGGGAAGGTCCCCGACGAGGTGGGCGTGGTGGTTTCAGAGGATATCCAGACGAAGAGTGGAGGCGATCCGAAGAGTATGACAGGTACAAGAGATCCCCTGTTGATGGATCCCCTCATCGCAGCATCGACTCCGACGAGCTCAATACAATCCGGACGTTGGCAGACTTGGCCAAACGCTCGACCACCATTTGGAACGGAGCGCTGATCCTCAAGAACTCCTTGTTCCCGGCAACTTGTCATTTGACCGACGGCGACCCCGACATAATAGATTGCTTGATGAAAGACGAAGAGTCCAAAAACCTTCTGAGGATCACGCAGAGGCTCAGGCTGGACCAACCGAAACTGGACGACGTCTCCAAACGCATTGCCGCGTCGACCTCTCACGCGGTTTTCCTTGGGCTGACCGGCATCAACCCCACGTCGACCGACGCCAGTGTCCAAACTCGCCCTCTCCGCAATTTGGTGTCTTACCTCAAACAAAAAGAAGCAGCTGGCGTCATCTCGCTAATAAACAAAGACACAGAAATCACAGGTGTGCTCTATGCCTTCCCTCCTTGCTCTTTCTCTGCCAGCCTACTGAAAAGGGCGGCCCGCGGCTTGTCAGCCGAAGCCCTCAAAGAAGATCACTTGGTCATCGTTGTTGTGCGAGGTGGCACAGCTTGAACTTAACATACCTACACTAGAACATTAATATTAACCTGTTTGAAATAGTTTTCATTTCTACGATTGTGAATATTAAATCAGCGGAGTGATGTGTTGTTTTGAAGTGTCTCTGCATCAATTGTGGTTTAATATATATTTAAAATAGAGTTATAACGTATTCAGTGTCGTTTGTTGAAGTTCAGTTATACCTTGTTGATGTGTGTGTTGTGTGTGGAGGTTTTGTTTTTGGTTGCTTCAATTTCTTGCATATACAACCAATGGTTTTGTGCTGATATGCCCCAGGAAGTTTCTAGTGTGTGGATGTGTGAGCATCACCAGGTTGATCGCCTGATAAGGTGATGGTGGTTCTATCTGTGATATTGCTAAATGCAAATCTGCTAAGGGGGGGGAGATAATTAGTCGCCCCCAACTGACAAATACATTTTTCAAAGTTAGCTCAAGTTCTGTGATGAAAAAGAGTTCTGTGTCAGTTCAGTTTCTCGGGTTGAGGTGTTAATTCTGTTATAGGGAAAATTGATACTGTGCCAGTGGTCGTGATGGTTTGTGGTGTCATTTCGTGGATTTTTAATCTTATTTTATTTATTTTTTTTCTAATTAGAACTTGTAATTATTTATTTTCTATTTAAATCAAAATGAATAAAAATATATTTTGAAGATAGTAAGAAAGTAGTGGATTTATACGAGTAGTTGTGGACGTTTTGGGGTTGGTATAATTGAGTGAATTTTTGGTAAATTTGAATGAAAAACTTTCTGCGGTATTCTGAATAATCATAATTAGGACGTGGAGTATAATAATAATGTTATGGTACAGTGTGTACCAACAATGAGGAGTACCCATGGCTTTTTAAAATGTTTAAATGAAAGTTGATTACATGCATTTTGAGACCAACCGCACTTTCATGCGATCAGGCGTTTTTATTGTATGGATTTTCAAAATTCGGGGTAATTGGGGGGGGTGGGCTTGCATAAGTGGTACAGTGACGTTATTATTTGCCCAATTTTGAAAATCCGTAGATTGAAAACTACTGCTCGCAGGAGAGTGCGGTTGGTCTTGAAATTCTCAGAATGGAATCAATTTTCATTTAAAAATATGAATACCTACACATAAAGAAATAATCATTGGTACTTCTTCTTTCGAACAAAGTTGATGGTACTAAGCTAGTGGGATGTTGAGAAAATTTGTTAAATTAAATTGAGAAAATTTTATACGGGAAAGGTTGAGGAACCTAGTTGAGAACATCAAAATAGATGTAGATGGGCTCTACCGAACACAGAAAATATTAATTTACAGTCCATAGTTTGAGAATTTCCTCGTAGATTGTTGCGTTAATGTTAAGATTTAGGTAAAACCAATGAGGGGGGGGGGCTGAATCCGCCAGTGGGTATCTGTAAAAGGAAAATATCACTGTGCGTTACGTTAATATTTTACCAATAATACTTCATAATTCGGGCTTATCAAGGACGTTCTCAAGAAATTTCTTCGCTGTCATGGACCTCCCCACCTGTTGGTGAAATTGGTAAGATAAATGGATGGAAATTTATTAATTTTTTTTTATTGATTTAATGGTTTCTGCGCACGTATTTATTTGTAATATTGAAAGTGGATTCCATCCTGACAATTTTGACACCAAAATGAAAAATTTCTGTGATCATAGATTCCGGAGGTTCCTACATCATCGCCCAGCTCTCGACTGGGCGGTCCACTGTGACTTGGGAACGTCTGGAAACTTTGAAAAATCTTAGAAAAAGAACTATTAATCGTAGGGCAGTGCGGTTGGTGTCAAGGTTCTCAGCATGGAATCTAGTTTCATTAAAAAAATAGTATAAACCGCGGTGTTTGTAGGTCTACGAAGAGGCAAAATATCGGTGAAATTCTGGACACCTTGGATCAATGTTGGCTGCAGCTGTTGCTTCCCTTTCTGTGCTTCCCTGATTCTGGAAAATATAATTAGAGTAGGAAAAATGTTGTGAATCGGAAAAAATTCGTGCATTAATGAAACTGGAAAACGCTGCAAATTATTACACAACGGTTTATTATTTACCTTTATAGATGCCTCTTCTGCGTAGATCACTGTTTTCTCTGGTCAATACCCTCGAGCTCCCCCCAGGTGAGCCGACCCGGGAATTAAGAGTTTCGTAAAAATGCGCGGGATTCAATCATTAATCATTTGCAGCTATTCATGAAGCATTTAAGGTAAATAATGAAACTGTACTAATTTACGTGTATAGATGCCTCTTCTGTGTAGATGGTATAATAAACCTAAGTGTATCAGTTTACCCAATAATCAATGTTGGCTCAAGTTGCAAAAGTACCTATCAACAAAATCCAAGAGCCATCATTTTTCAGATGGAATAATATCACAGAACAACCAACTCGACTTCATACAGCCATCCGTGATTATAATCGGGTGCTCCCGAGCGATGATTATCTGGGCCGGATTTATACCGTTGATTCACGATCATGTTGACGAAGCTTTTCGGTGCAAACGAACGGCTGGTCGTACAATGCTCCGGGTAGTCTCAAAAAATTGATTAGCTCAAGACAAATTTATTAACGTGAAAAAAACCATACCCTTCTATCGAAAGTTTTCGAGCTACAGCGTTCTGAAAATTTCAACCCCTACTTTTCACCCCTTAGAGAGGACTGACAGTAACGCCGAGCTTCGAGGACCAAATAGACCCCAAACGGGACCTACAAACCAAATGTCATCAATTTTGGTACACGGGAACTAAGAAAAGTGCTAAGTGCAGCGGACGGACAGAATTTTTTTTATTGCTTTTTCATATTCTACGTACCTTGAAACGTACCATAAAATTTTGTGGGGGGGGGGGGGGGGGGTTAAAAATGTTTTCATGCTCGATTCCAAAGGTTCATAATTGAAAATAATAAACCAAAAATCTCTTTCGGCGCGGGATTTCCGTGACTGGAGTCTGTAAAAATTGAGGGGGGGGGGGGGGGGGGGTGTTCCGATCAACGTGGTTGATGGTTTATTTCAGTTCAGCATGCAAAAACCTTTCGAAAATTATACGTACTCGATCACAACTAGCCTAAGTAAAATTCTGGGCATTACCCCGTATTAATATTATGTGTCGAGCCCCGTCCTTAATTTATTAGTTAGGCTAAGTACCTATCTGTCTAATCTCTTACCACATCTGGTATCGGTGCCCAAAATGCCCTTCTCTGTTTACTTCTATTATCATTATCGTAAATCAGGTAGATTGGTACCTTACTAGAATTTCATCTCACAAAATGTCGATTCCAGTGGTTTTTTTTAGCGAATTTTCGAAGAAAATGGAAGCTATAATAATTGCTGGGCCCAAAATTTTCAGAACATGAATTTTAAAAAAAATTTGTTATAGGCTAATCCGTTTCAGAGCATCTTGAATTCATCCCTGGATTTTAACAAACATTTATATAATATAAGTACTTATGCAGTTTTTTTTTCACTCCAGACGATATCTGTCCTTAGTAAGTACATGATAAAAATTCCATATTTCGCCGAAACGTTTCCAAACAAAAGGATGAGTTCGAAGATGAGCAATTTTTAAAAAATGCTAAGGGGGTCTAATTGAGTTTTTAGTGGTCAAATTCGTTAAAACTGCTAAACTAGCGAACAATTTATATAAAATCACTGAAAGTGGAATGGGAGGGTGAGTAAAGACAGAAAAATAGCATTCCAGTGGTTTCTCATACAGAACAGGGGGTAAATATTGGAGGGGGGGGGGGGTGTCAATAATTGGTATTAAGGGCTAGAATCAATATTATTCACCTGACATTGTGTGGGGTTCGACAGTAAAAATGTTTTTCTCAAAAAAAGAGTGGGTCAGATTTGACTTTATAAGGGTCTAAAATTGGCTAAAATCACGAAAAAGTTATACTTTTACGAAAAATGGTAGGTATGGCTTCCCACTGTATCATCTTCTTACGCAATAGCACGAATATTTCTTTGACAATTCGTTCCTATAGCCATGCTGCATGACTGGCACTTCGGAATTTTAACAGGCCCAAATTCGTCCTCCGCCTAAGAAATGTGTGACAGAAAATTTACGTTTCTAATTTAGTGTAAGTCGTGTTTTGTTCTTGTCATATTGACAGGTCACCCGTGGATAAGATTGTGACTATAATCTTTAGTTCCCTATGATAAGAGATTACGGTGCCTTCTAACTAGGCAGGCACCCCAGCCAGCTGAGGGATCCCAGAGTTGTCTCAGATTCTACTATGCTGATATTTGGCACTGTGTAGAGTGCGGCTGGGTATTTCTTTCTGAAAGGTAGAAATAAAAAGCTCTTCAGGTAGGGAAATGGATAACCATTCCCAAAGTGGTGGAACGACTCAACCAGATTCAAAAAACGGTGTTCTGCTTAGTATAGCAGTAAGAATAATGCTACATACTTAACAGAAATTTGATCAAAACTTGAAACAGCTGGTCATGTTTTGGTATTTCCCCTGAATCTACGGCCTTTTACCTATTTGAAATCTGATGGATTCGAGGCAGAATACCTTGAACCAGACTTGGAGTGCTGCAAGGGTTGATTTTGTCAGCGACTAGACTGAGTAGTTAGGTACTTCTAAAAACCAGCTCATGCTATATTGGAGTTGATGAATGCTAATAAGCCCAGGCAAATTAGACCAAAAAAAGGCCGTGGCTACCAAAAAAAATCGTGTAACGCTGGAAATGATTTTAAACCACTTATAGGGCATCCCAAGTAAGAGCAGTGTTGGGCGTCAGCTAACTTAATTTATTAGCTAGCTAAAATTTTAACTAATAGCTAAATTAGCTTCTAGCTATTTTTTTAGCTGCAACTAAATTAGCTATTAGCTGTTGAGGGACAGCTAAATTAGCTGTTAGTTGAAATGGAAAGCTATAAAAAAAGTTGAAATGGAAAGCTATATAGTAGCTTTAGCTATTAAAAAATTAGCTCTTGGTAATAGCTTTAGCTGTAGCTGTCAACTAATAGCTAACTTTTTCTTTAAAAATCGTATTCCTCCTCACAGACAGCTAACAGTTGTAGTTTTAGCTAATGAGTAAATTAGCTTTAGAACGTTTTTTGAACGAATTTAATAGTTCAGACTATTTTACCATTTTGAACGATTTCTGACGTTTTCGACAAGTCCAATAAATTTTCTCTAGTAAAAAGTGAATTTGATATGTATATATGCAATACTGTTGGCCACCCCTGAGTTCCTGGGGCTCTGGTGGATTTTTGGATTACCATATCTTTCATAACGAGAAAATATTTGGCAACACAAAATTTTAATTTGACGTTGTAATTTATTGGAAAACTAGCTCCTCAGATTATGCTGCATTACTGTTAAGTAGGTACCTATGTTCTTTAACACTTTACCTACAATTTTCGTTTTCCAAAAACGTGCTATCGTTATTCATATATTAATGAAAAATGATAACAGAAGTATTTCTCATAGGGATTACCCGAGAAAATTCACTGGACTTGGTAAAAAAAAACAGAAGTTATTCAAAATGGTGAAATTTTCAAAACGATTAAATTCGTTCAAAAAATGTTTTAAAGCTAATGTGCTCATTAGCTAAAACTAAAAATGTTAGCTACTAGCTGTCTGTGAGAACGAATACGATTTTTAAAGAAAAAGTTAGCTATCAGCTACAGCTATTAGCTGCTACCAACAGTTGATTTTTTATAGCTAAAGCTATTCGTTGCTCATTTCAACTAACAGCTAATTTAGCTGTCCCTCAACAGCTAATGGCCGACAATTTAGCTGTTAAGCTAAACAGTGGGGAGCCAAAAAACAGCAAAACTTTGGTACTATTATCAGTTGTTTGGCTTACAACATCTGAAGGGTGGATCATACATTAAATTTCACTCGTACCAAAATTAAAGAGCGTTAATTTAGAAATCTGGTCGGAATCGGCAGTCAAAAATAGGTAAACTTTCCAATTTTGACTGAAAAAGCCTGTTATTATACATTTTACTGTTATTATATGCTCAGTTCTCCACATGCCTGCAACTAATAAACAGTTATTCCAAGGGAAAAATGTCATCCCTGTAACTAAAGTTGTAGACCATAAAATTCTGCGTTCAGAGCACCCATATTTTTATTAAACGAGGCAAAGGTCTAATTTGCCTGGGTTATAACTGTGACGATCGTTCAGGGATCGTACAAGTTTTTACAGAACAAAACTGCATAATTCGAGGCCTATTTAGTGCAACTTGGTGATATCAAGATGTGTTTCAGGAACAGTAGGTACCAATAAGTACGAGCATGTAAGTTATGATGAATTAGTGGAATTAATAAAAAGCTGTTTATACGAAGCTTTGATGTAATTCCATCGATGATGTTCTTGGAAATAGGTAGATTTTCAGCAGATTTAGTTTTTATCTCCATTTATGTAAACATAAAACTCACGGATTTTAACGAATACTGCAAGCTACTTTAGATTTTTATTGACAACACAAACTTCACAACTAATATATGAGTTATTAAGGGGAAAACTCGTTCAAATCCAATCGTGTGTAGGCCTGTTGACTCTTGGATCGTCCGGCCGGTAAACTGAAACGAAAGAAAAAATGTCAAGACTCTAAATTAATACGCTGATAGGCAATAAACACTACAGATTAGCAGTAGATTATAGAAAGAAATCGAAATTCCGTTTGGGTGAATAAAATTTACTTGGGAAGCATAAGAACAGCTTGGTTAACTAGAGAACAGAAGAAAAGAGCTGTCATTGTGAAGCAATAACAAAGCTACTTGTGGTTTATAATTATGCAGGTGAGCTTATGTCACTAAAAGAAAGAACTTCGCAAAAATGGTGGCCATCTCTTTTTATTGAACATGAGCACGACAGTGTAGAATAGAGGAAGACCGGACTGTCCTAGACGCTCAACCTAATAAATACGTAATATAAGTACACAATTTTGATGCACAAAATGACAGACGAGAATATGAAATGAAAAATTGATAGAATATTAAGAAAAAAGTCTACCAGTGGACAAAGGGGGTTTGGTCTGGTCTGCCCCAGTACGTTCAACCGAATTTTTCTATAAAAGTCCTGTCAGGTCAACGACGTCAACCGAATGTCCATTGAACCTGCCAGGAAATAAATTCAATAAACTTGTAGGAAAATGTACACCTAAACGTTCCCGCGGGAAGTTAAACCGCTCCAAAAGAGCAAATTCAGAAAAGATGACTTCCAGTTTCCCAAGATCGCGTGCCG
Organism: Leptopterna dolabrata; assembly: GCA_954871275.1. Lineage (NCBI taxonomy): Eukaryota > Metazoa > Arthropoda > Insecta > Hemiptera > Miridae > Leptopterna > Leptopterna dolabrata. The sequence goes on along the minus strand of OX940984.1, from coordinate 18,931,712 downwards.
CTCCAGTCAACAACCACATTTAAGTCACCGTGACGTACCTAGCGATAGGCGCCACCAGCTCCCCACCAGTACCAATCTCAGTAGGCAATGCTGCCGTCACGACTACACCCAATAAGCTGAAATGTTCTTACCAAAGTCAAACGAGGGAAGAACTCAAAGGATCCAAAAGCGGAAAACCGGACGAAGTGGGAGACAACTTCCCGAATCCGAAACTGATGGGGCCCTCGATTCAAAACGCCCCCACACGACTTCACCGAACTTGTATTTGATCAGGGATGAGGAATCACCTCTCTATGGACATCACCGAGGCAACAACTTACTAGGCCTTAACACTGCCATTCTTATTTGCCGCCGACAGCTTTGAGAGGATCGTTTGGGAGGACTTGACCTGAACAATCCATCCAAACTGCAGAGACTCTGCACCCGACAGCTCGTCTGGTACCAGTATACAGGTCAGAACTTTCAAACCTTGATTCGATCTTGAAGGCCCATTGCTGAAATCCTGTGAGAGGTATCGCGACAGCCGCTCACACCTCGCGAAGTGTGAATGAGACAAGTAGGACTTGTGTCCGAGGGCTTAGGTAGGGTCTGTAATATTAAACTGTACTAAATTACCAACTAATTCTTAATAGTTCATGTCTTCAAATTTAATCTTTAAAGAAATTTGTCGAGCTACATAATAACCTTAGATCCCCAATTTCCAGGATCATATTATATATTCTCCAAAAAAACTGGTGAATATCAGGTAGGACTGCTCCCTAAACCACAGACGTAATGAAAGATCAATAGTTCACTGAGTTCTAGGGTAGTAATTCTTAGAGAATAGGAAAGGTAAACAGGATAGGGTAGGTGGTAAAACGGTATCCACTGGCTATCACCATAAACAAGGCCCAAGTTTGATCGCTCTGCAAGTGAATCGAGAGTTCACTATTGAAAATAATAAACCAAAAAACAAAAATACTGATGTAGGAAAAAATAAAAAAGGTGTGATTAACCTTTTCCATTGGCGACAGCTTTGCAACTGGAAAAACGAAGAAACAGTTTTCGCATTTTTGTTGTTTTGGCCGGGAGCCAAAATTTCTTGAAGTGTTATTTTTGCCAAAGCTCTTATTTTGAAACAGCTTTCCCGAAACTGTTTCATACAATAAACAAACTGTTTCGTTTCACTCTCAAATAGAACAGAAACGCCCATCCCTAGAAGAAGTCAACAGCAGCTAAATAGTAAAACAACGAAACTGGATAACCAGTTGGAAAAAGGAATGCAACACTGACAAAACCCAGTGAAAAACGCGCCCACTACCAACTCAATAAAACCTTTCGTTGAAAACCCCCAATCCGCTTCTGACGCATTCTGTTGGGAAGGTACTGAAGCTATTCCCGCCACAGAGTGGAGCTTAAAACAGATGTTTCATCATCCTTGGAATGCTGAAATGGCGTGCAGGAGGCTCTGCCTACCCGGGTAGATGGGGGTGTGGGACGAAAGACTATAATTCAGTGGTATTCAGACAGAATGTGACACTATAATAAAGACAGTGTAGCGCAGGTAGTGAATACACATACAACTGTGGTAATACCAGTAAATAGGAGGTGAGAACCTGTTACGGGCTCAACTGCAAATGAAAAACATCGAACTATTAAATTTTAAGAAACCAACTCACCTGTATAAGTTGTTTTATAGGTTGGGGCGATTTTATCATTTTTCACGTAGTTCCTGACGCCTGTGATTCCCAGCCCAATGCCAATAAACGCCATCACCGTTGTTCCCATCACTCCAGGGATTTCATTCCACCCTTTCTTCAATAGCCCAATCACTGAAAAAAGCAAAAACACGCTTTCAAGCACTCAAAACTCAAGTACATGTAAGCAACTCAGTAGATGCATTCTTATTGTACTATGCCACTTGAGCATTCTTACTGAACCAATAAACGCCATAAATATGTTACATCCAATATGGGTAGGTAGGTGTTTACTTATTTATAATGATCTAAGAAGACGTTACTTTCTAATTTTTAGTAAATTTTCCCTATCCACATGAATAGGTCGCACTACGACAATACAAGGGGCGCAACTCCTACAACGCTAAGTTTTTACATTTTTCAAAACTCCATTCTGTAGTGTAGGGAAAATAGGTTGTGAATCAGAAAAAATCGGTACATTAATGAAACTTGGGGTGGAAAAATCTCAATTTTACGTGTTCCGATCGAGTGGGCTATAATTATCGAATGGATTTTCAACGCAGAATCGGATGAAACCGCTCCCATACCCCCATATTCAACAGTTTTTGAAAAAAAACTATTCACGTTCAAAAAATAAAATAAATGTGAATGATGCAAATAAGTAACAATAATAAATAAATGCGAATAATGCAAATAAGTAACAATGATAAATAAATGCAATACGGAAAACAGCCATGTCAAGCTTTCTGGATACGTTTTTCAGTATTTGAACGACAGTTAACCTCGCCAGGGTTTATCCTACGGACTTGGCGATGGTTTGTTTCAATTCAGCAAGCATACCCCTTTCGAAAATGATACCAAACTCGATCACAACTAGCTGAAATGAAAGCATGGGCATTTCCCCCCTATTTTAGCATTTCCCACGCGATTTTTGGATTTAAATTGCATTTATCTAAAACCGGTCAATCCTACCGGCATGGGAGGGGTTTCATTCAACATGCGAAAAACTACTGTAAATGAAACCCAACTCGACCTGAACCTGAGAAAATCACATTTGTCGGAGAAAATGGAGAAGAATCGTATTTCAAGCTTTCCAGACAAGTTTGTCAGCATTTCAACAATAGCTAACCTTACAGGGTTAATCCTACCGACTTGGCGATTTTATTTCAATTCAGCAAGCAAAAACCTTTCGAAAATGATAGCAAACTCAATCACAACTAGCTGAAATAAAATTCTGGGCATTTCCCTCTATTGTGGGAGTTTTACGCAGGGTTTTTGGACTCAATTCGCACTTTTCTCGAAATTGGTTATGCCTACCGGCATGGGAGTGGTTTCATTCGATTCAGCATTGAAAATCCATTCGCTAATGATAACCCCATTCGATCGGAACATGTAAAAAGTGGTAAACCTCATGCCAAGAGATTTTTGAATTTTCATCAATGTAGGTACACCAATTTTTCTGATTCAGGTTAAGTCTATTCTTCCTACACTACTGACGCTACTATACTAGTCAGATTTTCATAAATGTATAAGTGTGTTGCCGCTTTTGTCGTTCGGGGTCCTAATTTTTTTCCCCCTACAGCAGAATCTCTGAAATTCTTTTTCGTGGGTAGCGCCCCTTGTACTTAGCTGCCTTTCACTGAGGTAAGTGCACAACTTAACTTCTTTAAGCTGAGAAGGATAATGGTTTTTTTCTACTAATTAGTCAAACGTCCAACGGAATGGTTTGAATTTGAAATATGATAGTTACTAAATAAAGAGTGTATGATAAATCATGAGATGGGTTTGAATTCGTCCACATTTCTCATGAGTTGAGGGCGCACCGTGATTCAGCAAGATTCAGACCAGGGGGTAAGTACTACTAGTTTCAAACGGCACCACCAAGCCATCATCAAACTCTCTGCATAATCTAAGTACACTACTTACGGTAAAGACTGACATTCCTTACGTGGGGTGCATTTTAGCAGTCTCTACAAAAACAGAGGGCACCATGTAGGATGTAGACCATTGTGAGGGTTTACACGGCCATCAATTCGTTACTTTGCTGTATCTTACAGTTCACACCCCCAAGAAGTAAAGCTTACGGAAATAGGTACGCACTTACATAGTGCGTACCTAAAGAATTTTTCGCACTTTCTTTTTGTCTATGGGAACGAACAATAATAAGAGCAATCAAAGGAAATTTAATGCGTTGCGTTTGCTCACCTCCTCTTCCGTAAGGGCTTGCTGCTGCCATGTTATGGCTCACTTTTATTTTCCAATTTCCACTGATCAGACGTAGGAAAAATGAATAAAGTAACTAAGTAACTAACCAATGATTTCAGTCCGTTCAATAAAGAAAAAAAAATTAGAATTAGGAAAATGGTAGTTGTACATATCAGCTGTTAATCCAAATACGTATGTTGGTATCTTCTTCTGTGTTGGTTAGTCTCTTTTACATTTCTACCCTGGAAGGTGAACATGAGTACATTTCTCCTCTATGGTAAGCGTTTGTTGTAAAATCCTAACCTGCCTTCGAAATAACCTCATTCGTGTGTCAAACGTTTATAACCAATCCATGCGTTTGCACGTTGGTGTGTTTACTGTGTTTTGGTTTGTCAGTTATTATATTTTAATTCGTTATTTTATTGGTTTTTAGGTCGGTAGCTATAGAATAATTAACAGAAAATGTCTACCGAAGTGCATAGCGTGCGTTTTTACAACCCTGAACCTAGCGAAGTGAAATGCTTGGCGGTCGATGGTGACAACGATCAGCTAGCGGTGGCTAGGTAGGTACATAAATGGGTTCTGTGCAGTGGTATATATCCTTCTGGTGTACTATATTCATTCTACTTATATTATTGTTTATTATATCAAGTACGTACTTAGCAATTCATCTATAGCTGTTTTCTATTATCCCTCAACTAAAATTCGAAAGTACCTAGCTTGGCGTAGTGAACCCTTTCATTTTGACCTCCCTCTTATTTCGTGTTCTAGAAGCGACAATTCCATAGAAATATGGGATATTTCATGCACTCCTCACGTAGTGAGAACAATCATGGACACTTACGGAGCCGTTGAAAGTTTAGCATGGTTTGGAAAAAGGCTATTTAGTGTTGGACTACAAGGTTCTGTCATTGAGTATGACATGCTTCTTCAGAATCCAAAGGTATCTTTCTTCCTCAAAATTGTCTGTATTTTTGTTGTTACAAAATCGAGGAGTTGCTTAAATTATTATTGTACTTATTATTTTTTAGTCCATGCATCCTCTCACGTCAGGAGCTGGCTGGTGTGTAGCTGTACACAAGGGAAACAGGCAGCTTGCCGTAAGTCGCTTACCTATTGGAAATTAATTATTTGCCCTCATTGCCAAACGTCAGTGAGGCTCTAAGCTTAGAGTCAAGCGACATTTGCGGATGATCCTATTTATGTATTATGTCTATTCTGTACCAATGTACCATGCTACTGCCGCAACTTTGACTATTTTGACTATACTCAAATAATAAAAACGGAGTTGTAGGTCGTATCGACTCAGGTGGACAGCTAGCATGGCCTAACAATTTGGCTGGATAACTAAGTATAGCTCCCCATGTTGTTCCAGCTGCCCGACTTAATTCTAGCCTACAGTCGGTATTTCATCTACCTAGCCCTAGATTAATATTATTTATATCGTTTCTATTCGGGGCGCATCAAGTGACTTAAACCAGAACTAATAACTTTGTTCAGCTTGTTATCCGGGTGGCACTGATGACTGTGTTGGTGTGTTTTCACCAGGGCCTAATTTACTTGTCCGATTGTGCACTTGTAGGATCTGTACAGCTGTTTCGTTCTACGCTTTGGACTGAAATTATATTGCAGTAGTAGCTTTATTTGGGCACAGGATGCATCCGTTTCCTAATTATATTAAAATGCTATTGGATACCGACCTGCTGCCCTATGAAGCGAAAATTCGAATTTGTGAAGGGGTCGACCCTTATGTACTCGAGCCGGGGACAGATGTAATGAACATCTCAAATGTGACTAGAGAAGATTTGCTTAGAGAATTATCTATTGCTGGGGTGCGATTTATTCGCATTGAAGCAAATAAAAAGCCCTTAAAGCACATGATTTTTTTACATCAAGGCTTATATAAAGAAGGTCACCACAAAGAGAATACCGCCAGATGAGTTTTTGGCTTTTGGAAAGGTTAGTAGAAACCCGAATGCCTACTCGTAAGATTGGAGAAATCCTTAGATCGCATTTGTTTTTGTTTTTTTTAGTTAGAATTCATAGGCAAACAGTATTATCTACAGAATCCCCAGTTGGAAAATCTCGTCAATCAGCCCACTTTCTTTTTACATGTAGGTATTTATTTTTTGACTAGGGGTATCTACTCTGCCGACTTGTTTATCGTTTTCAAGGTTCGAGGGTTCTAAAGGGATTAGAGTCCTTTGCTTTGCTCGATTTTTTTCTAAATGTTTCATGTTATTACTTAAATGATATACCATCGATGGCAGGCCAAAACATCTCTCTCCCTGTTGCCATTTGCTTGAACGATTGTACATTTTACACATTATGAGCATCGTGTTTGCACTTTGCAAAACAGAAATATTTGAGCGAAATTCGTTCATTTCGCAATAGAAACTCATTCAGCCAAAACTGAACTACAAAGCTGACGTGGAACTTAATGGTGGATGTCCCAGTTTCAGCTTTACTAACCTCTTGCTGGCCAATCATGACGTCACGTCGATACGACCCATTGAAAGGTTGTCTGTTTCCACTAATACACGAAAAATAAGCTGTTATTCCTGTTTCGGTGATCAAACCATCGCCTCAAACAAACAATAGCTTATTGTTGAGTTATTCTTTATTACTCACTATGGTTTGGTCACCGAAACCAGTATAACATTGTATTTTTCGTGTATCATTGGAAATAGACAACCTTTCAATAACTCCGTTTTTATTATTTGAAATGGGGTTCCATGCTGGTACCAGTCGTGCTCTCTGTCAGAAAAATGTGTTTAGGCCTCCAGAATTCACTGTATAGTTTTTGGTGCCACCATGATGCCAGGGAACGAGCCTCGCCGTCACCAGTGATGCCACCGGTCAAAAATACGTGTTTGGTATAGTTTGGAGAATTAATTTATTCATGTTTTCCAACACGCTGAATCGAATGGAATAACTTTCAAAGCTCTATCGATCACCCTTACAGCGATTGATAGTTATTTAACCCATGCAAAAATAGCTATTATTGAGGGTGGTATATAGGCAGAATTTGAGCCTATTTTCAAAATTGCGTGACGCACCTGGTCAGCGGACCCATCAGTTCAATTGATTTGCTTCCGTTATAGTTGTGAACTCACCAAGTTTTATTGTTGTATAAGTTAGAATTTTTTTTCAACGGTTCAAGTTCGTGCCAATTATAATTTTTATTGTATCATTGTGTACTACAGGCTGGAACAGAAGATGGATATATTAACGTGTTTGACATAACGGACGACGAAATCATTTACAATCGGCTACTCGATAAACAAGAAGGTACCTATCTAACTACGTTACGTAGATTCATATTATTGTTACACGTGCGTTATGATTGTGCAAACCAGTAGAAGTGCTAATGATTTAGATATAATCGGAAAAAATAAGATCAGCAAAACACTTTTGAAACATGTGAGGTCAGGGAGGGAAGGCATGGGCGAGTCTCCCTGACCATAGGTTCAGAAACAAGCTGGGAAGCCTTTTTCTGTTTATTCTAATTATTTTTAATAATATTGCGATTGTGTTAATGTCATGATGTAAATAATGAGTGATTTGTAGATTGGTACGCAACAATGCAACTCTCTACAAACTTAAGCTGGGTTCTCATTGACGCGTAGTTGATAAAGCATATAATCGTCGAGATATAGCCCGTGCTTCAGATGCCGAAGTCCATAGTACAGGCATCAACTGGTATCGTGATTGATCGTGTTTTCTTGAATACAGAGCTTTACAACTTCTCGTTATCTATCTAATGCTAATTAGAATAACAGTAGGCAAATAACTTCCTGTTGATCATGAATATAGCTGAATTTCCTTATTGAGGACAAGTTCATTATAAAATCGATACATTAAAACACAAGCGTCTTCTCATTAAGTCTACTCACAAGATAGAGCTGGGTTCACATTGACGGGTAATCGACGTAAAACTCGTTAAACGTGTAATTGGATTTGATTGGACTCTACGCGTGGCGACTTTAGAACCAGAGTGTCCAAGATCAGAAAATATAGATATTTACGCGATTTACGGATCTGCTTGTGGGGGGTTCTACGCAGGCAGATGCTGGAGTACGGGCTATATCTCGATGATTACGCGCTTTACGTCCGTAATTAGTGTTGTCCATGTGAACGGTTTGACGTTTTTACGCGAATCTTCGTTTTACCTCGATTACGCGTCAGTTTGAACCCAGCTTAACGCTCGATGCAGTTCGTAACATCTTCATTTATTTAATTATTTTTCAGGCCGTGTGCAGTGTTTGGCTTGGGATCCTAAAGGAGAATTTATAGTGACAGGATCCGTGGACACCGTTCGTGTCTGGCAAGTGTCTTCTGGTCATGCGATCCACCGAATGACAACTGGGCGGTCAATGAATAATGTCGAAACTCGAGTCTGGGCGGTGGTAGTTACAAAAGATCTCACAATTATTACTGGTGATTCTAGGTAGGTAATGGTACTTGTTGATTCTAGACCGGTAGGCATTCGTACGTGTTAATGTCCAAACATTAGCTTAGACTTCAGAAAAAGGAGGAGGTTCTCAGTTCGACCTGTTTCTATGTTCTTTTTTTGATGTTTGTCCAGTGATTATTTCCTAAACTACCGGACTGATTTCGATGAATCTTTTTTCAAATGGAAGGGGATCATCTCCCAGTAATTGATTCTAGATATTTCCTTTTAATTTTTATTAAACAGGCAAGCTCAATTACCTACATTCTATACACAGTAGGTTGGGTGGGGAGGGGGTGATCCTACTATTTAGCAAGGAATATTGAGCCATTACAAGAGATATTTAAGAGATATTTTCGTAGTTCAGTGTACATAAATGGTCTTCCACATGAATCGTGATAACCAATCTCAACTACCTAGTCGAGAAGCTAGCGTTGTGACTCACTGCTTTGTCCGTCACAGTTTGAATTTACCTTGCAGTCAGTCTCGAATTGACCTGCTTTATTTTATATATGTTCTGTATTGTATTTGGTCGTTTCAGAGGTAAACTATGTTTCTGGGATGGAAAGATGGGCGTCAGCATAGTGAGCTACCAGAGTCACAAAGCTGATGTTCTATCAGTGTGTTTATCAAGAAAAGGGAATACTGTACATTGTGCTGGTAAGTTAGGATTGATTGGCTCCGTTTATGATCAGTACAAATGTTACGGCCTTTTGGCCCTCTCTTTCAGACTATACTGAAATATTAATTTCAAAATGAAATGAAAATTCGTCAGATTCCTGAATTATACATAAATGACCTGAGTTTCATGAGCAGAGTGTATGTCTTGCCATGACCATCACTCCTCCAAATCAAATCTCAGGCTAATGAGTGTGGCTGGGCAAATGTCAATAATTTAAACATCGTTTTGCCAATATTCAGATCTATTTTCATTTCATTTTCAGCCATTTCAGTCTCACTGTAGTGACCTGTAAAGCCTAGTCCACACTTGTAACATTCACCCGTATCCGTATCTTTAACCGTTACACAGGCAAACTTTGCTTCGCTCCGTGTCAAAATCATGACATGCCGTGCAGCGATGACACGAAACGAGCCTGAACGCCAAAAATGCGGGTTTTCGCCGCCACGTCAAAAGCACACCAAAGGATTGACACGGGCACGCCGCAATGGGGTGACTGCCAGTGTAGACGGGCTCCTCACCTTCTGTGTCATGGTTCCTTGATCAGTTGTTTTATTCTCCATCGCATCAGTTGTGCGTTTTGCGCAAGTATTTTTAGTTTTGCCGTGTGTGAAGGGCTAATTTTCATTCAAATGGAGTCGTGAACGCACGACTATTTTTAGTTTTGTCGTGCGTGAAGGGCTAATTTCCATTCAAATGGAGTCGTGGAATCAGGATGAAACTCTCAAACTGATTGACAGTTAGGTATGTCCGTTCCTCTTGAACTAACGAGTTTTCGCCGTGTCGTCAACCTGTGTCTGCTTATTTGATACGATACGCTCGATGATACGGGATAAATTATTGGTTGAAAAATGTTGGTGGCATCGTATCTGTGGCACAGGACGACACGCAACGGTGACACGGATACGGATGACATTACAAGTGTGGACTAGGGTTAATATGTTCACCAGGCAGCAGAAATACATTGTGAACCTAGTTCAAGTGCATAGTACAGGTACAGTGGTCCCTGCTTAATAGCAATCCTCGCATCGGAATCTCCGTTTAAACTGTTCAAGTTCAGCTAGAACGGAACGGACCTGACTTTCACATTGGTGTTTACCCGTTTTATTAAATCAAATGTAGGTCACTCAGAATGTAAACTAGGTGTTTTCTTTCAACGAATGTCTCATTAACAACATAAAAAGCGCGTTGTTGTTTGTTCCGTACCCTTAGTTCTGCACTCTTGCGTCCAGTCCGATCCAACTCGTGCAATGTAAACATTGTAATCAGCACCCCACTTTGTTCCTACGACACGTTCATGCTATTCGGTGTCTTGAGAGTTCTAGTCGACTGCTACCGTTTAGAATGAGTTGTAAAATACAAGGTCTTTCCCTTGAGGACAAACTGTGCATTCTTCAATCGTTTGATTCTCTACAAACAGTGACACAACAGGAGGCTGCTGCTCGTTTGAAGGTATCTCAACCTTTTCTTTGCCGATTACTGAAGAATATACGCAATTATGAAGCTGTGGCCACGGATAATGAAACCCAAACGAAGAAGAAAAAAAGGGCAGGCAAAGACAAACAAGTTGAGTGTGCACTGAACGGGTCGTTCAGTGTTAGGTAGAAAGACGTCCGAGTTAGTGGAGAGATTATGAAGCAAAAGGCTGAACATCTCGCTACAAAAATGGGTAAAGAGAACTTCAAGGCCACTAATGGTTGGTTTCATAACTGAAAAAACCAAAGTAGCAAAAAATATTAAAGACCGCATTAAGGTTCTCACACACTACCTATGAGGGAGTAAACAGTCACGGGACGCTATTTTTTCGCTTCTGTGTATTTGCATGGAGATAAGCATACTAGGTGGGATGTGATCATGGCATGGGATAGGCACAGGCCGGGTTACGCCGCGATCGTTGTCATTGCGAAAAACGGCGGTGCCTGGGACGGGACGTTCCCCCTCCACCTTCCAATGTTTACGTTCCCCATGTTCATGCACGCCTTCTCCGCGTTCACCCTCACCCTTGCTTGAAACCAGTGGAGCGTGGCGAGCGGTGGAGGAAAGAGAGTTGAGGAGGGAGTTTGGCCAAATTCTGTTCAAAAGGGATATTAACACTTATTGACCACATAATGAGGTGTTTACATCAGGAAGTCTAGGCAGAAAACGATGTGAAATTTGAATTTCCGAGTTCCCGCTAGAAATGACATGTCAGGTAAATCGCCGAATAGTTCAACTCATATCCCGCTTAGAGCGCTAGTGCGTCACTTTAAACAATGTGCAGAACCGCAACGGATAGATGGATGGAATCACAAATTTATAAATAAATTAAAAAACATCTAAAAGTCAATCCGAGGGGAGGTTCACAAAATGTCACAGCAAAGGTTTTTAAAGGTTTCCAGGAAGGTTTGCCATTTCTAAAGTTGGGCCGTTGGCCGCATTGAGAACCTTTGCCATCGAAGCTTTGCTGCGCTTCCATGGGCCAACAGCCTATCAGATGTCGGTAGACCTAATAGGTCATTTCTTACCTCATTTTTACTTTTAATCGCCTTCATTTAAAAAATACCGCTTATTTTTGAAAACTGGCTTCAAACTACCATTTTCCAAGAGCCCCAAATATTTTTTTCCAAAAAGAAAATTTGACGAAAATTCCCCATTGACTCAAATGGATTCAGTCCCAATGTGATTATTCCAATAAACGGGGACAACTGCATGTTTGGTGAAAAATTAAAATGGAAGTGATTAATTTGCAATGATGTTTCAAGTCAGTTGTCAGTTGTAGATGATATTGTGATAGATTAGATCATTTATCAGTAACTAGTTTCAAGCACATCTTATAATTTTATGAACATATTCTACTCTAAAAGTAGAATAGTGACAGCCGAAGCTATTGTGATAACCGCGTATTTGAACCAATTTCTGATTGTATCTGTGCATCTGTGCCAACAGGTAATTCCAGTAGGTCTGAATTTTAGAATTTGGTTGGTAGGTCGTCTTGATAAGGGGCAGGGGCGTGTGGAGTAGAAAAACGCAGTAGGCCGGATTTTTGATTGGTGCCACTAAAAAAATCTCTCACATTTTGCTCTGTGAACTTCTTGTTGCGTCTTCTTGTTGTCACTGTGATTGTATATATTTTCAGGTGTGGATCCACTGATAGCGTCTTATGAAAAAGTCAAGATGAGGGGGTCGGAAGAAAGGAGTAAATGGGTGAAATCTATCCATAGAGTTATCCACGAACATGATGTTCGCTCGTTGGTTCTGGTCGACGAAAAACTCTTTTCAGCTGGTATGGATTTCATCGACTATTATGTACCTACCTATTACATGATGAACTTATGATTTCATAGCACCATTTTCCGTCTTGTAAAATTGAAAATTAATAAATAGCAGCATGAGCAGTTGGCCATGGAATGTGGATTTCCTAGCTGTTAGATTATTATGCTACATTGATGGGGTTTCTTGAGTTCCTGTGCATCAAATGCTTTAAATATGGACTGAAAATATACTAAGCCATACCTGATGTCGATGTCAATCTCATTACTTTCAGGCATAGATGGATATCTCGCTATGAGCAGCTTCCCTCCAAAAATGCTTGTGAAGTACCCTCCTTTGCTGCAGGTAATTATCATTAAAATATGAGCTCATTAATATTGCTTTATAATTTCTCTTGTTGCATGCCCGTTAAAATCATCATCTTCAAGCCTGCTCTGATTGGTCCGTTATTGTCCATAAACCAACTGGACCCGAACCTGTTGCCACCGAAGCTGTTGCGGTTTGTGGCTACTACGTTCTATTAAGGGCCCTATTGCGGAATAAATTCAAGTGCCTTCAATTTATTTGCAGTCCCCTTCAGTGTATTCAGCGTCTCAAGCCAAATGTCTCCTTCTTCGCTATCCACAATCATTAGTTTTGTGGAAGCTTGGCGGGTCAGAGCCCTCCAAACTCCTTGAGTGGCAGCCTAGGAACAACAACCGAATCAGGACGGCGGCGTTAGCAGCTAACGCCAAATGGTTGGCAGTTTCCACGCAAGAACGCTTTGGTTTATTCTCATTAGTGGTACGTATTACCCACGTAATCTTAAATGATGGAATGGATCATCTATGCAATGTGTGGCTGGAAGAAGTGATGAGGATTTGAGACTGGAGTTGATTCATGCTCATGCTGATGATGTTTTTTCGGTTCAGACTTCAGGGCCTCACTGCATATCTACTCTCCCACTGAAAGTTTCGATCAATAGCGTTCATGAAATTTCATCGTCCCTTGACAGTAAAGCCGAGCTTCTGTGCACAACTATACCCCAAATGGGGCCTACATGCCGAATTTCATCAATTTTGATCGAGTGGGACTACAAAGTCGTAATTTCGTATACATGTACATCAGATACAAATTTTTTACTACTTGAACTACTTACGTTAAAAAAATTGAACTCTACATAGAGTTTCTTAGTTGAAGCTGTCATCTTTGGAGTGCAGAACCGAATTTTTTCGTGACACTTATTTGCGACCCACTGCATTAAACAATATTTATTATATTATTACACCCAACTTTTACAAATACAGCAAACACAAATCACAAGGAACGAAGGGGGACCGCACGACCTGTTGATTTGATCAGACATAAACAATCTACCGGGAAAGATTGTTGTTTGTACCGGGAAAGATTGAAATCGCCCTCACTTCTATCAGTAACCAAGAATTGATTTGAAAATATTGAATGGCTGGTTGGTTTGCTGCTTGCCTGCATAATTGCACATTTGAATCTCACCTGCTGCTGTAAACAAATCAGTCATTCGGAACGATAATCATACATGATTTATCAATCTTTATCAGTGATACCTTCTGCGTGTTGCTTGTAAATTGCTGAATCGTGGATTCCTGTCTCCATTTATGGACGAGAGCTTTGAATGCCCAAGATGAGAAGTAGATGAAATCTGTATATTCAGAATAGAACTCGGGAAGTGCCACATGTTGGGGGGAAAAACCATAGAATTGGTGTCTTTGCAATGGGAGTTTTTGGTCCCCAAAAGGCGCCGTTGGTGGCGCGTGTGGGTCTACGTTGGACCTAATAGGCAACGTCTCTCAGATCCATCTAAACTCGAGAGAAGTCAGTACTAGCAGGTATCCACGTTTACTAATGAATTCCACGTATTGGTACTACATTCTTTCTAGATTTGACTAATCGCTCATGCTTCCTAAGTCATTTCCATGGTATGAAGTGCCTTGTCTCTGGTTGCAGATCAAGGAGAAACCAACGATTTCGAAATGCAAGATAGACACGAAGGAAAGTTTAACTGCGAATTGCCTCTCCTTTTCTGACGATTCCTCAGCGCTGGGAGTAGCCACGCTTGATGGCGACATCTTCGTCATCAGCCTCGGCCAGAAAATAGAAATTAAATTCTGTTACCATCCCATAAAAGATAAAAGTGAGAATGCACTAGTAAACTAGTCCACTATAACTTAAATCACTTGCGGCGGAGTAGTGGAAATCCATAGCAAAAAACTACAGGATAAAAATAGAAATAGTCTATTTCCACGTCAAACAGTTTGACGTGAAAATAGACTATTTCTATTTTTATCCTCTAGTTTTTTAACTAGTCCACTACTTACTCAATATTATAAACTGTGAGGTGTCTCTCTAAAATCTTACTTTCCTTACTGTACTGTGCTGTACTGTAATGACTAGTTTTGCCTCAGTTTGCTGGGAATTCATGCATTTCGAATTATCGTCCTGAATTTCAGGTTTCTTAACATTAACTTTCCACTTTCAGAGTTGACCTCAGTGATATCTCATCTGGTTTTGTCTGCTGATGGTACGTACGTGGTAGCTGCGGACTTGAACTGCAACGTGGTTGTTTGGGCAAAAGGAGAGGTAAGGAATTTTTCAAATATTTCTATGATGAGGCTACCTATTTGATTGATTTATAAGAGCGAACTATCTTTTTTTCTTATCAAGTGGGTCTTGCCTACTAAGTCATGAGTTCTTCAACGATTAATCAACCAAGGGGTCTGTCCGGGCCCCTGGGTTTGTTGCCTAAAAAACCTGGATTTTACAAAAAAAAAGCTTAGTACAAAAAGTGTTACATTTGTAATGTGGAATAAACAAAAATAAACTTCTCGCTCGCTGATGATGCTCAGAAGTTGAGCGAAACGCTTTGTGTTAAATAAATTGGTGGTAAGCTAAAGGTTTATTTTTTGTTTATTCCACATTGCAAGATGGCTTACCCCATAAGGTGTGAAATGAAATTCGATGAATTGATGTTACATTTGTACTTTTTCGGTTTATTATTTTCAGCAATGAACTATTGGAATCGATCTTGAAAAACAATGAATTGTTCAACTCCCATCAAAATTTGATAGTTTGCGTTATGTCGAATCCGAAAATGGAATTAAAAAAATTTCTGTCAGTTCTTTAGTTACCTAGAACCAAAATCAATGACATTTGGTTTGTAGGTCCCATTTGGGGTTTAGTTGTTCTCTGAAGCTCGGCGTAATATCAATATCTCTAAGGGGTGAAGTATAGGGGTTGCAACTTTCAAAACGCCGTAGCTCGAACATTTTTGAATCACTGTCAAAATTCCCCTTCTCAGGAGGATCTAAACCCTGTCCAGTATGTCCCTCGCTATTCCTCCAACTTCAGCAGAGAGCGCTAGTTCTCCATTGATGACCTATCATATCTCAGGAACCTGCCAGATCAGTCCTGCTGTCTATGTACTCCTTGTTCCATATTTTTTCCTTTAAAACATAATCGCGTTGTTGAAATACGACCAGTGCGAAAAAACGTATGAGGATGCTGAAACTTTTAAAAACAAAGTAGGTACCACATCCATCGAATTAGGCCTCCTGCCATTGTACGGTTCAGCTGATACCACTGCAGCTATGCAACAAGTTTAACTTAGGTAAACATTTGATGAAAATACACTTATTTATACCTCATCAAATAGTCGGTGTTATTCATACCTAAGTTTGATTTGCGGAAGTTGAGATTGTCCACACTGACTGTGGATAACAATGTTATTAACTATGTTGTTAACATTGTTTGGGCTGGAGACCTAGCTACTGAATTGTTACTATCAAATAGCTAATAACAGTGCTACTGACAGTGTTAATCGAAATTCGCTAATAACATTGACCCCCACAGATTTTCTTGTCAGAAAAATTTATATTGTGCTGTTAACAATGTTTTTCTAGTCACATTTTTCGCTACTAACATTTTGTGTAAAAGCACCTTGAGTATATTCTAATGGGCAATTTTCGTGGATTGAAAATTCTTCCTGTTGTTGTGCCATATTCTGTTCAATAACGGAAATTAAGACTTATTGATTACATAACCAGATGTTTATGTCAGATAGTATAGGCAAAAAACGAGTGTGAAATGTGAATTTCCGAGTTCCTGCTAGAAATGGCGGATCAAGTAAATTGCCGAGTAGTTCAACTAAAATCCCACTTAGAGCGCTAGGGCATTGTTTTAAACAATGTACAGAACTGCAATGGATGGAACCGCAAATTTATAAATAAATTTAAAAACAAGTCATCAGAACCAAGCCAAGTAGATGTTCACGAAAGGTCACAGCAAAGGTTCTTGAAAGTTACCAAGAAGGTTTGCCATTTCTAATGTTGGGTTGTTGGCAACTTGGCTCCGCCTCCATGGGCCAACAGCCTATCAGATGTCAGTAGACCTGATAGGTCATTTCTTGCCTCATTTTTACTTTTAATCGCCCTCATTTTTAAAAAATACTGCTAATTTTTGAAAACGGGCTTGAAACTAATTTTTCCAAGAGTTCTGAATATTTTTTCAACAAAAAAAAGAATTTGATGAAAATTCCCCATTGAATGTTTGAAAATCATGTTTGTTGTACCTACATTTCGTTCACCGTGATGGTGTTAATATTGAATTGTATATTTCTTTCCAGGTGTACAGTAAATTGCCAACATACACCTGCTCTATCACAGCTATGAATATTCAACCGTCGACGAACGACATAGTCATCGTTTATGCTGATCACAAGGTACATAAATAGCTGTTGTCTCTCGTATTGAACATTCATTCTCTATAACCGGTCTCACACCATAGCCTTTTCGTTCGCAAAAAAAAGTTGACATTTCCTTGGAGATTGGAGAGAAAGTATTTGAATTCGTCACAAATAGAGCATCCGTAATATGTAGCATCCATATTAAGTCAATTGATTTGGAAATTTTTTTAAATAATTTATTTATTCATTAATTTACAAATTGATACAGTTTCAGCACTGCTAAATCATAAATTCTTAGTCCATGGGCCTCAGGTCTTTGACCCGTCCAGGCCGTTCTGTTCCACAATTCAGTTCCTCTTTTTTTAAACTTTCTGATATAGGTACTTTTATCTTTAGCAATAAATTGTAATAAATGGCTGTGCTAATCATCGACCGAAAATTCAGTAGGTACCCGCAACTTCTGATGAAACATACTTATGAACCATAGGTGAGTACTGGTACCTAATACCAACGTAGTGCGTACCTACTTCCAAACCACTTTCAATGTATTTCTTTAATTAAAAATTACCAAAAATTAAATAGGAAAACTTAAATAGGAGGATTTGTGTCGGAAAATATTGAATTTTTATTTTGAAATTCTATAGGGTCTTAATTAGTCACTGTCGTACTGTTTATTTATGTACACTTACGATTCAAGATTAGTAAGTAATTAAAATGTTTTTTTTTAAACTATGGGGTATGCGCATATATTTATTTTATTTTTTGAAATGAAAGTACATCCTGAGAATTTTGACACCAACCATACGATAAGTAGTACCTACTTTTTCTATGATTTTTCAAAAATTCCAGAAGAGAGAACCAGAAGTTTGTTCAGAAAACCAACCCTCTACTCTTTGTATTTTCCATTAGTTCACTCCCAACTTTCTTATGGTATCACAGGTTGGGGTGGAGCTTATGACACGTACTTGAGACCACATCAAATTACTCAAAAAATATTAATAAAAACTAAGCTATTTTAAACCTATCCTATTCCCAATATCCGAACATTTCATTGATAGCAATATTTTCACAATCCGTCAACTATAACTCCTACAAGCTCTTAAAAATTATATTTGTAAAACCAAAAGAAACAACTTTTTTACCGTTCCTCAATGTAACCTGCTAAATTAGGCATCAGATATATATCTCTTTTATTGGGCCCAAGTTATACAATAGTACACCACATAACTTGCTTTCCATAGACAAACCTGCTTCCAAACGAAAACCTGTAATAAAACAATTTATCAAAAACTTAAATTCTGATAGCATTAGCACTTTTTTTCTCTAAGTAATTTCTAGTCAAAACTCTTGCACCTATTTTCCCTTGTTTCAAATACCTATTTTTCCCCCCCATTTTCGACAGTCTTCTACAACGCTAAGAGTAAATCCACAGCCATTTGCCTTATAATTTTAGAATCCTTAAGAAAACCTTGTGGGTTCCACTCAAGTGTTCAAATAAAATGCAACTTTTTTTAACCTAATTAAATTCTAATTGTGTTCGACATCAAATGACAAATTTGTTATAAGACTACGTACCTATAAATTGTAATGTTTATTTCTCTGTGTAAATAATTGTATGTACATTTTATTTGAATGACTAAAATTGTTTAGATGTTATTACAATAACGATACCTATTGCAATGTTTTTATGGAAATAAATAAATAAGAAATGATATTGCACCCCTCTCGCCTGGGCGGGACCCTCTGGAAACGTTAAAAAAATCACAGAAAAAGACCTTCTAATCGTAGAACAGTGTGGTTGATGTCAACGTTTTCAGAATGTAATATACTTTCATTAAACAATATATAAACCGCTTTTGTGACCCATGCGCATACCCCATTAGCTGCATGCGTGGATGATTGATCTGGCCAGTGCAAATTGGGTGCATATGGGGATGTGTGAAACTAAACCACCTACAAAGCGAAGCTTTGGCATTTAAGCGCGAATCGAGGCAAATCCTCCAAATTGGTTGGTTGGCAAATTTGTCATCCACTTAACATCGAATCATTGGCAAACTATTCCGGCGTAAGCTTGGAGCTTGATAACTCTTACTATGCGAGTAAATATCCAATGTAAGTTGTGGTTTGTATCACCAGATCATGGAGTATTCTATAAACAAGAGGAAATACACTTCGTTCTCTCGCCTCATCCACGACAGCCTTCCTGCTCAGTGGTTGAATAGATCATACCCCGTCCACAGCATCACTTTCGACTCACGAAATGACGATATTGTCATGCTTGGGGACGATTCGACCATCATGGTCATAAATAAAAAGAAGGTGAATATTTCGTTACCCAATGTTTTTTCAGTTGTACCTGCTTTTTAAATCAAAATCCCAATTTATGTTCACATAGGTTGGTTAATACATTACAGTTAATTAATATTTGATAATGTTGTTAATGATTGATAACACCATTTGACAATATTGACTTACCTTTACTTACCCCTTTTATTGTTCCCTTGAGGAGTTTGTAAATAGCTTGCCATATCAGCGGTGGGCGAGAGACACTCCGTAACTCCATTTTAGGTTGGTATGACCTACTGGCTGAAAAACGTCACGACACGGAAAAGCGTTACGGAAGTGACACATCACTCGTTTTGTTTAGAATTTCTCTCGCGACATTTTTTCTTTTCACCGTCGCGTCGTTGCGCCGTTGGTACCAAAATTTCGTGGGGATTTCAAAGATGTATTAAAATGGGTGGTAAAGGGAGCCTGCAACACAACTTTCAACCAGTTCGGTTCCTGTGAAGTTTTCTGTCATTCCCCTGGCAGTGCACGGGTACAAATGGATTCTGACCTCCCCCCAATTCAGGGTCCCCCTTAGAACATGGTGCAAACATTTCCATCAGAATAGGTACAGCCGTTTAGAAGTTGCGCACGATGTTCTAAAATAGCCTGTTATCTTCTGAAGGGCATACTGCATGAACATACCAAATTTGGTCAAGATCGGTTGAGCTGTTTAGCAGTAATTGGTTCTGGACAAACAGACAGACAAACATGCAATTGTTCGAGGAGTATTGACAGTGGTTAGAATAGCGATTTACCGTTTACCTTTGCTCAGCTTGTTTCACACTCAAAATTAGGGTTTCCTACCAGTAGACTTGTTGGGGATTTTCTTGTGATTCTCACTCTCATAACGGTGAAACGTAAAACTAATTGTTAGCATGCGATGACCTACCAGAAATCGTCATGTTATGAAAAACGCTGCAAAGTCCTTGTCGCTTGGGTTTATTATCCCAATGGACATACCTACAGAAATGTTGGCTGTTCATTTATTGTTTCTTTCATGTGCAATAATTGAAATAGCTATTTCTGATGGTTTCCACCAATTTTGACCTCCAAAAACACGAATTACGCTCCTCTTTTTTTTTAAATTCACAATATCTTTGATCATTGGTAGTGCCATTTAATGGTCTTGATTCACCTGTTGACGCTTTTTAGTGTTATGCAAATTGATGGCTGTTTCGGATAATTTCCCATGTTTTTAATCATAAACCCAAATTCTTCACTCTTTGGTCAAAATCGACTTCATATTCGGTTTTATCGCCCTAAAAAACTTGGAAAAAGATAGGTACCTCAAAAGCTCATTTTACTATAACACCAAAAAACCCTATTTTACACCCATTTTTCACCCATAACGCCCCTGGGTATATTCTGATCGGTTGCAAAGTTTTGGGACACAACTAGGGCCTAAGTGGAGCCTGTGTGCGAAAAAACGAATTTTTTAGACCGAAAATGAAGTAGTTAAGCATGATAAGACGGACGACGTAGGGCAGACGGACATTATATTTTTGGAATCTGCGCGCCTTTAAACGTAAAAGAAAAAACGCTGCAAAGTCCTTGTCACATGGGTTTATTATTCTATTGGACATACCTAAAGAAATGTTGGCTGTTCACTTATTGTTTCTTTCACGTGCAATAATTGAAATAGGTAGCTATTTCTCATGGTTGCCACCAATGTTGGCCCCTCAGAACACGAATTACGCTCCTTTTTTTCCTAAATCATTGATTGTGCCATTTAATTGTTTTGATTCACCTGTTGATACTTTTTATAGTGTTATTACACAAATTTGTCGGTAATTTCAGACAATTTCTCAGGGTTTTGATTATAACTTAAATTTCTTGCGGCGGAGTAGTGGAAATCCATAGCAAAAAACTACAGGATAAACATAGAAATCAACTAACAAACTGTAGACCGGTTTCGGTTGTTACACTCATCAGTACACGATAGAATGAAACTACTGGAACTTGATCTCCTATTTATACAACTCGAGTGAATGGTAGTGCAATCTCATTGGCTGTTGAGGCCAAGGAAGTGAAAGGGAGGTGGAGCCTGATTGGCTGGACTACAACACTAGTGAAGGGTGGTATATTCTGATTGGAAAGGAGGTAGGACAAAAGGAAAAGGAAACAAACGCCATGAGTTGATACTAACCAAGCTTACTGAAATAAATCGATCAAAGGTGAATGATTTTGGAAATTTATTTCATTTACAGAAGAGCCTAACTTATGAATTAATCCATGACCCTGCTCCCTTAAATGATTAGCAAAAGCCGAATTACCAGAACCATCCCTAAAACATCGTTGGTGTTCCCTTAATCTTTCCCTGACTTTACGTCCCGTTTGACCACAATATTTAACTCCACAATCACATTTCAAAAGATAAACCCCACTCCTATCCTCTAACGGATTTTTATCTGTGTAAGAAAGAACGAATTTTTTAGACCGAAAATGAAGCCAATATGCATGATACGGCGTACGGCGGATGGACAATGCATTTTCTGAATCTACACACCTTGAAACTTAAAAGAAAAAATGGTGAGGAGGTGTTATACAAACTTTTTGCTGTGCTAATTTATAGGTGTATTATTCACAGAATAATAAACCGAAAGTGTAATGGAAGTGACTCATCACTCTCTCACTCGACTGGGTCCTTGGCTTCCCCCACTTGTAGAGCTTCAGCCTTTCGGGTGGGAGTCCCCACCTCTTCACTGGTTCCCCCTTTGCTCCCCTAAATGGTTTCCCCCATTCTAGAGCATGTCCCTGCCATGTGTCATAGTTTCTTTTGAAGTAAGTAAATTGGCATCATCTGGAGTCAAGGCGTGGAGCCCTTTCGAGGCACGAAGTGCCGACTTTTGAAGTATTTAGGTTTTCCACATCTCCAAAGGTGGAAACAAAATGGTTGGATATTCCGAGTAAGAAGGCAAGAAGTTGTTATTTGCGTTAGATATCTCCCGTATTACTGATATCAACTCCGTTTCCACCTGCTGTGTGTACCAACTCCGTTTCCAGCTGTGGTGTGTTGAGGAATTTCCCCCGTTTTAACATGATATTCATGAGAAAAATTCTTATTTTTGTTTATTATTCCGTGATTAATACGCCTATGTATTCGCTCAGACAAAATTTTTCGTTACTCCCCCTCAAAAGCTTTTTCTTCTACGTTTCCAGGTGCGTAGGTTCCAAAAATGCAGTGTCCGTCCGTCGTACCTGCATCACTACTTCATTTTCGGTCTACAAAATTTTGTTCTTTCGTGCACACGCTCCATTTGGGCCCTAGTTGTGTCCCGAAACTTTGCAGCTCGATCGGAATATACCCAGGGGTGTTATGGGTGAAAAATGGGCGTCAAAATAGGGTTTTTTAGCTAGGTTCACATGGAGATGCAATTCCGGATGGCAATCCGGTATGGCAACGCGTTCGCCGTAACTTTTGCCACAGGCATTCACATGGCAGCGGAATCATAACCGGAAATGTAACCGGCAAAATCAACTCTGAATGTCGAATTCCAATATGGCTGTACAACCACACAAGAGAGGTGTGCGCAGTAACCTCTGGGCAGATACGGCAACGGATCCAACAGCAGCATATATCTGGAGATTTTGATATAGTATCTATGACGTTGCATTGCAATAATCCATTTTGCGTTGGCCAATAGCATTGCAGAACGACTTGCCGTACCGGATTGCCGTCTGGAATTGCATCTCCATGTGAACCTAGCTTCTGTCTTTTGGTTATTCAAAATCAGCCTGTTAATTTCGCACTGTTTTGTCACATTTTCCATGGTCTATGGCTCTATCAAAACCTATTTCAGAATCCGCTCAAAATACAACACACGTGTCGTCAGCGTATTGAAAACTCAATATGCTGACACGCTCATATTGATTGTGAATGAAGCATAATTTATTGAATCATTTATGTTAAACCGAGCTAGAAAGTAATTGGATGGATAAAGGGACCGATATTTGTACGAATTTGACGCACTCAGTTGGTCGTATTATTTTTTTGATCTCCTGTAAAGTAGCGTTTTTGGAGTTACTGGTTGTCTCTCGCCCACCGTCGTATGACCTGTTTTTATAATTATTTCATTGATTATTGGCCATCAAGTCATGGGTGGCCATCAAGTCTATGTGTATCGTAAGATATACTTACCATAATATAATTTTATAAAATAAAAATGTTATACATTATGAGAGCTTCGGTGTGGTAGTTTATTCGTAAATCAAAATGTTATTTATCAATTCCTAGGATCTCCCTTATCCTGAAGCGAAAATCCCCCGTATATCGTCTGGGGATGCAGAGTCCAACATGGATGACTGCTCTGAAAACAGTAGCCAGCACCATCCCATGAGTAGAAGCCCAATGACTGCTTTTCACGTCATCAAGAAGTACAAGGTTAGATAAGCCCTGCCTACCACTTGATGATGGTTGACAATTGGCCAGCAGCGATGCTGGGACAAGTGAATTAATTGAAAATTGACGTTGTTTAATTGGCAAAAACCTCGAGCGAAACATTCCTGGATGTTTCCAGTCCAATTATGTTCAGATGTGTCATATGTAACTGAGTATTTCTGTTTCAGCACCTCGTGCATTTTGGTGCGCTCGCGGAAGGTGAAATGGTGGCTGTCGAGATAAGCCCTCTAAAACTACTGGAAAAGCTACCCACCAATTTCAAACAGAAACGATTCGGTAGGATGTAGATGAAGCACATTCATCGTCTCGATCTTCCGCATTTTCTCGATCATTGTAAATAATGAAATATATTTATAAATATGAGTTACCAGGTGTATATAACTTTATACCCCTATTATGTATAGTAAGTACAAACTATTTGAACTGTCCAACTGTAAAACTCAACTTTGAACAGAATTAATTCATGCTTTCATGAATAATTTAGGCATTCATTGTTTTTTAAGTGATTTCTCGGTCTATAGTTTTATTGATATCCTTAGCATCCCGCAAAACATCTCATCGTTGACATCCGACACCTCCTCCAGTACCTGATTAGGTACATTTGTGGAGGTGAGCTGCAAAACTCGCTCGCTCCATTTTTCAAAAAAATTGAGGTAGCAGTGGATACTGAAAGTAGTTTTCCCGCTCTTTCCGAATATGCCATCAGGTTGAAGCATGAAATTTTCATTTCGTGTAAATCTTAGTTTCTAAAACATTTTTGTCTCCTCTGTTTTTGGTAATTTATTATTTCAATACCTAAGAAAGCTTTGGAATCGAGCATTAAAAAAAAAAAAAAAAAAATCTCTCAAAACTATTTGATGTTTTCCGTTTCCGGGTAAGTACCTACCTACGTAGAATCCGTAAACGCAGTGATGAAATTTCTGTCAATCCGCCGTACTTCGCACTTTTCTTAGTTACCACGCAATTTCTCACGAATAAATGACCCGATTTTGCTTAAATTTGGTGGGTAGTTGGTGTTGTAGCTCCTAAATGGTCCCCTAGGGATTTCAAAATGCTCAGATCATTGGTATTACCACTGAGCATGCGCAGACGCGAAATATGAGGTACCTACTCAATGTGTCATGTATCTGTGGCTCGATTTTGATGAAATGTTCAGGAACTGTTCTTCGAACTTGGTGGAGGAATTTTCTTTCAACTTTTTGTAATAGGTACTGCACGTTTCGTGCATAACAACAAAAACAATGATAGACAGAATTCTTGAATCCACTGCACAATATTATGAAATAATTTTCCCCCCTCCAGGTAGGGCTTTCCTGGGGGAAGGTACTTAAGTAATTGACCACAGAAAACAGTGGTCTACGCAGAAGGGAAGAGGTAGGTATTTCTGCGGTCTGTAACTGTCCCCACGAGGCATAAGTACCTACTATGTTTTAATGAAATCAAGAATGAGAGCATGATATAATTAATTATGATCTAGTACCTATGTTTTGGAAAGTGGAATATCTCTCCAGAGTTGTAGGGTTTGCCTTTCCAGTGCTGCCAATAAGGATATTTCGAGGCCGCTACATCTAGAGGCGGAAGAAACACTGGAAAAAATTACCAGAGTCCAGTCTGAATCTACAGGTAGCCGAGGGAAATATCACGTACACAGATTGGCCATGTTCTTATCGTTCTTATCTAACACAGTTACACAGTAGAGGTGGGAGGTTGCCGATTGTCGATAGTAGCCAACAATCGATTGTTTCTATGCTATCGACAAGAAACAATCAAACATTTTCAATACCTACCTTTTTTTTGAAAATTTTAATGCGATACAGAAGTTTATGTCATTGGAATAGATTAAAAATTTAGTGTGAACAATGTAAACAATTTATTGTTGAATTAAATCATAAATAGGAATGATGATAGGATAAATAGGAAATTTAGGGCCGCCGTTGTCCATCATCCTCCCTGTGTCAGGACAAGTAAACAGTGGAGGCAGCAACCTTTGTTTTATTTGGAAAACATTTCTAGTATACACTTGGTGCTCGCGTTTAGGTGTGTTGACGTGCGTTTACTTCTTCCTTTCCCTTCTGTATTACTCCGCCCTTCTGTTCACTCCTTCTTCCCTTTTGTTTTTACTCCCTCTTTAACTTTTTCACTTACCTATCCTTTTAAATATAAATTACGTTTTTACTGTAGTTCCTTGGTTTGCCTTTTCAGTGGAATCACCTACCAACATGGTCGTGAGATGTACTGGTCTTCGAAAAAGGAAATAATTGGGTTTTATCATACTTTTGGTCAAGTAGAATCTTATTAGTAGGCAAAGTCATAAAGTTAGTCAATAATGAACAAATTGGAAACGTTCGGTTGTTCGGGTTTGGTATTATCAAAATCTATGGCAAACTCCCGGCTCACGTTAGGATTACTTCGAAGAGTGAATATTTACAAAATGCAAAGGAAATTGATAAACTAAGTCCTTGTCACATGGGTTTATTATTCTATTGGACTTCCCTACAGAAATTTTGGCTGTTCATTTATTGTTTCTTTCATGTGAAATAATTGAAATAGCTATTTCTGACTGTTTCCACCAATTTTGGCCCCCAAAATACAAATTAGGTACCTACGCTCCTTTTTTTCAAATTATCTTTGGTCTTTGGCCATTTAATTGTCTTGATTCACCTGTTGACACTTTTTCTAGTGTTATTATACAAACTGATTGTGATATCACACAGTTTCCCAGATTTTTGGCTCATAAAAAATCAATTCAGGGAGCAGAACCTTAGGTAGAACCTCAATTTTCTACTCCGGTCAAGATCGACTTCATATTCGTCTTCTCGTCCCACAAAAACACGGAAACCGATACTGAAAAGCTCATTTTACTAAAACACAAAAAATACCTATTTTCATACACATTTTCACTCATAACACCCCTGGGTATATCCCGATCGGAAGTTTCGGGACACAACTAGGGCCCAAATGGAGCATGTGTGCGAAAGAACGAATTTTTTAGACCGAAAATGAAGCAGTTATGCATCACTCGCATGCTCTCCGTTACATCGAACTCGTCACCCCACTTATCGAAGTCAAACAAAATTTCGTAATCCATAGTATCAAAACAAACAAAAAACCGAATAATTGGGAAAGGAAACAAGAATGCCGAGAACGATGACACTGAAAAGATGACATGAATGAAAAGAGAACAGTGCAAACGATCAATAAGGAAGTGCTTAAGGTACCTTTCGACGTACCTCAGTTTTTTCCACTTATTTAGGCCAAAAAGTAAAGATTTTTCTTTACTTATTGTCTATGAAATAGGAATAAAGGAAATGCTAAAGGATGACTTAAGCATTTGCTTTATCAGTGACTATGAATAGCCCAAGTGGACGTTGCTTCCTTATTTGTTCCTTAAGCATTTACTTTTAATAAAATGAGGACTATGAATACCGCCCCAAATCTAATAGCCATAAATTGGCTTTCAAAAAATCTGCATATCAGCCTTCTGGGGGTCAAGGCGGCTTCTATTTTCGGTGACTATGTTCCCAGCTTCTGAAAAAGTCGTTCTGATGGCACTGATGTAGCAGGAATTATGAAATATCTTCTGGCGATTGAACTCAATGGACTATATTTTTTGTCTTCATTCTTCTTCAATTCCTTTGTAGCAAAACCCATCAAAACTATCGATTGTTGGAAAAAACAATCGATTGCATTTCGACTGGATTGCATTTCGATCTTTCGATCGATTGTCGCAATCGACAATCGGCCACCCATCTAACAGTTCACCGTCCCCTTTGACCCTATGCCTCGTCTCTCCAGTTTTTCGTTTTTCTTGCGTTAAATTATTATTACTATTTTGGTCATTAGCCTCTGTTTTAATCGGAAGGTGATTGATAGAGTATCGTTCGGGATGATTGTGTGTTTGCGAAATCATTTCTCCATCGGTTGGGTTCCGTTGAAAGTCACGGAACCCAATAGGTCTATGTTGTGAAGTGTGAACTGCAATGCATCACTGTGAATGAAGAGTATAATCGCCTCTCCGGTTGAGCTTCTGTTTGCTGCTGGAATCCTATTTTACGAAGGTCAGTTTTATAATAGTACCTACCTAATATAGGTCGTACCTTGCTAATTAATTTCCTCGATATTCAATAATTCTACAAACCCACAGACAATAAGCCGATGCCTCCTCCCGCCTTTCGAGGAAAATGGCTTTACCTTTCTGAGGTTTATTTTTTGGGTGGGCCAGATGAAAAAAATGCTGCAAATTATTACGCAACGGTTCATTATTTTCCCGTATAGTCCTTAGGTAGTCCTGTATTTCTCTTTTGCGTAGATCACAGTTTTCTGTTTGATCATAGTCGGGCTGTTTATGTGTTTATTCGTGAGAAATTGAGTAGGGTACAAAGTGTGAGGGGTTTCGAGGTTCAGTCAAGGAATGATGTAACTTTCTTCGAGGCCCTACCGGGATCGAATATTTTGGCCTCGAAGAAAGTTACATCATTTCTTGATTGAACCTCGAAACCCCTCATGTTTTGTATTCAACAGTTTGCAGTCGAAAAATCCAGCCTTAAGTTGAGTAGGTACTACGGATTTCACTTTGCGCATGATCTGGTCGTTCTGAAAGTAGGTTCCACGAATTTTGTGACCGACCGCACTCTCCTACGGTGAATAGTTCTGTTTCTATGATTTTTCAAAGATTCCAGCACTTCCTACGTCACAGGGGGAGTCCCGTCCATGCGACAGAGATGCATAGTTAGAATGGAACGTAGGTTTCATTTAAAAATAGTATAAACCGCTTTTGTCACCCATAGGCGACCATCTGGGGCCCAACCCGCAAATTTGCACCTAAATTGCATTCGAATTTAGGAAATTATGCATGTGGCAAGGATTAGCGGACACGGACAGACGTTCACCGAACCAAATTCATTCTGACGTTCTGATCACTGAATCTGATATTTGGAGAACGGCTTTTCACTGTATCCTATGCAGGAAAATAATAAGCCGTTGTGGAGGTAATAATTTGCAGTTTTTCTTCCCAAGTCTCACATCATTCTTCACCAATGCCTGTTGTACTCACATAGCTATCTTTGGTAGCTATAGGTAGGTAGGTACGTGCTTTGGAACTATTTAAATATATTCAGCACGTTTTCTAGTTAGAATTTCCTTCCCCATTCACAACCGTGCATTTTTAAGTGTTAGACAAAAGTTACGATCATGCAGCATGACATTAGGAGCGAATTATCGAAATTACGTATCGATCATTCTCCATGATTTAGTAAAAAAAAAAAACGCTGCAAAGTCCTTGTCACTTGGGTTTATTATTCTATTGGAGTTCTAGAGATTTTTGTTGGCTGTTAAATGTATTGTTTCTTTCATGTGGAATGATTGAAATAGCTATTTCTGATGATTTCCACCAATTTTGGCCCCCAAAACATGAAATAGGTACGATTTTTTTTTTAAGATCATCTTTGATCATTGGTAGTGGCATTTAATGGTCTTGATTCACCTGTTTACACTTTTTCCACTGTTATTGTACACATTGATGGTGATTTCAGACAGTTTTCCAGGTTTTTGACTCATAAAAAACCAATTTTGGGAGCTGAACCTTTGGTAAAACCTCAATTTCCGCGTCTTTGGTCAAAATCGACTTCATATTCGGTCTTCTCGTCCTCAAAAACATGGAAAAAGATACCTCAAAAGCTCATGTTACTAACATGTTGTTAAAACGCAAAAAGTACCTATTTTTATACACATTTTCACTCATAACACCCCTGGGTATATTCCGATCGGGCTGAAAAGTTTCGGGACACAACTAGGGCCCAAATGGAGCATGTGTGCGAAAGAACGACTTTTTTAGACCGAAAATGAAGCCTGTACACGTGATAGGTACGGCGTACGGCGGACGGACATTGCATTTTTGGAATCTACGCACCTTGAAATGGAAAAGAAAAAATTTTGAGGGGGTGTTATAAAAATTTTTTGCTGAGCGAATACATAGGTGTATTATTCACAGAATAATAAACCAAAAATTTGTAATTCCCGCAGAGGTACCTACCTACCTTCTTATCATTGTTTATTGTCTCAATCTACTGCCTTCCCCCATTTGTAGCGAACTCCGGGAAAATATGCTACTGCAGTACGTTAGCAATTGTAGTAGGTAGGTACCTAAACGATTTTTCGATTTTAGTTTCAGATCATTCTAATTCGTACCTAAGTTTCATCATTTCTTACTTCTGCCTTTGGGGTGAAAATTTTCCAAATTTCGCAGTGATGAAAAATGTTTGTAAAGGCGAAAGAAATTGTCATTTCGAAGATGTTCAGTTTTCTGAAACAAAAATTGGGTCATCAGTCTAAATTGCTAAGCTCATCCAAACTGTATGGGTACAGTAGGATGGCAAAAATTAGGTACCTACCTACTCCTTTTGAAACTAGTGACTGTCTTGAATCTTCATGGATTTTTGAAACACTCCAACACATTTGAACGATTAATATTGATACGTTCTTTTAGTTTATTGTGTACTGGGATATAACACGTAATGCCATCATTGTTCTGGCGTTGAGTCATTCTGAGTTGAAATCTGATCGAAATTTGAAATTCTTAGGTATAATTTTTAATCATAAACATGTATTTTTTTTATTTTTCGGACCTATAGAAAAGAAAATTATCAATGATCGATGAATTGTTTATTTATTTATTTATTTATTTTATCCGTGATTCATTGTTTCTGTTATGTAAAAATTGTTATTTTATTATTATGACTCGTCGTTCTCAATGAAAATCACGGGCGTTTTTGTGTCCACAAGTTCGAGGTTTTCTGCTTGGTATGCAATACCCGCACGACCGCTCGGTCTTGAAGGAGAGGTTAGTTTGAGAGTCAACCAAGTCAAACAGTGGAAAATGTCTGTCCAGTTCGGAAGAAGCTTGGAATTTTGCGTTTAATTGCGTAGAAGACAATTACTGTTGAACAAAAATTTAAATTTGCGTTCCTAATGGAGAATGCAGTTAAATTTTACTATTCACTTCATTTTGGTATTCACTTCATAAGCTGTTGATCAAACTTTTGATGATACCCCTCCTCCCCTTCACGGTGCAGTTCCCAAAACCTATGATGAATAATTAATCGTTATTTCATCAAAAAACCGCTGCAAAATTATTACACACCAGGTTTATTATTTACCTGTATAGATGCCCCTTCTGGGTAGATCACTGTTTTCTGTGGTCAGTACCCCCTGGAAATGACTGACAGTAACGCCGAGCTTCGAGGACCAACTAACCTAACCAACAAACCACATTTCATCAACTTCGGTTCATGGTAACTGAGAAAAGTGCGAATTACGGCGGACAGACAGAATTTTTTAAATTTCATTTTCGGATTCTACATACGTTAAAACGTATAAACCAACAAATTTTGAGGGGGGGGGGGGGGGGGTTTAAAATTAATTATTTTCATGCTCGATTCCAAAGGTTCATTATTGAAAATAATAAACAAAACAAAAAATTCGTTAGTCCCTTTGAACCTGAAACCTCTTTTCCGAAATTCGCGTATTTTGAAATGCATGTTGAAACATGCTGCAAAATCATTGCAGCATTTTGGGGTTCAGAGGTGATACTTCATGGGCAACCACCGTAATATTTTCCTTGATGGCTCATTATTCCATGAAATTATTAAAGAATTTCTCATTATTTAGTTGTACTTGATGCAGTATTACATTACAAAGTTACTTGCAGTAAAAGTAAAAACAACTTTAGAGCTGGCCGTGAACAACAAACTTGTAGTAGGTACAGCTATTAACACGTAGGTAAAAAAACTACCTACCCACAAAATCCAAAATAACTACCGTTTTTCAAAGGAAATAATATGAGGGAACAACAAAGTCGACTTCATAAAGCTATGCGTGATTTTAATCAGGCGTTCCCTAGCAATGATAATCTGGGCTGGATGTATAACTATCATTCGCACTCACGTTGACGCAGCTTTTCGTTTCTAGCTTAAGGTATTACTGTGAACGAACGGATGGGCATACAATGGTATGTCTCAAGTTCGGAGTCAAATTGAGAACGTCATAAAAACCATACCCTTCTATTGAAAGTTTTCGAGCTATGGCTTTTTGAAAATTTCATCCCTTACAGATCCCCTTTAGAAACCACGATCCCCGCCCAAGTTGTTTTTTCAAAGTTGTGGCATTTCATAAAATGTTTTTGCGTGAGAATTTTTGTGGTTTCCGACAAATCAGATTGTCACTTCAAAAAATTATGGAAGTCAGAATACACTGGAATTGCCGAATTCCTTTCTGTCTTGTGTGTCATCCTGAACAGGTGGCGCACTTTCTTAAAAACTGCTCTTCTTTAGATACCTACTGTTTTTGCCGTTGTTTACCCTCTCTTTTATCTCAGGAGAGCCCTATCAGCACTCCGGCGTTCCAATATCCTTTTCCCACTGCCGTCTAAGAAGAAAAAAGCTTCGAACGAACCGTTCGGGGTGGAGTGCGGGAAAAACTGCGCCCTAATCTTCAAACGCACTTCTGCCAGAGCACGCCCTACTTCGGCCCTTTGGCCCTACTTTACTCGGCTGTTTTTCCCGATGCTCCTTGTTTCAAATCGAAACTCTCATCAACATGAAGTTTGATATAGTCGCACCGAAAATACGATTTGTCAAAGCGGAGCCTCAGTTTATATCAATACGGGATCAAGAATGAGATGCCGACTGGATTATCGCATGAGATATAGATGAGATATAGGCTGGAGTATCGCATTCCAGTGTGTTCTTTGCACATATTCCTCTCAATCAACGGGATACATACTTACCATAACAAATCATTTCTTCCACCCTTAGGTCAAAAAACCACCAGCAGTAACGCTCAATTCGAAAAACATCGAAATTTAAAGGTTTTAGGAAATTAAATTCTGCGTGAGATCAAGTTAAGCCTCTAACGTAGATTAGTCCAATTTCTATAATTCTAAAAATTGATTATTTCCACAGTGAAATTGTGAGGTAGCATAAATGGACCCAACTCTGCCCAGAATTACTGCCCAGATATTGCCCTCTTTTTTGTGCCACAGATATATTTACAATAACTTATCCCTGGGAGATCTTAGGTTTAGTCGGAACGAGAACTTTGTTTTCTGGCTGACACGTTATTTGTTATTGCTTTTATTCTTCCAAAAGTTGTTATCCCTACTTACAATTAAAACTACTTGCTCAATATCCTACTCCCCTATTTTCCCTACAAGACCGTAGTCAGGCCGCGCGCGGATATTTTTCGTACGGATTCGCGACGCGGTTGAAGACTTTAGTCGTTTAGGAACAAGTACTGACCTCGGTTTTTTCCCCTGAGGAATCTGTTGGCTTTCCGACGTCCAGGTGCTGGCTGATTCACTGGAGTGGCTCTGCGTCGGGTTATTTTTGTTGGTACTCGGAGGCTTGACCAGAGATCTCCGAGGGTGCTGTCCGCGCTGGGTGCCGGATCCGGAGGAGGTGACGGGTTTTCTTCTGGACCACTCCACGAATTTTGAAAACTTCAATTGTATACGGAAGACCTGGTTAATAGCGCTGCATGGGGTTTTATACTGCCGGTGTCAGTGGGGGAAGACTGCTCCCCTTCCCTCGTTATTTCGGCTGCTGAGTCCAGGAGGCGCTGCTCAGGCGGCTGAATTCGGAGCTGATTTCTGTACCACTTCCGATTGTATGTAATTAGCAATGCGGTGGCCGGCGCGTGGATTGCGAAATATTCAACATTGATTTAAAGGTCTTGTTATTATTTCGCAATCCCCGTTCCAATTCGGCTTCTTATTGTAGGTTGGGTTCGGGTCTGATGTTCGGCCATGTAAGACATAATTTGTTATTTACATATGCTTACGGAAATAGTATAAAGTATATTTTTTCTCGAAAAAAAGCGAGTCTGATTTGAATTATTTGTGAGTTGAAAATCGATAAAAATCTACCAAAAAAACATAAGATCACTGCAAATTACTCCAAATTCACAAAAAAATGGTAGGTAAGTCTAATAGCATGCTGCCCCGATGTAGAGATGAACAAATTAATGCAGGCACACATTTTCCTCTAAAAAGGCTAAAAATTTAGTTTTGAATTTTGAAACTCATAAACTAAATTTGTGGCCTTTGCACAGGAAAAATGTGTGCCTGCATTAATTATTGTTCATCTCTACACCGGGGCAGCATGCTATTAGACTTACCTACCATTTTTTGTATGAATTTGGAGTAATTTGCAGTGATCTTGTTTTTTGGTAGATTTTTATCGATTATCAACTCACGAATAATTCAAATCAGACTCGCTTTTTTTATAGTTTTCCGTACTGTATAATAGTTTTATCCACACTCACAACCCAAAAATGGGGGGGGGGGGGGGAGTCCGTGTGGATAAAACTATTATGTATTACGGAAAATTATAAGGAAAATGTTAGATAGATCGAGTAGATTTTTGCTCATATGGTGGACTGACTGGAATTTTCTAATTTTGGCAACGTTGGCGTCTTGCCACGTACCGCACAGCCTAACCGACTTGTCGATGTGCGATTCGGTCTGACCGTTTTCACTAGAAGCGAAACTAATGATAACGATTGAATCTACGAGTATTTTGGTCTCCTCAAGCAGGCCCGTCGACCCTAATAATTTTCAGCGCCCACTTTCTTTTCCGCACCGTCGTCGCCTCCAGCGAAAAGCGAACACCCCTTCCCCAGAACTCGATTGCCGACGTTGGAAATCACCCTAACTCCTTCCGCGGACTGATACTTGCGGATGCAATAAAAAAGATTGGTAGCGAGAGAAAGGATTCGGAAAGCCCGCACCTCACCTCATTCCCGCCCCATAATAAATTTGGCAACCTTACAGGAGAAAAAGAAAAAGAAAAAAAACTAGGGACGTTATCCTGTTTCAACCCTTCTCCTTCTAAAGAGACTTTTCCGCGAATCTGCAACCATATTTCAAAAGTAGACAGCCGACCGAGGCATAATTTCTGGCCTTGGTAGCCTCGTACGAGTGTACCGACGTTGCTTCAAGGAGATATTCAGATATATGTTAGGATCCGTTACGCAAGTGTTGGAACACGTGGGGAAGACATCTTTACACTTCTTGGGGTTTTTTAAGCGAGTTTTTGAAGAGAATAAACAATTACAATTAGCCAAAATTTGGTTTCATTTATCAGACCATTGATCGGTTCAGCGAGACCCAGGGGATCGAAGGTAGGCCTCGGAAGGGTCGCCAAAAGTCGGTTCGGACTGCAGCGAGAATCAAAGCAGTAAGAAATCGGATTTTGAGACATCCTTTGCGGACGCAAAGTGTGATGTCACGAGAAATGAATATGTCTGCTCGTTCTCTTTCCCCACTCCTCAGAGAAGACCTAGTAATAGGTCTTCTTCGGAGCGTACTGTAGGTACACCGGGCACGCCTTGACTCAACGTTTGAAAAAACTGGATAACAATAATAAGCCGTTGTTTAATAATTTACAAATAATAACCGTTGTGTAATAATTTACCTATATAGATGCCCTAAATCGAGTATAGAGCCAGCCCTGGAATTCCATTTAATAATTGTTGTTATTCATGAAACAGCGTTTATTCAAGTTAAAAAGTAGCTATCAACAAAATCCAAAAGAGCCACAATTTTGGTTTATTATTTTCAATAATGTACGATTGGAATCGAGCATGAAAAAAAAAAAAAAAAAAAAAATTCTAACCCCCCCTCAAAATTTGATGGTTTACGTTTCAAGGTATATGTAGAATCCAAAGCTGCAATAAAAAACGCTGCAAATCCCTGCACAACGGTTTATTATTTTGTACAGAATACCCTTCTGTTACAATCACAGTTCTCTGTATAGATAACCCGTCTATATAATATAATTTATGTACTATTCTATACATATTATGTGAATCGCAGACCCTCCGTAGGTTAGTACCTAACCCCATACTCGTTACTAGGTACCTATCTAAATCACGAGCTAAATGTTGCTAAAATAATTCTGTCGATGACAAGCAGTAAATAAAACGGCAAAAAGAAACGCAAATAATCAAGTTCCGAAGGAAAATTGTTGATATGTTGGTGAAATAGATGCCCCTTCTGCGTAGATCACTGTTTTCTGTGGTCAATACCTACCTTCGTGGTCAAGTATAATGAACCGTTGTGTAATAACTTGCCCATCAATAATACATCAATGGTTGTTCAAGTTGCAAAAGTACCGATCAACAAAATCCAGCCCCTTCTTGGTTGCTGAACCGTTGTGTAATAATTTACCTTTGTGTAATAATTTGCCGTTATGTAATAATTTACCATTGTGTAATAATTTACCCATCAACAATACTTCAACGTTTGTTCAAGTTGCTAAAGTACCGATCAACAAATCCCAGCCCCTTCTTGGTAGATGAACCGTTGTCTAATAATTTACCGTTGTGTAATAATTTACCGTTATGAAATAATTTACCGTCGTTTAATAATTTACCGTTGTGTAATAATTTGCCGTTGTGTAACAATTATGTGAATCGCTGACCCTCCGTAGGTTAGTACCTAACCCCGTACTCGTTACTAGGTACCTACCTAATTCACGAGTTGAATGTTGCTAAAATAATGCAGCCGATGACAAACAGTAACTAAAACGGCAAAAAGAAACGCAAATAATGAAGTTCTAAAGGAAAATTGTTGATGTGGTGTGAAATAGATGCCCCTTCTGGGTAGACCACTGTTTTCTGTGGTCAATACCTATAGTGAAACGTTGTGTAATAACTTGCCCATCAGTAATACTTCAACGGTTGTTCAAGTTGCAAAAGTAACGATCAACAAAATCCAGCCCCTTTTTGGTACACGAACCGTTGTGTAATAATTTACCGTTATGTAATAATTTACCGTTGTGTAATAATTTACCATTGTGTAATAATTTACCCATCAGTAATACTTCAACGTTTGTTCAAGTTTCACAAGTACCTACCAACAAAATCCAATAGTCCATCACTTATCAAATGAAATAATATCGCAGAACAACCAACTCGATTTCATACAGCCATCCTTGATTATAATCAGGTGCTCCCTAGTGATGATTATCCGGGCCAGATTTATACCGAATGATTCACGATCGTGTTGACGAAGTTTCGAACGGAGCATCGAAATAGTCCCTCTTTATACCGTGAATCACCGTCAAGTGAATTAATATTGATTTTAGCCATTAATACCAACTTTGTACCCCCAAAAATGCAAACTAGACCATTATTCTGTATGAAATACAAATGAAGTGGTATTCTTCTGTTCCAATGATTTTATGTAAATTGTTGGCGGTTTTAGCCGTTTTTACCGATTTTTCACCCCTAAAAACTCAAATTTAACCCCCTAAGAATGTTTGAAAATTGCTTATCTTCGGCTTATCCTTTTATTTTGGTAATACGAACATTTTGGAGAAATTTGGAATTTTTATCATGCACCCAAGGTCAGATATCGTCTGGAGTGACACATAAATAAATAAATATATCTATATCTTCGTATGCACATAAATGTTTGTTAAAATCTAGGGATGAATTCAGGGTGCTCTGAAACGGGTTTGCCTATAAAATATTTTCATAAATTCATGTTCTGAAAATGTTGGACCCATGGTAAAAAGCTTCTTCAGTTTTTTTCGAAAATTCGCTAAATATGAAAGGAAAACATCTGGGTGTTTCCAGCTCACAGACAAGTGCGTAGAAGAGTTCGGGTGAAGAAAGTGAGACTTTCTTTTTAAATCTCGCGGTCTCATTGTGAGAGGTCTCTCACCTCTGACTTGTTTCGTGAAAGGCCAGAAAGAAAAAATCGTCGGGGCCACAGGTATTCTCTGCAGTTCTATTCCTTCCCATCCTCAACCTTAAATTCACGTCTGGCATCCAGAAACTGTGTCGGAATGTCTGCAACGATTCAGCTCCCGCCTGAGAGTCCCACCCTTCAGTCTGCCACCAGCCATCACCGAGACCAGTTGTAACCGCGCCGCCTCATCACCGCTCGCCTCGCGTATCGTATTTCACTGCAAATTTCCAACTTCGTTCCTCAAAATGAAACTCATACCAGTCATATGACATAAAACTGAACGTTACGTTTTAATGATGTGAAATCGACTTCCAAATCACCGAAAGGCGTTCGAATCGAGACTTGACTACCAAAACCGAACGAATCGCAGTTTGAAATTCCCATATCGGTTTCGACATTGCTGCACAGTTTCGGGATTATCAGCGGTCAGCTGTGATGTGACAGCCACCCAGCAATGTCAGCACTACTGATCGCCACTCTGTTCCTTATCGCGTTGACCAAAGGTATACTACATATTTACATAATTTCAATCAGAACGACCAACATAATCATCAAATGAGATGTTTGAAGGATTAGTATAGAAACCAAACCGGGATTTGTTGACTCTACATAAATCAAGTGTTCGGACATTGCCAGTTTCCTGCCAGTTCGTCTCTGTTTCCTTTTGGCTGCATCTCAAAGTTTGCAAGACTGAGACTGGATTCTTATGCAGTTTGAATTTACGTCAATATAATTCATAAGTCCGCGTCATCAAAATCTCAGTTTCTCAATTTTAAACTAGATTTTGGAAATGTCAAGACAGAGCTATGTAAGCTAACTTAGTAAGTACCTACTTATTATTTTTCGTCTCGTTGCACCGGGGATTATCATTTTACAATCACCAACTACTACCAGGTTAATCATGAAGTGGGGATACGCAACCGAACGTGGATTAGTTGATTCTAAAAAGTGCGATTTCGTTCCTGATTGGTTACCCAACAGATACTCGTATTGAGCCTATATGATAATAGTAGAAGTACTATTAACATAGAATAATTCTAAAGACTACTAGAAGACCACTAGACTATACTAGAAGTTGAGTAGGATAATAGTAGTAATTAATTCGTTGGAGTAAGTAGTCGGGTAGTAAGTAGTTGAGTAGGATAAGTAAGTAGTCGAGTAGGATAATAGTAGTATGCAGTTTGTAGTAGTAAGTAGGATACTAATAATTTGTAGTAGGATAGTATTAAGTGATTTGTTACTGTTCTGGAGTAAATAGTAAATGCTCACGTTAGAACCTTGTAGCTTTG
The DNA here is from genome assembly GCA_954871275.1 of Leptopterna dolabrata. Lineage (NCBI taxonomy): Eukaryota > Metazoa > Arthropoda > Insecta > Hemiptera > Miridae > Leptopterna > Leptopterna dolabrata. The sequence continues at coordinate 18,892,985 of OX940984.1, read as the reverse complement.
TAGCGATAATTGAAACCTGTGACAGTGTGGCTGTTCTCGAGTAGTTTTTTGGCCCGGTGAAGACGGGGTCAGTTGGGAAAGCCTAATCGCTATCCCTTCTTAACTGGTGATAATCTCGCTGGTATAGGGGGGGGGGGGGGGGGGGGAATCTCGAGGGTACACTGTCACATGGTAGCAGAGCTTGGATTCACCATACTCCATCCACTTTTTGTGGGCTTTCCAGAAGGATAAGCCCAAAGATTTCCAGAAGACTTTACAATCATCCTGTCCTTTTGATAATATATACAACTATTGGCTTGCCCACCCCCATCCCTATTTAGAGTGTCAATATAATTAAAATATATTGAGCTCATTTCACGGCGAGCAATGCCGAGTCCCAATTTACAAGTCCCAGTAGTTGTTCCGGAGGTTGATCACCTACAGGTTGCCCAGATGAGCACAATTCACTGGAAAACAACCTCCGACAACATTTTTCCTCCGCCAATACTCGTATGTAGGAGTTTTGTTCTCCACCAGTAAAATATTAATGAGGTAGTAGTACCATTACGATGGAGGTTAGTTACCTTGAAGTTGTTCAGATGTCGTTTCCTGAACCAGAACTTCATACTACTTTTCATTCCCCCTTTTCCCTCTCATACTTCTGCTACCCAGAAGTATATCATGTAGGGAGGAGTGTGACAGTGTGGCTGTTCTCGAGTAGTTTTTTGGTCCGGTGAAGACGGGGTACTTGGGGAAGCCTAATCGATATCCCTTCTTAACCGGTGATAATCTCGCTGGTCTAGGAGGGGGACTCTCGAGAGTCCATCGTCAGTCTTCTCACTCTGTCAGAAACCTGCAGTTTGTAATGGATGAGGGGTTGTAACTAGCCGCCCGTACAGCGTAGTTTCCCCCTCTCCACTCAAGAAAGGTAGGGAGGCAGTGTGACAGCTGCCCCCAGAGACACTTGTTTGTTTATAACGCAATGCCTCCAGGAGTTGAAGATTCGTTTTCGCGAATCGGCCGCCCAATCAGCCGCGTATCAAAAAGATCGGGAAGAGCCCGGATCCAATATGGACGGGATTCCCATATACCGTCACAAGTATCCGTCACCAGTCGACAGTCTTATGACAGAATGATGCGTTATAGGTGTCGAATTATTATAAAGTTCTTGCCTTGTTACCCAAGTCTAGAATGCGTTAGTTTTTAATATTTTTTTTTAATTACTGGAACCGTGTTGAACCAAGGTGGTGTTTTGTCTGTGTTGAGTAGCACTTCCCACGCCTGGACCAATTCCAACTGGAACAAAAGCAAGAGTTCCGAGGGAACGATACCTTTTCTTTATTCAAAAGAAACGATACTCGTGTTCCAATAATGTTACATTTTTGGCGGGTTATGGGGCATACGAATATTAGGGTCGACCAGAACGTTCAGGTTCGAACTCTTGGAGCGACCTTCAACCAGGAATCGCGGGCCCAAGCCGGATATAGTCCCCCCTCCCCCCCTCGCCATTTTTAGTTACTTAGTATTACCCGGTTCGGAAGAGTGGGATAAGGGGGGAATAAAGAATTTTTTTAATGTCGAGTTTTCTCTTTTTAGATGGAAAAGAACGCCGTAATATTGTTGGAATGGGAGAAGCAGCGGATTGAGTATTCACTAGAGAGCGCTATTCCTCCTTCTCTCCCAACCTCTTGCGTTCCATTGGTAAAAATAATTTAATAATTAACTTCGTTTTCCCTTCTAGTACAAACGCCATCATCAACCGATTGGGTGAAAATCTAGGTACCTAATTAGAAAAATCAGTTAATTGTTGAATAAATCGAAATTAACGACCTGATAAATTATCAGTACGTATTTGTTTAGAATACTAACAAGTTTGTTCATTTATTACCTGTTTCGAAATCCGTTTAACATAATGGTTAACGATTTTTCGATCTTCAAATCGGCAAGTAAATTTATTCACATTTCTGCTTTGTTAATTCAGAAGTGACCCGAAATTTCAAGAAGAAAAGTGCAGAGAAGATTAAGAGAGATTTATCGAATTTTTATTGTGATAAAAGAATGTAGTCCCCTGTAAGTACAAATATATGTACCCCTTTGAAGAAAAAACCCTTCAGGATCAGCTTTTGAACTAGTTATCTAGTGACGCCATAGCAAGCGCGCGGATAGCTAAAGAAACCGCAAAATTGTCGAAACTCCTACAAGACCTCATCAGTGGGAAAATTCAAGGTCCAGGTTACAACAAGTTAAATGCCATAATTGCCAAGAAAGAACGTGTCATAATTCCAGACGCTTCAAAGACGAAGTGTTACAAGAGCTTCACCGCATGCGTGTTGGAATGGTGTAAAACTGTAAATGAAGCAGCTTGCTAGGCGCCAGTGCTTCTGGAAAAGTATTGATAAAGATATCGAGAAAATGGTGTAAAGTTGCAGAGTGCGCTTTGACCCTGAAAAGTCCTGCTAAGGCTCCAGTTCATCAGTGGGACAAACCTCAGCAAAATTTCGAGAGGGTCCACATTGACTACGTCGGGCCTTTTCTCAACTATCATTTCTTGGTATTAGTAGATTCTAAAGCTAAATGGGCAGAAGTCCGAATTTCGAAGTATGCTCCAATCACAGCCAACACCATCGAGTTGCTTCTCGACATCTTTTGCTCTGGTGGATTTCCAGAAATCATGTTTTCGGATACCACTGTCGTGATATCACTCTTTGTAATGTAAAGATTTCGCAAATAAACTTACGAATGAGTTAGTAGACTGTAGAGTTAGTAGCTGGAAGGGTCGAGTGGGAAGGGATCCCCACCATCCTCCACGAGAGTGCAACATGGAGGGAGCATAGTCCCCAGACTATAAAAACTCGCCTCCTTCGCCTTCCAAGTCATTCTACGCTCTCCTTAAGTCGACGACTTATCTCTCTCTCTCTCTCTCTCTCTTTCCTTGCCTCACTCCTCTCCGAAAAGATCGCCGGACTGGTATATCCACTGGGGCACACCAAAAGATCGCAGGACTGGTATATCCACTGGGCACGTCCTAAAAGATCCCAGACTGGTCTGTCCACTGGGCATGTCCTAAAAGATCCCAGACTGGTCTATCCACTGGGCACGTCCCGAACCTCACCGTCTCTTCTCATCTAATCAAACATCAACAACCATTATTTTCCACAGTGAAGCTTTCGCGAATTTCTGTAAAAACAATGGTATTATGCAAAAATTCTGCGCTCCTCGACACCCTGCCTCAAGTTGTTTAGGGGAACGCTACGTTCAGACACTTGAGTCCTTGTTGAATGCCATGGAACCAGCCTCAATGCCGCACAAAGTAATGCGTGAAATTTTATTCGGGTACAGAGCTTTGCCCTTAAAGTGTGGGAAAACACCGTCTGAGCCCGGCAACTGAACCTGAACATCCGATATTCTAGCCACCGCCCCGCAGGAAAAACAACAGGGTCATATTCAGTCTGCCAACATCCAAAGAGTTCGAGACTGGCGATAGTGCCCGTGTACGGTGGTATTCTCAGAATAAATAGTCGCGGGAACTTGGTAGAATCACACAGAGGTATGAGGTAACCTACATAATCAAGGTCAGCTGAAGTCAACCGTCGTTTAGACCAGCTGAAAAAGACAAGCATGGAGATGGATGAGCACCAACCTCAACGGCATCTGTAACTCACGGCCCGATTGCTGACACACCAAGCTCACCTGCTCAAGAGTACAACAATGCGTTCGTACAAAACCCCTATTGCACTCACCTACCTTACAATGATGATACATAGGTATTCCAGGTTTGGAAGCCCGACTCTTACCTTTGATCACATGCCACAATTGAAGCCTCCACCTGATCCTCCTGAAGGAACTTCGACGATCCAACCGAGAACGTTGTCCTCCAGAACGTCTAAGAGACTGCCGTTTATTGAAAATTATTCTTCAACTTATTTTTCTAAGCCAAGCATGTGTCACACACTATTCTTGTTCTATTGTCAAATTCTAAACTTGTTCTTAATGTTTTAATTCTTTCATTTAAGCCTATTTCTAAATCCTGTTACTGATTTCTTCAGATCTCTCCAGTTTTTCAATTCTATAATAATGATCACGTCCCGAATTAATTTATAATATACATAAATTCACGAGAACGTCCTCCTCCAGAACGTCTAAAAGACTATGTCGTTAATTGAAAGTTATTATCTTCTTTTACTTATTTTTCTAAGCCAAAGCATGTGTCAAACACTATTTGGTTCTATTGTCAAATTCTAATCTTGCTCTTGATGTTTTAATTCTGTTAATTTAAGCCTATTTGGAAATCCTGTTACTGATTTCTTCATTTTTTTCCATTCTTTATTGTTCTAATGTTCACGTCCCAAATTATTGTATAATATACATGCATTCACGAGAGCGTCGTCCTCCAGAACTTCTAAGTTCATGTGTCAAACACTATGCTTGTTCTAATGTCAAATTCTAAACTTGTTCTTAATGTTTAATTTAAGCCAGTTTCTAAATCCTGTTACTGATTTCGTCAATTTTTTTCAATTCTGTAATCGTTCTAATGATCACGGAATTATTGTATAATATTATACATACATTCACTATATTCTTGCTCAAGTACCTAAGTTACATTCTGTTGATTTCAGTGCTAATGTTACTTCAGATTTTTAAGGCTAAGGATGTGTTTCAACTCAAAGTTCATAAATATGCTCCCTATTTTTCAAAACTATATCGAACTTCATTATGTGGGGGAGAGTGTACTCTATGCATTCCTCCATGCAGTTCCTTCCTGCATCTATACCTACATTCATATAAGCGTTACTGAACTTACTTCAATTTTATCCTCGTCGATGTGCAAAATGAACTAGTTTTCAAGTACAACTTTCCTGACTTTTTAATCAATATAGGGAACCCTACTCATTTCTAGTCTCTCTTATATGCCTATAAAATGCAATTATTACTTACGTGTTTTGCAATTTTAATCATAATTCCTAGTTTTTGTTATAATTAGTTTTTCATAACTCAAGAACAAATAAACTTGAGAAGAAAATACATTCCAAGGGGCTCGTAGTGTATTTCAGCTTGACTCCGGAATGTGTAGCACCAGACGGACCAACGAGGATAGCTTTTTACTTAGGATATAAATCAGGTCTGCCCGCTATACAACTCGGAATATTCCAAGTGCCTTGGGGCCTTAAATCAGCTGGGAAGAGTAGCGTTTGTACATGAGATCTATAAATTGTCCATGTTAAGTAGCGTGAGCTTGGAGAAATGCCGAGGATGCTGGGTGAGATATCTGTGCCTTAATTGTTTGAAAGATAATATAATATAACTCAGTATAAAGTAAAATGTCGTCAGTAAGACGAGTGTGAATCATACAGTAAAACTTCAGAACGATAATGAGTACAAACATGTGGTTCACATCATCAGGGTGTTTTGGAATTGAATTACTTGTTGTTATGCTGTTGTAGTAGTAGTTCTTGTTATCCTATGCATCACCTGATAATCAGAACAGACCCTTGTTTACCTGGTGTAATATGAAAGCTTCGCGTTTTGTTAGAGTCCACCTATTCTATATTGAGCGTGCTTCTATGCTCCGCTCGAGCTCGCGAATGCTAAAAGCGTCGTTAGCAGTACAAAGGGACCTTCTATATTACGTGCCACTGGGAAGTTTCCTATTCCAAACTCAACTTTTATAAGCGTACGTTAGCACGGGAATTGCGCTGCATACTGACTGACGTGGAGTATGCGGGGTGACACAAACCTTGAATATTCCATGAAATATTGAGCGTAGGACTGTAGGTTCATATATATAAACCACTTTTGTTTTATAACATGGTGTCTCAGCTAATGATCTCCTCCCTCCCATTATTTTATAACAATCCATTTTATACAGAACTTCCACGTGCCCTCCCAAGTGTCTTGCCAAGTTCCCTTATTTTTTTTAGCGTATAATTCAAATATGTAATTTTTGCACACTACCTGTCCTCGTTTTTCGAATAAGAACCCCTATTTTTAATTGCAGTTTCGTACTCTACATCAAATTTCATGAAAAAAAAACGACCCATCACTCAAATTTTTTAGTGCGCAAATACGCTCAAAATTTAAGCTAAAGGAAAAAGGCTGAATAACGTGGTGATGTTCATTTTTCGATTTCCGCAATTCTTGTGTCTCGGCTAATGATATGATCATTAGGTTAAATACTGTATTGGCTATGGTTTGTACCTATACGAAGATCATTTCACATGAATTTCAACAAAATCAATAGTAGGTAGGTAGCTACCTAGTTCATAAGCTGCAGTACGTAGTAGGTAGGTATTAGTAATTTTGTGGGTTGGCGGGTTAGGTGATAAGGCGACTTATCTGCTTATTGTGTCTACACTCAAGAATTGATAAATAGAATAATTATGGGGATCTTTTCACAGTCATTTGAGACGTAAATCGAAAACTATACCTAATATCTACCTATTTCAAGGCCCCACTCCGTCGTAAAGAGGCTCTGCATCTGTAGATCCTTCAGAACGTGATACAGAGTCTGAGAAACCATCAAGAAATCGGCATTACTCTTTCAAACTGTTATTTTTCCCATTGCTAATTTGGTCCGTGCCTGGTGAAATCCATCCTCCATAAAGTTATATTGGTCCATGTAGGAATCTGAATCCTGTTCGTCTGAATATTATGTTCTGTTCGAATTCGATCGGGTAGCGCCAGAGGTACCTGATAATATTTAAACAATGAATTCGGGTGTGTAATTAAATGTAATGAATGTCGGCCACCGCCAACGCAGCTGCGAACCGATTAATTATTGAAATCCACGGTCCAAGCGTTTGATTCGGAAACGTCGCAGACCACTAACATACATCAAGGCTGTCTATTACAGTTTCCTGCACCCCGCGCTGTAATGGGCGCAGGAGGGGCTGGATACCTGTAATGCGATCGCTACTCATCTCTGTCATTGGAATTTCATTTGCACATACGATCTGAACATTCAAAATGTGCACGAAATACCGCACATTATGTTCTCAACTCTTCATCGCCACTAACTGATATTTGATCAACTTCCTGGATGATTAGGTTCGTTAGGATGATTGTCAATTTCTGTTATTCGTGACCACGGTTTCACCAGTTCCGGAAAACCGCCATACAAGAGCTCTAAGTATCTGTGAGGGCAGAAAATTGCGTGAAGGACTCAATTTCTATTTATATTGATTCTTCGGCTCACTTTATATTTCGTCATTTTTCCGTAGGTACATAAAAACCGTTTCGAAAGGGACGTAATGTTTTATTTTACTGACGCTGATGGTTCCACTTGCTCTACCTAGAGCCATAGAGAATACTACTACACAAATGGGATATACAAATAACGACAGTAGCGAAAAAACTCGAGAGGTTCATTTAAATGTTTTCTACGGAATACGAGTACGTTCGGTGTTACCCAAAGGTAAATTGAATGAAACATATTTATGATACATTGTTTCAATCAGTAGAGTTCATTGTGTTATTCATTTCTGGGGTTCAGTGTCAACAAATTGTTTACAAAAACTGTTAACTGCCCAGAAAGCTGTCGGTATAGAAGGCTCGTCGATTCCTCTCAAGTTTACTTGAGCCGGTTTCACCAAATCAAATTTTAATAGTAAATCAACGTTTACTTATTAAACCGAAGATCTATGAAAAACTCTCGTTTAAGATAAATCAGTGGTCAGAAGAGACAAATCGACGATCAAAACTAACAGCCGATTGTGGGTGGTCAGTCCTGAATCAAAGATTTACCACTTCGCCATCTGGCCAGTTCGACAGTTTTAATGCGAACCATTCTTCAGTTATTATTATTCTTGAAATTATGTTTCTTCTACATCCACTAAAATGAGTAGGGGGTTAATTAGGGCATTTCGGTTGGTAATGTAGGAAGAAGACGAAGACGAAGATGAAGACTTCGTAACGGCCGTTTATGGACGGGGGACGAGTAGAAAGGGGCCTTTATAAGCAGCCCGGCCAGCCCAGCTCATCATTCGACCGATCACACTCTTACATACGACTACTGACTCTCTCTCACGTTACACCTCAACTCTCTCTCTCCTCTACGCGCTTCTGCTGTGGTGGTAACCGCGGGATGCTTCCTTTCCTCTAGCACTCGCTGTGGTGATAACCGTGGGATGCTAGCAAAAGACTCCTAAGGAGCACCTAATACCTGCTGTGGTGATAACCGCTGGTATTAGCTTCCTTCCTATTCAAACCTACCCTACCATTACGGATCACGACACCTACCTATCAACAAAAACTTCCAGTCGATCAAGCAGTTCTTCTGATAATTAATTTAGCGATTAGATAGGGACATTCCGCATTTGCGCAAGTGTAGTTGAGCTATAAAATTTAAAACCAGCAATAAAACTATACAATTCCAACCGCAGTTGAAATTCATACGGGGCACTCAACTACCTGCCCACCAGATTTGAGAAAAATCGTACCACCTGTTAGTGAGAAGTTGTTTAGATAAATACCTTGGTAGGCTCAGTGGGACACATTATTGTTACTGATAATTTGATGTACTGCATACAAATATATATTTTATAACAGGAACGACAGTAAAGCATATCGGCTTTCTTACACTCAGTAATGTTGGAAAACTTGCGAATAATGTCAACCAAAATCTGTTTTTCACTGGCTTCAAACTTTGGTCCGCGTCCTCGTTTTTGTGAAGCTGGTTTCCATGATGTCGACAGTCAACAACTTTCTTTCAGCACTGACCATAACACTACAGTCAGCAATATAAACAACAAACCAAACGCCAAAAAACAAATGAGCACAAGTAGGTACTTAACCTCACATTGCACGTCAACAACTACGTTATCAGTGGTAATCGCCCCTAATGCCACCATTTTGGCGGGCTAGTGCCCCCATGGTACCGTTAATTCAACGTTTGAAAGTTAATCGACGTTTTATGCTAACATGATAATTATTGATTACGCTCGTGAAACCCAACTGCCCTCCAATCTTGATCTCCGATTCGATAGAACAGTGATCTATTTTAACCATGGCTAGGAAGTATAGGCGAAACCGGCCCGAAATCATTCATAGTGAAACAACTATACTGTAAAAAATGTCTTATACTATACTTTCACAAACACCCACAAATCATCTCGACCAATGTTTTTCACGCAAACCCAACAAGGTTACAAGTGAGTGTAATGTCGTAAACCACTTAAGCTTTCAACAGGAAGTTCCAACTACATCATTACGTGCATAAATATATGAAAAATCCATTGCATTGTACTAGAGCAGCTTACATGAAGGAGTTCGGGTTCTCGATTGAAAAGGGGCGCCCTATGTGACAGTAGAACAATACCTTGTGAGTAAATGTACGGTATAGGATGTTGTGAAGTGGTATAGGTTATTCACGTTTTTCCTTTGTTTTCTTCTAAAGTAATGTTCTGTTGCGTTTTCGCAGACTGTTTTGCACAAATAGCTGAACAATGTTCCCTAGTGGTATAGTCCGTACAATACATCGACAATTCGCTCATTAGAGTTATTCTGCATGACTGAAACTCCTTTCAACCGGATTATGTGCGATATTGTGTTTTGAGTTTCCGTTTGACTGACCGCGCTAAATATGCTAAGCCAAGCCAAGCATGTTACTCAGAGAGAAACTTCGTAAAATTCCATCTCGGCGTTCCACGACTTTTACCAGAAACAAGTAGGAGGGAGACAAAGCTGAAAGTTGTGTGAGAGTGGGTAGAGGGGTGGGAGAGGTCACCGAGCAATTAACTTATTTCATCAAATTTGTCTTTTGTACGAACTTCGGAGCAGGTTTTCGTTGGTTTACCACCCCGAGCTGCGGGTTCCCGTACAAATTAGACATCGGACACCTTGGCGGGATAATTTGTGAGGGGCCTCACGGCCGAGAGAAATGTGTAATCAAAAACCGAAGTTCGGAACAAAGTATTATTCAAGTATTAATTTTTCACCCTTGTCAAATTTCAGTCTGCGCCAATATTTCAAGGGCCGAAACTTGATACCTATACACGGCGGACCGGCGGTTTTGTGTTATGAAAGAAAAATCCTTTAAACTATACGAAAACAAAGCATTCATGCTGCATGACTGTAAGAGAAGAGCGACTTTTCGAAGTCAAGTTTTTTACCCCAAAAACTTGACTTTGAGAAAACATACTTGCACATAACACATAACATGCATTGATACAGTATTCTTATGTCTTTTTAGTATCAAGTTAAATCTTCAGATCACTTGGTGTCCATGAATTATACGGGTCGGCCCGAATCAGTTAGAAAATCCGTCAATGAGCCATTCCTGTACTACCCTGTAGTTACATTCTGAAACGAAAAGGTCAAGGGTGCTCATGCGCCAATGAACCTTTCTGTCGGATTTTAATAACTGAGGAATACCCAAGTATTAAATTTAAAAAAAAGAAGAAAAAAGTAGTGTTATCTGTAAGTATTAGGGTGATTTAAAAGGTGAGTACTGATTTGAGGTTTTGAGACATTCGTAGTTGTTTTATTGGAAACTTGTACATTTTTACTGGGTTTTTTAATTAACGTGTAATTGGGCTTTTCGCGTAGAATAAATAAATACAATTTGATGACCTCACTTTATGCCACCGTGGATACTCGACGTAATATAATTCATGACTCGGTTGAGACGGGAGTATCCATGCTCACTTGGTGCATTCATGATAATTATTAAGTTTTTTATCAAATATCACCGTCTGAGACTTACAGACCCATAGGTACTGCACCTACTGTTGGTTTAATAGACTAGTTCCAGCTACCATGTATTTCACCTCATGTTCTCTCATAAGTACCTACCTAGATATGGGCGTTTCAAAGGAATCGCGAACAGAACAGTGCTGAAGACAGATCTACAGAAAATAATCACCGTTGGAAGAATTCGCAGTGGTTTTTGAAGTGAGGAACCGAAGTTTGAATTAAAATACTACTAATAATAATAATTGCGAAAATTTCGAATAACTATTGAGTTTGCCATAGTACAGGTCAGATTTGTGCCCAGATTCGCAATAAAATGTGTAGATATCTACTTGGGGTTTTTAAGGTCAGCTTTTCCTCCTCGCTGGAAAATGAATATTTGTCTCTTGAATCACTGCTGTATCAATAATACAGCAAAAGCTCCCAGTTTAAACCTGGCTCAGGCATTCGCAAATACTCGTAGTTCACCGTACCGCCAGGGCGAATGAAGGTGTTACTTTTCATTTGTGTGGTTCGAGGTTGAGAGAGCAAACTAATTCGTGACGAAAGCAATTTTCTGGTAGCGGTAGTTTCTCTGCTTTGGACTCCTCAACTAGGATTTTCAGAATGTGGATGGGGAGTACCTTGTTGGACTTATCAATCGAATGGAACTGAATTTCAACCCAACAAAGGGGATGTGCACGACTTTGCTTGATCTGGGGATTGGGGTTTCCACGTTCGCATATCGGCAGGAGATAACAGTGTATGATTATAATGAATTTCTGATATTTATATTAGTTAGGTATATGAAATCATCCATGGATCAGTCCCCACTAATCCGTTTGAACATTTGATTCAAATCTTCAAACCCCCGGTGAAGCAGTATTTTGAACTGCAGTTGAAACCGACATTTTGATAAAACTTCTCTGATAGAAAACGCGATTCGGTATTTCATGTTTTAGATTGCATGTGCACAAGCCACTTTTGCATCGTAGCTCTTCCCTGTTTCATACAGCTGTTCTTAAACAATCTATTAACAGTATTCATCAATTCATCGAATTTAATAGGACACTTTTTGTACTAAGTCATCTTAGAATGTGGAATACTCAAACAAAAAATAAACCTTCAGCTTACTACCAATTTATTAACAGTATTATCAAAAGTGACTGTCTCATGTTACTCAGTCAAGCTCAAGCGTATGAAGAGTTGAACTTGAATTACCAAAAACAGTGAGAACAACCTCATAAATTTTTTTTTTTTTTTTTAATGTCATTGAACACTTTATTTAACAAACATCCTATACCCGCCCCGGATATCAAATGGGAAGGAGCCCGATTGAGGACGAAGTTTAGCGCACATTGGGGAGGGCTGCCCCATCCTCCAACCCCAGTCTGTTGATCCCCCCTGGAGGGATGCCTTTAATGGTCTTTCTCGTTCCCCTAAGGCGCATGGAGACCGCTCTGATTACGGAGAACTGAGTCTTCATCCTGAGCCACCCCAGAATAGACGAATACGGCCGCATCCATTTTTCGGCCAGCCTTGTTGCCATCACCTTAAGGAACATGTCGTACTCCCTGTGCAAAACTCCCTCGCACGACACAATAAGAGGGGTGAAGGAGGCTCGAAGATCTTCCGCTGCCCTGTTATATTTTGTGTGCTTTTCGACAGAGGCTCTATGGGATATCACACTCCAATCCAGGGTGCAATATGACGGGGCGTTGGCGTTTATCACGCGGGTGTCAAAAAACGCTACCCGTTCGTTATCCCAGACCCCCTGGATTTTCATGTCTGCCACCAGTTCGGTTGTGTTCTCTGAGGCCTCTCTAAGGACTGGCTCTATGGACACACCATTCCACGCCAAGGATGGCAGGCGAGCACAATCATCCCGAATGAAATCATGTCCGTGCTTGATGAGACCTCCCTTCTTGCAGTTGAGCACATGATTTGTGTCCATTGGAGCATTGCAGCCATCACAGTTGGACGGTAAGCCCTCTAGGTCATGACCATACCGGAGCGCCAACGCATCCCTGAACTGACTTGCCGACAGGTCAAAAAAATCTGCAGCCAAGGGATCTGCTGTGAGCCACTGTGACGCCCTACCCTCAACAACCCTTTCTACAGTACGTTTCTGCGTTGCTGGTAGCCTGTCCAAGCACTCCTTGCCCCTCCGTGAGTTCTCCTCATGGTTCCTCTTCCGAGCGCTCAGAAGGATCCTCCTTGCGTGAGTCCTGTGCTCCTCCAAATCCAGGTCAGCACCTTGGCGAATAGCTTCAGTGAGCTTTTCGGTGGCTGCAACCGACGTCTCCCAGGCTCCTTCTGCAGTGAAAACTGGATTCTTCACACCCAAACCACCTTCTCGTGCCGGCAGCTCCAACAATAGAGCTTCTCTTTCTGGCACTTCTCGCCCCATGATTGCTGGAGTGAACCCCTCTCGGATGACCTCTAAAAGAGGCTGAAACTCTCTGCAACATCCTCATAAATGGTATAGGATGGTGACTCGAGCGAGAAATGTACCATTTCAATAGCCACAATTGATTGTTCTCTAGGTCCAAAATCCCGTTTTACAAATTTTAATAACGTTCAAGTTTTTAATAAATTTAGCAAGTAAAATTAACAACAAAAAATAGGGAAAGTTGGTATTTGATTTGTGGCATAGTAAATAATTTGGAATCACAGAAACGTTTAAAAGGGCAAAACAAGAGTTCGAATTTGTGGACTGGGCAAACCATGAAAATGGGTACTTTTGCGTTATACCCCCCCCCCCCCCCCACTCGGGCGCGGTCGATTTTGATCGCCCCACGCACAAGAGGTAATGTGGCACAGCTCCTTGATGGTTGGTTCACCTGTGTGAATTCATTTGGAGGCAGTGCAACTAACAGGAACGCCACTTTGTTTCATCAAATGCTAATCGACATTCCCAACTTCCAGTAAAATCGTTAATTTTTTTGTTTCTTTATTATCAGGAATACCCCCCCCCCCCCCCCCCTTGGTGGGGGTCCTATACCCCCCTGTGCTGCTATAATTGAAATGACAGAAATCGAGGGGGGGGGGGGTGGATAACAGAAAAGTACCGAAAAATGTTTGTTAGTTCGAGTAGATAGGTACGTTGCTTCGAAAATTCTCTCAGAAGGTCGTACTGTATGAATGTAACCTTTATGTAATACCTATACAGGCTATGTCCATCACAATAGCCCTCAATCCAGATGTAGTTCACAATTTTTACCACGTTCGGTCGACCCCTACTCGTAATTCATGACACCATTTTGGGTTAGTGGGACTTTTAACACTTTCGACTTGAGCTTTACCCCCTTCACAACTCACCCACAACTTAAGAACAGCCATGGAGAGAGAGAAAAAGACTGCGAGTGCGGGGAACATTGAAACTTGAGTCGTTCGCTCCTTAACGGTTCCAGTTCTTCCGTTAATTACTTTTAGTAAGGCGGCTCATTCACGCTCATTTCGACTGGCCGTGCTTTCAAGATAATGATTGAGATCCGTTGCAACCCCTTTTCCGAGTAACGAAGGAGAAAATTCCGTTATTTTCTTTGGGAAGAAGGATACTCAAACTCTTTGTGAAATCTCTTTTTCTTCTATGGAATCACGTTTTATTGTTAGACTTCCTTACTTGTTTCCTGAAAGCGAATAACTTGACCTTGAATTCTCTTTAGCTCTCGGGAATAAGGCGACTTGAAGATCGGAACAGAAAGTAGTTCCGTTCGCCTCTTTTTTGGATTATTCCTTCTGCGTCTCGTATTATAGTGGCTTTTCATGCAAACCTCGTTGCTTCTCTTCATCGCAAAGTTTCCTTTGTCTCGTACATTATGAGATTCATCTTCCCTATATTATTTATACACTTCTGTCTATTGTACAATGCACTGTAAGACTTGAACTGAAGTTAACATGAAACCATGCGATAGAATTTTGCAAAATAATTGAAAGGAAGACCTGTCACGTAGGTAAGGTTTGGTTCCATCACCCAGCAAAACCCGACTGTATTCGAGTCGTGTAACCTAGTAAGTCTTTATTTACTTTGGGACCGAATGTACTGGCCCAATGGTGAGTGCATGAAACAAGCTAATGACTCGTCCGTTTTCTAGGTACTGGCCACCTACATCGGAGTTTTATCGCGAAGTATCTGCCAGATACTTGAAATTACCTTCTTTGTTTAGTTATTCAAGAGAATCGTTGTTTCATTTCCACGCTGATGTTTTTTCATTGAGCTGCCTTTGAGCAGCTCGGTGGCTCCGTGACCTAAATAAACCAATTCGTTTCATTCGAATAGAAAATGTATTCAAATGAGAACCAGGATGATACTTCATTGTTTTCATGAAATGAATACCTGAATAAAAATTATATTTTCACTGGAAAGAAAAACTGAACAGATCACGTGGACAGTGAACCCTCCATCTCCCGCTCGAACCATCTTAAATATTAATTCGTTTTTAAACGGAAATTAGTTCCTTTCTTGCAGCATGATAACTTGAGCGAAATAAGGAACATTTCCCATGGTTGCCGCAAATTTGAACGCTATTTCCTTACGCTTTGGTTTATTATTTTCAATAATGAACCTTTGGAATCGAGTATGAAAAAAGCTTTTTTAATCCCCTCAAAATTTGAAGGTATATGCAAAATTCGAAAATGGAATAAAACAATTTCTGTCCGTCCGCTTTACTTCGCAGTTTCCTTAGTTACAATGAACCAACATTAATGAAATTTGGTTTGTAGGTCCTGTTTGGGGTCTAGTTGTTCCGCGAAGCTCGGCGTTGCTGTCAGTCATCTCTAAGGGGTGAAAAATAGAGGGTTGACATTTTCAAAATACCGGAGCTCGAAAACTTTCATTAGAAGGGAAGAAGGGGTTTTTTAAACGCTTTTAAATTGATCTTGAACTAAAAATTTTTTGAGGCACCCGGAGCATTGCACGTCCAGCCGATCGTTTGCTCCGAAAAGCTTTGTCAACATGATAGTGAATGAAACGGTGTAAACCTGACCCATATGTCGTTGCTAAGGGACGTCTGATAATAATCACGGATGGCTGTCTGAAGTCGAGTTGGTTGTTTTGTGATTTGATTTGAAGAGGCTCTTTTGGATTTTGTTGATAGTTACTTTTGCAACTTGAACAAACGGTATGCTTCATGAATAACAACAAATAATAAGGACCAATTAATTATTGAATCCTCCGCATTTTTATGAAACTGTAATTCCTGGGCCGGCTTCAGTACTCGGTTTAGATCTTACCCGGAGTGGAGCTCGAGGGTAGGTATTGACCACAGAAAACAGTGATCTGCGCAGAAGGGCCATCTATACAGGTAAATAATAAACCGTTGTGTAATAATTTGCAGCGTTTTTAAAATCAAAATTTTTTACCTATTGACCTGTTGTACCAAATTGCTACCATTCCCATCCACATTTTAAAGGGATGTCTGGGTGTTTGTTGTCTTTTGATACTGAAATTTGACTCAGTTTTGTTGAGAAACATATTTTTATAATACTATTTTTATGTTCTGAGTCACCATTATATACCACGTTTGGTAATTATCAAATATGGATCCGTTATCAGCAAGTTCGAAAATTGTGATATTTGAATCCTTGGTAGAACATTAAGAGTTTACCTTTAAATTGTGTCCCATATGTATCTAAAAGTGTCCAGCAGTTATGGAAGGTGGAATAGCCCTCGGAGTTTGCATTCGACCCATTCAGCGGACGAGCGCGATTTTCATTCGACTACATGGGTCTTGTGACACTGAGCCCAAGTATGTTAGTTAGTTACTGTTCCAAGTAAATATTCGGGGTTGGATGGAGCGGATCCTGGCTCCCACTGGATTACATGGTAGTCGACTCATCCGCTTCGCAGTCTCCAAAGGCCGAGCCCAACGCGGCGTCCCGCTTGGGGCTTGTCTATCATTTAAATGGATTAGCCTTGCTAGGAACTTTACATCATAAATATCTTTCTCTGGATGAGACAAGCCGGGACAGACCGGGAGGGAATGTTACTTTCCGTCAAAGGCATCGCTAGAACATCAATTATTACGGATAAGTCACTAAGACCGTGTCTGCCCGAATCAATACTTAAAATCTCTGGCTCTCTGCCATTCTCTTACTTACCGCCGAAAGGAGGTGGAAGCGATTTATATAATCGTAATTTCAGTTTCATGCTCCGCTTGTGATGGATTAATTTGTTTTCTCGAGTTAGCGGTTTAGCCGGTGTTGAGTTGCGACCGAAGATCACGAGAAAAAAAATACCAAAGGTGACAGACGCATTATACTGGTGAATCAGACGTGGCACGCAGTGGGCGAAAATCGAAATGCTGCAGTCATGCAGCATGACCATACGAGGGAACTTTCGAAGTAACGTAGTTGAACATAATATTCTATTACATTAATAGTCTATTGAACATTAATATTCTATTGAACGTAGTTACATTCTGTTGAACATAATGTTCTATTAAACGTAATATTCTGTTGCACGTAATATTGTATTACATAACATATTACATATTACATTCTGTTGAACATAATATTCTATTGAACATTACCTTCTGACATGCGAAAGAAATCACCCAGCCTCAGATATTTGCGGTGAATTTCGGCACTCGTTGACGAACCCTTATAATCTTGACTCCATAGTTTCAGAGGAGGACATAGAAGTATACGTAATGTTATACGAACTCATAGTAAATCTGAATATCACCTTGTAATATAATACCTTTCCAATAATCGTAGAAAACTAGATACCTACCGAGTTTCCGAAGGATGAACGAAAATTTATACAATGTAGCGGCTGTATCTATGTATGTGATTTACGAAGCCAATGTTTAAACAAAAATTAAAAAAAGAAAAAATGAAGGGAAAAAACTGCACCTACTCGCTTTCCATCCGAATAAATTGTGTGGGTCTAAGACGGTTAAAAATCGTAAAATTTGGCTGAAAATACCAACAATTATAAAGATGCATCAGAACTGTTGAAGGATGGTGACACTGGGCGTACCCGTTTTCAAATGTGTGGACAAAGCCATGGATAATGTTTAATAGGTTAAGTAAATACCTACGTTACTTCAAAAATTCGCCCATATGGTCATTCTGCATGTCTGGAACTTTTTTTTTTTTAATTAATTTTTTTATGCGGAGGGATGTTAGCAGAAATTCATTATGATTATGTACCTACCAAAAGAGTAAGTTGTGGATTGACGATAAGTGTGTAGGATCCAGCCCCATTCCTTCCCTTCTTTCAGTGGTATCAACTTTGATTGTGCATCTCAACCATAATGAAAATTGAGGGCGTTAGGGAGCTGTGGTGTTAGTAATAGGGTCTGCGCACGTATTCATTTAAATTTTGTTGTTGTTTTTGAATGAAAGCAGATCCCATCCTGTTAATTTTGATACCAGCCGCCCTGTCATACGATAAGTACCTAGTTATTTTTCTGTGATTTTTCAAATATTCCAGAGGTTCCTACGTCGTTGCACCCCTCTCTCCTGGGCGGGGCCTCCGTGCCCACTGTGACGTAGTAACCTCTGGGAACTTGGAAAAATCTTGGAAAAAGAACCGCTAATCTTAGGACAGTGCGGTTGGTGTCAAATTTACAAGAATGGAATCTAGTTTCATTGAAAAATAATGTAAACCGTTTTTGTGCCCATGCGCATATCCCATTACTGCTTCCCAAAATCTGCAACGAAATCGAAGAGAATTTTGCAGTAAAATACAAACGTGGTTTCAGCTCGTCACACCTACTCAGCTTTCTTGACTAAGTCTCATCTGGTATTCTCAACGCTGAAGCCAAACTTCGAGCTAGACTTCTGAGCCTGTCATCAGGTTTCCCTTAATTGCAATCACAGTTCACAAACTACTTGGTTTTAATTAAACCCTCGTCTACGTAGTTGAAGTTGGCCTTCTCAAGCGTTCTCTTAAAACTCAATCTATTTGAAAGTTTGATATTGTTAGGAGATCGCAGGATCGTGTAGCGATGTTCTAGTACAATGTGAATCGTGGCATGAATGGGAGAATGGGGGATATTCTTAGGTATAAAATGGAAAGCACTAAGGAGCAAGATTATAGTTTGTAGTGTCGTGTATTTTGACAATATGCTTGATACAGCTTGTCATTCAGTTTTCATGTCTGCCTTTCTTTTGGCTAAATGGGTCAGCGTGGTCGGTTAAAGGTGAAAGAATAGCCCCCTTCCTTCCGCTCGTTTGGGCCGTCGTAATATTTATACATAATTCATGAAAATCTGAATTTCAAAATAAGGGGAGGCTTAAGAGAAATGACCGAATAAAATGTGAGGAAGCCGAGACATGGGTTTTTTGCAGAGGGTTCAATTCCTCGTAGCGTGTAGTTATGCGTCCATGGGATTTCCTGATTTCAGTGAAGGTTTATTTTTCCTGGACCTCATTGATTGAGGATTTGTTTTGTACGGTGTGCAGTGTGAAAATGCATGGCGAAAATTAATTAAATATGACAATGTACAAAGTTAAATGTGACAAGTTTTTATCGTCAAACTCTAGAAACGGGTGAAAGGGAATCTTTATGTTTTTTGTTTGTTTAAATTCTGTACAGTTTTGTTGCTCTCCTGCATAATTATCCTCCGTGGCACTTGGAATGTTTTGCTTATATCACCCATCAGGTGTAGTAACAGACAAAATCGTACTCAAGCTCAGCTAGACTATAGAGATGCCTTTAGCTATACCAAGACACACAGATTAGTATGCTCATGTATGATAGAAAATTAGGGAGTGGTTTATTGATGCATTCATTACTGTGCATTAATTACTAATCACTGCAGATTGGCGATGTCGTTATTACATTTGTATATTAATGACGATGGTCCTACCAGTACCCAGACTTATTGCTTGTCTGTGAGTAGTAAAGTTGAACTGTTATAATCTCTAACATCAAGATGAATGTTGATTTAGAGTGTCGCTTGCAAATTAATTTAGTCACCTATCCCATGATCCACTTACCCCTCGGGCTCATTTTAGTGTGGAGAATTAATATTTATACACTTGTTTATACAGCTATTAAGTATAATTAGTCGTCACGCCGCTTCTTTTAACCAGTTCCCTGTGATTCACGAAGGAAATTACAACTTTGTTCCTCTCCGATTGTAACTCATGTCTGCAAAAACATGGGAGCTCTCTCCAGTAACTAGAAAACTTCGGGACGAGACCCTCAAAAAGTTCCGTGTGTTCCGGATAAAACTTGCAATCTTTCATCTCCTCCGCTCGAGTGAAAGATGGAAACTTGATGGGTACAAAAGGGGAATCGAAAAATTCTGTTAGCCCTCTCGTGTGTGAAACAATTCCATATAAAGTGGGTCACACTGGTTCATTCAAATACATTTATCGGATAACCCATCGGTACTGTACTCGGAGTGACATAATCATACGAATGAGGAGTACCCATGGCTTCTGTTCACATTTTTAAATAAAAGTAGGTTCCATTCTAAGAATTTTGAGACCACCCACACTCTCCTGTGATGTCTAGTTTTTTCTTCAATAATGAACCTTCGGAATCGGGCATTTAGAAAAGTAAATTAAAATTAAATTAACCCCTCCTCAAATTTTGATGGTTCCCATTTCAAAGTAACGTAAAATCCGAAAATGGAATTTAAAAAAATTCTGTCCGTACGCCGTACTTCGTACTTTCCTTAGTTAAATGAACCAAAATTAATGAAATTTGGTTTGTAGGCCCCTTTTAGGGTCTAGTTGGTCCGCGAAGCTCGGCGTTACTGTCAATCTCTTTTCTAAGTGTTGAAAAATAGGGGCTCAGAAAAAGAACTATTCACGTAGGGGAAGTGGGGTTGGTCTCAAAACTGTTGGAATCGAACCTAATTTCTTAATTTTAAACGGAAATGATTATAAATGTAAGTCATGGGTACTCCTTATTGACATGAATTTCATGTAACAAGATGTAAATATGTTAAGATTTAACCAATAAATAGCAAGGAGAAAGACGAGCTGTGCGAGGTCTCGGTGGAAGCCCAGGAAGGGTTCCCCTCCTTCAACTCCCAAGGGCCATCAACGGTCGTTGGTTGACGAGGGACGAAGTGGGGGCACCTTTATAAGGCGCCTGACTCGCCCAGCTCTTCGTTCTACTGATACGACTCATACTTGCAACTTCTCTCTCTTACCTTGTGCCTCCTCTCTCGATACTCTCCCTCGCACACTCGCTGTGGTGAAAACCTCGGGTTACTGTCACGTCCACTATCGCTCGCTGCGGTGAAAAACTTGGGGTGGTAGCTATCCTAAAAGACTCCTAAGAGGCACATCCTCTTCTATCCTACACCCTACCCAAACCAACCCTGCCTTGCGCTCACATCTTCTTTGTTATATAGGAAGTGTGGTTAAAACCGGCAATAAGGCAGATGATTTCTTCTTTCCTTCCAACAGGGTTTGCTACCATAATAAATTTGGGCTTCAATATGCTTTATAAGTAAATCATCTTTTATGATTCATCCATAATGAATAGGAGCCCCTCGTAATGTTTAATGATATATTAGGTCCTGATGAAGATGATAAATATAATGAAAGCGAGACGGAGGCTTTTCGTTTAGAAACCCCTTATGGCATGTCATGTTGTAAATAAATTAGGATTCCAAAGACGGTATTTTGTGTGAGAGGAATTCCTTTAGAACGATAGAAGCCCCAGAGCAGCGTGTCCTTCCACCACGGCTGTTTTTTCTAGACCTCCCTTGCGAATTCCCCCTGGAAAATATGATATTGCATAAAATCGAGAAACCACATGAACGCGAAGTCAAACTGATGTAACATACAAATAAGAATGAAAAGTCCTGCAGCATGACCATATGAACGAATTTTCGAAATAACGTAGGAACCGAATCTAGCATTGTCATGACATACAGTGACTGACCCAGTCACACGTGGATGGGTTATAATCGATGGTAGATAAAACCAGACTGGTTCAAGGTGATCAATCATAGACGTGGAAACCATTGTTCGTGATTGATTGTGGTAGGCACGGGCCCTGTGCAAAGGAGCAGGCGAGTGAAGGGTGTCTCTGGATTATTGTTATTATGATTACCTGTTTATGTTTATCCGATATGATATTACTGTTATTATGATTATCTGTTTATAGTTGTCTGATATGATATTACTGTTATTATGGTTATCATTTCATGTTAGTTGTGCCTGACTGTCCCGTGGTTATATCGTTGCATGATAAGCTTGGGAATCCCACGTGGTACTGTACCATGCTTTGTTCCATTTTGAACCAGCCATACAAGTGCGGTGCCTTACAAATTTCAACGATGTCTCATTTACTTGCTCGTAATCATTTAGACAGGTAAATCAGCGTTATATTGTATTTACAGTAATAGCTGAAGTAGGTACCCGGCATTGAACGGGTACATTTATTTTCTGATTTCCTACTGGGCATTAGGAAGTCACTAAAATTGCACTTGGTATACTATTCACCACCTTAAGCAATAAATTCATTGTCACTAATTAAAACTTAACTTTTCACTAACTTGAAACTTTTCAATGAAATTTATTTCACTTTCTATCACTTTTTCCATTAACGAAAATGAATAGGATCCAAAACCCACCTCACCCAACGAACCATCATCAAAATGCTCTGCGTCCTGTGATTGTAAAATTGCATTAAACACTATTACTTTCCCGTGATTCTATCACTTTTCCGTGATCCTGAACCGATGGACATCAACATGAGCTGATTCATGGGAATTAACCGACTAGGTACTGGTAGGGGATATCAATAGCTCGACTTACTTAGTACTAATTTATAAAATTTGTAACATTTTTATTTAAAAAATTTCATACTCAATTTCATTCAAATATTTATAAATATTTTATAGAAAATTGGAAGGGAATTCCCTCGTGCTCCCCCCAGGAGAGCCCTAAATCGAGTACTGGAGTCATCCCGGAAATTACATTTTCATAAAAATGCGAGGGATTCAGCAGTTCAGTCATTAATTATTTTTTGTTATTGATGAAGCATAACGTTTGTTCAAGTTACAAAAGTACCTATCAACAAAATCCAAAAGATCAATCATTTTTCTAATGACATAATATCACAGAACAACCAACTCGACTTCATACAGCCATACGTGATTATAATCAGGTGATAACAGTGACATCTGGGCCGGATTCATACCGGTTCATTCACGACCATGTTGACGAAGTTTTCCTGTGCAAATGACCGGCTGGACGTACAATGAACAATGCTCCGGTTGGTATAAAAAAATGCTTTAGTTAGAGATCAAAATTTGAAAACGTAAAATAAACCATATACCCTTCTATTGGACGTTTTCGAGCTACGGCGTTCAGAAAATTTCAATCCCTATTTTGAACCCCTTAGCCCCTTAGACTGACATTAACAGGAGCTTCGAAGACCAACTAGAGCCTAAAAGGGACCTAAAAACCAAATGTTATCAATTTTGGTTCATGGTAACTAAGAAAAGTACGGCGTACATTATTATTTTAGTACATTTTGCTTCCGAGTCTGCGAAGCAGCGGAAGCCTTGTGTTCACTTTCGTGAGCCAAAAAATTTTTGTCTTCAGAAATCAAAATTTCCACTTGCATTTTGCGTTTCAAAGCCTACTGAACAAATTTGGTTCCGTGTCTGTCGGTCTGTGAGTCTGTGAGTCTGTCCGCATTTCCTTGTTACAGCCATAACTTCCACGATTTTGAATTGATTCAGCTCAAATTTTGAGGGATGGTGCGGATAAGGCCCCTTGAGGTCCCATACAAATTTCAACATGATTGATCCAGCGGTACGCCCTGCGCATGCGCTAACGTTAAATTCAACAAACACGCATAACTTTCACAATTTTGATTCAATTTCGCTCAAATTTTCAAGGGTTGTTTGGACAAGGCCTAGTGAGTTCCAGTATGAATTTCAGCATGATCGGACCCTCGGTGCGCTCTGCGCATGCGCTGGCGTGAAATAGATTCAATTTCCTTGTTACAGCCGTAGTAACCAAAGATTTCACCCAATTTCAATGTAATTCTCAGGGATTAAGCGGGTAGGGCCCATTGAGGTCCCATATAAATTTCAACATGATAGAGCCAGCGGTTCGCCCTGCGCATGCGCTCTGTCTGTCTGTCTGTCCTTCTATGCACGGCCAAACGGCTCGACGGATATCGACCAAATTTGGCACGAATATCCAGTAGGCTCCCAAGTTGTGCAACGTCGCATTTTTAATTCCCTGACCATAGCGGAACTATGGTCAACCATGGTCAACTCCTGAATGGCTTGACGGATATCGACCAAATTTGGCACGAATATCCAGTAGGCTCCCAAGTTGTGCAACGTCGCATTTTTAATTCCCTGACCATAGCGGAACTATGGTCGACCATGGTCAACTTCGTTAATTGAAATGGTAACCCCTATTTTTTATCGCGTATTCGTAATCTACGTGAAATTCTATCTACGGTCGACCCTTCGGACTACCCCCGCGGTCGACCATAGCGCATCCATGGGCCCCTCCAAGGTCGAATCCCGAATTGCTCAACGGATATCGACCAAATTCGGCACGAATATCCAGTAGGCTCCCAAGTTGTGCAACGTCGCATTTTTAATTCCCTGACGATAGCGGAACTATGGTCGACCATGGTCAACTTCGTTAATTGAAATGGTAACCCCTATTTTTTATCGCGTATTCGTAATCTACGTGAAATTCTATCTACGATCGACCCTTCGGATTACCCCCGCGGTCGACCATAGCGCATCCATGGGCCCCTCCATGGTCGAATCCCGAATTGCTCAACGGATATCGACCAAATTTGGCACGAATATCCAGTAGGCTCCCAAGTTGTGCGACGTCGCATTTTTAATTCCCTGACCATAGCGGAACTATGGTCGACCATTGTCAACTCCTGAATGGCTTGACGGATATCGACCAAATTTGGCACGAATATCCAGTAGGCTCCCAAGTTGTGCAACGTCGCATTTTTAATTCCCTCACCATAGCGGAACTATGGTCGACCATGGTCAACTTCGTTAATTGAAATGGTAACCCCTATTTTTTATCGCGTATTCGTAATCTACGTGAAATTCTATCTACGATCGACCCTTCGGACTACTCCCGCGGTCGACCATAGCGCATCCATGGTCCCCTCCATGGTCGAATCCCGAATTACTCAACGGATATCGACCAAATTTGGCACCAATATCCGGTAGCCTCCCAAGTTGAACGTAGGCGCATTTTTAATTCCCTGACCATAGCGGAAATATGGTCGACCATGGTCAACTCCTGAATGGCTTGACGGATTTTGATAAAATTGGGCACAAATACCCGGTAGGCTATGGGATTTTTCCGTCGTTTGTTGGTTCCACGATACTGCGCACAGCGAATCTCGGATAGCGAGCGAAGCGAGCGGTCAGGCTAGTTATGTATAATGGACGTAATGTATTATGGAAGTCATGTTATGTATAATATGTATATTTCATGTAATGTTATGTAATGTTATGTAATGTTATGTTATGTAATGTAATGTTATGTAATATGTATATTTAACGTTATGTAATGTTATGTAATGTTATGTTATTTTGCTTCCGAGTCTGTTCTATTTTATAATGGGTCACTCTGATTGTGACGAGGAAGCTCCTGTGCCATCACCTTGGCAGTGTATTTTTATTTAATTTTCGGATTCTGCTTACCTTGAAACGGAAACCATCAAATTTTGAGGTAGAGGTGTTCGTGCTCAATTCCAAAAAGTTCATTATTGAAAATAATGAACAAAAAAATTGGGAGGGAAATCTGACTTTTTGTTGTTGAAATGATTGATCAATCATTAATTGGATGTTTTGACAGCAACTTCTTGCGTTATGAGTTGTTTTGTGGCTTTCCCTCTTTCATCTACCACCATCAGCCGTTTACGTCCACCTCCTGCCTTCATCCTCTCAACCCGCTCCATCAACCTGACAGGACGGAGAAATCCCGGAATGGGATACTCAAGTGAGTCTCTCAGGCCCGACAACTTGGCCGACCAGAGTTTGCTTTTCTCCCAGGCGGACCGTTGAGGGAGGAGGGTGGAACTCTTACACCGAATAATAGATTCGTTTTGGCCCTCCGGTCGAGATAGCGCTAGCCTGTCTCCGGTCCTTGGTGACAGTCTGACCCCGTTTTCTCAAGCAAAACTACGCTAGTGGCTCTTCAGGCTCAACTTATAACGAAATATTTGGACATGTCTCGTCGTTTTCCGACGTCAAAGTCAAGAACAGGATCTGATAAAGATCTGAGATCCTCTTCACCTGTCGCCTGCATTTTGACGTTGATTGAAAAAGGTGGGTCCAAGTGGGTTCGCCGCAACTGCCACACGCCACACCAGTTCATATCCCGTATGTTCCTCAGACGTGGGTAATAATCGAGGTGTCAATCTTCAATTTATGCGACCGACAAACGCTTACGGTTTACCGGTAAAACAGAAAAGTGCGACTGATTTTTTGATGCGACCATTTCGGTCTTAGCAAATTTTTGAAGACGCAATTGCAGTGGTTCCATAATTTGTTGAAGTCAGAAACTGCTACAAATCGTCAAATTTGTTGAAAACCACTCAGAGCTGTTTCAAATTCACCAAAATTACTGTAGGAATGTGGCTTGAGAGACAAAAATATGTAGACGACATTTTTCTTTTGAATTTCGAAAATTGAATTTTTATAGATATATAATTAACGCCAATCTTACGTATGCTATTATTTAGGTTTTGATGTTGATGAGAAAAATTGTCCTAAATTGTAATAAATTTAGTAAAATTAACAAAATGGGGGGAGATGGTAATCTAAAAGGTGGTAGTGTGAACAAAAAACGTGTCCGGGCAAAAGAGTGCTCAAAGTTGTGGGGTAAAAAAAATGATCGAGTTTAAGTAGGTAAGTCACTGAAACTTTTTGGCTTTGGAGTACCTACATTTTCGAAAAATTTCAAGTGTATAAACTCCGGGTCATTTGTCCAGGAGTGACTCAGTGAGATTTGGATGTTGTCCACCTTGCAGGTACCTGAATGGTGACATTCCAGTTTAGTCATTTTTTGGTTTTTGTTCTTCTCTATTTGGTTGGCTATTTTATACACAATTTTTTTAGAACACCCCCTCAATATTGTTCTTTTACGTTGCAAGGTATTCATGATTTATGTGTAGATTCCAAAAATGCAATGGCCTTCCGCTGTGCCGTCGATACCCCTTAGTTTTCGGTTTAAAAAAATCGTTCTTCCGCACACAGGAATTTGGGCCCTAGTTGTGTCCCCTATCTCGGCAGCCCGATCGGAAAACACCCAGGGGTGTTATAGGAGACAAATGGGTGCAAAATTAGGTGTTTTTGAGGTTTTAGTGAACTTGGGCTTGTGAGGTATCTTTTTCCATGTTTTCTTAGGGTGAGGAGACGAAGTTAATTTTGACCACTGAGTGAAGGATTGAAGGTTGCCATTCTCAAAATTCAATATTTATGGGTCGAAACCTGTGAAAATGGCTGTAATCACCAGAAATTTGTATAATAACACAGGAGGTAGTATTAACAGGTGATTCAAGACAGTTCAATGAAGATTAGTGAGCGAAGATAATTTGTCAAAAATAGTAGCCTAATTCGAGTTTTTGGGGGCAAAATTGGTGAAAACCGTCAACAGTAGAGCTATTTCAAGTATTATCAGTATTGCACATTAACGAAAAAATAAATGAATAGCCAATATTTTTGTATGTCCAGTACAATAGTAAGCCAACAAGGATTTTGCAGTGTTTGTGGCATTTGGTGGCACTTTGCTGGCCCAAGACAAACAATACTTATTTAAAAGATATTGAAGGTCCATTGAGTAGATTCTCAAAATTTCACGCCGAAAGATACAAAATGTAGGCTATAAATTCATGTGGTGGTACATAAATATTTTGACAATTATAATTAATTTACATTATTAGCTACTGCGATGATCAACTGATGTATACCTAGGTATTTGATCCTCTATAAATAATAATATACCTACATAGTTTTCGAATGTTGCAATTTGTTTATAAAATAATTGACGTCATGATGTACAGGTAGAAATGCAAGATAAAGCTCGCTCTCACAGACCTGGCGGGAGGCTCTTTTATCAGTACTCTTCACTGAGAGGTGCACGAGGATGTTTTATCCAAATTGATAGGAACTTGTGATGTCATGGAATGAACTGAAAATCGACAGGGTAGTATCATTTTGATATCTTTTATGTGCCCTAGCGGATGTTGATATTAGCGTGATAAACTTTGATGTGTCTTTCATCGTGCGGTACTGCTTTCATGCCCTCAGTTTGATTTCGTAGGTACTCCATTACTTAAACGGGCGTTTATACGGACTTTGAAGCTCCTATGTCAATTGAACTTTCAGATTAATGTAAAACGTATTTAATCATCCCTAATTTCAATACAGTTTATAGCAATTGCTATAACTGCTTTATAACTGTTATAGAAAACAGTCAGCTGACCTGTTCTTAGACACGAGTCTCAACAGAGTTGGCCTTTGTTTAAATATTCATCTTTGGGACAATGGATTTATAAATATACCCTCCAAATTGGTGTAGGAATAAATCATTGTATTCGACCTTGTTGCATGATCTTATGCTCTTACTTTCTTATAGTCTTGAGTCTTGATTTTTGCAACAAAGCAAGTCGAAATAGTTACTGTCGATCCATTCGAACTTTTTGAACTGCACGATGTTACATAGCTGATGCTATATAGCATTTCTATCGATGGTTAGTTGTTGATTGTTCAAGTTAGTCTAGTTTCTATTTAAAACGGCCCATCCCTCATCCAGGTCGAGCGGTGCACGGCTGGACAAACTGGAGTTTGATAGGATAAAACTGTTCGACGCTAAATGAAATCCTCCGATGATACAGGCATGGAAACTAGGGAGGTTGAAGCAATCTAATGCAACTGGCTCATCTGTTGATTGAAACTGTCTGTAACCTGAACGGTTTGTTGGAGCCGACGATGTGGGGGGGGGGGGGGATTGGGCAAAAATTTGAAATGGAGGAATAAGACAAGTAAACTAGGGATCAAGCCGTGAAAAAATATCTAAAATTAGAAGCGATCGATTTTTCAACGTTTGGAAAATTTGACAAAATGCATAATTTCTTATTAAAGAGCGAAAAACGAAAAATATCAGCTCCTTCAGGTAGTTGACTGTGTGTGGGTACGCATTTCTCCGAAACGCCATAACTCACAACCCAATGGTCCAAATTGGCTCAAATTTTGGTGGTAGTTCTGGGTTGTTAGGTCCTAGTTGGTTCCACATGAATTTCGTCGCAATTGTGTCAGTAGTAGCTACTGCGCATGCTTAAACGTGAAAAAACATCAACCCGGTGGTTCAAATCGGCTAACATTTTGATGGAAGTTCAGGGTTAGGTCGATTCCTAATTTCCCCAGTTGCCCTGAATGTTAAATGAAAAAATCATCTCTTTCGAACTGTCGTAGAAAATATCCTACAAAATACTACTTATTATGAACCAGGATAACTAATTCCACCCGAACTCCACGAATCATTCAAGAGCGTATTTTTTATTATTTTTTATTTTTACATGAAATGGTAGACACTTACTTGGATCATTAATAATATCATTGGCCCATATTATTACTAATATATAACATTTTAACTCCGTACATTACCGATATTATATTGCCTTTTAGGCTAAGTAAGTAGTTGTGTAATACCCCTGGGGTTCATGGATCCGTGAATCGCAGCCGGGAGATTACGCTAGTAATTACACGGGTAGCGGGCATATCGGTATGCCTCTAATCAGTGACGATGTGTATCCAGCAAACAGTCTGCGAAATATAAATGAGTGTGGGAGACGTTTGGAATTGATTAACCCGGGATCATGACGTGGTTGGTTTAGCTGATAGAAGAGCCATGAGCCCACGATGAGTCCTCAGAGCGAGTGAGAGGGTACCTCTTTGTACATCCTGGGTACCTGTTTAGCGTGCCGCAAATATTGAGAAACTTCTGGAATTTTCTCCAACAGTAATTTTACTATTTTTGAACGTCTGCTTCTGCAGCTCCATTACTTTGAGATTTGAGGGAAGTGAGGACAGCTGGTTCAGTGGGTGAAACCGCGTGATTTGGCAAATGTGTCAAATCCAGATACCAAAATGGATTAAAACTGAGTCCCGCAGACCAGATTTGCTGAGAAAACTCTTTAGTTTAATTTTAACTGAGGACCAGACTTTTAGGTTAAAAAAAAACGCCGAATTAGGTATTTGAAAAGTATAGAATAGTATAGTATAGAATAGTATATTTAACGGTTTTACGGTTTTGTGCACTTTTAGCTTCTTAATACACTAGTTGAGTCGATTTCAGGTGAAAAAAGAAGAACATTATAAAATTGAAATGCAAAAAATAAAATAATTGTTACTGAAAGTAGCTAAAAGAAACATAGAATTGTTAATTATTGTTATTGCCTTATGGTGACAGTAGGCTAGTGGTTCGCAGCTTTAAAAAGGTTGAGAACCACTGCAATAGACTATACATAATTATTTTTCCAAATTTGTAATAATCTACATCATGGCAAAGCGACGCCGACGGTAGAAAGTTTAAATTCCTATTTGAGGTGCTTAGGTACCTACCGTAAATAGGCCTAAGCAGGTGTTAGGATTTTGGACCAGGAAATCCAGATTAGATTTTTTTTTTCAGGACCCACACGATTCATTCATTTACCCACACGATTCCGGTTGGCTTTAATCGGATTAATATTCGACTGTTTTTAATTTCGTAACAGGGGGAAAAATAGGTAAAAACCTACGAATCTGGTCTCTAACTGTAGCTCTCTGAGTTCGACTTCAGCCCACTCAATTTGGCTTAGTTTAAAGTAACGCGAGTAGTAAGCTGTTGCTACGATGAGCCTCACTCCATTACCTTTGAATTACTCGATTCCAACTTTTTGCCACGGGCTTTTCGGAAATTCACTTGGAATCAATGGTTGCTGTCTATTACTGGAATTTTTAGTACACGGGGGAAGATTTTTCACCAGTACCTACTACACAAAGGAGTCATTTTGTACAATTTACTTCCTGGTGAATTGTTAAGGGAAGATAATTTGTCACTAAATATATTCAGAAGTCGAATAAAAGTATACTATTTCAGTTTAATAGAGGGACACTTCACTAAATAATGATATTAGTCATAATATTGGAAGTTACCTATTTCATTTTACTTGATAAAAATCTTTAGATGTAATATAGGTTGTAGACGCTCCAGTTCCCAATACAAGAACTTTTCTTAAAGGGAAATGTGGCATTATATTGCTTCAAAATTTGAAATTCTAATACCTATGTATTTTTATGAAATAAAAAATGCAATATTTATTTTTTTTAAAGTTGGTATTTGCGGGATTTGGGGCTGTACATACATGTCGATCATGGTATTGCGAATCCTGGCAGCGAAGGCATAGTTTAACTCGGGAAATTGATGATTTAGGTCAATCTTCCTCTCCTCAACTCCCCGCCCCGTATGATGGGTAGCGGATAAAACGCTGCAAAAAAAAAAAAAAAATCAGCTTCGAGCTACCGGGGTGGGGGTTCAATTTGTCAGACGTCAAGTAAGGGAATCCTTAAGGAGAAAAAGGGTGATTTATAGGTACGATTTTATTACTTCAGGAAGTTCCAACTTAGGACCGACGGAGTTCGGTTGCGCTTGTTGAGAAGTAGAGGCGGTATTAGCGTCTCCACTGCTCCTCAGCCATTTGTCATTTGCAAATTCAGTCGCTTCATTTTATTTATGGGCGCCTCAAGAGTTCGACACCCCACGTTTGACACCGCCCCTGTCCCAGGACGTATAAACGTCATGTTCACCCCTTTCAACCCTTCCTGTGGTAACATTATATTCCACCGCAATTCCATCGCTATTGCTATATTTATCATAACCTATTTATTTCCATACCAACATTTTCAAAATAAATAAGATATCAAAAAGAGATGACGTCGTTGTTTAACATAAACAAACTTCGGAAATTATTCCTCTATATGGGCATAGCCCGCGTTAGCGAAAGAATTCACAATATTCTCAAACAAATAAGTAAGCACCTAATTTGTACTGGACAAATTGCAGTTACACTTTTTTAACATAGGTATATTATGAAAAGAAAAAGTATGTATAATCTTTTTTATAAATTGATCTCTGTATATTAAATGTCTGTCAAGACAAAAAATGACTAATTCAAGCTTGAAAAATAATCGGTCAATATTTCAGACATTTGGCTCAATGTTATTTCCTTCAGGATTTTAGTTCGAAAATCTCTCTTTAGGCTATTCAAGTCGTTATTTTATATATATGGGTGGGTGTGCGTGTGTGTGTGTGTAATAATTTTGCTCCATTGTGCTCAATAGCGAGGGAGACTCTTAATGATTCTTCAGATGAGAACCTAGTACCCAAACAATGCTATGGGAAACTGTGGTTTCCCGTTTTAACAAATAATTTAATCGAAGAAGCTCTGATCAGTTTATTTAGAGGTAGCAGTTTCAAATAACTAAGCAGTGGTCTTGTATGTTCTCCATACCTCTCTTCTTTTACACAAGCCTAATTAAAGTTTTCTGGATAATTTCTTTGTTGTTCATGGACTTTTTATAGGCACTTGCTGATATAAGGAGACAGTAAATTAGAATTGATTGCGCGTGACTAAATTAAGTACACCTCACTAGCTTAACTGATATATATGTCTCTTCAAGAGGGAAAACATGTATATCAATTTCCTAAGTTTGTTAGCCAATTCTGATATTGGCTGTTAACTTAGGAACTCACGACACCAAGTTAGTTCACTCGTTTGATGAAGGGCTAAAACAAGGCTTTAAATTACATAAACAATCGTCATGAATTGAAATAGAGTCGAACAAAACCAGGAGTGTATCCGCAAACATTGTATTTCCCTTCCAATATACTGAGATTGTTTCAGCAAATTATTCACGTAAGCAGTTTCTTCGTTATCTCGATTGTTTCTCTACTACTCCTACGTCTCAGCCCTATGTGGGTGCATCTTTGCAATTAGAACTTTCACAGTATAAAATGAACGAATGCAATTCAGTGTATGAACTTTGGGAGTTATATGACAAACTAGATGGATTACCCGTGCGTTCCACGGTGAACAGCCAGAGCTCCGAGAGCCATTATTAATGTTTCACCCACCACAAGGCATCGTTCCCTGCGTCCTCTTATAACTGACGGAACGGTTCATCGCGCAGAAATCGTTTTGGTGTCGATGGAATCAGCGAGAAAATCTCTTTCCATCAAATCCTTTTTCGTCAGCCAGTGAAATTACTAAAGAAAGAATGATGTAAGTTTCGGCGATTTGTAAGTTTTTAGGGGTCAAAAATATGTTTTTAAGGAACACAAATCGCTAAAAATCTGTTAAATTGCGAATAATGATGTTGAAAAAAAAAATTCTCGAAATTTGCATATTAAGTATCATTGCATGACGATCACTTCTGTAGACCAGTTGCTAGCCTTATTTTTAGGAAACATTAATTAAAAATAGGTTTTGAGTCAATGTGCTGCTGCTTGGCAAAAACTGATTTCAAATTTGAATTCAGCACAAAAAAAAGGGGGTGTACCAAATTTCAGCCAGTTGTTCCGATGGTTAGGGGTTTTGGCCGTTTTTATGGAGTTTTGGACTATATGCGGCTTTCCGAAATTTGCAACCCCTATTTTTCAATCTGACTAAAAAATAGTTAAGAAATGACGAGTAAAGCGGACCAACTATACCGCAAATGGGACCTGCAAACCAAATTTCGTTAGCTATCTTGCACGGATGACGGACAGATAATTTTTATTCAATTTTCGGATTCTACGTACCTTGAAACGCAAACCATCAAATTTTGTGGTTGGGGGGGGGGGGGGGGGGTTAAATATTATTTTATTTTTAGAATCATCTGATACCAATAATTTGATTGATTAATGTTTTAGAGATACTGGTTCCAAGGTGTATTACATTTGTATCCTCATTCATATTTACTGTTTAGGTGATTGAAGTAGAGCTCCGGGCTGGAGTGGGGCACGGTAATTTATGACAACCCCAGTACGGACACGAAAGGGAAGCACGGGGTTCATCATTTCGAACAATAACACTCGATACCAGACATGCAAGGGATAGTCATGTTAATACGGCCCTTCATACATATTAATCTTCTCGAAATAGATAATCTCGACCCTCCCATCGATTCAACGGAAACTGTAGCAACTAACTCAAGTGGTACAAGGTCGATCGGGGCGATCTAATCAAGCCCAAATAAATTATTTCCCAACGATACTTTGGCTGTCATGGATTTTTGATTTAACATGTTATTACATTTACGTCCATTAGGGTGTTAGCTTCGCAAGATAAGGGGCAAGGGGCAACCCTACTTGTGGGGGGGGGGGGGGGGAATAAAGTAAGTTCAATTAAATCCAGTAAAGAAACTGTAGTTGTATACTGGGTGACCAAAATTACACATTAAAATCATGCATATGTCACATTTTGTAGATTACTGCAATCACGAACTCGATTTTTGCGTTCATTCGACATTTTGACCGTATTTGCTTACGTTTTTGCTCACTCAAAAATTCGAATGACGGTTCAGCTTTTCCTGAAATGTTACGTAGGATTCGAATCTGCTATAAAAACGCTGCAAGGCCCTGCACAACGGTTTATTATTTTGTACAGAATACCCTTCTGTTACAGATCACAGCTCTCTGTATAGATGACCCGTCTATATAATATAATATGTACTATTCTATACATATTATGTAGATCGCACCCTCCGTAGGTTAGTACCTAACCCCGTACTCGTTACTAGGTACCTACATAAATCACGAGTTAAATGTTGCTAAAATAATTCTGTCGATGACAAACAGTAACTAAAACGGCAAAAAGAAACGCAAATAATGAAGTTCTGAAGCGAAATTGTTGATGCGGAGTGAAATAGATGCCCTCTGCGTAGATCACTGTTTTCTGTGGCCAGTACCTACCTTCGTGGTCAAGTATAATGAACCGTAGTGTAATAACTTGTCCATCAATAATACTTCAACGGTTGTTCAAGTTGCAAAAGTACTGATCAACAAAATCCAGCCGCTTCTTGGTAGATGAACCGTTGTGTAATAATTTACAGTTATGTAATAATTTACCATTGTGTAATAATTTACCCATCAACAATACTTCAACGTTTGTTCAAGTTGCAAAAGCACCGATCAACAAAACCCAGCCCCTTCTTGATAGATGAACCGTTGTGTAATAATTTCCCGTTGTGAAATAATTTACCGTTATGTAATAATTTACCGTTGTGTGCTAATTTACCGTTATATAATAATTTACCACTGTGTAATAATTTACCCATCAATAATACTTCGAGTTTTGTTCAAGTTTCACAAGTACCTACCAACAAAATCCAATAGTCCATCTCTTATCGAATGAAATAATATCGCAGATCAACTAACTCGACTTCATACGGCCCTCCTTGATTATGATCAGGTGCTCCCTGGTGATGAAATCCGGACCGGATTTATACCGTTTGATTCACGAACATGTTGACGAAGCTTTTTGGTGCACACGAACGGCTGGACGTACAATGCTCCGGGTGATGTCAAAAAATTGTTTAGCTCACGACAAATTTATTAACGTAAAAAAAAAACCATACCCTTCTATCGAAAGTTTTCGAGCTACGGCGTTCTTAAAATTTCAACCTCTATTTTGAACCCCTTAGAGATGACTGACAGTAACGTCGAGCTTCGAGGACGAACTAGACCCCAAACGGAACCTATAACCCGAATTTGATCAATTTTTATTCATGGCAACTAAGAAAAGTGGCCAGTACGGCGTACGGCGTACGGCGGACAGACAGAAATATTTTTATTGCATTTTCGGATTCTACGTACCTTGAAACGTAAACCATCAAATTTTGAGGGGGGGTTAGAATTTTTTTTTCATGCTCGATTCCAATGGTTCATTATTGAAAAATAATAAACCAAAATGGGGGTTCTCATTTGAAAAACAAAGTTAGTTTTTCAATGCGCACTTTTCAAAACCCCCCTTGATATTTCGGTGGGCCTTAAATTTTGGTCACCCTGTGTAATAATATGTGTGAGAATGGGAATTATGAAGCTGGGCCATTCGCAATTTTCAACAGACTCTCGGCTTTCGTCGCAGCAGTAACCGAGGTATAATACTATTCAGGCTGAATCGAAAAATAAATTTTTCCTCCAAAATCTCCCTTCGTTTCAGAAATCGCATCCGAATATTCCATATTATCTGAGTGGAAGCACAGTCTAATAAACGAGTTGAAATTTAGAGGATGTGGGCGGTTCTGCGTATAGCCTCACAATAACATTTCATCAAAACCCCATTTGTAACTACTGCGCCTGCCCAAACGTGAAATTCCCGAAACAGTTGTAATAAAGATATTCCCTTCTCGTAAATTGTATTGTTTCACTGTACTGTTGATTCATCGCGATCGGGATGATAGTATTATTTTTGTAAACGTGGATCCCCTTGCACTCAAGGTTCCTGTAGTTTGACTCGTGGTATGCGGTACTGTATTCTGTATTCGCGTTGTTAATACCTTTAACGGTATACGGATAAAATATAGTTTCCAAACTCTCACCCTCAAGAAAACCCCTAAACTTTTTGTTTAGACCGCCACGGAGAAGTTTCCCACTTTTGAGATCCAAATGGAGGAACCAGGCCTATCCTCTCTTCCTCCGTGAACTCCGACGTTTTATCCAACCAAAGATAAAAGTTTCGGAAAAGAGACTCTTGGCGTATCACCAGCCCCAAGTTACCTCATTTGCTGCTACCGTTTGTCTTGTCGAATTCCCCTGTGGCCCTTGAGCGGAGCCACCTTTTTCGAAATAGATCAAGTGAGAAACCTCGAGCTACGGTTTACTTCGCTGACGAAGAATTATACGAGGTCGTATCTTCTCTTTTGGCCTTGATGTTCTGATAACGTTGTTATCATAGCGAAGGATTTTTAAGATGTTTTCCACTTAGAGATTGGTTCAGTTGCAGCTTAGTACTCCTTCATGGTTACACGAAATAGAATGGATAATATAGGGTGTTTATCATAAGTAACTGGCTGAACTTACCCGTGCTTTGAACAGGATATCAAGTTGGTTGCATTAGTAAGCTAAGATGGGAAAAGTAGGTACATCGGTTATTGTAAATAATTGTCTCACTCCTGGATCAATCGTGTTTGGTACTGCATGAGCTCAGCAAAACTGCTGACTTTTTATGATATCGCACTGGCAATACATCTTGACTATTCATATCATCTCATGACGCGGGGAGTGTACAGCACTGTTAACAGAAAATCATGCATTTTTTGCTGGTAATACTCGACTAATTGATCGTCCACTTTGTGCTGTGCAGACGGTAGGAGTTTTGTCACGATGAACCAAACTGATATAGAAAATACGACTTTCTTTGTAATCGCTTTGGTAGTAACAATGGCGATATTTAAACCGCGAAATTAAATTGGTGGAAGTGCTCTCAATGCATCGCTCATTCGTCTTCAAATGGCTTAAGGTCGGTCACTGGAAGCAATATCGAGCGACCAAGTGACTGCGCGATTCGTCCGTACACGAGCGACTGATCCCATTGCGATAAAATCCACTGCACACGTATTTGAGCGATGAACTTCGGGCGATACCAAGCGAAATTGTGAATCCACTTGATGATTATTGAGCCTATATATATGATTTATAAATGTACGTACGAGTATTTTCATCATGTAGGTTCTGGTATGGCTTTATCATTAAATTATATGGTCGAAATTGATCGTTTTCATGTACTTGCCTTTATCATGGACACTTGAACTATTATTTTAATGTACAGCGATTTTTCAATCGAATAACCATTTTTTCGACAGTTGGAATGTTCGGACGATGCTCAGGTTTCTCAAAGTTACAATTGGGCACAATATAAAAGGAAAGGCACCTTGGGATTCCAGGATGTCGTTTAATGTTTTATTAACGCCTTCCGTCTCGAAAGCAAGTTAAAGTAAACCAGTGAAGTGAACCAGTCACGTTCGGGGCAGGTCGTGGAAAGATCCTTCTTTTATAAGAACTTTCTCACAAAATTTTTTTTCTCCAGCTTGGGCGTGCTTGGCATTTTATCTGCCACATTCGGCTCCCATAATCCAAAAATAAGTCCGGGGCGTTTTCGAGGTAATAGTCGGAAAACCATCGTTGGTAGAATGTATTTTTAGTTGGTATTGGAGGAGCCTGTATGATGTTGGGCCGAATGAAATGAAATAAAATCACGTTGTAAATTATTGTATCGATTTATTATTTTCCTGTACAGATGCCCCTTCTGCGTAGATAACTGTTTTCTGTGGTCAGTACTTGTCAGTACCTCCCTCGCTTCCCCCAGGAAAGTCGTAAATCGAGTACTGGAGCCGGGCAATTACAGTTTCATAGATATGCTGTGGATTCAAGAAAAGTTCCTGAAAAATCTGGCAATTGATACGCGAGAAATGTCGTACCTCGGATTCGCGTTGGCGCATGCGCAGTTGGCGTACTAATGATCCGCTCGTTCTGTAATTCATAGCGGACCATCTGAGGCCCAACCCCCAAGATCCCTGGAAATTTTAGAAATTTCTGATTTGAGTTGAGGAAGTCATGCGCGTGACAAATATTTGCGAATAACAAAATATATCGAGCCGAATTTATTCTAGTTGCGAAATACCTATCAACAAAATCCAAAATAACCATCTTTCTTCAAATTAAATAATATCACGGAACAAAACTCGGTTTCGTACAGCCATCCGCGATTATAATCAGGTGTCCCCTAGCAACGATATCTGGGCTGGATGTATGCCGTATCATTCACACTCATGTTGACGAAGCCAAAATTCAGTTCAGTTCAATACTATGAACGAACGGTTGGACGTACAATGCATTGGGTGGTCTCAAAAAATCCTCAAGTTCGGAATCAATTATGAAAACTCCTTGACAACCATAACCTTTTACTGAAAGTTTTCGAGCTACAGCGTTCTGAAAATTTTAACCCCTGTTTTTCACCCGCCTTAGGGATAGGAAAGTAACGCCGAGTTCGCGGACCAACTAGATCCAAATTGAACCAACAAACCAAATAATAATATAATTCTTTTTGGTTCATGATAGGTAACTGAAGTGCCGGGTACGGCCTGCGGCTGGGGAACGACAGAATTTTTGTTTAATTCCAGTTTCGAATTCTACGTAACTTGAAACCAAACCATCAGATTTTGAGGTGGGATTAAGATTTGTTTTTTTAATTCTGGATTCCAAAGGTTAATAATTGAAAATAAAATTGGGACCGACTGGAAACAATCACTATAAGCAACCAATCTCTATAAGCGACTTCTAGGGTATAAAACGCTTGCATACGAGTCTGCAACGCATTGGGACATTTTCATGTCTTTCCCCTCCTTCCTTCTCACCTACCAAATTAGGTAGGTACCTAATTATAAAGTCGCAATCTAAGTTGTAGTATTAAATGACAATTGTAGTATAAATGACAAATTAAATGAAAGTTGTATTAAATGAAAATTATCTTACGACAACGGAATGCAGGTTGTATAAAACGTACAAACAGACGCACATGTAACGAGGGACATTTTATGTCGATTTGCATATGAATAACCGGAGAAGTTAAAGTTCCGTAGCAACGAATCGGTTGTAAGCGAAAATCATCAGAAACTTATATGAAGCTTGCATTCGTGTTGACAATATAAATTATTGAGAATGATCACCTGTGTGTAAACAATTATTTAAACAATCACGCTCATACCGCAGCTTGTCGGCCACGCACTCCGCAGTGGTTAACGTAATATGGTTAGGTAAATCGAGAGCTATCCAACGAGTGGTGAACGATTTTTGTACGATGATAACTGGCGAAGATAAAGTTCCGTAGCAACGAATCGGTTGTAAGCGAAAATCATCAGAAATATATAACGTAACGGTATTTCGTCACACAATTTCGTCACGGTATTTCGTCACTAACGATTTTTAGGTTGTGTGCCACGGCAAAGACATGAAAATGTCAATAAACCAAAATTGATAACAAGCTCCTTTCAATTTGTTAATATTTGAAAAGCAGAACTCAGAATTACTCGTATACTAATAAATCATAAAATCCTATTAACTAAATATATCTATCACTTAAGTTCAGCAAATAATATTTTAGGTTGGGGAAAGTAACGTTTCAGTTGCATTGTTTTGACATTCGTAGTGGTACGAATGATTGAAGAGAAACATTACGTGAACTCTCCCAGTGGAAGACCTGAATGAATAACGTAGTGGAACATCATTCTTCCAATGACGAAAAAAACAAACTCAGTGTTGGAATGGCTGAATTTTCCAAGCGAAGCGCGAGTTACCGGCTGGTTTGTGAGTAAATTAGAAGGAACAAATGTTGAATGGTCATAATAGAAACGCCCGAGTATGAACAAAACAACTCATAGCGGTTGACGGTCGAAAATTCAAACCTGTTTTGACGTAAACGGTGGTCGGTCTAATATTAAATCAGTTTGGGTATTGGACCGTGGTCGAAAGTCCGATCCCTGATGAGATTCAGCGATAAATATAGTCGTTACCTACCCGTTCTGTTATAAGTGGGAAATCGGTTGTATTAAAACTTTCTCATTCGCCATTTCGAGAGCTGGCAATTTGTCGTGCACAACCACCTTCCTCTACTTCCAAAGTACGCTCCGCCTCGAGCTTAGATTTATGAAATATCCGACTCCGAATACCGATGCGGACCGTTATTTGAATGACGAATTCAAACGAGTAGTAACCGTAGTTCGTGATATTCGAAGCACTATTTTGTATACGACCCTGACTATCACCTGTAGCTGGTGCCCGGGGGGTAGGGGGGCTGATATATCAGTCAATACAAACCTGTTTTCTGGATCATTCCTATCGAAAAATACAGGTGATGATTCCCAGGTCGATACGTTATACACAGTGTTGTGTACGTCATAATAATATACTCGTCATTGCTTTTGATCGAAATTACCATGCTGCAAGAACAATGCTGAAGAAACTTGCTTTTGTTTTTTGCTCTCTAGAAGGTGCTTTTTTTGCTCTTTAGCGTAAATGTCTGGCGGGGAAGCGCGTCGGTCATTTTAATTACTCTTTGCCAGTTAATTGGATTTTTTCCGTTATGGACGCAGTGCATCCATCCATCAATCACTCCATGAATTAGCTTGTTTTAGCTACAAACCCTCAAATACCTTGATAATTCATATTTTTGACAGTTGGAATAAATCTAACTGGTTTAAATAAAAAGTAAATTTATGCATGGGTTGGAGTTTCGCATTTATGACCTTAAAATCGGATTCAAAAACAACTTCTGCTCATACAAGAACTTCTTCGAAAGCTTTCGCTGAGATCTCTTATTCGTAAAAATAAAAATTCTGCTCTATTAATTGCCCTGCTTATCTCTCGGTGCTCTCGAGCACAAGTAAGATTTAAGCCGAAATGGCTGTGATAGTGAATTTCCAATCGGTTAAAAGCTGTACCGTTAAAAATTGGGTTGGTTATGTGCGGTGATATAATGGGAATTTGCATGATTGAATTTGGAATGAAACATGCGGTAAAATTGCGCGTCTACAAAGGTATTAAACGGTATACTGAGAGCATTTTTAGCTTAATTTGCCGCCTGAAAATTAAGTTCAGAAGAGAGTTAAATCCATCTCTACAACAATATGAATGAAATAAGCGAAGCTTGGAACGCTTTATTCATCAATCCGCGTGTTCACTGAATCGAAAGTCCTCTCAGGGAACTGACTCGTCTCAAGGAACCCGTTCCACATCGCTCCCCAGTCATTTGTTCAGCGTTTCGCGTTAATGAACGAGAAATCCCAGTGTCGATACCCGTCGAATGACTCATCATTCTCCCTCAAACGATAGTAGGCTCAGCCGAAAATCATTAATATACCCCGCCAGGGAAGGGAGATATACGGCGAATTTAAGCGCCATTTCCGAAAATGTCATTTATTTTCATTGTACAGGACGGTGGTGGGGGACCGTTGTCGACGGGGTTCTTGTTCCAAGTTTCCCCTCTCTTTCCTTGGTGTTCGACGGTTATTAAGGGCGAACTGGTAGTAGGAGAGGGACTGCGTTTAATAAAGGAGTGATAAGGGGGCTCCACGGCATACTTACCTCATAAATTCCAACGATAAAACCCGTGAAAAGTCTTGGTTCGCTTGGGGGAGCGAAGAAAAAAAGTTCCAATTGGAATGATAGAAAGACAATAATGCCCTCGTTGGACGCCTCGGCAAATGGGAAAACTATCTTCTTGCCAGATCTAATTTTTTCAACGAGTGGGTGGATCGTTCGGCAACAATCGAGGTCGTTCACAAACTTCACTGTAGCTGTGCAGTCATGACAATTCAAGCTTTTTCAACGTCTCGTTCTGCTCGTTAAGAGGTGATTGCGTCACAAAATTGTT
The DNA here is from genome assembly GCA_954871275.1 of Leptopterna dolabrata. Taxonomy (NCBI): domain Eukaryota; kingdom Metazoa; phylum Arthropoda; class Insecta; order Hemiptera; family Miridae; genus Leptopterna; species Leptopterna dolabrata. Next base: position 18,850,960 of record OX940984.1, on the reverse strand, counting down.
ACTAACCCAACTCATTGAGGAACTCAAACACGTGCTCACCCCGTTCAAGTCAAAACTTGGAAACCATTTAAGGAGTTTATAGACGAGGTAAAACTGTTAGTAGGATGAAATAGTGAACCTTACGCAAATGTGTAGATTAGGTTGTTTATTGTATTGTTGTTGTGCATTTCTATTGTAATCCACAAGTAGTTAGGTATGCAAAACTATCGTGAGGCACGTACACAATCAACATTTACCACAATGACTGTAGGTACCTGGTTTATTGCAAAAGAAAGGATGATTTCACAGTCGGAGCTTGGAACGCTAAGAATAAATACGAAGGTCAAATTGCAGTTGTTATAGGTCCATTACTTCTAAAAGACCTATTGGAAAGAATGAAAAGTGTGAAAATTGTTTTCTTATTTCTGTTGTGTAGATCTTCAGCATCGACCCTTGATCATTGTTAAGAGCGCAGTACCCTTTAAAAACTAAGAAAAGTGCTCAGTACGGCGTACGGCGAACGGTGGACAGACAGACATTTTTTTATTGCATTTTCGGGTTCTACATACCTTGAAACGTAAACCATCATATTTTGAGGGGGGGTTAGAATTTTTTTTTCATGCTCGATTCCAAAGGTCATTAGGTATTGAAAATAATAAACCAAAAAATTAAATGGCTGGTCTGTTGTGCAACTCCATATCCTTGAAAGGTTCATAGTTATGCGAAAGAATCGTTATAATTACCAAATATTTGGTGAGGTGCCATTGTTCGGCAAACGTCTTCGATGTTTCCACATTTTGATTTTCGATTATTATTTTCAATAATGAATTTTTGGAATCGAGCATGAAACGATTTTTAACTAACACAATCAACATTTGCCAAAATGTCCTTAGGTGTCAGTAGGTAAGTTTATTGCAAAAGAAAGGGTGATTTTTCTAGGTCAAAATTTGGAACACTAAGAATATAAGAAGGCCAAATTACAGTTTTTATGGGCCCATTACTGCTAAAACACCAATGGGAAAGAATGGAGATGTTAAAAATTAGTCTACAACTGTTTCTTTTTTTCCCTTGGTATTTAGTCTCGACCCTTGATCGCTGTAGTGAGTGCAAATACCATAACTGTACAAAACAACAACCTGAACGTGCTGGTACGCGAGGATAGGTGCGCGGGTTGGTTCCAAATGGTCCAAGTTGATCAAACTCCAACTAATTTTCGTCTGCGTATGCTAACGGTCGCTTAAGAAAGTGACATCGGTGCACAGTGTCGAGGGTATTTAGTTGGGAACTGGTCCACTAATGTACTCCTTAGTTTCCCATCGTCAGGAAAATGTTCCACCTGGAATGAGTTCACCATGGATTGTCATGGAGCCGGAAGTTTTTCTTGTTACTGAACGCGAAGGACCTATTATATGGACACAGCCAAACATTTCTATCCAGACGTACCTGCCAGCGAATATGATAGAGTCATGAAGTGTTTCTTTGAACATTCTGGTCATTCTTTGTCAACAGATTCCAGAATTCTTGGTAAATTAAAAAAAAATCATCTCAGTCCTTCTTTTGTTCCAAATATTACTCCGGTTGTTGTGCAAAATAATATCGTGTAGTTGAGAATTTTATTTTTTTAATTTTTTTCCATACCAACATACACATTAATTCAATACATTAAAAATAGGATATTAAAAAGAAATTCATCTTATATGTTTAACATGAATAAACTTCGGAAATTATTTCACTATATGGGCATAGCCCGCGTTAGGAGAAGAGTTCACAATTCTATAACAAATAAGTACCTAATTTGTACAGAACAAGTTGCATTTATTTCTCTTTTTTAACGCAGGTATATTATGAAAAACAATATATATATATATATATATAAAGTTGACATATAATATATATATTATTAAATTGTTACTAACACTACCACTACCACCACTGTCACTATTATTACTATTTACTTTTTATTATTACTATTTTTGTAAATATTATTCATATGTATATTATTTGGGTATGTATTTGATTTGATTTTTTTTCGCTCTGTATATTAAATGTCTGTCAAGACAAAAAAAGAACACTCATTTAAGGCTAATTCAAGCTCGAAAAATAATCGTTCAGTATTTTAGACATTTGGCTCAGTGCTATTTCCATATTTATGGTATAGTCCCGGTGGGATCTTAATTCTAAACGCACTCATTAGGCTATTCGTTACTTGTTTATATATAATAGTTTTGCCCCATTGTGCTCACATAGCGGTCCTTCAGATGAGAACCTACTCAAACAATGCTGTGGAAAATTATGATTTCCCGTTTCAACAAATGACTTAATTTAAGAAGCTCTGTTCAATTCATTCAGGGGAAGCAATTTCAAATCAGTAAACAATGGCCTCGTGCGTTCTTCATACCTCTCTTCTTTGTGACACATGTCTAATTAAAGTTTTCTGGATAATTTATATTTTGCTTATGTGCGTTCACTTCCCCATATAGGGAGACAGTACATTAGAATTGATTGCGCGAGACTACAATAAATAATCCTCATTAACTTAATTGATGCATGCCTCTTCAAGAGGGAAGACTTGTATCAATTTCCTAAGTATCGTTCTCGTTCTCTACCTGCTGCTTTACAGTGCTTCTGATACATTCGATTCAGAAAACATTGATGTCTTTTTCAGGAGTTTTTATCATTGACGTAGTATGCCCTCCAGTTCATATCCAAATATATATATTATTTCGTTTTGTTCTCTGTTCCAAACTACGAGCACCTTTAGTTGGATGAGTTAGTGGCACCAAATTTTTGTGAAGTAATATTGATTTTTCAACAACAATTCATAGTTTTCAGTTTTCGCATAAGGAAATTATGTTAATGGTTGACATTTGTGTCGCTGTAAAATCTCAATCGCGCTCCAGTTGTTGCTATTTTGCTATACGATTCGCCACTGGTTTTATGATTCTTCTTACTTTCCTGAGCGGTCTCCCTTTGGCGAAATGCTTTTTCCTCCTTCCACATCGTCTTCAGTATCTTAATCGCGATCTCGACGAAGGCGCATTTCGCTGAATGCAAAGCGACCGCTTTGGATCTGTAAATTGGGTCCCGACACTCTCACATCCCGTGTTCCAAAACTGATTTCTTCACCACGAACTTTTTCTCCACTTCGGAGTACCAGACTTTTTCTACGGTAGGTAACCCTTCTTTTGTAAAATGTGCACTTCCCAGACCGTTTATACGACGGTAAGAATATCACAGTTAGTCGAGATTTATGTTGGAATAAGTGGAAAGCTGGAAGACTCAATTAAAAACACCATGATTTATGTGAATTACGGACCGTGCAAATTTATCTGATGGCAGCGTGTGTGGGGGGTGAGGAATGTGCCAAAGTCCCGGTTCTTATGTAGTGAAAACGACTTAGCTACAAGTACTATTAGCCATCTAGACGTAGACTATTAACTTTTCTACAGTGTGGTATTGACATTCATAAGCAAGCCTTTGATTCTGTCGGTGCAGATGAAATGTTGTCTGGACACTTGATTTTTTCTCAAAAGGTGACCAAAAGGTGGTTTCGTCTGTTTTCAAGGCAACCAAAATCCAACCTCAGAAAACTTGCCCCAAAACTCCTCAAGCTGCCCTACTTCTTCAACTGCCAACTATAGTTTCAAATACAAAGCTTTTACATCAAGAGAGCTCCCAATATTATGAAGAGATCCCACTTATGGAACCATTTCTATATCATCTTTACTCCAAGGATAGGTACAAAGTGTCTGGGTCTAGTTAAAGTTTCTGAGCGCGATGTTTAAAAGGTAGAGACGAAAAGAACGAATTATATAAGTACTCAACATTGAGTGTAGAAGTAAGAGAGAAAGGATGAAAGGAGGTAAGAGAGGAAGGATGGAAGTTTGACCGCTGATAGAATTATTCATTTTGTGGCCCTTTCAAATTTCACTGCCTTCAAAATGTGAACTTGCGCTCCATTTTTTGGTAGGTAAACAGGAGAAAAGTTCAGTAAAACTGGTTTTCGGGCCTCGCTATACCCCGAAGCGCTCCTACTGAATAATTTAGTTCGAATTCTGTTTCGTTTGCCGATTTCAAATCTTCTGGGAGGGATGGTAACACTCAGTGACAGTTCGGTAGTATACGCATGTTGTTGATTTGACAATGTTTTAGACAAACACGAAAATTGCGGGAATACGCACGTATTCCCGATTTATTAATTTATCCTGCAGAAAACAAATCTTAGTAGATGAAAAAGGCGAAATTTTAGCTCTTATCAAGTACGTTTGTCTGTACGCATTCCTTGAAACGACCATAAATATACGAGTGAACGCTCGCGTTGAGTTGATATATTATGTTTCGAGAGTAAGTTGATTCTGTGATGGTTCCATCTCAGTTTCACGGCGTGTTGTCTGCGCTAGTACATGAGCGTTTTCCACAATGAAATTATTGAAGTATTTACAGTAGATACATTAATTTTAGAAATTTATTTTTTTTGGACATAGCTAAAATTTTATTTTTCTCCCATTGGGCTTCAATATGTTTAGTGTTGTTATTATTTATAGGAACTAGCCGAATTTCACTTCGTAATTTATCCGATGTATATAGGTACTAATTGAATTTCCTCACTTAACGTTCCAAGCGTAGTCGAGATTTCCACATCTGTTTCGGCCGATTCTGTTCTTTGCAATACTTCGTTGCGTCTTGTAGCTTTTTCATTTAATAGAGATGAAGAATTTGCCAACCCCAAGCCCCTAATAAGGCCTAGAGGTAAGGTTGGTAAGGTATCTCTCCCTCTGCTCTCTTGATTATTAACTCGTAAGCTGCTTGCGGTAGAAGAATGGGGTTAAGGAAGAGTAACTTCCTACCATCATGGTGAGACTGAAATTTCAGGGCGGCTCCAGAGGATGGTGTTGTGAACATTTTAGGCGAGGCTCATTCTCAACCTAATGCGTGCCCTCTTAATAATGAACTGGCTTGGAAACATTCTCCAACCCTAATCTGCCTTCTATTGTATTGCCCTCTGTAATAGTGGATGAATTTTATCATTAAAATGCATACACGTATGCGGTCAAAACATTGTGTGATGAATTTAAAATTGGCTTATATTCATCACGGTGGTGTGAGGGAATTGCCCAGGCGGTTATGAGCGAGTCACCACCGACATCTGGGATCTTTTTGGATGAGGTTTTGCCTAGGCGGTTATGAGCGAGTCACCACCGACATCTAGGATCTTTTAGGTTGTGTCCAGGCGGTTATGAGCGAATCACCACCGTCATCTGGAATCTTTTGAGGAGAATTTGCCTAGGCGGTTATGGGCTGACCACCACCGTCATCTAGGATCTTTTAGGTTGTAGGAGAGAGCAGGGTAGGAAGAGAGAGAGAGTAGCCAGCGGCTAGAGGAAGCGTCGAATGAGTGAAAAGTCGAAGGAGGCGAGTATTTACGTTACTGGGAGTCGTCTCCCTCCATCCCCTATTTGGTAGGGGATGGTGGGGACCCAGGTTGTGCTCTGACTCCTGCGGCTTGTTCCCCACTCGTACGGTTTATTTGGTAAGAACTAAAGTTGGCTTATGAAATATTTGTGAGAACTTAAATCTGCTAGGAGTAGTTCCGGGAGGGACTCACGACACATTGGATAATCAATAATTCCAGTACCTAAACAGTGGGTAATCCTAGTATGATAAGCATATGATAACAAGGGGGCAAAATCGTTACTTGAAATTTAATGGTAACAGGGCACTTGAATTGTTTCTACTGGAAGATAGTGGTGTAAGCCCAGATTGAATTTCCAGCTGAAAATGGGCGCTTATAGGTTTTCAAGGGTCAAAATGTAAAATTCCGATACATGGAAGTTCCCCATCTGATGTCACTGAAGGATCCGTATCCAGAGCGGTGAGGCAGTGGTTAGTCTCGAGTGAAATGTTCGGACCATCGTCTGATCCTCGTGAGAGAACAACCGATGAAGTCCGCGACACCATCAAGGCTGTTCGACGTTTATCCCCAACCTGGAATGGCAGTTTACTTTGAGGACTTTACCAGCAATTGTTCGAGATTACATCGACATCCAGTTCTTCGCGTCTGTTGGCAAGGTGCAGCTGTTAACGTATAGTACTTTTAGATCGTAACATGATTGGATCATTGCAAACTGCAGTGAGTGTGTATATTAGAATTTCCCGGATAGTAGACTGGAGTTGACCGAAGCAGCAAAAACACTTATGGCGGTCATAGTAGTACTCGTAGGTCCCTTTAATATAGTAAAAGTTATTGTGCAATTCCATTTTCCTCCCTACCGGATATTGTATTTTCCCGCTTCCCATTCTTAGTTTCAGAATTGAATGAGGTTTCCTGAGATAGAACGTCGGCTCCACGGGGTTCGATTTAGTATTCAAACGAGAAACCCGTTTGAAAGATTAGCAGGGCACAGTTCTAGGGACCAATTAAACTTTCCGCGACTAGTTTCTCAACTGCCTTTCGATCCTTTCACTTTGGTACTTTGCATATCCGATGCTCCCTTCGAAGGGAGAACCACGCGATGTCTAATCAGGTTGGGATACTTTAGCCCAATCAGGTTTTCCGTCTTAATTGCAACTCGGGAGTCTGATGTGGACGTGTAGACTTTAACGATAAATTACTGCCATTCATTTGAGTGAGATGAAGCGCTTTAGATAAGGGGAAAACCATATCTGTAGTTTCATTCCAATCTACGGAAATCAAAATTGTAGTGCTCCGAAGTAGACATTCAAATGCGTTGAGGCCGAAATCTACCTCAGGCAGACCAACATGCAGAGGCTTTCGGTAGGAAAAGTCGCTGCTGCATGCCTTATACTGGGCATTGTACACATAATATAATTACTCACATTGCGGTTACATAGGTACTCTTACTAGTTTCCCCACGTTTTTGAATACTCGACCAGAACGACTAAACAGTAACCAAACAATAGCCATTGTATTAAAGATGGGTTGAAAATTGCGGCCTGAATAGCCATCGCCATCTGTGTCTTGTTTACCTACAGCTAGCTGTTCTCCTCCTCGCAATGAGTCCTGATCTACGACGAGAAAATTGAACAAGTACATGTTTTACACATCGTAAAACAGAAAATAGGTAGTTGTTGTAAATTAGAAAATTTTCTTACTTATTGTGGCATTTCACAAGTTATCACACTTCGTACTACATCCAAATAGAAGCCTTGGACGGATTTGGTTTTTAGCAAGATAAATCGGATTGTGAGTGATTATTTTTCTTCCCCGGTTTCGATTGTCCCTCATCCCTAAAAACCGAAAACAATAGGGCATCCCTCATCTAGAAATACTTGAATTGGAAATCGTAGTAATCATTAAGAGACCAAGGACCAGCCACCGCAACAGTAGCCGATTTTGCCAATCTTCTTTCCTACGAATCATAACTCCTTGTTAATGACCATGTTGATGGTATATTAATACTGATCCTCGATAAGTTGGTTGAAATTCAGAGGGTAGGAAGGTTCTGACAGTCTCCCAATTAGGGTCTAATTATGCACTCCCTAGATGTCAGATTCCCACTTGATCGAGTATCGGTAGCTTGATGAAATCACATTGGAATGGTACGGTACAAAGTAATTGAGGACCTCGTCATCAACACGATAAACAAAGTGACCTTTAAATGATTAAATGGCTTCTTCCAATCGATTCGCTGAACCGTTTGAAAGGACATTTCAGGGCAACTGTTTGAATTGGGTGTTTCAAGATTAATGATAAGTATGAACAATTTCTTACTTTATGAAAAGTCTATGAGAAAGGAAATTTTTTGTTTACTTTACTTGGCTATATTGAGAGGTTGTTGTAAAAGGAGGGGTAGGAAAGGAACTGAACCTTTTTGAATGATGGTAGGCTATTTCCAATACCTACTTGTATTTGTTTTAATTGTAATAAAAATTATATACGTGTATATTTGTTGGCAGGCACTCCTAGGCGAAACCATATTATAGGTGGTACCGTATTTGTTATTCAGTTTCAGTAGATACCAAGAATGTACAACTCATAATTTGCCCGAAACTTCGTTGAAAAATGCATGGACCAACAAATGAGCCACTACCTACGCAACTACCCTCAACATTTAGCAGTTTTTTCATCTTCATTTTTCAAGGACATGTACGCACTTGCGCAAACAGCGCTAAGAGTTTGGTGAATTTTATATAGGTCCAAATCTGGACTTTTCTGCTCCTTCGTTAATAGGTATTTGAGCTCATATAGAGTCAGCTGTTTCGTATATTGGCATTCCTATATCTTTGGGCCCGTTATGCCAGTGACTTTCCGAGCAGGTCTCATATCCTCACTGCCATGTTTGCGGGTGGTGTCGCTTTACTGGCCACTGATTCGTGTGAGCAGTCGAGTCGAATGATACAAGAGCACATCAATTCTATCGAAGAATGGTGTAACCAATGACGAGCTTAGGTTAATCTCTCGAAATCCACTCTATTCAAATTTGATCGACGGAATGTAACTCACCATCAAATCAGCATGAACGAAATGACAATCTCAGAATCAGACCACGTGCGTTACCTGAGACTGATGTTAGACAGAAAGCTTATTTGGCGAGAACACCTGACAGAGAGCTCGCACAAGAATGCACATTTTTAAGCCACTTACTCTCCAGCTCTGCCACACCAGTCCACACAAAACGCCGGATGTACCTTTCACTTGTAAGGCCAGTTTGGCAATATGGACGTCAAATCTGGGGGATCAGCGTCAGGCAGCCAAATAGAAAGAGTGCAGACACTTCAAAACCGAATGCTCAGGATAATGGCGAACTCACAATGGTTCATACGCAACTCAACACTGCGTGCTGATCTGTAAATCACATTTGTCACCGAGGTTCTCGGGTCGTCGACACTTTGATGCAATTCGTTCACACCATACCGTTGAACTCCAACAACTCTCCGAAAGTCAACCACCCTTATGAGACCTAAGAAGACCGAAGAGGTAAAGGGCTGATTAGGTCGACTGCCCTAGTCAGCTGATCATGTTATCTCTATGATTCTATGATCCTTGAACCATTATTATTGTTGTTCAAATATTTACGTACTGTTGAAATTTATTTATTTATTTGTTCTTTGATAATCGTTACTAATTCCTGATTTATGCTGTGAGAAGTGTCAATGTCATTTGCGTTTCTTGTTGATTAGATCAATCTGCTGTTTATGCTATAGTGATCCAGATTGAAGTGTACATAATACAAATAAAGTTTTTTTTAAAGTGGCATTTCAAGGGTATAGCTTACTATGATCGTCCATCTAGATGAAAAAGTTGCTAGAATTAGTGGCGTTTTAAAAATTAACAGGACATAACAAGATCCGTTCCAGCCCAGCTTGTGCACGACACGAGTACTACTTACCGGCCTTTTCTGAAGTCGGCTTAAATGATTATATATATTGTGTAACTTCGCACCTACACCACAGTTTCCAGTAAGACAGTGCACACATTGTACGGTACATCGGTACAGGGTACACAGTAAGATACTCGTACCATTTCGGTCAAATGTAAACGGTTTAATTTACTGATTACAAGATTATCAATTGTGTCGTGAGTCCCTCCCGGGAACACTCCTCTAATATTAGTTCTCACCAATACTCTAACGCCAAACTTACTTTCCGCAAATAAAGATATGAGTGGGGATACGAGCGACAGAACCCAGGGTACTCAACCTGGGGCCCCACTACCAACTCCCGACAGGGAGTTGGAGGGAGATGCCCCCAAGTACTATAAAACCCCGGATCCTGGAGCTCAAGCTTCATTCGACACTTCCTCCAACCAGCTCTCTCTTCTCTCTCTCTTACCTTCCTCCTCTCAGATGATCGGTGGATTACCGCCGCCTGAGAATTTACCTCCTTCTCCTTGTCTAGATGATCGGTGGACTACCGCCGCCTAGACAAGCACCTTCTCCTCTTACCTAGATGATCGGTGGATTACCGCCGCCTAGGTAAATTCCCTCACTCACCTTTACCTCCTCACAGAGGCGTAGATGATCGGTGGAGTACCGCCGCCTGCGTCTCTCCTTACCTCTCACCACGCCACCGTGATGATAAATTTAAATTCATCACAAATTGTAATTGATGTTCATTGCACTCTCCTGCTACACTCCTGTTACTCTTTCCTGTGTACAACGAAAAATGTATGTCTGTACTCACCCAGAATATTGAAATGATACCTTATTCCTATACCGGGTGGCTGCAAAAAATGAATGCCGATGGGAATAAACGGACCGTGCCCAGGAAGTGGGTTCCGGTTCATGAATCTTCACCCAGTTTTATAACTCCGACTACAAAAAACACCGTAGCTGGTTTTCCTCGGCTAGAAGGGTCCTAAGCGAGCCTTCCAGAGGAGGAGTTGAACGATAAAAGTTGGGATCGACTCTACACAGATCGTTTTTAGTATTTGACACCCCGCCCTCACATGTCACGTTTTACGTTGCCATTGAAGAGTTCGAATGGCTTTAAGCGACCCATTCCGTTTTCCAAGCGTTCGCGTGGATGATCGTAGAATTTTTCGCATGAAACTCGGGCCGATGAGAACATCATTGGTGGATTTAAGATATATTCGGCATAGCATAGTGGAAGATCAGTAGGTACCGTTCGCACCAATATTTACAGTTTAGAATGATCTATAGCAAAGACTTAGTAAGGACATTCGAACCGTGGGTAGGCTGTACTGGGAACCACTTCACTCCAGATGGCTTTTCTGTAGAGTACAGCTCAATAACCTTGAAACGCTTACGATTATGCGAAAAAATCGTTGTAATTACCAAGTATTTGCTGAGATGCCACTGCACCGCCTACCACGTTCGTCAAGCCTCTTCCATGTTTCCAAAGCATCGAGCATATCGCTCGTTCAATCCGAAAATGGAGTTGAAGAAATTTTTGTCTTCCGCTTCGCACTTTCCTTGGTTAGGTACCATACGCCAAAATGAATAAAAATTTGGTTTCCAAGTCCCATTTGGGGTGTAGTCGGTCCGCGAAGCTCGGGTTTACTGTCAGTCATCTCTGTGGGGTGAAAAATAGCCGTTGAAATTTCCAGAACGCCGTTATCTTGAATTTTTCACGTTTTTTTATTTGATCTCGAACTAGGGGATTTGTTGAGACCACCCGGGGCATTGTACGTCCAGCCGTTCGTTCATAGTAAGGCCCTGAAGTTTGCACCGAAGAGCTTCATCAACAAGATCTTGAATGAAACGGAATACATCCAGTCCCGTGCTAGGGATTGTAATCCCTATTGCAATCCTGATAGTAATCACGCATGGCTGTATGAAATCGTTATGCTTCCTGAATAACAAATGATTAATTAATTATATAACTTTTGAATCCACCGCATATTTATGGCACTTCAGTTGCTTGGCTGGCTCGAGTACTCGATTTAGGGCTTTTCTGGGCGGAGCACGAGGGTACGTATTGACCACAGAAAACAGTGATATATGGAAAAGGGGCATCTACACAGGTAAATAATAAACCTTTGTGTAATAATTTGCAACGTTCTTTAGTGACGACCTCACCAAACCTAAAGCCTTGTTAGCATCGACCTACATTATGGTGTAGTCTATTTAATCCTCTGTTATATTTTGTTCATTGTGAATCCTTCTTTTTGAAATACGTAAACTTTCTAATTCAGTATGAATAAAATTTCGCTTGCCCATAAAAAGTAAATGAATAATCAAGTAGGATAATTCGGTTTGGTGTGGCCTTCATACTGAAGTAAATAAATGGGTACCTAATTAGAGATATGCAAGAAAAAACTTAGCTGAAGTCATTGAGGAACCTACTGAAGACGTGAGGCAAACACCATTTATTGTTTATAAGTCTGATTTCATGATTGCCATAATGAAATTGATATTCAGTTTGGTATTTGACAGTTGGTATTACATTTTACTTAATACCAGAAAAATATAGCCGAAATACGGCCTAAATGCAACCTTCTGGTAAACCTTCATGCTCTTTTTTTCATCCCAACTTAGGATTTTGAAACGTTTCTGTGATCATCGTCGGCCGAATTTCATAGATCTGGATGAATTTGGAAATGACTTAAACGAGTATATCTTGGCAGGACTTTTTTCGTTCTAACAATCACTCGATACACGCTGTGATCCCAACTATTCGTAGAAGAATCACTTTTACGCAGTCTTAGCTTGTGCGATGTTATATTTGGTACCATCCGTCTGCGCATGTGGAGGAACATGATGATATTACAACAACTGTTACGGAGATATGTACGTAACACATGTTGCGAGAGTTTTTTTTAATGAAGCGAGTTTTTTCTTAGCATTTCGGATTCCAATCTCAACGCCATGTTTGCACTCATTCTTTCAAGAGGCCACGTTAAACACAAAGAGTTGCAAGCAACAACGTATTTAATTTTCCACTCTTCTCAGCCAAGCTCTGCCGGTCGGGTTAACGCTAGAATGTGGGTCGAAACATCTCCGTTACCGTAATTTGCATCTGAGAGGAGGACCGTATCCTTCCAAAAAAGAAACTCCCGAGGGTCGATGAAAAGACCGAAAGTTCAACTTTTTCCCTCTATCCGGCTCCCGTCTTTTGATTAAAGTTTTGCCCTGATGAAGTTTCCATCTTCCAACAGCGCGTTATTACAATTATGATTAAGGTTCCGTTTTCTGTGCTTAGGCCGCACGTCCCTCACTTGTTTTTCATAATCTTACTAGAATTTTCTAGAAGATCGTATATGCATTTTAGATGCTGTTGCCAATGCAAAACCATATTAACAAGATTAGGAATAATCACTTAGGTAAAATTGGTGCCTAAGCTTCTGGAAACAGCTCATTGAAATAAATATCAATATGGCTTTCAGTCAGGTCAAAGATCGCTAAAAAATAGGGGCAGCAGACGACATGGAGGACGTCAGAATTGTTGATTTTAGTGATGTGTTCACAGTGGTAAGGTGATAAACATACTAAAAGTCCCCGTCCTACAGAGTGAGCTTCGAAGGGGGGATCGAGGTTTTGATGTTTAGGGTTTTCACTCATAGATCGGCTTCGGTTGGTTGTAACATCAGAAAGAGCCCTATATCAAATGAAAGAGAAAATTAGATCCGTTTCACTACCTGTACACTTTTTTTTGCAAACTTTTCGTTCTCGGCTCAGCCTCCAGTTTTACAGTGAAACTCAGAGAGATGGTTGTAGATGATTAAATCACCTTCAAAGCGGTATGTTTACGTGATATCTTCGACCGGTCAAAAGCTACAGCAATTTAAAAAAACTTCTAGTACCTAAGCGAATTCTTGCTGAAAACCGCGTATCCTTTCTTCTCTTTTCCCTCAGATTGTAATGTAACACAATTAGATATACGTAGCCGAAGGTGTTTCTCGTTAAAGCCTAAACATGTACCTATTTCGCCAAAAAACGGCGCCTGGCAACTTTTTTTAAAATTTTTGTTATTTATTTATTTTTATTTAAATTAAAATGAATAATTTGGGTGTCATGGCTAAAAATTGGGAAATTATTAATTTCTTTACTGTTCTGCAGAAATTTTGCAACCCCTACATTCTCTGGCGTCCTCAAGTCGTCTACAAACCCTTTATTGCCTGGGGGTTTCGGCTTTTGTTGGACTTGTTGTTCATGTGATATGAAAACTATATTGCAGAAATAGCAATTCAGTTTGTAGAATTTTTAAGGGTAATAATAACATGAAAATTCGGGTGGAACAAGGTCCTGCCTTTCTTCCACGTCGAAAACGGCAGATGAAAAGGTTACTTATCCAGCTGAAGGTTTGGACCTTGAAATGGGGCTGGTTTGGACCTTAAAGAGGTAGCCATCCAGTTTGCCCTTAAATTAGAGTCATGGTAATCATGAAATTATTACGAGGAAGCTTTGTGCAACATCTTGGTAGACTTTGTCAAAATTAGCGCTAATGTTGTAAATATTTTATTTTGGTTCTTGTACATATTACCGCTAGCAAAATTTGGATTTTTGTTGTTTTACTTTTCAGTAGTGTTTTCGTGAGTTTTTGCTTATTGTAACGCGTCATCAGTTCGGTGCAGTTTCGCATGTAAACGTCTTGTTTTTGTGACGAGTTTGAGTGTTTTAATTACCCGGGCTTTCATCAATTTTATTTGCGATAAACGATGTAGATGACAACCAAAACCTGCGAATATCTGTTTTGCTTTTTCTGAGTGTTTCGTGCAATACGCTAGTTAGCTCTTCAAATTTTGAGAAGGATGGCTGGAAAATACGGAAAATACATCGCAGGTTATAGCTCGAATGTTCTTGTGAATGGAGTCTGAGTTAGAACTGAAATATCACAAATTATTTCGACTCGTGAGAACTTAAAACTACACATTTCCCGACATTATTCGAGATCGCTGTTTCTGGATTAGGCACTAGAGCCCTCTACGAAAATAGAGGAGACATTGTATGCTCAGTTAAGCCTACTCCGGATAACATTTCAGCTGCCCACTTTACCCGGTCATCGTCCGTTTCAATTAGAACGTTTGAGTGGTGGGACCTCTCGAACAGCTGTTTTAGCGGGATCAGAATTATTACCAACCCTTCAAACTGTGTAAACAATGAGGAAACCGTAGGGTGCGGGAAGCTCTTCAGGTTTTCGAACGTATTATTTCAGCCAACAATGCTCCAAAAGGTAGACGTCGGGAATGGGTAGCGCGTTTCACACAGAACTAGCTCGTTTTCGTCTCCGGTCTTTTCACCTTAGAAGTGGAAAGCTTCATCTCTCTGATGCAAATTAGCCTTCCTTGGCTTATATTTTTTTCCTCTTGATATTTTCCCAGGTGTATCTGCCTTGTGAGCCCCCCTCCCTCCTCCCCTTCTCTCCCTCCTCCTTCTTCTTTCTCCCTCCTTTTGGTGGACGCAGTACCTCGCAATCCTACAAAATCATAACACCACAAAGGGTTATATTGCTTCCGAGTCTGCGAAGCAGCGGAAGCCTTGTGTTCACTTTCGTGAGCCAAAAAATTTTTGTCTTCAGAAATCAAAATTTCCACTTGCATTTTGCGTTTCAAAGCCTACTGAACAAATTTGGTTCCGTGTCTGTCGGTCTGTGGGTCTGTGAGTCTGTGAGCCTGTCCGCATTTCCTTGTTACAGCCATAACTTCCACGATTTTGAGTTGATTCAGCTCAAATTTTGAGGGATGGTGCGGATAAGGCCCCTTGAGGTCCCATACAAATTTCAACATGATTGATCCTGCGGTACGCCCTGCGTATGCGCTAAAGTTAAATTCAACAAACACGCATAACTTTCACAATTTTGATTCAATTTCGCTCAAATTTTCAAGGGATGTTTGGACAAGGCCTAGTGAGTTCCAGTATGAATTTCAGCATGATCGGACCCTCGTTGCGCTCTGCGCATGCGCTGGCGTGAAATAGATTAAATTTCCTTGTTACAGCCGTAGTAACCAAAGATTTCACCCAATTTCAATGTAATTCTCAGGGATTAAGCGGGTAGGGCCCATTGAGGTCCCATATAAATTTCAACATGATAGAGCCAGCGGTTCGCCCTGCGCATGCGCTAACGTGAAATTCTTCAAACACGCATAACTTTCGCAATTATGTATAATGGACGTAATGTATTATGGACGTAATCTTATGTAATATGTATATTTCATGTAATGTAATGTTATGTAATATGTATATTTCACGTTATATAATGTTATGTAATGTAATGTAATGTTATGTAATGTAATGTTATGTTATGTTATTTTGCTTCCGAGTCTGTTCTATTTTATAATGGGCCACTCTGATTGTGACGAGGAAGCTCCTGTGCCATCACCTTGGCAGTGTATTTTTACTTTGAAGTTAGGGTCTTGAGAGGATTATTACGAGCAGTAATGATATTGTCTTTATTCTGCCTTGTACTCATATAAGAACAATACAAAATTGTCAACTATCAAAGTTAAATTTATCCAGATTTAAATATTAAATATTAATATATATTCTGAACAAGGGCGAGCCTGTTTAACTAACGAAAAATCACTCGACAGAAAAAATACAAGAGTTATAACAGTAGATAACTTATAATAATAATAATTAGGTATTGTACTGTAATTAATTTTTTCATCAGACTAGATTGATGATTGTTGAAAACACAAATTAAAATAAATAGGCGATCTATTGAACACTTTGAGGATGAAAGAGAACATTAAAAAAATTTGGGTTCAGAGTAGTAATTTGGCCGATCATTGGAATCCTGTTGAGAGGGCGCTGCGATTGGTAGGTAAGTAGTGTTAGTTGCTGAGGAGAGAGGAAATAGAACAGGGGTTAACAGGGGGAACAATGACAGATTGCTTAACATATATTGCGCAGATCTCCTCCCGGCCAAATTGATTGCCGGCCGATTGATTGCTTCTGTTTGTACCTACCCCATATTACAGTATAGAAGTTTCCATCTTCAAATACTAGGTAACATGATGCGACTGTCGTTTGGGTGAGACGATTGCAATTGGCCGATAGGCAAACATGGACATGCAAACTATCAGACTGCGACAGTCCACTAAAGTGGTTTTGAACAGGGTGGCAGGTTTTAGATCACCTGTGCTCTGCGGTGTTCACATTTGTCTTCATTGCCTTTGCAATAATTGTGTCGAGGATTTGATTGAGTTTTATTCGTCACATAGGATAAACGACCATTCCATTGTGATAATATTGACACGCGAATGACAAATTTCCATACAACCTTTCGAGCATTCCGTACAAAGGTGATTCCTTCAATTTTTAAAATGAATATGTTAGCGACAGTCAGCTTGCCGGAAAACCAAACAAAAACCGACGCGGAATTCAACCACGACTAATTTCATTTCATGTACAACCAGCAGTGTTGCTATAATTATTGTGTCATCATGGAGGTACACGTTTAAAAAAACAATTTTTTTGGCATTAGCCAGTCGCCATAGCTATTAAAGTTAATTGTTGTTTTATAATGGTTATTGTTAACTAATAATATTGCTGTTGTTAACAATAATATTGCTGTTGTTAACAATAATATTGCTGTTGTTAACAATAATATTGCTGTTGTTAACAATAATATTGCTGTTGTTAACAATAATATTGCTGTTGTTAACAATAATATTGCTGTTGTTAACAATAATATTGCTGTAACTAATAATAATTTTTGTGCATTTTATCCGTTTTATGGATATCGATGATATTTTCGTACGTTTTCCATTCTGCTGAAGGCATTAGGAGTAGCTTGATATCACGAGGTTTGTTTTCGATCACCTCCATTGTTGCGTCAAATGTAACATCGAACTTGTTTACCTTGCTCGTTGAACCTAGTTTTAAATACCTGTTTTAATTTTTTGTTTTCTTACACAACACTGACAGTTTTGGACATTTTTATTCAAAGAAGACGGAGCAACAACTCTAGTATTTTTAAAGTCGCCCCTGTCTAAAACATCATAATATATGACTAACTTGGATTCAAGCAACGCCGTAGCGGAGCAAAATATTTTCGTGTTCTATTGGTTTTTCTAGATAATTAGCTGAATGATTCCGATAGGTAGCAAGGTTTAGAATATTAGGTATTTGATTTTCACAAGAATCTCAAGTGTACGTGAACTTATCGTCAACACCTTATCCTTCGATGATCGTAATGCAGAATTCGTCATACTTTTGATATCCAGCATAATACATCTTACTCGCTATGCAATCGGTCTTCTGGAGATTCATTGTAGTCCTGAGGTAAGTACCCCAGCCCTTTGTAGTTTCGAAGTTCGTAGCCTCCAAAGAACAGATTAAAAACGGAATTGTTTGAATACTCTTTCCGAAGACCTCCAACGTGAAAATATCCAACTGAGAATAATTCCAAAATATTGATTACAATTACATGGGAGATATTAATGCATTTCCGGATGGATTTCCACAACTATTTCAGTTGTGAAACAAATGATGTACAACTCGTGCGTAATGCGTGCGTAATAACAGCTGGATGATTCGTGAGTTGCAAAGGACAGTTATTATGGTAACATTGGAAATTTCCTCTCATGAGGAAGGCATTCCCCTTCACTCAAACGCAGGCAATATGCCCAGATTCCGACGTTCGTTTCTATTAAACTGTAATGCGTTCAATTTAGGTACATCGAGATATAATTCATTCTGATATTATTCCCCGCCACGCCACACCTTTCGTCACAGTCTCCAATTGGTTCGATTATCGATACCTACGTAAGTAGGTACACATACTTATATACATTAAATGTACATGAGTTTCTTCCAAACCAATCCTTCCAGATGACGGTGAAGTTTGGTAATTTTCTCTCAATCTCTCTATCATAACCTATGCGAGTCTCTCGAACCCCTCAAGTGGACTGATAACGAACCGTCCAGGTAGGTTGGTGTTTTACAACCACCGTATCTGATTTATTTGAATTTGATTCAAATTGGACCATCGGGCACCCTCTCTTCAGATTGTTGACGTTACAGTGATTGCAGATTTCACGTTGAACGATTCCTGGCGCATTCACCAAGTTGATTAATCTCGGGTGATTAGTGTAACGAATCGAACGTACCTTGGCCTGGGCATGCTCAGCGTGGGTCTCAGCATCTCCATCGACTGCTGAAATGCAAATGAACTCAGTATTTAGTTGGTCAACGCTCGCAGTTTTTCTGCGGTGGTATTTTCTCGTGACGACATCGTCCAGTTAAGTTTGGGGTTCGCGGTTATTCTCAAGTAGTTCCACAAGAAGTATTTGCAGGGGGACTGTCCTGGGGAGCACCAAAACGAGATGTGAAGCGTCATCAACTCGCGTTCTTCACAACTTCCACGACGAGAGTTGTTTATTTTCATCAGGGTACGAGCATGATTTCATACGTTTCCTGGTGTGGTGTCCTTCCCCCTGCAGTCTAATATAAATCGTTCTATGATTCTGGAAGGACAGCACTACGCAGCTTGTCTCCTACGCCATCAAAATCTATTTTAACCCCGCCCACGTGTTTCTCTCATCGTGGTTGTCATCCCGTCAACTCCGCCGACACGTCGGATTGATAATCGGTCGATGGCGTGAGCTTTTCTACTTCTTCAGTCCATACTTGACGTGTAGTTCGATGAGCCGTTTTTTTCGCCCGACTAATCCTCCCAAAAAGGCTACGGTTGAAAGGTATTGGACGTTTTAATCCGTTGCTATGCCAACGTTCACTCGGAGGTCGAGACAAGTAAAATGATTTGACTGGACCACTCTGTCTCTTAGCCGTGGATTTCACTCACGGACTTGAACGAAATTCGTCGACCATTGCCTCCTAGTAGTTATGAGTCCATTCGTTTACAAATGGCGTAAAATGGAAAAGAAACATGCAATTTCGTGACTTCGCGTAAAATGTACAGAACACAGATTTTAATAATATAAATCATTGAAGAGTACAGCAAATGCATAATAGGTAAATACATATACCGTGTAAACAGTAAGTTCATCTCACTCATCCTCCACTTTCCATCCAGTTGAAACTTTCCATAACCTCGTCATAATCCACGAAATATTGGAGGTAGGAGCCGCTTCACGAGAGCACATATCACGGGTTTGCTCATTCTTTGAAAGGTATGAGAGTGGTACTGATATGGGATATGTACTGATAAAACACCGCAGTATTTGCTCTCGTGGGAGCGACCGGCCGCATAAATCAACTAGCCGCGCGAATTCCCTCGCGTTTTGAGCACGTATGTACCTGTAAATGTTCGATCATTGACATTTCTGTTTGCGACATCGATAAGTACCAACCAAAGAGATTAGAAATACAGGGTAGAGAAGGCAGAAGGACGCCGCCACGTCCATATCTGGAATCGATAGGTACGTACTGTCAACATCATTATAGTGATGCATTGAATCAAAACTTAGTTTTGGTTTATTATTCTGTGAATAATACACCTATGTAATCGCTCAGCAAAAGAATTTTATATCCCTCAAAATTTTTCTTTTACGTTTCAAGGTGCGTAGATCCCAAAAAGGCAATGTCCGTCCGCCGTATGACGCATAATTACTTCATTTTCGGTCTAAAAGATTCGTTTTTTCGCACACAGGCTCCACTTGGGCCCTAGTTGTGTCCCGAAACTTTGCAGCTCGAGCGGAATATACCCAGCGGTGTTATGAGTGAAAATAAAAATAGGTATTTTTTGTGTTTTAGTAACATGACCTTTTGAGGTATCGTTTTCCATTTTTTTGGGACGAGAAGACCGAATATTATGAAGTCGATTTTGGCCAGAGAGTGCAAAATTGATGTTCTACTAAAGGTTCAGCTCCCATAATCGATTTTTTATGAGTCAAAAACCTGGGAAGTCGTCAGAAGAAGTGTCAACATGTGGATCAAGACGATTAAATGACCTGTCAATGATCAAAGATAATTTGAAAAAAAAAGGAGCCTACTTAGTTCGTGTTTTGGGGGCCAAAATTGGTGGAATATTAAAACGAGATTGAAAAGTGTTTATTTAGCTTGGAGCGTATGCTTTCCTTCAAAAAGTACGCTGGCTAGTATGGATCCCTTACACTGAGAGAAATTTTAGCCAAAAAGACGGTCAAATCCAACCGTATCACACGGCTAAACATTAGCAACCTTATGTATACGGTTAACGTTGACCGTCTCGAAAAATACGGTTACTGCATTTGCCGCCCCCCAAAAGACGGTTAATGCATCACCGCCCCTAATGACGCTACGGTTACTGCTGAAGACGGTTGTTGCATTGAGACGGTTAAAAATTAGCAACCGCCTTTTAGTCGGTTAAAGCACATGATCCAACAGTATCGGAGACGGCTACTGCTACCGCCTCTGATACTGCTAAAGCATGGTTTGACAGTGTGTGGGGCGGTTGCAGTAACCGTTTTGAGGCGGTTGCAGTGACCGTCTACGATATTTAAGTAACCGTTTGGAGGCGGTTGCAGTGACCGCCTACGATATTTAAGTAACCGTTTGGAGGCGGTTGCAGTGACCGCCTCCGATACTGTTAAACGGTTGAAGTAACCGTCTAGAGTCGGTTGCATTGACCGCCTACCACACTGTCAAACCTACCTTGATACTGTAAAAGTAACCGTTTGGAGGCGGTTGCGGTGACCGCCTAGCAGTACCTATTCATCGACAGTATGAAGTCGGTTAAAATGTGCTCCAACAGTATTGGAGGCTGTTGCAGTAAGCGGTTACAGTAACCGCCTCCGATGCTGCTAAAACATACATTAGCAATAACGGAGGCGGTTATTGCAGATGTTGGAAGCGGTTGCTGTCTCCAACATCTGCAATAACCGCCTCCGCTACTGCTAAAGCATGCTTTAGCAGTAACGGAGGCGGTTACTGCTACATACTGCATACCCCTGCATACTGTGAAACCACACTTCTACTGACCTCAATAGGGTCAATCAATACTGCTAGGGCAGGATGTAGCAGTATCCGTGGCTTTTAAATTGCTTCTGCTGCTAAATTCTGTCCTAGCTGATTAAACTGACCTGTGATTGAGGTTTTGTTAAGCG
Organism: Leptopterna dolabrata; assembly: GCA_954871275.1. Taxonomy (NCBI): domain Eukaryota; kingdom Metazoa; phylum Arthropoda; class Insecta; order Hemiptera; family Miridae; genus Leptopterna; species Leptopterna dolabrata. Next base: position 18,829,569 of record OX940984.1, on the reverse strand, counting down.
AGTAACACAAGTTATAAGAACAATAGCAGTTTATTCAATGAAATGTACATAAGAGGTGAGTGTACATGGTACACAGTGAGGATAATTGAATATTATGAAAATAAATATTGTAAATGACATTTTGATTAAGACTACATAATTAAGACTAAGAAATTAAAATAAGACGATATAACAATTCGTACTGCTGTACAAAAAAACGCATGTATAATGGATCTTATGATCAGTATTTAAAAAATTAGTACAAATACAAGTAAAATTTGACATGTAATTACTCAAATTTAAACTTAAATTTCATAACGCGAGCTGTACATGACATTTCATAATGAGTGTACGTGATATTTACATTATAGAGTACACAAAATATTATATGTTTTAAATATTAGTCTTTCAAAAATGAAGACGATGTGACTGTACAATGACGCAATAAATTTCAAAATTCATTCATCTTGATTAAGACTACTTAATTAAGACTAAGAAATTAAAATAAGACGATATAACAATTCGTACTGCTGTACAAAAAAACGCGTGTATAATGGATCTTATGATCAGTATTTAAAAAATTAGTACGAATACAAGTAACATTTGACATGTAATTACTCAAATTTAAACTTAAATTTCATAACGCGAGCTGTACATGACATTTCATAATGAGTGTACGTGATATTTACATTATAGAGTACACAAAATATTATATGTTTTAAATATTAGTCTTTCAAAAATAAAGACGATGTGACTGTACAATGACGCAATAAATTTCAAAATTCATTCATCTTGATTAAGACTACTTAATTAACACTAAGAAATTAAAATAAGACGACATAACAATTCGTACTGCTGTACAAAAAACGCATGTAGGTATAATGGATCTTATGATCAGTATTTAAAAAATTAGTACGAATACAAGTAACATTTGACATGTAATTACTCAAATTTAAACTTAAATTTCATAACGCGAGCTGTACGTGACATTTACATTATAGAGTACACAAAATATTATATATTTTAAATATTAGTCTTTCAAAAATAAAGACGATGTGACTGTACAATGACGCAATAAATTTCAAAATTCATTCATTTTGATTAAGACTAAGAAATTAAAAAACCACAGTCATGCAGCATGGCTATAAGAGCGAATTTTCGAAGTTTTCGGCATCTTCCTCCTCCGCCTAAAATTTTCTGAAAATTAATTTTCGGCCAATGTTTTCCCAACTTGATACCATACAAAATTAAAACAGGAGTAGTTTTACGCGAAGTAAAATTTGGGGTGGAAGGAGGGGGAGGGGGAAATCAAAATTGTTTTGAATACCAGAACAGTAGGTATTGGATACTTAACAAATTTTTTGTTCCATTTTTTGCCGAGTAACACCTCGGTTTGTAGATTTTCCAACGCTGAACACGATGGTGAAGTCAGAATTGCGATATCCCATTCCGTTATCAGATTAGAGCAGACGAACCAGGAAAAACATCTCAAGAAATAACCACGTTCCTTCATCTTCAATGTGCTCCAGTTTGAGAATGGAATGAGATATCGCAATTCTGATTTCACCATCGTGTTCAGCGTACAAAAACCTTTAAAATGAGGTGTCACTTGTCAGACTTTTTCATTTTGGGAATTTATGGGTAATTCCCCCCCCCTAAAATTCCCCAAAACTCCCCCTTAGAGTGACCCGATTCTGCCCATCTTCGAACTTAGCCTGTCGATTGCCAAGACAGATTTTTCGTGCAAATTTGAACTTTTTATCTCAATTCTTTCGAGAGTTATCGTCTGGAATGACACATACATATATAAATATATAAATATATAAATATATATATAAATATATATATATATATATACATATAATTTTTGGTGTCTTTCGGCAGTGAATTCAGGATGGTCTGAAACGGATTTTGGTATAAAAATCTTTCGGAAATTCGAGTTTTAAAAATTTTGGACCGAGAACAATAGCTTCCTTTTCTTCGAAAATTCGCTAATAAGACGATATAACTATTCGTACTGCTTTACAAAAAAACGCATGTATAATGGATCTTATGATCAGCATTTAAAAAATCAGTACGAATACGAGTAAAATTTGACAAGTGAAATTTAAGTTTAAATTTGAGTAATTTCATGTCAAATTTACTTGTATTCGTACTAATTTTTTAAATACTGATCATAAGATCCATTATACATCCGTTTTTTTGTACAGCAGTACGAATTGTTATATCGTCTTATTTTAATTTCTTAGTCTTAATAAACTTAAATTTCATAACGCCAGCTGAAATGCGGTAATACGGATATTCAAAAATACCTCCTAACATGAGTCATTAGAATAAGCGGGTAGCGTTGGAAGACCTGTTGAAAAGAGAGCCAGGAAGAGCACTTCAAGCGACAACCTACACGTTCACGTACAACAGCTAGAGAAGAAGTACGTACTTCCAAGGCGGGAGCTCAGTCGGTCGGAGGGAAAGGATTAGGGCTGCGCATGCGCAGTTAAGCTCCTAGTCGGTTGATGCACTACTTTGACTGTATTGAAGGCGGTTGTTACAGTGCATTGACCGTGTGTCGAATGGTTGTTGAGAAGAAAACAAAATGGCGAACGTATTGTGACGACGAGGTTTATCCGTGTGCGATGACCTCTACCCCTGATGTATTGCTCAGTTTAGGCGGTTAGTGATCACGTTCCAACCGCATGATCGACGGTCACTTCATGTACAACTTACTGTTGAATTATTTTTTTGTTTTGTTTCGCGGGACGTCTGAGACCAAATTTGGATTAATCCAATGGTCGATGGTGGTTCTGAAATGATTCAAGATGCGAAATGCAATGGCTAGAACTGTATCAAATGGGGTAAACCATTGATTACAAGTATAATAGGTACGTTTGGATGTGTACGTTTGAGCGTTCTGAATTCTGCGTTGTTTCGCTATATTGCTCCATGCAATTTAAATGACTTTACTTCATGTAGAGAAGATGTGCAACATCAGACAAAAAATGACAAATTTATTGTACAACGTTATTTTCTGTCCAACCGCCTTCAAGACTGTCATTGAATTTACCACTCAAATTATTTTGGTTTATTATTAATAATAGACCTATGGAATCGAGCACGGAAAATTTTTTTTAACCCCACCTCAAAATTTGATGTTTTACGTTTCAGAGGACGTAGATTAAGAAAGTGCAATAAAATTTCCGACCGAATAATGCAATAGACCTCAACCAAAATTCACCAAATTTTTTTCCCAGGCTCAGTCATCCTTCTAGTTGGTCCTCGAAGCTTTTCGTTACTGTAGCTCAAGCCTAAGGGTAGATATCATTTTTCGAAGGGCAAAAAACGTTGATTTTTTCCAGTTTTTCAAAATTGTGAGGCGTTTGGGACTTGTAACTCCCATAACTACCATAAAAATGATCGAAATTGGTTAAAATTGGAAGAGAAGGTGCGGGTTGGGCCACAGATGGTCTAATATCAAAATCATCGAAATCGTGCGGTAGCGGTCGCCTGCGCATGCGCACATGTAAAATACTTCAAATGCTCATAAATTCCGTTGAAATGGTCAAAATGTTTTCAAATTTTCATGAAAGATCCAGTATAATAATGTGGAGGATCTGTCAAAATTTCGAGAGAATCGGTAGTCAGGATTTCACAGGGCATGCGCAAACCTTAATTTGTTCAAGTTTTTCCAATTACTTTGAAGTGATTAACCGATTATCAATTCGTATTGGGTTTGACCGCACTTAATGATAACAATTGGAGTTCTATACACCCGACAAAATAATAAACCCATGTGACAAGGACTTAGCAGCGTTTTTTGTTTTGTTTCGTGGGACGGCTGAGACCAAATTTGGATTAAACCAATGGTCGATGGTGGTTCTGAAATGATTCAAGAAGCGAAATACAATGGCTAGAACTTTACTGTATAAAGTACTTTTTTGAAGTTTGTTATAACAGGGAAAAATAAGCCATCAGAAATTTTCCGTTGTACCTACCTACCTATACCCTACATAACTACCTATAAATGATTGGGGTGTGGACAAATTTACTACATTTACATTTTAAACTCGTACTGTGCCTCTGAAATGCCTTACTTGGGTTAAGTTAAGGGGTTGGAACAAATATTTCAAAAATGCTGTTGCCAGATTCAACAAAAAATGGGGCTTGGGGAAACTGTGTCAGATCCCCCTCAATTTGTTACAAATTTGATCAGAACTTGCAAGCCGTTCGGTATTTCGAGAAATGATAAAGAATACATTTTGATTTAAAATTGTATTTCCTTAAACTCAACCCGATAAGAAATTCTAAAACACTATACTCGTCCCAAATATTTGTACTTCAAATGAAGTTTTATACCTAAATCGTGAAAAATGTATACCTAACCATCCCTAACGCCTCACAATTTCGAAAAACTGGAAAAAATCAACGTTTTTTGCCCTTAAAAAAATTATATCTACCCTTAGGTTAGGGTTGAACCACAGTAACGAAAAGCTTCGAGGACCAACTAGAAGGATGACTGAGCCTGGGGAAAAAATTTGGTGAATTTTGGTTGAGGTCTATACTATCAAAAGTGCCCCGTACGGCGTACGGTGGACAGACGGATGCAATTTTATTTCATATTCTTAATCTACGTCTTCTGAAACGTAAAACATCAAATTTTGAGGGGGGGGGGAGGGTTAAAAAAAATTGCTATTTTCTAAATTTGTAGAAATTTCTGAAAAATTCAAGACCAAAAGCATCCTTGTAGCTCAAAAAATGACGGAGCTGCAGTATTGTTTTGTAATGGAAAAAGCTGATTTTGATAAAAGCGACGTTTAACATCAAAGTGCTATCCTCTTGTTATTTTTCAGAGTTAAGGGATGATTCAAACTGCTAAATTCACTTAAAGATGTGCTAAATGTAATTAAATTGAACATTACAAAATTACAATACCAAAAAAATGAAATTTGATCGAAAAAAAACAACGGAAAAATCAAAATTAAAATTCAGAAAAAATATCAAAAATTAGAAATTAGAATTTGAAAATTACACTTCACGATACGACGCGACACGCAGAAAGCAAACAAAAACACAGGGGATAATGTTATCATAGGAGAGGATTCTAACCTCAGCTTCAACGGGCCGACAAGAGGTCCCCTTTTCTTCAACTCGATATTTGCTTGTTTTGGTTACTTTCGATTCGATTCGATCTGCAATCTCGCTAATCCGGCACTATAGGTATATCGGGATTGGTAATTTCGGATTACCGAAATTGCCGGATTAGTGGATGTATGGGTAAAAAAACACATACAAATGTACGTTGAAATTTAATCAAACCCCGTTAAAGTAAATACAATATAGGTAGTATAATATAGTACAGTATTGTACAATACAACAGTACAAATATGAAATTAGTGATAGCAGTGGCGAATGCATGCACTGCCTGATTGGTGTTCACTGATGTCTGTAACATGAAAAGAAAGGGCATTGACCCGATTGCTGTCGCCCGGCGCACAGTTTGAGCTATTGAATTTCCAAAATCCCCCAAATTCCCAACTGCCAACTCTCGTATTGTGTTCTATCGCCGTATTATGGGGTGGCTGACCAATTACAATCAACCTCCAAAGCGATGATTATTTCAGAAGGGTTTTCAAACCAAGGAGGTGGTCAATATCATGTCTACGTGAGAAAGATTTTTAACTCGCAGTATTCCTTTAACAAAAGGGTCTTTACCTGAATGATGTGTTACGTCCTGTGTAGGACAAAAGAATGTTTTCGAAATACGCAGTGGTTGAGAGGATAAACGTTGATGGTGGAAAGTTTGGGAAACGGAAATGATTACTCAGCGTTGGTTTCTTATGAATTGTGAACCGTAGCTTGCTAGGAAACGTAAATTCTGCCAAAACCTCCTTATTCGTTAGAAATCATCTAGTTGTTAGATCATCTAATTGTTAGAAGTTAGAAATCATGTAGTTGTCTCCTCAATTTTTCAACTACTAAAACTACAAAATTTCATTTTTTTCAAAAAAAAAAAAAAATAATAATAATAATAATAAAAAATAAAAAAATAAACAGAAAAAAATTGGAAAAAATGCATATAAAAGAATGGAATTAATGGGTGAGAGTGTCCAAGATGGGTTGGAGGTATGTAAGGCAATTGTGGAGAGGTTGAAAGAGGATCTATCATTGACTAAAGATGACGTGGGTAATATCAAAGAACCGAAATTTTCGTTGGGAAGATTGATTGCTGAAATTCAATAAATCCTTGGGCAAACAGAGGCTACTTCATCAGACTTGGAAACAAAGATAGAAGAATTCACTATTATTCAACTAAAAGCTAAAGATGTGCTTGTAGAACTTCACAGTGGGGAACCCAATAAATCAGATATGGATAGTGTATCTGTGAAATATTTCACACTGGCATTTGCACACCCCGCAATTTTTCGCGGGGGGGGGGGGGGGTGTCGCGAAGGCGAGGTTCAGTAGGTAAAGAGTGGGAGAGAAGCCCTTCCCTTCTCAAGCCCTACCTGGAAGTGCGTAGCATAGGGATTAAATTGGTGAAGTGTTGACTTCACTACACCAAATCACTCGTTGTTTCACAAATTTACACGGCGGTTAATGGAAATACATTGACAGTGTTAGGTAGGCGGTTGGAACATACATCGACCGCCAAACAATGCAATACTGTTCATGTAGGCTGTACGGTAGCTGCAACCGATTCCAACACTGCTGTTTCAAATGGTACAAGACGGTTAATGAAATTAATTTGACAGTGTTAGGTAGGCGGTTGGAACATTCATTGACCGTCGTAAACAACTAATGTTTCTTTGACCGATACGAAGACTGTTATTTCAAGTTTACAAGACGGTTAATGAAATTACTTTGACAGTGTCAGTTAGGCGGTTGCAACAACTATCGACCGACAAAAACGGTTACAACGGAATTCGTTACTGGTAGTAACCGTCATGGACGGTTAAAGGCGCCGCCAACCGCCTTCACTAGACTGTCAATGCAGGCTCATCAACCGTATTACACTGCCTGAACCAACCGTGTTCTATACTGTTACATATTTTCAGATGCACTAACCGTACTGGTATACGGTTAAATACCATATTTCCGTTATATAAGACGGTTAGGTTGCTGAACAACCGACTATAAAACGAGTAAAAATTCCTAACCTATACGCTAAACCATTTTGTCGGGAAAGATTTCATCAATGACCGTCTCCAAAAACACGGTTAATGCATTTACCGACTCATCCAACCGTATTTAACGGTCAAACCAGTGCCGGGGGCTGCATTTTAGACGTTAGCCGTCTCGTTCTGTTAACGTACACGGAACCTACACGAAATCTGACCGTTTTTTTGCTCTAACCGTTCAAATTCTGAAACTTTAACCGACGTTTTTTCTCAGTGTACATATACAATTATGATCCATGTAGTAACGAGTTATTTTCATGTTCTTGACTGCTGTTTCGAAAGCTGGTAATCAAACTGAAAAACGTAAGGTCTCGAATTTCCCAAAACTGTAAAAATAATAAACTGTGCTGAGCATAAGAAGAAACTGTTGGGACTACCTCCCCTATCACACCCCTCCGCTCCATGATGTTACTTTCCGTCCTCCATTTTGTCCGGTGGCTCTACAGCCAATACGTACTCTATCCTATATTTCCAATCTCTTTGATACGGATACGAGCGGTGATTCAACACGTTCTTGCTATTGCAAGCGGGTTAAGGTATTTTGACTTGTTCTGAACTGTCTCTGATCTGTGGGCTGCTAAAATATTCCCTCCACTTCCAGTGACATGGATTCTGATTACCTAATTTGATTTACTTACTTTGCCATTTTCAATCATGAATGTTAGAATTGAGCCAGAAAAGACATAAGTTATAGTATAGTTGATGATATATTAATTCAGATGGGGCCACCAGGACACCAACCCCTCACTCTCCGTATTTCAGCTATTTCCGACCATTTTTTGGGCAGTTTTTCAAGGAAAGCCGTTTATGTATGGCGGACGAAAGTTTTGGTTGGAATTTGATGTACAATTTACATCCCTCAATTTCGATCAAAATTTATGAAAATAAGCACGTCGGCCGGTTCTATTTGGGGTCAAGTTCATCCTCGCAGCGTCCTTGTACAGTTTTCAGTGCGACCCATTCTATTGTAAAAGCGCTTCTGTTGTCAAAATGTTTATAAACTGGTTTCCCAGGAAATCTGTGAGAAGATAATCTTCAAACCGACTCTGAGCTCAATTTGAACAGGTGAATGAGGGAACTTTTGGAATTGAATCCTTAGAACAGGTTTCTAGGGAAATAATGAAGGCGAATTCTAAATTCCGGTTACTTCTTAATGAGATGGTGTTAAAATAACTCAAAGTTGGTAACTGCGTTTATATAAGGGTGTTAATATAACGGACCATCTCTCCATTACCGGTTAAGTTTGAAAGTTTTCGACGAGTTTCTAAAGCGATTTTCAACATAACATTCAGTTGGTATGATGAAAAGTTGATCTAAAATGAATCTTTTGTATTATGCTGTACATCTATACATATAATAAAACAGTGTCTGTTTGTCTGTCTGTTTGTTTGTCTCGGCATCAATTGAGAACGGCTGAACGTAGAAAGTTGCGGCTGGTACCATTTGACGCAGAATTTATCTGGGAAGGTTTATGAAAAATCCGCATTTGAATCTGTCCATCCGTTGAAACGCTATGAATGAAATACTACTAAAAAACGTGTTATAATCACTTCTATGAGGACGTTTATGCTTATAATAACTTTGAACGGTTGGACGTAAATCCGATTGTAATTAGATTCTGGATTCAGCTCGACGAGTACATTCAAGTGGTACTTCAATCAGGATGTTAGTGGGAGGGGGGTACAGGTTATGAGAGGGGGGGGGGGGGGGTCTACAGAAATTTCAAAACTACTTGACCAATTGGAGTGCAACTTTGGGAATTTGTTGTGTGAACATTGAGGAATGTTTCTAACCAGGTAGGGAGGGTTCATAGGATACGGGGGGGGGGGGGGTTAAAGGCAGTTAGGGTTGGCATTGGGGAAGGTTTCTGATCAGTTGAGGAGGGGGGGATACAGCGGGTGTCTGTTCTACCGTTGCGAAGCGCGGGTACACAGCTAGTTTTCAATAACGCTGTAGAAATAATTTGTGAAAACACGCGTCGAATGGATTTATAATTATACTCCGTATATTGTTATTATTTCAAACTACTTTTGAAAGTTGAGACTTGGACACAATTGGTATACAGATCCGTTTCGGTCTATTATTCTAAATATAATAGGTAGGTAATTCGAAAAGGAGTCGAAGGAGGCTTTTGTCAAAGATTGTACTTCCAGAGTGGAGGCTCACTAAAACTGAAAAGAAATACAAAGATGTCGAGTTGTTCGAAATTTTCCACAAAGATCAAAGACTCGGCCTAAGTAAAAAACGCTGCAAATTATTACACAACGGTTTATTATTATTTACCTGTATACATGCTCCTTCTGCATAGATCACTGTTTTCTGTGGGCAATACCTACCCACGAACTCCCCCCAGGACAGCCCTAAATCGAGTACTGGAGCCGGCCCGGGAGTTACTGTTTCATAAAAATGCGCGGGATTCAATAATAATAAACAATATTGTTTGTTGTTATTCATGAAACATGACGTTTGTTCAGGTTGCAAAAGTACCTATCAAGAAAATCCAAAAGAGCCATTTCTTCAAATGAAATAACATCAGACAGCAACCAACTCGACTTCATAGAGCCATCCGTGATTATAGTCAATAGTCAGGTGTTCCCTAGCAATGATATCTGAGTCGGATTTATACCGTTTGATTCACGATCATGATGACGAAACTGTTTGGTGCAAACAAACGGCTAATCGTACAATGCTCCGGGTGGTCTCAAAAAATTCTTTAGTTAGAGATCAATTCAAAAACGTAAAAAAACCCATACTATTGAAAGTTTTCGAGCTACGGCGTTCTGAGCATTTCAACCCCTATTTTTCAACCCTTAGAGATGAAAGACTGTAACGCCGAGCTTCGCGGACCAACTAGACCCCAAATGGAACCTACAAACCAAGTTTCATTAATTTTGGTTCATGGTAACTAAGAAAAGTACGAAGTACGGCGGACGGAAAGGAATTTAAATTCCATTTTCAGATTCTACATACCTTGAAACGGAAACCATCAAATTTTGAGGGGGGTTCAAAAAAATTTATTTAATTTTTTTTTTTCATGCTCGATTCCAAAGGTTCATTATTGAAAACCATAAAAACGAAAACTGTCACCATCAGAGTGCATCACGAGCCTTATTATCCCCAAATAATCGCGCCTCCGTAGAATTCATGACTTCTGACGAAATACTGATACCAAATAGGTATAAGCTATATAAAAACGTGAATGTCGTGTCCGCCCCAGCTATGCGGTTATATTAAGCTGTCCCTAGCTCATTAGGTACGCTTTTTAATGAAGATTTGTTTTGGGTGATTAACGGATTAATTTGTTTTTTCTTGTCCCTTTGTCCCGATCATTTTTCACCTATTTGTTTTTAACCAATAACTTGGATTTTACCAGTTTCTATAAATTAGTATTTTCTGGTATTTTAACTTCTTCCTTGATTGAGTAGATATTAGTTATTATGTTGATGAAATTAATCTTTCGTTTTCCAAATCATAATATACCTATTATTATAGTGAAATAGTCGTTATTGGCCTTAATAAGCTATTTAGTGTCACGGTTTATATTTTTCTACGGGTAGTATGTAATAGTGGGTAGTATTTATAAATAATGTAAATAACTCATGGTTTTTATCTATAGCATTGCCAGCGTAGGGTACGGGCACCCGCTTCATACCGGTGTAGGACGATTGATAGTTGGGAAACTTGTTCGGCTCAGACGGACAGCGGCCGAGACAAAAGCGTTGAAAGAATCTACAACGGTTTCTCAAGAAGAATCGGAAGAAATTGTCGTAAGCCCAAAAGTACGTGGAGTTTAACTATAATACCGCAGCTAATGCTGTAACTTCAGCTATTATAACCACATCACACTGGGACTCCATTATTACATACATCCATAGCAATAAACATTTTTTCGATGGTACAAATCAGCGACATAATGATTAACCCATTATTAACCCACCACAAGTGAGGATCTGTGATTTCAGGATAAAGAATCAGGTAAAGTCGATCTGGACGGTAAGATTCTGCTTCTGATGATCGTCCCGCCAGACAAAGTGAAGGAAGGGAGAGAAGGGAAAGAAATTAAAGAAGGCAACCCGCGGAGGAAGCCCTTGATCAAAAAGAAAAGCAAGAGGAAAATACTGAGCAATATCATCACGAAACCGAAAGCTTCCAAGTGCAAATGTGCATCCGAATTGGCAACCAAGCTCGACATCGATATCGACACCGCTACTCAGCTGCTTACGAATTCTTCAGCAGCATTCATTGCTGCTGTGGCCTGTACGAAGAATGCTTGCCCGCTTATAACAAAGCTGTCTGATGTCCTCAATTCAAAGGTATAGCTCAATCGATATACTCAAATTCAAGTTTCGAATGTTGAATGAAAAATGGAGGATTTAGTTATCAGTGGAGAAACACCGTTGGTACGGGTATGCCTGCATAATGTTTGAAAGAGTTAGCCTGAATAACTAATTGCATGTGGCAGTTCCCTATTTGGAAGGCTAGGTATATACGAGTGGAAAATATTTTTGGAACGCGGCTGTTCGTAGGTACATGAACTTGTCTCTCAGGTTCATTCTTGTAAGTAAAACGTACTATTTGTGCTGCTACAGAGAATCATAGATTGCAGCGAGGGTGGTTGTGTGTGACGGTATATAAGTAGTAATATTTGAACGAACAATGTTTCTTGACACCTGTACCTGTACCTACAACTACACACACGTCCGATGGGCCACCAGTAGTCAGACATCTACAGCGTATAAACATCTATTGGCTCTGAACGTTAGATCGTTATTAGTAATATGTGCAACGTCAGCTTATGTTTATTGATACCCGTAGATCAGATACATATCCGACGTCAGACCGGTGATTACTTGCGAGGAAACGACAACGTCATGCCCTCAGAAAGAGTCTTGCGGTGGGGACAAAGAATCAAGAGGCTCGTCCACCAGCGAGAGAGGCCACTCAAGACCATAAACTTGAAATAAAATGGTGAAATAAAATGGAAAAAAATACACACGAAGTCCAAGATCTCACCAAATGAATTGTCACTCGATCTTTGTGATGAGAGGAATCTAATGAATGACAGAATTGGAAATTCAGTAAATTATTATTAGGTAATTGTCAAAACTCAATGAGAAGCTTTGAACAATGTTGAACTACAATTCTGATCATAGTAATTAATTTATCTTGAAAGAATCAACGCATCTATCTAATCTATTCTATACGAAACAACAGTCTTGACTCATAAAAGTCTTGACTCGTACCTCTTATGAGTTCCACATGATGTTTCCCCTGTTCCATGTTTCTCATGTTTTCGCAATCCACCTTCTAAATTATTGATGATCTAGGTAATTATAATTTAATGCTGTCTCAAGAAAATCCGGAAAAGTTCGGAATCATTTTCAAAACGTCATAAAAACCATACCTTTCTATTGAGTTTTCTAACTAAGGCGTGGCGTTCTGAGAATGTCCACCACTATTTCTCACCTCTTGGAGATTACACACAGCAACGCCAAGCTTCACGGGCCAACTAGACCCCAAATGGAACCTACAAACCAAATTTCATCAATTTTGGTTCTTGGCAACTAAGAAAAGTGGTTGGTACGGCGGACGGACGACGTTTTTATTCGTTTCGGATACACCATCAAATTTTGGCGTTTGGGGGGGGGGGGGGGTAAATTTTTTTCTGCTCGATTCCAAAGGTTTATTATTGAAAATAGTAAACCAGAATGGACTTAGATGAATGTGTGCTAGCAAGTGCACACGTGAAATGATTGAGCACCCTTTCAATTATGAGACTGTTTTACAAAGTGACTTTTTAAATATTTATAAGACCATTTATTAATTTTTTTAGTTCAGTAAGTTTATTTATGTATGGATTAGTTTAATATTGATTATGGCTGGGTAAGTTTTTAATGTCAAATAAAAAAAAACAAATAAAAAATAACCCCCCCCCCCCCCTTCAAATTTTGATGGTTTCCGTTTCAAGTTATGGAGAATCCGAAAATGCAATAAAAAAAGAAAAATTCGGCGCTCCGCGCCTCGCCAGGGGGCAAGCCCCCTGGACCCCCGGTTACCTCTATTTACATACTTCGGACGAAATGATAGAAACACAGAATGTGTTTTAGCTCACGCGTTTCACATAAACCCGTCTTCAATCTTCGGTTGAAGATTGGTTAACTTCCTCCCACTAATGTTTCGTCGTAACTGGTTGTGCCTTATACACAGCTTCTTATATACACACTCACGAGTGCACTTCATAAAAATTTTGTTAAACATAAACACAGTCCGAGCTTCATCTCCAAGACTCCTACATCTCCAAGAGATAATTCGTTTATCGGTTGTTTGGTCTTAAAATTATGTCTTTACTTATATAAAGCTTGCAATCGTGTTCACAATATAAATTATTGAGAATGATCACCTGTGTGTAAACAATTATTTAAACAGTCACGCTCATACCGCAGCTTGTCGGCCACGCAATCCGCAGTGGTTAACGTAATATGGTTAGGTAAATCGAGAGCTATCCAACGAGTGGTGACGATTTTTGTACGATGATAACTGGCGAAGTTAAAGTTCCGTAGCAACGAATCGGTTGTACGTGAAAATCATTAGAAATGTTGTCGTCCCAGGTTTCGTTACGAAATGTCGTTAGCTTTTTTGGCTAGTTAGTCCATGGCTAAAACACATTCTGTGTTAAAAGTGCACATGTACAATTATAGGCCTAGCCTACAGCCGTCAAGTGCATACAATGACGGATGGTTGTGAGCAATAAATTCGACGGTTCTTGCGTACTGGTTAAGAGCGGCAATGTACCCCGAACAGCTGAACCAGCCCTGAGGCTTGTGTCTCCTACATACGACCTCTTTGCAAGGCAACCAGCGCCGAGTTTCGTCTTGCTTGCCACCTTCGAGCTCAAACAATGAGATCTTGGTACGGGATATTAAGGAGAGGCGACTTATGGATAACTCCAATTTTGGAACATTGAACGCCCTTCGAAACCGTCGACGGTGGAGAATTATTAGCAATTATTATTACTTGAATTGAAAATTCCTAAGTGCAGTTCATTAGGGCCTTGAGTGGCCGAGAGAAACGGTAGGCTCCTTCGCCATAATTAAGGGTTCAGACCTGCCAGGCGTGGTGGTGGTAAAGCGGGCGGGTCCAATTGAATTTGTCCCTACCGTCCCGCCATTCGTTCGGGGAGCGCTTTACACCGATTTGGTAATAATGCTCCCAGCCCCGTCTTAAGGGGCCCAGGTGAGTTTTAGCGATCTGCGGAGTATTAATTAAGCTTTCCTGATAATTTAAGCTGCCTTATAATTGGCTTTGGCCCTCAATGCCGTCACGACGGTGGTGTGGTCTTTGAGTGGGTATTAGTTGCACCGCTATGCTCCCTTTTGGCGCGTTCCAATGGGTTGGAAAGCGCGAAACCCATTAAGCGATGATGTTGATAAGCCTTTCCTAGAAAGTGAATGCTCATTTTAATTGATTGCCAAAACAGTAATGTACTATATTCATCTTATCAGACTTGATAGCGCCAGTTTGATGAGGCAGAGAAGGGAAATGGGGAAGGCTTGAGGCTGCTTGACAGCCACCGTCTTCCCTGTTTCCCTTGTGAGAAGCTGAGAACATGAGGGATGTTTTTTTCTTACCCACTGGTGTGATTTTTATGTTAGTGAACTTGAAATTAGTAGAACGAACAAACTTATAAACTTATTATCAACCAAAACCAAGCTGTCAGCGATTTATTTCTTATTATTTATTTATTAGATACTTCTCCATTTAGCTTGAACACTTTAAATAATGTGGGTGAACAAAGAGATATTAGTAAATGTACCGTTGATCTTGTTCTGATCCACTTCGGGTTGCAGAATGTCACTGCAGTCGTCGTTCGTAACAATAATGTTAGCGACAATCTTACTGCATTATTTTACCAATACTTAAGTTCTCTCAATGTACCTACCAGGCGCGTAGCGTCAGGGGTACCGGGGGTACCGGCGCTACCCTACACGAAAAATGAAAAAATTACATTCCGTAGGTAGGTAGCAATTTGAATTGTCCACTCATAACTCCATCCTCCATGACTCTCCCTCCATGAACTATCCTCCAACCTCCATGTCTGCCAGTCATGGACGAAAAACAGCCAAGTATCGATTAGTCGATTAGAATCATATGGTTTTCGGCAGGTTTCGAATATTTGAAATCTCAAGGTCGCTGGGGTACCGCTACCAGTCCTGCGGAGGCCCAGAATCCGATGTGTGTGTGTCTCTACATCGTCTGTGTGAGTGTGTTTGCGTGTGTGAGTGAGTGTCTTACACATCTTCAGGATACTGTGTTAGTAAGTTGGGCTAGCGCAAATATCCAGCGTATCCAATCTTGGTGAGGAGGGATACTGGCGTATGGATCGATTGTAGCTATCAATTAAAAACTCGAGAAAAAAACTTTGACAACTTCTAGTGTCACTGTCATCCATTTTGCTTTTCGGAAGCTATTCTTACGACGACCTGTTTTCTCATAATTTTATTACTTGTAGTTTTCACAATAATTGTTCCTAATTTCAGGTTTAGTTGTTTGAATTCGAATCTTTCCTAGTGTCCTAGTCTCCTCCTAAAATGGATAGTTGTTGCGTTAATTGTTCCGTGGTTCGGCGTTCGTTTAGTTCTCGTAGTTTTAGCGAAAAGAACGACATCATCAGAGCCGGCGCGGCCGGTAAACCTCAGCGTTGCCTGATTTCAAGAGAGTTGTGAAGGAACGTAACCGTGAGTACACTTGGCATTTCACTGTTGAAACATACAATAGGTACCAATGGTTATCAGGCTGTAGTTCGAAAAACCTTTTATTTTGTTTGCAAGGGAATGTTATGAATTATTTCTAATGAATTTGGAAGATCAATAATATCATAAAATTCCTTTGACAAACTGCTTGCTAAGAACTGCTTCACATTTACATTTTTAGAGTGTGTGAGGAAGTGTGAATGTTGTGGGGGGGGGGGGGGGGGATGGAATTCATTGCGGTACCCCCATCACCAGAGGCACGCTACGCTCCTGGTACCTACTGTGTATCAGAACCTTCTGACACAAAACATCAGGCATGGTCCTCTGATCACTGATGGCCCAGCCATAGTGACGGAGCATCAATCCTTGCATTAATTCTCTCGTAAATAACCGATGATGGACGATGAGCTTTTACTATCCTGATCTTGGCGATGATGAATTTTTTTGGCATTACGTGGATTTTGTATACAGCCATACATAATGTAAAACGTCATACAGTTGTTGATTTACTTAAATTTATACTGGATTTCACATGTTGATATTGCATTTAGATAAAAACTAAATATTTCTTTCAAGACCACTACATTGGATGAATCATTAAACGCAGTTCAACCGTTTCAGCGTGATCCTACATTTTAGAATGCTTTTCAACTTGAGTTTTCGGTCAGACCATTTTCAAGGGAAGTGCTTTGCCTCGGAATTGAAATCGAACACTGGACGTTGAGAATAGTACGTAGAACATGCCGTCAATACGTGATAGAGTAAAGCTACATCCTCTGAACAAAAACCTGTCTTGAAATTCAATTTCCTATTTTTCTGACGTCAGCGGAAAAAAGTTCGCCGTTAGAGTGATTTAAAGGGGTTCTTGGGACGCTGATTCCAGCTACTGGCAGTAGGTTTACAGTTTAGAGGTTACTGTGACGCCAATACAGCGAAAAGAGCATATTTATTTAATTTATTTTCTTGTTGAATATAAAATACATGCAGGTTTCAAAACAACCGAGACGTACCAGTAGGAGTGAGTTGTAATAAAATGTTCTGAAATGAAAAAGGCTAATGCGTTTTATTGTAAAATAATTCCTCAAACAAATTATGGAGTAAACCAACACCGAAATCTACCTAACAGTCCCACAAAACATTTGACAGCTATGTCGAGGCTCTTATTTGTTTACTCATATTTTCGAGGCTCTTGCCCGACAGTGCCTTTGTTTTTCTTCTTTCAAGCTCTTTTTCAAAATTTCTCAAGTGAACATTGAATAGTATTTTACGTGGATACTCAGTGTTACCGGCATATTACCATTGTAGATGCCTACTGGCCTGAGAAAACACCGCTTTTCAAACAACTCATTTTCTCGTATTCCTTCATTTCTCCCTCGAACTCCCAACTTTTTCATAATGCCCATTCTTATTTAGGGGGATCCTGTGTGCAAAGCAGTGTCTCTCACCCGCTGCCGCTCTGCATAATACGGCTGGAAACCTCCTACCTTGCACTAATAAAAAGACCTACCCAGCAAAAATGCTGTTCTCCCCTGGCTTCAGATTCTTAGGATAAGGGAAAACCTCGAATAAAGGTTTCTCTCGACTAATGAGTTGTTGAATAGGTATTACAAATCAATAATTTCATGTTGTTGAATTATATAGTATGATTTACACAACGGTGCATTATTTTTCTAGATCCTTACACCTTTTCGTATATCTCACTATCTGAAAAGCTAAAATCTATTCAATGCCACCAATGGTTCGAGCGTTTTGAAATTAATTGGCGGGCCTTCTAGAAGATTTGTTAAATTGCTGATGGTGTCTATAAGTTACTGTCGTGGTACCCCTAAGCGTAATATATATACCACTCACATATACTTGTAAATATAGATTTAACCAATAAACAAGAAGAAAAACGAGCTGTGCGACTCCTCGGCTGAAGCCCAGAAGGATTCCCCTCCATCGAACTCCCAACGACTCTCAACGGCCGTGGCGCCTTTATAATGCACCCGGCTCGCCCAGCTCTTCATTCGACCAACCTCACTCTTACCTCCGACTTCCCTCTCACTCACCTTCTGCCCTCACTCTCTCTCTCTCTCTCTCTCTTATCCTTTCGATCTGCTGTGGTGGTAACCGCGGGATGCTTCCTCCTGTAACACTTGCTGTGGTGATAACCACGGAGTGTTAGCATCCTCATCCCTTAGCGGCTACTGTGGTGATAACCGCGGGACGCCTCCTTCTCCTCTAGCACTAGCTGTGGTGGGTGGTAGAATCCTTCTACATTGGCATCTGCTGTGGTGATAACCGCGGGACGCCTCTTCCTCTAACGCCTGCTGTGGTGATAACCGCGGGGCGTTAGCCACTTGAGAAGACTCCTAAGGGAGCACATCCTCCTCTCCTTCAACCTATCCAAACCTACCCTGCCTCCAGGCATACGACAGTTACTACACCTACTTGTCTGTCTATAAGTTACTATACTTTATATCCACTTATCCGAGCTTGAGCTTTTGTCTCAGTTTTGGGTCAATCGTTTACTGCAATGTCCAGATGTTAGGGTATATCTGAGTGCGGGTGAAAATTGTGTCCAAGCTACAGAAATATCAAGTGATGTGGAAATATTCACCGGTTCAACTCTTCAAGCAGAGTAACGCCCCAAACCTCCCATGAGACCGGTTTTCGGAGATTAAGTTACGAGTGCTCTCAGCAAATAGATTCTGGAGGTAGGTTCTGGCCTTGCTGTTCGGCTTGACGTTAAAGTTGGAGGGTTCGACAAATATTGATTCCCCACCTATCAGGGAATCCTCTTTCTGGGCCGTGAAAAGTTGGGGGGCGGTATCGAAACACAGTCTCGGATTAAACGAAACAGTCTGGTGTTGATGAATTTTATGTGGGAGCCAACCGACCGTTATTTTTTAGGTGTATTCTTAGCGGTGCGAGGGTATTGCAATAAATATTCCGTTGATTGCTTAAATTAGTATCTAAGCTGAACTCTGAACTCTGAAATCTGTACAGAAAATCATAAACCGTTGTGGGCGAAGTTGGAAGCTTTTTCGTTTTGCTCTTTATGTATAATATTATGTTAACACACCACTCTTGGTGTTCACTGGTAAACTTCAGTTACTTATACTGAACCCCCCACACCCATCACGTTTCTCGGCCATTCACGTAAAATGGACGAGTGGTCTAACATAAAAAACGTTCCTAATGGCTACAATGTATTGCATAGGTATATACGTAGCTCCCTCGATAGTGGGATTCATCCAGTAAATATTTATGTGTGTATGTGTGTCTTGCAGGATGATCTCCAATTTGCTAAAAAGAGGGCGGGGTGCCAAAAGTTGGATAACCGCTGAGCTAAACTATTTTGATCTAAAAATATTCTGTCCTGGATAGTTTTGGAGGCAGTAAGAGCAACGATACGATTCCTTTTCCCAGAATGCGAGGAGTACACTTCAATTTTCACTCACATTGTAAAATGCGGGAAAATGACTGCCGACATAGCATCGAAGTACTTTTCCTTGGGGGGGTCTCTTACAAGAACATCGTGTAATTTGTCGGGACCCCCAGAGCTGAAGAAGGTATTGTCTGGCCCAAGCAATATTCCTCCCGAGTTGTAGGGGTGTCGTTTTTGTTGGAGGCATTGTGATTTTGTTACGGAAACCAGATGGGCACAATAGAACTGGAGTTGGCTCCTCCCTTAACCCTCTCATCATCCTTCCGCCCATCCGCATTTGCAATATTTTCTTCGTTCGGACGGATTGTTCGGCTCTTCACGCCAGGCAGCCGTGAACATTGGGGTAGAAGCTGAAACAAAGACAGAAGGGAGTTGGATTACTTATACAGAGACTTGATTAAATCCCTAGTTTTAACTTGAAGTCAATCAGACGAATTTCATGTTCAACTCTTCATGATCTATCGAACAGTTTCTACCTACCAAATAAATATAATATTTCCCACTGGGACTCCGATTTTAGAGGTCATTATTCAATCGAAATTGCTGATCTTTATGAGAAAAACGCTGCAAAGTCCTTGTCACATGGGTTTATTATTCTATCAGGCATACCTACAGAAATTTTGCTGTTAATTTATTGTTTCTTTCATGTGCAATTATTGAAATGGCTATTTTTGATGGTTTCCACCAATTTTGGCCCCCTAAGACACGAATTAGGCTCGGTTTTTTTTTAACAGATTATTTTTGATCATTGATAGTACCATCTAATTGTCTTGATTCACCTGTTGATACTACTTCTAGTGTTATTATACAAATGGATGGTGATTTCAGACAATTTCCCAAGTTTTTGACTAACAAAAAATGAAATTCGGGGGCTTAACCGTCGTTACAACCTCAATTGTTCACTCCTCAGTCAAAATCAACCTAATATTCGGTCTTCTTGCCCTAAAAAACATGGAAAACGATACCTCACAAGCTCATGTTCACTAAAACCTCAAAAATCCCTCGAAAACCCCTATTTTTACACCCATCTTTCTCCCATAACACCCCTGGGTGTATTCCGACCGGGCGGCCGTGTTTCGGAGCACAACTAGGACCCAAATGGGGACCCAAACTGTGTGCGGAAGAACGAAGATTTTAGACCAAAATGTAACTTAAATATACCTTAGAACCTCAATTTTCCACTAGTTGGTCAAAATCGACTTCATATTCGGTCTTCTCGTCCAGAAAACATGGAAAACGATACCTCAATACCTCATGTTACTAACATGCTACTAAAACATAAAAAATACCTATTTGTATACACATTTTCACTCATAACACCCGTGGGTATATTCGGATCGGTCTGCAAAGTTTCGGAACACAACTAGGGCCCAAATGGAGCATGTGTGCGAAAGAACGACTTTTTTAGACCGAAAATGAAGCCGGTACGGAAGGCGGACGGACATTGCATTTTTGGAATATGCGCACCTTGAAACGGAAAAGAAAAAAATTTTGAGGGGGTGTTATAAAAATTTTTTGCTGAGCGAATCAGCAAAAAAATTTTCACATAAATATTCAAAAAAGTATTATTCACATAATAATAAACCAAGATGTATAGCGCTTCAGTCAGTCATCAAATCTACATCATTTAATGAGGGAATCATTGAAAACCTTAGATTTGGTCCATTTCCAGGCTCATGACGTTGTTTGGTCTGTAAGTCTAAGAAGCGAATTCTTTTGATATGATAAGGTATGGATGAGGACGTATATATCTGCTATTTTGTATTTAACTATTACCACACTGCATTAGTTTCCCTAAAATGCTCCAAAAGACAGTTAACTTTTAACTACTTCTGGGATTGATTATATTTCCTCTTATTTCCTATATTTGTGTGTCTGTTGTAGGTAATGAGTAGCAACAAAAATTAAACTTCCTTTTATGGTTGTGTAAAATCCAAATACAAATCAGATACATCAGAGTTTGTCAGATTATGAGCTTCTAAGACAATAATTAACCGTTCCGTGGGAAAATTATCACTAGGTACCTTGAAGTTCCATGAGCGATCCTTTACTTAAAATTCACGAACTAGTATAAAATAAATGTATAAAATGCGTGCGTCGTTCATTGCAAGCAGTAAACTGAATTTTATTGTCTCCAGCAACTCTGGAGGTAGGGGTATCTTAAAAACACACAACAAAATCGAGAGCTTTGAAAACACTTGATTAATATTCTGAAAGAAGGGTTTTTCTTTCTAACGATTGAGAAGATATTTAAATGGCTTGATTGAGAAATTGAGCCGGACCAGGCGGAAAAAATCTCATTTGAAAGTATAATTTTCAATAAGAGGTATTATAGGCTGAAACGGAAAAATGAAGTAATTATGTAAAGCAGTGATACTTTTACCGAGGGGAGGCTTTGGCTGTAGATTATTAGCTGACCTAGATCTCATTCTGGTTGAAATAGATACAGATATGTGATCTTACTTTTTGTTTGTGTTCACAGTTTCAAACTAGGTGCGTATTTTTTTTTTTTTAAATTATGTGGAGTTTTTGCAGCAGCAAAGGAAACAAATAGGGGGCCGGAGTGTCAAAGCAGGCAGAGCGCCCCGATCTTCATATCCCCGTTTAGGATTAAAGTTCGCGGCGTCTCTGGTTCTCGTCCCGGGCGGGACACATACAAGCTTTGAAAAGCTTTCATGTGTTTACACGATGGAATCTGGTAAATTAGTACCAACGTAAATGGCTGAAACTACGTGGTTATATTGTGACAAGATGATCATAATCTCCACCGTACGATAGGTACACCTAGGGATGTCCCAAAAGTATCGATACTTAAAAGTATCGATACTTTTTCTCTCTGATATATATCGTAGTATCGATACTTTATCCCCCACATTTCATCAGTTTCAACACCTACGACGTGTAGGTACTGTTGACAGTACCTAACTAGATTGCTGGGAGGCCAACCACTTCAGCAAATTAAAGAAAGTTAATGTACCACCACCTCCAGCTCTCAGTGAGCATCAGCTGCCCTCCATCTAGCAGGAAGGACCAAAAAAGTTAACCCAACCAAGCAACCACCCAACTTAACTCAATAGCTTTTTGATTGGACTTTCTTTTTTCTTTCTTGTTTTCTGATGTGATTGTACCGAATTAACGAAATAATGTCAATAATTTTGAAAAACAAGCGCCCAAACAAAAAAAGTTTCAAATATAAACAGAAGTGATCTATTGTTTCGTTCATTTTATAATATTATCCTGAAATAATTCTTCGATAGGCTGATGATGGTATTTTATCTTATACCAATGTAGATGAAGTAAAAACGTGGGATGTGATATAATATTCATTGTCACGCTGACGGAGTGAGAACAAAAACGACATTTCCACCCATTTTTGAAAAAGTATCGAAAAGTATCGAAACTTCAAAATATCGATACTTTTTGAAAGTATCGTATCGATACTTTTTGATACTTTTAGATGTATCGATACGATATATATATATCGATACTTTTGAAGTATCGGACATCCCTAGGTACACCTACTCCAGCAGTGGCCTTTGTCTTATACTACTTCGAAAGATGTCCTCTCTGCTCCCGTAAAAAGGTTACCCACTACTTTTATTACCACTTTGACTCCAACCTACCATGAAGATCAAGTATATTGGTACCCCCCCTCTAAAGATGGTCTGGTTCGGCTCAGCCGAGGCTCTTTCAACGAGTAATTGACGCTTTTATCTTGCCCGTCACCGGAAAAATTAAAGCTGTTACTTCCGGATCGATCGGAGCAGAGGCGGCGACGGTGCCTTTCTTCCGGGTTAACTGCACTTGAGAGCTAACAGCTCTGCGGTTCGTCCCTTTGTCGAAGATGATGGGCCGAGATGATCCCACAAGGCTTTGATGTTTTGTGAAGAGGAGCCATTAGGAATAGCGTTTCAGCTCAGACAGGCAGATGAGGTGACGCGAAGCACAGGAAAACTTTTCCATAAATACTTGCTTGATCGATAAATTGACAGGACAGTACTTTCAGAGTTTCGTCTATTGCAGTGTCATAATATAGCTATCTAATCACCGTTTCTTCCTAAATAACAAATGATGAATATATGAAAATTTCAACTCATTAATGTTGAAACAGTAGGTATGAAGTCATTTTTTCGGTAACCTGTACTGGCCAAAACGTTTCGAATCTACGTTATTCATTGCGTTACAAGGCTAATTTAACACCTACCTACTTGCTGTAAATCAATACCGGTACTTTGGGTACTAAACCATTTTTTTAAAGCAAATTCTCAAAGAAAATGTGGCTATCTGGCTCATTACAAAATTTCAGTGATGCTCCCTGTGAACCGGGAACCACCTCCCTCCACCCATTAGTTTCATGCATCGGAGATCTAAATTATAAATTTTCACTTTTTCGTGTGTGTGTGTGCGTGCGTGTGTGCGTGTCATTCCGCACGATAAGTCCCTTAATTTCCATGGTAAAAAATTTGTTCATTCGCAGAAAAATCCAAATGATGAGTTCGTTACCCAGCCCGATCGCACTGTGTGCAAGGGTCCGACTTCACAGATTTTTGGTCCAAAAAATCAAAACAAAGAGGATTTCAGCAGCATAAGCATGTGGGGTGTTGTCAGTCTTGTTTTTTGGGGCGTTGAATCGATTGCAACTGGTCCAAGTCCAATTAGACGCACCCAGCGTACCAAATTTATAAAATTGTAGTCTGAAATATAACAAAATTCATATTTTTCATGTAGTATTGTGAGGTGTCGTTTACCGTGTTCTTTGGTCGTTAATCGATTGCGATTAGTTTCAACACGTTCAGACTGCCTCGAGGTGGGACTCGTGGCATTATAAATACCAGATCAGATGGATCAGATATGGATGTTTTTTACTTTGGCGTGTATAACAAATCAACTAAAGTCAGGTCCATGCTGATGTTATTTGGGTTTTGTTTAATGATTTTTTTGGGGACTTCTTCCCGTAATAAATTGAAATTGTTGTTGACAGGAATCGGTCCTTCATGTGACGAAGTGGTGCAGACAGTTGCTGAAGCTGACAAAAAGACCTCAATTATCACGCCTCCACCTTTGGCCGGTACATGGGTCTCCGACAGGTGAGTCATTTCGCTATAATTTGACCATCTTAACAGGTATGAAACTTTTAATTCAGTGATACTTACGCGCCTTAGCACAGTCATGTGAATCAGTCTCAGTATGCCTAGCAAAGTCGGGCCAAATTCGACTGAATGTTTGCATGACAAATGTGTTGAAGAAATAAAATACTCGTTATCTTACCCAGAGTGGTCAGTGATGATTTCAACCAGTTCGTTCTTATTCTGATTACCTTATACATATTGTTCTGGTAATACGAGCGGCATGAAAGTTGAATTGGATTAATACAATTTCACTGTTATTTCGTTATTTCTGTAGCCTTCGCGTGGTTCTCAAGCTTTTAATAGACAAACGGTGTGATATACGAGCCTTTTAGCGGGAAAGTTGCGAAATTTAATACACCTAATCATCTGTGATGTATTTCCTCGCCATTTGGCCCGTTATCTTCACGCCTCGGCACCTACTCCCATCAACTCATTCGCTTTTTCAGGCCTTCCGCCGCTTCGGGATAAAAGAGGGTGAAAACCGGCCTCGGGGAAGAGTCGGAAAATTAATCGTGGAATTAACGACAGAAAAGGAGTACCGAAGGCGCGAATTCACCGCCCACCCTCGGCCCTTGTTGATAAATTCGTCAAGAACCGACGAATATGCCAGTGACCTCTTAGAACTTTATCAGTCTTCCTCATTAACCTACGGAGGGCTCAATAACGATGATTTGATGGTGGTCTGAAGAAATGAGCTATCCCCCCCCCCCTCCCCCTATCCCTTCTTTATAATGTGTAATGAACGGAAAGCCATTGAGTTTGAGGTTATGAAAGGTTTTCAAGATGGGGAATTTATCTGGGCTCCCCCACTGAATTACCAGATCCAGTTATAATCTTCAAAGAGATAGATGGGGTTGGAGGCTTTTGTTGCTGTAATTGAATAAGGTTTCCCTTTTATTATCATCTTGGAAGAAGTGTCACCCTTTGAATTATCAATAGAATGACCGCCTTTGGCTAAAATTTGGTTGAAAGGCATCGTTGAAGGGTATCGTGCGTCAACATACATCATCCTCAAAGTGAGAGCTGTATATATTCGAAGGGCGATGGATTTATTTTTGTGCTTCAGCCTCAGTTCACGTGCGAAATCACTCGTAATGAAGTCATAGAAACCCGTTTAAAAAAAAACCTGCATAGATTCTGGTTCTGGTTTTCTTTGGTCAATACCTATCGTGCTCCCCCCAGAAAGCCCTAAATCGAGTACTGGAGCCAGCCGGGTAATTGCAGTTTCATAAGTATGCGGTGGATTCAAGAATTAATTATTTGTTGTTATTCATACCATTTCAAGTTAAAAAAGTCAAACAAATCCAAAATAACCATACGATGCTTAGTTCAACTTGAAAAAGTTATCATTTTATTCAAATCGAATAATACGAAAACTTTATTGTAGTAATTCTATTGCAATGTTGTGTTTCATTAGTAAAGTGAAAGTAGAGTAGTGAGAAAGTTGAGGTGAAGTAATGTTCAGCGACTTCCATCCACAAAAATCTCCTCTACATAAAGATTGACTCACTCAGCTGAAGGAG
Source organism: Leptopterna dolabrata (assembly GCA_954871275.1). Taxonomy (NCBI): domain Eukaryota; kingdom Metazoa; phylum Arthropoda; class Insecta; order Hemiptera; family Miridae; genus Leptopterna; species Leptopterna dolabrata. The sequence continues at coordinate 18,803,583 of OX940984.1, read as the reverse complement.
GCCTGTGTGTATTTTCTTACAATTCTTTGAATCCTTTAATTTCTACCTTTTGCACACTTTGACGGTGTATGGGAATCCTGTCCATATTGGATCCGGGCTCTTCCCGATCTTTTTGACACGCGGCTGAAGGGGCGGTCGATTCGCGAAAACGAATCTTATAAACCAAATGCCGAATGCCGATAAATGCCGATAAACCGAATGTTATAAACAAACCAGTGTCTCCGGGGGCAGCTGTCACACTGCTTCCCTACCTTTCTTGAGAATGGAAATGGGGAAACTACGCTGTACGGGCGGCAATGTTAAACCCCTCACCTCATCCATTACATGGTAGCAAAGCGTGGTTGGTGGGTGCAGTAGGGATGGGCGTTTCTGTTCTTTTAGAGAAATGAAACGAAACAGTTCGCTCATTGTATGAAACAGTTTCGGGAAAGCTGTTTCAAAATAACAGCTTCGGCAACAATAACGAAGAAGAGAAGAGAACTTCAAGAAATAATGGCTCTCGGCCAAAACAACAAAAACACGAAACTGTTTCTTCGTTTTTCCAGCTGGGAAGCTGTCGGAAACGGTTAATCGCCCGCCTTTTTTTCTTTTTTCCTACAACAGAATTTTTGTTTTTTTGGTTTATTATTTTCAATAGTGAACCTTTTGGTATAAATCATGACAATTGGTCTGTTGGACTATTGGCAACCTTGGGACCCAAAACCAAGACCGTAACACTTCGTTTTGTCTGTGGCCGTTCTTTTGAAACAGTTGTTTCATGTTTTGAGAAACTGTTTCGTCGTTTATTTTCAAGAAACTGTTTCTTCGAGACAGTTCCACGTTTTTTTTCCCATCCCCTACGTGCTGGATTTATCCTCGGGACCCCCTCGACTTTATATTTTGAGAACTTCTCCAGAAGGAAGAGCTCTGAGTTTTTCTAAAAGGAATCCTCTTTTTAACATCCTCTTTTTGGTTTATTATTCTGTGAATAATACACCTATGTATTCGCTCAGCAAAACATTTTTATAACACCCCCTCAAAATTTTTTATTTTCCGTTTCAAGGTGCGTAGATTCCAAAAATGCAATCGCCGTCTGCCGTACGCCGTATCACGTGTACAGGCTTCATTTTCGGTCTAAAAAAATCGTTCTTTCGCACACATGCTCCATTTGGGCCCTAGTTGTGTCCCGAAACTTTTCAGCCCGATCGGAATATATCCAGCGGAGTTATGAGTGAAAATGTGTATAAAAATAGGTACTTTTTGTGTTTTAGTAACATAGTAGTAAAATGAGATTTTGAGGTATCGTATTCCATGTTTTTGGGGACGAGAAGACCGAATATTCAGTCGATTTTGATCAAGGAGTGGAAAATTGAGGTTGTACCAGATGTTCAGCTCCCAAAATTGATTTTTCGTGAGTCAAAAACCTGGAAAATCGTCTGAAATCACAAGCAGTAGGTATGTATAATAACACTAGAAAAAGTGCCAACACGTGGATCAAGACGATTAAATGGCACTATCAATGATCAAAGATAGTTTAAAAAAAAACGTACCTAATTTGTGTTTTAGGGGCCAAAATTAATGGAAACCATCAGAAATAGCAATTTCGATTATTACGCATAAAAGAAACAATAAATGAACAGCCAGCATTTCTGTAGACCAATAAAAGAATAGAATAATAAACCCATGTGACGAGGACTTTGCAGCGTTTTTAATAAACCTTTGTTTTATGAATATACACTTCGGCCATTCAATTTTCTTTTATAGCTCTAAATTTTTCCCTTTTACTATTCCTCATCAAATCGAGCTATTATTCTTAAGGCGCTCAATGCCTGGCGTTCAATGCCACCCATTTGTATTTTTGTCTCTTTTGTATTCCAGTTGTTCTATGTTATGATGGGGGTTAGTCACCTAGAGGTTGTTCAGATGAACTTCCCTGAACCAGAACCTCTGAAAACTACTTTTCTCCTTCTATTTGTGTTCAAGTCCGCCAAGTGATATTTACAAGGAGCCAAGTTCTCCACCAGTAAATAATTCTCAGTAGTACAATTACGATGGAAGCTATCAGCTTTGGAGTTTTTCAGATGAATCTTCCTGAATCAGAACTCCTTACTACTTTCAGTCCCGTTTCATTGTGGTTTATTATTTTCAATAATGAACCATTGGAATCGAGCATGAAAAAAAAAAAAAAATTCTAACCCCCCCTCAAAATTTGATGGTTTATGTTTCAAGGTATGTAGAATCCGAAAATGCAATAAAAATATTTCTGTCTGTCCGCCGTACACCGTACGGTACTGGCCACTTTTCTTAGTTACCATGAACAAAAATTGATGAAATTCGGGTTATAGGTTCCGTTCGGGGTCTACTTGGTCCTCGAATCGGCGTTACTGTCAGTCATCTCTAAGGGGTTCAAAACAGGGGTTGAAATTTTCAGAACGCCATAGCTCGAAAACTTTCGATTGAAGGGTATGAATTGGTTTTTTTTTACGATATTAAATTTGTTTTGAGCTAAACAATTTTTTTGAGACCACCCGGAGCATTGTACGTCTAGCCATTCGTCTCCACCAAAAAGCTTCGTCAACACGATCGTGAATAAATCCGGCTGGGATATCATCACTAAGGAGCACCTGATTATAATCAAGGACGGTTGTATATGAAGTCGAGTTGGTTGTTCTGCGATATTATTTAATTTGATAAGTGATGGACTATTGGAATTTGTTGGTAGGTAGGTACTTGTGAAACTTGAACAAACTTTGAAGTATTGATGGGTAAATTATTACGCAATGGTAAATTATTACACAACGGTTCATCTACCTAGAAGGGGCTGGATTTTGTTGATCGGTACTTTTGCAACTTGAACAACCGTTGAAGTATTATTGGTGGGCAAGTTATTACACAACGGTTCATTATACTTGAGCACGAAGGTAGGTACTGACCATAGAAAACAGTGATCTACGCAGAAGGGGCATCTATTTCACTCCACATCAACAATTATTGTCCTTCAGAACTTCATTATTTGCGTTTCTTTTTGCCATTTTAGTTACTGTTTCTCGTCGACAGAATTATTTTAGCAACATTTAACTCTTGTCATCACTAGGGTCGCGCTAACAATCGGGAATTGGCCCGAGATAAAATCATTGCTAGGGATCACCTGATTATAATCAAGGAGTATGAAGTCGAGTTGGTTGTTCCGTGATATTATTTCATTTGAAAAATGTTGGCTGTTTTGGAGTTTGTTGGTAGGTACTTTTGCAACTTTCATCACTCCACATCAACAATCTCCCTTCAGAACTTCGTTATTTGCGTTTCTTTTTGCCATTTTAGGTACTGTTTGTCATCGACAGAATTATTTTAGCAACATTTAACTCGTGATTTAGGTAGGTACCTAGTAACGAGTACGGGGTTAGGTACTAACCTACGGAGGATCTGCGATCTACATAATATGTATAGAATAGCACATATTATGTAATATAGACGGGTTATCTATGCAGAGAGCTGTGATCTGTAACAGAAGGGTATTCTGTACAAAATAATAAACCGTTGTGCAGGGATTTGCAGCGTTTTTAACTTCACATACTTCTTCTTCAAAGTAGTACCTATGTTCTTAAGGGGAGGAGTGTGTATGGGAATCCCGTCCATATTGGATCCGGGCTATTCCCGATCTTTTTTACACGCGGCTGAAGCGGCGATTCGCGAAAACGTACCGTCAACTCCTGGAGGCATTGCGTTATAAACAAACCAATGTCTCCGGGGGCAGCTGTCACACTGCTTCCCTACCTTTTATGAGAGTGGAGAGGGGGAAACTACGCTGTACGGGCGGCGAAGTTTAACCCCTCATCCATTACAACACATTAGCAAACCGTGGCTATTTTTTCACCGGACCTAAACAAAACAAAATCTCGCTTGTGATGCTTCATATTTCTTTGCAAATATATGAAAATGAAAGTTCACGTTCAGACTTACGTATATCTACCATTTTTTGTTACGTGAAGTCACCACTCCATCCTTACTGTCCGGTGGTTAGGTAACCTGTCCAACTATTGATGTTCTATAGATTCCCTATCGAGGAGTTTTACGCAGTTACTCATTTATTCTCAAACCATTCATTTTGCATATATCACCCGCTTATTCCTTATGCGGAGAACCCCCCAAGTAACAGTTGTTATATCATATTCATCGAAGATTTCCTCGAGATAAGAATAAGGTAACTTACCTATTGTTACCTCGATGGACGATAACAATTTGAGAAAAACATACCTATTCTACTGGAGCTTTTAAATTATATTGGGTACCTACTAAGTATATTTAGCTTTACCTGTTACTCAATAATATTATTACTGGTGAAATTGTTCTATTAACTTCACCTTTTCCTCGTTTCTTATAGGTAGTAAATTATTAAATAATCCCATCAGTGTTATGTGACATGTTCCGTCAGGCTGGAAAGAAGAGCTCAAGAGTTTCAGTTCATTCGATAAATCGGCAAGTCGAGGTGACAGGGTTGACTCTGATCCTACTTTCACCTCGTCCTAGGGATCTTCCCGAGAACTCCTGAGGCCTAATTGCGGGGATGGATTTGGGCTAACGCGACGCCGCAGAGCTTACCCATTTCCAACAGTCCTCCGCTTCAACCGTTGAGGAAGTTTCCCGAACTCCGGCATCCCACGACGTTAAGTGTAGGTCGGATCTTTCGCTCCCTGTTTTGGAAGTTGAGCTATTAAAGTCCTTACTCACGAGCTTGGAGAAACGCGTTTCACGCCGCGTGCGCGTCGTTCGTGGATCGTAAAAGTGCTAAAAGTACCTCAAGTATATCTGGTGCTTGGGAAACTTTGGTTCTCGAGAATTATAGTTACATTAACCTCGACGGTAACCATAATACACTTTGGGCGGGTTAGTAACGTAATTAAATATAACGATTTAATTCGTCATCAAAGTAAACGTTTTCTATAATCTTCTACCTAACTGATTTCAGGAATGCTGCGGAGTGGCATCTAAATCAGTGATTTCCAACCATTATAGGCATCTTCCCATGTTTGGACCTCCCCCTCACCTTTATCGGTTGAACGAGGGCTTGAGGATTTTTTTCATTCTTTTAGTGAAAGATAGGTTGAAAACAGTCACCTGGGTACTATTATATCCTTTCCCCCCTCCCTCCTCCCCACCAAATTGGGTAGTTCCCAATATATATCAAGTTGTATTTACCCAATATCAACTAGTGCATTCGCGAGCTGTAAAATTTCGGTGGTACTGCTCGTATTTATAATTTTTCATAGCTTTATTAATTATAATAAGTTATTGAAATTTAAATTATTTTATCGTAAAAACTTTCCGGCGTTACATGACTTGTTTATTATGGTCACCCATCTTGTTTTGAAGAATAAATTGGTTTCTGCTCCATACAAGTACCTACCTGCCGTATTTTGCAGGTTCTGTGGTTGAAAGATTTCTCTGCAATATTGTGCCGTTACTGGCCATCGGAAAGGCCCACACTGGACTTCATTTCCTCCGTATTTACGCACTCTGAAAGGTCTTTTATGTGACTTTTCAGCTATAATCGATCAGACCGCGGCTGTTACGGGTCGGGGGCCGACCGTTATGAATTCATGTTAACCGACATAAAAACTCGCCCGACAGCATAGAAACGACATCCTTGATCGATCAGTTGTGGATATTTATTTTGTTAAATATGGTTGTACTCTCCATTTAGATCGTTGTGTCATTTGAATGAATCCAACAGTTGTTTCAAGTTCAAGTTGTTTGGTTCTTAGTTGAATTTTACTTATAAATTATGTCATTTCTCTCAAGATGAATATTATCCTTCATTATTTCATCCCCCTAACAGAACTGGATGGACTTGGATTAACACCACCATCTCCGTCTGTCCGTCTGATCGTATCCATCCGATCGTATCATTCACGGTTCTTCCATTTAAAATAATCCCGGTGGTAGTCATAGTAATAGGATGTAAAATTTGGTTGTAGACTGTCGTAGGTAAGTAATTTTCTAAGTAATTCTCGTTCTTCTTTTCTAGTCTGTCTAAACTGAATCAGACGTTACAGACCAGTTCTCAGTAGGCCGAAGTACGACTCTGGGTAAATGAAATGTTTGCATAAACTGCCTATTCATATAGGAAATTTTGTGCTGATTCCGAATATAGCTACCGCATGTATGCGTAAAATAGCAAGGCATTATATGGTTACGCGTTTGACCTTGAAAAAAAAAAAATTGTGAAATTCACGTTTTTCCGCATATCATTCAACATTAAACAACCTTTCATTTTTTACTGCAAATATATATTTTGAAAATGTATTAAATCTAAAGGGGTATTTTCGCTAGTGTAAGAAGTAATAACCTCCTGGAGGAATCCCTCGTCACTAGCTGGTTGAGTACTGGAGGCGAGCGCTCTGATGTAAGGACATCATCATCATTCGAAAGATCACTCTTATATTGTAGTATTCCTTGACGGCCTGATGATGATGATGATGTCCTTACAGCGAAAGCTCGCCTCCAGTATTCAATCGGCTAGTGACGACGGAGGGGGGCTGATCCGAACGATTGCAGCCTATTTTTCTGTCTCTCTCATCTCGATAAAGTAGTAGGTAATCATGTACCATAGGTTTTGGTATACTGCTGAGGAAAGCAGCGATCACATCTTTGTTCTATGGTTTAAGCAGAGTAGAATTAACCCGCTGCATTTATTCTTTCGTTTGGGAAAACTGGTTTCTATTACATATTCCGAACGTGATGTACATTGCCACCGTATACCGAAGATTTCTCTGATGAATTGGTTGAGAGCATTCATCGCCAGAGCGCTCTCTCATTAGCTTCATTGCAAAGGAAATTTGATTACATCGCTACTGAATTAAATGTTGTAATAACCGTAATTGACAGTGTCTCTAACTGAATAGTAAGTGAGCTGCTGAAGGCTTCTTTCCGCAAACAAATTATAATATGGAGGAGTATTATTACTGTTCTTGTTTAATTTCTAAATTTCCATGGGTTCAGACCCGGAATGATTTCCCAGCGGGAGTACGGTGGCATGAAAATGCTCCGAAAGTTTATCGTTTGAACCTGTAATTTATTCGTGCTGGTGTAGGCGTTCGGGAACTCCATTACAACGCACGACGATATTTATGGTGACGGATGTGGCAACATCTCGTCTAACAGAGGCCAACAGAGGCTAAGGTCACCTACATAGACATACAACTCGGGCCTTCCGGTCACTGGTTCATCGTGTTCCTATCTTCCTATTTCTTTCAACTTGCTTATGAATTCAGATAATACTCCACTAGGTGACGAGGTTGAGTTTTCAATTGGCCCAGAACTCACCTGCGAAGGCTGTCAGAGAACAGCAAGAAAATCCTTTGTAAAAAAAAAAAAAGTTCCAGTCATGCAGCGTGGCTATAAGAGGGAATTTTCAAAGAAATATTCTCGCTATTATGTAAAAAGATGATATAGCGAGAAACCATACCACAGTTCATAAAATTGTATAATTTTGGTTTATTATTTTCAATAATGAACCATTGGAATCGAGCATGAAAAAAAAATTCTTACCCCCCCTCAAAATTTGATGGTTTACGTTTCAAGGTATGTAGAATCCAAAACTGCAATAAAAATATTTCTGTCTGTCCGCCGTACGCCGTACGCCGTACGGGCCACTTTTCTTAGTTACCATGAAAAAAAAAATTGATGAAATTCGGGTTATAGGTTCCGTTCGGCGTCTAGTTGGTCCTCGAAGCTCGACGTTACTGTGAGTCATCTCTAAGGGGTTCAAAATAGGGGTTGAAATTTTCAAAACGCCTATACCATTTTTTTACGTGAATATTTTTACGGTTTTAAATAGTTCTTGAACTTGCGAGTTTTTTAAGACCATCCGGAGCATCGTACGTCCAGCCGTTCGTTCACAGTAAGGCCCCGAAGTTTGCACCGACAGGCATTTTCGACTCCAGTGTGAATGAAATTGTATACAATTCAAACCAAATCTCGTAACCAGAGACGCGCCCACAATAGGAAATTTGGCGGAGATAGAATCATTGCTAGGGATCACCTGATTATATTGGCGGAGTATGAAGTCGAGATTTTAGCCATTTTTACCGATTTTCGACCTTTGTAAAGACCCACCCTTTCTTGAGAAAAATATTTTTGTCATCGAAATAGTCCCTCCATCGTGAATCACCATCCCAAACAACTTCAGGTAAATTAATATTGATTTTAGCGCTTAATACCAATTTCTGAACCTCAAAAATCCAAATTTGACCCCTATTTTGTATGAAATTTTCCGTCTTCCGTCCATCCAAATTTTCTGTCTTCACTCCAACCAACCTTCAGTGCTTTTATATGAGTTGTTCGCAATTTTAGCCGTTTTTTACCGATTTTTGAGCCCTAAAAACTCTAGTTTGACCCCCTTAGAATAGTTGAAAATCATCTTCGAACTCACTTTTGTTTGGTAATATGAACGTTTTGACTAAATTTGGGATTTTTATCATGTAAGAACTCAAGGACAAATGTTGTCCTGAGTAACTCATAAACAAATATATATATACCTATTACCTATCTATTATATAAATTTTTGTTAAAATCTCGGGTAGATTCAGGATGCTCTAAAACGGATTTCTGTATGAAAAAAAATTTCAAAAATTCATCTTCTGAAAATGTTGCACCCATTGAAATACTTTAATGTTTGAAAATTCAGCTTAAAAAAAAGAAACAAGGAATTTCCACGGCTCAGTATGGTGATCAGGAGGCGCGAGGTGCTAAAACTTCAGTTGAACAACTTGGGTAATGGCGAATCTGGGTGAAACCAGGAAGAGTAAATTTCAGGTGGAGGAATAACAGAGGAAGCTTATTTTGCGATGTGCTAGCATGAGGATGTTGAAGAACACTTCCAAATTACGTGGCGCATTGCAAAGAGGGCGCGTTGTCGTAGTTCGCTGTTCAAAATGCTGCTGAAGATCTCGACCGATTGAGCAAGAACGTATATTGTGAAATACGCGATTCACCAATGCGAGATCTCCGAATGACGATTGAATGTTGAAAAATCTGGGTAATACTTGAAAGAATCGAAATGGCATTAGAGAAATTACTAGTATGGCGATCCAACCAAATTATACAAAGTTTGTAAAATGAACAGGACTGTTTTTGGTGCAGTCTCTGGTGCATATATGGAGGGGTGGAGCTATCAAGTCACCACATGATGATTCTGACATTCACCAAAGTTTGTGCTCTTTCTGACTTGTCTGCGCAGTGCTCAACGTAAACATCGACGATTTACTCAAACATTTGCCACGATTGTGTAGCTATCGGGAAATGCGACCATAAGGTGCCCGCGAAGCTTCTGTTATTATTGCTAAACGCTCGTAATGCTGCAATATCGCGCACACGATAAACTGCACGCAGGAAGCTGCACCGTATCCGAGCTCAATAATTACTCCGACGGTCGCGCTTACCTTGCTGGTTAACTCAACCATTGTTTATACGTTATTACAGTGATAACGCGAGGAAGCGAATGCTGAAGCATGCGCAACTTTAGTGGGGCGAGTTCAAAACCGCCGTTGGCAAGAGCTATTAGGGTAATTACTACCGACATTGGCAAGCTCGAAGCTTTACAAGTCAGTAAAAGCTTCCTCAGGGTTATGGAGTTCTTAATCGTGGCTCGCTCCGTCACCCGAAGATTAATTTAGGTCATGTCGATGGTGGTGTGACACGACCAGAACTGGTTTGAGCTTAATGTAGCAAAACACTTGGAATATTGCATGAGCACAAAAATAAAGAATAAATCTGGTTTTGTGGTATGAACTCGAACACCGTGGAGAATAGTCTGATAAATTTTAGTCGGCTGAGGACTATACAAGTGCAGTACTTTGAAAACTACGCCGCTCCATCATGCTGCATGGCTGCAACTTGGTTTTCTGATATCCTTTCCATTTTTGGTTTATTATTTTCAATAATGAACCTTTGGAACCGAGCATGAAAATTTTTACCCCCCCCCCCCCCCTCAAAATTTGATGGTTTCCGTTTCAAGGTATGTAGAATCCGAAAATGCAATAAACAAAAAATTTCTGTCTGTCCGCCGTACGGAGCACTTTTCTTAGTTACCATGAATAAAAATTGACGAAATTCAGTTTATAGGTCCCATTTGGGGTCTAGTTGGTCCTCGAAGCTCGGCGTTATTGTCATTCATCTCCTAAGGGGTGAAAAATAGGGGTTGAAGTCTCCAGCGCGCCGTTTTCTCGAATTTTTTTACGGTTTTAAATAGTTCTCGAACTTGGGAGTTTTTCAAGACTACCCGGAGCATTGTACGTCCAGCCGTGCGTTCACAGTAATGACCAGAAGTTTGCACCGACAGGCATTTTCAACAGGATGGTGAATGAAATTGTATACATTCAGCCCAAATATCATCACTAGGGACGCGCTAGCAATCGGTAATCGGCCCGAGATCATCATTGCTAGGGAGCGCATGATTATAATCACGGAGTATGAAGTCGAGTTGGTTGTTCTGTGATATTATTTTATTTAAAAATTGATGGCTCTTTTGGAGTTTGTTGATAGGTAGTGAAACATGAACAAACGTTGAAGTATTATTGATAGGTAAATTATTACACAACGGTTCATTATAACATCAATGTAGAAGGGGCTGGAGTTTGTTGGTAGGTACTTTTGCAACTTTTTTCACTCCACATCAACAATTTTCCTTCTGAACTTAATTATCTGCGTTTCTTTTTGCCATTTTAGTTACTGTTTGTCATCGACAGAATTATTTTAGCAACATTTAACTCGTGATTTAGATAGGTACCTATATAGTAACTACTACGGGGTTAGGTACTAACCTACGGAGTGTCTGCGATTCACATAATATGTATAGAATAGTACATATTATACAGACGGGTTATCTATGCTGAGAGCTGCGATCAGAAGGGTATTCTGTACAAAATAATAAACCGTTGCGCAGGGATTTGCAGCGTTTTCAAGTGTTTCCTTTGACGACGAGTCTGCCAAGCATGAGACTCTGTGTGCTTTGTATTGGTAATCTGAACGTTGAAAGGCACTTCCAGTTTGAATGTATAGTCTACAAGTTAGTCGATAGTCAGTTAATGTTTCTTGTTTGAAGCTTGTGGTTTAGGTTAATAGTGAAGATCGTTGTTTTAGTTTACGTAACCTAATAGTTCATTTTGAACTTGAAGTGCTAAGTTTACCCAACAAAAATAACCGTTTATAGAGTTCTAGAAAATAAAAGCTTCCAACATCAACAAAATAATCATTCTTGTTGACTCACTTTCATCCATGGACATACAAGCTATCTGTAGTTATCTAGCAGACAATTATCTTCCATCCTATTGAAGCGCGGAATAGTCATTATGAGGAGCCAAGTTCTCAAACCGTTTATCGGACGCTTCGTGGTATGGTCTTGAGAGTTATCAGATCACAGCGTCCCTTCCCAGAGGCTCAACATCACAACTTCGCCGAACATCCTAGTGAACTCTGCCAAAACTTGCCTTAGGAATCCTGGAGCTGGGCTACCCGAGTTCGTAACTCCTGGGCGTCATTTCCGACCAAACTCGACCCCGAATCCACTCGGTGGCGAAGGGCGTGGAAAACCCCGAAGTTATTAGACCCATCGGCGTTCCTGGGGTCAGGGTCGTAACTGACCGCTTGTGACCAGAGCCTGTGTCTGCATACTGTTTTGGGTGGCAGGTGCTACCGACCGGTGGATATTGGCAGCACGACACATGCTAATTAAGAAAGTGATTTATTATCAAATCGATAAATACAATTAGAACTGCGTGTATAAAAATAAATAATTACAACTTTATTTTTATTGGGCTAGACGAACGTAGTGCACTAATTACATAGGTTCGAACACAGCCCCACCGCAATTTGCAAGTGATAGCAAATTTGTTGGAAAAAATACGGTATTGCATTGTTCTGGCATTTTAAGAGCATACATTTCTGGAAATTTTCCTCATGAATCCATCATTTTGAAAAAAAATTCTAACCCCCCTCAAAATTTGATGGTTTACGTTTCAAGGTACGTAGAATCCGAAAATTCAATAAAAATATTTCTGTCTGTCCGCCGTACGCCGTACTGGCCACTTTTCTTAGTTACCATGAATAAAAATTGATGAAATTCGGGTTATAGGTTCCGTTCGGGGTCTAGTTGGTCCTCGAAGCTCGGCGTTACTGTCAGTCATCTCTAAGGGGTTCAAAATAGGGGTTGAAATTTTCAGAACGTCGTATCTCGGAAACTTTCGATAGAAGGGTATGGTTTTTTTACGTTATTAAATTTGTCTTGAGCTGAAACATTTTTTGAGGCCACCCGGAGAATTGTACGTCCAGCCGTTCGTGTGCACCAAAAAGCTCCGTCAACACGATCGTGAACCAAACGGTACAAATCCGGCCCAGATATCATCACTAGGGAGTACTTGATTATAATCAAGGATGGCTGTATGAAGTCGAGTTGTTTGTTCTGCGATATTATGTCATTTGATAAGTGATGGATTATTGGATTTTGTTGGTAGGTACTTGTGAAACTTGAACAAACGTTGAAGTATTATTGATGGGTAAATTATGACACAGTGGTAAATTATTACACAACGGCAAATTATTACACAACGGTAAATTATTACACAACGGTAAATTATTACACAACGGTTCATCTACCAAGAAGGGGCTGGATTTTGTTGATCGGTACTTTTGCTACTTGAACAAATGTTGAAGTATTATTGATGGGCAAGTTATTACACAACGGTTCATTGTAGGTATTGACCACAGAGAACAGTGATCTACGCAGAAAGTGCATCTATTTCACTCCACATCAACAATTTTCCTTTAGAACTTCATTATTTGCGTTTCTTTTTGCCGTTTTAGTTACTGTTTGTCATCGGCTGTATTATTGTAGCAACATTTAACTCGTGATTTAGGTAGGTACCTAGTAACGAGTACGGGGTTAGGTACTAACCTACGGAAGGTCTGCGATCTACATAAGAATAGTACATATTATATTATATAGACGGGTTATCTATACAGAGAGCTGTGATCTGTAACAGAAGGGTATTTTGTACCCAAATAATAATCCATTGTGCAGGGATTTGCAGCGTTTTTTATATGCACCTATATTATGTACATATCATGATTACCTTATGTCGTGAGTCCCTCCCGGGAACACTCCTATCATATTAAGTTCTCACCAATATCCAAACGCCAAACTAAAGCTCCGTAAATAAAGATATGAGTGGGGACAGGCGACAGAACCCAGGGTTACTCAACCTGGGGCCCCACTACCAGCTCCCTGCAAGGAGCTGGAGGGAGAGGCCCCCAAGTACTATAAAACCCCGGATCCTGGCGCTCAAGCTTCATTCGACACTTCCTCTAACCAGCTCTCTCTTCTCTCTCTTACCTTCCCTCTCAGATGATCGGTTGACTACAGCCGCCTGAGAATTTCACCTCCTCTCTCCTCCTCCTTGTCTAGATGATCGGTTGAATACAGCCGCCTAGACAAGGGACCTCTCCTTTCCTCCTTTCCTCTCCTTTACCTAGATGAACGGTTGACTACAGCCGCCTAGGTAAAATTCCCTCATCCACCTCCCTCTCCTCCAAAGTCGTAGATGTTCGGTTGATTACAGCCGCCTGCGACTTTTCCTCCTTTCATCTCCTTCACCTAAATTCACTCACTCACCTTCCTTCCACGCCACCGTGATGAAAATTCTAAATTCATCACAGTGGTGAACCCGACGTTCACTCAACCTTCTTCCTTCCCACCTTCCCACCTAATGTGTCGCCCCAGTCAAATAGTTCGGTGTCCCCAATTTTAACAGTCAAATTTTAAAATTTAAAATTCAAACAGTCAGTGTAAATTCGCAATTCTTGGCCCAAACCTCACCACTCAACTCTCCACTCAACGCACCTCCGCTCCCGCCGATTGCGAATTTCAAAATTCAAAACCACCTCAAATTTTTGAATTTTCGTTACAGACATGGACCCGAACTCACCGACACCGCCGCTCCTCCGGCCGTCCCTGCTGCAGCCGCCGACCGCTGCGACGACGGACGCCGCCGACAACCCCTTCACCAGCCTCTCACCACCCGGCTCCTCCACATCCGCAGCAACCACCGCCGCCGCCGCCGCTACGGCCGCGACCGCCGCCGACGTCATGACTACGTCCGCTGCGTTCCCTCTGTCGCTGCCCCCCTTCTACACGCACGACCCCGCGCTATGGTTTTTCCAAGTGGACGCTGCGTTTTCGGCCGCCAACATCCGCAGCCAGAAAACTCGATATTCCCGGATCATTTCGCTGCTACCCTACGAGATCCTACTTCAGACTTCAGATATCTCCCCCGACGCCGCCGCTGCGTACGACGACCTCCGCAGCCGCCTCATCAACACCTACCAGCCGTCAAAAATCGCCCGAGTCGCCGCTCTCTCCCAACCTCAACACCTCGGCGACCAGAAGCCCTCCCACCTCTACCGACGGCTGCGACACCAGCTGCAGGGCATTATGACCGCCGACATCGCACGCACGTTCTGGTTACGTGCCCTCCCCCACCCCATCCAGATGGCCCTGGCCAGCCATCTCGACGGTCCCGACGAGCCCCTCCTACGACTTGCGGACACCGTTCACGACTTGGCCGCAGCGGCCGCCGTCAGCGAAGTACGTACGCCGCGTCACCCCCCCGCCTCTACGGGACCGCACCAAGTCCCGAGACCGCGGCCGGCCCCCCTCCCTCGACAGACGTCGCCCCACTTCAACGGATCGCCGACGCGACTCCTCCGCCGACCGCCGTCGCCAGCGCTCACCCGAGCGCCGCAACGCATCCCCTCCTCGCCAACGCAGAGGACGGTCCCCGGCCGCTACACGCCCCTCCACCTCGACCCGCCCCACCAACACCACCTACCTCCCTGCGGACCCCCCCCCCCCCCCCCCTCCGTTGTTTCTATCATGTCAACTTCGGTGGGGAGGCCCGCAAGTGCCAACCCCCCTGCTCCTTCGCCCCTAAGCAGGGAAACGCAGACGCCCGCCGGTAAACCCGGCGGGCCCCCCTCCTCGCCAACACGGGGGGGACCATGACCAACCCCCCCCCCCCCCGCCCGCATTCACACCACCACCACCAAGCCCCGCTACCCCTCCTACGCCGCCGCCACGGCTGCCAACCTCCCGGCCGCGCCTGCAGCGCCGCCAAAACCCTCACCCCACCACCAACGGAACGGATCCTTCCCGCCCGCCACCAGGGCGACCAACCTTCCGGCCGCCACTCACGCCGCCGCTACCGTTCCCCCACCCCGGAACGGCCCCTCCACGCCCGCCACCAGGGCCGACAACCTTCCGGCCGCCACTCACGCCGCCGCGACCGTTCCCCCACCACGGAACGGCCCCTCCACGCCCGCCTCCAGGGCACAACCCCCTCCGACCACCACTCACGCCGCCACTACCGTTCCCCCTCCCCGGAACAAAACCAAACCACCTCCTACCAAAAGGATCAGCCCCCCTGCCGACTCCACCGTTCCCCCCCTCCGGAACGGCAAGAAACCACCCCGCGTCTCCTTCGAAGCGGACCAACCAACGCCGGCGCAAATACCCACCTCCGCGATCCTGCAAAACGCCCTGCCGACCCACCAGCGACTTTTCTTGCGCTGCAAGAAAACGAATGTACATTTCTTGGTGGACACGGGGGCGGCGCTGTCCATATTCCCCAATAACATCCTCCGTCGTCAGGCGCGCTGCTACCGGCAACTTCTCTACGCCGCCAACGGTACCACCATCCCCTCGTACGGGACGTACCGCTCCTCCGTTTACATGAGCGGACTCGCGTACGAGTGGGACTTTACCGTGGCGGACGTGGAGAAGGCGATCCTGGGGGCCGATTTCCTTGCATATTTCGGTCTCCAGGTCGACGTACGGAATGCGCGCCTGATAGACCCCGCCACAAAAAAACCCATACCCGGATTTATACATGCCATCAACCACCCCCCCACACAATTTGAACGCCTCCTCCTCACCTACCGCCCCCAAGCCGCCCCTCTGCCCACATCTCCACCGTCCAACATCACATTGAGACTTCCGGCCCCCCCATCACAGCGAAAGCCCGACGACTCCACCCCCTTCAACTATCGAAAGCCCGACAACATTTCAACAAGCTCATAGCCGACGGCATCGTCCGCCCCTCAAAATCCCCTTGGGCCTCTCCACTCCACATCGTGCAGAAGCCCAATGGGGATATCCGCCCCTGCGGGGACTACCGGCGCCTCAATACTAAAACCACGCCGGATCTTTACAACGTTCCCCACCTACGGGATTTCTCGTCACATCTACATGGTGCTACTATTTTCTCTACCCTCGACATTTCAAGGGCGTTCCACCACATTAACATTCACCCCCCCGACGTCCAAAAAACCGCCATCATTACCCCGTTCGGACTATTCGAATACGTGAAAATGGGCTTCGGGTTGAGGAACGCTGCACAGACGTGGCAGCGCTATATGGACAGCATCCTGCGAGGCCTACCGTTCGTCTTTTGCTTCCTCGACGACGTCCTGGTGGCCTCCAGGACGCCGGAAGAACACCTCAGCCATCTCCAACAGATCCTCGACATCTTCTCCTCCGAGGGCCTCCTGGTTAACACGGACAAGTGCGTTCTCGGCCAACCCTCCGTCCGCTGCCTCGGCCACCAAGTTTCGTCCGAGGGCATCAAACCCCTCTCGGACAAGGTCCACGCCATTAGTGACTTCCCGCAACCCCGCACGGTGACGGAACTCCGCCGCTTCCTGGGTATGTTAAACTTTTACCGCAGACACATAAAACACGCAGCACAACATCAACAACCACTCATACACGCCATTCCCCAACCCTCCAAAAAAAATGACAACCGTCCCATCACCTGGACCCCCCAACTCATCTCCTCCTTCAAAATTTGCAAACAGGACCTAGTAGACGCCGCTCTATTGGCCCATCCCGATCCCCATGCCCCCCTGTCCATCACTACCGATGCGTCCGACTGGGCCATCGGGGCAGTGCTCCATCAGCACACCGGCGCCACCCCCCAACCCCTAGGCTTCTTTTCTAAAACACTATCCCCCACCCAGAAAAATTACTCCACGTTCGACAGAGAACTCCTCGCCATCCACGAAGCCATCAAGCACTTTCGTGACTTCGTGGAGGGCAGGCAGTTCTCTGTCGTCACCGATCACAAGCCCCTGACCCACGCCCTCCTACAGCACCGCAAATCCGCCTCCCCGCGTCGCCTCCGGCAACTCGAGTTTATCGGACAATTTACGTCCGATATCCGATACTTGCCGGGGGCCGACAACTGCGTGGCGGACGCACTCTCCCGGCCCACCCCTACCCCCGCGCCGGTGGCGGAGTTACTGCCGTTCCCCTCCCCCCAATCCCTCAAAAACAACCAAAACCCTTCCACTGATCCAGCACTCTCCAACCTCATTTCCGCCTCCAAGTTGGAACAACTGCCGCCCCTCAACCTCTGGTGCGACGTAACGGTCGACTCACCGCGCCCTTACGTCCCACCGGGACAGAGGCGGCAGTTGTTCCTCCACTACCATTCCCTTCACCATCCTGGCATTCGGGCTAGCCGGGACCTTATCAAGACGCGGTACTTCTGGCCCCACATGAACACAGATATTCGTAACTGGGTTCTGGGGTGCCAGAAGTGCCAGCGGTTTAAGGTCTCGGCCCACCCCCATGTCCCCCCTCAAACCATTCCCGACTCCCTCCCGTGGGAACATGTTCATCTGGACTTAGTGGGCCCCCTTCCCCCATCCGAGGGGAAGAAATACTGCCTCACGATGATCGACCGTGCCACCAACTGGGTGGAATGCATCCCGCTCGCCCACATCACCGCGGACGCCGTCGCGACAGCTTTCCTCACTCAATGGGTTAGCCGTTACGGTTGTCCGCGAACAATCACGGTCGATCAAGGGAGGCAGTTTGAATCCGCCCACTTTTCCGATTTACTACGTTCCCTTGGCATCCAAAAAATCCACACTACCCCGTACCATCCCCAATCCAACGGGAAAATAGAGCGGTGGCACTCGGTCCTCAAACAGGCCATTTCTACATCAACCAATTCCCCTTCCTGGACAAAATCCCTTCCCTACATTTTACTCAGCCTACGCACATCAGCCCGTCCTTCAGACCAAACCAGCCCCGCACAAAATGCCTTTAAAGACCCACTACGTCTACCGGCCGACATTTTCACCCCAAATCACACACCGTCAATTAACAGGGAACCGCTACACTCAACAACACCGACAAACGACACCACTTATCCCAAACGCTTTTTCACCACCACACACATGTACCTGAAAGAGCCCGGCATCCATAAAACTTTCCAACCACTTTATGCCGGGCCCTTTCAAGTCATCCGCACAACACACACCACCGCAACCCTGTTAATTGACGGCAAACCACATACAGTCCCGTTAGCCAGGTGTAAACCCGCACCTGTGCTAACCCAACCCACTAACACTATCAGTCTCCCGCCGTCCGTTCGCAATGTCGCACCTCTTCCCGATGCACCCGTCACCTCCGTCGCCGTTTCCGGATTTCGATTCGGATCCGGAAATGGCGGCGATTTTCCGGGACGTTTTCGTCCCGGAACCGCTCTCCCCCCTACCCCCTTCGCCCGGGCCGACTTCACCGCTTCCGTTCGTCCCGCCACGGATCACCGGACTACCTCCCCGGCCCCGGCGATGGAAGTACCCCCAGTGGAAAATACTGCGCGAATTTCGCACAGCCCAGGCCACGGGGGTACACCCTCCCTACTCCCCCACGGACCCGTTAATGTCCTCCATCCTTCGCGAGTTCCGCCTCGCGGAACTCATGCCCCCCCCGCCCCCCGTTCAAATCATCATTCCCCCAATAAATTTCGACCCCCCACCCCCCGTTCAATTCACCAACCCCCCAGACAGTTCAGCCCCCCCAATTTTACCGCCCCCACCGTTTTCAATTTTCGACCCCCCACCCCCCGTTCAATTCACCAACCCCCCGGAAAATTCCACCCCCCCAATTTTACCGCCCCCCCATTTTCAATTTTCGACCCCCCCATGTCTACTTCTCCCCCTCAAACACCCCCTCCCCCCCCTCCGTCGCCGGGGATATCCACGATAGCTTCCGCCGGGACGAAACGGCCCGGGTGGCGAAACGGACGGAGGGAGCGTCCCCACGTCCCGGCGGCCAAATTCCCCGCCCCGCTCTGAGCAATCACGGCGGGGCCTTGAGATTCCGGAACAGTGCTGGTGTCCTCTTAATCCACTCGCACTGTACCGGAACTCGGAGCCCCGTCGTGCCCGCCTCGCCACGAGCTACGAGCACCCACCACCCCCGCACACCTCACTCACACACTCACTGTCACTCACCACACCCAACACACACCCAGGAATCGGCGGTTTTCCAACACCCCGTTCCAATTTGTCCCCCACATTTGCACGGAGATTGTAAATATTGTAAATATTGTAAATATTGCGAATATGGTAAACACTGCACATCTTGTAAATATTGTAATTGTTGTACGTCCTGTAAATATTGCCAATCCTCCTCATCTCGCCCTTGCCGATCACTTTCATAAATGCCAAATGTTTATGAATCCTGACCAATACTCCCATCATCCTGTAAATACTCTCACCGCCCCTGTCATACCAGCCTTGTACATATTCATCGACTCATCCTACTTATTTTCTGTTCCTACTTATAATCTACCTACGTTTCTTATCCTATGTCACTACTCCTATGCTTACTGTAACGTGTAAATACTGCCTATGCTGCCTGTACCATACTACTCCTAGATTTAAGAACCGCCTTCAGCTCAACCCTTGTTTGCCTCGGCCCTCAGCCCCTGTCACCTTGCGCCCTCAGCTCCACCTCTTGTTTGCCGTAGCCCTCAGCTCCTGTAACCTTGCGCCTTCAGCGACCACCTCTTGTTTGCCGTAGCCCTCAGCTCCTGTCATCTTGCGCCTTCAGCACCAATATTGGTTCAAACTGGGGGGACCTCTGTCGTGAGTCCCTCCCGGGAACACTCCTATCATATTAAGTTCTCACCAATATCCAAACGCCAAACTAAAGCTCCGTAAATAAAGATATGAGTGGGGACAGGCGACAGAACCCAGGGTTACTCAACCTGGGGCCCCACTACCAGCTCCCTGCAAGGAGCTGGAGGGAGAGGCCCCCAAGTACTATAAAACCCCGGATCCTGGCGCTCAAGCTTCATTCGACACTTCCTCTAACCAGCTCTCTCTTCTCTCTCTTACCTTCCCTCTCAGATGATCGGTTGACTACAGCCGCCTGAGAATTTCACCTCCTCTCTCCTCCTCCTTGTCTAGATGATCGGTTGAATACAGCCGCCTAGACAAGGGACCTCTCCTTTCCTCCTTTCCTCTCCTTTACCTAGATGAACGGTTGACTACAGCCGCCTAGGTAAAATTCCCTCATCCACCTCCCTCTCCTCCAAAGTCGTAGATGTTCGGTTGATTACAGCCGCCTGCGACTTTTCCTCCTTTCATCTCCTTCACCTAAATTCACTCACTCACCTTCCTTCCACGCCACCGTGATGAAAATTCTAAATTCATCACACCTTATTATGTGTGTGTTTCAGGCGATATCTGGTCTTAGCTATGAGAAAATATTCCAATTTTCGCCAAAATGTTTGTAATGACAAACGAGAATGGATGAGTTCAAAGATGATCAGTTTACCCACAAAACTTTCTGATCAACAGATTGGCTTCTAGAGAAACGTAACTATTTCGGATCTAACATGAAATTCAGGTTTCCCAGAAATGGTTTGAGAAATACCAACGTCTCATGTTTCTATATTGCTACTTCTAACTATCATTCAAGTGATTTCTATTAATGAATCGGTTGAGTGGTAAGTGATAATTTGAGTGATAATCGATAATTTTTGAGTGATAAAATTGAGTGATTTTGAACTCGAATGTTTCACGTTGAGTTCAGCATATACCGTCAGGTATAAAGCAAAGGGGGTGTCAAGAGATGTAGTGACCTAAAAATCGGAAAGGTTTTCTACCTCCCACCAATTTATTTGACGTGTTGTGTTTGTCTGTGGTCTGAAACGTAAAAAAAAAACTAGCAGCCATCTGTGGAACGTTCTGTATCTGCAATAACAAGGATGTCAGCATCCTTGATTTATCGTCTAAAGGGAATTTCGGGTTATTAGGGTCTCCCATATTTTATCGCAAGGCTCCCTCAAATGAAAGAAGAGGCGGAGTAGTGCGCGCGTCTCGAAATATAGAAAGAATATTGTGATTTATGGAACGCGAGTTGCAAAGCTTCCCATTCAACGCTTTACTTACCAGCATTTACATGGTCCGAATTCTTATAGAAACCATAATTCTATGCCGATACACCGGGTGAAATGTTCGGGGTGAATTTTTCTCGTTCCATTATATGTTATTATGTCACTGGTACTCGTGCTATTGGCGGATAAGTGGTCGCCTGAGCCAGCTTCACCAGTTACTCAGTGGGTTAAGCGTGATTCGGGTGGTTTCACTGGGGTTGAGGGAGGGGTTCCAGGAGGAAACTCCGAGGGAACAGGGGTTTTCCGACAAAAGTTAAGCTCCTCTTCTGGTTTCTTTCACCTTTCTAATTTTCCGCTGATTCTAATTGATTATACCCCTTGTTCCGATAACTAAACCCGCTTATTAACCACGAAAAAACGAGAAAAACTAATCAAAAGAAAAAACGTCTTATTAACAACGAAAAAACGGAAAAAACTAATAAAAACAAACAGAATATTCTCTCTTTTGTCGGTTTCAGTTGACCGTACTCGATTCCTAATGACAGAAAATGTAGAGATTCTAATATTCTGCGTCGAATCAGATCAGTTCCAGCTCTCATGTTTGTAGCTATTTTTTTGGTGAATTTTGTAGTAGGTAGTACCTACATTATAAAGTGAAGTGTTCGAGACTGTTTGTATGAAATGTGGTAAGTTTAGGAAAAAATCACAAAAATGATGCCTATAGATATTATAGGCTATGATGGCTCCTAACTGGAGAGCTGGAATTGGCCTCATTGGACGCGAGATTTAATTCGATCTGGCTCATAAGGGAAACGTATATTGGTGAGAATCATTATGACAGAAAATGTTGTAGAGATTCAGAATATTCTGCGTCGAATCAGATCAATTCCAGCTCTCAAGTTTGTAGCGATCTTTTTTGGTGAATTTTCTAGTAGGTAGTACCTACATTATATAAGTGAAGTGTTCGAGGCTGTTTCTATGAAATGTGGTAAGTTTAGGAAAAAATCACAAAAATGTTGCCTATAGATATAGGCTATGATGGCTCCTAACTGGAGAGCTGGAATTGGCCCCATTGGACGCGAGATTTTATTCGATCTGGCTCATAAGGGAAACGCATATTGGTGAGATTCATTATGACAGAAAATGTTGTAGAGATTCAGAATATTCTGCGTCGAATCAGATCAGTTCTCATCTCTCAAGTTTGTAGCGATCTTTTTTTGGTGAATTTTCTAGTAGGTAGTCTACATTATATAAGTGAAGTGTTTGGGGCTGTTCCTATGAAATTTGGTAAGTTCAGGAAAAAATCACAAAAATGATAGATTTATGTAGGCTATGATGGCTCCTAACTAGAGAGCTGGAATTGGTTTCATTGGACGCGATATTTGATTCTATCTGGTCCATAGGGGAAACGCATATTGGTGAGAAACACATCATATTTTCGATGTTGAAAAATATCTTGTCGTGATTCCCTCATAGAAACCACTCCTGTAATATTACGGGAGATTTAACCAAAAAACGCGGAGAACGTTGAGCTGGTCAACACCGAGGGTTTTCCCCAACCGCCAACTGCCTCAACGGTCGTAACGGCCGATTGTGGACAGGGGACGGATGGAAAAGTCCCTATAAAAACAGCCCTTCTGGCCCAGCTCTTCATTCAACGATCCGACCCCCGACTTACGACTTCTCTCTCGACCCTTTCTCCCTCTCTCCTTTCCTCGCACCTGCTGTGGTGAAAACCGCGGTGTGCACTCCCCATATCTGCTGTGGGATACCTCCTTCTCCACTAACATCTGCTGTGGTGAAAACCGCAGGTTGTTAGCTTCCATCCGCCCGGTGTCTGCTGTGGTGAAAACCGCGGGGAGCTAACCTTCCCTACGACTAACGCCTCCTGTGGGGAAAACCGCGGGGCGTTAGTGAAAAGACTCCTAAGAAGCACCTCCTTCCTCATCCGCCATGTTGTGAGGAGCCAGCACACACCCGCTCACAACGTATCTGATTTGTTTTTCTGAGATAACTTGAGAATATAACAAAAGAAGTCGTCTTCTAATATTTGTTGGTAGGCACTTCTTGATAGATGACGGTGTAGGTTGTGCACTGTGTGTTCGGATGTACGTTCGGATTTTAATGAGCATTATTTTGGACCAACTGGAGACCAACTCCACACAACATTCCATGGCATTATTGGATCAGAGTCCGTCCATTCCTATTTATCTCCCTCGTTAGACGTAGATCACGATTATTAGTGACGCCGTTAACCCTCACCACATCGTCGTTTTACGTTCGATTCGACCGCTAAATTCTATTTGTACAAGACAGTCGGTCGGTTAGAGGCGGTTGAGCACTAACGGCGTTTCCGATTATTTCGACCGAAGAAGAGGGCGATAGGGAAAGCTCATTAATAAGTCCCCTTCATCGCAAAGGATCATCTCCATCCTCTCGCGCCAACCCATCCGATTCATCCTGTACGCCTAGCACTCCCTTCCACACCCCGTATGATAGATCATCACCCTACGTCAATGGCGGTTTTCCCAAACACGGGCTTCCCCAGGGGTTTTGAAGAGGTCGACGAAGGAGGGGGCGACAAAGTGAGGCAATTTGCTGCTGGGATGGGTGGGATAATTTATGTCTTTATTCTTCCAGCATTATTTTACGCTCCAGCATTTCCCTCAGAAAAAATCAACCGCGGAACGAAGAAAGAACGTATGTTGCTCACGCCAGTACCCTTCACTTTCAGTTTAGTACACCATACCGCCTTCTTTTCTGCTGGTGCTTCGGGAAAATTGCCTCTGAAGAACACTGAGAGATAAGAATAATGATACGAAAAAACAAAACTGCAAATAGGAAGACCGTGAGGGAAGGGCAAAACCATTAGACAGATATTATGTACTATTTATTTTGCCCCTAGTCGGTTTTTGTTCATTATTTCATTCAAAGCTAGAAATTATGACACAAATGTTCATTAGTCACCTGTCTAGATGAACCAGTCTTCTGCTTAGGTAGATAACTGTTTTCTGCTCAATACCTACCACCGTGCTCCCCCCCAGGAAAGCCCTAAAACGAGTACTGCAGCCGGCCCGGAAATTAAATTCATAAAAAATTCACGGGATTCAGTAAGTCCATCATTTTGTTTGTTATTATTCATGAAGCATAACGTTTGTTCAAGTTACAAATGTACCTATCAGCAAAATCCAAAACAGCCGTTATTCTTCAAATGAAATTATATCACGGAACAACCAACTCCATTTCATACAGACATGCATAGAAAGTTATAATCAGGTATTTCCTAGCATTGATATGTGAGGTGGATGAATATCGTTTCATTCACAATCATGTTGATGAAGCATTTGGGTCAATTTAAAAACTTTAAAAAACCATACCCTTCTATCGAAAATTTATTTTTTATACTCTCCAAAGGTTCGTTATTGAAAATAATAAACCAAAAACTTTTACTGCGAGCTAACTACGTATTTTATGTGGTGAGCGACTTAGCTACTCTTCCTATGGAGTCGAAGTTTGGTCTCTCCCTAAGTCACATACAGAATATTGCGTGAAGGTTGAAAATTGCCATGATGGGTTGAATTGACAGACTGAGTAAATGGCTGTGGGGATGTAAGTCCGGTTTTCCAACGGTTTATTGACTGTTGGCCAAATAGATGGGGGAGGATTCCTTGTCGAGGAAGCTCGAGGCAGCAACGGGAACACGCTTTTCCGACAGACTGATTGGCACTGACTGAATGAGGGTAAGGTGGTTACAGGGGATGGGTTGAAAAAAACGTGTTTACCCCCGTTGTCGTTGTATTGTGAGAGGGATCAAATGGCGGGAACGCGGTTCTGGATTCCGTACCTTTTTCAGATGGTTGGAGGCCGAACAAATGCGGAAGGAATGATTTGGAAAGCCGATGATGGCCCGCATGAGACAAGTGGAGAGAATGGGGCAGCAATTGAGTCTGAGACGACCGAGAGCACTGATTCGACGAAAACACTGCTGATGGCGAATCCCCAAACCCCCATCATCCCAACATACAGCCACATTTGTTGAGGAGAAAAATTATACCCCAACACATTTATAGTTTGGTATCCAACGGTTTATGAGTGATCTTAATCTTGAGGCACTGACATGGGCCGGGGTTTTATTTTAATAAAACGCTGCAAATTATTACACAACTGTTTATTTACCTGTATAGATGCCCGTGCCTGCGTAGTTCACTGTTTTCTGTGGTCAATACTTGCCCTCGTGCTTCCCTCCGGAAAGCTGTAAATCGAGTGCTGGAGCCGGCTGGGGAGTCACAGTTTCGTACATAATATACGGCAGATTCAAGAATTCTGTAATTAATTATTTATCGTTATTCATGAAGCATATCCTTCCTTGTTCAAGTTACAAAAGTAGGTACCTATCAACAAAATCCAGAATAGCCATCATACTTCAAGTGAAATAATATCGCGGAACAACCAACTCGATTTCATGCAGCCGTGCGTGATTATAATCAGGTGTTCCCTAGCAGTGATATCTGTGCTGGATTTATACCGTTTCATTCACTATCATGTTGACGAAGCTTTTCGGTGGAAAATTGATGTCGAACTTGAGAATTTTGGTTTATTATTTTCAATAATGAACCATTGGAATCGAGCATGAAAAAAAAAATTCTTACCCCCCCTCAAAATTTGATGGTTTACGTTTCAAGGTATGTAGAATCCAAAACTGCAATAAAAATATTTCTGTCTGTACGCCGTACGGGCCACTTTTCTTAGTTACCATGAAAGAAAATTGATGAAATTCGGGTTATAGGTTCCGTTCGGGGTCTAGTTGGTCCTCGAAGCTCGACGTTACTGTCAGTCATCTCTAAGGGGTTCAAAATAGGGTCTGAAATTTTCAAAACGCCTATACCATTTTTTTACGTGAATATTTTTACGGTTTTAAATAGTTCTTGAACTTGCGAGTTTTTTAAGACCATCCGGAGCGTCGTACGTCCAGCCGTTCGTTCATAGTAAGGCGTAAGGCCCCGAAGTTTGCACCGACAGGCATTTTCGACTCCCGTGTGAATGAAATTGTATTCAATTCAAACCAAATCTCGTAACCAGAGACGCGCCCACAATAGGAAATTTGGCGGAGATGAAATCATTGCTAGGGATCACCTGATTATATTGGCGGAGTATGAAGTCGAGTTGGTTGTTCTGTGATATTATTTCATTTGAAAAATGATGGCTCTTTTGGAGTTTGTTGGTAGGTAGTGAAACTTGAACAAACGTTGAAGTATTATTGATGGGTCTCAACGGTAAATTATTACACAACGGTTCATTATACCATCTACGTAGAAGGGGCTGGAGTTTGTTGGTAGCAACTTTTTTCACTCCTCATCAACAATTTCTTTTCAGAACTTCATTATGTGTGTTTCTTTTTGTTAGGTACTGTTTGTCATCGGCAGAATTATTTTAGAAACATTTAACTCGTAATTTAGATAGGTACCTAGTACGGGGTTAGGTACTAACCTAAGGAGGGTCTGCGATCTACATAATAAGTATGTACCTACCTATAGAATAGTACATATCATATTATATAGACGGGTTATCTATACATAGAGCTGTGATCTGTAACGGAAGGGTATTCTATACAAAATAATAAACCGTTGTGCAGGGATTTGCAGCGTTTTTTGAGACCATCCGGAGCACTGCACGTCCATTGTTGTCCAAACGTTCATTTGCACCCAAAAGCTTCGTCAACACGATCGTGCATGAAACGGTGATAATCTGGCCCAGATATGATTGCTAAAGGACACCTGATTACAATCACGCTTGGCTGTACGAAATGGAGTTGGTGTTTCCGTGATATTATTTAGTTTGAAGAATGATGGTTATTTTGGATTCTGTTGATAGGTACTTTTTCATTTGAACAAACGTTGTGCTTCATGAATAATAAAAAATAAATAATAAAATACAGAATTCTTGATTCAACCGCATATTTACGAAATGTGATTGCTCGGCTGGATCCAGTACTCGATTTAGGGCTCTTGTGGGAAGCGCGAGGGTAGATATTGACCACAGAAAACAGTGATCTATGCAGAAAAGGCATCTATATAGGTAAATAATAAACCGATGTGTAATAATTTGCAGCGTTTAATATTCCATTTTTGGATTCTACGTACCTTGAAATGGAAATTACCATCAAATTTTGAGGGGGGTTAGACAATTTTTTTTCATGCTCGATTCCAAAGGTTCATTATTGAAAATAATAAACCGAAATGCGGGCTCCTAGAACTGACGAAAGCGCAACGAGACAAGATTGCCCACCTATGTTGGGACTACACTTTCTACTTTTAAGGCCTATTAAGCAAGTCGGTAAATGTAGCAAATAAGGCCATTTAATTCCTTTACATTTCATGAAAACTTATTATTAAACCAGTGTACTTCAAATCAGAACTGCTTTATAATCTGAGATACTGAGCCTGTTTTTTGCATATTACACAACTTCTAACATTTCTTCGTAAGGCTTGTTTAATAAGGTTACTAGGTATTTCTCCAAATTATGCTGTCGATACTTCCTTCTTTCCTTCTTATTAGTGAAGTGGGGCCTCATTCAAGTTGTTCAATCAACCCAAAATTTGGCGTTTCTCAAAGTAATATGTTCAGCCATAAAAAACATCTATATTTCTCAAAATTTACTTTGGAACTGTGAGTAAGATTCCTCACGAAGATTCAACAGTAACCTGGAGAATTTCTCTCTGGCGCTGCCTGTGCATTTCTACTGTGGGGAGAGCAAAGACCTTAATGACTTTTAATGTGGGGGGAGGGGGGAATCAAATAGCCATAATTTGAGAAGTCGTGTACCTACTTAATCCGCCCTACTGTGCTGCCGAAAAGCCTGAAGGAGCCACAATACTGCTATTCCATGACCCCGTTCGAGGAGACTATAAATTTGCCCCTCTCCCCCTCTGCATTTCTTCCGTCTGCCCTTATTGTTGACCTATTTCCTTGCGAAATTCATCTCGGGCGACGAGGATGGCGTTTGCTGCCACCGAAGGATAAAATCCACTGAACCAAGAACCTTAATCAAGACGTCGCGGTAATGTCGTGCAATTATTCAACCGCTATTCACTTCTTTTTCCCGACATTAGAAGGGGGATAGCCTTTCAATTATTTCGTTCGAGGCCGAGTTTTGCCTTTCCGGTGCTCGTTAGAGTATAAAGTATGAAGCTTTAACGAGGTCAGAAGTTTTTATTTACGGGTGCTACGAGGAGCAGAAGAAACTTGAAGGAGAAATATAAGGGAAAATTTCGTTCTGATTGTAAGGCAAATATTTTTTGGTTTATTATTCTGTGAATAATACACCTATGTATTCGCTCAGCAAAAAATTTTTATAACACCCCCTCAAAATTTTTTCTTTTCCGTTTCAAGGTGTGTAGATTCCAAAAATGCAATGTCCGTCCGCCGTACGCCGTCCGCCGTACGCCGTATCACGTCTACAAGCTTCATTTTCGGTCTAAAAAAATCGTTCTTTCGCACACATGCTCCATTTGGGCCCTAGTTGTGTCCCGAAACTTTTCAGCCCGATCGGAATATATCCAGGGGAGTTATGAGTGAAAATGTGTATAAAAATAGGTACTTTTTGTGTTTTAGTAACATGTTAGTAAAATGAGCTTTTGAGGTATAGTATTCCATGTTTTTGGGGACGAGAAGACCGAATATAAAGTCGATTTTGACCAAGGAGTGGAAAATTGAGGTTGCACCAGATGTTCAGCTCCCAAAATTGATTTTTTATGAGTCAAAAACCTGCGAAATCGTCTGAAATCACCATCAATTAATTTGTATAATAACACTAGAAAAAGTGTCAACACGTGGATTAAGACGATTAAATGGTACAATCAATGATCAAGGGTAATTTGAAGAAAAAAAAAAAAAAAAAAGGAGCGTAGGTAGTACCTAATTCAAGTTCTGGGGGCCAAAATTTGTGGAAACCACCAGAAATAGCCATTTCAATTAATTTACATGAAAGAAACAATAAATAAACAGCCGGCATTTCTGTAGACCAATAAAATAATAGAATAATAAACCCATGTGACAAGGACTTTGCAGCGTTTCAATGGGTTACCTACCGACTGGGAAACTGAAGTTTAATATTAAGACGAAATTGAAACCGTTATATGTACAGGGATCGGGCTAATCAGGGTCTTAACAGGAGGAACAAGATAGGAGTGAATGATGGAAATGAAGCCTAGAAATATTTATGAGATTGAAGGTGAAGGTAGTACACGTCTCTCCGTTGCTCGTTCATAAAGGGCCCGTGTGTTTCTATGGGGGCATCCTCAACGGAAAGGCAATGGAGGGTTGCGTTTCCTCAGCCTGTCCGTTAACCATCCGCCGTGATTCCCTACAATCACGGATCATTGAAGGAAGGGCACGGAAGCATTAAGGACAGTGATGGGTGGGCTAGAGAAAACCTAGGGGAGTCCAGGGATATTCACGGGAAAATCATGGATGGGCTACGGGGAGGCGATCGAGTGTTACGGGTTAGTCAAGGGCTGGGCTATGACGACCCGTACAAACACCCACGGGCGTGCGATGGAACGTTGAAGGATTAACCAACGGAAATCAATACACTTATACGGGGATTTTCGGGGTACTCCCGTGAAAATGATCATCAGTTGATTTTGCCGAAATAGTACACCACGGAAACCACGGGTGTTTCCGTTGACGATCCTTCAACAAGCGGGTTACGGATAAATTTATAGAGTGCATCCGTAACCGCATAATATTGACCGATGCACAACTTCTGAGGGTGATTCCGTGAACTATCATTTAATGCCAATCTACGGGGGCGCTACCGTTCTTTTTTATTAAAGGAAAACGCTTCTTTTGGTTTATTATTCTGTGAGTAATACACCTATTTATTCGCTCAGCAAAAAATTTTTATAACACCCCCTCAAAATTCTTTCTTTTCCGTATCAAGGTGTGTAGATTCCAAAAATGCAATGTCCGTCCGCCGTATCACGTGTACCGGCTTCATTTTCGGTCTAAAAAATTCGTTCTTTCGCACACATGCTCCGTTTGGGCCCTAGATGTGTCCCGAAACTTTGCAGCTCGATCAGAATATACCCAGGGGTCTTATGGGTGAAAATGTGTACAAAAATAGGTACTTTTGGTGTTTTAGTAACATGTTAGTAAAATGAGCTTTTGAGGTATCGTTTTCCATGTTTTTGGGGACGAAAAGACCGAAAATGAAGTCGATTTTGACCAAGGAGTGGAAAATTGAGATTGTACCAGATGTTCAGCTCCCAAAATTGATTTTTTATTAGTCAAAAACCTGGGAAATCGTCTGAAATCACCATCAATTTGTAGAATAACACTAGGAAAAATATCAACACGTGGATCAAGACGATTAAATGGCACTACCAATGATCAAAGATAATTTGGGAAAAAAAAGAAAAAAAAGGGAGCGTACCTAATTCAAGTTTTGGGGGCCAACATTGGTGGAAACCACCAGAAACAGCTATTTCAATTATTTTACATGAAAGGAACAATAAATGAACAGCCAACATTTCTGTAGGTATGTACAATAGAATAATAAACCCATGTGACAAGGACTTTGCAGCGTTTTTTAAACTATGATTATTCTCGTTCCACAGAGAATATAATTATGAATAAGATTGTGATTACATCGGTACATTGGTTTCCTATTTCTTTTCCGTTTCATGCCATTCGGAAGGCGACCGGCACAGTTATCTCGAGTTTTCTCTGTCAGTCTGTATGTTTGTTTTGGGTAAATGGCTCCGTTGTATAGTATTGAAACTATTACCTACATCTTCTGATTTTGATAATGATCAGAAATTATTTGAAGACAGATTCGAACACCATTTCCGTCGTCGATATTACATCCTGTTAATTAGCGAGATTAAATTAATGAGTGAGTAAACCGGCAGTAATTCAATAAGCTAACATTATGTTACTATGGCAATTCCAGCGACCGATTCGAAGTATCAACACATTTTATCGCAGCAGGCAGTTCGGAAACTAAAATTGCAATAACAAAAGAGTAGCATGTGCGGAATTTGGCTCGACGCCTGCTTCGAAACGAAATCGGTAGATACACACTCAGTGACGAACAGCTTCAATAACTTGTAGGCTTAATGCCGTTGGAGAGCCGAAAAAAAGAAACGGGCTTGTAAAACGGATTGATAGCTCTTTTGTTGGCGTGGGACGCCTCTGTTGTATCTCATAAATTTATTACCAGATAACGCGGGAGGCGCATTATAAACGCCCTGAAACCTCCATTCATAGCTTGGGAACGGACGATGAACAAACCTCCGGCCGCTTCCTCCCGATTTTTCTGATTTCGCACAATTGGAACTGGACAAAAAGGCTCCTGTCTCGAGCTGATGAATGTCTTGCCCAGTCGTTGCTTGAAGTGCGGTACCTATCGATGAATACGGGGATTATTTGGGGGTGCCAACCCTCAATATTTCAGGTACTCATACCATTCTATAATATGGTTATGGAGAACAGAACACTTATCTGAACACAAGGGATATTCACGTATACCTACAGAAAAAAAAAAAGAAAAATAAAAATAAATAAATAAAAATGAAATGTTATGGGAGTTAGGTTTTGGCAGCTGGTTTCTGAAAAAACGCCATTTACATTTTAAATCATTCGGCAGGTACCTTGAAAATAATGCTGGTTCAGTTATAATAAAATATTCCCTAACTCAGGTATTTCCAGAATCAAATCGCGAATAACCACGGTGAAGGAAACGGGATAATCCCATACAGTAATTCCATTTGAAAACCATGGGGAGGCAGTTAAAAAGGCAGTTAAAACCGTCGGACTAAGATCAGATTCGAAGTTTCATCTCTAATATCTGCTATACTCACCATACGGTTCGTGGCATCATGGATTATAGTACAACAGGTTTGTTTGCCTGAAATGAATGAGGAACTGATTATCCTTTTGTCAATAATAATATCCCATTTGAATGGGATATCGGAACGATCGGATTCTTTGTTCTCCGATGAAGGTCACTGAGCTTTATAGACGTTATGTATGGGCTGTATACAATATCATTTGGGTTTAGTCCAAACCGCACATGAATTGGCAAAAACCGAGTAGTAAGCCCGCCCTAATAAAATGTTTGGTGACACCTAAATAAACGAAATATTTTTTCGATTACCCATACTGCCTAGATATTGAATGTTTCAATGCCGGTTGTTGTGGTAAATGGAAAAATGATCGAAATTTCTATGCATCATAGCGTGGTCAGAATAAGATGGACTATGTAGGTGTGCACGAAAACTGAAAAAATGAACAGTTGTTGAGTTACATCCCTTAAAACCCTCTATAAGATAAGCACTCGACGTGAATATTTAACGTTCACGAGTGCTCATACACTTAAACACCCCTTAATTTTTTTTTAAAGGGCCGTAACTTCCTTCTGCGCATGTGCAAGAATGTGTTTTTCTTGAAATGTCCAGAAACGCCCGAAAAAAAGGTCGACAAGGTCCGCAATAGGTTGGTATTGGAGTAGGTGCGGGTTGACACAAATAGAGTCCCATGTAGTTTCATCGGAATCGGGTTGTAACTCTCGTCTGCGCATGCGCAAACTGGTTTTTCTTGAAATACCCAAATTTTCTTCAGGTTCTTCTCTGCTGATTGGGCAGGTACTACCTTCTCATTTTATCCCAACAGCTCCTACACTAATTCCGTCGCGAATTTCAGTATCGTAGTTTGAATAAATTCTGCTCATTTGGTGTGACGGATCCAAACCATTCTTCATGAATTAAAAATCTCGCTCCGCTCCCGAACAAACACCTGTTGATGCTTTCTAGCGCGAAATTTGAATAGCGCCCGCAGACCCATTCACAGAATGAAATTAGCAATTCAACATTTCTCCGGCACTGGTGGAACGTGTGGGAGTCTGAAAGGCAGGAATTTACACTACGGTTGGTTGTTACAGCAAACTACACAACTTACCTGCAACGGCGGACAAGAGAGACGGAGGGTCCTAACGTAAAGAAAAGCGTGTTTTCATTTCCCTAGGCCATATAGGAGTTTTTCAATTTATAATTTTCCTTCTTAGGAGGAAAAGGTAGGCTGTTGGGATGCAATTTGAGGAAAAAACGCTTTTCCGTATCCCTCAGGGGCAGCCGCTTCTGTTTGGTGTACATAATAATTTTTTTTTGTCAATATGCGATCAACCGACGGCCAAACGGACCGTATGCGAGTTCCAAACGGGTTTTTTAACTAACCAAATTTGTAATTTTTTCCGTCAGTCCGCCTTGTTCACGGTTTTGCACTTTTAAATTTTGCACAGAATCCAGATTCCAGGATATTGATATTTGGAATTCGGCACCCGGGTCCAATTTGGGAACGCGGGAAAATATCCTGCTGACGATTTGTGATTATCATTTTAATTATTATAATTTGGAGTGACCCGGCGGCCTAATTGGATAACTCTTGGTAAACTGGTGGCTCGGTTAAGATGGCGGCTGAGGTCATTCTTATAAGTTATTAGCAAACTTATCCGCCCTTTCGGGCTGAGAAAGCAAGCGAAATTAAAATAATTGGGGGGAAAACCTTCAGTTTACAAAACTCGGCCGGAGAATATTATAACGGAATAATAAAATTCTGAACGTTGCTAACAATATTAATAGGGTGCTAACAACGTGAACTTCTCAACGTAAACAAATTAACCCGGGCGCCGCAAGGGAGTGACAGTTTGACTGGAAATCATGAGGTGAAACGAACAGCCACCTTCCCTCGGCAGTTCCAGTCATTTTTCAAAAAACGCTGCAAAGTCCTTGTCACATGGGTTTATTATTCTATCGGACATACATGCAGAAATGTTGGCTGTTCATTTATTGTTTCTTTCACGTGAAATAATTGAAATAATTATTCCTGATGGTTTCCACCAATTTTGGCCTCCAAAACACGAATTAGGAAGACTTTTTTCTCTTTTTTTTTTTAAATTATCCTCGATCATTGGTAGTGCCATTCAATCGTCTTAATCCACGTGATTACACTTTTTCTAGTGTTATTGTACAAATTGATGGTGATTTCAGACGATTTCCAAGTTTTTTTTTACTTATATAAAAATCAATTTTGGGAGCTGAACATTTGATAGCACCTCTATTTTCCACTCTTTGGTCAAAATAGACTTCACATTCGGTCTTCTCGTCCCAAAAACGTGGAAAACGATATTTCAAAAGCTCATGTTACTAAAAAAACACAAAAAGTACCTATTTTTATACACATTTTCACGCATAACACCCCAGGGTATATTCCGATCGGGCTGCAAAGTTTCGGAACACAACTAGGGCCCAAATGGAGCGTGTGTGCGAAAGAACGAATTTTTTAGAGCGAAAATGAAACCGGTACACGTGATACGGCGGACGGACATTGCATTTTTGGAATCTACGCACCTTGAAACGGAAAAGAAAAAATTTTGAGGGGGTGTTATAAAAATTTTTTGCTGAGCGAATAGGTACATAGGTGTATTATTCACAGAATAATAAACCAAAACTGCGCTATAGTCCATCCAACAGTTAAAGCGTAAACCTGTCAGAATTACTCACACAGTATAGATTAATATTTTATAAATGATATGTGTATGTTACAATTAAATGCTTTTTTATATTTCCTAATGATATCGGAACATAATTATTATAAACCTAATATAAAATTAAATGGTTTTATTGTGGCTTCGTTTTATTTTATTTCTGTAAAAGATGAAGGGCACTCGATTGTCGAATACTGTTCTAGCGATCCTGTATCCATCTGACGTGCACCAAACCGTACTGGACTTCCAGTGGCGTAGCCAGGGGGGGGGGGGGGGTTAGGGGGGTCATAACCCCCCCCCCCCCCCCCCCATGGGCTCGAAAACTAGCACAAAATTAAATCTTCAAGAATGATATCAATCACAACAGTAACAAACAGTTAAATAATCTTAAGTTTATTAGGTTACAAACGAGCAATGTGAATATTTCTGAAATATATGAATGTGAAAAATATTTCTATAATCAAAATAGTCCCTAGTTCTGCCGTGAATCACCATCCCATACAATGATAGGTACCTATATATTTTAGGTCTTAATACCAACTTTTGACTCCCCCCCCCCCCCCCCCATCCAAAGTTGACACCTAGTCTGTATGTAAAACAATAAAATGGTATTTTTCTGTCTTTACTCCTCCTTCCATACCACATTCAGTGATTTTATATAGCAATTTTAGTCGTTTTTACCAGTTTTTTACCCTTAAAACAAACTAGACCCCCTTAGAACATTTAAAAATAGCTCAACTTCGAACTCATCGTTTCCTTTGGCAATGAGAACATTTTGGCGAAATTTTGAACTTTTATCACGTACCCAAGGTCAGATATCGTCTGGAGTGACACATAAATAAAATATAAATATACGTACAAATTGTGTTAAAATCTAGAGATGAACTCAGGATGCTCTGGAACGGATTTGCCTATAAAACAATTTCAAAAATTTATGTTCTGAAAATGTTAGAAACATTGCAAAAACTTCATTTTCTTTGAAAATTTGCTAAAATTTTTGCCAAATAAATATGTTTTATTTTACAGTTGACTTACCTAATTACCTGTAACATTAGTGCTTTATTAAATTTACATTCAGCTCTGTAAAGTCAAACCTTATAAGAGAATGTCCAAAAAAATGAAGCTATTGCAATGGGTCTAACATTTTCAGAACATAAATTTTTGGAGTTTTTTGTATTGGCAAATCCGTTTCAGAGCGTCCTCAATTCATCCCTAGATGTTAACAAAAATGTATATGTGCCTATATGTTTATATGTCACTCGAGATGATATCTGTCCGTGGGTAATAAATCCAGATTTCGCCAAAACGATCGTATTGCCAAACAAAAGGATAAGTTCGAAGATGAGCAGTTTTCAGCAAATCTAAGGGAGTCAAATATGATTTTTAGGGGACAGAAGTCGGTAAAAACGGATAAATTGCAAACAATGGATAGGAAATCACTGAATGTGGTATGGAAGGGTCAGTAAAGACAGAAAAATACCATTTCATTGTTTTTCATACAGAATAGGGGTCAAAACTGGATTTTTGGGGGTCAAAATTTGGTACTGAGGGCTAAAATAATTATTAATTCACCTGACGCTGTGTGGGATGGTGAATCACGACGGATGATTTTGATGATGAAAATACTTTTCTGAAACACAAGTGGGTCAAATTTGACTTCTGAAAAAATGGGTAAAATAGCTAAAATCATGAAATAATTATATAATTTTACGAAAAGTGATTTTACGAATATTTCCTTGAAAATTCGCTCTTAAAGACATGTTGCATGACTGGAACTTTTCTATTTCCAATAACCCCCCCCCCCCCCCCCCATTCGACAATCCTGGCTACGCCACTGTGGACTTCCCAGTACCTGCCTACTTTTTTTGTCACCTGCTACCTTAAACTTCAGAGATACAGTCGAAACTGTAAACGCTGTTGTCTGGTCAATGAAATGGAGGTCACATGGTTATTCCTTCCGTTCCACCTTCGCTTTTGCGATACACTTGCGCTGCCTACTTTTCACCTTAAATTCCTACATGTTGAATATTTATAAGATCATTGCAACTCCTAAAAAATAAGGTTAAACCCGAGCAGTATCAAGATGGTCGTTCACAAGACTGCCCTCGTTTCACTTTTTCTTTTTTTCTTCTTTTTTTTCTCCCATGCGCACGGAAAGAATGCTGAGAGCTGCTGGGGAGGAGTCGCAAGTTAGTGTCCTTTTAATGTGAACAAATGGGGCCGCAAAACGGAAGGGCCCTTGCCAGCGATTTATGCTATGTTTTTTTCCTCCTCTTGCCTTCGGTAATAGCTTGCCGGATAGAATTTTAATTAAAATGCCTTGATCTCCTGTATGGTTGACAGATGTAAACGGCAAGAAATAACGGTCTGGTGAGTTAGTTTCTGTTGCTAATTTCTGCTAGATTTCCTGGCAATACCTTGTAGGCAGGACCTTGTATCATCTCCGATGCACTGAAAGATGGAATAGCTCAGGATAGATACGGTTTAGGGCCACTGGACACCAGCAGAGTGAAGATCACGAAAC
Source organism: Leptopterna dolabrata (assembly GCA_954871275.1). Lineage (NCBI taxonomy): Eukaryota > Metazoa > Arthropoda > Insecta > Hemiptera > Miridae > Leptopterna > Leptopterna dolabrata. The sequence continues at coordinate 18,766,289 of OX940984.1, read as the reverse complement.
TGTCATCAAGATAATAGTATAGCGTGGTAGCTCATTAGTTTATTAGATAACTAGTCAAACCTCTAACTTGTCTCTCTATTTCGTGATCATACGTATTAAATTCCCCTCCTTCCCCTCTCAACTGTTGTTCTCCAACCTTTAGGTCAATTTTCTCTCTTAACGAAACAAACTTTTTACGCATAAAGCGAGATGCTTGGAAGTTTATCCGTGGAAGTTTGGTTCCTCCACACAATCATAACTTTGGGCTCTGAAACTCCAGTCAGCGATTAAAAGGTTCAAGGTATGATATGCCTTAATGGAAACTCTTGCTCTCAAACAATTTCCTCTGATTGAACTATAGATAACTATAATTATACTCTTTGTAACAAATCTTCCCAAGTAACTTGAAAGTAAATTTGCATATAGATTGAGAAATATGAGTGAATACAAAATATAAAATAATAAATATAATAGAGCACTAGGTTGTTTGAAGGATCATGATTGTTATACTCAAGTTATTAACATCAATCGAAGGGGCTCGAAAAATCACATCCTTTATATTTTTGCCATTTTATGTAGGTGCCTGTTTAATTTTTTCCCAACGTCACAAAGACTCGGGCGGTATTCGCTGTGGTATATTTGTTTGGTTTTTCGCGAAAGAGACATTCTCGAATAGAATATGACGAAATATTGTGAGGGAATAGATTGTTAGTATTTGTTAGACGATCGGAATTCGCTGTTCAGTTTCTTGGAACACGACAGCGCCAGCAACGGTTCCACAAAATCCGTTAATTTCATGTTCCATTGTCGTGATCCTCCCAGACCATCATACCTTGTAAGACTGCCCAAGTAAAAAACTCACCGGGTGGGGTGACCTACGTGAGCGCAGGCGCATAGACCCACACACTCCCCACTAGTCCTCCTGACCAGAGTAGAGTGGAGTGGGCTCTATAAATACCCGCCCGCTACGCCTGTCACCTCATTCTACGCTATCCTCTAGTCGAAGACTATTCTCTCTCTCCTCACTCCTCATCTCTCTCCTCTACCTAAAAGATCATCATCATGCATGGTGGTCGTCTAGCACGATAACCAAACCAGGCAACGCCTCCTAAAAGATCTTGGGCATGGTGGTAGCCTTGTGCTATAACCAAACCAAGCACCTATCCAAAAAGATCCTGGGCCTGGTGGTAGCTCTGCACTATAACCAAACCAGGCAACTTCCCGAAATGATCCCGGGCATGGTGGTAGCTCTGCACTATAACCAAACCAGGCACATCCTACCTTAAACGCCTCTCGTAGTGGATGCGCGTCACCTACTCATCCTTTATATTTTTGCCATTTTATGTAGGTGCCTGTTTAATTTTTTCCCAACGTCACAAAGACTCAGGCGGTATTCGCTGTGGTATATTTGTTTGGTTTTTCGCGAAAGAAATATTCTCGAATAGGTTATGACGAGATATTTTGAGGGTATAGGTCGGTAGTATTTGTTAGACGATCGGAATTCGCTGTTCAGTTTCTTGGAATACGACAGCGCCAGCAACGGTTCCATAAAATCAGTCAATTTCATGTTCCATGATTTCAAATTTTGAGGTTAAACTCGGTGGTCGTCAAAAAGTGCCGTATATGCTGTTACGTTTTGCTCAGTAGCGCCGAAAATGTCACCTGAGAAAGGATAATGGCTAATTTTGGGCCTTACAACTTCAAAGTTCGAGAGCCAACTCGATGGGCCTTCAGATATTGCTTTGTAGGGTTTGTTGCCTCAATTACACTAAGAAAGGGCGCCATGGCATCGGGAATGACGGTGCAAATTGCAGATGCGCTAATTTTGGGTCTTACGAACCATTCAGGTTAGACTAACGCAGTTGTTCCTGATCAGCGGATACTAAATATTAATATATAACTTATGTACAGCTCCCTTACGTGCATCAGCTTGCGACTGCCGAGATAACCATTTCAGCTGACATCAGCATCCAAAGGTTTTATAAGGAGCCAGCCCTGCGCGGCAAGGCAGTTGGTGTTTGCGCTTCAGACCGTTAGGTTCATGTTGTCTATCTTTACTTTGTGTGCAAGAATAAAATAACTTTTTTTAAAAAGTCATTTCTGGAAACACCTAATATATCTGGCGCAGTCGGTAGGACAACTCAGCGGAATTCTTCGAGAGAACATCGACGAATTGGCTCGAGACGAACCACCCAACGGTCAAGCGAAACACCACTCCTCACAGAAGCCGCCTCCAGAGATCTTCGACTGAGAATGATCTACGCCGTTCTTCTGTGAGTTAAATTTAAGCTTTAATAATTTCGTAACCGGAGTCTTACAACGACACGCACTTGGGACTACCAAAATTATTAACTCAACGCCCTGCAACGACTCGCACTTGGGGCGCCGCTTGATCAAACTCCTCCAACGACTCGCACTTGGGAGAAACCTAACAATCAAAAACGAATTAAAATCATTCAATCTCCTTCAACGACGCGCACTTGGGAGAAACTTCAAGAAAAATTTCTTCATTTAAAAATCGGAATAATCATCTCCTCCAACGACTCGCACTTGGGAGCTATTTAAAGGCGAACATTTAAATACGCCGCCCTTCATCCGCATCTTATCTTCTCGCTCACCCGAGCTTGCTCAGCCCGCGACTCTTTCGCCCACACGATACTCACCCGACCTAATCTTCCTCCGTCGAGAACTCCGTCGACCTTCACTATCCTTAAGTCTTAGCAACTAATATTTCAAAATATCATTATCTTGTTTACTCTTTATGTTAGTTATAAGCTAACCCATTTCTCTTCCCCTGTACAGCAAAGCGTCAGATTGAATTTGTTTCAGCCGATATTCACATCCTTTACAAAGCCGCGAATTAATTCGCCAAAATTCCAAAACTATATAAGAAATACCTTCACGCTAGGGTATTCCCTAAATTTCAATCTCCTCTAACTACCATCTCTGAGAACCAAATGGAAGACCCCCAACAAACAAGCTCCTCCAACGCCCACGCGGAACAATGGACCGCCGAAAGGATAATTGGCCAACAGCAAAATCAGATCGCGGAACTAACAGGGTTGGTAAAATCTTTAATGGTAAACCAAGTTATACCAGAGGGTAACCGCGCCACTCTTTCCAAGCACTGTCGATATGATCCCCTTATTTGATGGCAGACTTGAAGCAGTCAAACCATTTTTAGAAATAACTCAGAAATTATACGACCAATTTTTTGACGAGACAGCCCCTGGGTCCTTTCACAATTTTGCCCTGATCTCTGCCATAAAATCTAAAATCATATCCCCCGCCGCGGAGCTCATCGCAGCTAGCGACTGCTCCACGTATAAAGAAATAAGGGACGCGATTATAGGAGGATTCGAAGACAAAAGGGACGGTCCTACGTTAACCCTACATCTGGCTCATTTCAGACAACAAGATCAGGAAGACCCTTTCAAATTCCACGATAGGGTACAAAAACATTTGAGACTCCTCATAGCCTATACTAGGACGCACGAGGAAGAACGCGACGCGAATGTCCTCATAAACCATTTCCAAAAGCTGGCGCTAAGAGTGTTTCTGATGCATCTAAAGGAACCCCTGGGAGCCAGCTTAAGAGCCAGGAACCCCGAGACACTAAGTCAGGCCGTTGGACTGATGACCAATGACTACCAAATGTTGTCGACGGGTACCAGAAAAATAGGACCTAACGTACCTCCAAACCTCCCCAGACCAACTTTCCAGCCAGGCCCACGACCAACGAATAATAATAACTTCAACCGAAATTTCAAACCTCAGAACTTTACACCTCAAGGCCCTAGACCACAGAATTTTGGTGGGAACCAAAAACCCAATTTTCCCTATCAGCCCACGAACCCTCAGTTAAAACAAAACCCTAAACCCGGACCAAGTGCTGGAACGAAACCCCCTTCAGGGAACTTCGCCCAGCGCCCCCAACAACGCCCCTGGCAACCCTGGCGCCCTTCGCCCCAGCGAGACCAGAACATCCAAGGGAACGCTAGACCCCAGTCTCACATGAGCTGGCAAACTACCCCCAACTATCACCAAATTTCCGATAACGTACCACAAGACCCCGATGAACACTATGAAAGCTCAGGAAACCCCGAAACATACCCAGAGACAGAAGAATACTACCAAGGAGAGTATGTTCAAGAGGACACTCCTGAACCAAATGTAGAAGCCCAAGAAAATTGTTTTTTAGAGGAGGCAAGCCTCGAAAACCCGAATACACCTTGATGAACTTAGAAAAAAAAACGATTCTTGAACTCCCTTACATCACGTGCCCAAAATCCAACCTCCGCTTCCTTATTGACACTGGCTCTACCAAATCCTACGTAAACTCCACCATAGCCGAACACCTCTTCTCAGACAAAATAAAATCTGACCCTTTCACTGTCAGAACTGCACACGGGTGTACAGACGGTCGCTTCACGACCATGATACCCCTTGGACCCTTGTTCGGGCGAAAAAATCTGAATCACAAGTTCAGGATCTTCGACTTCCACTCCAAATTTGACTGCCTGATTGGCCTAGACATAATAAAAAAATTATCCTGTTCCCTCGACTTCGTAAAAAACTTAATCACAACCCGACACGGGGCAATAAAATTGCAATATCTCGGGTCCGAATGTGCCGACCTCCACTTAATAGACGCACGAACGATCCAAAAGATCAAAGTTCGGGTTAACGTCGAAAAGGGAGAAGCATTAGTACCCTACACCAAAATCGGCAAAATGGAAATTCCCGAAAGCCTCGTCAAGGTCGAAAATTTCGAGACAACCGTAACCATTTCCAACCCCGAACAAAAAATTGCTAAATTCTCTCAAATTGCCCCTTTCAAAGTAGAAGCAATCCCACCGGCAAAACACACGGACGTCACGCAAGACTTACATCATTTCTGGGACGAAACTTTCAAATTTAACCTTCAAGATCTCAAAATCAACCACATGAACGAAGCCGAAAAGAGTGCCATCTCCAACCTGGTAAAAAAATTCCCCGACATTTTCAGTTACGAACACCAGCCACTAACTTACACAACCGCAATTCAACACCGCATCCTAACCCAACATGAAATGCCCATTTACACCAGGAACTACCGATTTCCCGAGGTCTATCGCAAGGAAGTTGACCGTCAAGTCCAAGAAATGTTAGACCAAGGAATCGTGACTCATTCCACCAGCCCTTACAACGCTCCAATCTTCCTCGTACCCAAAAAACCAATCCCAGGAAGCCCACCTGACGCTCCACCTCGTTGTCGTTTAGTCGTAGACTACCGCGCGCTAAACGAAGTCACTATCCCCGACAAATACCCACTGCCTCAAATATCTGAACTCTTGGATAAATTAGGCAGAAGCCAGTACTTTTCCGTAATCGACCTCCGAGCGGGTTTCCACCAGATACCCATGGAAGAAAGCTCCCAAACTAAAACAGCCTTCAGCACGCCTTCATATCATTTAGAGTTCAAACGCATGCCGTTTGGACTCCGCAATGCCCCCAGTACCTTTCAGAGATTAATGGACAACGTCATGCGTTCCGCTGGCCATTACTCGTGCGTTTATATGGACGACGTGATTGTGTTTAGTGTGTCCCTCGAGGAGCATATTAGACACCTCCACGAAGTCTTCAAGCGCCTCAGGAACGCCAATCTGAAGGTCCAACTGGCTAAATGCGATTTCTTTAGAAAGGAAGTTGCGTACCTTGGGCACATGATTACTGACCAAGGCGTTAAGCCCAACCCAGAAAAAATCGATTGCATCCTCAAATTTCCTATTCCTAAAACGTGCACCCAGATCAAATCCTTCCTTGGACTATTGGGCTATTACCGTAGATTCATTTCCGACTTTGCGGGAATCACCAAACCAATGACGCGCTGCCTGAAAAAAGGTTACAAGATTGACATTACAGACCCTGACTACATTGCCTGTTTCGAACGATGCAAGCAACTACTGACTAACGAACCTATACTCAAATACCCTGACTTCAACAAAGAATTCCGACTAACCACCGATGCCTCTAACGTAGCTATCGGAGCCGTACTATCCCAAGTAACCGACGGACAAGACCTACCTATTGCGTACGCTAGCCGTACACTAAATGACACAGACGACTGTCCACAATAGAACGCGAACTACTAGCCGTAGTTTGGGGAATCCATCATTTTCGACCTTACCTATTCGGACGGCGATTCAAAGTGTTTAGTGACCACCAACCACTGCAATGGCTTCACTCTATCAAGGAACCTAGCTCAAAATTATTTAAATGGAAAACCCGTCTAGCAGCCTACGACTTTGAAATCCTATACAAGAAAGGCTCAGCGAACTCCAACGCAGACGCCCTGTCCAGGATAGAACTATTAAACCTTTCCGAAGACGAAAGGTCCTGTCCTGATGACCCCGACTTCGCCGTGGAAGATTTCTTTTCAGAACTCACTTCCGACGAAATAGAAATAGTCAATCGGCTCCCTCTCTTAGGTTCAAATTCAGTGGCAGTCAATCCTTCCGAAAGTGGTTCCGACCAAGATCAAACTATTCACTCGAATGCAATAGGTAACACGTCAACAACCATACCTATAAGAGATAGTCCGGTAAATAAACTTAGACATCAAATTATCGTCAAATCAGCCAACCTTCCCGTCGCAAATCCAGTCAGCATCAAAAAACTTTTCGATAATCGAAAGAGGATCACTGTACAAATTTCAAAGACGCAACCCGAACAAGACATAATCAAATTCATTAAGGAAAACCTTATGCCTAAAATTAAATACGGCATTTACTTCGAAGACGACCTCTACGAGACGTTCACTCGCGTCCTCATGAAAGTTTTCACCAACAGTCAACTCAGCCTCGCTAAATACACATCCCTCCTCACTGACGTATTTGAAACAGAGCAACAAACGGACATTATACGTACATACCACGAAGGCCTGACAAACCACCGCGGTATCGACGAAACACACAAACATCTCATACGCACTTACTACTGGCCCGATATGCGACAAGGCATACAAAGGTACATCAACAACTGCGAAGTGTGCGTACGTGCCAAGTACGACCGTGCCCCACTCAGACTAAAATATAACGTAACCCCTACAGCATCTAAACCCTTAGAAACCCTTTTTATTGACACAGTTACTTTTGATAAAACAAAATTTTTGACCGTCGTAGACCAGTTTTCTAAATTTGCGCAAGCCTATCCCCTAAAATCTTCAAACTCACTCGACATAATGGACGCCCTCCTAAACCATTGTACACATCACGGCATTCCTAAAACAATCTCCCTTGACAATGCCCCGGAATTTCAATCCTCAGTGATTAGAGAATTCGCCTTGTTACACGGAATTAACCTCCACTACGTGTCCTCCCAACATCCAGAATCGCAGGGAATCGTCGAACGATTCCATGGAACCCTGCTGGAACACATTCGCCTTCTAGGCGAGCGGACAGAGTACAAAAAGGAGAGTATCCGTACCAAAGTAATTCACGCACTGTTAGCGTATAACAATTCCATCCATTCCGCACTCGGGAAATACACACCTTTCGAAGTCCTTTACGGCCACATCCGTCAAAACACTCTACTTGACCTCCACACAGACCAAACGCTCGTGAATAACTACCTTGAGAGACACAAAGAACGCATGTCACACCTATACTCACAAACGCGAGAACAACTGGAGACCGCCAAACAGAAAAACATGGATAAGCAAAACGTAAAAAGGGAAGAACTCCCACCAATACCGGAAGAAGTTTTTGTAAACACCGTCCAAAAACAATCCAAAACTAAACCCCTATGCAACAAAGAGACGATAGTGAAAATTAACTCAGACCTAAAGATAGCCGAAATTGAACCCAGGCATCACAACACAGTCGCCAAAATCCACCTCTCCAACGTAAGACGACCCAAAAAGTTCACTCCTAACGTCACCAATGCTTGGGACGAAAGTGCCAACAAACTGGAAGTCCTTGTCAAGAAGTTTAACCTCAACATCACCCGAGGAGACTTAATCAGCCTTAAAGGTTCAAATTGGGTAAACGACAACATTATAAACTTCTATTTTGAACTCATACAAGAGAGAAATAACACTAAAATTGGCCCCTCTATCTTCTGTTTCAATACCTTTTTATACGTTTCTTTCGCTAACCGAGGCTACGAAGCAGTCAAGAACTACAGTAAAAAGACTGATATTTTCGACAAAGACATAGTCTTAATCCCAATTTTCGACCTAAGCCACTGGAGACTGATCGTGGTCCGCCCCAAAATTAAAGAAATTACCTATCTGGACTCCCTCAACCTAGACGGTTCCAAATGCCTCACCAGCATTCGAAATTACCTCTCGCATGAGCACCACGCCAAAAAGGGATCTGCCATAGATTTTTCAACGTGGAAAATAGAACAAAACCGAAACATCCCTCAACAACCGGGAACTCATGAATGCGGAGTATTCGTCATGCAATTTGCGAACAAAACCGCCAAACAAGAGGCAATAGATACTGACATCCCCGACATTCCCTCACTAAGACACAACATATGCGTTGAAATTTTAAACCAAACTCTGGAGTAACAATAATCCCAACGAGTGACACGACTGACTGACACACCTAACCTCATTAAACAATTTCAGGATACTGGTGTCGGCCTGCCAACTACTGATCACTGACGGACTGGAAATGGAAGACGTCACGCTAAATCTAGGACTACTACCCGTACGTCTAGGTCCCGCTAGAAGAATCCATTATTACCACACCATAACCCACTATTACAAGTTGGAAGGAGTCCTCGACCAAATAAACGCTATCCGTGCTCACTACGACGAAATCCTAAGAATCACTGAAACCGATAGGGAAGTGCAGAAAATAATCCACCCACGGACGCAAGTAATTGAACATATGTTAAAGTCAGCCGAGGAACGAATTTTTGAATCTATTATACCCCGTCGCCAAAAACGAGGTCTACTTAACGGATTAGGCTCTGTTGTAAAATTTGTAACTGGAAACCTCGACGCTAACGACGAGGAGAAGTACAACCGAATTATTCAACATCTCCAAAATAACCAGGAAATATTTGCACAACAAATCAACCACCACTATTCCATAAATAACCAATTAATCAACGATCTAAATTCCACCATCGACAATATTAATTACAACCACGACATCCTAGTCTCCGAAATTAATAGCCTGAAGGAACTAAGCTCTTTCACTACTCACGTGAAGCAAATCGAAAATGCCCTCGAGCATAACCAGTTGTTACTACAACTCATCCTGGACATTACCCAGGATATAGAAAATTCCATAACGTTTTGCAAATTGAGGAAACTCCACCCTAGCATTATAAAACCTCAGCTCCTACAAGCGACCCTTAGAAATCTCGCTCCATTTTATAATAACCGCTTACCCGATTTCGAAGGAGAATCACTCTGGGAAATTCAAAACCATATCAAAGTCAAATGCTTCATAAGCTCTGAGGAAATAGTCTATTTCCTCGATGTCCCCATAGTATATCCCGAAGATCACGACTTAATCTTTCTTCAATCCTTACCGACCTTAGTAGAAGACGTCTACGCGACCATTTCCCCATCAACCAAGTATGTTCTAAAACCGAAGACAAACTCCGACCTGATCTTTTCAAACGACCCCTGCGAACCTGGTCAAAACTATTACTTTTGCCCCAACAACCTGCAACTGTCTAACGAACACGGGTGCGAATCAGATATTCTCTTGAAAGGAATAAACGGAAACTGCGACCTAATCCAACTTACAATGCAACAGAATCACATAGAATTTCTTGACGAAGCCAAGCGATACATATTCCTTTTCCCTTATGAAGATAAAATAAAAATTATAAATAACGGAAATATCGAATTCAGAAAAATCCAAGGCATCTTCCTGGTCTCACCAGGAAATAGTACGATTGAATATCGAAACCAAACTTTGACTACCCCGTCGACCCGAACGGTAAATACCCCGTCACTTGTGAAATTCGTTAAATTGCCCTGGGATTCTAACCGAAAACCCTCAGCAGAAGTAAAACTAAAAAGCCTCAGACACCTTGTGTCCCCTTCAGTTCCCGTTCTCACAACCAAACAATTAGTTCTGCAGTATCTAACGCCAAGCATCTGGACCGTCGTACTTTACCTGATAATCATTGCAATCACATTTTATATAGTCACAGCTTACGCCGAATATAAAAGAGGAACGATGCCCATCCGTTGTAATGAGTAAACGAAGTAGTAATATAAAGCCCAATTGACGCCTAGCTACCACTTTTATGCTACTAGTGTTCTGTTATTCTCTGTAGTATTATTATGTTGTACTATTCTGTTGTATTGTTGTATTATTTTGTTGTATTATATTATTTCCACTATAGGGTTCTCGCTGTATCTACTTACATTGTCCGATCTTATTGTATTGTACTTATCGTACTATTAATTGTTGTACTATCATTGTTGTACTATTAATCATGTTTCATAATACTCTTCCTAGCTAACCGACTGTAAATAGCGTCTTCCCCAAATTCAATCTTGGGGGGGAGTACTTATGTACAGCTCCCTTACGTGCATCAGCTTGCGACTGCCGAGATAACCATTTCAGCTGACATCAGCATCCAAAGGTTTTATAAGGAGCCAGCCCTGCGCGGCAAGGCAGTTGGTGTTTGCGCTTCAGACCGTTAGGTTCATGTTGTCTATCTTTACTTTGTGTGCAAGAATAAAATAACTTTTTTTAAAAAGTCATTTCTGGAAACACCTAATATATCTTATATATATATATATATATATATATATATATATATATATATATATATATATATATATATATATATATATATATTCTTTCGTTTAGGTAAATTATGTATTCTCACTAACAGGTAAATGGGAGGCACTTGGTGACTCAAATCACATCCGTAGCGTACCCCCACTAAATTCCATATTTCGATCGGCCACGCTTGGTAAATCTATTTAGACCCTGTTTAAGACCAAAGACGAAAATCTGTTGGTCTTCCCTAAAGATTCGATTTAGGCCTTTAAGTTCCCCTCGGGGTTTTTGAAGTGGAGAGTAGGGCGGTAATGAATATTAGCGGAATTAGGGAAGTTGAATTAGTCCCCATTGGCTGCCCCTAATTTCCCCCTCCCTTCCTCCTCCACTTCTTCACTCTCCATTTTGTGTTAAGCTCCTTGCTAGAAGAAAACCATTAGATGCCTCCCCATTGGCTTTTGCAGCAAGCTGATTCCAATAATCGGTAAGTCAAGCGCAAGATTCTTCTTATGCATAGTACTTAGTACACTGTCGTCATTACCGCTAAATTCAGAATTTCAATGTCCAAAAACAATATGCATATTATCCATGTTAACAACAATGTTACTAAGTGATTATCGTCTTGTTTCAAATAAATTTCGACAGCACCCTCGTTGCTAACGCTAGAGAGGCTGCTATATTTTTTGTACGTCATCGTCTATTCTATTGGAATATTGAAGGTATACTCGCCAGATCATAGTATATTTGCTATGTAGGTGGTGTAGCGGTAACTTTAACCACCTAAAGCACCTTTCGGGGCTTAAGTTTATAAATATTGATGGTCACCTCGTCAGACAAGATACTGTAGGCACGAGCGTTTGTGTCACGGCTTCACCACAACGTAACAACTTTTGGGTGTTGCCACTTGAAATTTGCCCCTCACCTAAAGGCACTGATCACACGAGATTGGTGGAACGTTAGGTTTGTTCGCTGTGGCTTGAGTGGGTGACTTGCAAACTGCTAGCAAACCGGTTTGTGAAACCTATTTGACTGGCACTTCTTCTTAGGCTTCTTCTTTTCAACGTTGGTAGGGAATGGATTAGCTTTTCTGACGTAACCAGCTGTACTAGCTGTGATTTTTTCCAATTAAAAAAAAAAAAAAAATTCTATCCTGTCTAAAACCAAATTTTAGTTCCCGAATTCTATTAATATTATTATTATTATTTTAACTGAGTACCGAAACTGAACGAAATCCAGACGGTAAATTTCAAGATTCGAAACTATAAAACGAACGACGAAGCTCGAACAACGCGCACATACGATTCTGAATCTATAAATCATATGATTTGATTGGCTATCGCTTGTGGCCTGATGGGAGGTGGCGGGGTCGTCTCGTCGGAAACCGGTTATCCCTGAAATCCTCTGACCGATCTGGCGACTTGAAAACCATCCCCAAATGGTCAGAAGAACATCGCGGACAGAACTACGTGGATAGTATAAGAAAGATAAGAGTCAGCAGTCAGGAAATACGCTGAGAACGTCTAATTGACTTTCGAATGGTTTGCAAGTGGCTTTTTCTCCACAACGAACAAACCTATTGGTAATGATGAAACATTATTAATGATGAAACATTGGTAATGATGAAACATTATTAATTGATGATGTATGTATATTGATGATGTATGTATGTATATTGATGATGTATATATATTTCGTATATATTATGTATGTATGTATATTGATGATGTATATGTATTGATGATGTATGTATATGGTAATGATGAAACATGAAAGTTATGACCAAACTCGAACAGTAGTTAAGTTCTTCTGGAGAATCTCCACATTCTTCCAGTGAGTAGTTTAAACAAAATCAGAAAGATCCACGGGTCTGCGGCGAATCCTTGATGAACGTTTTGGCACCGGACGAAGGTTCTGGCTGCTGGTCCTCGTGGCTAGTAGGTAGTGGGCTGGGCAATGATCCAATGGATAATGGTCCATTTTCTACAGATTCCTCTTCTCCATCTTCCAACTTCGGGGCTAGCTGTCTTAGAGACGCTGCTGATTCTTTCCATCTTGCAGCTTCACTCTGGCCTAGTTTGGATTCACATCAGTCAGTTCCATCTCCTCGACTAGATCGTAAATCATGCGGATCCGGCGTCATAATCTTCTTCCTCACATTTTTGCTGGCTTACTGACGCACTCATCGAAAATAACAAGGCAAATCCAATAGAAGTTCACTCTTGCACCGCCATATTTCCATTCCCACTCCAGTTGAGTACTTACGAATGTCTTATCTATCTATTCAGTGTTCGATACACTCGTTCCAGGCGCTGTGGGGAGTTCCGATATCAAAAGCTGAATACGAATAGGTGTGCTTATTCTCAGTCAGAGTGCAGCGTCTAACAAGAACGCCGTTGTACCGGGGTCTGAGGGGGACCCATGTAGTCGATTCCGTGTTTTGAATGTGGTTCGCGAGAAGGGGGCGGATCAATTTCCTTCGGCGGCGAAGGGGCCAATATCCGGACCTCCTGTCGTCTAAGGAAAAGCCCTCCCTCCGTCTGGTCTCCAGGCATTGCTGTGAGCTCACGCTACGTCAACGTCTGAGTGGGGCATTCGGAAATGCTGAGAGATATTCTGGACAGCTTTGTGTCTGAATCGTATCCGTTGGGGTTACCGAGCTCTCCCACAAATGCCGCTGGAATGGTAATGTAGTCGCGGATCCAGAAGATATGTCCCGAGTGATGAAGGGGGGAGGGTATCTACTCATTTTACAACTTTCAACAAATACCACATTTATAGAGTCGTCAAAATCACATATATTATAGAGGTTCTATCAAATCTTCTCTGCCAAACCTCGGGGTTTTATGACAAACCAGCTGGATTACCCCTGCGTTGCAGGGTAAACAGGAAATAAATTATTACTCTCAGTGCTCACTCAGCTGATCAGGGCGGGGACCCACTTTGTCATTCTTTGTCAGTCCCACTGATGCTCCGAATTCGAGCCTCGTAGGTTGAACAGGATGGAAATTGGTTTCAGAGCTCACTCAGCTGATCAGGGCGTACGCGGTTCATGTAGCGTGTAGCCTGTTACCCGCCGGTGTTTGAAGAGCGCGCCGGACATCAATATCTGTTCAGTCATTTGGCCATCCACTCAAGAAATACATACAAACAAACTTAGAGTTTTATAGATAAGATTAGAGAGCTATATTCAAGTTGGTGCGACTCGTCCGTACAAACCTGGAAGTTCTATTGGAAATTTCAAGTTGAACAAGGATCGTCCATACTCCATAGGTCCCCAGTTCTTATGCATAGAACAACTTTTTTCCAAGCATTTTATCCGAAAAAAGCTCAAAGTTAATAATTCCTTGAAATAACTCAAAATATTATGTAGCAGAAAGAGGGGTTATCTATTGAAATCCTAAATTGAAACACCGTTTATTTAAAAACGAAAAACGCTCACATGGGTTTATTATTCTATTGGACATACAGAAATGTTGACTGTTCATTTATTGTTTCCCAAAAATACGAGCTTCTATTTTCTTTTTACAAATTATCCTTGATAAATTGATAGTGCCATTTAATTGTCTTGATTCACCTGTTGATACTTCTAATGTTATTACACAAATTTATTGTGATTTCTGACAGTTTCCCAGGGTTTTGACTCACAAAAAATGAATTTTGGGAGCTGAACCTTCTTTACAACCTCAATTTTCCACTCTGGTCAAAATCGAAGTCATATTCGATCTCCTTTTCCTAAAAAACATGGAAAACGATACCTCACAAGCTCCTGTTACTAAAACTCAAGAAAGCCCTATTTTTACTCCCATTTTTCACCCATAACACCCTTGGGTATATTCCGATCGGGGTGCAAAGTGTCGGGACAACTAGGGCCCAAATGGAGCTTGTGCCCGAAAGGGCGAATTTTTTAGATCGAAAGTAAAGTAGGTACGGCGGACGGACATTGCATTTTTGGAATCTACGCAACTTGAAACGTAAAAGAAACAATTTTGGGGGGAACTGGTACGCGGACGATTCGGGGTGCGCAGGCAAGCTGCAGTACATCAAGGAGTGGCTAGACAGGCTACAGGAGGAGGGGCCAAAATGGGGGTACATCCCCGAACCTGCCAAGAGCTACTTGGTTGTGAAACCAGGCCTTGAGGAGAGAGCACAGGAGATATTTACAGGCACGCAAGTGAAAATCGTTCATCACCACCGCTTCTTAGGGGGGGTCATAGGATCAATTGAGCACAAAAAAGACTATGTAAATTTTAAGGTGAAGGAATGGGAAGCCTGTGTCAGGAGGCTGGCAGCAGCGGCAAAAAATTACCCTCAAGCGGCTTATACCTCCTTTGTTAAATGCCTGCAGCGAGAGTGGACATTCCTCCAACGGGTCATCAGGGACTGTGCGGACCAGTTTGAAACATTGCGAGACACAATCCGGGACGTGCTGACACCAGCATTGATGGGGCAGGAGGTGGGCTCCCATGACCATGACCTCTTTGCCCTGCCTGCAAGGTTAGGGGGGCTAGCACTGGAGGACCCGACCAAAACACCAGGAGAAGCACACCAAACGTCCAAAACAGGTGCCGCAGCACTCATCACTGCAATCACCACCGGTTCCACGCTCGATAATCTCCAACACATTCAAATTGTGACAGAGGCGCTGCAGGAGGGCCGACAGCGACGGGAGGCGGCAGCCTTGGAATGGAGTACCATTGTCATAGGCAGGCTCCCCTCACAGCGCCAACGGGCAGTGCGACGATGTGTGGAGGGCAAAGCATCGCAGTGGCTGTCAGTGGTACCGCTAGCATCAGACGGTTTTGACCTATCAGCTACGCAATTCCGGGACGCATTGGCGGTGAGGTACGGGCAAGACCCCCTAGCACTCCCAAATGCTTGCGACGGTTGTGGAGCAAGGACGGACCTCAATCACCTGCTTAATTGCAAAAAAGGAGGCTTGATAAAGCAGGGTCACGACTTCCTTCGGGACACGGTGGCAGACTTGAGTCGTTTGGCCTGGAGGGGGGTTGCGGTCGAGCCAGTGATGCAGGAGGCGGACGCAGGACAGCCCAGACTGGTTGGCGATATGAAAGTCGATGGGGTGTGGGACAGGGAGCGGGTGGCGTTTTTTGATACTCGCATCGTTAACGCTGACGCCCCCTCCTACCTGTCTCAGGCCACCCAGGAAACTCTCCAACGTGCAGCATCCGAGAAACACCGGAAATACAACCACGCCGCTGAAGAGCATCGTGGCTCATTCACCCCCCTCATAACAACCTGTGACGGAGTCCTTCATAAGGAATTCGGAGCCTTCACCAAGCAGCTTGGGAGGACTTTGGCCGAGAAGTGGCGAAGACCAGAGGGGCACGTCATGGGATGGGTCCGAGTGAAACTACAATTCGCCGTGATAAGGGCCATTTCAATGCGCATCAGGGGGCTACGTCGACGGATCCGCGGCCTTGGTGAGGCAGAAGGGCTGGGGATGGAAGATGGGGCCCCACTACCAATCCTCGAGGACTGATAAAGCCAACACAAGGTTCCCTCCTACCTCAAAAATACTTATGTCAAAATAAAAAATTTGACCCATTAAAAAAAAAAAAAAAAAAAATTTTGGGGGGGTGTTTTAAATTTTTTTTTGCTGAAAGAATGCATAGGTGTATTATTCACAGAATAATAAACCAAAATGAACATCCGCGACATTTGCGACATCCGTTTGCGAGAAACCTCAGTATTCTAAAAGTACGTAACTGAATAATTATTTGTACAGTACTGTGGTGACTCGTGGTTTGAGGTAGGTAGGAGTTTTGGAAGAGAGAAGGTGAGGTTGAATGAGGTGAGGAGTTCGACAGCGTATCCGCGCAGTTTTCACCTCCTTGGATGCGTCTCTAGGATAAGAAAATATCCACCCGGTTTCCACCACGATGGATATTGGGGTAGGAAAATATCCGCGCGGTTTTCACATCCTTGGATATTTGGAAGAGAGGAAGGGAGGATATCCGTCCAGTTTTCAGCACGTTGGATATCCGGAAAAAAATACTCGTCCGGTCTTCACAACGTTGAGTATTTGGAAGGAAGTTATATCGTCAGGTTTTCGCCACGTTCAGAACTTGGGGTTGACGAGAAGAGTGAGTTGATGAAGAGAAGGTAAGGTGAGATAGAGAAGGCTCTGGTTCGAGTGAAGTTGATGAATTTCGAGTTGGGCAAGCCGGGCGCCTTATAAAGGCGCCTCTACCCTACACTCGAGTCCTAGAGCAAATTGTGATCTTCTGACACGCATCTGTGGCACGCTGCACGGGGTTTTCTGTTTCCACATTTCTTCAAGGGGTTTTCTGCCGCCGCTAAACCGCGGAGCTCAGCTCGTTTTGAATGCTAATGAGATTATTTAGCGAGGCAAGAAAAATTCGGGGGAGTAAAAATATATGGGAAACGATCAAATTAATTCCATTGACCTGCGGAAATTGAGATGCCCGCTGCTCATGATGTTCCAAAATCTCGTCTCCCAAAACTAAATGTACCCAGCTAAAAGTTTAATCCTGTACGCTCATTATATGTGTATTTCGAAGCTCAATGATCATACCTGAGTACCTGCATAAACATATCTCGTAAAAGTTAAACGTAAGCATGCTGCTTATGATATAGTTTATTGAGTTCATTTAGCGACGTTTCTTTTGCTATCTCGCAATCTTAAAAAGCTGTAGACTTAAGAACAGGTAAATTCGAATAGGAAAGCCTCTCCTTCAGCCAGTGGAGAATCACAGTGTATGAGGGCATGAATTAATGGATACGTATCGTTGAGCGCTAAGCCATTTGGCGCTTTTAGTTTGGAGCCATTGGAAGCGCTTAGTTTGGGCGTGAAGAAGTTTTGAACAGTGTATCGGTGGAGCGCAAGTAATATAATTATTTTTAAACTATTCATTGGGCGCAAAATAATTTATCGTTCGGGCGAAAGGTTGAAAACAAAAAGAAGACAGAAACTAAGTAAAAGAAAAACAGATTTACTGTCACTTAAATATATAAGTTGTTTCGCCACATTTGTATCGTGAAATTAGTGTGCCGATTCGGTCCATTTTTCGGGAATAGTACCCACTTCCTTGGGTTTCGATTCTTATTCAAACTATTGATAGAAACATCGGTCGAAATTTGTGCGTCTTTAATGGCAGCAACAAAAACGTAAATGTTGAGATGAGGGGAATTTAGTCTTCTGCAAAAGTGAAGCAGGAAAACCTTCACGTGGGTTAGTTGTCCTGTGTGGAGTAATTATGTTCGAAGCCCACAGCTCAGGAGGAAACAATCCCTAGTCGAAAATATTATTTGTTTTCGAACAGATATCCCGCGAAGCCAAACACTCCATTATAGAACTTCAGTTTGTCGTTAGTGGCATAGAACCGAATGTGATTCGTGATGAGACGAACGAAATGTAAGATAGAGAAAGATGACAACGATGAATAACGAAAAGAAAGTATCTCATCAACCTTACCCTCAACTTTGGACGTACGAACAATTGCGCCGAACGGACAGGTTGTTGTAGCAGAAACCCGGCGCTGAATGAATACATTCTCACCACAGGCACCAGCGCTGAAACAATTGCTCCACATTCCTGTGGAGCAGTTATCACACTCGCGCTCAAACGACGAATTAATGTTTTATATGATTCATTCACGATAATGTTCCTTCTTGATAAAGAATCTTAACCTATCACTTGGTTCGTGCAAGTAGATTGGTTCATGTTATCGGAATCTCGCAAGAGCCACGACTGAATTGAATCCGAGGACGCAGTGTTTCTAGAGAAAGAACTCCTGGGTGGAAGAAAGAGACGAAGGCGTTTTTCCTCCTTTGGGAGAAGACAGGATAAAGTCAACAGTTCGGACAATAATTGAAGAGCTGCCAAAGATAGCGGTAAGTTCAGCTGACTCTAGGGAGACAGGGATTTCTTCCAACCTTGCCAAGAGGAGTCAGGTTACGAGGAACCATTCAAAGGAAATTCAATCATATTGAGAGAGGGCGACCCTGTGTATCCAGGGACTTGAATTAGGGACGATCCAAGTTTGGCGACGAATAAACGTAGGTATCTACCGATTCGAAAGTTTGATGTTTTGCTTTGTCCAGCGAAACTTATTCAAACAGCACCAAACAAATTGATGACTTTCCTCAATTTCCTTTCTTCAATTTTTATGATCAATGACCAAATCATTCGATCTTAGTTACAAAACTGTAACTAGAGAACTGTCCATGTAGAGATCATTATTCTCCGCTGCACGAAGCTAAATTTTCCTCTCAGAGGTAGTTTGGGAGCTCAATTTTCCAATCAGCCGATTTTATAGCGAAATGGAGTACCTCAGGTTTTGCGTTTGCGCATGCACAATGGCTGTACCAATAGTCTGATCGCGGTGAAATGAAAAGGGGACCATCTGGGACATACACCCCAGTTACCTAAAAAATTTGAACGGAATCGGGTCATTGGTTCGTGAGTAATTAGTACCGCGGATTTCGCGTTGCGTGCGCGCTGTGCAGTGGCCATACCAATGATCCGATCGCTCTGTAATTCATGAGGGACTAGGACCCGAGCCACATGATCCCTGGAAATGTCAGCAAAATCGTATTTGAATTGAGAAATTTACGCGTGCTGCAAAGATTTGCGGACACCCATACGGGCAGACAGACAGACACCGAACCAAATTTGAGAAAGCTACGAAACGTGAAACGCGAATAGAAAATTTGATTTCGGTAAATGCCCTCGTATGTGAACAAAAAGCTTCCGCTATCTTGGAAGTCATGTTAAACCTAGAAAAATAGTCTAAATTGAATACTTGATTTCCTGTCAAGAAACGCACACTTTAATTATGATTCTGTCGTGATTCATATCCCTTCCAGTGCAAATAATATAGAAGTTTAGTGTACCGCGACCAAGTAGAGGTTCGAAGTCGACAGCTGACTGATGAGTAGGCATGCATTTTCGGATTAATAATTTCGTTTATTAATACCAACTACCATCCTAAACTGTACCTACTTCACAACAAGTATCTACCTAAATCCTGTGTTCTTACTACCAATTACCTACACCTTCATCGAGTATTATACTACCTAAGTACTATCAGAGTCCTAATCTGAGTACTGTCAAAATTCAGTTGAAACGACACGGTACTAGACTTTTACTTGAGGTCTCGGTCACATGTTGGCTATGGTTTTGTGAATAGAGTTCCGTGTTTCAAGGTACATTTCGCGATCACTGAAAAGAAAAATTTAGCACTGCTTCAGGTTGACCTTATTTTTAATTTAATAGGTTATATACCACTTTATATCATAATTTACCTCTCACCTAAATTAACCACTTGTTGGTTCAAATCCCTCTCACCGCAATTTAGGAGATTCGTACTGAAGTCCCTCTAGAGTAAATCAACGTTGCCAAGCGTGTGATTCGAGCAAAACATCACACGTGCCATGCGCGGGGTGAACAGCAACGTAAACCCCTTTGATGCGGTTAAATAAAGCCGGAGTCTCCACAAATTCGGAAACGACGAATGTGGGGGTTTTCGTCAGGAGTTATCGGGAAAACCAGCAAAGCTATTCCACTCATTAGTGCACCCACTTTCTGGTAACGTGCTCGGCATTGTCAGATCTGGTTTTCCCTCTTCGAGCTCTATCAGTGGAACAATAATAGAGTTAGCTGCCTCCGTGCTGAAGAGGCACATTCGAGGGTTCTGAAACTCGTCAGGCCGCAACTCTCTAGAAATCGAGAAAGGCCTCCAACTTCGCAACGTGTATTTCAGTTTCTCTCGGAACCATTATAGGTTCCGAGAGTTTCACAATCAAAACTCTTTCGTACAATGATTACCTACCTACCTATCAATTGCCTATTTTAGTGAGATGTGAGCTTGTAAAGCATCCAAGGAATATGAAACTCGATTATATCAAATATAAAATGATCCATGGAATCATCTGACGTTTAATTGTAACTAAGCATTCTATCGTAACTCGAAACTGGTTTTCGATTCACATGCATTCCCGACTTTTGACCGACGAATGTCCACAACTAACGAGCAGATGAAATCGAAGTGTTAATCTTAATCAAAATTTTCAGCATTTGCTGTAGTAAATGCTCAAAATTCTCATAAGCTACAATTCATGCCCAGATGTTATGTTAGTTGGGAACTAACCCTTAAATGGGTCAGTAAACTTCTGATTAAGCTCCCGAGGTCATTCATGAATTGCAGTTAACTAGAAGATTTATCGTAGTACTGGACACGAAATGCTTACTAACGTCATCAGTTTCAGTTACGAAATACCAGCAAATATCAAAGCCAAAATGGAGATGGAACCGAAATATCAATCTCAATATACTCGTACCTTCAAAACTCTCTTCAACTCCAACACATTCATCACATTCCTTGGATGAAAACGCCCACCTATAATGGCTGCTTTGCCTCCTCAACTTCGTGCCAAAACTTCCACTCCTGAGAAACTCCGGATAACTGATCAAAACTTTTCACGGTTATAATGGACATGAAGTATAAAGATGATCTGACGTTTTACATCTTAGAGCTATTATTATTCACGTCGGCCTTTTATTGATAAATATAATTGAAATTTGTTGATGGCCCATTTAAGTATCGAGAGATGTTTAGAATAGGAATGTTGGGTTGAGGTCACATTGTTTCTGGAACCGAGTTTTACTGGAAACGGTAAACTGCGGACTGGCCATCTTTCCTCAAAGGACTGGCGGACTTTCCTCATTTCTTGGTAAGCTTATGACAGTAAGGTAATTGGACCTTACAAAGCGAAGGTGGGGAGGGTGGCCTTGTGCCTGAAAACTAGTATTATTTGTGAACGACCGAACGGGTACCCGATCGTCTTACGATAATTTATTGAGTTGATTCGTCGTATTCTGGTTTTGTTGGCAAATTAAAAGCAGAAATGAAAGGAGTTTAGTAATAAATTATTATTCGTGTGAAATTTCTCCGAAGGCCGAATTGTATTCAGTTAGTATGGAGTAGAATAATTATGCAGTGGAGACCCGCGGTAGTTGTGTTACTAGTGTTAATCATCACGGTATTGTTTTGGGAAAACGAAAATGAAGGATCGGAAATGCGTGTCGAAATGCAAAGCGTGGCACAGAGCACTATTTTTAGGGTGATATTCCGTCCAATGATCAGGGCGAGAATGGATGTATCTACCTTACTTTTGGTTTATTATTTTCAATGATGAACCTTTGATCCAACGACCAGAATGAACCAATGACCGAATCGACTATGTTTTGGTGAATAGCCGTTTTGAAACTGCATAAAAAGAGTGGCTGGCAGCATATCCAGGTGCAGATATTGCATCAGATCACAATCCACTGATTGCAGATATTTGTGCAAAACTCAAGTGTACCAGGCAGCTTCCTCGTACTAAGAGACAGTATCTGTCCAAACTACGCTCAGACAGTGTAAAGTCTGCTTTGTCTGAGAGTCTCAATTCCCAGCTCCGAGAAATTGAGGAGTATGACACCAGTGATTTGAGCTCTATGTGGTCTTCCTTGAAGGGTGCAATATCTGAATCAACTGCTGAGCATTTGCGATCCGATGGTCAGGTGAAAAAGGCCATATTCTTGATCTGACGGAGGTGCGGAGAACACAGAAGGGCCATGCGAAAGAGTACCAGTGACTGCATACCTTGGTCACTGCGGAGATAAAAGCTGCCAAGGAGGACTGGATATTGAGGGAATGTGAGGAGATGAAGGAGCTCGATGCACAGCATGATCTTCAACGAATTCATGAGAACGTTAGGGAGATCACAGGGTTGATGAGTAAACGAGCCCCAGTTGTGACAATGGGGGATGACAACAGGCCCTTATTGGACCGCGATGATGTGATCAAAGCCTGGAATGCTTACATCACCCAGCTCTTCAATGACAGCTGTTAGGATGTTGAAGTCGATGACCAAAACCTCCATACTCAAATCAGAGGTTCTCCATAACAATCTCTATAGGTAAAACCAGAAAAGCAGTAGGCCAGGACGAGATACCCATGGAGGCCATCAAGCTGATAGAAGAAGACAACTTAGATCTAGTTGTAAAGTTGTTCAATTGTATTTATGAGACGGGAGAGCTCCCTAAAGAGTGGTTGAAGTGATTCCCAAAACGCGGCAGATGATGAGTCATATGCTAAAGACGTTTTTGCGAGTCATACACGCCAGCATCTGCTCCAAATGTGAATTTGACCTCAGTTCGGCTTCAGGCACGCCATTAGTAGGTACTCGAGAGGCACTGTTTGCCTTCAGCGTTTTGATGCAGAAATGTCATTATCAGCGTAGGGATGTCTTTGCCTGCTTCATTGGCTATGAGAAGGCATTCGATCTGGTCCAGCATTCAAGGCTCATTGAAGTTCTGAGAGATTGCGGAGTGGATGGATAAGATGTCCGCGTTATCCGTAATCTATATTGGAAGCAGGTGGCCGAAGTACGAGCAGATGATATTGTTACCCCTGAGCATAGCATCCAAAGAGGGGTTAGGCAGGGATGCCTGCTTTCACCTTTCTTTTCAACCTCTTTGCAAATCGCATATTCAAGGAGGCGGTCCATGATCTGGATGTTGTGGTCAGGGTGAGTGGTGAGCGAATCAGCTCCATTAAATGTGCTGATGATACCGTGCGGTTGGCTGACAGTCTGCTGGATCTTCAGCTTCTCTTGGACAGGCTTTCGTGTGCTGGAGAACTGGCGGGTCTCACAATCAATGTTGCAAAAACAAAATGGTCAAAGTAACTTGGTTACCACCTACTTACTTAGCACTTTTCTTGGTTACCGTGAACCAAAATTAATGAAATGTGGTTTGTAGGTCCCGTTTGGGGTCAAGTTGGTCCTCGAAGCTCGGCGTTACTGTCAGTCATCTCTAAGGGGTGAAAAATAGGGGTTGACATTTTCAGAACGCCATAGCACGAAAACTCAATAGAAGGGTATGGGTTTTTTTACGTTTTTAAATATTGTTCAAAAGAATTTTTTGAGACCACCCGGAGCGTTGTACGACCAGCCGTTCGTTTGCACCGAAAAGCTTCGTCAACATGATCGTGAATCAAACGGTATAAATCCGGCCCAGATATCATTGCTAGGGAGCACCTAATTATAATCACGGATAATTGCTAGGGACGTTGATATGCACAAACCGGCCAAGCGCCAAAATGTCAAAAATCGAGTTTTTGGTATCAATCGATTCGTCTCGACGAGTTCTTTCATAATTTCTCGATTTCAGCGCCCTCTGTTAATTTTCAGACAAGCTAGGGTTGATAGACTGTTTGTGCAAAACGTTTTTTAGAAGGTCAGTAATTTGCACAAACCGGCCAAGCGTCATCCCGGTATTCAGGGCTTCCGTATTTCGCACAAAGCGGCCAAAAGACGCCACACCAGTCGTTTGGTCGGTCTGTGCAAAACTCAGCTGCATTGATTCAGGTGTTTCCTCGGCATAGTCCGTATTTAGTTTCCTATTCTAGCCTCTTCCATGAATCTATGTTATTTCAGCTTCCTGATCTACTTCAATTTGTACGATATTGCGTTAAGAATAGGTTTTGATTTTTGTGAGCACCAAATTTTACAATTATTATTTCAGTGTTCAGTTTAAAATAAAAATGAAAAGTTTAATGAGAAGTTTAAAAAAACAATGTTGTATTAATTTCCTTGACATTTTTTTTTCATTTACGTAAGTTTATCTCTAATCCTATTCATTTATAGGCAGATCGGGCTACGGAGGTAAATAGCCAACTTGTGTGCGAACTGCCAGATTTGTTCGAAAGTTAAAGCAAAATATTGCTTATATTGGACCATTGCGTTTCTTCGAAACGTAACCAAGTTTAGAGGCAAATTAAATTTATCCCCCCTCCCCCCGAGCCTATTTTACTGGTGTATTATTCACGGAATACGACCTACATAATAAACACAAAGTGCGTTCTGAACACTTCTGAACAATAAAAGTTTGCTAAGTTAGGTGGGCAGTATAGCTTCCTCACTACTGATTGTAACATGGACGTATAGAATCAGTTGGTAAAATATCGATTTTGATGGAATTCATTTGAGACCGTCCAACAACTCTCATCCATCTGTCTTACAAATTTCACCACTGCGATGATCTGCAGTGTTATGGGCTCTACGAGGATCTGGCGCTTGCGCATGCGCAGACGGATGTTAGGTACTGTAAGATTTCAATGATTTTGATATGGGACCATCCGCGATCCAACCCGCGTGTACCCTCAAAATTTCAGCTCTACGACTAGGAAGGAAATGGTCAACATTTCAAGTTCGCGCACGCGCAGACGAAAGTTACAGTAAGATCGAAATATTGTCAACGTAATATGATTCCTGATAGATTCTCCAAGTTTGAACCAATTTCGACGATATTTAATGTAGGTATGGGCGTTTCAAGTATTTCACGTTTGCGCATGAGCAGACGAAAGGTACAGTACTTATTCACCGATTTTGGTGTGGGATCATCTGTGATCCAACCCGCACCTACCCACCAAATTTCAGCCTTTCGGCCATTATTTTTCTGGTAACTATGGGCGTTACAAGGAGTTGACCACAGAGAGACAGACAGTCGTACATACAGACAAACAGACACGGAACCAAAATGTTCCTTGATCTCCGAACACGAAATGGTAGGGGAAATTATCATTTTGGGAGACTTTTTTTTCTTTTTTTTTTACTCTCACGAATCCAAGGCTTCCCTACCTTCCGGCAGTGAGGAAGAAATAATACCTAGTTTTCCACTAAATTCAGATTATTATTTCTTCTTTTGCTCTTAATTTTTTCTACTAAAACTGCTGCAGTCGATTTGCACAAAACGGCCATGTGAGGCGCTTGGCCGTTTTGTGCAAATCAAATTGTAGCCAGTCGAACATTTTGCCGTTTGGCCGGGATGTGCATAATTCGTTTTGTAATATTTGAGTTTTGCACAAACCAGGTAACCGCCATAACTCGGAAAATATCGATGTAATCAACTTCCTGACGTTACCATTCGATTTTACGCACCAAAAAACATGGGGGACATTATTTCTAAATTTTTACAACCAACTGGAGAGGTTAGGTAGCAAAAAAACGTGCAAAATCTTTGATCGCGATTTTCTCGAAAATGTAAAAATGGCGCTTGGCCGGTTTGTGTATATCAGCGTCCAATTGTTCAAAAGAATTTTTTGAGACCACCCGGAGCGTTGTACGACCAGCCGTTCGTTTGCACCGAAAAGCTTCGTCAACATGATCGTGAATCAAACGGTATAAATCCGGCCCAGATATCATTGCTAGGGAGCACCTAATTATAATCACGGATGGCGGTATGAAGTCGAGTTGGTTGTTCCGTGATATTATTTCATTTGAAAAATGGTGGCTCTTTTGGATTTTGTTGATAGGTTCTTTTGCAACTTGGACGAACGTTGAAGTAGTATTGGGTAAATTTTACACAACGGTAGATTATTACACAACGGTTTATTATACTATCTACGTAGAAGAGGCACCTATACAGGTAAATTATTACAGAACGGTTTATTATTCACCTTATGCTTCATGAATAACTACAAATAACTAATGATTGAATTATTGAATCCGGCGCATTTTTATGAAACTTCAATTCGGGGGCCGGCTCCAGAACTCGATTTAGGGCTTTCCTGGGGGGAGCTCGAGGGTATTGACCACAGAAAACAGTGATCTACGCAGAAGGGGCATCTATACAGGTAAATAATAAACCGTTGTGTAATAACTTGCAGCGTTTTTGTTAAAAGCGTTGACCCTGTCAAACAGACAGTTAGAGTAAACAGAACCAACCTGATGTCTGAGAAGATAATGTATGAGAAGATAATGCAATTTTTCGATTCTTACAATGTAACTATGCAATGTACCTATGCAATGTACCTAGTTTTTAAGCATCGTTGCTTTTAGTATTTCACTATCTGCATCATTTATACGAGTATTTTACACAGAATTAAATTTTTATATTTAGAATGAAATTAATTTATATTTTTGGCACTTTTACCTATTCGTATTTGCCATATCCCACAATTTTCTCATGCGTCAGATTTAACAACGAAACACTTCGGGAGATTGGCAATGAATGGTGGATAGCAGCCAAAGTCGATGGTTAAATTGAGAAATTCTAAAAATTTCGAATTCCTTTTCTCCGGGTTTCTTAAGAATTTCTAGAGATTGAAGTGGGAAGGTGGTTTTTATCTTGCCGCCTGAGATTTCACGGTAAGTAACTGGGTCAGGTAAAGAATGAGAATTTTGCTGGAGACAGAGTTTCGAGTAGAGCTCGTATTATAACATAGAACTGAGTTTACAAAGCGGTTGCTCATAGTTTTATGATGGGTTCGTTGTTAAACGAGCAATAAGATTGATTAGAGATTAGTGTATACATACTGTAAATTTTGATATCGCCCATATTATTATGAGGTCAATAAAAATCACGAAGTGGTAAGTGAGATATTAATAATTGTTGTCTTAATATTCACACTAACTTACTACGTAGGTACTTACGTATTTACTTAACTTGATTTTCTTCTATCATATAATAGAAGGTTTATAATGGAGAAGTGTTAATTTGGCTCTGGGTCTCATTCGTGGAGAAGGTTCAATAATTCACTAAGATGAGCAAGTATACGGTGTTGCCCTGATGAAAATCCTTCTGCTAATATTCAGGAATAATTGTGTTAACTATGAAGTACCTACATAATCGGATTGTTATTTTCGCTACAAAGCTTCTTTAGAACCCTTATTTCAAGAAGTCTCTCGCACTACCAAATCCCATTCAAAATATGTGTGTTCTGTATATTGAAAGGGATGAGTGTAGGGATGAAAGTGATAACGATATGTGGTGTGGAGAGAACCCATTTCTGTTGCAGACCGAGTAAATCTGTGGTGGTGAAAATCCAAGATCGCCACACGGGTGGATTGTGTTGAAGGCTAGCCGCTTCCATTTCCAGTGTACCGCCACAAAACGTAAAATGTTCGTATAACGGCTTACGTAAGTGTGAGGGGAATAACAGCGTATGGTTTATGGATACGTAGTTTTTATTCTGTGATTTTTATAAGTTTCCTACACTAGTGACGTCACACCGGACAAGGGGGTCCAGCACAAGTGAGAGGGGTGAAATGACATCACTGGTGTAGGAACTTTTGAAAATCATAGAATAAAATCTAAGATTCCACAATTAAAACCTAAAGTACCTTTGTCATGATATCCTCCCAGAATATCACTCTCTCTCATGATTTAGACTGCACAAATAAACTAACGAATGAGGTGGCGTACGTGACCGGCCTCAGGTAAATCCTGAGCTCTCCTACCATCCCTCAACTACTGATGAGTGACTGGGGGAGAGTGGAAAGGGTCTTATATAAACCCGCCGTTCTCGCCTGTAACTTCATTCTACGCTCAAACCAAGTGGATGACTTATCTCTCTCTCTCTCCTCTCACGCCTCCTTACGTTTTACCTAAAAGATCCCAGGTTGGTGGAACCAGTAAGGTGATAACCTACCTTGAGTGGCAACCACTGGGCAAATCCCTCTAGCATCTTTAGTGGTGGTAACCTCCCTGGCTTCGCTATAGGTGTTAACCTTTTAGACGCTAGATTCAGCAACCTTCTTGGGTGTTCTTTAGCTGTGCCCCCCAACTTCGGAGCAAAATTACTCCGGTAACATAGAAGGTATTTTCAAGTTTGGTTAGTGATTTGGATTCGTCTGAACCTCCTTTTTCAGTGTATGAATACTATAATTCGATTGAACGGGAGAATCACGGTTTTGTGAGCACTTGAAAAAAGTGGGGGGCACAGCTAAAGAATTTCCCTACCGAAAAACTTTAGCTGTGCCCCCCACGGGCCCGATGGCTTTAAGACACCCCTTGTGATGAAGTTCAACCTTGTGAATTACTTTTAAGAATGCCCTAGAGCCATCGCGCGAGGCCGGTGTGCAAACAAAACAGAGGATAGTGTAAGGTTCGAATAGAGATTGGGCTCAAGTTCCAAGTTGGACTCAGTGGCTGTGCCCCGCACTTTCAAAACAAAGAACACCCATGTGTTCGAAGGAATGTTATCGGGAGCTCGACCAGTAAAACTTGCCAACCTTCAGTTGCGATTCATCCTCTCAACATGAAACTCGAAACCCTTTACGAAATTCTTAAGAGTGATTTAAGTGCGGTTTCCTTTTTTCAAGAGCAAGGACTCGTCGTGCAGAACCGGAGTTGTCCTGTTTGTAGTGCAACAATGAATATACGTGTCCGTGCCGACCAACATCGAAAAACGAACAACATCGAGTTTTTGTGGCGGAGGAACACCCGCATCGTTAAGGAAGATCCCTTCTTGGCCTTCATTAGAGCCACAGCGAACCTCTACAACCCCCTCAGCCATGATTAGGTCAAAACGATTATAACAAAGGTCTAAACACTTATTCCTATATGATAGAGACTAATAAATCACTGTTTTTAACCTATATGTTTTTTTATTGTTCAGTTTCTCCTGTAAAGAGACGTGGGGGGCACAGCTAAAGTTCTTCGCTAGGGAAATTCTTTAGCTGTGCCCCCCACTTTTTTCAAGTGCCCACAAAACCGTAATTCTTCCGTTCAATCGAATTATAGTATTCATACACTGAAAAAGGAGGTTCTGACGAATCCAAATCACTAACCAAACTTGAAAATACCTACTATATTTCCGAAGCCACTAAGCATTGAAAATGGGGGGCACAGCTAAAGAACACCCACCTTCTTCTCCAACCCATACATCACCACAACCTTTATTCTCTTCAAACCACCACAACCTTAATACCTTTATCACAGAATAAAAACTAACTTGACCGATTCCACAGTTAATACCATAATACCTTATGAAGTCTGTATGTAAATACACCAGTTTTTCACTAGTCCACCAGCTTTTTCAAGTGACGTTGACGTTTTCCACATTCAACGTTTCACATTCAATAGATGTTTGTCAGGCTTCAAATCGCCCTTATAGAGAGGTGCGGATAGTTAAAGCTTTGTTTATTTATTTAGCTTCAGAGTCCGGAGACGGGCCGGGCCACGGTGGAGGCGGGTCAACGTGTACGGCGATGTACTGAGTGGAACTCCAGGGCGGAGGCAGTCTGTTCGATACCTTCAACCGTGATTGTGCCCTGGAGTCCGATCCGACACGTGAGCCGGTCCGTTTTCCCCCCAAAGTGAAAACTATTATTTATTTTCTTCCCCTTAGCGGTCACAGGTGGTGAGTCATTTTCCTGTTTTCATTTTCATTTCTCAAAGAGGTCTCCCGTTTATTTTGTTAGGTAGGAGAAAGCTACAATATAAATTTGATTAAGAACACTTTTATTTTTCGTTTTATTAATTTTGCGAAGTGCCAAAGAACACTCCCCATACACAACGACCATTCCCAGGAATTGTCTGGTTTGTGGTAAGGTTCCCACCAAAAACCTTCCTGGTAGCAGGGACTTTTCCCCATTCGGGGGCATACACCTTACAGCTGGTAGCAGAGCTACACATCGGTCCACTTACAACGCATCATACCTGCCACTCTGTACTCCACCAACATTTTGGAATTACCACACCACGATTTCATCATGCACTGCGCTAAGTGTGAAAATCCTGACTCACCTCCCGATCCAGTTAAATGTTGCCTTTGTGATCAATATTTTCATGCCTCTTGTACCCGCCTAGCTTGTACACCCAAACCCCCTTCCAAGCCCCGAAGAAGTTTCATAAAAATAAGATCCCCCTCCACATACTTTTATAAAAACTAAGTACTTGGGTATCATAGGCAGGTGCGTTTGGTGTCAAAATTCTCAAGATGGAATCTACTTTCATTTTTTTTTTAACGCCTGGGTAACGCTAATTGGCATGTAGTTCCTGGCACTAAGGGGGAGGACCATTTGTTATTTTGGCACTGGGCCATCGATATACTCGTAGTATGCGGGAAGGGTCGGTATTGCTTGCGATAGGATAGTGTAGTGAACGAGAGCATTACGTTCTAGTCAAGACCACGATACGTTATCAAATGTACAGTTCTTTCCTCAAGGGAATAAGAAAATCCTGCGGATACACTTACTCATTTACTGTTTCGAGTGCATGTTCTTATTTTCGTGCAGTTGTTACCTGTGTATAACACTTGAACTCCTTGATTATGTATAATTTCCTTGTTTACGGTTCTCGCTGATTTGTATAGCAGTGGACAGGCTTCATCTAGTAGGTAGTTTTCAACAGATTTCACCGCCTTTTGATTTATTCCAGCGTTTACTCGTAAAAATGTGTACCATTCGTTTCTAAGCCTTAAACCAAGGAGGAAACGGCATAAAGATTATCAACCCCCCCCCCCTCCCCCAAGCCTCGGGAAAATCCTGGGACGAATATGGCTTAATAGGAAGGGGTTTAATGGGTCTCACAGTATTTTTTCATCTCTGGACGACCGTCCCCTTTCTCGCGTGGCGTGAAATTGCGAAACCCTAAAACCTCCAGTGTTGATACACTGGGCCGGAGAAACGGCAACGGTCATCGTAATTTTCTCCGAAGCCTTTCCTGCCCTAAAAGTAATTTCCTGCGGTAACATGAATGTGTGGATTTCTCCCGAAAAGGGTGAGTAGTGAAGCTTGAAAATAATTAATAATATTTTAGGGTACATGATCTGATCAGAACATTAGAAAAAAACGCTGCAAAGTCCTTGTCACATGGGTTTATTATTCTATTGGAGTTCTAGAGATTCTTGTTGGCAGTTAAATTTATTGTTTCTTTCATGTGGAATGATTGAATTAGCTATTCCTGATGATTTCCACCAATTTTGGCCCCCAAAACATGAAATAGGTACCTACACTTTTTTTTCCCCCCCAGATCATATTTGATCATTGGTAGTGCGATTTAATGGTCTTGATTCAGCTGTTTACACTTTTTCTAATGTTAGTATACATATTGATGGTGATTTCAGACAGTTTTCCAGGTTTTTGACTAAAAAAAAACAATTTTGGGAGCTGAGCCAATGGTAAAACCTCAATTTCCGCGTCTTTGGTCAAAATCGACTTCATATTCGGTCTTCTCGTCCCCAAAAACATGAAAACGATACCTCAAAAGCTCATTTTACTAACATGTTGCTAAAACGCAAAAAGTACTGTGATGAATTTAAATTTATCATCACGGTGGCGTGAAGGAGTGAATAGATGAGAGCGAGGGAATTTCACCTAGGCGGCGGTAATCCACCGATGTAGGTGAGAGGAAGGAAATTCACCTAGGCGGCGGTAATCCACCGATGTAGGTGAGTGGAAGGAATCTCGTCTAGGCGGCGGTAATCCACCGATGTAGGCGAGAGGAAGGAAATTCACCCAGGCGGCGGTAATCCACCGATGTGGGTGAAGGAAGGAAGGTGCTTGTCTAGGCGGCGGATATCCACCGATGTAGACAAGAGGAGAAGGTAGGAGGTGAATTCCCAGAGCGGCGGATACCACCAGGCATCTGGGAGGAGGAAGGTAGAGAGAGAAGAGAGAGCTGGTTAGAGGAAGTGTCGAATGAAGCTAAAGCCCCAGGATCCAGGGTTATATAGGAACTGGAGGCCTCTCCCTCCAACTCCCCTGTTGGGAGTTTTGGGGGGGGGCCCAGGTTGTGTCCCCTGGATTCTGTTGCCTGTCTCCCCACTCAGATGTTTATTAGCGGAAGGTAATTTTTACATAGGAATATTGGTGAGAGCTTTAAGGTTGTAGTGGAGTGTTCCCGGGAGGGACTCACGACAGAGGTCCCCCCAGTTCGAACCAATGTTTGAGGTAGCTGAAGGCTCAAGTGTACAGTGGCTGAGGGCTGCGGAAACAAAAGGGGAGCTGAAGGCGCAAGGATACAGGAGCTGAAGGCTGAAACAAACAATTGCAGTGCTGAAGGCAGAAGAGTGACCGGAGGTGTCTTAAATCTAGGGTGATATACAAGAGGTAGGATAAGTAGACATAAGTAGACATAGGTAGACGTAAGTAGGGCTAAGTAGACAAAAAGGAGACATAAGTAGACATAAGTAGACATAAGTAGACATAAGTAGGTGTAAGTAGACGTAAGTAGATGTAAGTAGACGAAATTTGATGATGGGAAACATATGTACAAGGAGGGTGTGATGAAAAATTTGCTGAAGTGACAATATTTACAAAGGTGATGAGTTCGATGATGATGATAAGAGGAGTGATAGTTAGATAGTATGTTAGATAGCTAGATATTTACAGGTGCAAGGTATTTACAGGTATGTACAGGTATTTACAGGTATGTACAATTTTTAGGTACGGTTTCAGGGGAGACAGAGTTGAGCGGGGTTGCGAGATCCGCCGTTCCCTGGGTGTGGATAGTGTGCAGTGTAATGTGGTGAGTGTGTAATGAAGGTGAGGTGACGGGGTGAGAGAGGCGACTCCCTCTAACAGTCTTCACGTTAGTGAAGACTGACAGAGGGGCCCCTTCACTGCCGGGGCGGTGGTGAAGGGGAAGAGCCGGTGGGAGCCGGTACCCGGGACGTCGCGGAGGTGGGTGGCGACGTTGGGGTCCGGTGGGCGAGATGGAGGTGATGTGTGGCGTTTGTGGTGTAGGGGTGGTCGGGTGAGTGGTGTGGGGCGAAGTGTCTGGGAGGACGGGGGCTGGTTTACATCGGGCGAGGGGTACAGTGTGGGGCTTCCCGTCAATTAACAGGGTAGCCGTGGTGTTTGTGGAGCGGATGACGTGGAAGGGCCCGGCGTAGAGAGGTTGAAATGTTTTGTGGATGCCGGGCTCCTTCAAGTACATGTGTGTGGCTGTGTAAAAACGTTTGGGATAGGTGGTGTCGTTGTGTGGTGTCGTGGTGTGGAGTGGTTCCCTGTTAATTGACGGGGTGGGGTGTGGGGTGAAGATGTCGGCTGGCAAACGTAAAGGGTCTCGAAAAGCGTGTTGTGCGGGACTTGTGTTGTCTGAAGGACGGGCGGAAGTGCGGAGGCTAAGTAGAACGTAGGGGAGGGTTTTGGTCCATGAAGGGGAAGTGGCTGATGTGGAGATGGCTTGCTTGAGGACCGAGTGCCACCGCTCTATTTTCCCGTTGGATTGGGGGTGATAAGGAGTGGTGCGGATTTTCTGAATCCCGAGGGAACGGAGCAGGTCGGCAAAGTGGGCTGATTCAAATTGCCTCCCCTGATCGACCGTGAGTGTCCGCGGACAACCGTAGCGGCTGATCCATTGATTGAGGAAGGCCGCGGCGACGGCGTCCGCGGTAATGTGGGCGAGTGGGATACACTCTACCCAATTTGTCGCACGGTCGATCATGGTGAGGCAATACCTCTTCCCCTCGGAGGGGGGAAGGGGGCCGACCAGATCCAAGTGGACGTGTTCCCACGGGAGAGAATCGGGGATAGGTTGAGGAGGTACATGGGGGTGAGCCGAGACCTTGAATTGCTGGCACTTCTGGCACCCAAGAACCCAGGTACGTATATCCGTGTTCATATGGGGCCAGAAGTACCGCGTTTTGATGAGGTCCCGGCTCGCCCGAATGCCGGGATGATGGAGGGAGTGGTAATGTAGGAACAACTGCCTCCTTAGCTCCGGTGGGACGTACGGGCGCGGTGTGTCGGCCGATACGTCGCACCAGAGATCTAGGGGAGGCAGCTGCTCCAATTTTGAGGCGGAGATGAGATGGGAAAGTGCGGGATCGGAGGTAGGAGTTTGGTGGGTTTTGAGGGTTTGCGGGGAAGGGAAGGGCAGTAATTCCTCCACCGGCGCAGGGGTGGGGCGGGAGAGTGCGTCGGCGACGCAGTTGTCGGCCCCCGGCAAATAACGAATATCGGACGTGAATTGTCCGATAAATTCGAGTTGCCGGAGGCGACGGGGGGAGGCTGATTTTCGGTTTTGGAGGAGGGCGTGGGTGAGGGGCTTGTGGTCGGTTATGACAGAGAACTGCCTGCCCTCCACGAAGTCATGAAAGTGTTTGATGGCTTCGTGGATGGCGAGGAGTTCTCTGTCAAAGGTGGAGTAATTTTTTTGTGTGGGGGACAGAGTTTTAGAGAAAAAGCCGAGAGGTTGGGGGGTGGCGCCGGTGTGTTGGTGGAGTACTGCCCCGATGGCCCAGTCGGACGCATCTGTGGTGATGGAGAGGGGGGCATGGGGATCGGGATGGGCCAATAGAGCGGCGTCAACTAGGTCCTGTTTGCATTGTTGGAAGGCGGTAGTGAGGGCGGGGGTCCAGGAAATGGGGCGTTTATCGTTTTTCTTTGCCGGTTGTGGGATAGCGTGTATGAGTGGTTGTTGGTGTTGTGCCGCGTGTTTGATGTGTCTACGGTAAAAGTTCAACATACCCAGGAAACGGCGGAGTTCTGAGACAGTGTTGGGTCGTGGGAAATCGGTTAGGGTGTGAACTTTGTCCGGTAGGGGTTTTATTCCTTCGGACGAAACCTGGTGGCCGAGGCAGCGGACGGAGGGCTGGGCGAGGACGCATTTCGGAGTGTTAATGGTGAGGCCCTCGGCGGCGAAGATGTCAAGTACCTGTTTCAGGTGTGCGAGGTGTTCGTTTGGGTCTCGGGAAGCGATCAGTACGTCGTCCAAAAAACAGAAGACGAAGGGTAGGCCTCGTAGTATGTTGTCCATGTAACGCTGCCATGTTTGGGCAGCGTTACGGAGGCCGAAACCCATTTTGATATACTCGAACAGGCCGAAAGGGGTGATGATAGCTGTTTTAGGAACGTCAGGGGGGTAGATGTGAATGTGATGGAAGGCACGGGAGATGTCGAGTGTAGAAAAGATGGTGGTGTTGTGGAGGTGGGAAGAGAAATCCCGGAGATGCGGGACGTTGTAAAGGTCTGGGGTTGTACGGGCATTGAGGCGGCGGTAGTCGCCGCATGGGCGGATATCCCCGTTAGGCTTATGCACAATATGTAGTGGAGAAGCCCACGGGGATTTGGAGGGACGGATAATGCCGTCCTTGATGAGGAGATCAAAATGTTTGCGGGCCTGTGAGAGTTGGAGGGGGTGGAGGCGTCGTGCTTTCGCGGATATTGGCGGGCCAGAGGTTTCTATGTAGTGCTGGGTCTGTGAGATGTGGGCTGAGGGGCGGCGCTGGGGTTTGTAGTGGAGGAGGAGTTGTTCAAACTGGGACGGGGGCCGATCCACCGCATGAATGAACCCGGGGATGGGTTTCTGGGTGGAGGGGTCGAGCAGGCGCGCGTTACGGACGTCTACCTGGAGGCCGAAATATGCGAGGAAGTCGGCCCCCAGGATAGCTTTCTCTACGTCCGCCACGGTAAATTCCCACTCGTACGCGAGCCCGCTCATATGAATCGATGAGCGGTACGTCCCGT
The DNA here is from genome assembly GCA_954871275.1 of Leptopterna dolabrata. Classification (NCBI taxonomy): domain Eukaryota; kingdom Metazoa; phylum Arthropoda; class Insecta; order Hemiptera; family Miridae; genus Leptopterna; species Leptopterna dolabrata. The sequence goes on along the minus strand of OX940984.1, from coordinate 18,730,332 downwards.
ACGAGGGGATGGTGGTACCGTTGGCGGCGTAGAGGAGTTGCCGGTAACAACGCGCCTGTCGCCGGAGAATATTATTGGGGAAGATAGAGAGCGCCGCCCCTGTGTCGACGAGGAAGGGGACGTGCGTTTTTGAGCATTTCAGGAACAGGCGTTGATGAGCTGGGGCGGAGTGGGGTAAAATTGGCGAGGTGTTGGAGTCCGTCGGAGGGGGGGGGCTTGGTTCGTCCGAGGTGATGGGCGGGTGCGATGGCGGTGGTTGGTCCCCTGCGAAGGAGACGCGGGGTGATTTTTTGCCGTTCCGGGGAGGGGGAACGGTAGTGGCGGCCGGAGGGGTGGTCGTCTTGGGGGCGGGGTTGGAGGGGCCGTTCCGTGGTGGGGGAACGGTAGCGGCGGCGCTGGTGGCGGCCGGAGGGTTGGCTGCCCTGGAGGCGGGCTTGGAGGGGTCGTTCCGTGGTGGGGGAACGGTAGCGGCGGCGCTAGTGGCGGCCGGAGGGTTGGCTGCCCTGGAGGCGGGCTTGGAGGGGCCGTTCCGGGGTGGGGGAACGGTAGCGGCGGCGCTGGTGGCGGCCGGAGGGTTGGCTGCCCTGGAGGCGGGCTTGGAGGGGCCGTTCCGGGGTGGGGGAACGGGAGCGGTGGCGCTAGTGGCGGCCGGAGGGTTGGTTGCCCTGGAGGCGGGCTTGGGGGGGCTGACTCGGGGTGGGGGAACAGTTGATGGAGAGGTGGGGTGTTTTGCGGCGCCGTCAGATGCGGCCGGGAGGTTGGCAGCCGTGGCGGCGGCGTAGGAGGGGTAGCGAGGCGCGGTGGAGGTGGTGTGAATGCGGGCGGGGAGGGGTTGGTGGTGGTCCCCCCCGTGTTGGCGAGGAGGGGGGCCCGCCGGATTTACCGGCGGGCGTCCGCGTTTCCCTGCTTGGAGGAGTAGGAGCAGGGGGGCTGGCATTTGCGGGCCTCCCCACCGAAGTTCACATGGTAGAAACATCGGTGGGGGTGGTCCGCCGGGAGGTAGGTCCTGGTGGGGCGCGTGGAGTTGGAGGGGGGCGCCGTTTTTGGGGACCTCCCCCCCCGTTGCTGGGCGGGGGAGACGGTGCGGCGGTCGGCCGAGCGCTGGCGTCGGTGGTCGGAGGAGGGGGTCGGCCGGCGATCGACGGAGAGGGAGCGGCGCCGGTGGAGGGAGGGGGGCCGGCGGCGCTCTGCAGACGGCGATCGGTCCCTGCGTGGGGTGGGGAAGCGGGGTGCGGCGACCTCCGTGACGCTGGCGGCCGCGGCGAGGTCGTAGACCGTGTCGGCTAGACGGAGTAGCGGCTCGTCCGGTCCGTCGAGGTGGCTGGCGAGCGCCATCTGGATGGGGTGGGGGAGGGCTCGCAGCCAGAACGTTCGAGCGATGTCGGCCGTCACGACGTCGTGTAGCTGATGACGCAGGCGACGGTACAGGTGGGAGGGCTTCAAATCGCCGAGATGTTGGGGCTGGGATAGCGCTGCGACACGTGCGATCTTGGAGGGCTGGTATAAGTTGATGAGGCGGCCGCGGAGGTCGTCGTAGGCGGCCGTGGCGTCGGGGGAGATGTCAGACGTCTGCAGGAGGATCTCATATGGTAACAGGGAGATGATGCGGGAGTAGCGGGTATGCTGGCTGCGGATGTTGGCGGCAGAAAACGCAGCGTCGACCTGGAAGAACCAGAGTGCGGGGTCGTGCGTGTAGAAGGGGGGGTAGCGACAGCGGGAACGACGCAGAGGCCGTCGTGACGTCGGCGGCGGCGTGTGCGGCAGCTGCAGCGGCGGCGGCAGCTGCAGCGGCGGCGGCAGCGGCGGCGGCGGATGCGGTGGAGCCGGGTGGTGAGAGGCTGGTGAAGGGGTTGTCGGTTGCGTCAGATGTCGCAGCGGTCGGCGGCTGCAGCAGGGACGGCCGGAGGAGCGGCGGTGACGGCGAGTCCGGGTCCATAGTTGAGGTGTCTGTAAACAAAATTCAAATTGGGTGAGGTTTTGAATTTTTAAAATTCGCAATTTGCGGCAGCGGAGGTGGTTGCAGCGGAGAGTTGAGAGTTGTTTGAGCGGATGCGGGTGGGCCAAAAATTGCGAATCGATACTGACTATTTTAAAAGTGAATTTAAAATTCGGGACACCGAACTAGACTGGGGCGACACATGAGGTGGTAAGAGGATAGAAGGTTGGATGAACGTCGGGTTCACCACTGTGATGAATTTAAATTTATCATCACGGTGGCGTGAAGGAGTGAATAGATGAGAGCGAGGGAATTTCACCTAGGCGGCGGTAATCCACCGATGTAGGTGAGAGGAAGGAAATTCACCTAGGCGGCGGTAATCCACCGATGTAGGTGAGTGGAAGGAATCTCGTCTAGGCGGCGGTAATCCACCGATGTAGGCGAGAGGAAGGAAATTCACCCAGGCGGCGGTAATCCACCGATGTGGGTGAAGGAAGGAAGGTGCTTGTCTAGGCGGCGGATATCCACCGATGTAGACAAGAGGAGAAGGTAGGAGGTGAATTCCCAGAGCGGCGGATACCACCAGGCATCTGGGAGGAGGAAGGTAGAGAGAGAAGAGAGAGCTGGTTAGAGGAAGTGTCGAATGAAGCTAAAGCCCCAGGATCCAGGGTTATATAGGAACTGGAGGCCTCTCCCTCCAACTCCCCTGTTGGGAGTTTTGGGGGGGGGCCCAGGTTGTGTCCCCTGGATTCTGTTGCCTGTCTCCCCACTCAGATGTTTATTAGCGGAAGGTAATTTTTACATAGGAATATTGGTGAGAGCTTTAAGGTTGTAGTGGAGTGTTCCCGGGAGGGACTCACGACAAGTACCTATTTTTACACACATTTTCACTCATAACACCCCTGGGTATATTCCGATCGGGCTGAAAAGTTTTGGGACACAACTAGGGCCCAAATGGAGCATGTATGCGAAAGAACGAATTTTTTAGACCAAAAATGAAGCCTGTACACGTGATACGGCGGACGGCGTACGGCGGACGGACATTGCATTTTTTGAATCTACGCACCTTGAAACGGAAAAGAAAAAATTTTGAGGGGGTGTTATAAAAATTTTTTGCTGAGCGATACATAGGTGTATTATTCACAGAATAATAAACCAAAAATGGCTTTCATAATTTTACTTTCAATAATAAACATTAGAATCAAACAGTATCTTGTAATTTATCCCACATCACAGTTGGATATTTTAATTGTTAAGGAACAAAAGTCGAATTGTTGTCATGAGGGACAAACAAGAGAAACCGTAGACCGTGTAGTTGTGTTCTTAATAGATCTTTCACTCCAATCCTCTCTGTCAGTGTTTGTTTTGCCAGGGATTTTCTCCTTAAGCATCTACCCAAAACCCCATTCGGGATAGAGGGAAAGTAATAACAGAAGAAAATTCCTTTTTCCGATGTTCTCGTAATCCTATCAATTTCCTTCGCCCCAGGGGCCCCTGTGCCGGGAGGGTCAACCACGCGTGGAGTGACGGTTTTAGTTACAGCCCACGAAGTCCCAGGACTCGCGTTCTTACGAACTGTTGGAGAAAGAGAAGAATAACATTTGAGCAGTACTGAAGAGAGGGGCGTTGGTGGATTCTGACGAATGTGTCAGCCAATTCTTTGTGTTGGATTCAATATCTGGAACATATTCATATTTCAGCTTCGCACCTTTAGGTATCCGCTTATCGAATCGTTTGAACGTGATCGAATAGTACGCTACTTTAAAGACCCAGATGAGACTCAAAATTGTTAATCATATTTCTCTCCCTACTTTCTTGTCTAGAATCAAATCATTTCCGGAGGGGCGTTGCGTCCATAAGGCCACTTGGGCCACTGCCCCGGCACCCAAAAACACTAGGAGTAAAAAAAAACTCCATTGTTCAGTTGGCATTTGGATTTCCCTCCGTACACTGTACCTAGTATTTTTCACAAAGTTCAACAGCGACTCGCCAGATTTCTCTGGCCATGGAATGGAAATTCTATGGATATTCAATATTATAGTAGAGCATCCATGGTGTGCTCCATAGACCAAGCATGTTATCGGAATATAGCGACAGTAATCGAAGTCCTGCAATCGAAATCGAAACCTAGGCTCCTGAAACTAGCAGGTAGGTTCTAGCTCCTGGGACCTAAAATGGCAGCTGAGAAAGTGGCCCATCCGCGCATGCTCAGTCGAGTAAAAATGTTGTTTACCACGCCCACTTTGTGCCCTGTCCCCAAAATCTGATTTCTACTCCAAAATCGTTCGTTTTCACAATCGATTCGATCCCTTCGATTCAATTTGTTGTTGTTGTTGTTTTTCTTGAGGGCGACGCGAAGAAACCCTCTTCATGCCGACAGTGGTGGTTAGAGGTTGCGTTTTTTCTTCTAGTGCATTCGAATCAGTTTGGCATCTTGATGCTTCGAGCTTGCTTGCTTTGTCATAGAGATGCTTCTTCGTCTTCTGATTTGTTTTTGTTGTCTCGTGAATTATATTCGCTTTCTCTTTAAGTCAGTTGTCAATTTTTAATTTTTTGCGTCAAATTGTGCGAATTTTGCGTTTGGTCCGGTTCTGTTGGCAGATTTGTATTCTTGGTACATACGTGCATTTGATCCTGTTTGCTGTTTGTGGCCTTGTGGATTGATCCGCGTCCTAACACACAGATAACTACCTAGCTTCTAGTCAATAGCTTCTCCATTCAAGTAGGGACAGTTTACTATATTAGTATAGTAGGGGTAGTTTACTATATTTTTATAACACATGAATTCGGAGGCTAATTTGCAGTAGAAATTATGAACGTTTTCGTACGACGATAGAGTGTTGATTGAAAGAGAAGCTTTGCTGGATATCACTCAATCAGTAAATAAGAGAAGGGTGTTGTTGCCTTGGGGTATTTTGTGGACAAATCTGTTGGTTTTGTGTTCTGGTTTGGTGCCCCACCAACCCACGCCCACGCACCGCTACTATTTCCGGTCATGTGATACAGTTGATAATATGCCCAGAAAAAGTAATATTTATGGCTGTGTGCCACAGTGCACAAATTATTATAAGATTGGCACAAGTTTTCATAGATTTCCGAAGAAGTGGGAATCCGTTTTGAAAATGGCATCGGCTTCCATGCCTGTGTGAAGTGTGTGGAGGTCAATTCACTCCTCGAGATTTCTTTCCTCGCAGTAAGTTGACATTAATGTTTTACGAATATTAGAGATTAAGTTAGCCCGCACATTTTTATTTTAAAAATGATCATTTTGGCTCCTGGAAGATAAAATTTCACAGGTCGTGTAACTTCACATCTTTCTAGTTCCTGGACAACCGTAATGACATAATGGAATACATACTTTTTTCCATTTGATATTGAAGTAAACAAAGAAAAATAAGAAAGGAAAGTTAAAACGGAAGGAAGCAACAACAATAAATTTCCAGTATGGTTACACCAAAAGTAGGTAGGTAGGTACCTAGTAGGTTGATGCTCATTTTCAAATAAATTACTTTTTTTGATGAATAATGAGTACATACATTTTTTCTTTTTTGTGCAGATGAAGAACAAATTAATAACTTTTGTCTTCTTTTGTGCAGGTGATCTAACAAAAGCGAATTTTTTTTAGCAAATTTTCAAAAAATTGAGTTATTGCAATGTGTCTGTTCAGAACACGAATTTTTGAAATTTTTTGTGGGTCAGAATTGACTTTGTATCAAAAATAGGTAAAATTGGTTTAAAATCGTGAAAAAATGATGTATTTTTTCAAAAAGTGTGGTTACTCGCTATATTTACACAATAGCACGATTATTTCTTTGAAAATTCACTCTTATAGCGATCCTGCCTGACTGGAACTTTTTTTTCCGCAAGTTGATCGCATATTGGATCAATGGTATTTATTTTGAAAGTGCCTTTGGATTGAACGCTCTAAGAATTAGAACTATCCATTTCTGCAGTTAGAAAACGTTTCCCGATTATTGTTTTACTCGGCATGACTGGAATTGTTTTTGGAAATTCAAAAAGGGGAGGATAAATTGTTCAATTTGGCCTACCCAACACTACGGGTACCTACACGAAAAATAATAAACCGTTATAGAAGAATTTGCAGCGTTTTTTTAAAGTTTGCTGTGCGACGTACAAAATACGTTGCGTCAACTTACCACTTCGTTCTCGATGACCCACCTGCAAAAAGCACCGCATTCAGCCTTAATGAAACCAACACGTCGCGGCCCAAATTGCTCGACGTTCAGTCCACCAGTAGTTGATTATCGTGGCGGGGTCCTGTCCCCTGATGAGGGTCGTACAGAAAGCCTTATCGGAGATGTGGCCAATATCAACATTGTTGGTGTCAGGCGTTAAGCGAGGCTACTACGGGCCACTTCACCTTTGTCGAGGCCGGCCTTATCAGGCCCAGAAACCGTCCAAAGGACCTTCGCAGGCTGAAATAACTTCCCAGCTTCCGCCTGGGAGGCGGCTCTGGAAGTGGGCGTTCATACGGCCGAGTTATCGGTACGTTTTAGTGTGGTTATTGTAGTCTGAGGCGGGCATGATTATAGAAAACCCCATACTCTATGCCACAAAAACCATTATCCGGGTAATAGTGAATAAGGCGTCCATTCGAATGAGAACCTGCATAACACTGAGCACACCTTATTAGTAACGCAGCCTCCTGCGTCACTTCGTCGGGTGATTTGGTGCAATTTATGTGTTATATTGCTATTATTGCTTTATTAGAGCTCATCTCGCTTTTTAGCTAAATAGCTATTTATGGTCGGTGATGATACACAGCTATATCTCCAACAGGGTCGAACTAGGGCCCTGCGAGCTCCCCGGGAAACCGACCTGTAGAGGCACTTAATTCTATGGATTGCACAGTGGGGCAAAAAGCGATTTTTTTCCATCAAATTTATTTAATGATCAATTCTTTAGAGGACATATTTAATTGATTCCGAGCATATGTGTTCCTCTACCTAAAATAGCTAATTAGCTGCGGAATCATTTATAATAACCTAGAAAGTTAACGTTTTTGACCACTGGAGCCGCCAAAAATTGGTATTGTATCGAAGAAAAGTTGTAGGCTATCAAATTCTGCGTCGAATGAGACCAACTCTAGCTCACCAACTTCGTAGTGTCATGGATGAAGAGTTCATGCTGAAGAACTTCAGTTATTCCTTACTTAGCAGTTAAGCTTTTTTTAGTTATTTAGTTGTTTAGTCCTCATTTTTTATATTTATTTATGATTTTTCTTTTTTTTCTACGTCGAGGTGGCTGGGGATTTCCCTGTGCTCCCTGCGTCCAGCCCGACCTTGATCTCCAAACGCCAAGGGAGGATACACCCACTCACCCTTCCTGAACTGAAAATGTCCTCTGAGCCCGTTTTTATTATTAAGAAGTTAATCTTTGTATTTTAACTACTGTTCGTGTGGTCTGCTGGCAGTGTGGTCCAGTTGGTTGTCTCTCGCAATTGATAGGAAGTGCATCCTGCCAAATCGACATTTTCTCATTTTCGTGGTTCCCCTCAAATCTCTACTCTAACCACTGCTATGTAATTTTGAAAGATTTAACCAAATAAACGAAGGGAACCGTGAGCCGGGTAGCGCCAAGGGAGAAGGGTTCCTTGCATCAACCGCCATCGCTCCACAACGGTCATAACGGCAGATTGTGGACGGGGGACGGGTGGAAACGGGCCTATATAAACATAACTTTTGGCCCAGCTCGTCATTCGACCGACCGACCCTCGACTTGCGACGTCTCTCTCGACCCTCTCTCTCGACATCTCTCTTCTACCTTCTCTTGCACTAGCTGTGGTGAAAACCGCGGGACGCCTCCTTCTCCTATATCACCTGCTGTGGTGAAAGTCGCGGGGTGTAAGCCTCCATCTTCCCGGTGTCTGCTGTGGTGAAAAACGCGGGACACCTTCCTCTTCTCTAGTACCTGCTGTGGTGAAAACCGCGGTGCACTAGCCTCCACATCCCAGGCGCCTGCTGAGGTGAAAACCGCGGGATTCACTACCTCAAGCGCCTGCTGTGTTGAAAACCGATGGGAGCTAACCTTCCCTCCAACTAACCCCTGCTGTGGTGAAAACTGCGGGACGCCTCCTTCTCCTGTAACACCTGCTGTGGTGGAAATCGCGGGGTGTTAGCCTCTTCCCGGTGTCTGCTGTGGTGAAAAACGCGGGACACCTTCCTCTTCTCTAGTACCTGCTGTGGTGAAAACCGCGGTGCACTGGCCTCCACATCCCAGGCGCCTGCTGTGGTGAAAACCGCGGGCGTTAGTAAAAAGACTCCTAAGGAGCATGATGTCCTTCCTCATCCGCCTTCATCCAACCTCTCAACTTCATCCTCATCCAACCCACCCGCCATGTCACAATACACCGGCTCACGACACTCATATTTGTGCACTCGCTTTGTGGCGTTTCCCGTGCAGATACGACTTTGAGACTCCGGATTTCGGAAGATCCCTCCACGACCCCCGGAGGCATAAATTCATTTTGTTATTTCTAACGGCGATTCTGACCAGAAAATTCAGATAAAACTTTTTGATTCTGACGATGGTATAAGTTTCCTCGTAACACAGAGTAACCGTAACCGCTATCAGTAGATTCAACAGATTGCCAGCAGTTACAGAATAATCGTGTGTGTATCATCTATTCTAAGCACAACCACATCAAGGACGCTGTTAATTATACTGAGACCTTAATTTCCAGTATGAGACCGACTTCATCCAATTGCCATTCCTGAGTGGGAAGCGTCCGCCCTTAGGATGTTCGTACCTTGGTTCAAAGCTAGTTTGACGTACTTACCCTTTGATTAGAATTCCATCATACAAAATCACATTTCATCCATCAAGCGAATGATGTTTCAGAGTTCTCGTTGTTCCCATCTCACATACCTGGTACGCCGCTACACTACTCCCTCTTGGTCCGGAAACAATCTCTATTACCCTTTATTTCCTACCGCCTACCCGTCCGATATAAAAATATCAAGTTACATGTCCTCATAAAATGTCAAGACTGTTGACTTTTGGTTTATTATTTTCAATCATGAACCTTTGGAATCGAGCTCGAATATACCCCCCCCCCCCCCCCATTTTTATGGTCTTTTCAAGGTATCTAGAATTCGAAAACGGGATTTTAAAAATTCCTGCCCTTCCGCCGTACGCCGTACTTCGCCCTTTTCTTAGTTTTAGTGAACTAAAATTAATGAAATTCGGTTTGTAGGTCCCATTCGGGGTCTAGTTGGTCCGCGAAGCTCGGCGTTACTGTCAGTCATCTCCTGGCGTACCACACACGCATTTCCTCAGTTCGGTTCAGATTTTGCTGTTTTCAAGTTCTCGCTCAGTTTTCGTTCTTGCAACAGTTCAGGGATCTTGCGGATTTTCTCCAGAAAGTCCCCTATGAATTACAGAACGATCGAATCATCGTACGGCCACTGCGCATGGGCAAATGCGGATCCGAGGTACTAATTTTTTCGCGAATCAACAGCTCGATTTCTGTGGGTAGTTGGAGTTTAGCTCGTAGATGAATTACAGAGAATTAGATCATGGATCCTATCCGATGGATAGAAAACGAGGATCCGAGGTACCTACTCAATTTCGCACGAATAAGTGTTCCCGATTATGCTCAAACAGAAAACAGTGATCTAAGCAGAAGTGACATCTAGACAGGGGAAATAATAACAGTTGTGCAATAATTTGTAGCGTTTTGTTATTTGGCTCAAAGCTCTCCTCTTCTCAGGTAAACGACAAATTTTCTTTCCCATAAGCTCCATGATGCGGGCGTTGTCCGATAGGTAGGAGGTTTTACCTGTTATGTTTGTTTTATTCCGTCCGGTAAACCATAACTATGCAAATCACTGCCGCCTCTCAAAGGTTCCTGGTTTCGGGACCTGTTTTACTACATTATAAATTGGCAGAGAGCTGGTAAGGTTGGTGGCAAGGGGGTTCCTTCTCACTCAAACTCCTCAGACTGGTGATAAACATTAGCTCTCAACTCCAACCCCTTGCTAACCCTGTTTTTGTACCTGTCTGTCGCTTTTGACTTGCAAATAATGTTGACGCTTCCAAGTATTGAGCAAGTCTAGGGTTATACGACATCCCTCGAATATATAGGTTCTGAACCTCAAACAACATTTATCAATATACATGTTACAAATTGTAACATCTCCTCAGTCATCGTGTTTGAGAAACAACATCAGTGTTTGGAATCTATAAAATTATGAATGTGTAACAAGATTTTACACAGGTATGCGATACAAAACAGATCAGGCATTTCCACTGGAGGCGCGCCACATGAATTCGTTAGGTATTATCTCTTCGGAACCGCCCTCGGAATCTCCACGTGCCGGCTACTAGGATATCGCGGAGATTCAAACCCACGATCTCAATTAGTGCTGCTATTGTGATGGTCGGGGCTACATGCGCCTGGGATGAAGATTACCAATTGTGAGCTACTCCGCATCAATTTTCGACGTACCGAGCTGCCTTGTACCATTATTGGGTCATCCTCAATTGGTCAACAACAGCCCTGGTAAATAGCTCACTTTGACTTCCTGCTCCTGAAATCGTTCCACTACGGAGAAGATACCAATCAGACTGACCATTCACTGGGACTGGGTAACATTTGGGATGTTTGTAAGTTGATTTGAGGTAATCACTGCTATCGTTCAACCCTCCTATATAATTTATTCTGACAGAGACACGCCTAATCAAAAGGAGAAGATCCATAGGCCGCGTCTCACCTGGTTTTGAAAATTTGTTCTCCCTCGCACCATAACTTTCCACTTGGCATTCCAACGACATCTCGGGTAGTAACTTTACTGGCCGTAGAGTCGTTATCTACCATCAAGTAAAAAACTAAAAACACGACATTTCCAACATACCTACAGTCACACTTTACACTTTTTTCTAAAGCGAATTTTCAAAGAAAATGAAGCTATTGCAATGGGTCCAACATTTTCAGAACATGAATTTTTGAATTTTTTTATAGGCAAATCCGTTTCAGAGCATTCGGAATTTATCCCTATATTTCAAAAATGTATATGTATGTGTATATATTTACTTATTCATTTATTCATTTATGTATCACTCCAGGCGATATCTTCCTTGAGTACATGATAAAAATTCCAAATTTCGCCATAACGTTTGTATTGCCCAGCAAAAGGATGATTTCGATGATGAGCCATTTTCAAAAACTCTAAGGGGTGAAATTTGAGTTATTAAGGGGTCAAAAATCGGTAAAAACGGCCTAAATCGCTGACAGTTTATATAAAATCCTGGAAGTGGTAAGGAAGAGTGATTGCAGACGAAAAAATACCGTTTCAGTTGTTTTTCGAACAGAGTAGGGGTCAAATGTGGGTTTTTGGGGGTCAGGAATTGGTATAAGGAATTATTGGTATAAAGGGCTAAAATCAATATTTATTCACCTGGCGTTGAGTGGGATGTTGATTCACGACGGAGGGACTATTTCGATAATAAAAATATTTTAGTTAAAAAATGATGGGTCAAATTACTTTATAAGGATCAAAAATCGGTAAAAGTGGTTAAATTCACGAAAAAATTATATAGTTTGACGGAAAGTTAGCACGGTTTCTCGTTATATCGTCTTTTTACACAGTAGCACGAATATGTCTTTGAAAATTTGCTGTTACAGCCATGCTGCATGTCTGTTTTTTTTCTTTTGTTTTTACGTACATACAGCCATACATTCAGTTTGGGCGCCCTTCCAACATAAGCTATGGTTGCAACTGCAAATGCGATTCGTCGTCCGAAAGGTACCTAGATACTCCTTTATTTCAAATATTGGAGCGAATTCTTGTTGAGAATCGCTTCTACTACAAGTAGGTAGCTAAAATTTCAAAATATTATTAGAAACGCCTCTGATTTGACTTACGTAAACCATCCATCACCCTCTGTGGGGGTTTTCTCGTCAACCCAGTTATGAAGAAAACAGGTTGTTGTACAGTATTCTGAAAGTAAAATAATTCGAAAAAAGTACTATCTCTGTTTCACTTTGCTCTATCACTTAGCTCAAGAGGTCCATCGTGAAGATGCCTACTTACATAATCCACGTAGGTAACTGTTTTTGGATCTTGGTTGGTAACGCAATTTTAGAATGCCCAAACTCCATTTACGACGCAGGAAGCAACGGACGTTGGATACGCAGGCCTGAAAAACTCGAAGTGGAAATTTCATGACAGGGACAGCCAATTAAAAAACACTCGAGTTTCCTGAAGAAAAAAAAAACCGATGGAGACAAATATTATTCGTGAGCCAAATCCGAGAAGCAGCAAATATGTATGCTAATCCAACTTCCGACTGAAAGTTGAGTTTGAGTAACTTCGGGGCTGTTTCCTCCAACTCCTACCGCCCGTTTGGGTACTTCTTGTTCTAGTCAGCTTCCGGGCCCACGGCACAGGTCTCGCCGAATTAATAGAGCAACTCATGTCCTTTGAAAGTTGCTGTTCTATTTTCTATTCCAAGTTTTCCTCGATTGGTACACATCCGAAGTTTGGGGTGTTTGTAGAGGAATCCAATTGTCTGGTAAGTTGTCTACCCTGTTTCACATAGGGAATAGGAGAAACACTTGGTCGCATTGGTCGTATAATAGTTTGAGAGCAAAGTTTGTTCCGAGTTCCATCCGTTACAGAGAAAATGAAAATTCGAGGGTAATGGTGATGCTTTATACGTTATAATGTAGTTTCCATTTTTTATTTTTTTTTAGAGACGATTTGTATTCAAAAATTCCTTAATAACAAATAATTCAGCTGTTGTACAGAAATAAACAAAACCGCTGCAAATCCCTAAACAACGGTTTATTATTTTGTACAGAATACCCTTCTGTTACAGATCACAGCTCTCAGTATAGATAACCCGTCTATATAAATATTGTAGTGATTAAGGATGGAACAGACGAGGCCGAAAGTTAGCTTGAGAATGGTTATGTATTTGTTGGCCCCTCGGCTCTTTATAGGCCCCTGACATGATCAGAGGGGGGTCGGGGGGTCCCCACTCTGAGGTACAACATGTATGTACATTACATTGGTTGTAGAGGAGCAGCCGATCACAACATTGCTCCCCCCAGAATTTAAGTAACGCTTTTAGTTAAATTTTGTTCTGTTGCGGTGGCGGTTGTCGGGCGTGGGAGGTGCGTGTGCTGGTTGCGGTGGTTGCGGTGGTCCGCTGTGGCTGTCCGGGTCGGTGTCGTTGGGGGCGGTACGTTTGCGACGTATGAAGAGCCGGGGTGTTGGTTGAGTGCGTGGGTACGGCCGCGGCGGCTGTTGTTGCGGGCGCCAGGTGCATGGGGTGCGGCGTTTTTGTGCTCGGGGGTCCCATGTGCGGCAGTAGAAACACGAGCCGTTCGTCGCGCTGCGTGTGGTCGGTCGTGGCTGCGTCGGCGGTCGCTGTTGTCGTCTGTTCGAATCACACGAACCTCTTCGGTGACGGTAGCCACTCGAGGAGGGGGAGCGAAGGGTTTGAGGCGATCGGCGAGAGCAGCGAGTTTCGTGACGTCGGGTTCGTCGCGCGCCGCTATGTGAAGGCGAATGCTGTCTGGATGGGCGCGTGTGAAAAGCTGCCGAACGAGCGGGGTCGGTGTGTCGGCCGGGAGTGCTCGAGTGAGTCGGCGGGCGAGGACTGACGGTAGTTCGTCGTCGGAAGTCGGTTGAGTAAGGCGGTGAGCCGGGAGCCGTCGGACGGTGCGTGCGTGGCGAAAAGGCGAGTTGTCAACGTCTGGTAGCTGTTGGCGTTCGATGGTGCCAGCCGCTAGTAATTCGCCGAAATGGGCCGACGCTTTCGCGTTGAGGTCCGGTAATATTCGGCGAAGTTTCCCGTGGCATGGAGGTCCCTTCGTGACGATTTGATGTTCTACGCGTTGCGGTGTGTCGGCCGGGAGGGCTCTACGGAGTCGGCGGGCGTGGACTGACGGATTCTCGTGCTCGGAAGTCGGTTGGGGTCGTCGTAGAGGTCCGCTTGTCGGGGCTCGAAGGCGCGGGCGAATTTAGCATGCGGCGTCGTGAGGCCTTCGTGAGTCAATGTGATCTCGAGTTGGGCGAATCAGACGTGCGGGAATGCGGGGTCGTACGGCCGGAGCTGGAGCGTTGATGTCGGTGGAGTCGTTTCTGCGGGTGTCGGTGGTTTCGGGTCCGTGTTCTCGTTGTAGGCGCCAGTCCCGGAAAGGTGTCGTCTGGAAGTGTCAGCAGGAAGTGTGCGAGGCGCCGGCGTCCGTTTCCTTATATAGGAATCGGATGGTGGGGCGAAGTAGCGGGGGGCCGCTGCGTTGGGCGTCGAGGCGGGCGTCGGAGTGGGGCGCCGCTGTGTGGCGTCGGTGGGGGCGGCGCTGTGGGGCGTCGGAGTGGGGTGCGTGTGCCGGGCGTAGTGCTGCGGAGTTGGGGCTCGTCGCAGACGGTCGGCGGGCGCTGAGCGGCGTTGTTCTTCGTTGCTAGGCGCTGTCGTCGCTGTCGTCGCACCGCGGTCGCAGACGGCGGGCGGAGGCTGCGTGTCACCACTCGGGGTCACCAGTGTAGTGATTAAGGATGGAACAGACGAGGCCGAAAGTTTGCTTGAGAATGGTTATGTATTTGTTGGCCCCTCGGCTCTTTATAGGCCCCTGACATGATCAGAGGGGGGTCGGGGGGTCCCTACTCTGAGGTACAACATGTATGTACATTACATTGGTTGTGGAGGAGCAGCCGATCACAACAAATATGTACTATTCTATACACATTATGTAGATCGCAGACCCTCCGTAGGTTAGTACCTAACCCCGTACTCGTTACTAGGTACCTACCTAAATCTCGAGTTAAATGTTGCTAAAATAATTCTGTCGATGACAAACAGTAACTAAAATGGAAAAAAGAAACGCAAATAATGAAGTTCTGAAGGAAAAATGTTGATGTGGAGTGAAATAGATGCCCCTTCAGCGTAGATCATTGTTTTCTGTGGTCAGTACCTACCCTCGTGGTCAAGTATAATGAACCGTTGTGTAATAACTTGCCCATCAATAATACTTCAACGGTTGTTCAAGTTGCAAAAGTACCGATCAACAAAATCCAATAGTCCATCACTTATCAAATGAAATAATATCGCAGAACAACCAACTCGACTTCATACTGTCATCCTTGATTATAATCAGGTGCTATTTTCATGCTCGATTCCAATGGTTCATTATTGAAAATAATAAACCAAAACCAATCCCCACTATTATTTTATAGTAGCCCGGTGACTGTAACAGAATTAATTGTCTATTTCATCACGAACTAAATAATACTGAGAATATGGTGAGGAAATTATGGTTCTATGCTTAGAGCAGTTATGGTGATAATAAAAATTATGGTTCCGCCGAGCATTTGTGGTGTGAAAATTATGGTTCTGTGATTAGATGCCGAATGTGCCTTGGCCTTTTGTCAGTTTTTGTATAAATTGTCAATCGAATCCAGCAGGTACTAGGGAATCCAGATGAAGGGTGTTGGAGTTCACAAAGTTGGTCGTCGTTCTTTTGAGGAAGTTGGTGAGCGGTTCGAGCTGGAAGTCGTGGTAAATGATTTCATTTCGTACAAGTGGTGGAGCGTTCAACACAGAACGTTGTGTCGTGCAGAATTGCGATTCGGGTGGCCTTCAAGGATGCGAAATTGGGGTCTTGAGCATGTTCCCCAAACAGGAATACCATATACCCATATGGGACGTATCAGTAGCTTGTAGATGACCATTTTGTTGAAAGTGCTAAGATTCGGGTTGGCGAATAGGGATCTCAGTTGATAGGTTCGAGATTCGAGGCGTTGAAGTTGGTTCGTACCATGATCAGCATACTTGAGGCGAGAATCTAGGATGATAACAAGGTAACAGTGAGCTTCATTGTTTAAAATAGGCTGGTGCATGTATCGAAGGATTGGTTCAGCATAAACGTCTCCGGTATGTGTAGGTGGCTGATGCAGGTTTGGTCGGGTTGATTTTTAATCGTCATCTGTTGCACCACTCACCCATTTTATCAGTATACACTTGAAGCTTTCTGTGTGCTGTGTCGCCATCCCTTAGCATATATCATCAGCCTACAATGTCATCGGCTACAAAGCAGAGAAGTCAGGTTCAGTAGGAAATGGTAAGCCAGAGAAAATATAAAAATAAGGGCTCAATATGCTCCCTTGCGGCACAGATGCTCGAACGCTGTTCTAATTGTGGATAACTGATTTTGCACGGTTACAGCAAAGCTTCTACCTGACAAGTAACTGTCAACGAACGAGTAAAAGTTGTGTGGAAGATGGAAGTCGGTTTCTTACATGGTTTCGTACATGGAGGATATAGTTACTTAAATTTATCTATCACCTATGACTTCAATGAGGTATGTGTTTTCAAGAAAAATTATTTATTCATCTAGCTGTGTTTCATTCAAGACATAATTCGGAGTATTAAGGGGGCGCGGGACGGGAAGGCCAGTAGCACCCCCAACCACGAGAGTGCGCTGAATATCGCTTCCCCAGGAAGTTTCCCAGCGAGATTTGGAGATTTGGCGCCCGCCGGTAGGGGCGCCTGCCGAATTTCGATGGTTGTTGTAAGTGCGCAGTTAGTTTTTAGTTATCAATTCCATTGCCTCATGGACACTATAACATTCGTGATTACTTGTTACTTGAGCTCCCACTGCAAGTTGATAGGTTATATTCTGTTGTTTTTAGTTCATTCCTTTGTTCTCTTTATTCTCTCACGCGGTTCGTTCACGTTAGTATCTCAGTATTCTATAGTTCATTCGTAGTGATATCCGTCGAGTGTATCAAAGTGTATGCCTCCATCGCCAAAGAAGTGGACCAGGAGAAACATCGGCAACAAAGGCGACAAAAAGAGGCGCAGAACAGTAAGTTGATACCACAGATTTACATAATTAGGTACCTAATTAATCGTTATTGTGTTTCCTGTGTAGAGCAACAAATTTTTAAAAAAATGCATTTATTGACAAAAGACTTAGTATTTACATGCACAAAAGATTATGACATAAATGTTACAACCCCTCAGTAACGGCACATCCGCAAAAAGATTCCCTTTTTACGGCCTGAAAAATACCTATATATCTAGTACCTCAGTTAAGAATACGTCGGTATTTATGAACCTTCTTTCAATATCAAGCTGAACGATTCAACTTTCACACGATGTTGGCTTAGCATAAAAATTACCTACCTATCACGTTTCCTCTGTGGATCAAACTGAATTTTGCGGCCAACAGATTTTGTGTTAGTCTAATGATTGTCACGTAATTAGTACGTTCTCCGTAGTTTGGGAGTAAAACTCAGTTACCTACCCAGCATCCCACGAAAATCGTTAACCTTCGTTGCAAAGTTATTGTCAAATCTCCTGCGGCTAAATCTCCGTCGAGTTTTGTAGACCGAAAATGAAGCCGGTAGGTACCTATGCGTGATACGGCGGACGGACATAGCATTTTTGGAATCTACGCACCTTGAAACGGAAACGAAAAAATTTTGAGAGGGTGTTATAATAATTTTTTGCTGAGCGAATACATAGGTGTGTCATTCACAGAATAATAAACCAAACGCTGCAGAATCCTTGTCACATGGTTTATGATTCCGTTTATGATTCCGTTGGACATATCTACAGAAATGTTGGCTGTTTATTTATTGTTTCTTTCAATTCAATCAGTCAAAATATCAAGCAGATACAATCTGCGATGCAGCAATGAATAAAAAAATCTTTAGGTAGCTACCTACCCTACTGTGAACGTCAAAATTGAAATGCAATTAGTTTAAAAAAATGAATGTTTCCATGGTTAATATAGATGGATGTGTTTCCAAGGTTTTTTGGTTTTGTAGATTAGGAAACCTCAATAAAAACCTAAGAAATACTGTAAATCCCCAACTCTTGGCATGTTGTGGTGTCAAAATCAGTCAAAACACCAAGCAGATGCTCGATAGATTAAAATGTATTTCTAAGGTTTTCATTGATATTTCTAATTCATTGCAATCAGTATACCCAAATTTACTGATTTTATGTTATTTTCTGTTCTCAGTTCATGTCCAAACAACATCCGATCCAGAGTCTGGCAGACAGTGATGTCTCCCACCAAATGGTCTTTCTTTGCGTAAAAATCAGGTAATACTTCTTATTATTAGAAGCAGATCAAATATTTCGCTGTAATATCACATTCCCCTAATTCTTCATGCGCTTCTCTGGACTTGCAAAACATTGACACGCTCTCCTGTAAAATCATCTGTATTGGACTTACCTACCACGTTTTGCCAGATCAGCACACAAAAAAATTCTGTCATGTAGCATGGCTATAAGAGCGAATTTTCAAAGAAATATTCCTGATATTGTGTAAAAAGATGATATAGCGAGAATCCATACCAGTTTTCTTGAGATTATATAACTTTTCGTGATTTTAGCCATTTTTACCGATGTTTGACCCTAATAACGTCAAATTTGACCCACTTGGTTTTGAGAAAAATAGTTTTATCGTCGAGGTAGTCCCTCCGTCGTCATTAACCACCCCACAGAACGTCAGGTGAATTAATATTGATTTTACCATTAATACCAATTTTTTACCCCAACAAATAAAAATCTGACCCCTATTCTGTGTGAAAAACAACTGAAATGGTATTTTTCTGTCTTCACTCAACCTTCTACCACTTCCAATGATTTTATATCAATTGTTTGCAATTTTAGCCGTTTTTACCGACATTTAGCCCCTAAAAACTCCAATTTGACCCCCTTGTAATTTGAAAATTGCTCATCTTCGAACTCATCCTTTCGTTTGGCAATAGAAACGGTTTGGAGAAATCTGGAATTTTTACCATGTGCCTACCCAAGGACAGATATCATCTGGAGTGGCACATAAATCTACATAATAAATGTTTGCTAAAATCTAGGGATGAACTTAGGATGCTCTGAACCGGATTTGCCTATAAAAATATTTCAAAAATTCATGTTCTGAAAATGCTACCCATTGCAATAGCTATATTTTCTTTGAAAATTCGGTAATAAGGTTTGAAATTACAAAGAAAGCTGAATTTAAATTAAATTTAACAAAGCACTAAATGTTACAGATAACGTTAGGTAAGATAAACTGAAGAAATACACACAACAATGTTCGCGAATTTTTAAGGAAAATGAAGGTATTGCAATGGGTCCAAAATTTTCAGAACATAAGTTTTTGCAATTATTTTATAGACAAATCCGTTTCAGATCATCCTGATTTCATCCTTAGATTTTAACAAAAATGTATACGTATATTATATATATATATATTTATCTATGTGTCACTCCAGACGATACCTGACCTTGGTTACGTGATAAAAATTCCAAATCTCGCCAAAATGTTCTTATTGCCAAACAAAAGGATAAGCAATTTTCAAAAATTTGAAGGGGGTCAAATTTGAGTTTTTAAGGGGTCAAATTTGAGTTTTTAAGGGGTCAAAAATTGGTAAAAACTGCTAAAATTGATATATAAAATAACTGAAAGTGGCATGGAAGGGTGAGTGAAGGCAGAAAAATATCATTTCACTTGCTTTTCACACAGAACAGGGGTCTAATTAGGATTTTTGGGGGTCATTAACATTATAGAAGATAGCACCTATACATGAAATAAGTGTATGTAGGAAAACTTTATTTACATTACATTCACTTTATTTACATTTACATTTAATATTATAGAAATGCCTGTTGTAATTTGCTACTGTGTATTTTTGTTCAGGAAGACGATCAGAATTGACGAGATATCCGAAGTTGACAACTCCAGTCGTATATACAGCAAGAAGCGAGTTTGAACTCCGATTTAAATGAACATGAACCTAAATGGATTTCCGAATACCTACCTAGATCCAGACTAACTCAGTGTCCAATAAAATAAAATAAAAGCTAATGTGAGCAGTGTAACTGTATAATATTATTCATGAGCTTTGCAATTTACTTTTCTACGGCATGCTTTGGTATTACGATGTTATGATGTAAATCATCGTGACTACCAGTAGTACCTATGACTACTGCCTAATACAGTGTTACGAATTCCTTCGGTCACCCTTAGTATTTCTTTTTCATATATCAGTGTAAAATCCAACCCACTCAACGTTACCCTATCTGAACAAATCCTTAATCAAAATCAAGAGCTCTTCACATGCTGTACCATGCCGGTACTATTCGAGAAAAATTCAAAAGTATGAACTGTGATATATTTATGATCAAGCTCCAAACCGTAGTTCTGTCATTTATATAGGTAATATTCTGTCATTATGTTTGTATTTTGGTTCACACTTTTATCCTATTCGGCATATTGGGGTTACCGTCTGTTTTATCCGTCACGTCGAATCACTAATACTAGCACTAATACTCACTAGTTATATAGTTTATTTGTTTATATTTCAGTCATTGAATAAAACGTAAACACCTGAAAAGTTATTTGTTACTATCTAATCCTCTTCCTATTGTCGTTCAATTCAAGTAGATAGTGAAAGGTATGATGATTAAAAGTAGGTACTTGAAATCATGTTAGACCATTTGTCTTTGAATTTTTTTTTTTTTTTTTTTTTTTTTTTGGGTCAAATTTTTTATTTTGACATAAGTATTTTTGAGGTAGGAGGGAACCTTGTGTTGGCTTTATCAGTCCTCGAGGATTGGTAGTGGGGCCCCATCTTCCATCCCCAGCCCTTCTGCCTCCCCAAGGCCGCGGATCCGTCGACGTAGCCCCCTGATGCGCATTGAAATGGCCCTTATCACGGCGAATTGTAGTTTCACTCGGACCCATCCCATGACGTGCCCCTCTGGTCTTCGCCACTTCTCGGCCAAAGTCCTCCCAAGCTGCTTGGTGAAGGCTCCGAATTCCTTATGAAGGACTCCGTCACAGGTTGTTATGAGGGGGGTGAATGAGCCACGATGCTCTTCAGCAGCGTGGTTGTATTTCCGGTGTTTCTCGGATGCTGCACGTTGGAGAGTTTCCTGGGTGGCCTAAGACAGGTAGTTTGAATTGATTCTGTATTAGTATGACAGGTAGAACACTTTAGACAGTGTGTAATCAATCTTTTAAAAAGTCATGTCTAATTTTGAGTGAAGTACACATAAGTATAAATAAAAATGAAATGAAATTACAAATTTCACACTGGGAGTACCTAAGTTATTTGTCTCACATAGGTAGGTATCTACTTTGTGTTCAGTCGATACATTCATTGGTCACACATTGATTTACATACATAAAAAGTAAAATTTGCATACATAATATATATAAATGACCAGTAAAAATCCTCTCAAAATTAAATAATTACGTAATGTTAAAGTACCCCAGACAGAAAAATAATAGTACCTACAATTAACCGGATGGGTCAGAGATTGTAAGGCAAGGTAAGTTTCGAGGCTTTCAGATAATATTATGTGACACACAAGAAGTTCGAGCAGAATAGTTAAAAAATAAGAAAATTAAGTAGGTACCTGGCTATACTTCCTCAAATGAATTCAGGTAGGCACCTAGTGATTGTGGCGTCAACTTTTGATCTACCTAGTGGATTATTTTTCAAATAATTGTTTACCCACTTAAAACAATCTTCCCCTATTTTTTTATTGATTTTGCTAAATTTAGGCCAATTTATGAAACATTTAATTGATATACGTAATTAATATGTACCGTAAATAGGTAAGTAGCTACCTACTACGAAGAATCAAAAAAATTTAATTAGGAAAGTAGGTACCCAAAATAATTGGGAAAATACTGTAAAAATTACCTATTTATTGTCCCAAACCATTGTAATCCAATCATGTGAAAATTATGACGGTAAATTAGGAAAAGAATGAAAAAACCACAGTCATGCAGCATGGCTATAAGAGCGAATTTTCGAAGTTTTCGGCATCTTCCTCCTCCGCCTAAAATTTTCTGAATATTAATTTTCGGCCAATGTTTTCCCAACTTGATACCATACAAAATTAAAACAGGAGTAGTTTTACGCAAAGTAAAATTTGGGGTGGAAGGAGGGGGAGGGGGAAATCAAAAATGTTTTGAATACCAGAAGAGTAGGTATTGGATACGTAACAATTTTTTGTTCCATTTTTTGCCGAGTAACACCTCGGTTTGTAGATTTTCCAACGCTGAACACGATGGTGAAGTCAGAATTGCGATATCCCATTCCGTTATCAGATTAGAGCAGACGAACCAGGAAGAACATCTCACGAAATAACCACATTCCTTCATCTTCAAAGTGCTCCAGTTTGAGAATGGAATGAGATATCGCAATTCTGATTTCACCATCGTGTTCAGCGTACAAAAACCTTTAAAATGAGGTGTCACTTGTCAGACTTTTTCATTTTGGGAATTTATGGGTAATTTCCCCCCCCTAAAATTCCCCAAAACTCCCCCTTAGAGTGACCCGATTCTGCCCATCTTCGAACTTAGCCTGTCGATTGCCAAGACAGATTTTTCGTGCAAATTTGAACTTTTTATCTCAATTCTTTCGAGAGTTATCGTCTGGAATGACACATACATATATAAATATATAAATATATAAATATATAAATATATATAAATATATATATATAAATATATATATAAATATATATATATATATATATACATATAATTTTTGGTGTCTTTCGGCAGTGAATTCAGGATGGTCTGAAACGGATTTTGGTATAAAAATCTTTCGGAAATTCGAGTTTTAAAAATTTTGGACCGAGAACAATAGCTTCCTTTTCTTCGAAAATTCGCTAAAAGCTGATGTAGGTTGGGGATGTGGAAGGAAGGGTAGGGGGAGCAACAGCTGAACAGGGAACTAATATTCTGAAGCTTAGCTGCGATGCCCACCGTGTGGGTTACAGCGATGCCATTCTTCCAGTGAATATGGCAACACCGCCTCCCCCCCCCCTGTCAATCGGACCAAGAACGTTGAAAATTACCTCCTTCCCTGGCAAAAAGCCGCTGGAACTGATAATGCCATGGATACTACACTAGACTACACGACGAGCGAACCGACAGGGCAGGGTATCTGCTTGTGAAGGGGGAGAGACTCGGCACATTGCCCGCAGAGAGCGCCTACAGGCGGCGCCCCCTTTCTCGAGCCTTTTTTCAAAATACGTAAAATTTCTCTTCACGTTTTCTTTCTTATTTTACATAACAAAATTTTGATTCTTGGATTATCATCTTTATTATCTCTCCGAAAATGTCGTAAGACACAAACATTCAAGAAAAAGTTTTTTAAACTAAATTTTTGAATTTGAATTTTCGGAAATTTCAGGAATCATTTAGAGCTATGACCCTAACTCTATTCACGGATTAATATAATGCGTATTAAGACCTTCCCCAGAACTGTAAGTTAACCACAGCCAGAGAAAACGTGAAGAAACTGACAAAAAACAGGGTCTGCGCCCCCTTAAGGGCACTCTCCTATCAAGAGTGCCAAAATGTTCGGTCACATCAATCGTATCAAGTGAGCTCCTCCTCCGGTTATTACGTGGCCAAAATTGTTTCTTCCGTGCAACGACTGCATACAATGGCAGTCTCTCGGAGTCTGTTCTTTCGTCCTATAATCGTTGACATGTTGCATAAACGAAATTTACGACGCACAGGTAAGCAGAGGAGACGTCCCAACAAGATTTTATGTTGCTGAGTCAAAATAATTGTATCTGTCAGTCTGAACGTTTTTAATTGAGGTACCGTATTGGATTGGGAGCCACTGATTTCTCATGAGTACTTTTTGAGAAAGCTTGGTGGCTTACCTCTCTCTACCTTCGACGCGTCGTAGTATATCCATACATGTTCGAGGATATTGCCACCATCCACCTCATTCCACTGGTTACCTCCGTAAAGTGGAAACCAGGTGATGTAGCAGTCAACTCGCAAAACGGGAAGGTCGGAGGGAAGTAATGACGACGGCGGAACGCAAAGCTGAGATGGAATTCTCGTGTAAGAGAATCACGGGGGTCCCCACGCCTCGCTTTCCCAGAGTTAATTGCCAAGTCAGTTCATGTTTGTGTTAAATCCGGGCCGGAGCTGGAGATCTAAATTCGCGGCGGACTCGACTCAAAGTACCTCCCTGCCTACTCTTCCAACGTTTTATTAAAGGATTGCTACCCACGTCAAAAAATATAAAGTACGTACCATTTGATGAATGAAATTAACTAATAAGAAGAAATATTTGGTAAAAGAATGAAGGAACTACTTATAAGTAGGTAGTCACAAGGAGGCAGTAATAACCTAATAAGTAGTTGACCTGATATAATAAATTGATGATACAGTGACCTAAAATCCTTACCACATAGATAGAATAATCCTGAATAATATTGTGAAACCGTGATAGCACCTGGGACATTATTATAGGTTCACTATTTTCAGTAATGAACCTTCTAAGTCGAGCATTAATATTTTTTTTTTAACTCAAAATCTGATGTTTTCTTTTCAAGGTAGGTATGTAGAATCCGAAAATAGAATAAACAATTTCAGTCCATACGCCGTACGTCGCACTTTCTTTAGTTACCATGAAACGAAATTAATGAAATTTGGTTTGTAGGTCCCATTTGGGGTCGTTGGTCGACGTTACTGTCAGACGTCTCTAAGGGGTGAAAAATAGGGATTGAAATCTCCCGAACGCCGTAGCTCGAAAACGTTCAGTAGAAGGGTGTGATTTTTTTTTTTGAATTGATCTCGAACTGAAAACTTGAAACAGCTCGGAGCATTGTACGTTTAGCCGTTCGTTCGCACTGAAGATTCGTCAACATGATCGTGAATGAAACGGTATACGTCCGGCCCAAATATCATTGCTAGGGAACACCCGATTATGATTACGCATCGCTGTATGAAACCGAGTTGGTTGTTCTGTGATATTATTTCATTTGAAGAATGATGGTTATTTTGGATTCCGTTGGTAGGTATAATGATAAAATTCTTGATGCCACCGCATATTTATGAAATGTGATTACCCAGCTAGCTCCAGAACTCGGTTTAGGGCTCTCTTGTGGGAAGCATGAGGGGCGAGGGTAAAAACACCGACAGAAAACATTAGTCTACGCTGAAGGGCATCTATACAGGTAAATTATGTTTAGTGATGTGCAACGTTTGTTACTGGAGCGGTTTTAGTAAATCATTGATCATTCTCCGAGATTTTTATTTGTGGGATGAGTGAAGGATGAAATCGGGAGGCACGGAGGATTCCTTCATTCCCAAGTTTACAGACTGTGAATTTCTTCGAGTCCATCAATGCCAAAGGCTTGAGGAGAGGTGCCCCGCACACTTGCAGCATTCCCTCGCTGGATAGCAAGGGAAATACGCTGCACGAGGAAGGCCTTGGCCCGGGCGTCCCCTGATTTTGCGTTCAGCATGGTCCCTACCTCTGCGACGAATACCTTAGCCTCCGCACACCATGGGCCAAGGGTCTCGAAGGCGAGACCCCTAAAGGTGAAGTTGGAAGCTATTAGCCGAGAATACTTGTCGCGTTTTTTCCTACAAGCCAATTCAGCCGCCGTCCCTGCTGTCGTTGAAGTTCTAGGCAAGTTGGTAGGCGCCAAGGTATCCACACAGGTGACGTCCCACAAAAGGCGTTGGCCCCTAGACCAAGGTGCAAGGGTAACACCATCCGGGCGCTTTCCGTCATCACGGCTCAGATTGCTGGGCTCCAGAGCTGAGAGGATGTCTGCTGAAGCGAGTGCCCTATAGATGATCCTGTTTAGTTCATTATGCCGGGACAAACGGCCCTTGCTCCTGGCATTGATCATTCTTGTACTTGTGGACTCGAATCATCCTTTATTTTTTATAATTATGTACTCGTAGGTATAAAAAATACTCCAGGTAACTGCTGTTAGAATAGTCGAGCCAAAAATATAAGATGAGCGTGATTAAGGAGGCTTGATTGGTTTATGGTTCATCTCATGATTTGTACTCAGTGCCCTTGAAAGCCCCTATATACTGTCTGCTGTGGTACTGCGGTCATAACACGGGTAGGGCAGTTTAAAACGGCAACCATCCAACGTATTTCCAAGCCCAAATCCTAATGAATATTGTTGACTAATGCATGTGTTGCAGAAATAACCACAAAGGGCGATGTGAAGATACTATAATTACTTACTCTATCTAGGGTAGTAACTGATTACAGTCAGTACTTATAATCAGTTACTATGTAAGACTGATTTCCGCAAGTTTCATCCATAACTTGAACAAAACTCGAAAAAGTCTGATACAAAAAGAAGCAATAACATGGGGTTAAATGTGAGCACCTAACATTATTTTCGTGGCATCCTCCCAGAACCACTACCTTTAAATATTAGATCTCGCAAATAAACTCATATTTATATCATAGAAGTAGGGACGAAAGACGCAGGAGCACCGAGTAACCTAGTGGGGATCCCCACCATCCTCCACTAGCTGGAGGATGGAGGGAGATAGCCCTCAGGGCTATAAGAACTCGCCTCCTTCGCCTTTCTAGCCATTCTACGTTCTCCTCTAGTCACTGACTGCTCTCTCACCTCGCTCCTCCTCTCTCTCTCTCCTCAACCCAAAAGATTCTGGAATAGGTGACAGCCTTGAGTGTTGGAACCTGCCAGGCAAATGCTCCCGAAAAGATCCCATTGAATTGATAACAGCCTTTAGTGTTGGAACCAGCCGGGCACACGCATCCAAAAAGATCCCGTTGAATTGTGACAGCCTTTAGTGTTGGAACCAGCCAGGCACAACCTCGTATCCTAAAAGATCCCAGAAAATATGGTGACATCCTTTAGTGTTGGAACCAGGCTGGGCACATCCTCCTACCGCTAGTAGTGAATAAGCGCTACATCAATTCACTAAAATTATGTTTACCTTTACCTTACTTCACCTTGAGAAATAATAATCTATGAGAACCAAAAATTTGAAGAAAAAATCGACATTTGACAGTTGAAAAAAAAATATATATTTTTGAATAAATATTCGATGTTGTAAACTAAGAACTACTGATTTTTGCACCACTCACACTGCTCATACTGTCGACTTAATTTCGATATTCCCTAAGTTAATTGCATCAGTAGAATCTGAAACTGTTATGAGACCCCATGAAAATAGGATGTGAATGAGGAATGGACGTGGGTCGGAATTTTCTGCTTTTGACCTCAGAGTCGGGTTCAGCACCCTCGAAAACCACTATATCCCGATTTTCAGCTCCGAAATCCGAGTAGTTCGGCGGGAATAAACTAAAGAAAAACACTGCAAAGTCCTTGTCACGTGGGTTTATTATTCTATTGGACATACCTACAGAAATGTTGGCTGTTCATTTATTGTTTCTTTCATTTGAAATAGCTATTTCTGATGTTTTCCAACAATTTTGGCCCCTAAAACACAAATTAGATACGCTCCTTTTGTTTTTCTTTTTTTTCTTCAAAGTATCTTTGATCATTGATAGTGCCAATTAATCGTCTTGATCCACGTGTTAACACTTTTTCTAGTATCATTATACAAATTGATGGTGATTTCAGTCGATTTCCCATGTTTTCGACTCATAAAAAATCAATTTTGGGAGCTGTACATTTGGTAGAACCTCAATTTTCCACTCTGGTCAAAATCGACTTCATATTCGGTCTTCTCGTCCCCAAAAACACCGAAAACGATACCTCAAAAGCTCGTGTTACTAAAGCACAAAACGCTGCAAAGTCCTTGTCACATGGGTTTATTATTCTACTGGACATAGCTACAGAAATGTTGGCTGCTCATTTATTGTTTCTTTCATGCGTAATAATTGAAATAGCTATTTCTGGTGGTTTCTACCAATTTTGGCCCCCAAAACTTGAATAAGGTAGTTACGCTCCTTTTTTTTCCAAATTATCTTTGATCATTGGTAGTGACATTTAATCGTCTTGATCCACGTTTGATACTACGTCGTTACTACTACTACTACTTTGCAGCGTTTTTCACTTGATTTCCGACCCATCGTATAGCACCTTTTTGGAAAGCTCTCCGTTAGACCTAAAGTTTGAAAGAAAAGAAGAAGAAAAAGAAAAAAAAAACTTGGTGTCTGAAACGAATTTTTATGAGGGAATTTCTTCTTTGTGTCTCCAGGTCATCTCCCCTCGCTTGACAATGAAAAAAAAGGCTTCCCTCATACAGGAACCTCAGAACCTTTGAATAGCGCCTTTTAAAAAACGTTGCCTGACGGCCATTGATATCCGGTGCTACCTCAATATTCTCATACGAATACGTTCAGTTTCTCAGGGAAGTGTTTGTTCAACGTAATCTCCGTTTCTACTACCTGAAGGCAAAGCTCAACCCATCGATCGACCATTTATTCAATTACGATCGCGTTTCGTATGCCCTCTCATTTTCCAAGGGTGTTAAGGGACAACATTCTCCAACCGTATCAAAGCCTTTACCCGTCTTCCTTTGACGTGGTGGCGATGTGCTCGCCTCATGTTCGCCTGTTGAAACGAAATTAGCTCACCCTCGCTGTTTCCCAAAGAACTTCTATCGCAGACGTTGAAATTGAATTTTCGAGCACTGAGGTAAATAGTGAAACGGATGGTACGGATTACCTTGCTATAAGAAACTTGAAGACATAAATATGAGAATACCACACTGTTCCATAATATGGTGGTATGTGGTATATTACAAGCTATTGAAAGCTATTGAAACGTACTGTTACCGCATTTATCGATGCAATCGTACAAGCAGAGTTAGAACAGGTATACGTACTAATCATTACAAAGATGAATCATCACTAAGATGAAATTACCTCAAGTATACTCCTACTGTCAGCTGTACGAGTAAAGTGTTATTCATAAAAACCACATCTCCAGTGGGAAGTGTTATTCATAAAACCAAACCAGTTTTTGTTGTTTTTAAAGCGTCATAGAGAACTCACCCCTTCCCATCTCACAACAATGCGAAAATTTGTACATGGGTACCTTCAAATGTTTTGTTTTCAGAGTTTGGCTTGAATAACAAAGACCTTCTGAATATCCTACTCTGTACGGGTGAAACGTAAATAGTTCATCGTGGCTTTAATATTCATCGTTTAAAGGTTGTAATTATTTTTTCAGCAGTCTAAACATTCTGATGTTAACATAAATATGTAATACCTTTTCTACTAGGGGATGCGCTAGGGCCACCATTTTGTGTTATAATTGGTCCCAGTTTTGGTTTGGGAGATTTCACAAAAAAACTTGAAAAGTCCAAAAATTTTGAGGTTTTTTTGCTCTCAAAAGTCAAGCTCAGATTACTCTTACTACCTATTTAGCTTCAATTGAAGGTATTTAAACGATTTCCAGCTTTCCGCCAAATAATTCCTGGCATCACCTACTCTTTTTGTGCCTAATTTTACTGACATATTCTTGTAGAGCTAACAACGGAGGCATGGAAAGGCATGACGTCACAATGTTGGGATTCTGCGGGTTCCCCATAGCAAGACGGGGTGGACGATTTCATAACTTTTCAACTCCAACGCTCGTTTCCACTAATCGCAGACCATCGCAGCACGCACTTCCTTCATTATTTGGATAGGTCTCTCCGAGATATATTATCTTTCAGCCTCGAAGAGTCGAAATTACTCTCGAACACAAATCGCAGTTTAATGTCCCACAACTTAGCTTATGCTAACAAACCGCGAAGTTTATCAAGTCATGCCAAAATCCAATTTTCTCATGTTTTGGTTTTTTTGCATATTATGAGTAAACCATTGTCAACTATTCTGTGCGTGAATTAAAGCTTAACAGCTACGACTTTACTCCTAACGATTTTCCTGGTAGAATCAGAACTTTCCCCAGTATTTGGCTCAAAATTTGACACAAAACTTGAACCTTCGCTTCTCGGAAAAATTATGATTTTAGAAGTGCTGTATCTCGGAAATTATTAGACCTACAGAGTGTGGTTGAGCTCAAATTGTGACAAGTTAGTCTGGTGGTTTAAAAAAAAAAAAGCAAGAATGGTTTTTTCGCTTCCTACCACACATATTTTTGAAATTATAAGCGAAAAACCAAAATGAAATGCGCAACTCGCTATTTTTTTCATCTCAAAACGCACAAGGAAATTCTGTTGATACAGTAGAAGTCGCTTATAGTGATCGAGTTGGGACTGACTGGAAACAATCACTATACTCGACCAATCTCTATAAGCGACTTCTACTGTATAATATACTTTGTGGTGATTTTAGCCATTTTTACCGATATTGATGAATGTGGCACCCCAGAATTGACCTAATTTTGATTAATTTTTTAAAGGAAATCATTAAAACCATAGGTAGTTAGTTATCTTCCGTTTCGGGTCATCGTTGGATAGGTACCACTTTTGGTGAATATATACAGTTTTTAGGAGATGTCAGAAATGTTTACCTATTTTGCCGACTTTTAACACCAAAAACTCAAAAACTAATCACTATAACCGACCTTTTGATCACTATAACAGGCCAATTCACGTGTGCTTACATACAGCCGATCGGGGCCTGACTGTTTCTATCCCTATATCATTCTATACTTATATTCCTTTAACCGCCTTTCTACTAAGCGACTTCTACCGTAACTCCGGATTCAGTACCCCAAAAGGCATAAGGAACGACAAGAAATAAAACCAACTAAGTATTGGATTTTTTTACAACGTAAAACTTTCTTTTGTCTGGAATAACATGATGAGCGACAAATTCACCCATAGACCCAACGCAACCGTCTCAAACTTACTGACAATGAAATATAGAAGATGGAGATTATATTAGAAGATTCAGAGATCTGTAGGGTTCGAATGAGCGAGTGACAGGGAGGTTGAGAGCACGTTTTGGTTTATTATTCTGTGAATAATACACCTACGTATTCGCTCAGCAAAAAATTTTATAACATCCTCTCAATTTTTTTTCTTTTACGTTCAAGGTGCTTAAATCCAGAAAATGCAGTGTCCGTACGCCGTCCGCCGTATCATGCATACCGGCTTCATTTTCGGTCTAAAAAATGTGTTCTTTCGCACACAGGCTCCATTTGGGCCCTAGTTGTGTCCCGAAACTTTGCAGCCTTATCGGAATATACCCAAGGGTGTTATGCGTGAAAAATGAGTATAAAAGTAGGTTTTTTTTGTTATTTGTGTTTTAGTAACATGAGCTTTTGAGGTATCGTTTTCCATGTTTTTTAGGAGGAGGAGACCGAGTATGAAGTCGATGTTGACCAGTGAGTGGAAAATTGAGGTTCTAACGAAGTTTCAGCCTTAAATTTATGTTAAATTTTGGTCTAAAACCGTCGTTCTTCCGCTTCTTCCGCACACATTTGGGTCCCCACTTGTGAAAACATTTGGGTCCTAGTTGTGCTCCAATGCTCGGCCGCCCGATCGGAATACACCCAGGGGCGTTATGGGAGAAAAACTGGCTTAAAAATAGGGGTTTTCGAGGGATTTTTGAGGTTTTAGTGAACTTCAGCTTGTGAGTTATCGGTTTCCATGTTTTTTAGGGTGAGAAGACAGAATATTAAGTTGATTTTGACCGAAGAGTGAAGAATTGAGGTTGTAACGAATGTTAAGCTCCCGAAATTCATTTTTTATGAGTCAAAAACCTGGGAAATTGTCTGAAATCACCATGAATATGTATAATAACCCTAGAAGTACATAGTACCAATAGGTGAATCAAGACAATTAAATGGTACTATCAATGATAAAAATAATCTCTAGGATGATCAAAAAAAGCCGAGCCTAATTCCTGTTTTTGGGGGCCAAAATCGTTGGAAACCATCAAAAATTGCCATTTCTGTTGTTGCACATGAAAGGAACAGTAAATGAACAGCAACATTTCTGTAGGTATGTCCAATAGAATAATAAACCCATGTGACAAGGACTTTGCAGCGTTTTTTGAACAGGATTGGGTCTGTCCACGAGTTCATTCTTTCCATCGGGGGGACAGTACCTATGAGATTCTGCTATGCTAAATACGGAGAGTCTGGGATTTACCGTTCAACTAGCGCAGTGTGCCCGCACCATGCACCGGGGTAGGTACTGGTTGTCAGGTTTGTTGGTTTTACTAGAATTTGACATTTCTCCGGAGAATATGCTGGGATCGCTGGTCGGTTCTGAGGCGCTCAAGGTTTTTGCTAGGAGTGATCTAAAAACACGGTGGACCCTCGCTGCTCTCATTTTAAAATACGAAAGCCATCGTAGAGAAATGAAGTCCTTTAGAGAAATTAAGACAGAAATTAAGGGGAATTGGATGAATATTTTGGGTAATATTGATACACAGACCACAGTGTCTCCCACTCTGCAGCTAAACAGACGAAACATTTAAACTAAAGAGGAGAAAGTTTCAAGTTTTCATGAAGTCAGAAGTAACCCTGCGTGATAACTGTGACCTCTGAACGCGTCGAAAATGATAGGCGAGGCTTAAAAACTAGGGCCTAAGGATAAAGGATTGAGAGTTATGATTTCAAGGTTCAACTCCACAACGTGCGCCCATGTCTCAAATCTCAAAGGACTATGTAGTATTAGAGCCACGTTTCCCACCTACCAACCCTCCAGCTGTTGGTGACACAACTCACGTTTGTCCTCGGCTTTGTCTCGCAGAGGTTTAATCCTCTGCGGCCCTACTCCGACCTCTGCCGTCATTTTTTTTCTCTCACCTGTCCCAGAGATGGGCTCATTTGAAACGCCTAGTACCAACTCGGAGGTGAA
Source organism: Leptopterna dolabrata (assembly GCA_954871275.1). Taxonomy (NCBI): domain Eukaryota; kingdom Metazoa; phylum Arthropoda; class Insecta; order Hemiptera; family Miridae; genus Leptopterna; species Leptopterna dolabrata. Next base: position 18,697,849 of record OX940984.1, on the reverse strand, counting down.
CAGCCACAGTGACATGACGAACGTTAGAGTCGCCAATTGTAAAATTAAAAAATTAATTTAAAAAATAAAATAAATAAACGAAAAAAAATTAAATAAACCTGCTGCATAGATCATATTCCGGGTAGGACCGCTTTTTTCTTTATCCTCGAAACATTTTTTTATTAAACTTAAATGAAATTTTTTCAATGTAACATTGTGCTACCCGGTTATAGCGCTATTTTCTAACGTTTAAACAAATCATAATAAATAGAAAACAAATTTAAACTATTTATAATATTTATTGAACAAAAACGATGGAACTTCACTGGAAAATCGTAGGTAATTTGTCTCTCACTGTTCTCTTAATTTATTTCCAACTTCGCATTTTAACGTACTCCACAAATTCTTTTTCTTAAATCCGTTTCCAAAACTATTACCTATTCCTGTTGTATCGAATGTAAGTAGGTTTAGTTGTTCAATGCTGTGTGAATTACTGTTTTGGGTCATCATTTTCATTAATGAACCTTCGGAATCGACAAAAAAAATTTAAACCCCTAAAAATGTGATGGTTTCTTTCAAGGTACGTAGTTGTCCGTCCACTGTACATCCACTTTCCGTGCTTACCATGTGCCAAAATTGATAAAATTTGGTTTTTAAGTCCCATTTGGGGTCCAGGTGGTCCGCAAAGCTCGGCGTTACTGTCAGTCGTCGGTCGGCGAAAAAGCGCACCGGGATCTCGAATTTTTTTTCAACGTTTTTAAATTGTTCTGTAGGGAATTTTTTTAGACCACCCGGAGCATTGTACGTCCAGCCGTTCGTCTGCACCAAAAGTTTCGTCTACAGGATTGTGATTGAAATGGTATAACTTCGGCCCAGATACCATTGCTAGGGAACACCTGATTATAATAACTCATTTCTGCCTGAAATCGAGTTGATTGTGCCGTCATATTATTTCATTTGAAGAATCATGGCTCCTTTGTTTTGTATTGATAGGATTCTACTTCTATAACTTGAACAAACGTTATGCTTCACGAATACATATTTAATAAACTGTGGTTGCCTGGCTGGCTCCAATAGTCGATCAGTAGAGGGCTTTCCTGGGGGCAGCACGAAGGTATTGACCACAGAAAACAGTGATCTATGCAGACAGGGCATCTAAACGGGCAAATAATGAACCGTTTTGCAATAATTGGTACCGTTGGGTCAGTATTACGATTGGCTGGAAGATTATAACCATTGGTATGAATACCAAAAATAACCTACATCGTCGATATCTATCAAGTGGCTTCCTATATTATTTCCAAAATTATCTTCTTTCCTTGGAGTCGAAAAGCACCTCAGAACAGGAGACGTAATTTCGAAAACAAATGAGTAATTGGAAAGATGGTCTGAAGTTTTAGTTAGTATCATTCACGCTGATATTGTTGATCGTATCAGATTTGATGCCCTTATTTTGTACAAAGTGGTCTTGCAGTGTAATTAAGAAAGAAGTTCGATTGAACGTATTTGTATGAGAAAGTTATACGCACACCATACATCCGTATATAACGCTTTAATAGAGACACGGGGCAGGAGCAATGATCCCTAGGGTCTTGATGAGGGGTGCCTTCTTGTTTTCAATTTTCAGGGGAGCAAAACGACTTCCAGGACGAAAAATAACCGTTCGAAAAATGCCGTTCAACACCTACAGCATGTAAAGTAGCAACAAACTTAATTCACTTCATTCTACGTTAGGTTATATAAAATACGGCCCTTATTCCGTGGAACCGTAGTAACTGTTGAACAGTGATTTTCTTGATGAACTACTTCACTGGCTCCCTATATTGCGTCTAGAGCGATATTATAGGTAGACGGCCCTGCAACCACCCGACGAAGGTCCAAAGTAAATATCCCGCTCTTCGTTCCTAGCGACTAATTAAGTACCTCCTCCTTCAACTAGATTGCGTCGTATCGCTTCAACTCGAAACGGCGGGCCTTAAGCGGAACCGGGTCAGGCCCAGTCTAAATGACACTCCTCATCTTGTGTAAGTCTCGACCATTAGGTCTTGTAGTCGTAAATAGTCGCGGAATTGCGGATCTTCCCCGGTCGTTAGACGTACCTCCGCTTAATCCCTATTAATCAACTGTCGTTTATTTTTTGGCAGGAGGGAATCTTGGTATTAGGGTGAGTGATAGCCAAATATCTTCCCAACGGATTGCACTCTCTTAGGTACCAGTGTTGTTGATTAATTTCGAGATTGAATTTTATCAACAGTTTTAGTGCTTTGGAAGTCTTGGGATTTGAAGGATAAGATTGCTGCAAATTATTACACAACGGTTTATTATTTACCTGTTTAGATGCCCCTCCTGCTTAGGTCGCTGTTTTCTGTGGTCAGTACCCTCGTGCTCCCCCCAGGAAAGCCCTAAATCGAGTTCTGGAGCCAGCCGGGCAATTACAGTTTCATAAACCACTGGCGGATTCAAGAATTCTATAATTAATAATTTTTTGTTATTCATGAAGCAGGTACCTATCAACAAAATCCGGAATAACCTCAATTTTTCAGATGAAATAATATCACGGAACAAACAACTCGTCTTCATACAGCCTTCCGTGATTATAATCAGGTGTTCCCTAGCAATGATATCTGGGCTGGATGTATACTGTTTCTTCATCTCATGTTGACGAAGCTTTCCGGTGCAAACTTCAGGCCCTTACTGTGAACGGCTAGTCGTGCATTGCTCCGGGTGTTCTAAAAAAAATACCAAGTTCGAGATCAATTTAAAAACGTAAAATAATTCGAGATAACGGTACCCTGAACATTTCAACCCCCATTTTTCACCCCTTAGAGATGACTGGCGTACCGCCGAGCTTCGCGGACCAACTAGACGCCAAATGCGGCCCACAAACCAAATTTCATTAATTTTCGTTCGTGGAAACTAAGGAAAGCGCGAAGTGCGGCGGTCGGACAGAAATGTTGGTTCATTGTTATTAATAATAATCCCTCCCCCCATCCACCAGTTTGATGGTTTTCGTAAGGTGCGTAATATCCGAAAATGGAATAAAAACATTTCTGTCCGTCCGTCATCCGCCGTACTTCGCATTTCCCTTCGTTACAAATTAAATAAATTTAATGTTTTATAAATTAATTTGATTTTTAATTACTTACCTAATATAAATTATATATTATATAATATAATTATAATATTAATATAAATAAATAATTTTATAAATTAATTATTAAATTTTATTTTATAAATTAAATTCCGTTTGTAGGGCTCATTTGGGGTCTAGTTGGACCGCGGAGCTCGGCATTATGGTGCCACCACGGTGCCAGGGAACGGGGCGAAGCTGGCAACAGTGTTGCCGTCTGTCAGAAAAATGTTTGTTCGGTACAGTTTTTCTTGTTTTCCAGCACATCGAATCGAATGGAATGACTTTCCAAGCTCTGTCTGTCACCCTTACAGCGACTGATAAATATATTTAGCCATAAAACGTTGCAAATGCACGCGTCTAAATTTGCCCATCTTTTGTGTCTTCAGCATGGTATGGCTCTGTCCTCCAGTGGAAGACAGTGGCAGTTCTCGAGTCGTTTGTTGTTCCGGTGAAGATGGGGTCGTTTGGCGGAAGCCTAATCGATATCCATTCTTAACTGGTGATAATCTCGCTAGTCCAGATGGGGGACTCCCGAGGGTCCTCTGTCACACTCTGTCACACAGGTGAGCTTTTTTCGTATTCGTGTTGTTCTTTTTAGCACTCACTCGTGACCGTACAACAATATTTTCTTTTCCCCTGTTTGCAATCATAAGCGGCCGCGTCGGAAACATTTGTCGGGAGAAAAAACGGGAAGCTTTTACCGGGGAAAAAATTAAACTCGAAAAATTACTGCGAAGTTGTGGAGCCGTTCGGGTATCAGCTTTTTGCTGTGGGGTTCTGTTCACGAGGGTAAACCCACCCAGATTAATTTCCGAGCTCTCGTATGTATGTGGGCGGTCGCGATAGTACCTACGTACAGACTCCCGAATATTCGCCTCACTTATGGATACTGCGAATCTCTTTTAGGTAGAAAAGAGAGGCTATTCAAAACTCTTCTATGCCTGGCCTAGTTTACTAGGCAGCTCCACTCAGCGATCATCATCAATATCTACCATATGAATTTGCTTTTTTTTTGTGCTCTTGGCGAATGTTAGATGGGTTTGATAGATTTAGCTTGCGGGGGAAAACGTTCTATGCAGCAGTACTTAAGCTTTACAGGATAACGTTTAAACGAATAAGTGTCTTAAACAGCTTTTCGCAGACGCAAAAGCTAACAAAGAACTTTTTATCCCACTTTTTATTCCACTGACCCAAACCTAGCTGCAGTAAATGCTGCTCTTAGCAAACTCATTAACCGGTAATTTTCTTCTACCTTTAGTATCTAGTTCGTAGTTTGTAGGTACTAACATTTTCCAAAGAAAAGGCCGGTGAGAGGAGAGTATCAAAATACGCATTGAACGGGTGTTTCAGCCGAAACGCCACAAGTAAATTTTGATGTAGGTACTTATTTTTTCTCTTGTATGGAGCGTAGTTTTTATTTGAATTTATTATATTTGATATTTTTCCGTGAAAGTCCATCCACGACAAGACTTCTCCCCTGAGCCGTCGCCCCAGGTCCCTCTCGTCTACGAGTCAATGTCGTCTGTGAGCTTGTACATCGCAATTCGTGTCGTTCCCGAACGTTTCCCCCCGCTAAATACTCGTGTAACGATGTCGTTATTTCGCCTGCATTTTTGGCTTTTCTAACACCCCCCCCCCCTCTCCACGCAGGGAAATAAGCCGGGAAAGAAGCGTTCTATCATTCTTCCCTCGCCGCGAAGGGAGGTAATTCGGTGAAATAGATCCCCTACCTATTGTCAAGTTGTAGAAATCTAGATCGACGGACATCCCCCCCCCCCCCCTCCGGGATGCGGATAAGAGCCACCGACGGTCCCGTGTTCGAATCCCAGCACAGACATCTTTTTTTTCCAACAAGAGTTCATTTCATTTTTTAATTTTTTTAATGGCCATTAGGTTTTTTGAGCTTAGTTTTAGTTATTCCTTAGAAAGTTGGATGAGTACATTTCATTTAGTACGAGAACATTTAATAAACATTCTTTGAATTACCTTTTTCTATTTAACGTTTCAACAATTATCTCATTTCTAAAGAAAAACGTCTTCCACTGTGTCGTGATGTCCTCCCAGAACATCACTCTGTTATCTCATATTAAGATTGTACAAATAAACCAAACGAATGAAGAGGCGTACGTGACCAAGGCAAACCCTACTCCTTCCTACCATCCCTCAAAGGTACTTGCCGACCGTCAAGTGACCGGGAGAGGGTGGAAAGGGTCCTATAAAAACCCGCAGTTCTCACCCGTTTCTTCATTCTACGCTCAAACCTAAAGTCGATGACCTCTCTCTCTCTCCCCTCATGTCTCCTTACCTTTACAACCTAAAAGATATCAGAATGGTGGAGCCCGTCTGGTGATGACCGACCAAAGTGGCAACCACTGGGCAAAACCCTCTAGCGTTTCTAGTGGTGGTAACCTCCCTGGCCTCGCCACAGGTGTTAACCTTTCAAACGCTAGATCCAGCACCATCTCATCCATCACACTCACTCTCATATCGAAACCTCACCACTACCTCATTCTCATCAAACCACCACACACTGCATCTTTTAAAACGAATTAACGGGCAAGCAAGCTGTTATTGAAGGAAAGAATGCACTCCGAAAGAATGGCTTGCCGTGGTCTTAGGATTTTCCGCTGTCTCTCTCCTTCCAGTGATTTATCTTCACCACATGTTCCCAACTACTAACACTTTTGATATCACTGGGATACCCGAAACACACACAGAAGAAGCAAGAAACTCCGTAAACAGAAATAACTTCTTTCTTTTGCTACACAAAACGTTTTTCCGTAGCAACATAGCATGACGCGCGACTTTCTAGCCAGTGTTGAGCGATGGAACTAATTTCTATATGCAGATCAATCAGGATGTACAAGGAACGTTTTTCCATCAACACCCTAATTTTCAAATATTTTAACATGGAACCTTTTTCCCGCAAGCCATTACAATAGCTAAGCCATCAAATTGGGATCTCATCGATAGAATATAATATGGTGAAATGGTGATCAAGTGTGGTGATGAGCTTAACAACCAGTGAGGAGTGTGAGTGGGCCACGCGTAAATAGAATAGAAGTCGATTGGTGTAACATCATTTCCATGATGGTTGTTGAGCACCTCTCTACGTCTTGCAACTGATCTTTGAAGTTGGAAGATCCTTGAGTGTGGATAAACTTTGGTGATGCAATAAATTAGATTCCCTCTCCGCTACCCAACATCCTTTTCTCAGCTCAGCTCTCCAGATAAAAGTAAATATTTTATATCCACAACCTGAAAGCTCTTTAATAAAGCAACACCGTTTTTTTGCAGGAAGTTCTGGACGGGACGATTTTATCATTGTGGCTGAAGCTATTGCATTAACCGCAACCCAAAAACACGAGGTTTTTCTACCATCTGTTGAAAGGAGGCAAAAACTCAACTATATTATGACACATTTTTCTCTAAGCTCCGTTATGGAAACGCGAGACAAAGTTACGACCTCTTCAAAGTTTCACCCTTCTCTGCTCTTACTACCGTAATATCCGCTGTTAACTCCCAACTTTTTAATGCGAATGGCGGATGCTGGAGGGGTCCAGTTGGGCAAACTAACTTCTGGGTACTTTTTCTCTGTACCGTCTCTCAATGGAGTAAATAAAAAACTAGTTTGCTCCGCGTTTCATAAACATTTCTACGTCCGGGTTTCGTGGGCGATACTCTTATGAACTGAACCGAATAACATTGAAGTCCCTAAATGGTGGCTTCTGTATAAATTTACTTGTACCATATGCCATGAAATTTGACTACGTGAAATAGTTTTTATCATGACGCTTTGCTTGGCACTAGGTGTAGTTTGCTTCAATGAATCCTAATAAGGAATTTTTTGGGATCCAGGTTTCGAATTTTTGACCTCAATCGGATTGAAAGTACGTGCCAATTTCCTTGCGATTGACAATGAAGAATTGTATTAGAAATTGCCGATGATTTTTTTGCCCTTGCAAACATTAAAAATCATAATATTTAACACCTGCCAGAGGCATTGATTAGGTAATTCAACAACATTTGAGCTAACGTTTGAAAGAAGTTTGAATTAGTCATCACCCACTCCATGGACTCCCCGTGCCCTTCGCTTTGCTCTCACCCTTCATGTTTCGAATCCCCTATACTGGTATAAAGTAATTGTAATCAAAGGAATTCGTGTGTTTACTGATAATCTCGTCTATGAAACAATCGAAAACTACAATTATAGATTTCAGCTGAGATGGAGAAAAAATACATCAGAGCCTGAAATTTGGTTCAGCAGATTACAAACAAAACTCGAATCGATGATAAGACGGGAAAATTTATCTGAGTGCCTCTCGATAGTTCGGGTATTGATTCCCTGTGCCGGTATAATAAACCGGATGAAATGGGATGGGGGTTGTTACAGTCAGAGGTAGAATCCCACTTTTTAGGGCCCATAATTCATTCCCTGGAACGTCGCTCCCCTAATTAGCATAGACTTCATTGAACCTTGAAACAAATACCTCCAACCCAGCCGGTGAGGGAATGGTTTTTGTGCACGAAAAAAAGATAGGTACATCAGTTCTCGCTCAAGTGATGGGTTGGATGAGACTTAATTTCGGCATAAGGGCAATTGTCTTCAGGAGTGAGCGTTGGGGTGGAGCGCATTGCTGGTACGCAACGTAACATTATTCTCTCCCGCCTTCTTTGTGTTATTTTTACGGAGGTTTTCCGCTTCTCTGAAGGATTCAATGCGGTTGGGCGTGGCTGGGCAGAAGTGAGGAGGATAATGCCGTGAGAGGTCTTTTGTCCTTGGTGCCAGGATCGGCTTTCTATTCAACCTTCGACCTCACTGTGACGGCTCCCGAACTTATTGGCGGTCATTTCGTGGGTCAAGTGATCGAGTTAGTGTGAATTTTGTGAGTTGTTTTCTCGAGATTTCAGTAAGATAAGATAAGAATATTTATTTGCACATTAGGCCTTTAGGCTCTCGATTGTACAGTTATTTACAATATCGAGTGGTGAGTAGAAGAAAACATAATTACAAAATACAAAACATGACTAAAAAGACACAAAATGTATATATATAAATATAAATGTATGTTTTATATATATAATATAAATGTATATTATATATATATAATTATATATATATATATATATATAATTAAAAAGAAACAAAAAGCCGAACGCAGTAGAAAATAAAATAAATTATACATAAAAGGTGGAATGAGAAAGATTGGGGGGGGGGTTAAATAAATAAATAATAAAAATAAGTAAAAAAACCAAAATGTACATGAAGATCGCCTCTACGAAACCCCAAAACTCAAGAAGTTCCAGCCATGCAGCATGCCCATATGAGCGAATTTTCTAAGTAACTAAGGTACCTACTTACAATCAAATATTTTCTGTGCTTCTATTCAGAAAATTTTACCCTTTTCCCCCAAACGTCTAAGCTATTAAAAATTGTCTATTGTGTTAAATTACCACCTTCCTGCTTTTTCGCCTTCCATTTTATTAATACCTAACTTCATTCCTATTTCGGTCCATTTATAGATTTAGGAAAAACTCAGTTTTTTAGATTGACATAATATTATTGTGTTTTATTTGTGGCTGTTGAAATAGTCTATCTCCGTCTCGAGTCACCATCCTATACAATTTTTTGTGAAATTCAAGTATTTTCGGGTGACTGTGTTTTTGTTACCCACAAAACAGCCACCCACAAATAAAATTTACGTCAAATTCTTATTTGACGTTTTGTTGTTTTTTAAAAAGAAATTTGATGTTTTAGACGTATATGATCTTTTACGTTTCTAGAGCTGAACTTATGGTCTAGACCTAGAGTAATACATGGCTTGGCCTTGGTAGATACTATGGGTGGAACTAATAGTCCGTGTTCATAATAGGTGGTATTTTGTAAGATATTTTCTAGGATAGCTCGAAAGAAAAGGTTTTTTTTCTCGGTTGACAGTCGGGGCCGTGGGGGAAATTAAAATGCGACCTTCCTCGTATTCGCAAGTTTGACCAATGATCTTATTGTATGAAACTCTGGGGACTGCTGGGCCAGATTAAAGGAAGATGGTTTGGACCTTTGGGTTGTGGGTTATGGCGGTTCAACGGTTTTCACGCTTGCTCGTGCGCAGTGTCTACTGCTGGTCCGAATGCGACGAAATTCGTGTGAGACCAACGATGACCCAACCAATAACTACCGTCAAAATTTGAGCCAACTCGGACCATTGGGTCGTCAGTTACGGCAGTTCGCAGAAACGCGTTCACGCACACACCTACTCAACTTCCTGAGAGCTGAAATTTCCTTCTTTTTCTTCCAGTGGATTTGTTTAGCGTGGTTGAAAATGGGGAAATCCGCTTTTCCTCCTTAAAAATAGTGAACATTGTCTAAAAAACGAAAACAATGCCTCGGCCACTTCTGAGGGGGCCGAGCCGTCCGACCGCCCTGGAAAAAGTTCCGGACCTCTTGAAATTTAAATTAATTTTTTAAATGTGCTGCGGACACATTTTGGGCTGGCGATGATCATAAACTTTTTAAATGAAAAATAATTAATGAATTAATCTTGGTCAACAGGTGGAGAAGAGGTTGTCAGAGTATACAAGCACAAAGAAAAGTGAAGTGAGAGAAAGGCGAAAGAAGGTACAAATTGTGTGTCTTTGTTGTTGATTCAATGACCCCCCCCCCCCCCCCATTTGATTCAAAGTCAATAAAGCGTTCGACCGTGGCCTACTTCGGTGGGGGGGGGGGGGGTGGGGGGGGGGGGGGGGTAGGAACCAGTCATGGAATTTCGGAAATGAACTTTTCTTAAGAAATAAAGATGTTGAAGTTAACGAAATGGAACCCTGCAATCTATTCCGCCCAGTAGGCGGATTAATTCGAAATTAATAGCGAGCAACTTTCTTCGCGGGAAAAGTTGAAAATCTTTCGTTGGAACTTTCTTGGGGAGTTTGTCAAAGCCAAGTTTTTCGTCAGGTATTTTTCCAGTTCATAGAGGAATACTTATTTCAAAAAAGTCCTCTTCAAGAGACTCTCAAAGAGTTCACAAGCAACACAATAAGTATATTTATGAAACATTACTTTTCGGGCCTATAAATCCTCAAACTTCTTGACGTGCAGGATAAATGGACGTCGTGAGTAATAGTTAAAGTTGTTCTTCACTTTCCGAATATACTTACTCGCAATACTCAACTTTACTGGGACAAAGATTATCACACATTAATATACATCGAAACCAAAATGTTCAGTTATTACTCAACGGATTCAGTTAGTGGGGAAGTGGTGGCAACATTCGACCGGTTGGGAGCTTTCAGCTACTGATCCTGCTCATCGTATATTTCAATTTGGCCACGTATGAATCAACTGTCTGTCTTCAGACAAAATTACATTCGTTCTGTTTTACGAATCATTGTTTGGTTATCGTATCAGCCGTCATAATTCACACTGGACACAGCCGCGAACCCCTGAAAACTCGGAAGACACGTCGCTGACACCAACCCTCCACTACAAGCTACTGGCATCTCATAAATATTTCTAGGCTTCATTTCCATCATTCACTCCTATCTTGTTCCTCCTGTTAAGACGCTGATTAGCCCGATCCCTTTACATATAACGGTTTCAATTTCGTCTTAATATTAAACTTCAGTTTCCCAGTCGGTAGGTAACCCATTGAAACGCTGCAAAGTCCTTGTCACATGGGTTTATTATTCTACTGGACTTACCTACAGAAACGTTGGCTGTTGATTTATTGTTTCTTTCATATAAAATAATTTAAATAGCTATTTCTGGTGGTTTCCACCAATTTTGGCCCCCAAAACACGAATTAGGTACGCTCCGTTTTTTTCAAATTATCTTTGATCATTGATAGTACCATTTAATCGTCTTGATCCACGTGTTGACACTTTTTCCAGTGTTATTCTACAAATGATGGTGATTTCAGACGGTTTCCCAAGTTTTTGACTCATAAAAAATCAACTTTGGGAGCTGAACATCTGGTACAACCTCAATTTTCCACTCTTCGGTCAAAATCGACTTCATATTCGCTCTTCTTGTCCCCAAAAACATGAAAAACGATACCTCAAAAGCTCATTTTAATAACATGTTACTAAAATACAAAAAGTACCTATTTTTATACACATTTTCACTCATAACACCCCTGGGTATATTCCGATCGGGCTGAAAAGTTTCGGGACACAACTAGGGGCCAAATAGAGCATGTGTGCGAAAGAACGAACTTTTTAGACCGAAAATGAAGCCTGTACACGTGATACGGCGGACGGCGTACGGCGGACGGACATTGCATTTTTGGAATCTACGCACCTTGAAACGGAAAAAAAAATTTTGAGTGGGTGTTATAAAAATTTTTTGCTGAGCGAATACATAGGTGTATTATTCACAGAATAATAAACCAATAGTGGTAACTGATATTACAATACAGTATAATTTGTCCGTCATAACCTGGACAGCAGAATATCGGATAACCGAAAATGTTGGATATTAGTGAGAAAAACCAATAATACGTCAAATTATCTATCGATGGTGATGTAAAGAAGGACGAATTCCAAAAAAGTGAATTTTGCAGGGTCGGAGTCTTTCGAAGATTGGTGCTAAAAGTCTCAATTACAAGAAAAGTTTGCCACTTCGTGGTTTTCTAACCACGCACTATCAGTTCAGTGACAAAATAGACATCAGCGTAATTTAAAAATTTCATTAGATTGATAGAATTCCGTTCATAGTTCGTTCTTCTTAGATATTTTGGTTGTTTTGTAAAAATGGCGAATTACTTCATAGTCTTGCGTAATTAAAATAAAATAATTCACTATTAAAGTAATGAAACAACACTGGAAAAATATTATTAATTAAGTATAGTAAAAGTCAGCAAAGTCATGTAGCATGTCTATAAGATCGAATTTTCAAAGAAATATTCGCGGTATTGTGTAAAAAGATGATCCTACGGCGAAACCATACCACTTCTCTTAAAATTATTTATTTTTTCGTGGTTTTAGCCATTTTTACCAATTTTTCACTCTCATAAAGTCAAATCTGACAAATATTTTTTAGAGACGAGTAGTTTTTTCATCGAAGTAGTGTCTCTTTTTATCGTGAATCACCATCCCACACAACGTCAGGTGAGTTAACATGGATCCCTTAATAATAATAATTATTATTTAAACCCCCCCCCCCCCCCATCCATATTTGACCCCCTACTGTGTATGGAAAACTCAGCTGAAAAGGTATTTTTCTGTCTTTACTCACCCTTCCCACCCCTCCTCAATTTCTCCTTTTTGGTTTATTATTCTGTGAATAATACACCTATGTATTCGCTCAGCAAAAAATTTTTATAACACCCCCTCAAAATTTTTTCTTTTCCGTTTCAAGGTGCGTAGATTCCAAAAATGCAATGTCCGTCCGCCGTACGCCGTACGCCGTCCGCCGAATCACGTGTACAGGCTTCATTTTCGGTCTAAAAAAATCGTTCTTTCGCACACATGCTCTATTTGGCCCCTAGTTGTGTCCCGAAACTTTTCAGCCCGATCGGAATATACCCAGGGGTGTTATGAGTGAAAATGTGTGTAAAAATAGGTACTTTTTGCGTTTTAGCAACATGTTGGTAACATGAGCTTTTAAGGTATCGTTTTTCATGTTTTTGGGGACGAGAAGACCGAATATGAAGTCGATTTTGACCAAAGAGTAGAAAATTGAGGTTCTACCAGATGTTCAGCTCCCGAAATTGATTTTTTATGAGTCAAAAACCTGGGAAATCGTCTGAAATGACCATCAATTTGTAGAATAACACTGGAAAAAGTGTCAACAGGTGGATCAAGACGATTAAATGGTATTATCAATGATCAGAAATAATTTATTTAAAAAAAAGGAGCGTACCTTATTCGTGTTTTGGGGGCCAAAATTGGTGGAAACCACCAGAAATAGCTATTTCAATTATTTTATATGAAAGAAACAATAAATAAACAGCCAACATTTCTGTAGGTATGTCCAGTAGAATAATAAACCCATGTGACAAGGACTTTGCAGCGTTTTTTCCTTCACTTTCAGTGACTTTATATCAGTTATTCGCGATTTTAGCCGTTTTTACCGATTTTCGAGGTTCCCTCGCCACTCGATTTCTGGGGCGCGGCTGAGTCGGAGGACGGCGCGGCCCTGCTTCGCAAACACCAAATAATAAAACGCCTCGAGGGTAACATCGTGGATGATGATGCAGTGAGGAATAGACGTGGGTCGGAATTTGCTGGTTTTGACCTCAGAATCTGATTCAGCACCCAGCGAAAATCCCTGACCCACAATTTTAAGCCCCGAAATCCGAGTATTTTGGCGGGAATAAGCTAAAGAAATAACGTGTGATGTCATCTGGTATTTATCCCTCTCTCACTCGGTTGCCACGTGTGGGAGCGAGAGGGCAGTGCATCCGAGATGACGTCTCACGCTTTTTCCTTCCCCTTCTTCTCTTCCGTTCGTTTCCGACCCATCATACAGCACCTTTTTTGGATAGCTCTCCGTTAGACCTACATTTTGAAAGAATAAAAATTTAAAAAATACACGTCCATTATTCATTGTGTAGTAGGTGTGTACTACCTGCCTCTTATTTTCAATAATCGTACATTCCAGTACTAAATATGAATGTCGGTTCGCAGGTGCGAGACTCGCCCAGGCCCGGAGTACATACTGAGGTGGCACTGGTACTCCGACAATGGAACGTACAGCCACAACACGTTTTTCTATCTCGACGACGGCTGCGCTCGTCCGCTGTGGAGCCGCTGCGTAAAAGGCACCTACGTCCACAGAGGCAAATCCTGGCTCATGCAAGGATCGAGCCAACTGGAATTTTTCCTGCAAGAGGTCATGATCATCCTCTACAGCACGACGGCAAGTTGATCAAATAGTAATTTACTTACTTCTGTACTTCGTTCAGACATTAAGCTGATCAAGCTCTAGCATGGGATTTTTCGCAAAGACGAAAATCGTCATCACGAAATAATAATCAATAAGTGAATTTGTTGTAACTGCCTGAAGATACCAGCCCATTGCCAACTCCTCGAACTGTGATATAATTTATTAATCGGAACATAATATCTACCTATTTCGACGAGTGCTTGCTGTTCACTTTCTGCGGATTGTTCCTCCCTCTTGATTAAGTATGTGTCGGCAGTGCATAGTAATCATCACAATTTCTATATTATTGAATCATGATTTATTTTTTTATCTTTGGAGTCGAGCATGAAAAAATACAACATTTGACCCCTCCCCCCCCCCCCGCGCCTGGGCAACTTATATTTATGTAAATGTAATAACTGCCGAACGTTAGAGAGCTCATATAGGTTCTTCGAATCTGGAGGCGTTTTGTCGTGACTGTGTGTCTGCTGTGACAGAGTGTAACAGTGGGGGTGGACCCTCGAGAGTCCCCCTCCTAGACCAGCGAGATTATCACCGGTTAAGAAGGGATAACGATTAGGCTTCCCCGAACCGATCCCGTCTCCACCGGAAGAAAAAATGTATCGAGAACAGCCCACACTGTTACACTCCTCCCCACATGGCATACTTCTGGGTAGCAGAAGTATAAGAGGGAAAAGGGGGAATGAAATGTAGTATGAAGTTCTGGTTCAGGAAAAGACATCTGAACAACTGCAAGGTGACTAACCTCCATTGCAATGGTACTAGGTACCTCAATAATACCTTACTGGCGGAGAACAAAGCTCCTACATGCGAGTATTGGCGGATAATGTTGTCAGAGGTTGTTGTCCAGTGAACTGTGCCCATCTGGACAACCTCTAGGTGATCAACCGCCATCGTTGGGATGGAACAACTATTGGGACTTGTCAATTGGGACATGGCATCAATCGCCTTCTAATGAGCTCAGTATATTTTAATTATACTGACATTCTAAGGGGGGGAGGGGGGGAAGCCAATAGATGTATGTACTCGTATTATCAAAGGAACAGGTTGTTAGTAAAGGAATCCTTCTGGGAAACCTTTGGGCTTATCCTTCTGGTAAGCCCACAAAAAGTGGATTGAGTATGGTGAAGTGCTCAGCGCATACTACCGAACCACGCACTGCTACCATGTGACAGAGTGTAACAGTGGGGGTGGACCCTCGAGAGTCCTCCTCCTAGATATCGATTAGGCTTCCCCAAACCGATCCCGTCTCCACCGGAAGAAAAATGTATCGAGAACAGCCCACACTGTTACACTGCTTGTGTGCGTGCGGGCTGAGTACCCACCGTAATACGACCCTACTAATTCATAATGAACCGTTGTGTAACAACATGCAGCGTTTTTCAACCCAAATAGTATCATATGATAATACAGTCATGTAGTCATGAAAGCAAGTTTCCAATTTTCACTTACTTTTCTTCGCAGCCGACGCTTTTATAACGGGAACCTTGTGATTACTCATCGGAGGAATCCAATTTTCGGTGACCCAGATTTACTTGAATTTCCATTGGCATTTTGCCTGTCCGACTGTTTTGAATAAATTTCATTCAGTGTCTAGTGTCCTCGAATCCGTGCACCGCACCTTACTTCTGCAAGTGAGAATGGTCGTAATGAGCTAAAATTTGGAGAGTAGACGCAGGGTAGTCACTTGATTGTCTATAATGGATTTCATCCAAATCGGAATGCAACTTTTGTCTGCGCGTCAGCAAACGTGAAACCCATAGTCACACGCACAACTACGGTTCTGATCAAATGTTGAGATGAAATTCACTGTGGTTATCCACATTAGGGTCAACTTATGAATTTTCCATTTATTTTGAGGTTTAGGCTGTAATTATCTGCGCATGCGCCATCTTACGAACTTCAGCACCTATAGAGACACTGATTTTATTTTACGGGACGGATGGATGTGAATGTTCAGTAGTAGCTATAGATCGTAGTCACTACGATCTGCCGCACCGTTTTACTCAGCCGAACTAAATCACTCGCGAAGAAATCGTGGAAACCCATTTCAAAGAAAAACGGAGTTATTGAATAAATAGACACCACTAATACAAGAAAAAACGCGAAAAACACTGTTATCCCGGTTTCGGAGATCAAACCATCGTCAGTAACAAACAGTAACTTACTAATTGTTATTGTTTGTTACTGACGATGGTTTGATCACCGCAACTGGTATAACAATGTTTTTCGCGTTTTTTCGTGTACCTATTAGTGGAAATAGACTATTTTTTCAATAACTCCGTTTTTCTTTGTTTTGCTCAGCCCTTGCAGTGATTTAGATTCAATATCTGATTATAAATGGGTGCAGCTGAGATGTGGAAGTATGCTAAATCATTCCACATCTATGACGCCTAGATATAAACTTGAATCACTTCCACACAGCAGGTCTAGAAGATCTTCTGTTATTCTATTATCTTCTGTTGTCAGTGGTGCTGACATGCCGTGGCATCTCATATTCAGGTGTCGGCATTATTTCTTCTTCTTCAAGCCGGACGATGGCTATCACCAAGCGAGAGCGTCCCCTGTCCACAGCCGTTCTGAACAGCTCCTCAGCGCGTTGAATGCATGTCCATTTCCTGATGTAGCCAGCCCTCCAAGGTACCACATATCTGGGAAGTTGGCCCTTTATATCTTTCCCTCATTGGCTATAATAAGACCCCTTCCCATGTACACCAGTCTACAATAAACTCTCCAGCCAACTTCGCCGTAATCTCCGGCTACCTTAGACATTTTCAAATCGATCATCCATAGAAGGAGGCACTTTTGCTGCCTCGGGAGAAGTGACCCAAATAGGCAATTCAGCGGCATTTCACCGATAGCGGTTTGTGACGTGGGTAGCCCATGGAATCCGCTGTATCCTGCGAAGAGAACTAAAATGCTTCGGTGCGGTTCATTGTACGGTTCAAGTTCCAATCCTCTGCTCTATATAAGAGTACGGACCATACATAGCGTTGAATCATCCTCCATCGAAGAGACATGCTGAGGTTCCGGTTTTTTATTAAAGTAAAAAATAAAATAAAAAAACAAAAAAAGGGCATTTGTTGGTATTAATTATTGTCTGCGACATTTCTTACCGTAAAACATAGAATGGGAGTTTTGAGGGACGATTGAGATCCTGGATCTCAATAAAGCAGCGGTTTCTGTTTTATTCAACACAAGCTTTCGGAAGTAAGTTGTAGAACACACGGTAACAATCTTATCAGGATGATTATGACATTGCCTTCTACAACGTATTTCTTGTACACCTGAAGATGACTGTCGGAGGCCAGTCGAAAGCTTGTGTTCAACAAAGCCGCGTTTTCTTAACACACCTGGATACCTCAAAACTACCCTTGAGCATTTTGAAAAGAAGATCCCTATAACATTAATATAAACAGTATAACATTAATTATGACCTTTATTATGACCAAGAACAGGAAAATATGGTTACAAACGTGTTCTTTACGGATAAAAGTACTATAGTAGGTATATGAATAGATATTGGGTTTATGCGTAAATCCGTTGAAATCATAATTCTCTCAACTCTGCCTTCATGTCGGCTCACCGTGCGGTGGTTCGGCGTTTAAAAAGAGTCAAACCTGAAAGGTCAAAAGTATAAAACGAGAAATGCGATCGCTGAAAAAAATGTTTCATAACGGGTAGCTTGATGGGAGTCCGTATTACACGAAGTGACGAGATGGTGTCTTTATATAGCTTCAAGGAGGAGGTGAGCGCATTTCGAAGGGGTTTATATTTCTGGTAGAAAGAAGAAAAAGAAAAAGAAAAAAATATCTCGGTCTGTCTACACAGCCCTTAGGATTCTCACTCTCTGTCCCTTCCTGAGCCCTCGTAAATTCCCAGACTCTCCAAGCGGATTCCATTTCTGAGTCAAAAGATCCATCGTCGCTGTAGGGGAAATTTTTTTTCTATGGGAGGGACACGAGAGTTTTTGCGGTGTAGGGGCAGTGAGTCTTCAATCGCGGGTTTAACAACTTTAACTGGGAGGACGTCAGCTTCGATAAGAGAAAATTGGAGGGGAAAAAACAAAACACCCCAAAAAAAAAACAGATTTATGACGAGGTTTTTGAGAGATTTTCCCCTAAGAATGACAAATGACGGGTTTTCTCGTCAAGCTAATAATTGTTGTTTGTAGGTCTCACTGATCGTTTCCTTGTAACGAGTAAGGACCTAATGAAATTTTCAGTTGTGCTTCATAATGAGACGATTTCCCACGCAGAAGGTGGTAAATCAACCTTCGAGACAGACGGTATCTAACAGTTATATAGACAAATCAAATAACGCATCCGTCTTCTGGCGGTATAATTAAATTCCACTAAACCCATCGCTCAAGACTGAATTGCCACTGGCCTCAGTCATTTTCCTCTATTGATCGCATCATCTCCACCCCGAAAGTAGAATGACAGATCGACAGTGTGTGTATTCATTTTCACAAATACATTATAGACAATATTTTATTAATCTACATTCTATTAAATATAATAATCGCTTGGATTACAGGTATATATATCTAATCCGGTATTTGTCATTTTCATTTGCCATCCACTACATTGTTTCTATATCTATTTAGGCCTTGGTCTGCACAGTGCTGTATTTCCAATATATGCTGTATTTCCAGTATATACTATGTTTGAAGTTAATTGGAGAATAATGTTAACCAGCTAGCAGTCGTCTGGTTAACATAATTTCAAAATCCGCTGCAGGTAGGTTCTTGCTGTTCGATGGTAATTTCCCATCTCCATTATTAACACACGATTCGCACTGCAGTTTTTTCCTTTTTTATTATTGCCGACCGTCAGTGAGGCTCTTGCTTGGAGTCGAGCGACATTTGCTGGTGACTACCAGCCTAAATTATTTATTTATGTATTTATGTATGAATTTATTTATGTATGACTTGAAATTTTGAAGTGTACTCCTCAGGCCTCCGGAATTTGCTGTATAGTTTGTGGTGCCACCACGGTGTACAGGGAACGGCGTCACGTTGGCAGCAGTGGTGCCCTCTGTCAGAAACATGTGTGTTTTGTACAGATTTTCATGTTTGCAGCACGCTGAATCGTATGGTATAACTTTCAAAGCTCTATCGATCATCCTTACAGCGATTGATAAATATTTAGCCATAAAATGTTTGGAAAATTGATATTATTGAGCGTGGTAAATTTGAAGAATTTTCATAATGGCGTGAGGCACTTGGTCAGCGGACCCACTAGTAATTATCTTCTTTGTTCTGGTTGATGTACGCATTTAAGACCGAAAAACCGGCATCAAATACTTCATTTATCTCTATGATAATAATAATTATTATTATATTGTTCATGAAAACTTGACCGGAACATAACTAACTATTAACAGTCTCATCTTCACAATGTCTATTATGATACGATAGTACAATCGTAAACAAGACGCGATAACAAGTATAAGATGGGGACTCGTTTTCTCGCCATGATTTGTGTTCAAATTCCTCGTAACTATTGATTCTCATAGTGATGTTGCATGTTGTTGAGCGCTTCTGGAAACTTTGTTGATCGCATCGGAATCCTAGCCATTGCCCCGGGCCCTCAGAAACCCCCAACTTTATTGACAATCTCATCTCCACATTCTCTGTGAGAGCGGTCTTTATCGGGACCCGATGCTTACGGATATTGAAGCCGTGAAGGCCCGGCAGTCCGGAGCAAGCCGTCAAGCTCCTTTACAGAACCACCAAGTGGGCTGAAAGTGAAGCATCGACTGATGTTGTTTCAACGCCCCGAGGCATCCGCCGTTTCTCAAGGAGGAACACGGCCGGAATACATTCTGAACCCCCCCATAGCCCGACTTCAGGCCTTTGTCAGTAGATATTGCGCTGATCGCCAAGTTAGTACCTATAAAAGGCTTTCAACGGTCCAAACCTTTTGAGAGATTAATTACTTCCTACAACAGACAAGTATTATATTCAAATTGGCTGCTTAACACTTTGTTACACCAAAAGTACGCTTGAAAAGGTAACCCCCAATTTGGCGAACAAGAAACGCCCCAATGCTCAGCAGCAGGTAGTGTGGGTGAGGGCGAATCGTGACCAAGTGGTTGATAACTACCTAAGTTTGCTGAGGGCGCCACTCCGTTTTATTTTTCGGAAACGGAGAAAACCGAAGCAAGAGGAAAAATTGCCAAGTTAGCAAATCTCCTTGCCGTATATTCTATAAATAAATCAGATCTGGGCACTACAGTCGGCGAGCGTCAAAATATCGGTCAGCGAAGAACAAAAAAAAATAATAATAAAATAAAATAACAAATTCCTTAGAAAGTAAAATTGAGACAAAAAACAAAATCAAATGTATCAGTCGGTAATGAGGATCCATCGCGCCGTACCTTGTAGAAACCATAGTAATTATGTTCTCCATTTATGTCTGCACTCAATTTCTCCTCGTTGCTGCACTACTCTACTGGCCGAGCATTCACGTTGTTGACTAGTTCACCAGTAACGTCAGAAACACATTTTTGAATCTTTTCGCCTTATTTTGACACATCAATTCAGCAGTACAATAAATTCATCCATTTTTATCGAACTGCGGCTATACTTGATTTTTTTACCTTTTGGACAGTATAATGTATTATACATGATATAATATAAATATAATAATCTTTTGACGATCGAGTTCTCTTCTAGAGCTATGTGTGTATTTAAGATGTTACATACGGATACTCATGGAATAGGTGGAATAGGAGGTAGGCTGTCGATCGGCATTCCGTGATCGGCTTTAATCAGATCTGAAGCCATTTCCCCGATCATTATAGCAGCAGCGTTCGTGTTCCCACTGATGAGATTCGGCATTATAGAAGCATCTGCCACGCGCAAGTTCTTGATACCATGGACTCGCAGACGATTGTCTACAACGGCCGTAGGGTCAGAAGATGGGCCCATCTTGCTGGTGCAGCAGTGGTCGTACGCAGTATAACCGTATACGGACAGTAGGCAAGTAATGAATTCTTCTGTGATGCTCCCATTGAAGTGGCACCTGCAAATGTTACAGAAGGCCGTTTCATCTACAATTGGCTGGAAATTGAGCTAAATGCTCGATCGAGTGATCGATTGATTGAACCAGATGTGATCGATGTTGACGTAATTCCCACCTTGGTGTGTACGAAGGGTGGAAAGCTGGTCCGAACTGTATCAAAGCATTTGTTTTGATCAATTCAAAAATTGCCTTCTGGCTTTTGATGGCCTGTCTCCAGTCTTCTTCCGTCGTCAGGTACCGTGGGTCGATCAAAGGTGGATCAAATGGGTTGGCCGAAGCCAGTCTAACTGTGCCCCTGCTGGTAGGGCGAAGATAGTATGGTTTCCCTGAACATTGTCCAAATCATTATTGTCACTTTATTAAAGAACCTATCTAGTTAGCTTTCAAAGATACCTTAACAATATGTACTAACCCATAGAGACTTCAAATACAATAATATCTCACCGTAAAATATATTCCCGTCCTTATTAAAACCATAGAAGGTGCCCAGTTGAATTCCACTGTCGGGCAAACCAGGTGTCGTCGGAGGGTTGGAGTTGTACATATTTCCAACTGCAACAAGATGGTCATTGATCAAAGCTAAACTGTATGAGACATAATCTTTTGGCCCATATTCATTCTAACATACAAAGTGGGTATTTCAGTGAACCTTAGAGACAAATCGATTCAAAAGTCCTCTCTACTAAACAGTTTACAGTGAAATATCGCATATTCAATAACTGGCACTTTATACTCTCTATCACCTGCTTCGATTCCATTGAGTGATGACAGGGGTCCAGTCCCGTTTTGGACATACTCGAAATATGCAGTTTGATTGGCGTACAAATTCAAGAGGTTGAACGTGACGTTTGCAGCCGCCGAGAAAAAAGTCATAACTCCAAAATGGTCTTGAAGGTTATCACCGACTCTGAGATTTTGGAAAACTGGTAGGCTAAATTTTCCAAGTTCTTCAGCAGGACCGATCCCAGATAGCATTAGGAGTTGAGGAGAGTTTATAGCACCTGGCAACGTAAGATTTTGATAGCTAAGAACAATAATTATGCAAATGAACCGAGTGCTGTTATAGCAGACATAGGGAAAGTTGAATAGAAAAATTTTGGATTTGATCATGTGCCATCAATTAGTGATGGTTGTGACTACTCACCCGCGGAAACTATCACTTCTTTGCGTGCAGCGATTGTGTAGTGAGTGTTGTTCAGGTCAACGATTAGTACTCCGTTCGCTGTTTTTGTTTCTGGATCAATAGCAATGCGAGCCACCAACACCCTGAAACCTCACCAACGAAATGAGCCATTGCAATTTTCAACAACCCAACTCCTATTGTCGTAAGAGTTCTAAATATGTTCTCGTGCGCATATTTTTGCATCTGCATAGCTGATTGATCTTTCTATTACAAGAGCAGTAGGTACTGACCTTTCTGAAACTACCAGATTAGTGCGATTCCGTATCGGTCTCAGGTATCCTCTCCCTGTGCTGCATCTGCGTCCGTTGATCAAGGGACCTCTGTTGATCATGAAACCGATTTGTGACTCGCCATCTATGTCCACATTGGGGTATCCGATTTCACCTCCAGCGTCAACGAAGGCTTGAGCCATTGGTGTTACGAATGGGCTCCTATAAATTGTGTCAGTACATACCTCTCTGTAATACATTTATACTTATACACAATATTTGGACACTAATGGTATGTAGAGGTTAATATGGTTCGTATTGGTTAACCTGAGTGGCGTTTACAGCTGCCACTGTGTTGATATCAACCTACTGCATTCATTACAGCTTACGCTATATGTGTTTCAGTTTTGTAGTTCTACCCTTGCTTCGTACAGTGCTTACCTGTTGACGGTTATGGGACCTTTGTTCCCATGGTATGGTGAATGACGGGCGGAAGGGTCTCTCATGTCTTCGAGTCGCAAGAAGTACGGAAGAACGTCTCTGTAGCTCCAACCTGGGTTGCCTGCAGCAGCCCAGGCGTCATAGTCCATTCGATTGCCTCTCATCCAGACCATATCATTGAGAGTGCTAGACCCTCCGATCACTCTACCTCTTGGTGTTATGCAGATACCATCGTTTGCTGGAAGAGGAAAAATCGTTGTAAAAAATTTGTGGTTTTTCAACGAATAAAGTGGTCTGCATCAAAACATGCAAACCTCCACAAGTGCGTTGCTGCGGCGTGGTTGTATAATTCCAATCTATGAAAGTCTGACGTGTAAAGGTACTAAACATGGGCGTATCAGAGATTGCGTTTTCATCCCTTCCGAACTCCAATAGAAGCACTGTCCAGTTGTGAACTTCAGATAACCTGTTCGCTATAGCGGCACCTACAATTGTATATCAAATCAAAAAGTTACCACTTGGACGCGCTGACATAATACAATCCTGATTGATATGCTCACAGATTTAAAACCTCTCAATCGTTTCTCACCAGCAGATCCTGCGCCGACTACAATGAAATCGTATTCAGGGAGCAGGTCTGATGCTGGAGTGTTGACAGGATGGTTCAGAGGATCCACCGTTGGGTAATCGTAGAATGTGACTCCCGCCGCCACCAAAGCTCCAAAAATATGTAGGGATCTGAAGAAAGTAAGTTGTTTCGGATTCGGATATCACAACGTGATTCTGTACATATTTAGGTATGAGATTTGCACAGCCATAATATCCATACCGTCTTAAATGTTGAACTGTCCCTATTCCCGCAATGAACGTTGATTCCATCACAAAACACTTCCTAGTTCACAAAAAGCTACTAAGTAAATAAAACTGTTTAAATGTGAATTCCAAAGTCAAATTTCCTCCTCAAGTCTTACCGATCAGTCGAACGCCAAAATCGCAAATAACAGTTCATTATTATTGTAGACCATAAGGGTGATAAAATATTACTAATTCTACTATATGTATTTATAGCTGTGTTAAGAGTCAAGTCCTATTCGAGTGTTATAGTTTTCTCTACCCAACGTAAGACTGGGATAATAAGTGGGAAGACAGGTATATTTGAGAGACTACACAGATAAATTTGCAGCCAACCTTGTTACGCCACTCCTTTTTCTGTTTAGTACCTAAGTGCTGTTACTATCGAATCAATAAAGTAGATGGCTCTTGGATAATGTCAGTCAAGATAAGCTTACTCGTCGCGCTAAAGGGCGATAAGACGTAGAAGGGTCGTTTATCTACACCTGCGTGTGGCTTGAAAGTGCTGGAGGTTTTAATGACAAAAATAAAGTATGAGAATTCTAAAATCGATGCTCTTATGTGTATATTCAGATGGGTAGGTACGTACTTGTTATATATATATATATGACCATCTTAAATACTGGGTAAAGATCTCCCCCCTTTATCGTTTTACAGAATGTGTAATCAGCTTTGGTGGTCAACCACTGAAAATTCCATTCTGCAAAAATGTATCTATTCCCCTTGATGAAGAAACTGATTGACTACTATTTCATAATATTACACGATTATTTCCTCTCGGGTTCAACTAGCATTCTCAAAAGGAATCCTGAAAACATGAAAAATGTTCATCTTCTCTAATTTACGATTGAAACGCACATAAATTATTATGCACAGTGAGCATGCCTCTAACTCCCTGTACCTAGGTACCTAGCTGGAGCGCCAGTACCTACTCTTATATTTCGGCAAATTATCCTGACATAAATTACCAAAGTGATGCATGTTTAAATATTGTTGTATTGCTCTCACGCATTACCACTGCTCTTTGCTCTCTGCACCTACTTATTTCCAGTTCTAAATTTCATTTTGAAGTTTTAGTTGAGTAAATTTCCGTTAGTCATCTATGAGAATATTGTTATATGTATTTTTGCATATAATATCGTGTATATTGTATCAAATTGGTGGGAAATTCAGTTATATAAAAGAATGCTAATACAATTTTATTATTAAACGTGATTGATACACAATAAATTCCGACAAGGCCATTTCCCTAAATGTCCGCTGTATAGTATTCAGCATATATGAAGGTTTTGGAACCGTCAACAGGCAACCTTTCCATTATCCCAAGTGTGAATACCCATTAGTATTCAGAGAGTGCATGAGGTTACCCGCCTTGACAAACACTCCCAACGAGCGTTGTATACCTACGAGGCTCGGAATTGGTTTGTAGCAGTTAATTACAAAATCATTGAAGGGAAAATGGTGTTTTGCTTCAGCTGAGAGAATAAGCGAAAAAGAGACCGCCGTTGCAGAAGCGAACTTGAGACAATATTATTAGTACAATTTATTGTATTCTGCTTTGAGGGAGCAGTTGGGCTCTTGATATAGTGGTGTTTAATTATTACTGTGAATATATCTTCGCTCTGACCATTAACATAAACCTATTACAGTGCGAACAGAATATTATTTTCCAGTTCATGCCATTTAATTAGAATTTCGGCGTTCCCTCACTATTTCCCCCCTTAATGGTTCAAGGTATGTTCAACAGATTGTGTAAATAGGTTGTAAATGACTATTATAATATAACTTATGCTGTCCCCGACCGCTAAACGCGTAAATTGTCTATGCCCTCTAGGAATTTCTGATAGCTCTGGGGCAATGAAGTTTATACACTGTGAAACGAGAATCTCACATGACAGTTTTGGGTCAGTCACCACATAGCGAATTGGTTTTCAGCAGCCAAATGATAGCAATGAGAGCCGTTGCAGGTATTGCTTGCCAAGACGTATTTATGGACCTCGAAGTCGTGACGACCCCGGCTGTCTACGTTTTCGAGTGCCTTATATGTCCTTAAAAACTTTGATGATTTCCCCCGCGCCCGTCCCATTCGTATAAGTAGTACAAAAAACTGTGAGTCGCTTGCACTGCCGTCATCCCGTGTACAAGTCAGTAAAAATTCGACAAACCAGTGGGGCATCAATTTTTTCAGTGCTCTGCCGCAGTATATACGACAAGAAAAACATAATATTTTTAAAAAGATTTGCAAAGAACTGTCGCTCCAAACTGTCCCCCACAAGTTTGATGATTATTTCAAATTCATCAAAAATTGTTTATAGTAAATTAGTGTACTATTTGACTTCACTATGTACTTGATCTGTGATACATTTCTAGTTATGGTTTTTACATTTAAATATGTTGACCATTGTCATATACCTTGTGTGAATGACAAAGAAAGGCGATTCTGATTCTACTTCTAGGTAAATCACTGATGTTCGGGCATTACTAGAGTTCGGATTCGATCATATTTGCTTATTTTTTCCCACGACATGCATATATGCTTCAGTTAACAGATTAAGACCAGTTTCACGGCGGTAGGCCTCCGCAATTTTAAAATTATTCGTCACATTTTATCATATTTTGTGGTTTTCCAAATGCGTCATATTTGGAGGGTTAGGTCATATTTGGCGTCATATTTTCAACATACCGGCAGAAACGTGTAGCAAGAGAAGAGAGGGGCTCGAATTCTTCCATCGGGTAAATAACTACCTTACTTACGTATTATTTAGGTGCCTTGTTAGTTACCTGATCAATGGCAAAGTTTCAGTACCTACCTGCTCCCTTTTCGTCCAACCATTAATCGTCAAGCAATGTAGAGGTGTATATGCCAGAAGAGATTCTTCTTCTTTCTAATATCTACTGGTGGTGCCGTGCGATATTGAGAGGAGTTTTTCTACCCTCAATCAAGTTCTGACTGAAAAAGGCAACGACTCCATGTCGAAAATCCGGGAAAAAAAGTCAATAGTACAGTATAGTAATCTCAGTTTAATTTATTTTGGTTTATTATTGTCAATAATGAACCATTTGAATTGAGCCTGAAAAAAAAAAAAAAAAATTCTCACCACCCCTCAAAATTTGATGGTTTACGTTTCAAGGTATTTAGAATCCGAAAATGCAATAAAAGTACGGGCCACTTTTCTTAGTTACCATGAATAAAAATAGATGAAATTCGGGTTATAGGCTCCGTTCGGGGTCTAGTTGGTCCTCGAAGCTCGGCGTTACTGTCAGTCATCTCTAAGGGGTTCAAAATAGGGGTTGAAATTTTCAGAACGCCGTATCTCAAAAACTTTCGATAGAAGGGTATGGTTTTTTTACGATATTAAATTTGTCTTGAGCTAAACAATTTTTTGAGACCACCCGGAGCACTGTACGTCCAGCCGTTCGTGTGCACCAAAAAGCTTCGTCAACACGATCGTGAATCAGACGGTATAAATCCGGCCGGGATATCATCACTAGGGAGCACCTGATTATAATCAAGGACGGCTGTATGAAGTCGAGTTGGTTGTTGTGCGATATTATGTCGTTTGATAAGTGATGGACTATTCGATTTTGTTGGTAGGTACTTGTGAAACTTGAACAAACTTTGAAGTATTTATTGATGGGTAAATTATTACACAATGGCAAATTATTACACACCGGCAAATTATTACATAGCGGTGAATTATTACACAACGGTAAATTATTACACCACGGTAAATTATTACACAACGGCAAATTATTACACCACGGTAAATTATTACACAACGGCAAATTATTACACAACGGTTCATCTGCCAAGAAGGGGCTGGATTTTGTTGTTCGGTACTTTTGCAACTTGACCAACCGTTGAAGTATTATTGATGAGCAAGTTATTACACAACGGTTCATTATACCTGACCAGAGGGTAGGTAGTGACCACTGAAAACAGTGATCTACGCAGAAGGGGCATCTATTTCACTCCACCTCAACAATTTTCCTTCAGAACTTCATTATTTGCGTTTCTTTTCGCCATTTTAGTTACTGTTTGCCATCGAAAGAATTATTTTAGCAACATTTAACTCGTGATTTAGGTAGGTACCTAGTAACGAGTGGAAGGTTAGGTGCTAACCTACTGAGGGTCTGCGATCTACATATGTATAGACTAGTACATATTATATAGACGGGTTATCTATACAGAGAGCTGTGATCTGTAAAAGAAGGGTATTCTGTACAAAATAATGAACCGTTGTGCAGGGATTTGCAGCGTTTTTATTCTTTATTATATTCATTTCTTTATATTTTAATTTGTAAAGTTTGTTGAAGCATAACAATTTTTCCCAATTTTCATTTTTATCTGTAAATACTTAGCATGGATGCTATTTTGCTGATTGCCCATTAAGTCTCAAACAGATACGGTGTAAACAAAATTTTCCGGGGTTTTTTCCGGGCCTGTAATAGGCAGTTAGACGTTGTGGTTTTTTCCGGGTTAACTAGATGTTTTGGGTTTATTTTGGAACGTACACTAGATATTTCGGCGGGTTTCGATCATATTTGAAGGTTTTTAGATAATATTTTTAGGTCCTATTTCTAGGCCTTTTCCGTCATATTTTGAACTTCGACGTCATATCGATCCGAACTCTATCATTACTCAGCTCCTCACGAGTTAAGTCAAAACTCTCAAGTTTAGGAGTAAAGTATAAAGATTCGTACCTCTGTACTTACAAAATCAACGTATCCAGTAAATATACTTACTTACTATAATATTTGCATAATATAAAATAGTATATAATGATAATTCAAATTTATCATTTCAATTTAAAAAAAACCAGTCATGCAGCATGACTTAATGAGCGAATTTTCAAAGAAATATTCGAATTAATGGCTATGGTTTTGAATAAAGGAAAACTTCGGTCTAAAATTTGGTTTTCTATGTATATTCTCTTCATATTTATTTTAATTTGTACGTTTTGTCCATCCTGATTCTACCGTTTGTTTATTACGTAATTGTACTAAGTGCTTATTTATTTGATCGCTGTGGGTAAATTCAAGGAGTTGTACTAATCGTTTGCCTCCCCCTTTTTTGCTTCGAACTCTCGTCTTCAATTAATACTTCTCACATTTTTCAATCTGACCACTCTAAGGGGGTGGGGGTAAGAGTTTAAAGATTATCCTAGTTTTGGGTAATTTTTGCGCACTTTAAATGCTCTAATTTAAGAACGGATTTAGATATCTAAAATCCGATTTCACTATCGTGTTCAGCGTGCAAAAACCTTTAAAATGAGGGGTCACTTGTTAGAAAATAACATTTTGGGGATTTTTGGGTAATTTTTGCGCACTTTAAATGCTCTAATTTGAGAACGGATCAAGATATCTAAAATCCGATTCCACCATCGTGTTCAGCGTGCAAAAACCTTTAAAATGAGGGGTCACTTGTTGGAAAATAACATTTTGGGGATTTTTGGGTAATTTTTGCGCACTTTAAATGCTCTAATTTGAGAACGGATCAAGATATCTAAAATCCGATTCCACCATCGTGTTCAGCGTGCAAACACCTTTAAAATGAGGGGTCACTTGTTAGAAAATAACATTTTGGGGATTTTTAGGTAATTTTTGCGCACTTTAAATGCTCTAATTTGAGAACGGATCAAGATATCTAAAATCCGATTCCACCATCGTGTTCAGCGTGCAAAAACCTTTAAAATGAGGGGTCACTTGTTGGAAAATAACATTTTGGGGATTTTTGGGTAATTTTTGCGCACTTTAAATGCGCCAAAACCCTCCTTAGAGTAGGCCAATTTCGCCCATCTTCGAACTTAGCCTTTCGATTGCCAAGATAGATTTTTTGTGCAAATTTGAGCTGTTTATCTCAATTCTATCGAGAGTTATCGTCTGGAGTGACACATATATAAATAAATATATATATATATACATATAAAAAAGTGTTAAATTTCAGGAATCGTTTTAGAATGGTCTGAAACGGATTTCTATGAAGAAAATTTCCAAAAATTTATATTATTTAAATTTCGAAGCCATTGCAATAGCTTCATTTTCTTTGAAAATTCGCTAAAAAGAAGTCAAATATGACCCAAGTTTGTTTTTGAAAATAGCTCTTCTTCGAACGGATTGAAAACAGTTTATGAAGGGCGGATTGATTACGTACGTTACTTTGAAAATTCGGTCGTATGGTCTTGCTGAATGACGAATTATTGAACTGAAGTGAGTGTACCTAACAAATTTTATGACCAAGCCTTTGACTTATTATAGTTTAATAATATCTACTACGACAGTGTATACCAACGTTTTCTCTACCTTCGAGCTGAATCACGCGGATATCGACGATTGATCAGTATTGGTCATCGACGGTATTGGGAAGCCTGAAAACGACGCCCTCAGAGCACCGTGTGCAACTCCATTTCATCAGCCGAATGTGTCTGAACGACTTCCCCTGCTTCACCGCAACCGCGTTTAACTAATTGCTCCTCACCACGTTCTCAAGGGTGAGGTAATCTGAACTCAAGAGGTCGGCAGCTCATTCCCATAAGGGCTGGCTCAGGTTTGGAGGTTGAGGTCCTTTTGTGTGCGATGCTCTACCGTTTAATCACCACATTTAGGCACAATGCGGGGGATAAGTGACAGTGACGGGGGCCTGAGGCGCAAACATCTCAGGAGAGGGTTCCCACGTGTCGGGTTTTGGCTGGGACCGGTCCGTTCGAGTATGACCGTCAATGCAATGGGTACAAAATTTTCAGAACATGAATTTTTAATTTTTGATTTTTTTGTTGTAGGCAAATATGTTTCAGAGCATCCTGGGGGACCATTCACTAAAATAGACAGTGGAAAGAGATTATCTATTTTGAAAATCTCCCGCGAGAGATAGTCTCCCCTGGGAGACAGTCTCTTCCAATGTCTCCCGGGTTCGTCTATTTTACTGAAAGAGAAAGAGATGGATCCTAATACACGAAAATGCCATAGTATCCATGAAGTGCGAGATGTTTGTGCCCCCGGGAGTTCAATTCCTTAATAATGAACGCATTGATTAGTAATACCTATTCAATGGGTACCTACCTACCTCAATCCATACTTGGACGTTTTTACTCACGAATCGGATAAAATTTTAAATGAAATTGAAAAAAGTCTCAATTATAAACAGAAAAAGTCGAATTATGGGGCGTAATGCTTGTATTATATCTACACATAATAAACGGCCACTCTTAGGTATTTTTAATTAAAATTGAAATGAAAAACTTTATGATGAAAAACTGTATGAAATGAAAAAATACACGATCAAAATTACCGATGTGGTTGCGGATGAACGAGGATATTACTTGATCGCTGTGAAACAAACGAGAAATAGACGCTCTTTCCAGGAAAGACACCTAATTAGATGTCTCTCTGAAAGAGATCGAGAATGCCAAGATGGCCGCTAGTTCTCTCTTTTAAAAGTTACTGAATAACCCTGTCATGGATACTATAAAATATATTTTGCCAAAAGAGAGAGTCGGACCTGAAAGAGATGTCTCTTTGGCTTAGTGAATAGGCCCCCTGAATTCATCCCTAGATTCTAACAAACATGTATAGGTATACATATAATATATACATGTTTGTATATATTATATACCTAACATTGTATATAATATATGTAAATATGCATGTATTATATATATTTATTTATTTATTTATGTATCATCCAGACAATATCTGACTTTGGGGACATGATAAAAATTCCGAATTTCGTCGGTGTTCTTATTGCCAAACAAAAGAATGAGTTCAAAAATCGGTAAAAACGGCTAAAATTGCGAACAATTTATGTAAAAGTCGATTATAAAAATATTTTTCTCAAAAAAGAGTATATCAAATTTGTGGGCAACTTGCGAATACCCGACTGATTAGTTGTTGACCGGTCGTAACTACTTTACATATGAAAATATTAGATCAGTGGCAAAGTTGAAAAATCAAACTCAAACTTAAAAATTAGGACTATGACAATATTATTACCGTGACGTTTATTGTTCTGTTGGAGAGACCTGCACAAATGTTGGCTGTTAATTTATTGTTCCTTTTATGTGCAATAGTTGAAACAGCCATTTTTGATGGTTTTCACAAATTTTGGCCGGCAAAAACTCAAATTATGTTTTTTACAGATCATATTTGATCATTGATAGTGCCATTTAATTGTCCTGATTAACCTGTTGATACTACTTCCAGTGTTATTACACACATGTATGTTTATTTGAGACAATTTCTCAAGTTTTTTATTAATAAAAAATGAATTTTGGGAACTGAACCTTCGTTACAACCTCAGTTCTTCAAGTTGTTTGTCAAAATCAACTTCATATTCGGTCTTGTTGCCCTAAAACATGGAAAACGATACTTCTCAAGATCATGTTCACTAAAACTATTTCAATATTATTACACATGAAAGAAACAGTAAATGAATGGTCAACATTTTTGTATTTCTAGTCGAATAATAAACCCATGTGAAAAGGGTTTTGCAGTGTTTTCACAATTCTGATTCATTTGAGCCAATGTGAGAGTTGAAACGGATTCTTTCTTTTCCTCACTCTAAAAGGACAGATCGCGAAAGTTTTATTTTCATACCGATTTAGTGAATACTGCGTGGGAGGCAGAGATGGCAGGTTGATAGATGTTCCTAACGATTCCATTTGACATTCCTTCACCCTCCTTCTTTTTCTACATTGGTAATCCCCATGAGACTTAAGCCTGTAGGATATACTTTCAAACTTACTATGATAAACGAGCCCGGGCACCCCAAGGGTCACTCTGAGTCGACTTGCTGATACGGATGTATCTCTACGGCCATTTCTTTTTCCCCCTTCTGCATAAATAAAACTTCAATTACTTTTTGCTTCTTAGCTTTCTCACGCTCTTTGTTCAAGTTTTTATTCGAAATCAGTGATCTGATAAGATTGCGGACGGGCGGCCCAACTTTAAAAACATTAATAGTACCTACAAGAAAAATGAAAATTTACAAAACTTTGCAAGATACCGTTAACGTTATATGTACGTCCCATACGTGTTTCGAATTCTTGAAGCAGTTGAACTTCTGTAGTGTGTCCGAACTTTTATTAAATGAATTTATGCTTTTATGTAAGTTTCTCGTGACAAACCCGTTTGTGGGGATTCTGAATCCCCCTGGAAAATATTTAACATTTCTCATATATTATCTATTCCTATATCATGTGTATTTATATCATACGACCCATTTTCGCTTTAATTTTGGTCGTTGCAAACTAAAAGATGAGTTTTAACATTGGACTTCATAAACACTACAAATAAGCCAAAATTTGCAGTTAATCCGTCAAGCTTTGTAAGGCTTTACCCTTATTTTCCGTCTAAAAATCACAAATTTTTTGTCATACTTGGTTATGTGAGCAAGGTTGCCAATGTTGCTTGATCGTGTGTGGGAGATTGATGTGGGAGATCGATCGTTGTTGACTGTTGGCAATAGCCAAAGGCTATGGTGAACCAACGATGAGATGACTCCGAAGATATAGGTAGGGAAAAACAGGTCCGACACGTTGGAAACAGAAATTTTGAATAACCAACTTGAATTTGGGCTTTCACTATGCAAAGCAATATTTTGCATAATTAAAATCCAAAATCTAGAGCTTTGAATGGAAAATCTGTAATTTGGCACTGAAAACCTCGAATTTAACTTGGAAAGCATCGGATTTTTTTATCGCTATGAAATGGATTCATCGATCACAAAACTAAATCCGTTTTAAATTTTTTTTAAAATCTCGTTAGAATCGCTCACCTCTCAATTCCAGTAATTAGTAATTTTGTGTCAATAAAACGAAAATTTGGACGGGTATATTAGTACCTTTGTTGTACTTCCGATTCTGCCTACAGTGACTAGATTATTGTATATTTATTGTATACGATTCCAAAAACGGATCGAGAAAAGCTTTTAGCGGTGCCGCAACGCAGCAAACGGTTGACGAATGGGGCGCGATATCACCGGAAGGGGAGCAGTAATCATATTCCACTCATTGCGGTGACCCGGAGGCGTTCGTGATTATAAAGCCCCAGTGTGAGTATGTGTTGAGCTATGGAGATAAGTGTGTATGTGTGGAGGGCTACGTGAGTGTGAGACCACTTCTACATTTCACCCGGTCGTATTTTAAAAATAATTTACGTCCAGATTCTGAGATTTTCATGTTCCATGCTAACTGGCCGGCAGGTCCTTCATTTCAGTTTATTTGTTTCTCAGTAAAAATCGTCACCGTTTGGGTACCGCAAGGAGTTTGTGTAGAAATTAGGATACCAGGAATTGGAGTATTGCAGGAAAAAATTGTAGGAACCGAAGTGGGAATCGAACACACGCCCTTTTATTTAAACAAAACTCGCGCCTTAACTGCGGACCTTGAAGAAGCTAGTAGCGAAATGGGCGTTTCAAGGTTTCGTGCACATAATAGTAATCTCACCAGAAGGATAATAGTGCAGAATATTTTGCTTAATCTAATTTTGGGAAATGATGGATCGTTGTAGAAGAACCAGATTTCAACCAGATTTCAACCATACAAACATTCGTAATTCATGCTTGACTATCTAAATGTGAGAATGTCATATTAATCGCTATTCACAAGGGAATGTTTAAGGGTATTTCTTTAACAAATTTCTAAGAAAATGACGTATTATAGCAGTCAGTCAAAAATTTATTGAACCTATTTGATGATCTGAAAATGTTTTGTACATACAGTTACCATTTTGTACCATTCTGAAACAGTCTCCAAATGAATGAAAAACAACAGTGAACATTTGAATAAATAAGAGAGAATATCCAAATTCAGCAAAAATGCGGGAAGGTGATTGTCAACCAGTAAACGGTTATTCAAATTAAGTAAAAATATTGAGGGCGAAAAGAATTCAATTTACGTTTTTTTGAATAGTCCAGGAACAGTGAGATCGGTCGTGAAATTGACTCTTGACAATATTACAATACGTACAATATTATCTTGATGCATACATTATCTGCACTGGCGCACTGATCTGGACTCTGTACTAGTTGGTAAATCTTGTTGGTGCGTTGTTTTGAAAAAAAGGCACAAAAGAAACCTCAACGTTATTCTATTCGGTCGTAACTAACTTTTCTCTTTGTCAGCCGTATAAATTACGTGAGAACTAGCATTACTTTGTAGATCGCCCACAGAAGGGTCAACTTTTTTTTTATCAAGCCGGATCGGTACAGATGGCGGTGATGGTTGTATGTTTTATATCGATATATTACAGCAGTGATTTCCAGCGTCTAGCGCCGCCTCCGAACTCCCGCAGAACGGACAGGATTTACAGTTTTACGGTCGGTTGATCTGTCGAACATCGTTAGGGCGGGAATCGGTCCCTCGCGAACCGCAATAGTCTGTGGACTTGATGTGGCTACTTGGAGAAATCGCTCCCGTGCCAGCGATGCAAATGTTGGAG
The DNA here is from genome assembly GCA_954871275.1 of Leptopterna dolabrata. Lineage (NCBI taxonomy): Eukaryota > Metazoa > Arthropoda > Insecta > Hemiptera > Miridae > Leptopterna > Leptopterna dolabrata. Next base: position 18,662,703 of record OX940984.1, on the reverse strand, counting down.
CATTATGAGAGACGATTATGTTTATGGGGGTCTCGACGAAATATAAAACAGATAAGCCGTGAAATTTGTTTTTATATACCAGCCCAAAGACATTATTTTGCAGCTGTTGTATAGTATTATTAACAACTCAAGGAAATTAATGTAACCAATCACAGCAAACCGTCAGCTAACTGACCAGAAGCCCCGATGTGATCTGAGGTAAACTCTGTTCACCAGAAAAGAAACATCCGCTGAACGGTGGGTAGTTGAATATATTTTGTGAATCGGACAGTTTGGTGTTACCAAGCCAGCTCCAAGTAAAAAAACTGCAAATCCCTGCACAACGGTTTATTATTTTGTACAGAATACCCTTCTGTTACAGATCACAGCTCTCTGTATAGATAACCCGTCTATATAACATTATGTACTATTCTACACATATTATGTAGATCGCGGACCCTCCGTAGGTTAGTACCTGTTGTGATCAGCTGCTCCTCCACAACCAATGTAATGTACATACAAGTTGTACCTCAGAGTGGGGACCCCCCGACCCCCCTCTGATCATGTCAGGGGCCTATAAAGAGCCGAGTGGCCAACAAAAAGATAACCATTCTCAAGCTAACTTTCGGCCTCGTCTGTTCATCCTTATTCACTACACTGGTGACCCCGAGTGGTGACACGCAGCCTCCGCCCGCCGTCTGCGACCGCGGTGCGACGACAGCGACGACAGCGCCTAGCAACGACGAACAACGCCGCTCAGCGCCCGCCGACCGTCTGCGACGAGCCCCACCTCCGCAGCACTACGCCCGGCACACGCAACCCACTCCGACGCCCCACAGCGCCGCCCCCACCGACGCCACACAGCGGCGCCCCACTCCGACGCCCGCCTCGACGCCCAACGCAGCGGCCCCCCGTTACTTCGCCCCACCATCCGATTCCTATATAAGGAAGCGGACGCCGGCGCCTCACACACTTCCTGCTGACACTTCCAGACGACACCTCTCCGGGACTGGCGCCTACAACGAGAACACGGACCCGAAACCACCGACACCCGCAGAAACGACTCCACCGACATCAACGCTCCAGCTCCGGCCGTACGACCCCGCATTCCCGCACGTCTGATTCGCCCAACTCGAGATCACATTGACTCATGAAGGCCTCACGACGCCGCATGCTAAATTCGCCCGCGCCTTCGAGCCCCGACAAGCGGACATCTACGACGACCCCAACCGACTTCCGAGCACGAGAATCCGTCAGTCCACGCCCGCCGACTCCGTAGAGCCCTCCCGGCCGACACACCGCAACGCGTAGAACATCAAATCGTCACGAAGGGACCTCCATGCCACGCGAAACTTCGCCGAATATTACCGGACCTCAACGCGAAAGCGTCGGCCCATTTCGGCGAATTACTAGCGGCTGGCACCATCGAACGCCAACAGCTACCAGACGTTGACGACTCGCCTTTTCGCCACGCACGCACCGTCCGACGGCTCCCGGCTCACCGCCTTACTCAACCGACTTGACTCACCGACCCCGCTCGTTCGGCAGCTTTTCACACGCGCCCTTCCAGACAGCATTCGCCTTCACATAGCGGCGCGCGACGAACCCGACGTCACGAAACTCGCTGCTCTCGCCGATCGCCTCAAACCCTTCGCTCCCCCTCCTCGAGTGGCTACCGTCACCGAAGAGGTTCGTGTGATTCGAACAGACGACAACAGCGACCGCCGACGCAGCCACGACCGACCACACGCAGCGCGACGAACGGCTCGTGTTTCTACCGCCGCACATGGGACCCCCGAGCACAAAAACGCCGCACCCCATGCACCTGGCGCCCGCAACAACAGCCGCCGCGGCCGTACCCACGCACTCAACCAACACCCCGGCTCTTCATACGTCGCAAACGTACCGCCCCCAACGACACCGACCCGGACAGCCACAGCGGACCACCGCAACCACCGCAACCAGCACACGCACCTCCCACACCCGGCAACCGCCACCGCAACAGAACAAAATTTAACTAAATGCGTTACTTAAATTCTGGGGGGAGCAATGTTGTGATCGGCTGCTCCTCCACAACCAATGTAATGTACATACATGTTGTACCTCAGAGTGGGGACCCCCCGACCCCCCTCTGATCATGTCAGGGGCCTATAAAGAGCCGAGGGGCCAACAAATAGATGACCATTCTCAAGCTAACTTTCGGCCTCGTCTGTTCATCCTTATTCACTACAGTACCTAACCCCGTACTCGTTACTAGGTACCTACCTAAACCGTTGTGTAATAATTTACCTGTATAGGTTCCTCTTCTACGGAGATAGAATGATGCACCGTTGTGTAATAATTTGCCCATCAATAATACTTCAACGGTTGTTCAAGTTGCAAAAGTACCTATCAACAAAATCCAGCCCCTTCTGGGTAGATGAGCCGTTATGTAATAATTTATCGTGGTGTAATAATTGACCGTTGTGTAATAATTTACCGTTGTGTAATAATTTGCCGGTGTGTAATAATTTGCCACTGTGTAATAATTTACCCATCAATAATACTTCAACATTTGTTCAAGTTTCACAAGTACCTACTAACAAAAAGTAAAAGTAAAGTAAAGTAAAGTAACAGCCATTTCAGGCTGGGGCTTTTCGTCCGACTGCCCTGCCAGCGTCGCGGACGTGATCAGCTGTCCTCCAATGGAGGATCAGAATTCGATCTGATCATTTCGCTCTTTACTTGGCTACTCATTGCCTCGCCCCCTTGAGTGGAGAGGGGTTCGCCCAACAGCTACATGGGTCATACTTGGACGTGTCACCACGTGTCACGGCGGTCACCCATCCAAGTACTAACCACGCTCGAGGTTTCTTAACTTCGGTGATCTCACGGGAACCGGTCTATTCCACCTGATAAGGCCGTTGGGCCCACCTTACTAACAAAATCCAATAGTCCATCACTTATCAAATGAAATAATATCCCAGAACAAACAACTCGACTTCATACAGCCATCCTTGATTATAATCAGATGCTCCGTAGTTATGATATCCGGGCCGGATTTATACCGTTTGATTCACGATCGTGTTGCTTTTTGGTGCTCACGAACGGCTGGACGTACGGTGCTCCGGGTGGTCTCAAAAAATTATTTAGCTCAAGAAAAATTTAATAACGTAAAAAAAACCATACCCTTCTATCGGAAGTTTTCGAGCTACGGCGTTCTGAAAATTTCAACCCCTTTTTTGAACCCCTTAGAGATGACTGACAGTAACGTCGAGCTTCGCGGACCAACTAGACCCCGAACGGAACCTATAACCCGAATTTCATCAATTTTGTTTCATGTTAACTAAGAAAAGTGGCCCGTACGGCGTACGGCGGACAGACAGAAATATTTTTATTACAGTTTTGGATTCTACATACCTTGAAACGTAAACCATCAAATTTTGAGGGGGGTAAGCTTTTTTTTTTTTCATGCTCGATTCCAATGGTTCATTATTGAAAATAATAAACCAAAACCGACATCCCCGAAATTTTTCGTCTAATTAAATCCAAAAATGTGCCAGTTATAATCAAAATAGCGAATTGTAACCTCGAGAAACACTTATGAACTAAATTATATGTGTAATTATGATTCAATGTCGTTGTGTGGTATCTGAGCTTTGTTTATTTAGGACATATATAAAAATTATGTTATCGGATACAGAACTCATCCTCTAACACGGGCTTTAGCCCATATTGAGGATTAATTTCCATGTAAATTAAAAGATTAAGCCTACACAGATTTGTCCTGTTGTAAAGCAGAAGAAGTAAATTGTACCCATTGTAAATAAATATTGGAAATAAATATTTTAAAAAAAAAAAAAAAAAAATAACCGCGAAAATTTGGTGAAATGGCCTGGGCATCACAAATAATATTATTTTCGCTCACTCCATCTCACCTAAGAATTCCTAAAATGAGAGAAGAGTTTTCACTTCTATAAATGAGCCGCTGGGAGGAAAAGTGGTCCAAACGCATTTAAGGCAAATTTCGGAAAATGAAGGTTTTGCGTTTTAGCTTATGATAAATACGTACCAACAGAATTGTGCTTAATTTTTTCTTATTCTCAACCACAGGATGTTAATAAAACGTGGTATAAAAACAATATTGATTATTTTTCACAACAACTAATTTTATTGGCTCCATGAAGTTACAGTACCACTTTTCCACTTTGCTTTTCTCCATTTGCTGAGGAAACGTGGTACAACTCCATGACTTGTACCACTTTTCCACTCAAACCTTTAGCGCACTCAACTTCAACGGTGTATAAAAAAATATTTTTAAAGAAAGTTAGATAACTTGCGAATAAAAATGTCAAAATTGCTATTATACACTTGAAATGCTACTAAAATTGCCATCTTTGACTGTTTTTGACCTTGATAAGATAGGGGTTACTGAAAGAAAATCACAATCGTTGGTTCAAAAATTTAATCCTTCCTTCTTTTTTTTAGTTTTTTTAATCAAAATAATAATTAGCGTTTTTAATCAAAATAATCAGCGGTTTTAATCAAAATAATTAATAATTTAATCATAATAAAGTTTCAGGATGCCTCAGACGTTTCTTCCCAATCTGCTGTGTGGTAATTTCTGTCGAATTATTCATTTTTTCTTGAAAAAAATTAGGTATGATCCTCACAGACACACACTAGGTTACAAACTTCACTAAAACTATGTACTTTTACTTAGTCGTCTGCACGTACGTAAAGATTGCTTGAAACTGATAACGAACGATTGCTTGAAGTGATAGTGAACGTGTGGTTCACAGAAATCAAACAGGAGCGAGGGGAAGCGTCAGCCTTGAGTTGTACCACTTTTCCTCAGGGCGCGCGATGTTTCGTCTAGCGGAATAACATAATGGCGCAATCTCTTGATTACCGTTCGAACTAGAGTCATACCACTTTTCCTCTGAATGGAGAACAACCTAAAGAACACCAAGAATGGTCTAACTCAAAATCGAGAAATTTTCAGTTAGACCACTTTTCCTCTCAGCGGCTCAAATGTTTCAACATCTGTAGACTACCAATAATTAGTCTATAGGAACTGTTGATCAGAATTTGGGTTTTACCCCCTCCACTAACTCCACTCCCGACATGAATTTCGACTTTCCAGAAGTTTTTTTACGTAACTAGCTAAACTCTTGGAAAACCTGGGATTTGTTTTGAAAAATCTTCAACTTGAATTAGAAAAGCTACAACTTTAGTTCTTCTACCCTGCGAGGTTCTACTATTCTACTACTCTATCTAGAATCAAATCGAATCGAATCGGATCGAATTATTGGCATCGCAAACCTGGTTAAATGAAAGCCTTATATAAAGTCCCGCAAGTGAACCTTCCTTAATCGCAATTTCACATAATCTTTTGTTGCTACTGGATGATACATTATGTACTGGATGAATGTTTTCTCCGAACTGAAGAACTCCATGCGCGCATTTTAAACGCTGAATACACAGTAGAGGAGCATTCATTAAACTACACACGTTATTATAACCTTGCACTTATCCTTCAGTTTAATAATTCCGTACGCTCACCGGAGGAAAACTCACAGGTTAGGTACTTATACAAACTACCTACAGGCTGCGCTGTTTGCCTACCTCTTATGAGCTGAAGCCTCTTCACTGCAATCTCATACAATATGAAATGAGCGAGGGATTTTCTGCCCGTGAAAATGGCTGTATTCGATATTTTATGAAAACCCTCAAGTAATGCAAACGTTGAAAGTGCAGTTGTGAAACAAGTGTGTGAAAGAGGCCTCTCTGGATTGTTCATTTTCGGAGAGAATTTCTGAAAATGGTTTACCTCGCGTAGGTAAGTTTATTCACTGTTTGCCGATAGTTTGAATGAGTGATTCATTAGCTTATATTTGTCATTATGAATCACTTCCGTTCTGAATCCATAAGAGTAGTCCGTTATTTGAAAAAACATTTCGCCAAAATGTTTGTTATGGCAAACGACAGGCTTATTTCGGAGATGAGCAAAGTTCGACAATAAACTGTGAGGCAAATTTATCTTCGGTGGATCACAAATCAGTTAAAACCACCCAAAAAGTTTGCCATTTTTAACGGCCTATTATAGCTTCCTCTTATCGATAACTTGAACCAATTAGGTAAACGTAGGTATGATATTAGGTAAACGTAGGTATGATCAGTTCAGTACAGAATTACAGATTGTGGTGGATTCAAGAAGTCCACCTATAATTTGATTTGTTGTAATACACAAAGCCTAAGTGTAGTTTGAAAAAAGTTGTACGAAAATTCCTCCGTGTAGTTTGAAGAAAAATTCTGAAAATTTAATCTAAATTGGGCCATAATGATATTATGTTTGTGAGGAATTGATTTCGCGTTTGCGTATGCGCAGTGGCTGTATCAATCAAAAGCGCGCGTTCATTGGTACCATCTAGGAGCTACACCCTAACTACCCATCAAATTTGATAAAAATCGGACCATGACAAATTGAGAACCGCAGATTCGGCGTTTGCGCATGGGCAGTGGCCATTATTAATGATCCGATCGTTGTAATATTCTTACTAGCCATTTAGGGCTCAACCCGCATTTTCACTTAAAATTTTAGCAGAATCTAATTCGAATTGAGGAAGTTATGCGTGTTGCATTGATTCGCGGACACGCGGTTCAGTAAGCTCTAAAACAATGCGGGTGAAAACTTTTGATTTTGGAGACAAATATTATATTTTTCTTTTTTCCTCCAAAAACTGGAAAACAAAGCTTCTGCTTCATTGGTAGACTGAGAAGCAATAGTTAAAAATCCACACATTAATTACCAGAGACGACATTTATGACTTTATAATTCCATTTCATGACGTTTGTTTTATGACTTTTATGACTCTTATCTTGGCTTTTTTATGACGTTCATTTTAGGAATTTGGCTATTTTATGATGTTTATAAATAATATTATTATGCTTATTTTATTGTAAAATTCCAATTAACATCATAATCATTATACTCATTATTATTCTTCAGTAAATATAGGGTATTAGAAGGTTAAAAAGATAGATCCAAATTTAAAATTTCAATTCCTTTATATTTTGATATAGGTACACAATGGAGAGCTTAAAGTTGTTTGCCTGTTATGGTATCACCCCGTCCTGTCACTGCCCTTGATATAATTATCTGCCCTATTTCCATGGCGTAGGTAACACACCTCACATGAAGGAAAAATCGAAAATAAGAAACACATTTTCAATATTTTTTTGCAGGCGAAAAAAAAGCCATAACCATGAACCAAGATTCATTTCATATCATAACAAATTTTAATTTTTTTAAAAGTTAAATAAAATTAAAATAAATAAGACAACGGAAAAAAGAAGAGCTATAAGGGCTATTTTATGACGTTTATTCCGAAAAGTGCCATTTCATGACGCTTATCCCGAAAATGGCCATTTCATGATAAAAACCTATGGCAATGACGTTTATGGCTTTTTCCCGTCCGTGGACCTACTTCATATTCACCAAAAATTGTATAGGATTGTAAATCGAGACAGAAATAGACTACTTTTCAAATTTTTGGACAACTATATGGACATTTGATAGACCTGTTCATCAGTTAAAATTGAATTGGTATCAGTTAAAATGGAATGGTATCGAATATCGAACATCTTTCTGTGTATATACGACTTAGGTTTTTAGGTATATAACATTAGGTCCACTTCCCTGCAGCCCTGTTTTAGTAGTCATGATAATTTTTTCCCATTTTGTCAGCCTACTCACCCCTCAACCCTACTCACTGATAATTTTTGGTACAGATTTTCACGCGGGAACTATTTTTATCTAACGGCCAAAAATAGCATTTTTGGTATCTAATGGTCGAGCTGTAGCCCCGAACCCAAAATTTACTCTTCGTCCATATAATATCCATAAATAGAAGGCATTGAGACAAACAAATTTAAAAAAAAATCATCAAAATCATCAAAAATCATCAAAAACGGTTACTGCGATAATGTTGTACCAATGTTGCCAAAATAGCCACTTTTCAAGAGAAGGCTTTTTCCGACAGGCACCTCCCCCACTCGCTGCGGGCGCTTGTCGTTTCCGTTTCAGTTTCCCCCACTTCTAGTGGTCCGATTTGATTTTTATATATTTTTTTAATTGCAAGGAAGAAATTAGTTTAATTTTTTTAAATTTTTGAAAAAAGTCTGTTTTACATTTTGGTTTATTATTTTCAATAATGAACCATTGGAATCGAGCATGAAAAAAAAAATTCTTACCCCCCCTCAAAATTTGATGGTTTACGTTTCAAGATATGTAGAATCCAAAACTGCAATAAAAATATTTCTGTCTGTCCGCCGTACGCCGTACGCCGTACACCGTACGCCGTACGCAGTACGCCGTACGCCGTACGGGCCACTTTTCTTAGTTACCATGAAAAAAAATTGATGAAATTCGGGTTATAGGTTCCGTTCGGCGTCTAGTTGGTCCTCGAAGCTCGACGTTACTGTGAGTCATCTCTAAGGGGTTCAAAATAGGGGTTGAAATTTTCAAAACGCCTATACCATTTTTTTACGTAAATATTTTTACGGTTTTAAATAGTTCTTGAACTTGCGAGTTTTTTAAGACCATCCGGAGCATCGTACGTCCAGCCGTTCGTTCACAGTAAGGCCCCGAAGTTTGCACCGACAGGCATTTTCGACTCCAGTGTGAATGAAATTGTATACAATCCAAACCAAATCTCGTAACCAGAGACGCGCCCACAATAGGAATTTGTGAATACGGCCAATCATTGGTAGGGATCACCTGATTATATTGGCGGAGTATGAAGTCGAGTTGGTTGTTCTGTGATATTATTTAATTTGAAAAATGATGGCTCTATTGGAGTTTGTTGGTAGGTAGTGAAACTTGAACAAACGTTGAAGTATTATTGATGGGTAAATTATTACTACGGTAAATCATTACTCAACGGTAAATTATTACACAACGGTTCATTATACCATCTACGTAGAAGGGGCTGGAGTTTGTTGGTAGGTACTTTTGCAACTTTTTTCACTCCTCATCAACAATTTCTTTTCAGAACTTCATTATGTGTGTTTCTTTTTGTTAGGTACTGTTTGTCATCGGCAGAATTATTTTAGCAACATTTAACTCGTGATTTAGGTAGGTACCTAGTAACGAGTACGGGGTTAGGTACTAACCTACGGAGGGTCTGCGATCTAAATAATATGTATAGAATAGTACATATTATATTATATAGACGGGTTATCTATACATAGAGCTGTGATCTGTAACAGGAGGGTATTCTATACAAAATAATAAACCGTTGTGCAGGGATTTGCAGCGTTTTGAGTTATAGTCCTGTCCTTAATTTTTTGGGGGAAAAAAGATATATTTAAAAAAAAAAAAATAAAATGGTGATTGAATAAAATGAAAAAATAAAAAATGATGATCAAACCGAGGAAGAAGAAAAATGAAAACATACCTAATAGTGGAGGCCGGTGTAAATTCCGCCGCACCGCTCAAATTGCGGCGAGATTCGAAATGGATCAAATGCCACAAGGTTAATGTAGACAGAGTAAATAACTCAGTTTCAGACACACTGAGTTTGAGCATTAATTCATTGCTCGAGGAAAGTGAAGTGTAATATAGAATGATGCCCGTGCTTTCGGGCTTATACAAGCCCTAATTCCCACTCGAAGGAGGGGTTTAGGGATTAGAGTGGAAAACTTCATATCTAGTTACGGAATTGTAGCGTCGGCCCTTCGTTCACCGTCACAAATCAAGTGTCGCAGAACCTCTTTCAGCTGACGACAACACGAGCAACAGAAGTTGAAGTCTGCAACATTTTCTGTTGCTTGTTTCTTAATCACGCTCAAACTGCTGAACCGCCTTGGATCCGGAAAACCGCCAGTGGTACCGTCGATAGGCATTTTTGAAGCCTTGCCCATTTCTGAACCCATTAAGGTTGGAGAATAGTAATTATATGTATGAAAACCCCTCCTCTACGTCGAATAACACTCCCACTTCGATCATTTATATTTCGATTTTAGTGATCTAACAGTTTCATTTTGTCATGTTCGTGTCCTGATAAGATGTACCTATATCACTAGCATGCCAATCAACCTTCTGTGTGGGTGGCATGATATTTATCAGTAGCATAACGTGATCAAAACCAGGCATGATATTTATCAGTATCATAACGTTATCAAAAATCGTGTGTGGGTAACATGATATTTATCAGTATCGTAACGTAATCAAAAAATAGTTAGGTATCAAAAAGTATTAATCAACAGCGCTGTTCATTTCAAAATTGTGAGCTACTCATACATACCTTCACTCCACTATTTTATTTTATTTATTTATTTTTTTAATGCGACTAACAGCAACGATGCATACCACTCATCCACGTAGAAGGGTGATCTGACCACCCATATTTTAAAATATTTTCTAATGACCTTGAGAAAAGTTTGAATTATCTACTGAGACATCAAAAATGGCATTGCGGGATGTAATTCTAGAATGGGTGAAGTATGTTTCGACTGACAATATTAAGTAATAAGTAAGTACATTCACATAAGTATGTATACGCTACACTGATATAAATTATTATAAAAAGCCCATGCTTGGCATGAGTGATCGGCTAATTTAAATTTATATTGACGTTTAATTTCCCTGAAGATTTGATCGATTCATTTTGCTTTCGATCGTCTATTATTATGTGTCTATCGCGTTTTCAGAGATTTTTCCTTTCTTCTATGATTGCATTATCAATGAAAACCTATCGGTAGCCCCGCGGTTCCATCGACAGATGGGGAGGCAGGGGCTGGAATTCCCGAGCCTATTTATATGCAAACTGGAGCTTCCACCCGTAATCGAAGGCCTATCCCCTCTGGCCTTCAGAGTCCGCCTTAAATTACCCGTAGGAGCAATTGCGTTACCTATCGCATTGTACGGGAGGCCTAGTGAGGCTCGATCAAGATTATTTGGTAGCGTATAATTGGATTCTTGGAGCTGTATACTATCATTTTACCTCAAGATTCTCCGGATCTGATAATCTTTGTTATCGCAGCGTTTCAAGGCTCAAAATCTGAAGAGACTCTTACTGATGAATCTTTCTGACAAAACCATAAACAGCCACTGGAGAATAAGCGCCGAAATTTGTGGGTTCCCCACTAGAGCGTCCGATCTTTATATTCCCGTTTGGGATATAATTTCGCGACCTCTCTGGTTATTGTCAGGCTGGCCCAAATACAAGGTTTGAACAGCTTGAATTTACTTACTCGAAGTTCCGGGATTCAGCCAATGAGTTAAATTAAATCCAGGATATTAATGTTGTAGGGATCTTCTTTTTCAATGCTGGTTAATGGGAGTTGGAAAGACGATTGAGGTACAGTTGTTTTTGAAACCGTTATTTACTGAGAAACACAAGCTTTCAACTGCCCTCAGACAGTCATCTTCAGGTGTACCAAAATATACGTTGTAAGACAAGTAGTGTTATCAGGAACAACAAAAATACGTTGTAAGACAAGCAGTTCCTGATAAGACTGTCTTACAACGTATTTTTGGTACACCTGAACACAGCTGTCTGAGGGCAGTTGAAAGCTTGTGTTTCTCAATAAATAGCGGTTTCAAAACCACCTGGATCTCAATCGTCCTTCAAACTACCATTAACAGCATTAAATCCAGAATTATGAAACAGTGAAATACCTCCAACCTCCAAATTTGGTGATTTTAAAATATTTCAAATTTAGTTTAAAATATTTTAAAATAAATTTTAAATATTTTTAAAATAAAATTTATTTTGTTTTAAATAAAATAATGCATTTAATTTAATTTTGTTTTATAAAAAATGAAACAAAATTAAATTTATTTTGTTTTATAAAATTAAATTAAATATATTATTTTATAAACAATAAAACAGTAAAATTTGTTTTGCTTTATAAAATTAAATTAAATTAAATGTATTATTTTATTTAAAACAAAATAAATTTTATTTTAAAATATTTTAAAGTATTTCCAACTTTTATCAGATTTTTGAGAATAAAAATGCCGTGAAATGGTAGAACTGCAGCTCATTTTTCATAATGGGGCTCAAGTAGGGTCTTGTGAAATCGCGTGTATTGTGCTTAATACTCGAGTCATCATTTATGCATGTTATTTGAACACCATAGAGACATTTTTAATCAGTGTATTTGAAATCAGCGAAGTTAATAAATGACTTCGTAAATTTGGAATTGTCCTGTTGTTGGCACCTGCTCCGGCTCCTCCCCAACTCCATCCAAGCGCTCGAGGTTAGCAAAAGTTCCAATCTTCTCTTGCCAAAGACCGACGTTCCCTCCTGTAGTTGCTATAAAAAAAGTGACCCACATATCCAACGTTGAGGTCCTGAGATATGAAAAACCGTTGTCGGGCAAAATCTCACAGATCGTGCTTTTCTTTCATTTACTCCCGAATCAGTTTGATGTGCGCTGAACCGACTGAGAGTCTTCCCCTCCAGCCGACGCGTTTGGTTTTTTTCATAGTTCGCACTTTTCCTAATACCCTCTCCACGGGATCCAACAATCGCTCGCCGTAAGAGCATTACCTGCATTCTACACACGCTCAAGCTTATACAAATACCCTTGACACTGAGAGAGCTGAGTCTTCAATCTCCATGCAAATTCCGACGGGGCCGAGGAAGTATTTCTTTTTGGCGATTCCCGACTGTTTACCCCCTTCTTTTCCTTCGCATCTTTCTTTGCCATATATTCCTCCCCCTCTGACCACCTCATTCTCCCTTTTTCTGTCGACGGAATTTCTCCATTTGTATTCCCTCTACCTCTATCTGCCATTCCTAATATTCCTAGTAGGTATATGAAGTTGATATTGAAAGTGAAACTTTTATCAACGATTTTGATATAGTAGTTAACTTGCTGGACTAACTGTGCTTCGCATAGTATTATCAGTGTAATTGAAAACATTAAAACGGTGTAAATGAAAATTGAATTCACGAGAAGAACATACAACTGTCCCGTTACTTGTGCTTATGAAGGAACTATATAATACATTTTCTAACGAATAACTGCATTTTGAGGAAGAAATAATATAGTCGAATGAGGAAGGCATACCTGAGCGAGATGAAAGGGCGGAAGGTCATGTCTCAATTTAATTTCTAGCTTGTGAAAGCAGAAGAGCAAAGAGAAGGTAGTGGGGTCCTATCATTTTTCTTAGAAAAACATCTTATTTCGTGACGTTAAAAGAGAACTTGTAACCAGAGGAAGATGCCGAGGAAGAGCAATTTTCCGGCAAATCAACTTAGCTCAGCCTTTTACTGGTTCATCCTGATGTGAAGCATTCTATTTGACTATGATTTCATAAGTACAGTTTGAGCCATATTGTTTTTGCTTCTCACTACCGAAGGTAGGAAAGCCTTGGATTCGTGATTGTGTAAAAAAAAAAGAAAAAAATGTCCTCCAAAATGAAAATTTTCATACCATTTTGCGTTATAAACATCCAGGAACATTTTTGGTTCCGTGTCTGTCTGTGGTAATTCCTTGTAACGCCCATAACTGCCCGAAATAATGGTCGAAATGGGCTGAATTTTGGAGGGTAGATGCGGGTTGGGTCACAGATGGTCCCACACCAAAATTATTGCAAAATGACGGTAAGTTTCTTCTGCACATGCGCAAACTTGAAATAATTGATACGACCATAACTACCTTAAAAACGTTGAAATGAGTTCAAACTTGGAGGGTCGATCAGGAATGATACTTTCATAGTTCCAAATGAATTTCATCGGATTCGTAATGTAACTTTCGTCTGCGCATGCGCGAACATGAAATGTTGAACATTTCCTTGTAACGCTTCTAACTGCCCGAAAAATAATCGTAGAGAGCTGAAATTTTGAAGGTACACCCGGGTTGGATCGCAGATGGTCCCGTACCAAAACGAACCTACCCAACTAGTCTATACGTTCATGTGATTCAAGTGAGGAAGCTAAACTGCCTACTCGAATTGGCACGTTTCTCTTCAGTGACTTCTTCCCGACTCATTCCAAACTTGGTGATATGTACGTTGTTTCATTATAACACATAAGTCGAATGTTCTAGTTCTACGAAAGCGAGGGCTGATACGTTTTCATAGCTTCAAAAATGCATTACATCAACCAACATGGTACCTACCCTTTTTCTTCTTTTTAAAAACCAACATAAAATCCCCGGTTTCTGTGAGCATCCTGTATTTTAGCCTGTCGCCATTTAGAAAATGGAAGACCTCTCGCAAGGCGATCGATGAAAACAAGGTAGGTGCTGGACCCTAGTGGTCTCAAATCTTCTTGCGGAAAAAATAAGAAAGAAAAAATTCCACCTCTTTTCTATCTCTTTCGGGGCTCCTCGTCCTAAGAAAGGTGATGAGGTCGTAATGTAATCCAATATTTTACCAACACCTTTTCTCTCGTGCGTGTAAACTCACCAAATCACTTTATCTCGATGGCACCATATTTTTTGTTGCGAAACCCTTTTCACCTCCCGAGGTAGCTGAAACATTCCTCTCGAGGTCATCATCAAAAACTCCAAGTTTCCGATATTGAGAAATGCTGTTGAATATGGTGAGTAGGATGGTATATCAACCCATGCAGACTTGTAATACGAGTAATTTATCCCTACCAGTGCGGATTTTCTCCCATGCATTTATACATGTTCATCTAAAACGACGGAGCCCTTCATAATAAATATGTTGGTGGCTATGAAATTCAATGTGCGCCTCAAAGCTTGTTCTAAAAAAACGTGCATTTAAACTCTCCGAAATTATACAGTTTACTGCCTAGGTACAAAGCGGTGTTGGATGATAAGCGGGAGTTTATTTTCCTTCCAATAAACAGAGAAAAAATCATCTTCATTCGAACCATAATTTAAATACGCTTCGCGTATACAAAGTAATTTTAGTGCTCCCAATGTGGATAGGGAACCTCCGTTTTCATGGCATAATTCTGTATCTCATAACCCGAGTTTATACATGTTCACAACATTATCAGCAGGTTTCCTAATATAATCAGAAAGGGAGGATGGAGGCTGGGTGGAAAGCGAGTTCTGAATATTAAACAAACGGACCTTCGCCTGAATGTTTCATTGTGTTGGTTAGGTGGTCCTTAGCGTCATCCAGGGACCACTGTGCATTTGGGCCACTTCCCGTAGGAGTTTCGCTGTAAATTGTGGGATATAATTGAGATAGGTATGTGAGGAGGTCATGTAGTGGGAAGCTTGAAAAGAGGGCGTTATTACGACATCATTATTATTAGGACGGTATTGTGTGGTTGCTAACCGTACACATTCGAACTCGGGCTGCATTTGTCACTGTATGTGTTTGTTCTGACAAAAACTACCCTCCAGTTACGCTTTACTACTAGAGATTTTGAGGTTCTACGCCTTGAATCATCAGAATTTACTGAACAGTTTGAGTAATCGCACCGCAAAATGCCAAAACGCTACCTCACGTTAGGCTCCATAATTTGAGGGTCCACTCACTGGACTAATTGAATTTTCTGTAAATGTAGACCACAGTATTCGCAGTATGGGTTCGAAATTTCAACAGAAGACATCATCAACATGACCGTGAATCCACCAATGAAACTGTGGAGCATAGGCATAGTGGGAACTAGTTCAATTTACTCATCATGGTTTTGTGAAATCCAGTTTCTCGTTTTGGGATGCCTTGTTAGTAGGCACTTTCACGTGGAAATTGACGGTGTACAGCCTACTTTATTGAGAAAATTCTTGAAACATCAGTGAGCTAGTTCCCAACTGCCTTCACCTTTGCGGTGCAGTTTACAGTTTACTACCTATTCCCGGCATGCATTGCAATGCCAATCGAAGAAGGAACGTGTTTGTGATTTAATTTTGTTTATTGAAGTATTAGTAATTTTACTGAAGTGCTATTGGATACGTAAGCAATTTTGTTTTCCCCCATCTGTTGCACACGAATAAATCACGTTTCCCGACGCGTGAGCAGGCCACATACGTGGCCATGTGTAAATACTCGCGCTTTAGATACTGTAAAATGGTTCTACCTAGGTAGAACCATTTTACAATATCTGGAATTAAGTATGCTAATTCCAGAAACCTTCGCAGGCGTGCGCACAACACCTCACCCAAGTTTCATCGCAGTCGGATGAATGGTATTGGAACGCATACGGGATAAACAAAGAAACGTTCGATTTCATATATTTAAATATACCTATAATAGGTAGAGTTAAGAACTAAACCACACCCAATGAAATCGTGGAAACCCATTTCAAAAATAAAAACGGTGTTATTGAAAGGTTGTCTATTTCCACTAATACACACAAAATATGCCAACTGTTATACCGGTTTTGGTGATCAAACCATCATCAGTAAAAACAATAACTATTTAACGTGGTTAGTAACATAGGTACAATAAGTTGTATTTTTTGTTACTGACGATGGTGTAATCACCGAAACCGTTATAACAGTATATTTGTGTGTATTAGTGGAAAATACAATCTTTCAATAATCAATGTCGTGGTATCCTCCCAGAACCACTCCTTGTAAACCTGCAAATATTAGATCTCGCAAATAAACTCATAGAAGTGGGGACGAAAGACACAGGAGCACGGAGGAACCTAGTGGGGATCCCCACCATCCTCCACTAGCTGGCGGATGGAGGGAGATAGCCCTCAGGGCTATAAAAACTCGCCTCCTTCACCTTTCTAGCCATTCTACGTTCTCCTCTAGTCGCTGACTACTCTCTCACCTCGCTCCTCCTCTCTCTCTGCTCAACCTAAAAGATCCTGGAATAGGTGACAGCCTTGAGTGTTGGAACCTGCCAGGCAAATGCTCCAAATGCTCCCGAAAAGATCCCGTTGAATTGGTGACAGCCTTTAGTGTTGGAACCAGCCGGGCACAACCTCGTATCCTAAAAGATCCCAGATAATATGGTGACAGCGTTTAGTGTTGGAGCCAGGCTGGGCACAACCTCATACCGCCCGTAGTGAATTATCGCTATACCAATTCACTACAATCAGGATTTTATTTTTTTGTAGAGTTAAGATTTATAATGTAAAGTACAACCCACAAACGGCTTTCCAGCAACTGGGTGAGTACTTACTTCGCCAAAACAAAGGGTGAACTTGTACCTACTATGAAAACCACTAACAGAGTAAAATGCCAGCCATCCACGGAGAAGATATTAATCATTATATTGATTTGAGCAACCCGTACTATACCGACTGGATGTCCTTTGAATCATTAATATCTTTGAATGTGCCAGATTACCTACTGGATTAGGTACCTCAGCCCCGGTCAGCTACATTTTTGCCAGCAGTCTAGTAGTTACGGACAATCCCTGAAAATGTCACTATTGGTCTAGTAGTTCCGTAGTTTTGCCTGTGACAATCAATTTCATGTTTGCGCATGCGCAATGGCTTTTACTGATTCAGTTGCGACTAAATTCATAGGCAGTCGTCTTGAAGCCACCCCCAACTACCCTCCGAATTTGAGCGAAATCAGTCCATTAGGAATTGAGAAATCGTTGTGCCATGATATTCACGTCCGGCATACGCAGTTGTTACTATTAACCCAGTGGCGAAGAAATTCGTAGGCAGTCATCCTGGAGCCAGCCACCAACTACCCTCCGGATTTGAGCGAAATCGGTCATTTAGGAACTGAGAAATCATTCGATCATTGGGACCTAGAAACCTTCGTGGGCGTGCGCACAACTCACCAAACTTTCATCGCAATCAGACTGGTATAGGAACACGTACAGGACAAATAAAGAGAGAAAGAAACATTCATTTATGTGTATACAGATTCAAGAAACGAACGTTTACAGGAGCACAGACGGATCTTATATTCCGATTTTGTTGAATCTTGTATGGGACATACTACGCCACACCTTACCCTATTATTTGAGAGAGTAGGTATTTATTTTTGGTTCCATTAAATGCTGTGAGATTTTACTGCGGAAACTGCCATACTTCCCCAGTTGAAAATATATTTTCCGTGGATAAATCGCTTGATTTATGCTACTGTATTTATATATCTACTGTAGTGTAGAAACATTCATTCACTGCTGCATTCGTTGGACTTAAAGTTTGCTAAGTTCCATAAATTTATGTTGATTGCAGTAGGCGGGTATCTATCTGTTTTTGTGGTCCAAACTAACCCACGAAGTTCATTAATAACCAGTGGCGGATCCAGAGAGGGGCTAAGGGGTGTTTTAGCCCCTTCCCCCTTCCCATGGGACCGAAATATACACAGGATAAAATGAGCTTGGAGCTTCAACACTAATTATACTTGTAGTAGACTGGTATTTAATAAAACGTTATAATGTAGACAGAAAGTGTGAAGATTTTATTTGAAATATTGCACTTTTGTGTAAATTTAAAAGACCAAAATATACATAAAAACTCCGTTTTGGGTGAGGATTTTTTCAAGCATTTTCCAGCCCCCCCCCCCCCCCTTCCAAATCCTAGATCCGCCACTGTTAATGCCTATACTCAACGAAAAACCAACAATAAACTTTTCCACCGTTCGGTAACGCTATACCGTTGGGTTTGGCAGTCAGCGAGTAAAAACACTGGGAACAACGGTTATAAAGTCACACGACGACAAAGTGCAAATAACATTGTTGATAATTTATTATTAAGCGTTTCCATTAATCACAGGGCTTAATGTTAACCCGAAGGCGAAATACGCGTTTCGGCATTGAAGCAAAAAGGAGGTCGCGACCTGCCTCGCGCAAAAACAGTACTCAGACGCAGAAGCAGGTGTACAAATGAAGCTAAAAGGAGAGAGAACGTGTAGGTTAGCTCACAAAGTACCAGCGTGTGTACGATGTCCGGGAACAGATGAGTTAATAAATCTATTCACACTGTGTTACATATGTAGGTGCTTAATTTCAACGAATCGCTTGCAATGTGCAGTACCAGTAACTAAGCTCAGTCTTCAACTGGGCGGTGGAGGTTTATTGAACTTTCTGTAAAATTACTGCTCCGCTTAGTTACTGAAGTTAAATTCGCTATTTCGAAATTTGGTACATCTTTATCAATTAATGGCGTTTCTACATTCATCTGCCTACATCAGTGGTTTTCAAATTGGGGGGGGGGGGGGGGGGTGTAGACCTCCGTTCAGATGAAGTTTATTGAGACTCGAATTTAAACACATATCTAGTGTTTTCAATAGTCTGTGTATAAGACAGACCTTCGATCGATGTTTGACGGTCGATGTTTGATGTTGGCGGTCATCAAGACAAAAATCAGAAATCGTCTGGACGTCCAATTTGATGTAAAATGTTCACTATCAACATTGCAGCCCGGTATCAAGAATCTGGTGTTAACTCAAATGAGCCAGTACCATCCATCACACTAGTTTTCGTACGTCTGTCGTTCTTATTTTGTGAAATAAATTATTATTTTTATTAATAATTTTGTTTGTATATTGTGATGAATTTAAAATTGGCTTATATTCATCACGGTGGTGTGAGGAATTGCCCAGGCGGTTATGAGCGAATCACCACCGACATCTGAGATCTTTTTGGAGAGGTTTTGCCTAGGCGGTTATGAGCGAATCACCACCGACGTCTAGGATCTTTTTGGTATGTGTCCAGGCGGTTATGAGCGAATCACCACCGTCATCTGGAATCTTTTTGGGAGAATTTGCCTAGGCGGTTATGGGCTGACCACCACCGTTATCTAGGATCTTTTAGGTGTAAGGAGAGAGCAGGGTAGGAAGAGAGAGAGTAGCCAGCGGCTAGAGGAAGCGTCGAATGAAGGAAAAGGCGCATGATCCGAGTTTTTATAGACAGGGGAGCCTTCTCCTTCCAACCCCCTGTTAGGGGTTGATGGAGGGGCTCCAGGTTGTGCACTCTGGATCCTGCGGCTTGTCTCCCCACTCGTACCGTTTATTTGCGGAAACTATCTTTAGCGGTCAAATAATTGGCGAGGACCTAACTGTAGTTGGAGTGGTTCCTGGAGGGACTCACGACATATATAATAAGATGAAATTCGATAAAAACTATATAAATTGCTAGGCAACGATATTTTCTTCTATTTGTTAACACAGATACCTTGGTTTGGGAATTTTCGAGGAGGATTGATGGAAGGGGGGCGCCAAGATGCCTCGATACTCGCAAGGGGGGCGCGACCCAAAACAATTTGAAAACCACTGGCCTACATGATGAGTTTGTATTGACCAACACGTTGCCGTCGTCATTTTGGTTCATCATACTATTCTTTGATGTACAGTAAACTTTCGATTGACCATCATGTTCGGGGCTCAAGGTATGTTGGATAATCGAAAAAGTTGGATAATCGACAGGTTAGTTTATGTATGTATTTAAAAAAGATACCAAAAAATCAACGCGTTTTCTTTTTTTTTGCGGGTTGAGACTAGTTTTCTAAATAAAGCTATTCTTCTTTATCTTCTTCTTCTTATTGCTTCAGTCACGTAGGAGACCATCAGGTACTTCGACCTACATCATCCACAAAAGTTATATCAGAATAAGTTGAGTAGAACCGCGGTTATCCTTTGCGCTCACGATGTGCGATGTTCCTCTTGATATTTGTCCTACATAACTTAAATGCAATATTATAAGCCTTGGGAATACTCAACCTTCGGTCGTGAAGAAGGAAGCTATTCCTGTATTTATCTTCTGGTCTTGAGGACGACGTGAAGTTAAGGCAATACTTCACGTCCAATGCGGAAACACTCGAACGATTAAAAATTCAGCAAACGGGAGCTTTGGTAATGCACTCGTGCTTTTTGCTGCTCTCTCCAGGCCTTAATTATTTACAGAGGATCCCCAGATTGAGAATCCGACGCTTTCACGATGTATGCAGGCAAAGAGATTCGCTGAGGAGAATTTTGCTATGTACGGGTCTTTATAAACCGAAATACTATCTTCTTTCCTGCTCACAAGGTTGACATTCGAAGCGGACCTAATTGGTTTTGGGTTTCTTTACTGTAAAATAAATTGCTTATTTTCGTTGTTTCGCTCACTTTTTTTTTTTTTTGAAGGTGAAATACGAATCAACTCAACCACAATTATATTGGAAGGACGTCCATCGATGTACAATATTGGTCTTTTCACACGCATCAATACGATTTTTCGTGAATTCATTGTGTATCTAAGGAATGGGAGCGTCTCGCCCGCCAAGAAATCGAAACCCTCCAAAGCGACCAAGAACACTGTTTACACGACATTGGGTTTATAACTAACCGCGCGACCATCAGGTGTCGGTTTGAAAATCGTTATTTTTCAAGTTTTTCTACTTTTCTTACTTGAAACCATGAACTAAATTAACGAATTTTGGTTTGTAGGTCCCATTTGGGGTCTAGCTGGTCCGCAAAGCTCGGCGTTACAGTCAGTCCTCTCTAAGGCGTTAAAAATAGGGGTTGAAATTTCAAAACGCCGTAGCTCAAAAACTTTCAATAGAAGGGTATGGTTTTTTTAAACGTTTTTAAATTTATATCGAACTGAAGAGTTTTTTGAGACCACCCGGAGCATTGCACGTCCATCCGTTCGTTTGCACCGAAAAGCTTCGTCAACATGATCGTGAATGAAACGGCATGAATCCGGCCCAGATATCATTGCTAGGGAACACCTGATTATAACCACGGATGGCTGTTTGAAATCGAGTTGGTTGTTCCGTGATATTACTTCTTTGAAGAATGATGGCTCTTTTGGATTTTTTTAGTAGGCACTTTTTTAACGTGAATAAACGTTATGCTTCATGAATAACAACAAATAAACAATTATTGAATCCTGCGCATTTTTTTTATACTGGGTACTAAGTAGGTAGTAATGATTAGGTACTAATTAGGTAGTATACTGAGTAGGTAGTAAGTAGGCAGTGAGAAAATATTTAGGTGCCTACTGGAAAAAAATGTTAACTTCATCAATACAAAAAGATGTTAACCCCCCCCCCCCTCCTCTCCTCATAACCCTTTTGTAAAAGCTTACGCCAAAAAAACCTGGTCAGTCTCAAAAAATATTGATATCCATTCTGCGGCTGAGGATGTATTTTTGGCGAGTAAATAGAAGCTACGCCATTAAATTCCGTGGAAGTCCCGAGGTTTTAGACAGATTTACCGCTTAAGACTTGGTTGATGAGAACGCCGTAAACTCGCTGTGCCCTCCAAATCCGGCAAATAGCGCTAGGGGCCGAGTAGTGAATTTTCGAGGAGTCTTTGGACAATTACCGTGGGCGGCTCTTGGGGATTAGCTCACGTATTAGAGACCCTTTCCCGCCCAAAGAGGTAGGCAGCTCGTGTATGTTGGCAGCATCTGTTGACTCTGAGTTGAATCGAACTATATATAATTCAGTAATGTCCCACGTGCGAGATTCACATAATGACCCATTCTCATAGGAAGGACACTGTAAAGGCATCAGTGTGAATCTTTTTGAAAAATATTTTCATAAAAATCATTTCAGAGCACTCTGAATCCATCCCTAGATTTTAACAGAAAATATATGGTATGTGTATATTGCCAATACATATTTTGTATATTCGAAATTCGCTAAAAAGTTTGTACTTAGAAGCGAAAGGATGATTTCGAAGGTGATCATTTGGGGAATACAGATAGGCAGTGCGTCTAACTTGAGTTTTTGGTAGGTAGTTCAAACTCGGTGAAATCTGAAATTCGCCAAAAATTGTCCTTATAGAGTGTCAGGTACTCGAGACGAATAAATACTTGGTATTCAGTATACAAGAAAAATAATACGCAGATTGAGACAAAATTCACTTCTTTCAACTTGAAAATTGCTTGAAATCTGAAGAAATCTGTTCAGCAACGATTGGGGGAGCTTTGTACTGAATAAACAACTATTGAATTGATTTTTGAAAATGGTGGGAAATGTTGGATTATGTGTTATTAAAGGTAGATTGGAGGGTACTTCGAAGATTCGCTCATATGGTGCTACATGAGTACAACTTGTTATGATGATGTGGTAACAAGCTGAATTCATATTTTTCATTAACCCCATGAATACTGTAACGTATAAAAGCGGACTAGGTAAAGTGATTCATAAAAGTTTACATATGTGTGGGATTTATTAGAGCTACCTCAAAATAACAAGTTTGAAAATTTATTGAACTCAAGCGCTCCCGTCAAACAACTCATGTTTTTGTCGATGTTACAAACTGGAAACTGGTCGTTGGTTAATTATAATTTTCACTTGTGAACCCTTATAATAATTCATCGTTATTCTGTCTATTAGCAGTACCGAACATCACCATTTTTTATTGATTTATTCGTGCATTTATACATTTTTAGATGGCGCTGGACATGTTCAACAGAGCGAACGCATCGTGCCCTGGGGTCGTGATGGGGAGGTGGACACCAGACGTTCAGTACGTGGTTTATAAACACACTGAGAAGAACGCAACAACAGCTACTCAAGGTAATGGATCTACAGTACGATTGTTCCAATCACAATAATTACACTCTTCAGGTTGATAGAGCACACTTTCTGAATGAATTTTTCCGAAATCATACGTTATCGTGTCGAGGAATCCATTTGTAGAATAAAAATTATTTCGTTCTCTTCTCATATTAAACGTAAATCCAAATTTTGTCCAGTTTGGTGCTGCCACGTAATGATGTATTTGGCAACTAAACTCTATAACCCAGTAACCCAGCAAATCAAAAATGCCATTGAAACAAAACCAAAATCCCCTCACAAAAATACCCTTACAGAAATACCCTCGATACCCTTGAAACAATACGAAAATTGTGCATCCGTCGGATTTATTTTAAGTTCAAGTCGAGGGGGGACTGTGAAGATAATTTTTGCATCCATTTCTGTTGTTTTCATCATGATCCGTCCTTTGTTATGGGATCACTGTAGGGTCGGTCGACTAGTTATAGAAGCTCATTCAACATTTGTCTTACTTTGTTGGGAAGTAAAAGGCAGCGGGGAGTGTTGATGAAGAGAAATACGGTCCAAACCTTGGGTTGGAGGTGGCAGGCGAATCCCCCTCTCCCACAGTTGATATCTGAATTCAAGATGAAGACTCCTATAATTAACTTTCTCATTTTTCTTTCTTTTCCCCCCTTCATTTCTTCTCGTCATGAATTCAGCTCGAGGAGATCAGATTACCGTGGGCCTAAATATTTAACACGTTCACGGAATCCGTTAATAGGAGCCGTGCTGAATACCCTCTTCACTCCCGTCACATCCGCATTGCAATATTATAATTTCTGAGATGATTAAACTTTTGATAGCTCGGCTGGGGGCCAAGACCCGCCACGCTGTGTGATTCAGTGGTTGGGTCGACTTGATAGTGAATTTCCGGGACGAGAGGTTTATTTCTACAGCTGCTCGAGAATGAATGTGATAATATTCGAGACGCTCATTGTTACGTAGGTGTGTTAGGCCCTTATTCACTTCTAGGACTTCAGTCAGTCAGTATCAGCGATGATTTGGTTTTTGAACTGTGAAGCTGATAGAGTGAAACGAGCATTTTGACCCGACGAGAGTCCTCGCGGAACGTTTTTCCCCCCAAAGTGACCCGACGTATCACGTAAGTTTTATACTCGACTAGAAATTCAACACTGAATCAGAATCAGATGTCACTTACTGCATAATTTTCATTATTTGTGCTTTTAATGGTTGGCTCATAATTTAAAATACACTGCCAAGGACATGGACAGAAGTTTCCTCGTGGCCTTCACAGTGTGTCACCATTAAATTTTCAGAAAACTAGAAATGACCGGTTCGCCATGCTCATGACGATAGAATGCTGGGCAACCAAAAATTGAAAAATCTTTTCTTTTTTTTGGGGGGGGGGGGGGGCGGGCAATACAAAGCACGGGGGCAAAAAAGATTTAAACGTTATTATGGAATTCCGTAGCCATAGAGATGGTGGACAGGAATGCTCGACGTTTGGAATGTAAGCGGTGCCAGTGCCACGTGCCACTGCCACCGCTGATTCAATCATGATGAATGTCGTATGGGACCTCAAGGGACCTTACCCGCATCATCCCTGAAAATCTGACCAAAATCCGTTCAAAATTGATGGAGTTATGACCGTAACAAGAAAATCTCGTTAGCGCCTGCGCGGAGGCTAGCGTTGATTCGATCATGATGAAATTGATGTGGGACCATCTAGCGCTAAACCCACACAATTCCTGAAAATTTGATTGAAATCGGATCAAAATTGTGGAAGTCATGACTGTGGCAAGGAAATGTGGACAGACAGACACGAAACCAGATTTGTTCAGGAGGCCCTGAAACGCAAAATGCAAGTGGAAATTTTGATTTTGGAGCACAAAAAATTGTTCATTTCGAAAGTGAAAACAAAGCTTCCGCTGCCTTGCAGACTCGGAAGCAAAAAGAAAATGAATTCCACCTTACAAAAAATGAAAATTCTATTAGAGTTGATAGAAACCTTAGTAGAATGGTTTGCTCAGACTCATAACCCTACATAACAATTTTTTTTCAAGAAATTTAGTTTTGAAAAATTGAATGCCATAATAAATCCCCAACTCTTGGAAGTATTTGTACAGTTTGAAATAAAGATGACTGCACGTAAAGCGATTCTGTCACGTTCTTTCATTGTTGACTATCCAGATCGACACAGTCAGAGCGCATCAGCCGTGTATGCGACTTGCAAACGTGTTAGCTGCATTTACAGCACTTCTGGTAAAACTTGTAGTCTTCCGTGGTCGGGCATAGATGGCATTTCTCTTTTTCGTTGGTCGACAACCGTCTGTTGTAGCTTGATTTTCTTCGGCATCTCTTGGGTTGATAAAAAACGTGTGCCTTTTCAAAAAATTGTTTGCACAATTTTAAATCCATAATGAAAAAAGTATTACAATATGTTTTTTCAACGTATTAGACACCATGATAAATTATTGCGGTGACCAGAACTTTAGGTTGTAATATAAATTATCAACAATAAAATCAGGTATTTTTCAAAAATTGTTGTTTTGACAGGTTTTTTGAATATCAAATAAACCGTATTTTTTTTTCAAGTGTCATTTTACGTTTTTTTGGTTTATAACGAGAATAAAGAATATTTGATCAGAGATATGTGGTATTTTATCATGTTTCGACTAATTTTGAATTTATTCATGTTGAGGCCCAAATGGACCCGAGTTGAGTGCTCACGTACGGAGAATGAGGTGAGTCCTGGATGGATAACGAATCGGTGTTCATGGGCGATAAGATTTCCATGATGACGCATGCACAGATGAGGAGTATTGTCTCACCGTATGGGTCCAAACCGGAAACCCACTCCGGATTTCGTCATAATCGGTTGATCACAAAATAATTTGTGAATGTCTCAGGGATTTAAAGTTTGGAGGAAAGTTGTAGTTTGATGTTGATGATATTTAGACAAACCTCACAACTCAAAACTACCGCAACTCGCATCTTTAAACCGCCATTGAAATGAATTCTCAAGTCATTTCAGGTTTCTCGGCGAGCTCATCTTGTTAATGTACACTGTTGCACTCCTGGAATTGCTTTCAGCTGTTGCTACAGAAAAAAAGCCCCTGGGAGAGGAAGGGCTGGAAAAATGACAGGAAAAAACAGGTTTTCGTTTTAATATTCTCTGGAGATTCAAAGAAATCAATTTCGAAGACGATCTGATGAGTGTACTTGCTGATGTGTGTGCCTCTGGGTACCGTGCGGGAAGAAATCCAAGGATATTGAAAGACTCCGACGGACGAGTTACATTAGGAGACGACTCGGCCGGGAAAAGAGCTGCAAATTGAATGCTTAAGATTAACCTGCAGGAGGGTATTCCTTCGTCAAGATGGTACGGAAATTCCGAGGGGTAGAAGAAATAAGAGCGGAATGGGAATCGCAAGCGGCATATATACGAATCAGATTTTATTCAAAAGGGAACACCTCGCCTTTCTGCTGAGTTAACGGCATAATTTACTGGGCTTTCCTTGTTCACGTCGCCTAATCATTGCTCGGAACTGGAGCAGATGCGCGGTTCAGGTTTTATTCGTCTCGAATTAAGAAAGTAGGGTACCTACCGTTTACCTAGTTCAACGTTTTACATACCAGTGGTGCAATATATATTAATTGCAACGCAATTCTTAGCCCGACCCCCAACTAGTTTTTTTGTCACATGTCACACTTTTTTGTCCCGCGATACCGTTGCTAGAGAAGCTAATTTCTATGCTATTCATTACATTACATTCATTACATTAAAGTCCTAAGGAGGTATTTAGCCTCCTTAGGACTTTAACTTGACATTGCCCAGGCCCCGAATCAGCTGAGTGGCCCCTGAAGCTAATTTCTATGCTATTCACGCTATGAAGCTGTAATTTGGTATTTAGCCTCCTTAGGACTTTAACTTGACATTGCCATGGCCCCGAATCAGCTGAGTGGCCCCTGAAGCTAATCTCTATGCTATTCACGCTATGAAGCTGTAATTTGGTATTTAGCCTCCTTAGGACTTTAACTTGACATTGCCATGGCCCCGAATCAGCTGAGTGGCCCCTGAAGCTAATCTCTATGCTATTCACGCTATGAAGCTGTAATTTGGTATTTAGCCTCCTTAGGACTTTAACTTGACATTGCCATGGCCCCGAATCAGCTGAGTGGCCCCTGAAGCTAATTTCTATGCTATTCACGCTATGAAGCTGTAATTTGGTATTTAGCCTCCTTAGGACTTTAACTTGACATTGCCATGGCCCCGAATCAGCTGAGTGGCCCCTGAAGCTAATCTCTATGCTATTCACGCTATGAAGCTGTAATTTGGTATTTAGCCTCCTTAGGACTTTAACTTGACATTGCCATGGCCCCGAATCAGCTGAGTGGCCCCTGAAGCTAATTTCTATGCTATTCACGCTATGAAGCTGTAATTTGGTATTTAGCCTCCTTAGGACTTTAACTTGACATTGCCATGGCCCCGAATCAGCTGAGTGGCCCCTGAAGCTAATTTCTATGCTATTCACGCTATGAAGCTGTAATTTGTTATTTAGCCTCCTTAGGACTTTAACTTGACATTGCCATGGCCCCGAATCAGCTGAGTGGCCCCTGAAGCTAATCTCTATGCTATTCACGCTATGAAGCTGTAATTTGGTATTTAGCCTCCTTAGGACTTTAACTTGACATTGCCATGGCCCCGAATCAGCTGAGTGGCCCCTGAAGCTAATCTCTATGCTATTCACGCTATGAAGCTGTAATTTGGTATTTAGCCTCCTTAGGACTTTAACTTGACATTGCCAAGGCCCCGAATCAGCTGAGTGGCCTTCGGGGAGTCATTTCGGACTCGAATTGCGTTGCAAATTCCTCGTTCTATACAAAGTATAGAAGAACTCGGCCCTTCGGGCCTCGCCAGGGGGCAAGCCCCCTGGACCCCCAAAGGGGGCTCCGCCCCCTCGGAACGGCTTCGCCGTTCCTCACCCCCGAAGGATGTGTTCTTATACTTCGTATAACAAAGGAGAATTTGCTATGCAATTGCAGATACCAAATTCAAACGAGCCGTTGCCAATACGGGGCCAATTTCCATAGAAACACATTAAAAAATGCCAAGCGGCGCCCGTTACCATGAAATGTAGGTAACTAGTTATTCATAGGTAACAAAGATAACGTTGGTAATTCTTTATCACATTCCTCTTTGTGCTCATCTTTATCACATTCCTCTTTGTGCTCATCTTTATCACGTTCCTCTTTGTGCTCATCTTTATCACATTCCTCTTTGTGCTCATCTTTATCACATTCCTCTTTGTGCTCATCTTCATCACATTCCTCTTTGCGTGACGCGTTTTTGTGACAGGATATTGTGACAGGACATTTCTTTCACATGACCCCCGGCGTTAAAATTGCATAGCAATTAATAAGAGATTGGGGGTCCAGGGGGCTTGCCCCCTGGCGAGGCGCGGAGCGCCGAGTATATATATATATATATATATATATATATATATATATATATATATATATATATATATATATATATATATATATATAAAATATAGATGTATTCTCTAAAAATTTCCGTGTAGGTATAAACGTTTGGGTCGCATGTGAACCGCTGAAAGTTGTTGGTTATTTGTAGACTCCCTGCAGATTCTGAGGGTGAAACCAACCCTTTGACCAGCGAGCGTTAATGGTAGCCTACAACTGTCACAAGTTAAACTGGATTTCATACAGTTTTCACACCAATCTTCATAAATATCACATCAGCTTTCTATCTTGTTGATTTTTGATGCTCCAGCCATTCCTGCAGGAAGGTACCAACGCATTCAATAACGAAATTAGCTTATCAGCATAATTCTTGACAGGGTACCATCAGAGATCTAAAAGAGAACAGTAAATTACGTTACAGCTTGATACACGACCCTACTTCAAGTGAGAGTAAGTTGGACACGGAGGAACTGCTCTGTCGGGGGGAACCGTATCTCGCCCGCCTCTCTCATTCTTTTCTTGTAGGCTAATTTCCTCATCCATTCTTCTTCCTGTTAGACGAACAAAAGAAGATCCCGCTGACAAAGATAAACAACTATTGCTTCCTAGAGGGCGATCGTAATTTCCAACGTTGGAATGCACTATGCTTCTTCTCTAATCTGTTTCGTTCGAACGTCCTTCCATTGAGCATCCCGATACAAACGAAAAATATCTAGATTTTTTTTGTCCTCGCTCTGCGCATTATATTTTCGTTCTCCGGAGAGAAAAACATGGGACGGAAAACATTATACCAGGAACCTCTTAGGTTCGATATCAATCAGCCGCTAAGCCCACTCCCGCTGTTTCTTTTTTTTTATGTACATACTCATATTCTCGTGTCTGACAAATCCACGCTTAGGTTTTGGACCCCTTTGATTGGATCCCTGTTGAATATTCCATATTCATGGCGGTATGAATAAATTGGGACTTCCCCGCCCTGAATCGAAGAAAACCCCGTATTAAAGCCAACACGCCACCGTCGCACACTGCAGACCTCGAAAGATTCGAGTACCGTGTTCCACGTGTTGGTTAGAGGGGTGAGTCCATGAATAGTTAACCACCCTGTTATATCAATATTTAATTTACCGATGGTTTGTTTCATTACTCAACGGTTCCCTACCTATACCTGTTATATAAAACTGGCAATACTCTGGTGGAGTACCAGTCAACCCAATCTTGCATTGTAATATGACTGGCTGAAGCTCACACGCTATGCTGCCACACTCCTGCAAATCCCAACATCCACTTTTGTACATTTCTAGACAACTAGAGTCGAAAAAGAAAAAACGCTGCAAATCCCTGCACAACGGTTTATTATTTTGAACAGAATACCCTTCTTTTACAGATCACAGCTCTCTGTATAGATAACCCGTCTATATAATATAATATGTACTATTCTATACATATTATGTAGATCGCAGACCCTCCGTAGGTTAGTACCTAACCCCGTACTCGTTACTAGGTACTTACCTACCTAAATCACGAGTTGAATGTTGCTAAAATAATTCTGCTGATGACAAACAGTAACTATAATGGCGAAAAGAAACGCAAATAATGAAGTTTTGAAGGAAATCAATAATACTTCAACGGTTGGTCAAGTTGCAAAAGTATCGATCAACAAAATCCAGCCCCTTCTTGGTAGATGAACGTTGTGTAATAATTTACCGTTGTGTAATAATTTACCTATCAATAATACTTCAAAGTTTGTTCAAGTTTCACAAGTACCTACCAACAAAATCCAGCCCCTTCTTGGTAGATGAACCGTTGTGCAATAATTTACCGTTCTGTAATAATTTATCGTTGTGTAATAATTTACCGTTATGTAATAATTTACCGTTGTTTAATAATTGGCCGTTGTGTAATAATTTAGCGTTGTGTAATAATTTACCCATCAATAAATACTTCAAAGTTTGTTCAAGTTTCACAAGTACCTACCATCAAAATCCAATAGTCCATCACTTATCAAGTGAAATAATATCACAGAACAGCCAACTCGACTTCATACAGCCATCCTTGATTATAATCAGGTGCTCCTTAGTGGTGATATCCCGGCCGGATTTATGCCGTTTGATTCACGATCGTGTTGACGAAGCTTTTTGGTGCACACGAACGGCTGGCTCCGGGTGGCCTCAAAAAATTGTTTAGCTCAAGACAAATTTAATATCGTAAAAAAACCATACCCTTCAATCGAATGTTTTTGAGATACGGCGTTCTGAACATTTCAACCCCTATTTTGAACCCCTTAGAGATGACTGACAGTAACGTCGAGCTTCGAGGACCAACTAGACCCCGAACGGAACCTATAACCCGAATTTCATCAATTTTCTTTCATGGTAACTAAGAAAAGTGGCCCGTACGGCGTACGGCGGACACAGAAATATTTTTATTGCAGTTTTGGATTCTACATACCTTGAAACGTAAACCATCAAATTTTGAGGGGGGGTAAGCATTTTTTTTTCTTGCTCGATTCCAATGGTTCATTATTGAAAATAATAAACCAAAAAATTCTGTCTATCCGCCGCATTTAAAATTTTTCAATCAGCAGCATAGCAACGCGACGCTGACGGTAGAAATTTTAAATTCCTGTTGCAGGCGCTTAGGTACCGGATATAGATCTTTTGAAGCAGGCGTTAGGATTTTAGGCCTGGAAATCCAAATGGTGTTTTTAGGACCTACCATATTTACCCACACACCCATATCACAGAACAACCAACTCGACCTCATACAGCCATCCGTGATTATAAACAGGTGCTCCCTAGCGATGATATCTGGGCCGGATTTGTACCGTTTGATTCACGATCACGTTGACTTTTCAGTACAAACGAACGGCTGGTCGTGCAGTGCTCCGGTGGTCTGAAAAACTTCTTTAGTTTGAGATCAATTTAAAAACGTTAAAATACTATTGAGAGTTTCGAGCTACGGCGTTCTGAAAATTTCAACCCCTATTTTTCACCCCTTAGAGGGATGTCTGACAGTAACGCGGAGCTGCGAGGATCAGTTAGATCCCAAACGGGACCTACGAACCAAATTTCATTAATTTCAGTTCATGGCAACTATGTAAAGTGCGAAGTACGGTTTTGGTGGGGGGGGGGGGGGGGACATTTTTTTCTTTTGGTTTATTATTCTGTGAATAATACACCTATGTATTCGCTCAGCAAAATAATTTTATAACACCCCCTCAAAAATTTTTCTTTTCCGTTTCAAGGTGCGTAGATTCCAAAAATGCAATGTCCGTCCGCCGTACGCCGTACGCCGTATCACGTGTACAGGCTTCATTTTCGGTCTAAAAAAAATCGTTCTTTCGCACACATGCTCTATTTGGGCCCTAGTTGTGTCCCGAAACGTTTCAGCCCGATCGGAATATATCCAGCGGAGTTATGAGTGAAAATGTGTATAAAAATAGGTACTTTTTGTGTTTTAGTAACATAGTAGTAAAATGAGATTTTGAGGTATCGTATTCCATGTTGTTGGGGACGAGAAGACCGAATATTAAGTCTATTTTGACCAAGGAGTGGAAAATTGAGGTTGTACCAGATGTTCAGCTCCCAAAAATGATTTTTCGTGAGTCAAAAACCTGGAAAATCGTCTGAAATCACAAGCAGTATGTATAATAACACTAGAAAAAGTGTCAACACGTGGATCAAGACGATTAAATGGCACTATCAATGATCAAAGATAGTTTAAAAAAAAAAGCGTACCTAATTTGTGGCGTACCTAATGATCAAAATTAATGGAAACCATCAGAAATAGCTATTTCGATTATTACGCATAAAAGAAACAATAAATGAACTGCCAGCATTTCTGTAGGTATGTCCAGTAGAATAATAAACCCATGTGACAAGGACTTTGCAGCGTTTTTTTTTCATGCTCGGTTCCAAAAAACTACGAATCCGGTTCCTACTCTTGAATAACCCGTGATTGTGATGCTTCTCTCCGTACTTAATAAATAATATCAAGAGCAAATTCCGAGGGTGGCTGAAATTTTTTGTTTTCTGTTCGATTATAAAGGGTCATTATCGGGTATGCGCGTGGGTCGAAATTTACTAGGTTCTTGTTACCTCACCATCGGATTCAACACTCAAAACCCCCTCAGAACCAAATTTTCTGCATAGAGTTCTTCAGTTTGGACACTCGTTACCGTTCATCGGACACCTCTCACAGCACTTGGAAAAATAAAATATGGTCATGCGTTTATGGTTGAATATCATAAATAAATAAAATCTATTAAATTGCGGTAATTAAATACGAATCGTTATAGAGGAATCATTTGGTGTTTTCCGCTTGTGCTTCCTTCGTAGTGCATTATAACTTTATAACGCATTCAGTGGAACTAGAGCGGTGGTTCCCAATCTGGTGGGCGTGAAGGGTGCCCAGGGGGGGCGTGAGCATGGATGAAAAAATGTACTGTGTGGAAAAAAGTGACGTCTTCCTATGTACGAACGTGTACCTACCTACCCGAGTTTCTCAATGCAGTCGCTGAAACAGGAAAAATGCAATAAATAAGCAGCTGTCAAAAAAAATCTGATAATTACCTAGCTAGTGGGTTATCGCCTTCACCTTTAGACTTCTGATATCGCCTCTGCTTCTGACCCCATACTGCTGTGCTAATATTTTGCAGTCGCGCTTTTTCTTCTTCTTTTGTTTTGTTTATTTTTATTATTCAATGAAATAATCTCAATGAAATACTTAATACTGTCTCCTCAAGAAAATGAAGTTATTCCTGCTGGACTGAAAGAGACTGTGATTACACATCTCGACCAGCTGCACAACGAGTTCCTGCAATATCTTCCAGATTTTTCAAGCCAAAGTACACTCATTTTCTGTTGACGTGGACACATTACCTGAGAGACTGCAAGAACAAGCTCTCAAACTGAAGAATAATACAGGTGCTAGGAGTGAGTTCAGGAACGGCTCTGTTGACGAGTTTTGGGTGAAATATCAGCCTATGTATCCAGACGTCTCAACTGAAGCCCTAAAAGTCCTGTTGCAGTTCGCATCAACGTTCCTATGTGAATCTGGGTTTTCTAGTTTGGCACATCTGAAAACAAAGCACCGAAACCGTCTGGATGTGGAGTCAGACATGAGATGCTGCCTCTCTACCATACAACCAAACATTACCAATTTGTCCAGGGAGAAGCAGTATCAGCCATCGCATTGAACACTTTAAAAAAAAATATAATAGCATTGTTTTCTATTTTCCTACCATTTCAATTGTTGGTACCAGCTAACAATAGCATTAATTACAATTATAATTATTACTGCAATTTCTTCTTCCCATACCCTTTCTTCTTTTCATATCTACATGACAACGGGATAGTGGCATGGTGGGTCTCAAACCGAGTAAGGGGGGGCACGAATGAAAAAAGGTTGGGAACCACTGCACTAGAGGTATCGGTTATTCGGCTAGGAACAAGTTTTCATGAACTGGAACCTCGCTTAAGCGAAGAGTTCTCATATTGACCCACTTGCAGAGGTGGAAGAAGTCAGCCCCTTGATGCAAGTCTTCCGCAGTTTTCATCAGGCTCCACCCCTTCACGCTACAACCATCAAAAATTGACGTACTAAAAGAAGCGAAGGGTGAAAGAAAGGTAAAAGGGGGAAAAAACCAACCACGGGATGACACGCCAGGTGGGTTAGACGCAAATGCAATAACTTCCAGAGTTTCCTTTTCCCCTGTTAGAGGCAGCAGTTTCCCGAGTCCCTGGTCCTGACTGCCATCCCCGCCGTCATCTACCCTACTACTCCATTTCTTGCAGGGAACCCCCCACTTCCACACCAGTGCAGAAAACGTAATTTATTCCTCGATGTTTTACCCCTTGTTGGTTCCTTTCTAACCCCCATGTTCTCTCATTTATCCGCGATTTGTTCGAATAACTACGGATAAGTTGTCATTAACTTTTCAATTAAGGTCATTGAAGCAATGTTCATTTTTCGCGCACGTACATACCCACTATGTTTGGAACATGCTGCTTTGTTTTTGCGTGACCATGTATTTTGTTTACCCATGTTGTGTTACGCGATACCGATAACCCGGTTTCGGTACCGAAGGTACGTATGTATTTCGTTTAACGCATAATTACGCAAAATTCTTTATGGAGCTTCTGTGAGACTGCTGGGCGAGACTGACAAGGTGGGACCCCAATCAACTGAATGCTTAATAAGTAGAGAATAAAACAAATAAACCTTTCTTTACCACAATGTATATGTATGTGCACGAAGCTTTTAACCCAGATTAACTCAGTTTCTTGCTTAAATATACACTGTGGTAAACGAAAGGTTTATTTGTTTTACTCTCCACATCTCTCTTCATCTCTATTCTCTTATGATGGCTTAACTCATAAAGTCTACATTGAAACTCGATGAATTGGATGCTTGTTCGTTTTATAATATTAATACCCATTTGAGACAAAAATATGATGGCATGACGATTTCACCACAACATCTATGTGCTCCCAGTGGCTATGCAGAATTGTTTTTGAAATGAATTGAATTGAATTATTTTATTTTCCACAACAAGGCATTTACCAGAACAGTTTGCTGTTATCAGGACAATCACCCTCCCACTTTAAAGCTAAGCTTTTTGTTGTGGAAGGGGAGTCACTCTCTGTGTGCCAGCAGTACAGGGCTTATTATCTAAGGGGTTGAGTATGGGTGGGGCAGTTGACCCACGCCCCTAGCCCCGACGTGCCCGGACCCACCCACCATTGGCGGCTCCCGGGGGCACCTGCCAATTTCTCAAGGCATTAGGGACCTTACGAGAGATCGAATTTTTGGAGCATTCCGAATTAAAACGAGGAGCAGGTACCACAGCTTGTGTCTTCAGTCTTACCTGATAAGGGATATCTCTCGCACTGCTAAACTATTCGTAATGCTTCTGGTCTGGTGAAACATTAAAATGTTCTTTATGTACAGGCTGTGTAGAGAGAGAAAATGGGGAGTACAGAGAAAAGCTCGGAAGTAGAGAATCGACGATTATTCTTGGCTGTTATCTTCAAAATGGCTTTTAGTCTCACGAACAGAGGATAAAGCACAGTCTTGCACGCCCCACGCCAGACAAAACTGACTGAACCAAAGCCTTGTAAATTGCTAAGAGGGTAGTTCGATCTAGCACATTGCTCAGACTATAAAACATAGATCGAAATCTTCCCAGTTTCATTGCCAAGTACTTGATATATGTTCCTCCCACCTATGATCATCATCAATTATAACCCCTAAGTATCGGATAGACCGCACCCTACTGAAAACAGAACACCTCGTAGTTGCACAAGTACACCCGCAGTTCATTCCTAACTTCCTCCTTATCTCTGATTGTAGAAAACATCATGTATTTCTTTTACTTAGATTTACAATCATGTCGTTTTCCGTTAACCATTTATACACAGTACCCAAATCGCGGTTCGCATCCTCAAAAACTTCATCCCATGAACTATCGTCACATAGTAAGGCCATAGAGTTAATGAATACCAAAAATTACATCGAAGATAACGTACTCCCTTAGACAACTCCGAATTCAACGGGCATTTCTTCACTGTGGACTTTTTCAACTTCCACAACTTGCCTTCCGCTTTCAAAATAGCTTGCGAACCATTCTAATTCTTTACCTTTTGTACCATGGCTATTTAGGCTTTTCAACAACTTCTTCCTATCTATAACATCAAAGGCTTTAGCCATGTATAGCCACACCGCAGTTCCCCTCTAGTTATCCATGACATCAACAAGGTCTTTTGTGACATACAGGGCCTCATCCATACCTGTGCGATGACGATAACCGAACTGATTCGATGCCAACATATGGCCATTTTCCAAGTAATCGTTCAACTGAAACTCTATCCATTTTTCCAGCAACTTGCTGAGGAGGGAAATCGGATGATAATAATTCGTTTCGTATTCACCGCTTCCCTTATGTAATGGAATGACCCCAGCCCTTTTAAAAACATGTGGAAAACGGGAGTGCCGCATGCTAAGATTAATTACATGAATAATGGGTGCCTTCAAAATTTCGATTTTCTTGGAAATATACAACTGAAAGTTACACCATCTACCCCCAGAGCCGACCGCCCTAAGTACACTTTGTAATCCCAGTTCATTTATTTCAACGAACGTAAAGTCCTTCGCCGGAGACTTAACTGGGTGTACAGTTCCAGAAGCCGGGAAGTTGGAGAATGGGACGTGTTTCACCAAGTCCTCCCCAATAGTAGAAAAATATTTATTAAACCGGCTACCCAACTCCCGCGATGCCTCCACCCTTGCACAGTGCTTCTCACTATATAACAATTTTATATACCAATTTTAACCTTTCCAATAATCGTTTGGCTTACCATCACAGCTCTTGAATTTATTTCCATAATATGCTTCCCTACATTGCTTTATTACATTTTTCAATTTTCTGTCATAATATATGGTGTAGTATTTGTCGTGATTCCCTCTCAGAATCCACTCCTGTAATATTTTGTGATTTTACTAAATACACCCGGAGAACGTCGAGCTGGTAAACAACCTGGGGTTTCCCCAACCGCCATCCGCCTCAACCGACTTTAACGGCCGATTGTTGACCAGTGACGGGTGGAAAAGTCCCTATAAAAACAGCCTTCACTTCATTCGACGACTCGACCTCCGACTTCCAAATTCTCTTTCGAATCCCTCTCTCTCGTCCTCTCTCCCATATCCTAAAAGATCTCCTGCTGTTGGTGAAAACCGCGGGGAGTATACCACTTGTGATGAATTTAGAATTTGTTCATCACGGTGGCGTGAGGAAAAGAAAGTCGCAGGCGGCGGATATCCACCGATCATCTACGACCTTTCTTAAGAGGAGATAGAGGTGAGTGTAGGAATTTGCCCAGGCGGCGGTAATCCACCGACATCTAGGTTCTTTTGAGAGAGGAGGTGTTTGTCTAGGCGGCGGTAGTCCACCGATCATCTAGACAAGGAGGAGAATGTTTTCCCAGGCGGCGGTAATCCACCGATCATCTGGGAGGAGGAGCAAGGTAGAGGAGAGAAGAGAGAGAGCTAGTTAGAGGAAGTGTCGAATGAGGCTAAAGCCCCAGGATCCAGGGTTTTATAGGAACTGGAGGCCTCTCCCTCCAACTCCCTGTTGGGAGTTGGTGGTGGGGCCCCAGGTTGTGTCCCTGGGTTCTGTGGCCTGTCTCCCCACTCAGTTGTTTATTGACGGAAACTAAGTTTGGCATAAGAATATTGGTGAGAGCTTAAAGTTACTAGTGGAGTGTTCCCGGGAGGGACTCACGACACCACTAAAAGAACTCCTGCTGTTTGTGAAAACCGCGGGGAGCGTACTAACTCCTGCTGTTGGCGAAAGTTAGCCTTAAGATCCCATAGGACACATCTCTCTCACATACATCTCTCTCCTGCTCCTATCTATTCGTGACTAACTCACGACTTTCTGGTGACCCCTACTCTCTAACCTACTTTCGTGAAAACCCACCGTTCACGACAAGTGGTGAACACTCCTACCCGTTCACCACAGTAGTCTTTTAAGGAGATATTTTGGGGTTGATTTCTTACCCGTTTACCCATCTTATCTCTAACCCTCATAGATCGGACAATGCCATCAGTTATCCAAGGTTTCAGTTTGACTCAGGCACAAGGCACCTTACATGTTTCACTCGAATTTAAAAGGGCACAATTTATCCCTTCAATTAATGCAGAAGCAGCGTTATTGATGTCATTTTCTTCCAACACTACAGACCAGTTATATTTTTTTTTAAATACGTACATTTCCTTATGATCAACTTTTGAGTATAGTTTGACATTATTCTTTGTGTTTACTGCCCTATGACATGTTTCAGTTGGTACTATAGTAGCATAAAGATCAGTTATAGAAGTGCTATATACCGGTCCTATGTTCCCCCTTGTAAGATCGCATGAAAACGTGGTCTTTCCACGATGAACTATCACCCTGAACTCGTGTGGGTTCATTAATCTGTGAGAAAAACCCTACTTCCTCTAAGTTTGACAAATAGTGCGTAACCAGACGATCTGCAACGTTCACTATGTTTATATTTATGTCACCAACCAAGAAACATAAACTACCTTTGTGCTTGTCGAAGAAGTCCATGATATATCCTTCGTTTAAATTTCAGAATTTCATTGCCGTTACGATAAGATGCCAGGATTACCATATTTTGACTGCCAATATCTAATGTCATAAATAAATTTGTAGAAAAATGGAAAGACAAGCTTTCAGCTGTAGCATGATATTCATCTTTTACACACACAAGAATGCCGTCATTTTTATTTGTATGTGACTTGGTTGTGAATCATTGGTGTCCAGGGACTTCCTGAAAATTTACACAACCCTCAAGACCAGCCTCATTAAGAACTACTATATTTGGATATAGTGGCTCTTAATGAGGCTGGGAAGATTTTGCAAGAAGCTCATCAAAATTTGACACACGTGCAAGAAACTCATCAAAATTTGACATACATCCTCTTATGTTCATATATGCATTATCGAAAAAGTTTGATTTTGAAACTTGACTTACAAAATCAATTATTTCATTATAGTATTGACACTGGGTTTCTAATTCATCAATATATGTAGAATTTTGTAACAAGGAATCCATTTTACATGCTATATTAATCATTACTGTTGTTGGTAGGATTCTTGAGGTTTGGTCGCTCAAGAATCCTACCTCAAGAATCCTACCAACAGCATTAATACTGAGTGGTCGAGAACGTTAATCATATTAATCATTACATTCCCAATACATTTCACAACTTCAAACCCTGGGTTTAACAGCTTAGAGTGTTCGTCTTCCTCGTGTCTAATCTTGGCAGCTTTCTCACCCTCCGCTTGCGTATATATTGAAGTTCTTAATCCAGACGAATCGTATGCCTTTCTCGTTTGCAAGTAGCTTAGTCTTCCGAAGCAATGGGGCTCTTAATCCAGTCAAATTTTCGTTCACACAAATACGCGAAGGGGGGCAGAATGAATCCAGAATCCGACTTGCCAATAGGTCTTTATTTTGTTTTGCAGCACCGATAAATTTATCTCTTGCGTCTTCCGAATTCAATTCAACCAACATTTTTCTCCAACGGTCAGGGTTCAGCGGTCCCACACGAATAGCACAATAAGCGCCACTGTCCACCTCTTGAATTTTTGAGATGGCGGTAACAATTTGTAGACAATTTTCATTTGTCGTTTCAGGAACCCCATGAATCTCCACATTATTCCGACGTTTGTCCTGATCCATATTATCCACCTTAAGCTGTAAATTTTCCACGGCAGTTTCCAACTGCTTATTTTCAATCTCCAACTTAACCATGTCAACCTTCATTTGCTTCATTTCCGAATTGAAGTTATCAAATTTATCGCTCATGAACTTCACGGACTTCTTTAGATTATCACTTTTCTCTGTCAATATTTTCAATGTATCAGTGATCTCCTTTAGTCCAGACATACCTCCCACCTCATTGCCCGATTCGCCCTCAGAACTTGTAGCTATATCCGCACTGATCGCACACCCATGCCGCCCTCAACTCCTTTCTTGTCCTAAGGCGAGTGCATGAAGGATGATACGAAGCTTTACAGGAACAGCATGTGGCCGTTTTCCTTGGGGAGTGCAGCTCTCGC
Organism: Leptopterna dolabrata; assembly: GCA_954871275.1. Classification (NCBI taxonomy): domain Eukaryota; kingdom Metazoa; phylum Arthropoda; class Insecta; order Hemiptera; family Miridae; genus Leptopterna; species Leptopterna dolabrata. The sequence goes on along the minus strand of OX940984.1, from coordinate 18,622,272 downwards.
GCAGCCTTTCACTGGTCAAGCCTCCCACTGAGCACCGTAATCAACAAATGAACCGACAAGATGTACCTAGTCCCACAGAACCAAAAAAACAAACTCAAAAACACTTGGGTTCCGTCAAAAAAGGTAAAGGGATAAAGACTGGAATTAACACGTCCTGTCGGCACAACAGCGAGATAGGTACTGAAGAAAAATGCCTGGAAGGTGTTGCAGCGATTCAAACAAGCTAGGTAAACGTAAAATTGCGCTTTCTGAGCACATCGTCAAAGATTTGGAATTACCGTAATTAAAAGTTTTTCAGTTAGGCATCTAATAAATTATTCTCAATCGCGTTTCCACAAAGATACGTTCAAATCGGATTTTTTTTAATTTACTGAATTGAATGATCGTCTTTTCTCGTTTGATGTTTGTTTGCTGGCAGAGTACCTTTCAGTCTGCAATATCCATTTTCTTGTTCTCCGGATTCAATTCAGATTTTACCAGATTATCCGAACTGAAAAGTACCTCGGCTTGTAATCATGCATGGCAAGAGGCCATGTATGGTAATATTATCATACTCCCCTATTTTCCAAATTCCTCTGGAAAGACATATTTCTCCGAAAATTCGTTATAATAAGGTGGCTGAGTGGTCTAAGGCGTTGATGCCCGAAGCGGGCTAGTCTCCTTGGCTCGGGTTCGACTCCGGGCTGAGAAACGAAATTTTCTCGGGGAGAGAGTTAAGCATTTGGTAATTAAGCCATAAGTATTGTGAACTGAGTTAACAAAATCAATATTTATTTATTAAACAAAGTTTCTATGCGGAGCGTTATTACAAATTTGAGTCCTGACTCGCTTCAAGTTGGCGGAAAGTTGGTTTTCTGAAACTTCCTCATGTTCCACCTGGCACACCAATACTAATAAATATATGGAACTTTTGAAATGAGGAACCACGAGTTAGTTTTGGTTTATTATTTTCAATAATGAACCATTGGAATCGAGCATGAAAAAAAAAATTCTTACCCCCCTCAAAATTTGATGGTTTACGTTTCAAGGTATGTAGAATCCAAAACTGCAATAAAAATATTTCTGTCTGTCCGCCGTACGCCGTACGCCGTACGGGCCACTTTTCTTAGTTACCATAAAAAAAAATTGATGAAATTCGGGTTATAGGTTCCATTCGGCGTCTAGTTGGTCCTCGAAGCTCGACGTTACTGTGAGTCATCTCTAAGGGGTTCAAAATAGGGGTTGAAATTTTCAAAACGCCTATACCATTTTTTTACGTGAATATTTTTACGGTTTTAAATAGTTCTTGAACTTGCGAGTTTTTTAAGACCATCCGGAGCATCGTACGTCCAGCCGTTCGTTCACAGTAAGGCCCCGAAGTTTGCACCGACAGGCATTTTCGACTCCAGTGTGAATGAAATTGTATACAATTCAAACCAAATCTCGTAACCAGAGACGCGCCCACAATAGGAAATTTGGCGGAGATAGAATCATTGCTAGGGATCACCTGATTATATTGGCGGAGTATGAAGTCGAGTTGGTTGTTCTGTGATATTATTTCATTTGAAAAATGATGGCTCTTTTGGAGTTTGTTGGTAGGTAGTGAAACTTGAACAAACGTTGAAGTATTATTGATGGGTAAATTATTACTACGGTAAATCATTACTCAACGGTAAATTATTACACAACGGTTCATTATACCATCTACGTAGAAGGGGCTGGAGTTTGTTGGTAGGTACTTTTGCAACTTTTTTCACTCCTCATCAACAATTTCTTTTCAGAACTTCATTATGTGTGTTTCTTTTTGTTAGGTACTGTTTGTCATCGGCAGAATTATTTTAGCAACATTTAACTCGTGATTTAGGTAGGTACCTAGTAACGAGTACGGGGTTAGGTACCAACCTACGGAGGGTCTGCGATCTACATAATATGTATAGAATAGTACATATCATATTATATAGACGGGTTATCTATACATAGAGCTGTGATCTGTAACAGAAGGGTATTCTATACAAAATAATAAACCGTTGTGCAGGGATTTGCAGCGTTTTTTGCTTCTTCTTGTAAATGTAGGTATCGATCAGCAAAGAGTGGATTCCATTTGTAGATCGATATGTGTAATCAATTGAATCATTTTTCAAGAATCTATAGATGTGCAAGGTATATAAATATTTTTTAAATATTCTCTAGTTACGAATTTATTCAAATTGATGTAAAGAAGAATCGTTCTGGGTTTTACTTTCAGATGAGTTAGACAAAGAGCGGATCTGTATGGACTTCCTGCAGCTGTCGCTAAAAGAAACAACGTTAACGCGCGTCCAGCGCAGACCTCCGACGAGCTACGACGTATGGGGAGAGCGCGAAGAACTTCTCCTGGGTGAACCAAGATCGAAGCTCACATTGTTCTACGAACCGTTGCTCAGAGCCAACCAGGTAATCACTGATAAATGGTATATACAGTTTAAATATATATCGTTATTTCGTCCGTAAAAGTACAAGTTTTGCAGTGAGTAATATGTTACGAGGGAAATGCTCAGAGGGCGCACGCGTCGGAATTTGGTATTTTTACCATCAAAATCGGATTGGGGCTCTCCAACTCTAACATTTGCCAATTTAGATCTCCAAATTTGGTCAAGTTCAGCCGAATGGAAAGGTGTCATTAGAAATATTTGACATATTTACTTCGAGACTGTTCACCATTCAGTTAGTGCGACCGTTTTAAATGGGTACAAAATACAACAATACCTCCATCGTCGAAAATAACAAGATACCTTCACTAGAGTCAATGTGTTAACTCAATATGTTACCTAGACTAGCCTTCACTAGTCTCAGTTTTTAATACCTCTCTTCAGTTTTAGCAGTTTGTGCGTAAATGGTGACCATGAATCGGTTATTTAGTTATGGGGCCAGTACAGGCTACAGACTGTACGCACTGCAGTGCACCTGTGCGACCGGTACAGGTGCATTGCACAGTACCAAAGTTCTCCACCAAGCAAATTTCTCAACCCTAAATAGGTCTGTCAGACCCGATTCAGCGAAAAATATTCATTTCACCGATCGCCTCGACATTCTTTGTGCCCCATTTACAAAGGGCGCTGACTCAGGAGCTCATTGCGTCCTCGGCCACACGCGCCTGTGTTCGCGCATTATGATTGGTGGAAAACAATACCCCACCAATCGAAGAATAAAACTTAGAGCAGGAAAGACAAGGAAAACAGGTCGTTGAGTTCAGGAACCCGAACGAGAAGCATCCTTCGTGCCACGGACCCGACCCCTCAACCGCAGTGCCATCGGAAGAGGTACCTATCAGCTGGCCCGATCCTTGGTACTACACCGACGGAGCCAGCACACCATCCGACACCGGCACGACTGGGACTTAGCTCGTTTCCAGGTCGGAGGAGCAGGATCCAAGGTACGTGGACCACCCCAAGAAATTTCATTCCCGTCCGTTTCCGCGATCGTCGTACAGTCGGGCGTAAACCGGGTAATTCACGCACAATAGCCCTTGGGAGGAAGTAGGTAGGAATTAGGGAGTAGCATATCGTTAAGGCTTATTTAGTTATCAATAAAATTTTCCCATTTACCGCTGAATCCCGGCGTTGTGTGTCTCAAATCCCAATACCATCAATTCTGCTCCCTTCAGGAGCCCAGCGTTGCCTGGCCCCCAACCCACCCAAGGTAGGTGGAGGCCGACAGGCAAAAGTTAACGCAATATCAAGAATATTAGGGGCTCACAAGGTCCTTTCAAACTCCAGGGTTATTATGTAAAATACATAGCATGACAATTCGTGTGATGATTACTGTGCATTGAGGTTCAGAACGTTTTTAATGAACATCTAGTATACCTACTAACTTCTACTGAATCGTCTTCGGGTCTATACTGCTGTCATGAACGGTTTCAAGGGTATCGCGTACAGTAAAGAGACGGAAGGGTTATCTAGACAGTAAATTATAAACATCCGTGATTTATTTAACCGTGATCCTCTAGTGCTCGATTCCCATGTTCAGTTCACCGACATATTTCGTTCGTTTACCTCTAATATTTGAAGAAAAATTTCACTGTGATTAATTAACCATTTACTTATGTTTGTCACAATCATGCCAGTAAGCTATAATATTCTGTACTGGACTTAAACAAAACAAAAAATTTTTTAAATGTTTAGTTTTAGCTAGTCGAACCTGGCAAAGGAAACACCGGACAGTACAGCATATCTCGCGGATTCAAAGCCGCATTAGTTACGTCTTTTTAAGTCTTTGAATAATACAAAAGACGTATATTTTAGTTCATTCAGTATTGCAGTATGCTCAGTGTTCTCATGTACAGTGAGTGTCTTCGCTAACAGTACCTATTTCACGGGATTTTTCAGTGGCGATTCACGGGGTATGGCATGTTTTTCTAGTATGTTCTGCAGGTAATTGCATTACTACGGTTTCGGAAAAGCCTCTGAAATCTACTTCCATTCGGAAGCACATGTCACTGCCTCTTCCATTTCATCCGAGTGAAATTCCTGTGGAACCACGGCGACGGTAGAAAAGTAACGCGCTCGCGGAAGGAAAATACAAGAAGGGCCTGGTGATGTCTTTCACTTTCTGCTGGCGAACTCAAAGGGAACGGAACTAGACGATCTTGTATTGAGGTTTCTGAAGCGTCGCAGAAGGCGGGAAAAGGTAGATGAAGGGGCACTGCAAAAGGTTCAAATCCCCACCGAAAGGACGTTTCGCAAGCCTGGCGAAAGAAAAACTGGACCTGCTCAACCTAATCTCACGAAGTAACAGCCGTTTTAGTACATCTTGTGAAACCTCTGAATGGGTCAGATACGGCGGTAATCCCTGTGGCGATCTCTTTCCATTACTTTCAAGCGTTGCGGCGGGAAGGGGAAGGATTCCGCTCTTCCCTTTTTCGAGAAAGAGGAAAGGTCTTGTCGACAATTTATATTATGTTTATCGTAGTTTATCACCCCCTTGACTTACCGAGGTCCGGAACTCGGGCGATAGGGCGGAACGCGCGTGGAAACACGCAACGTCGGCGTCGGGTACGAAAGGCCGAACTTTACTCATCGCAAGACCCCAAGAAGTGACTTATAGATCAGGTGTTGGAAGAAAAACGTGTGTTCAAGATAAAGGTTCGGCGTTCCACGAAGTTACTGTGTGTAATTTTGATAGTGAACGCCAGATTTGGTGGTAAGGTATGCGTTGTACGACGGTCGTCAAGAAACCAACGACCGTTCCTCTCTATAGGGCGTAGTGAGTACCTACTAGGTGGAAGACCGGCGACAATGATGCAGGTAGTCAGTGTAAATTCTATAATATTACCACGATGCTAATCATTTCAGTTATTCTATTCGTCAATCACAACAACAGTTTGTCCGTAATATTGTAATCGAGTGAGGTGCATTTAGTCAAATGTCCTGTTCAGAAGTCGCTCCATCGTTATTGCGGTGATTATGAGGATAATTATTCTTGTGTAGAAGGGTATAATTTAAAGTTACGTTTTTATACTGGATGATCCGCTCGTAGATGCGAAAAAAGCGTGCTAGAGCATGGATAAGAAATAACGGTGGGCATTTTGAAAACGGGCTTTCCTAATTACCGAAAAACCTGATTTCGAATTGTAAATTGGCATTATTGACTCAATTTTTTCAATTAAAAACATTTAAAACTTTTTTTACATTTTTTCTACCCTCTGATCAAATTCCCCCTTTTGAGGTGCCTAACGTTTTCTTGCATTTAAACTTGAATTTTTCATCAAAGAAACAAGATAATCACAAAGTTGACCATACCATTGAAAAGCTTATTAAATGAAGAAGTTTTCAAAAGATTTGCAAGTTCCCAGGATTTTTTTTCGGAGGAGTAGTAACTTTTTAAAATTTCAGAAATTTTATTTTTTCAAATTCGTCTAATGTTTGTTTGAGCTGTGGTTGTTGTCTCTAGATGGTACTTTTCAAGACTTGAAATACACCATGCGTATGGAAAATTTAACGCTGATTCCGAAAATGAGGTCAAAAAGTAAAATTAAATGAGGTAAAGCGGAGAAATTTGAGTTTAAGAAGAAAACAACACGGTTTTCCTGAAAAAACCTTTAAAAAATCATATCTCGAGAACGGATTGAGATAAAAATATGCGTTTGGCGGCATTTTACTCCATTTTTGATATAATTTGACGCAAATGTTTTTTGCATCTACGAGCGGATCACCCTGTATAAACAACGTTTTGCTGGAATAATTAAATTATTACTATAAATTTCAGTCGACAAGGTATAGTCGGTCCAAGAGCAAAACACATGGGAGTGAAAAATCTCATTTACTGATGGTCTTAACATAAACAGTCAACGCACCTTACCTCAATTTCTTGATTTAAATATGATGCTCTTCTTTGATTATAATATTATACACACAGCTGTGGCTACCAATTTGAACTGATGAGGAATTCGGTGAACTGGGGTAACGGTGGATACGCACGCCCATTCAAAGCTACGTAAATCTTTGATCTGTCCTGCACTTTAGTATCCGCTACTCGAACCCGAGTGCTGGTGTGTTATAAATCACCACACTCCTCCTCCTCCTCTTACCACATTTGAACATAAATGATATAGGCCTAGGCTAGGGAATAACTAGGGGAAATAAAGCCAAGTTATAGGTTATATATATAATTATATAATTAGAAGCCATAGATTACAGAATAAATATAGATTGTTACAGTTCAGTCATTTCTCGTTTTAGAACCGTCTTCACTACTTAGTATGTTCAAATCTGGGTAACAAATTTTGGTTAATATTGACGTTGAAAGTGGAGAACATGCCTTCGTATACCTTGATCATTTAGTTTCTTCGGCGTATAAATGCTTAATTTTAATTTTGTTTTACTCATGTTTCCGTCCTCCACAAAGCTGTCTAAATTTTTTTTCAGAGCCAGACCAAATTTGATTTAAAAAAAATACAATATTTCGATGTATTGAAAAAATAATTTTGGTGGAGGGTTGCGTAGTTTACTTCTACATTTTCATCAGTCCGTGCTATATTTTACTGAGAGGTGATAAATGAGAAAAATGCCCAACATTAAGATGAGTAGCTGTATCTATTACCTTTTTCGACTTTTCGGACTCTACGAATGAATAATGTGAAGAAATAGATAGGTATACGTAACATACTTGAAATTGACATGAAACAAAGCTACGGTGGGAAGAAGTGGGCGAATTAATCAGCAATATTGATCAAAGTAACGTTTCAAAGTGCGTGCCTAACAATGTAATTTTGAGTAGGTATTGCTTGTCAAAGTGGCACCTTATAGCCATGCAGTGGTACCTTATATATAGGTTCCATAACCTTTGGTTTTAAACTACGGTTTTATTGTTCTTGATGAATGTTCACGTGGGCTTCATTACCACTCTCATTGAGACCAAAACACCAGAGAACAACCGAGATGTTGATGACAACATGGTGGAAAGATTTCAAGAAAGGATCCTTCTCACGCCTTATGTGTCTTGAAAAGGACACGTCGGCTCTTGTTTCTTTCACCCACCCAGTGTACCTTCATATGCACTGCCATTTATAACTTTCAACAGGAAATGATCCACGCGAGACGATGCTATCGGATAATTACATTACAGATTCGGCAGGTGCGACGTCACCTTCTTGTTACGTCGGCCGTTCTCAAAAACAAGAGTTTCCCATCTACCTTTTCACCATCTGTGGAGTGAAATCGTCTGGAACACTGCAAGTCAATATCCTGCTGCTGTCGCAGTGGTTGCTTTAAAAAAAAAGGCAGCAAACCAGAACATGCTTTCACGTGGTAGATATCCTGATGAAAGCCATAGCTATGCGTCTTTCGATATTCTCATCCGTTGTTTGATTTTTCAATATTCCGGAGTTCAGGCTTCCTCCCCGTCCATCAAATTGCACTGCTCTTTCGATAATTGAAGTTTTGATAGTAGCCGATTTCAACTAAGACTTCTGTCGGTGTAGTTCCACAGAGAAGAAATTTTGGTTTAAGTGATTCAGCTGTTGTAAACATTTAGGGAACCATTCATTGCGTTTGAAGTGACGCACTTGCGCTATAAGCGTGATTTGAGTTGAACTAAACGGCGATTTACCTGCTACGTCATTTATTTATTTATTTATTTACTTTTAATATACGGGCAAACATTGCCCAATTTACCGGGAACTCAGAAATTCAAATTTTACACTCGTTTTTCAACATAAACACCTCATTATGTGGCTAGTAAGTGTTAATTTCCGATATTGAACAGAATTTGGCACAAAAAGAGAATTTGCAACCCAGAGGCAAAGAATTTGTAACCCAGAATTTGTAAGCCCAGAGTCCGTAAACCCAGAGTTTGTAAATCCAGAATCTGTAAACAAAAAACAGAATGTAAACCCAGAATTTGTAACCCAGAGAGGCAAAGAATTTGTAAACCAGAGAGGCAAAGAAAAAGAGAATTTACGGTATTAAACAGAATTTGGCCACAAAAAAAAAACGGAATTTTACATTTTTAGAAAGGAACCTCCGAAAGGCTCAAAAGGTCTTCATCTTTCTTCTTAATAAGAGTTTCGCGAGAGCGACTACGAAACAAACAGGGGTTGAATTCCATTCGAAAACCATTTTTAAACATTTTTCAAAGTCAAGCGCGGTATATTAAATGAAGAATCCTCATTTTGACTGTTATGAGAGCTCCGTTGAATGAGGGTCAGAAATCAATAATAAATATCCGCTTAGCTTTTTCGTTGCCTAATTGTTGAAACGATAACCCCCCTCCCCCCCTCCTCACGGAGCAAGAGAAGCAAAAGTTTACGCAGATGACTTCTCTCATTAACCAGGCATTTCTGTATTCCGCCCATCCCTACCGGAGCACATGTACAAGGTATGGATTAAAGCTTTTAGTCCGCCAAGTTCCGGAACGACTCTCCCATTCAAAGTTGTCCCCGCACTTTTGAGGGTAATCACCCAACTAGTCCCGAAACTCTACGAGCCGTTTTATCATTCAAACGGCCATCATCGAAAAGGTTTAGTTGTAGGGGGTCGTGCGAATGGAAATGGCCCATTCCCACATTTCAGCAATATCGAACGAACCCAGCGTGTGAAACCCCACAGACATTTCCCGCTGACGGAGTTTGCCACGCGCCTGAGCCCAACTTCACCAAAACTATCCCCACCGTCAACAGATGTGATAAAAAACGATTTAAGGATCGGAATCGAGGCCTTTTTCCCAATAGTCGTCGGAGACGCAGTTCTATAGCGCCGCACAGTGGTCGGATGTGTGAAAAAACTCCCCAAAATGAAAGTTGTCAAATCGTTGTTCTGGGCATTGTAGGTCACTCTCAAATACCCACGGATGAGAGTTCTCGAACGATTTTGCCCGTAAAAATATTCAATGGCGAACAGAGAATGATGAAACCAAAGAACCATTATAAATTCATCAACGCATAAGTTTTTGATTTTGCGGAATTCGATCTTGTACCCTCTTGGTAATAGAAATTAGTTAATTCTAGGCAATGTTACTCGGTCTATTTAGGTATAAATAGCGAAAAGTTTTGAATTATTTGTTTATTTTTTTCATGGATCACCGAAAAAAAGGATTGAAAAAAAAATACAATGAAAAATCTTCTTTAATAATATTACTTGTGGACCACAAAAAAACAAGCTCCACCGAGTCCACTTCGGGAACGTTATTACCTCAAAATACATGTATAGAAGAGTCAACACCGTGAGTTTGATCGCCGCCCTCCGCCGCCGATGATGGGCATTCACGATAGAACCTGTTGGCTCCTGAATTTATAATGACCTAGTTTTTGGGCGGTTTGTTTATACAGAAGCTCAAAGAGCTCTCTAAACAATAATATTATGTGACTGCTCAGGATTTTAGTTTTCCTTTTACACTTGACGAGACACGTTCGTTCTTCGTACTCTCCCTCGTGAATTAATAATGGGAAAATTAGTAATTTCTTACGACAAGTTTTGTGACGTACCTACTGTTCAGAAGCGAGTGTAACCCACAGTAGGGATTGAGAGAAATGTATCCCCACATAAAAGAAGACACGTTATCCCTAGCAACTGACGAGAGTAAGAAGAGATTTCTGCCACATTTCATCAAGAAAAAGAGGGAAGTTGATCACATTAAGTCCAAGTTTTATAAACGAAATTCAATGTGGTTGGGGGGTAAGTTCATTTTAGAATTGGAGAACAGTTCAGTGGACTCCTGACCTGAACGTGAAGTCGGAGTTGAACCAGGTTTCTAGTTTTAAGTCTAAAACAATAAATGGATCAGCAAGTACTCTAAATAAAATTTAGTTACTTGATTATAGCTGAAATATTGAAAACCAGATTTTTTGTACTCTTGAAAATTTATTAAAGTTTTTTGGGATTTACGGTGGAATTTGAGGATAAGGGTGCAAGAAGGGTATTTTTCGTTGTCAAATTCATGTTCAGCACACCAAAAAACATATGAGAAAGTATGTTTGGTCTGTTGGATATAATGTTAATTTTTAACGAATTTTTGTGTGCCAAAAAAATCCTAAAAACAGTAATAACCAAACAAACATCTAGAGCGAATAGAGAAAAACGGGTAGCAGATTCGGTTTCAGCACACCAAAAAACATAGCAGACCATATGAGTAGCTGCCAGTTAGAACCTTTAGAGGTTTTTGCACAAAAACGGCTATTTCCGACCACTGTGCGCCGTGGCATGAGCACGCACAGTACCCTGTGCCATGCCAGGACGATCTTCGCCGTGGGCCGCTTGAGGAACGTGACGACCCCTAACTCTACATCCGTCACCCGGAGGAACTGGCCAGCCTCTCGGGATATATCAAGCGTCTTGGGATTTATCAAGCGTAGCACAAGAGACTTTGATCATGTTCCAGCGATAACTGCACTTTACAGGGCGCTAGTTCTGCCAGTGTTGGAGTACTCATCTGTTGTCTGGAGTCCATTCTATAAGTGACATTTCAACCAGCTCGAAAGGGTTCACCACAGATTCTTTAGATACATAGTGTGATGAATTTAAAATTCTCATCACGGTGGCGTGGAAGGTGAGTGAGTGAATTTAGGTAAAGGAGAGAAAAGAAGGAAAAGTCGCAGGCGGCTGTAGTCAACCGAACATCTACGACTTTGGAGGAGAGAGAGGTGGATGAGGGAATTTCACCTAGGCGGCTGTAGTCAACCGTTCATCTAGGTGAAGGAGAGGAAAGGAGAGGTCCCTTGTCTAGGCGGCTGTATTCAACCGATCATCTAGACAAGGAGGAGGAGAGAGGAGGTGAAATTCCCAGGCGGCTGTAGTCAACCGATCATCTGGGAGGTAAGGTAAGAGAGAGAAGAGAGAGCTGGTTAGAGGAAGTGTCGAATGAAGCTTGAGCTCCAGGATCCAGGGTTTTATAGGACTTGGGGGCCTCTCCCTCCAGCTCCTTGCAGGGAGCTGGTAGTGGGGCCCCAGGTTGAGTAACCCTGGGTTCTGTCGCCTGTCCCCACTCATATCTTTATTTACGGAGCTTTAGTTTGGCGTTTGGATATTGGTGAGAACTTAATATTATAGGAGTGTTCCCGGGAGGGACTCACGACACATAGCTTACAAGCTCCATATTCCTCAGGAAGCAGTTGATTACGATGCCCTGAACAAAGAGTGCAACATGATGAGTCTCAGTGGCAGGAGATACTTGGCCGACGTGTCCCTTTTTCACAATCTGGTGTTGGGTTGTGTGGACTCGCCATCGCTCCTGGCCGAGGTTAATATCCAGGTTCCGTGTCTGAGCTCACGAGTTGCCAGCACCTTCTGGGTCCCTTTCTCTCCGACCAGCTACCTGTACCATCGCCCGTTATGCCGATTACCAAGGGAGGTTAATCATGCCATCGTAGAGTGCCCCGAAATCGACTTTTTTTCTCATTCACTTCCTGTGGTGCGTAGGAAAGTAATTAATTTTCTCATTAATCAAAACAATATGTAGCCGTTTCATTTTTTTAGCGAATTTTCGAAGAAAAGGAAGCTATTGTTCTCGGTCCAAAATTTTTAAAACTCGAATTTCCGAAAGATTTTTATACCAAAATCCGTTTCAGACCATCCTGAATTCACTGCCGAAAGACACCAAAAATTATATGCCAGACGATAACTCTCGAAAGAATTGAGATAAAAAGTTCAAATTTGCACGAAAAATCTGTCTTGGCAATCGACAGGCTAAGTTCGTAGATGGGCAGAATCGGGTCACTCTAAGGGGGAGTTTTGGGGAGTTTTAGGGGGGAAAATTACCCATAAATTCCCAAAATGAAACAGTCTGACAAGTGACACCTCATTTTAAAGGTTTTTGTACGCTGAACACGATGGTGAAATCAGAATTGCGATATCTCATTCCGTTCTCAAACTGGAGCACTTTGAAGATGAAGGAACGTGGTTATTTCTTGAGATGTTCTTCCTGGTTCGTCTGCTCTAATCTGATAACGGAATGGGATATCGCAATTCTGACTTCACCGTCGTGTTCAGCGTTGGAAAATCTACAAACCGAGGTGTTACTCGGCAAAAAATGGAACAAAAAAATTTGTTACGTATCCAATACCTACTCTGTATTGGATACGTAACATACGTACTGTACGTATGTTGGATACGTAACTGTACGTATATTGTAGTACCAATACTACAATATACGTACATACTTGAATACGTATAATTACCCAATAAGTTTAAGATTGCCCATATTTGAATGGGATATCCCAAACATCACATTTTACATAAAATCAGTTATTTCTTCGAAAATTCGCTCATATAGCCATGCTGCATGACTGTGGGTTTTTTTTGTCAACTTGTATCTGTTTCAATGTTCAACATGTTTTCTTAATTTTCGTGCGGACACTGTTTCACACGTCTCATTCCATTTCTTACATTATTCTTGTTTCATACCTATTGTATTGGGCTAGCCCGTATTAAATAAATAAATAAATAAATATCTGCCGCCTTCACGCCACCGACCCGCCACACTCAAGGTAAAGCGAATTTTGCTACGGTTGCGCCTCTTACCGAGTACGAATCGCGTCGCGTGTGAGAACTGTGCACTGGAGAGCTTAGGGACCCTTAAAGACTAATTATAGCATAATTAATAGTAATAACAAAAACATGGTAATAATAATAACAATAATATACGATAATGTGAGTTTGCACAACAATAAACCTAAGTGAATTACAATTTCAAAGTGCCCTTTCTCTCTCCTGGCAATATATACAAGGCGGCATACTTACTAGTAACGGCTCGAACTCTCCTGAAGACATCAGCTTTCAGGAAGACCGACTAGTTAACAAACTAGAACAAATCGAGCACCTTACAGGGGTAGACGTTTGTTCGAAGTGTGTCGGAGAATGTGTCGGTTCGTGAGTGAAGGGCGGTGGTCAGACTAAAAGTTTTGACAACTAAAATCATCCGAGTCGAGCATTTTGGTTTCTCAGTCAATGTCCTTGTACACATAATCGATAAACCTATGCCGTCAACAAAACCTAAAAACTTGAAAACGTTGAAACCGTTGCATAGTAATTTACGCAATAATAAACCGTTGTGTAATAATTTACAAATAACCGTTGTGGAATAATTTACCTGTTGAGATGCCCTAAATCGAGTATTGAGCCTGCCCGGGAATTACATTTCATAATATTGTTGTTATTCATGGAACTTTATACTCCGTCATTATCTCGGGCCGATTCCCAATTGTTGCCGCGTCTCTAGCAATGATATCTGGGCTGAATGTATACAATTTCATTCACCATCCTGTTGAAAATGCCTGTCGGTGCAAACTTCTAGGCCTTACTGTGAACGAACGGGCTGGACGTACAATGCTCCGGGTGGTCTCAAAAAACTCCCAAGTTCGAGAACTATTTGAAAACGTAAAACAATTCGAGATAACGGCGTCCTGGAGATTTCAACCCCTATTTTTCACACCGTAGAGGTGACTGACGCCGAGCTTCGAGGACCAACTAGACCCCAAATGGGACCTATAAACCAAATCTCGTCAATTTTGGTTCATGGTAACTAAGAATGTGCGAAGTACGGCGGACGGACAGAAATTTGTTTATTGCATTTTCGGATTCTACATACCTTGAAACGGAAACCATCAAATTTTGAGGGAGGTGTTAAAAAAAATTTTTTCATGCTCGATTCCAAAGGCTCATTATTGAGAATAATAAACCAAAAGCGGGACGGTAGTTCCTGTAAATATAGTACCTACATAGCTGACGCCAGTCTAGGTAAAACTCTCAAAGCGGAATTTTCATGTAAAAGGCCTAATGATTTTGACCCCGGGATAATAAACTTAATTTTTAGGATCCTAAATCACTGTCCATGGCGTAGCTCGTTTATGTATTAGATTATGTGCGGGAAGATGGCCAATTTATAATATAACATAATATGACGGAAATTCTCCATTGCCAATAAGGCACTCGGAGCAGAGCAAGCCTAATCCCCTAAGCATACACTGGGATTTCATTCATCTGAATTTCATTGTTTGTGATACTGTGATTCAAGAAAAAATGTTTGCCCGTGTACGTAGATGACTGACAGTGACTAAGAAAGTGGTAACTAAGAAAACTGCTAAGTACGGTGGACGGACAGAAATTTTCGGTTTATTATTCACAATAATGAACCTTTGGAATCGAGCGTGAAAAAACAAGTTTAACCCCCCTCCCCTGCTGAAAATTTGATGGTTTCCATTTCAAGGTACGCAGAATCAGAAAATGGAATAAACAAATTTCTGTCCGTCCGCCGTACGCCGTACTGAGCACTTTTCTTAGTTAACATGAACCAAAACTGACGAAATTCGGTTTATAGGTCCCATTTGGGGTCTAGTTGGTCCTCGAAGCTCGGGGTTAATGTCAGTCATCCCTAAGGGGTGAAAAATTAGGGATGAAACCTCCAGGACGCCGTTTTCTCGAATTTTTTACGGTTTTAAATAGTTTTTGAACGAGAGTTTTTTAAGACCACCCGGAGCATTGTACGTCCAGCCGTTCGTTCACAGTAAGGCCCGGAAGTTTGCACCGACAGTCATTTTCAACAGGATGGTGAATGAAATTGTATATATTCAGCCCAAATATCATGATTGGGGACGCGCTAAAAATCGGGAATTGGCCCGATCATCATTGCTAAGAAGCACCTGATTATATTCACGGAGTATGAAGTCGAGTTGGTTGTTCTGTGATATTATTTAATTTGAAAAATGATGGCTCTATTGGAGTTTGTTGGTAGGTAGTGAAACTTGAACAAACGTTGAAGTATTATTGATGGGTAAATTATTACACAATGGTAAATTATTACACAACGGTTCATTATACCATCTACGTAGAAGAAAGGGGCTGGAGTTTGTTGGTAGGTACATTTGCAACTTTTTTCACTCCACATCAACAATTTTCCTTCAGAACTTCATTATTTGCGTTTCTTTTTGCCATTTTAGGTACTGTTTGTCATCGACAGAATTATTTTAGCAACATTTAACTCGTGATTTAGATAGGTACTTAGTAACGAGTACGGGGTTAGGTACTAACCTACGATCCACATAATATGTATAGAGTAGTACATATCATATTATATAGACGGGTTATCTATGCAGAGAGCTGTGATCTGTAACAGAAGAGTATTCTGTACAAAATAATAAACCGTTGTGCAGGGATTTGCAGCGTTTTTTGATTTCTGGAAAGAATTTTGAAGCCAGTTTAGTAGTCTACTTTGGCATGAGGTGGAGTTACCTTTATGAATTCAAAAAAAAAGAGAAAAAAAAGTGCTTCTCTCAGTGTGGTGGTGAGAGGGGCTGCCAGAACCCGAATGATTTGGAAACCGAGAAAAACTGAAAATACACTGCCAAGGTGATGGCACAGGAGCTTCCTCGTCACAATGTCAGAGTGACCCATTATAAAATAGAACAGACTCGGAAGCAAAATAACATTACATTACATTACATTACATTACATTACATTACATTACATAACGTGAAATATACATATTACATAACATTACATTACATAACATAACATTACATAACATTACATGAAATATACATATTACATAACATTACGCCCATAATACATTACGTCCATTATACAAAATTGCGAAAGTTATGCGTGTTTGAAGAATTTCACCTTAGCGCATGCGCAGGGCGAACCGCTGGCTCTATCATGTTGAAATTTATATGGGACCTCAATGGGCCCTACCCGCTTAATCCCTGAGAATTACATTGAAATTGGGTGAAATCTTTGGTTACTACGGCTGTAACAAGGAAATTGAATCTATTTCACGCCAGCGCATGCGCAGAGCGCACCGAGGGTCCGATCATGCTGAAATTCATACTGGAACTCACTAGGTCTTGTCCAAACAAGCCTTGAACATTTGAGCGAAATTGAATCAAAATTGTGAAAGTTATGCGTGTTTGTTGAATTTAACGTTAGCGCATGCGCAGGGCGTACCGCTGGATCAATCATGTTGAAATTTGTATGGGACCTCAAGGGGCCTTATCCGCACCATCCCTCAAAATTTGAGCTGAATCAATTCAAAATCGTGGAAGTTATGGCTGTAACACGGAAATGCGGACAGACAGACTCACAGACTCACAGATTCACAGACTCACAGACCCACAGACCGACAAACACGGAACCAAATTTGTTCAGTAGGCTTTGAAACGCAAAATGCAAGTGGAAATTTTGATTTCTGAAGACAAAAATTTATTGGCTCACGAAAGTGAACACAAGGCTTCCGCTGCTTCGCAGACTCGGAAGCAATGTTAAACGTAGAGTGATTGCAGACATGTCGAGAATAATAGCGTAGTATCATAATGTGCCTGTATAATGAAAAATGTTCATTAGGCACTTTCAGCGAGGAGAGTACACAGCCATCCCAGCGTTTCCACGTCGACATTGCAAAATGAACGCACACAATTTGAGTCTCATCAAATTTCCAACGATGAGCTCAATTTAGCATTGATCCCCCCTCCCCATCACGCGGTAGGTAGTCGTTTCTTCCTCAAAAGGCGCAGTGAACATTCTCCCATTCAATTTTGAAGAGCGGCGCGCTCACATCAGAAAAAAAAGGCGCCCGCAAATTGGCCCTCTCTATCCAGGTTTTACTTCCTCATCACTCCCGACTTTTCATGCCATCAGTTATCTCGACGAAGGGGCCATGGAAGTACATATATCCCCCCCCCCCCCAACTCACCCCCAACTCACCTCTGAAAAACCTTCATTCTTCGCATTATTTTTTTTCGCTTCTTCTACCTTCTACCATCATAACCCCCCCAAAAAATGGAAAAAAGTTGGGTATTTTTTTTTTGTACCTACTGTGTTCCCCTCTAAGCTGGTTTTCCAGGTTTTTCGCGTCTCAATCCGGCGGTTACTTTTTATTTTCTTCCTTTTTTTCTTCTCCGAAGTGGTTCTTTGGCTCGTTTCGGACCTTCTTCGGACGGAGTTACCTGTTCCGTTAGACCCGGAACACGGGATTAACCTCTCCCCTTGTTCATCCCTCCGACGAATGTAAATAATGTTGGAGGGTTTCCAAGGTAATAAAAATAAGGAACAAACAAGGAAGCGGAGAAGTCCATAATACTTTGAAGAATGTGCTATAATTATTATTGTCTCCAGCTCCAGTTGCTATGATAGTTGTTTATCACAATTTATTGAGCAAAGAAAAAAAAACATTTGAGACATTAATATGGAAAAATTCCTCAAGCCTGAACGCCTCGCAATCGTCCCTGCAACATCAGACGCGGCTACAAAATGGGCCCATTGGAAGAGAACTTTCACCTCCTAATAATGCGGCGGCTTTACAGAAAACACTCGCCATGTTCTCCCACTATTCGAAATGGATCAGTCATATTTCTGATAAAATTTATCCGCTTGTTCATACGCAGAAATTCCCTTCAAGTCCTGAAGTGTTTACTACTTTTGAAGGGCTCAAACTAGACATAGCTGAATCTGCTATTCAGGCAATTGATCCCAATGAAACTTTAACTGTTGAGACAGATGGATCAGAAGTCGCCTTAGCTGCTACGCTCAGCCAAAGGGGTCCCTGTCACCTCTTGGGTCTGGGCCGACTCTACTGTAAGCTCCGGTGGCTGTTGGACCATTCGAGAGGCTGAGCACGGACTACAAGGGACCCTTACCAACCGCAAAAGGAAGGTCTTATCTATTGGTACCTAATTGTGGATGAATACTCGAGGTTCCCTTTTGCTGTACCATGCTCAGATTTGAGCGCTTCCACTTTAATCTCAAACCTGAAACATCTTTTCGCCGTATTTGGCATGCCCTCCTACGTTCACTCGGATAGAGGAGCAAACTTAATGTCACAGGAGCTGAAAACATTTCACACAAATGGAGTTGCGACCAGCCGAACGACTCCGTACAGTCCGCAAGGAAATGTACAGGTTGAGCGTTACAGTGGAATACTATGGAAAGCTATCCAACTTGCCCTGAAAACACACAATCTATCCACCAGCCAATGGGAAGAAGTCTTACAACAAGCATTGCATTCCGTTCGTTCTCTTTTGTGCACCGCTACCAACCAAACGCCCCATGAAAGGATGTTCATGCACTCTAGAAAATCATCCAGTGGGGAAGCCTTACCAAGTTGGCTCCTTGAACCGGGTAAGGTTCTACTGAGGCGGCAAGTTCGTTCCAGCAAATACGATCCGCTGTTAGATGAAGTTGAACTCGCAATATCCACACATTCGGTATCCAGATGGCCGCGAGTCGACGGTTTCGACTCGGCATCTAGCACCGGTAGGCGAGTCACGTCCAACAGGTGACCAACAGCCACCGGAGCTTACCACAGAGTCGGCACAGACCCAAGAGGTGACAGGGACCCCAGCAGGGACAACGTCCGAACCGCTAAGTGAAGAGACTGTCTTGAGAAGAAGTGAACGAGCAAGACGTCCTCCCGCTTACTTAGCAGACTACGTGACAAGTTTCACACAAGCGGCAGAAAATGTGCTATAATTATTATTGTCTCCAGCTCCAGTTGCTATGATAGTTGTTTATCCCGAATTCCCTAAATACCAATTTCATTTTCTCGTCGAACTTTTTGCTCAATAAAGCCTTTTACTAGCGTAAAGGTTTATCACAAAGCACACTGATATCGTCAAAAACACAGTACCACTTGGAAGGGCTGGTATTCAGCTGAGTCCCAACGTTAAAGTAAACAAGCGATACCCGATTGTTGAGGTGGATCTCAAGGTGAAAGTTATATCACGCGTCATGGAGACTATGTTAAAGGCCCCCACACACGATCAAATATGCTTGACAGATGTGGTTTGTCAAACGCGCTTGTCTAACTAATTTGATAGTGTAGGGGGTCATTTTTGAAGGTTTGAAGGTTTGAGAGCGTGTTAAACAGACAAGTTTGATCGTGTGTTTCAGTGAGGAAGAGCTTTGATTTACGTCAATCTCTCTTTTGACATTGATGAAAAACAACTAGACTTTATATATACCAACCTTCCAAATTAATATTTTCATAGGAATTTTCCTCAGAGATGTCTGGATTGGAACTGGTCGACGCAGTGTAAAATGTACTTGTGGAATCTTCGGAAACTAATGATTTCTTGCTCTGGCTCACTTTGAGGAGTCTGTTTACTGACTCCATTGCATATTTGTAGTCCAATGTACTGTCACAGTGCGTAGAATCGTCCAGCGATGAATTCAGCCCATGATTTACATAGACGTGTATGTTATCGAAGTTGTCTGAACTTTTGCTTTTCATGTATCTTCCAAACTGAGGTGATGTTTTGAAACAGTGGTGTGGACATGAGCTTTGGTTGTGCATCTCCTTTTTAGTAGTACCCTTTGGTTCAGACCCAGGCGAAAAAAACGAGAAATCAGCATTGTCTATCCCTTCATACGAGTAGACTGATTTAGTGGAATCCTGGGAATTCATTTGATTCTCAGTCTCAAATCGTTTGATTATTTGTAAATGTTTCCTCTCTTTTTATTTGCGGTTTGATCTTCAGAGATTAAATTGGTAGCTCACAGTCCTTATAGTTCACGGAAAAGGACGATTTTGTGCAAAAACTTGAATATCTTTTCAGATGGACAATATCATAGGACCTCTGTGGAACTACTCTCATAACAGGGTCATCAGAGGTGAACGCTGTTTCCAAACAAGAATTTGCCATCCTTATTCTATTTCTCATGCCTCTTGACTTCTTACGAGGGCTCGATATACAGTCAAGGAGGTGTTCTTGGGAAGCTGTTATTCTCAATGATGATTTGTCCACTAGACTATGCAATTGGTCGAAATACAGGTATGTATTTATGATCAAGTCAAAGAGAAAAGGGCAAATCAGTGGTGTCCCTAATGTGGCAAAGTAATCTGAAATTATCTTGAACAGTTCTATTTCAAACTCGGGATACGTGCTCTTAATATCAGGTTTCGCTGCACCTGCAAAAATCAAGAGGAATAATCAAGATGCTCAAACTTAATATTTTCAAGATTATGACAGTAAAAGTATAGGTAGAAAGGGAGAAAAACATTTGTGATCATACAGTTGATGAGACTCAAAATCCAATGAGGGAGTTCGGTATTCCACTTCAGCTTCACCCAATCTGGGCTGGCATCAAACCGTCAAACTTTCAAACTTCCGTTTTTCGGTGATTCACGGAGCGTATCTCTGGGAATGATGGTATCCGGGAATGATGGTAACCAATGCCTGTGGCGAAATCACTGTTGTGACAGAGTGTAACAGTGGGGGTGGGCCCTCGAGAGTCCCCCTCCTAGACCAGCGAGATTATCACCGGTTAAGAAGGGATATCGATTAGGCTTCCCCAAACCGATCCCGTCTCCACCGGAAGAAAAAATGTATCGAGAACAGCCTACATTGTTACATTCCTCCACACATGACATACTTCTGGGTAGCAGAAGTATGAGAGGGACAAAGGGAGAATGAAAAGTAGTATGAAGTTCTGGTTCAGGAAAAGACATCTGAACAACTTCAAGGTGGCTAACCTCCATCGTAATGGTACTACCTGACTAATATTTTACTGGTGGAGAACAAAGCTCCTACAGACAAGTATTGGCGGATAATGTTGTCAGAGGTTGTTGTCCAGTGAATTGTGCTCATCTGGGCAACCGCTAGGTGATCAACCTCCATCGTTGGAATGGAACAACTATTGGGAGTTGTCAATTGGGACATGGCATCAATCGCCTTCTAATGAGCTCAGTATATTTTAATTATACTGACACTCTAAGGGGGGGAGAATGGGGGTGGGGAAGCCAATAGATGTATGTATCATCAAAGGGGCAGGTTGTTAGTAAAGGAATCCTTCTGGAATCCTTCTGGAAACCGAACCACGCTCTGCTACCATGTGACAGAGTGTAACAGTGGGGGTGGGCCCTCGAGAGTCCCCCTCCTAGACCAGCGAGGTTATCACCGGCTAAGAAGGGATATCGATCAGGCTTCCCCAAACCAACTGATGACTAGGTTGATGAACACAATTCAGGATTGAGGAGTGACAGTCTAGTCTTGTTTCTGATGGTCTTTAATTTATTTATTTGACCAAACTATATCTGTCCTTGGGTGCATGATGAAAATTCCAAATTTCGCCAAATCGTTCGTGTTGCCGAGCAAAAAGATGAGTTCGAAGATGAGCAATTTTCAAAAATTTTAAGGAGTCAAATTTAAGTTTTTATGGTCAAAAATCGGTAAAAATGGCTAAAATCCCGAATAATTTGTATAAAATCACTGAAAGTAGTGTGGAAGGGTGAGTAAAGACAGAAAATGACCATTTCAGTTGTTTTTCTTACAGAATAGGGCTCACATTTGGATTTTTGGGGGTCAAAAATAGGTAATAAGGGCTGAAGTCAATATTAATTCACCTAACATTGTGTGGGATGGTGGCTCACGACAGAAAGAGGGGCTGTTTCGATTATATAAATTTTTTTCTCAAAAAAGAATGCGTCAGATTTGGCTTTATAAGGATCAAAAATCGGTATAAAAACGGCTAAAATCACGAAAAGAGTGATATAATTTTACGAAAAGTGAGATTTTCTCGCTTTACAATCTTTTTACACAGTATCAAGAATATTTCTTTGAAAATTTGCTCTTATAGCCACGCTGAATGACTGGAACGTTTTGGTTTTATAAGGTTCATTGGTCACAATCAGACCATAAATCGCCGTTCTACATATCATGAATATTCGTGGCCCTCGGATGCCGACCAACTGCGACTCTCACAGCATTCATGAATTTGACACGACACTCCGTTAGAAGAGTAAAGAACCGTTGAAATGATGAAAAATGCTTCCACCAGCTTTATTCGTGGCTTTGATGTGGTAAGCGGAGTGTCCAAATAGTGTTAACACGAGCCACTGTCCCTTCTCTGTGGTGAGATTTCAGTGACACGCTCGGATAACAGCGGCATGGCGGGATCAACCGTCACATCCTCCGGAAGTCCTTCTTCCACAGGGTTGAGTAATGGAAAGCGAGATCCCACGGGGTCATGACCAACTGCTCTTTTCCCCTTGGTTTCACTTGATGATGCCGTTAACATCGTTCAACTTGACGTTCGCTCCTATTCAGATAGGAGGACAGAATGAAAGAAGAGAAAGTTTTTAAAAATTTCAGCCATTTAGCAGAGCTCAAGGAGCGAATTTTCAAAGAAACGGGGAGATTGAGAATATTAATGGTTCACCAGAGCACTCATTACGGCCTGACTGGGCACTTGTTAAGACCTGAGAAAAATTACGTTAGAAAATAATTTTTGGGTGTTTTGAACCAGAAATTACGATTTCGATCACTCGACGCAAACTGAACATGTTAAAAATATTCGCAATCGATTCAGCGATAAGAAAACTTGGTAAACGACACCTCACACGCCTATATAAAAAATATGGTGATTCACGACAGAAAGAGGGACTATTTCGATGATAAAAATATTTTTCTCAAAAATGAGTGGGTCAATTTTGAATTTATATGGGTCAAAAATCGCGTAAAAATTGCTTAAATCACGAAAAAAAGTATACAGTTTTACAAAAAGTGGTGTCAGAGGTAGTATCCCGCGGTTTTCAGCACATCAGATAAAGGAAGAGGGAGTACCTCGCGGTTCCAAAATCGGCCGTTACGACCGTTTTGGCAGTTGAAGGTTGTTTATCTTGAAGGGCCCTTCACCTGCTTTCCTTTGGTGTCGCTCAGCTCGGCGATGCCTTCGTTTATTTGGTTGAATCTTTAAACAATATTATAGGAGTGATTTCTTATGAGGGGATCTCGACAAGTGGTATGGTTTCGCGCTATAATTTTACACAATTGTACGATTATTTCTTTGAAAATTGTAACAGTGTGGGCTGTTCTTGATACATTTTTTCTTCCGGTGGAGACGGGATCGGTTTGTGGAAGCCTAATCGGCCTTCTTAACCGGTGATAATCTCGCTGGTCTAGGAGGGGGACTCTCGAGGGTCCACCCCCACTGTTATACACCATATGACAGAGTGTAACAGTGGGGTGGACCCTTGAGAGTCCACCTCCTAGACCAGCGAGATTATCACCGGTTAAGAAGAGATATCGGTTAGGCTCCACCGGAAGGAAAAATGTATCGAGAACAGCCCACACTGTTACACTCCTCCCCACATGACATACTGCTGGGTAGCAGAAGTATGAGAGGAAAAAGGGGGAATGAAAAGTAGCATGAAGTTCTGGTTCAGGAAAAGACATCTGAGCAACTTCAAGGTGACTAACCTCCATCGTAATGGTACTACCTGACTAATATTTTACTGGTGGAGAACAAAGCTCCTGCATACGAGTACTGGCGGATAATGTTGTCAGAGGTTGTTGTCCAGTGAACTCTAGGTGATCAACCTCCATCGTTGGAATGGAACAACTATTGGGACTTGTCAATTGGGACATGGCATCAATCGCCTTCTAATGAGCTCAGTATATTTTAATTATATTGACACTCTAGTATGGGAGAAAGGGAGTGGGGAAGCCAATAGATGTATGTACATATTATCAAAGGAACAGGTTGTTAGTAAAGGAATCCTTCTGGGAAACCTTTGGGCTTATCCTTCTGGTAAGCCCAGAAAAAGTGGATGGAGTATGTGAAGTGCTCAGCGCATACTACCGAACCACGCTCTGCTACCATGTGACAGAGTGTAACAGTGGAGGATGGAGGTGGACCCTCGAGAGTCTCCCTCCTAGACCAGCGAGATTATCACAGGTTAAGAAGGGATATCGATTAGGCTTCCCCAAACCGATCCCGTCTCCACCGGAAGAAAAAATGTATCGAGAACAGCCCACACTGTTACAAAATTCGCTTTTATAGCCGTGTTGCATGGCTGGAACTTTTCATATTTGCTTGGTTTTTACATGGGTACGTTAGAATTCCTCCTTACGCTTCTTCGCAGTTAGAGTTATCTGTGTATTTGTAATGTTGTTATTATTGTTATTTCTTTTATACGCTGGATTTGACTTCACTGGGTATATCCGGTGGGAGGGGGGGACCTTCGACCTTTTACTCGAACGTAATTACAGACTAAGTAGGCTTCCCTGTAGGCTTCACATGATTAATATCAGAGGTGAAGAGCTAATCGCTGGTCGGGTAAGCACATGCAAGCTTTTCAAAGTTAGTGTTGGTGCTCGCCCGAGACGAGAACCAGAGACCCCGTCAACTTCTATCCCATTTGAGTATGTATAAAGGTCGGACGCTCTAGCCCGCTCGGACACCCCGCTCCCCGTGTGAAAACGAATATACGCTAACGTATAACCTGATGTCGGAATATCGTACACTCGGTGTTTTATAGGTCATGAAGTTTAGTGATTTCAGTAGAAGTGCTCTAATTACCCCGAATAAAATCCCGCCACCACCCTTTCGCCGCAACGAGTTACCACAACATATTTGCTGATCTACTGTGAAGGCCATAATCTGTTCCCAGGAGTCCACTTTCCGGACCAACCAACGTTTTCCAACTTAACTATCCCAACGATGTGAAACAGCGTTGTTTACTAAACCGAAATCCTCAACCTAACTATCACAAAACGGCCTCTCTCGGCGTGCCCTCCGGTAATTAAATTCCCCAGTTCCTGGATTTTCCTGTTTGAAAACTCACAGCAGGAGTTCAAACACTTTAATGCTCACTACCAAGTTCTTCACGCACCAGCTTTCATTGTGCTGCTGCTACTGAATGACAAATGCTTGAATACCCCCGTACGAACTTCATGGTTCATTTATTACTGTGTGAACGCTTCAGAACCCATTTTGGAGTTCATGGGTGCGTATACGGATGACCAGTAAGGGGGTGGTAGTAAGCTTTTACCTGTTGACGTCACTTTCAATATTCGAGCAACAGTTTCCACCCGAAAATTTCAACAACAGTTCAAACGTCACAGGGTGAGTCGAGGAGAAAACTACGTACGAAAAGCTACCTAGCACAGCTATTTTTGAAGTGCATAGAATGTGAAATAGTATAAAATTTATACTACTATATATATTTATACTATCCTATATTTAATAGTATTCAATTTAGCAATTTAGCATAGCAATAAATTTATACTATAAAATGTACCTATACTATCCTATATTTAATATAGGAAGAATGACTTACATGTTTTTTCCACCTTCGTACTAGTGATTTGACTACTTTTTTCCGCTAAACACTGTAAATAAAATGGGTTTTTCCTCATTCTGACCCTCGTAAAAGATACACATTTTAATTCTGAATCAAAAGATGCCAGATAACTTCATTTTGATAAAAAAAACTGACTTACTTATTAGTTGTTCCCTATCCAATAGGCAAATGTACACTAAGACGATGTAAATGTATACCTATCAAACTGAAATATAGAAATTCTAACAAATACGTAATATTTATGGTTTTTCTCCCTTTAAATTTCCTTCATTTTCGAGAGATCTTAGCTGACTAGTCTCATAAATTTCAAGTTCTAGGTACCTACTGTATGTAGCTTAGCTTAAGCCGTACAGTTGAAGACCCAGATAGTGTGCAAGTTTTCTCTAGTTTAATGTTTTTCATGATTTTTTTTCAACGATTTTTTAACTTTATGCGATTTTGCTTCCTAGTCTACCAAGGTAGCGGAAGTTTTTGTTTTCACCTTTGAGAGGAAACAGTTATTTGTTTCCAAATTCAAAATTTCTACTCGTTAGTTTTGTTAAACTTTGATTTGCAATGGGTTCAGAATTTTTTGTATACGAATCTTTGAAAAAATGTTAGTTACAAAACCGTTTTAGAGTGTCCCAAATTCATCACTTGATTTTAAAAATTTATTATGTCTAATATGTATGGCACTTGGAGTTGCAAAGCACCTTATTTGCACGAAATTGTCGCACCTGTTTGTGTTGCACATTTTCTTGCAGTCACAGAAAAAACGCTGCAAAGTCCTTGTCACATGGGTTTATTATTCTATTGGACATACCTACAGAAATATTGGCTGTTCATTTATTGTTTCTTTCATGCGTAATAATCGAAATAACTATTTCTGATGGTTTCCATTAATTTTGGCCCCTAAAACACAAATTAGGTAGGTACCTACGCTTTTTTTTTTTTTTTTTTAACTATCTTCGATCATTGGTAGTGCCATTTAATCGTCTTGATCCACGTGATGACACTTTTTCCAGTGTTATTATACAAACTGATGGTGATTTCAGACGATTTTCCAGGTTTTTGACTCATAAAAAATCAATTTTGGGAGCTGAACATTTGGTAGAACTCAATTTTCCACTGTTTGGTCAAAATCGACTTCATATTTGGTCTTCTCGTCCCCAAAAACATGGAAAACGATATCTCAGAAGCTCATGTTACCAACATGTTGCTAAAACGCAAAAAGTACCTATTATTACACACATTTTCACTCATAACACCCCTGGGTATATTCCGATCGGGCTGAAAAGTTTCGGGACACAACTAGGGCCCAAATGGAGCAGGTGTGCGAAAGAACGAATTTTTTAGACCGAAAATGAAGCCTGTATACGTGATACGGCGGACGGCGTACGGCGGACGGACATTGCATTTTGGTTTATTATTCTCTGAATAATACACCTATGTAATCGCTCAGCTAAAAATTTTTATAACCCCCTCTCAAACTTTTTTCTTTTACGTTTCAAGGTGCATAGATTCCAAAAATGCAATGTCCGTCCGCCGTACGCCGTCCGCCGTACGCCGTCCGCCGTCCGCCGTATCACGTGTACAGGCTTCATTTTCGGTCTAAAAAAATCGTTCTTTCGCACACATGCTCCATTTGGGCCCTAGTTGTGTCCCGAAACTTTTCAGCCCGATCGGAATATACCCAGGGGTGTTATGAGTGAAAATGTGTGTAAAAATAGGTACTTTTTACGTTTTAGCAACATATTGGTAACATGAGCTTCTGAGATATCGTTTTCTATGTTTTTGGGGACGAGAAGACCGAATATGAAGTCGATTTTGACCAAAGAGTGGAAAATTGAGTTCTACCAAATGTTCAGCTCCCAGAATTGATTTTGGTTTATTATTCTGTGAATAATACACCTATGTATTCGCTCAGCAAAAAATTTTTATGACACCCCCTCAAACTTGTTTCTTTTACGTTTCAAGGTGCATAGATTCCAAAAATGCAATGTCCGTCCGCCGTACGCCGTCCGCCGTCCGCCGTACGCCGTCCGCCGTCCGCCGTATCACGTGTACAGGCTTCATTTTTGATCTAAAAAAGTCGTTCTTTCGCACACATGCTCCATTTGGGCCCTAGTTGTGTCCCGAAACTTTTCAGCCCGATCGGAATATACCCAGGGGTGTTATGAGTGAAAATGTGTGTAAAAATAGGTACTTTTTACGTTTTAGCAACATATTGGTAACATGAGCTTCTGAGATATCGTTTTCTATGTTTTTGGGGACGAGAAGACCGAATATGAAGTCGATTTTGACCAAAGAGTGGAAAATTGAGTTCTACCAAATGTTCAGCTCCCAGAATTGATTTTTTATGAGTGAAAAACCTGGGAAATCGTCTGAAATCACCATAAGTTTGTATAATAACACTGGAAAAAGTGTCAAGACGTGGTTCAGGACGATTAAATGGCACTACCAATGATCAAAGATAGTTAAAAAAAAAAAAAACGCTGCAAAGTCCTTGTCACATGGGGTTTATTATTCTACAGAAATGTTGGCTGTACCTACATTTATTGTTTGTTTCATGTGAAATAATTGAAATAGCTATTTCTGATGGTTTCCACCAATTTTGGCCCCCAAAACACAAATTAGGTAGGTACGATCTTTTTTTTTTTTCAAATTATCCATGATCATTGGTAGTGCCACTTAATCGTCTTGATCTACGTGTTGAAACTTTTCCTAGTGCTATTCTACAAATTGATGGTGATTTCAGACGATTTCGCAGGTTTTTGCCTCATAAAAAATCAATTTTGGGAGCTGAACATCTGGTACAACCTCAATTTTCCACTCCTTGGCCAAAATCGACCTCATATTCCATCTTCTCGTCCACAAAAACATGGAAAACGATACCTCAAAAGCTCATGTTACCAACATGTTGCTAAAACGCAAAAAGTACCTATTTTTACACACATTTTCACTCACAACACCCCTGGGTATATTCCGATCGGGCTGAAAAGTTTCGGGACACAACTAGGGCCCAAATAGAGCATGTGTGCGAAAGAACGACTTTTTTAGACCGAAAATGAAGCCTGTACACGTGATACGGCGGACGGCGTACGGCGGACGGCGTACGGCGGACGGCGGACGGACATTGCATTTTTTGAATCTACGCACCTTGAAACGGAAAAGAAAAAAGTTTGAGGGGGGGTTATAAAAATTTTTTGCTGAGCGATTACATAGGTGTATTATTCAGAGAATAATAAACCAAAAGAGCGTACCTAATTTGTGTTGTGGGGGCCAAAATTAATGGAAACCATCAGAAATACTTAGTTATTTCGATTATTACGCATGAAAGAAACAATTAATGAACAGCCAACGTTTCTGTAGGTATGTCCAATAGAATAATAAACCCATGTGACAAGGACTTTGCAGCGTTTTAGAATCTACGCACCTTGGAACGGAAAAGAAAAAATTTTGAGGGGGTGTTATAAAAATTGTTTGCTGAGCGATTACATAGGTGTATTATTCACAGAATAATAAACCAAAACCCGTTGCTCTCATGTCAATGACTGTTCCTTATAAACGATAAGACTGAACATGATTTTTTGTTGACTGTCCCCATCATTTTCCTTAGGGATGGTTTTTTTTTCAAGTTCAAAAAAGAAAACCCACCTTATTTTTCGCCGAAGAAACCAAATCTAAAGTCAAAAATTAGTCTTATACGTATCTCAACTTATCAACTTCCTTAATTTGACTACCGAACCTCCTCTTTTATTTTTCCCAGTAATGAAAAGATTTCACGAGATTTTTTCCTCCCTCTAAAAACCATTATAAATTAAGCAATTACGTAATTGACTCAACAAAGTCGGCCAAGTCGACAAAATTTTACGTGAACACGTTTATTCCCTTTAACTTAGCAGCAACGCAGTTGATGGTGTCGATACCAGTTGACTTACAATAAAGACAACGAAAACTTTCTGGTAAACCTCATTTCAATTTAGGTGTGAGATAACCAGTGCTATAATTAAAGTACTGTTGGTGATTATTACACATGCTTAGGGGGTTGGGTACCCCCCCCCCCCCCCCTCTCCCCCAAAAGTTCCAGCCATGCAGCATGGCTATAAGAACAAATAATGGCTATTCAAATAAATATCAGTTCAATACTATGGTATTGCGTAAAAAGATGATATAGCGAGAAACCATACCACATTTCGTAAAACTATATCACTTTTTCGTGATTTTAGCATTTTTACCGATTTTTGACCCCTATAAAACCAAATTTGACCCACTATGTTTTTAGTAAAATATTTTCATCATCGTCCGTTCGGCGTGATTTACCATGCCACACAACGTCAGGTGATTAATAATTGATTGATTAGACCTTAATACCAATTTTTGACCCCCAAAAAATCCACATTTTTTTAACCCCTATCATGTATCAAAAACCACTGAAATGATATTTTTCTGTCTTTACTCACCCTTCCATACGACTTTGAATGATTTTATATTAATTGTTCGCAATTTTATTTTATCTGTTTTTACCTATTTTTGACCCCTTAAAAACTCAAATTTGACCCCCTTGGAATTTTTGAAAATTGCTCATCTTCGAACTCATCCTTTTGTTTAGCAATACAAACGTTTTGGCGAAATTCGGAATTTTTATCATGTACCCAAGGACAGATATCGTCTGAAGTGACATAAATATATAGGTACCTACACCAATTATACATATAACTTGTTAACATCTAGGGATGAATTCAGGATGCTCTGAAACGGATTCGCCAATTAAAAAATGTCAAAAATTCATGTTCTGAAAGTTTTGGACTCTTTGGAATATTTCATTTTTTGTGAAAATTCGCTAAAACAAATTTTAAATGACTCCCTTCCAGGATGGGTGATAAGTGAAACTTGATAACTCCCGTTCACTTATTTATTTCCCGAGTCATCGTTACTTCAGAAGAAACTGTAAGAAGCAGTGATGAAGGGTTTCCCAGAAAAGAAGTCTCGATCGAGAGCTCTCTTAGATGTGAAAGCTCTCCAACCAGTCCCATTACACAATATTTAATTAAAAGCGAGGCTGATGAACAGAAGAGAACCTTCCTCCTGCGGTGGGGGGTTCTTCAAAAAAAGTTTTGAAGTTTGACAAGGGTAATTTAATCATCCGAACTTGCAAGATGTTTGGTATGAGAGGTTGCCGCTGAATTACCCGGGAGAAAAAAGTTATCTACTCACCTTTTTCTCCTTGAGAAACACAATCTTCCTTGTAATGACCCGAATGTAGCGACGAAGTAAGATTTACGGAGACAGGAATAATTGGTAATAAAGAAACAGCTATTTTTCTTTGAAGAAATATATTTTTGTAAATTCGTCTGAACGTGAATTTGATATCCAACAACAGTAGTGGCTCTTGAAATGCTCCAGTATAATCTTGATAAAATCAAATTAGTTAATAATATAATAATTAATATCGTGTCCTGTGAACTTGTGTCCTGGGCGAGCAGAAGAAATGCTCCTTATTGATTGTCCAAACGTTGATGTATCCTTTCTAGGACTTATGAGACCTTTCTGAACAAATTTGTTGTTACAGTACGAATATAATGGCCTTGAAGAGCTGAAATTTTGAAATTATGTGCTGGTTGAGCTCTTGATCACTTAATCGAAATGAGAACGTAACTTTTGTCTGAGCTTATGTTCTAATAAGCTGATTGTGATAATATTCATAATGGTTATTTTTTGGGAGGTATCTACCGTGCATCAATTTCATAATTATATCACCCATATAAATACTGATCTGGTTTTATGAAACGGTACTCAGTAGAGCCTCAGTGCAGCTTCATCAGGATAGTCAGTTTCGATCATGTACTGGTTACTAGAGGAAGTCTCTGTTCCACACCTTAGCAGACATTTTTAGCTGTTGCAAGCTGTATGTGGTGTATCAGTTGTTACCAGTTAGTTCAGAAAGGTTTCAGTAGCGAGCTCAATAATCGTAGTAATCGCAGCCGTTGTGCGGAATATTTTTATGGTTGCGAAGTATGATTTTGCATCGTACAAATCAACACTGTTACTCGTATTCAACATGGCGAAGTCATTAAATACATAGGAATGTACCTTCATGGGCGATGAAACTCTCACTTTGATGACTCACAAAAAAAAATAACTATTTAATAAGACTTATTTGGGAATTCTTTTCAGAACGAGACAACTCGTTTGATTTCGCCATTCAAATATGCTGTATAAACAAGTCCCACTGGTTTTTTTCGAGGCTTCCCTTTTGTGTAGTTCTACTCTAATGTAATAGAGAGTGGGAGCATGCTGGGCAACTCAGACGCTGGTCCCTATAAAACTCCCAACAGTGGATTCCGGGCCTCTCCAACTTTGCTCCACTATTCAAAGTTAGGGTCTCCCCTCACTTCTCTTTCAATTTTCCTTGCCTTTTCTTTTTTCTTTGACCCTAAACCAGCCCTTCGTTCATTTTCTTTGAAAAGGGTTGACATTGGTTATTCGCCGTCCGTACAGCTGGATCGGAACTTTGACATGCCTCGTCACTCGAGTCTATTCTTTTTTTCCTCATCAAATTAAAATTCCCTTCCGTACCTCTCGTATTCGCTTTCTTTCCTCAACTCACTTCTATCGTGCAGCCTGTTTTCTGCATCTTTATACAGCGCAAGATGTACAATACAGCCCACACTAAAGACCCCATTCAGTCAACACTGACCACATAACAAACATCCGCCCACTGTGCTGGTAATGTGTCAGTTATCGGGAACAGGGTCACAACTGAAAATGTACCTGTGATGAATTTGAAATTGGTGCATTCATCACGAGCGGCGTGAGGGAGGATGTGCCCGGCTCTGGGTAAGGGCGGACCTCCACCATGCCCGGGTTCTTTTTGGATAGTTTTGCTCGGTTTGGTTAAGGGCGGACCTCCACCATGCCCGAGATCTTTTGAGGGTTGTTGCCTGGTTTGGTTAAGGGCGGACCTCCACCATGCTCAAGATCTTTTAGGATAGGAGAGAGATTGGGTGAGGAGAGAGAGAGAGAGATAAGTCAGCGACTTAAGGAGAGCTTAGAATGGCTAGAAAGGCGCAGGAGGCGAGTATATATAGGCCTGGAAGCCGTCTCCCTCCATCCTCTAGCTAGTAGAGGATGGTGGGGACCCAGGTTGTGCCTCGACTCCCCTGAGACTTCCGTCCCCACTTCTGCGAGTTTATTTGGCGAGAACTTAAGTTTACAGTATGTAGAGGTTGTGGTTCTGGGAGGAAGCCACGACAGTACCTCTACCACCGGAAAATATATTACCATCATCAGGGCCTACAAACAAAACAAAGAAATATCATAGGCATTGTAACATTATTAAGAAAAGTGCAAAGTACGGGGGACGGACAGACTTTTTTTATTCCATTTTCGGATTCTACTTAGGTACCTTGAAACGGAAACCATCAAATTTTGAGGGGGGTTACAATTTTTTTCCCTTGCTCGATTCCTAAGGTTCATTATTGAAAATAATAAACCAAAATTCCGCCGTACGCCGTACTTCGCATTTTCCTTAGTTACCATGAACCTAAATTAATGAAATTTGGTATGTAGGTCCCGTTTGGGG
This sequence comes from Leptopterna dolabrata, assembly GCA_954871275.1. Lineage (NCBI taxonomy): Eukaryota > Metazoa > Arthropoda > Insecta > Hemiptera > Miridae > Leptopterna > Leptopterna dolabrata. Next base: position 18,589,184 of record OX940984.1, on the reverse strand, counting down.
GTCTAGTTGGTCCGCGAAGCTCAGCGTTACTGTCAGCCCATCTCTAATGAGTGAAAAACAGGGATTGAAATTTTCAGAACGCCGTAGCTCGAAACTTTCAATACAAGGTGTCGTGAGTCCCTCCCGGGAACACTCCTATCATATTAAGTTCTCACCAATATTCAAACGCCAAACTAAAAGCTCCGTAAATAAAGACATGAGTGGGGACAGGCGACAGAACCCAGGGTTACTCAACCTGGGGCCCCACTACCAGCTCCCAGCAAGGAGCTGGAGGGAGAGGCCCCCAAGTACTATATAACCCCGGATCCTGGCGCTCAAGCTTCATTCGACACTTCCTCTAACCAGCTCTCTCTTCTCTCTCTTACCTTACCTCCCAGATGATCGGTTGAATACAGCCGCCTGGGAATTTCACCTCCTCTCTTCTCTCTCCTCCTTCCCCCCTTGTCTAGATGATCGGTTGAATACAGCCGCCTAGACAAGGGACCTCTCCTTTCCTCTCCTTCACCTAGATGAACGGTTGACTACAGCCGCCTAGGTGAAATTCCCTCATCCACCTCTCTCTCCTCCAAAAGTCGTAGATGTTCGGTTGATTACAGCCGCCTGCGACTTTTCCTCACCTTCCTTCCACACCACCTCTCTCTCCTCCAAAAGTCGTAGATGTTCGGTTGACTACAGCCGCCTGCGACTTTTCCTCCTTTTCTATCCTTTACCTAAATTCACTCACTCACCTTCCTTCCACGCCACCGTGATGAGAATTTTAAATTCATCACAGTGGTGAACCCGACGTTCACTCAACCTTCTTCCTTCCCACCTTCCCACCTCATGTGTCGCCCCAGTCAAGTAGTTCGGTGTCCCGCATTTTAAATTCAAAATTTTAACCAGTCAGTTTAAATTCGCAATTCTTGGCCCAACCCTCAACACTCACCTCTCAACTCAACGCACCACCGCTCCCGCCGATTGCGAATTTTAAAATTCAAAACCACGTCAAATTTTTGAATTTTAGTTACAGAAATGGACCCGAACTCACCGACGCCGCCGCTCTTGCGACCAGCCACGCTACAGCCTCCCGCCGCTGCGACATCCGACGCATTGGCCGACAACCCTTTCTCCACGCTCTCCCCACCGACCTCTGCGTCATCAGACGCCGCCGCCGCCGCCGCCGCCACGGCCGCAGCCGCCGCCGACGTCATGACGGCGTCCGCTGCGTTCCCTCTGTCGCTGCCCCCCTTCTACACGCACGACCCAGCGCTGTGGTTTTTTCAAGTAGACGCAGCATTCTCGGCCGCCAACATCCGCAGCCAGAAAACCCGGTACTCCTGGATCATTTCGCTTCTGCCCTACGAGATCCTGCTGCAGACCTCGGATATCTCCCCCGACGCCGCCGCTGCGTACGACGACCTCCGCAGCCGCCTCATCAACACCTACCAGCCGTCGAAGATCGCCCGAGTAGCCGCCCTCTCCCAACCTCAACACCTCGGCGACCAGAAGCCCTCCCACCTCTACCGACGGCTGCGTCACCAGCTGCAAGGAATTATGACCGCCGACATCGCACGCACGTTCTGGTTACGTGCCCTTCCCCACCCCATCCAGATGGCCCTTGCCAGCCATCTCGACGGTCCCGACGAGCCCCTCCTACGGCTCGCGGACACCGTGCACGACTTGGCCGCTGCGGCCGCCGTCAGTGAGGTGCGTACGCCGCGCCACCCCCCGCCTTTCCGGGACCGCACAAAATCCCGGGACCGCGGCCGGGCACCCTCCCTCGACGGACGTCGACCCCTTTCGACGGATCGCCGACGCGACTCGTCCGCCGACCGCCGCCGCCAGCGCTCACCCGAGCGCCGCAACGCATCCCCTCCCCGCCAGCGCAGGGGCCGATCCCCAGCGGCTGCGCGCGCGCCCACCTCAACCCGCCCCACCAACCCCACCTACCTACCTGCGGACCACCCCAACCGTTGTTTCTATCACGTAAACTTCGGTGGGGAGGCCCGCAAGTGCCAACCCCCCTGCTCCTTCGCCCCTAAGCAGGGAAACGAAGACGCCCGCCGGTAAATCCGGCGGGCCCCCCTCCTCGCCAACACGGGGGGGACCATGCGCATATCCCCCCCGCCCGCATTCACACAGCCACCACCACCAAGCCGCGCTACCCCTCCTACGCCGCCGCCACGGCTGCCAACCTTCCGGCCGCGCCTGCAGCGCCGCCAAAACCCTCACCCCACCACAAACGGAACAAACCCTCCCCGCCCGCCACCAGGGCAACCAACCTTCCGGCCGCCACTCACGCCGCCGCTACCGTTCCCCCACCCCGGAACGGCCCCTCCACGCCCGCCAACAGGGCAGCCAACCTCCCGGCCGCCACTCACGCCGCCGCTCCCGTTCCCCCACCCCGGAACCGCCCCTCCTTGCCCGTCAACAGGGCAGACAACCTCCCGGCCGCCACTCACGCCGCCGCAGCCGTTCCCCCACCACGGAACGGAACCTCCACGCCCGCCTCCAGGGCACAAATCCCTCCAACCGCCACACAGCCCACCACTACTGTTCCCCCTCCCCGGAACAACGGGAAACCGCCTCGCGTCTCCTTCGCAGCGGACCAGCCTACACCCACCAACGTACCCACCTCCGCAATTGTGCCCAACGCCCTTCCGACCCACCAGCGACTTTTCCTGCGCTGCAGGAAAACCAATGTGCCGTTCTTGGTGGACACAGGGGCGGCGCTATCAATATTCCCTAACAACATCCTCCGTCGTCAGGCGCGCTGCTACCGGCAGCTTCTCTACGCCGCCAACGGTACCACCATCCCCTCGTACGGGACGTACGAGGTTTTTTTTACGTTTTTAAATTGATCTTAAACTAAAGAATTTAGAACACTCGGAGCATTTTACGACCAGCCGTTCGGGTCGGATGTCGGGTCGTTCAAAATAAAAGTAATATTCATATTCATGCTAGACGTGTTGTGGACACTGATTCACAAGTTGGGGTTTCAATTTTTCAAGCATTACTATTGTTTATTGCTTTGCACCTAACACTTACACCTAATTTCCAACTCTGCCTCTGGACTCCAGTTTGCCAACTGACTGATTTTCGCTAAGCTCCCCCCCCCCCCCCCCCCCATTAAACCGGCCTTGCCTGGTCCTGCTAAATTTTGAAATTTTTAAGGTTTTTTGTGTGATTAATTGCTGTTGAAGATAGCAGCCTTGTAAGTTGTTTCTAGGTTAAATACATTGTTTGTAAATACATAAAGTGGTTGTGTAAGTTATGCGTTTCTGTCTTTGTGGTGAAGACTGGTTGTGGTGGGTTTTTGGACCTTGTGTGTGTGTTGTGGACATATGTCTTTGTTTTGTTGGTAGGCCCTGGTGATGGAAATATTTTCCAAAAGCTCGGCGGTAGAGGTGCATTTTCATTTTTGACCCTGTTCCCAATATTTGACATTATAATATGATATTTATGTAAAATCTAATCATGCTTAAGGACTGATTCGATGCTGTTCAGACAGAGATGGATTCTGCAATAGAATGCTCTGATCCACCCTACGTCACCATGTAAAAACCAGAAATCTGCTTGATAAAATGAATAGAAAATTGATTTCTCTAAGTTACTCTTATTTTTCTAAATCGGACACAACACAATATAAATACAAGAATATGACAACCGGGTTAGTATTGGTTCGAGTATTTAGACTGTCAAAAAGTTAGAAACTAAATGTTGACCTCTCCATGTTAATAATAGTCACATCGCAGTAGATAATACGGGAAACTTCACGTTGAAACGCGTGGCTTTCATAATGGTCGAGCTCTACCCTCTCGTTTCACCTTCACCTTTTGTATCCAAATGAATTATACGCCCTCGTATTTTTGCTTTTCTTTTTCTTTTTTTTTCGAAGTTTTTTCTTCTCTTTTTATTGTAGTTTTTTTGTCATTCATTTTTCATTCCGTTCCCCTTTGTTTCGTTTCGCAGACGCTGGAGTGCGTCCCTTGCCAGCAAGTTCATAAATCGACTCTTCTCTATCCGCCCAAACTCAAGCTCAAGCCGCCACTCCAGATCCACTTGTCGGGCGAGTGGATATCAACCAGATGTGAAATCAAGCACAACGCCCTCTTCCTGAGAAGGAGACTCAAAGTTTCTGGTGAGTTCATAATTTTTAGACTAGACTCGTAGAAAAAATCAGAATTTGGCCCGTCTGTCTGCCTTCACAAAAGAATCCTTCATCAAGGGCAATTTGCAAACACTTGCAAAAATGGTAACCCCCTTCAGTTGAATTTATAACCCACGAAAAGTTCGCATTCCATGGAGACTAGGGATGTATAAGATGCGTTAAATTCCAGTTCACTCACCTCTGGGATGCGTTCTTTGAGACGCGTTCAGTGGTTCAACCACGTCTCTCTAATTATCCCGCTCCAAAAACCACGAAAACGGTTTACAGGTTTGATTCAATAATAGTATACCTACTGAATAGTTTATACTTGGCTCAATATACTTCTTTTTTTTAATTTCCAGAAAACATTATTGTATAAAAAATGCATTATTGTTCGGAAAGTAGATTGTTAGACAAAGTAACATTAAATTTGGATTTTTTCATATTGGAACCAATTTAGGTAGGTGCCAATAACACATATTTTCCAGATTGTGCTCTGGAGACTAGAACGAAATTTTTTGAAATAGGAAGGTACCTATAATGTACGATTAGAAGCTAGCGGGAATGGGAAGAACCTATAATATGTGGGAAAGGGAAGAACGATGGGAACGGTAAGGGGGGAAGGGAAGAACGATACGAAAGATAGAGAGGCGAAGGGAGGAGTTGATGTACGGATGAACTGGTGGGACTGAGGAGTCGTGAAAATGGAGTGAGGTTAGGATCGCCCGTTCAGAGGAACGTCAAATCTTTGGACATCCGTTCTGTTCGGATATGTTCAGTTGAAAGATCCATTCAGTTGGGATCCGTTCAGCGCTGAACGTCATATCCCTAATGGCATCAATCTCTCTGGCAGTGCAGTCGGACAAAAAGCCCCAGTTTGGAATGGCTGTTCACTTTACTTTTTCAATCTCGGTGCTGTTTCTATCGCTAAATAAATCTCGATGCTGTTCCTATCACTAAATACATTGCCATATATATAAATGGTCCTGCGCATTACCTGCGTCTCATTCAAGTTCGCTTGTTTGGGACTTTGACAATGGATTCAAAGGTGGAGGTCGACGAGACGATTTGATTGGCCGGGGATGAATCAAAGGCCGCAAGTCTTATTCCCGCTGAGGCTGGTTGAAGGTGCAGGTTTCTCAAACTGCGGCTTCGAGTTAAGTTCCTGGTAACTAGGGGATGGTTAACCCAAACTTGGATTAACGAGTAGCATTCACATTCTGACCCAGCAGGCTGTATGAAGTTTGTCACAGTACTGGCATGCGTTCTGATTCACCTCCCGTTATTTTCATGCCAGAGTATATCTCATATGTACCTGTATGAGATTCGCCAGACTGTTATGATTTTCATGGGGGAGGGTATAAAATCTGGTTGGGGACGTGACCTGTTGCTATTCTCTTGCACGTGGCTACGTGGACTTTCTGTGCTGCGGGTGACCCTCAGTGCACTTCAGAGCTGCTTCCCAGGAAGAAGAACGTCGAGTATGTCACCGTCATGCTAACACACTATTTCATGGCGTTTACTGTAGAATTTTGGGCCAAAGAAGCACTGAGCTCGGTCGATGCGATTGGGGCTGAGATGAAGAACAGGGCAGAGGTCACCCTTCAGCATTTGAGCCAAGCAATACAGGCAAAGCAGTCAGCATCGTCGGTATCTTGCTAGCACCTGCATCGTTGAAGGACGTGTTTCATCACGAGGAAGACGTGCGGAAGAGACTTTGAAGATACGTGATTTCTGTCAGTGCCGCTTACTGCCGCGCACTATTTAGTTTGTTTCTTGTTGCCGACATTTCAACTACCTACCCTCATCGCCTAAGCATCACGATAAATGTTAATCCTCAAACCGAATTTGCCATTTGACTAATGAGTAAACACTGATTCTGTACGTGCTACCAGAAATTCTGTGTGTGATGTGAGCCTGATATTTCTTCTCACCCTTCATTGTATTGGTTTTCTTGGGGAATTGAAAGTGCGGAAAAGGGGACTTTACTGGGCGTTTTGAAATAATAAATCATTAATGTTATTTTTTTTTTCTTCAGAATTTAACTTGTGGTATTACAATTGTCAACATAGGTACAAGTAATGGGAATATAACATTAAGATAATTATTATGAGACAGCAAAAATAAATAAATATCAGCCTGTAAAAGAGCTTTTTTAAGTTTAAAAAAAATCGTCTACATTGTATATTTCTGCTCTTATTAATGACTCATTTGTCCTTTCCTCGAATCGAGGAACGGGTAGATTCTACAGAGAGTCAGTTACCATACTGCAGAATCCGGAACGTGCTGGATTGGGTTGTTCAGAGCGATGTACCTTCCTAATCAAATGAACAGTTGGACGTCTGACACCATTGGGGTTTCGATTTGGGTACTGATGAGTGTCAGAAGACTTACTTAAGCAGGCTCAGATTCCGTCTAACGAAGCATAGGCTACGTACGCGAAGATTCCCAGTATAGTCAAGTGTAATTTAGTCTCTGTACCCCGTATTATAGAGAATTTGTATTGCCGCCTTTTGCAATGCGAATATCGAGTGGCTACGGGGTGTTTCCTCACATAATAACGCAGTACGACGCTCGAGACATAAAGTATGCGTGGAACACTGATTTAAGGACGCTAAAGGTGACAGACTTTCGAAAAACGGCGCAGCTTGAAATTACAGGTTGCTAGTTTTGACGCAATGTGGTCTGTATGGCCTGTTGTCGATTATTAAGCGCAGAACCACCACTGAGACCACTGAGCTCTCAAGCTTTCCTCTCAGGCGAATTTGCAGATTTTATGTCATGTCCATGTTTAGGCGCAAGGAGTTCGCTCTACACCATTCCATTTTCAAGTCTGAAATAAGTAATAGTATAATTATTATAAACTCGAATTGTTGTTGGAGCCAGATGATCGGTGCAGGATGAGGAAACTGGTTTGGTCAAGCCTTCGTGCATTGATGATTTGTGCCCGTCACATGACAGTAAATTTATCTTTTAAACTTTGCTATCCTGTATAAGTATGTGCCTCTTTTAATCAATTTTCATATTTTTGCTTTCCCCATCATTAGGACTTCAGTGTGTTTGTCTCCCGGTTTTTCGACTTCTTGTCGACTTAAGCGAGGTAAACCTTGTGCCTGCACCGAAGAAAACCTGCCCACAGGGAACACTGTATCCAACCGGTGAGATATAATTTCACATTCATTCAAGTTTCAGAACCGTCTCACCAAACCCCGACTTGTTAGCCTGCTGCGGGCGGGAGTTGAAATAACAATGTAGAGCACGTTCTCTGACGATATTACGAGATAATTTGGCGTGCTCCGCCTATCAATCTTTAGGAAATGGTTGTTTTTACACGTTCCCAACCGTTTCAACTTTCCCATTCCTCTCGAACCTCGCGAAAATGGTTGTTTGATTCTGCCTACTCCGCTCTTCGCTCGAGGAATTTACAATACATATATAGAAATAAGGGAAATCATAAGTAGTAATTTTAGACCATTGTAGTAGCAGTTTATTCGAAAATTCCGATTTGGATGCTGTTTTCTGCCAAATGCTAGGCATGTTCCGGTTCAGACATATAAGTACATACAGTATTAATTGGAATGCCCTAATCCTCCTCTGTCATCCAGAGCCGACGACGACGGTCTTTCGCGGAACATTTGGTTATCAGTTACTGCTCAACTAAGAACATAACCAACTGTTCTCGTCTTAAATAGTTGGCTAAACCTCCCGTAGAGTACTGCATGCAGTACAGTGGACGTCCCCTTATGGTGATGTATAGGTCACTCTCACTTATTGCGGATCATCTCGATCTTTAACCCAGCTTCTCTCTCTTTCTCTCTCTTTTTATCTGTATCTCACTCCCCCTCCCCCCCCCCCCCTCCATGTTGCACAACCAGAACGGTTTCTGAATCAAACTAATAAACAACCACCCAAATCGGTTGTGAATACGGGCACAACGGGCAGCGGCACAAGATTTGCAGAAATCCCCCCCCCCCCCCGCCCTGTGCACACACGTGCGGACACGTGCACAACTAGACTGAGTTCAGCAGCGAACAAAAAAATAAACATGTAAATAGGTTCAAAACTAAGCCTTGGGCAGCGCACACAAGGTTTCGTCGAAACCCACGTTTTCAGGCATTAACCCCCCTCCCCTCTTCACAATTTTGAAATCAATTCTGGAATTCCGGCGACGCAGGTCACAACTAGACAGATTTCTGCGTCAGACAAAAAAAGAACCACGCAAATCGGCTGAGAATTGCTGCTTGGGAGCGCACACCAGCTTCTGACACACACACACACACACGCACATGCGTGCGCGCGCGCACACACAGAGAGATATATACACCTATGGTTTTTTTCACGGATTTGGATTCAGGATGGTCTGAAACGGATTTGAATGCGGTTCTTTTCATTTTCCGCTGAGTATTGTCCTCTTCTGTAGCGCGATTCTGCAACTCGCTACCTTATTGTCGGTATGGAGTCGGGGTCGCTATCCCTCTCGTGTAACGACACCCGGATAGCGAAATTGGTATTCAGGAACTTATGATACCGAACTTGAATAACAAATTGTCGTTGCAGAATGAGATACCGACTTCGTTAGCTTGTCTCACGGAATCTGAGTCTAGGGCGAGCAATCGACTGGAACTCATTCCGTTTCCATGGTGATAAGCAGTGATGAAATGAATTGAAGAGTGTGTGTGTGCGCCGGAGTCAATGATTGTGTTTTGAATCCCCCGAATTCACTCGGTCGCCGAAATAAATGCTCATACCTTGGAAGTCAAAAATTGCAGTTTGGGATCACTTGACACTTGGGATAGGTTTTGATTTCAATTTGTTGTATCGTCTTGTGGTATTAATAAAGTTTTTACCGTTTTTAGCTTAAATGTAATATGCACTATGCCAAATTTATTTGTATAAATTCATGTATGATTTTGTTGAAATTTATGTTTTATAATTGGTACCTACTCGGAAATTCTGATAAATATGCAAGTGAATGAATAACTACCTAAGTTTACGTTATTTTCAAAATCCTATATTTTCTAATTAATTAACAACCTATTAAGGTCATTTGAACTTATTAAAGAAAACGTAGGGGATCGGTATCTACAGCAAAATTAGGTAGGCACGTACCTGGATTTCAGGGGATAATCCATTCAATCTGGAGCATTGGAGCAATGGTCGAATTTCGGTTCATGGCCAAGTGTCGACTTATCCTAAAGGTTTTTCTGAACATTCAGGAATCAAGGGAATGAGTATTTTGCCCATCTCGTAGCACTCTTCTTTCAAACCGAGGGCGATACCTCTGTTCCCTTTCTTGCAGAATTTTAATTCCCAAGCAAGGAATTCGAGCGTCATAATGCCTGACATTATTATAACAAATTCATAAGCGCACGAAAAATACGGTAGGTAGGTAGGGAACCACTACATATAATATGATGAAATGCGATTCTAAAAAGTAGATAACCAGGTACCCAAAGTGAAATAGACTATATCACTTATAGAAGTCTTCTATATCACTAACTTCCTAACTACCTACCTATCAAGTAATTTTAACGTTTAAGTTATTTATTACGATGTTTTTATGACATCACTGCCATAAATTATTAATTCACTAATTTACCTACCTAGATACCTACGGCAAGTACCTACATTGGGCTTATTACGTCAAATAAATTGAAAAAACATGCCAAAAGAAAAGTAGGTACACTTACCGTTACGTTAAACACTTACCGTACAACTTTCTACCGCCGAAAAGCAACGTCAAGCCAAGTTTTTTGGGTATAACAAGCTTTCGGTACGGATAACGGGGGGGTCTAGAGCCGTCGAAATGCAAACGACCCCGCAACGACAATTTATGGACGATTAAGCGATAGCTGACGCTATTGAGCACTTACAGAATACCAATGGTCGGTATTTAGTGGCATCGATATTTTTTGTTGTGCTAACGATATTTCATCGTCGTTACGATGCCATACCGAGTTGCAGAATCGCACTGCAGACCAGATAACTGCAAAAAGACGTCTCTTACTACTGAAGGGCTTCCTAAAAAATGGCAGTTTTGTTTAATTTTTCATATTTTTGGTGACTCACGTCGTTTTGAACTCGGATTTCATTCACCTTTCTTCAGCAAATATTAAATTCTTCGTTTCATCTTGAATACGTGCCTCAGCCGTGGAAAACAGCTGAGGTTATCGTGCTACTCAAACCTTCAAAACCTCCAGAAGAATGCAAATAACACAGGGCAATCTCCTTGCTGCCATTGCTTTCCAAATTGTTCGAAAAGCTCCTACAATATAAGAGGCTCATATTGCTCATCGAGGAGCGCCAGCTTATACCAGATCAGTACCAATTTGGATTCAGAAAAAACACTCAACAATAGATCAAGCACATAGGATAACCAGCATAATTGAGCAACCACTTGAAGAAAGAAGAGTCTGCTCTGCCTTGACGTAAGTCAGGCATTTGACAAAGTCTGGCATGAAGGCCTTTTAAATTCAAGCTGAGAAAAGCACCGATCTGCTGGACTCGTATCTTGCGGATCGTTAGTTTCGCATTAAACAGGATGACGCTTACTCTGAGCCTAAACCGATTGGCCTCAACAATAATATAATTCTGTACGCCAACAACGCGTAGTGTCAAGAATGACAATATACGCCATATTGGGGCACTTTCCCTGTACTCCTTATTTCATATCTCTATAAAAAATGTTCGGTCGCCTCATGCCCATTCTTGACTAGTTCAGCTTGTCATCACGACCCTTGAGAGGTACAATAAATTTACCCATTCAACTCCAGGCGGGCGAAAATAATTCAATTTTTCATTCAGTTTTATACACGTTCCTAAGTAGGGTTGCTGAGGCTTGCAGGATGTGGTTCCCGTGTTCTGAATACTCAATAAGAAACCCCGCTCGTAAAACTTGAAACATCCGAGAAAAATATGATGTTGCCTCCATTCTCTGTATATCCATGTTGTTTCATCGTTAACTAAAGATTTCTGATTTCCTCTTGATAATCAACCCATTCTTTGAATCTTTCTCGTTATTTTGAAGGATAATCGTGGTATCTACAAATGATAGCAAAATAAAAAACGCGCAAATTATTGCACAACTATTTATTGTTTACCTGTATAGATGCCCTTTCTGCGTAGATCGCTGTTTTCTCTGGTTAATACCTAAGCTCGATCTCCCCCCAGGAAATTCCTATATCGAGTACTGGAGCCGGCCCGGGAATTACAGTTTCATTAAAAATGCGCGGGATTCAATAATTCTATCGCTAATTATTTGTGGTTATTCATGAAGCATAACGTTTGTTCAAATTACAAAAGTAGGTACCCTATCCAAAAAATCCAAAAGAGTCATCATTCTTCAAATGAAATAAATAATATCACAGAACAGCCAACTCGTCTTCATACAGCCTTCCGTGATTGTAATCAGGTTTTCCCTAGCAGTGATATCTGGGCCGGATATATAACGTTTGATTCACGATCATGTTGACGAAGCTTTTCGGTGCAAACGAACGGCTGGTCGTGCAATGCTTCCGGGGTCTCAAAAACTTCTTTAGTTTGATATAAATTTAAAAACGTTAAAATACCCTTCTGTTGAGAGTTTCGAGCTACGGCGTTCTGAAAATTTCAACCCCTCTTTTCACTCCTTAGAGACGACTAAGGAGGACTTTTTTAATTTTTTTTTTTTTACGAGGGAAACAATGGGAAAATCTTGAAAAAGACTTGCGCTTTGAAGGGTTTGCACTCCACAGCCGTGGGAGGTTTCACTCACTAAAAACCCACTAACCCTGATCCTCTTGACCTTATCCCCCGGAATCACTTGTTCAGCATTTCTTTTGAGTGGAGTCGATCACTGGGCGGTGTCACGCCCTCTTCTGATGTCTTCTTGCGGTCTCCAGTTTATTATTCACCTGAGGAACGGGTCGTCCAGCTTTTTTGCCTTGAGGATTCGGACTATGGTGGACACAATCCTCTCCCAGGTTCCCTGCCTGGAGGTGACTGACAACGCCGACCTTCGTGGACCAACTACCCAAACAGGACCTAAAAACCAAATTTCGTTAATTTTGGTTCATGGTAACTAAGAAAAGTGCGAAGTACGGCGTACGGACAGAAATTTTGTTTATTCCATTTTTGGGTTTTACGTACGTTGAAACAAAACCCGTCAAATTGTGGCGGTGGGGGGGGGGGGGGGTTAAAAGTTATGCTCGATTCCAAAGGTTCATGATTGAAAATAGTAAACCAAAATTATGCTTAACATAATTAATGTCTGCTTTCATTGTCGTTTACTTTTCATATTAATTCCATTGAGGTCTATTTCGTTGTTGTTTATCTTTCATATTAATTACATTTAGTGCTATACTCATTAAATGGGTCGATTGAGCGGGACGGATTTGAATCGGGTGCTTAAAAAAATGGACGTTAACTCAAATTATTACTAGAACCAGTAAGATTGCGGGCAGTTGTAGGTACATAGGCAGCCTCAGATAAAATAAAACCTTCTTACAATAATACATCTGGTCGTTGCGTAACATACATCTGTATGGGGAGCCCATTACGACAAAAAGGATGTTTTAAAAAAAAATTTAAAAAATGGCAACAAAAACGAATGGTAACTTGATACAGGTAAAATGGCTTTAAACCCAACTTAAATAAATCTTTTGAATGTATATTTGTATATATATGTATGTATGTATGTATGTATGTATGTATGTATGTATGTATGTATGTATGTATGTATGTATCATACTTCTTTTCTTTCATTTGCCATCCAAATCGGGGCATTTGCAATTTATCATTTCTTCCACCTGAGTACAAAACGCATTGCGAAGCTACAGTTAGAATTTTTTGTAGTCGACAGACTAGGTACGATAAGCGAGGTTAGACGTATAAAGGTGTCACAAAAGTTGCGTTACGAATTTATTGTAGGTTCTACTGTACATAAATATGAGGTTTAAAAAGTATAAATATGTCCCCGAAATGCGTTACGAAATTTTACGATAAGCGAGGTTATTCAATATCTATCAACTTCGTCCGAAACAAACATTTTGCCTAAGAATCAGTATTTGTACTCTTATTACGAATTTTTTGTCGCCTACGATACAATCTACATCGATCTGCAACTGATTTCTTCGGTTTATCTACTTCGAGAGTTGTTGCTACTTTTTCTAATTTCTTTCTTTCTCGATATTTCTTCATGCTACCTGATTGATTTCTTTACGTTTCTTTATTTTCGTCTCAAAAATACAATTTGTACTTTGTAATGTTGAAGTTTTCATTGGTCTATCGACTTTCCACGTCTCTCGCGCAGAGTGCGAGGTCTTTGGATTTTTTTTTTTTTTTTTTGTAAATTAATCTTGAAGACTTCGGAATTCCGTGTATGTTTTCGTCGAGAGGCATTGTTATAACGTTAAGTAATCATTTATATAATTTGTACAACTCCGTTGTTGCACATCACCTTTCTTCGTTATTGTTGATGAAGTTCGCATTAATGTAGGCATAAATATCGAAATGAATGACTGAACGAATATCATTAAATGGTTATATACATGTTTGTAGGTAAATTGATCCGTTTTGCTTTATACTCACAAAGCAAACTTTACTATATGTCTCATATAGTAAAGTTCCCGCTCATAAATAATTTCGCCATCGCATAATTATAATTATGAATGTTTTACCTATCTCTTGCCAATGTTTGTTGTTTTATCGATAGCAATTCACAGCGCCATACGTTTATTACGCTGTCCGTTGTCGTTGTTAATGACCCTAAAGATTTTGGACCATTGAAAAGAACCGGCGCAAATAAAATTTGATGAACAACCCCCGAACCTACTATAAAGTTACTCCTTGAATAATAAACTGTTGTTTGTAAACGATGTCATCGCTTTCTTAAACGACCATAGGGTGCTTCCAGATGGGAATTAGGAAGAAAACACATTTTGAACACCCCTTCCTACCAAACTTCACAGATTGATCGCCAATTTTTGCTCACCTACTCCGTTGTCCTCCCATTCTACCTCTACCTAACTATTCCTCAATCCGTTTAACCTCTGTTTTCAAAGCTCTCTCTCGTATATCATTCATGGGCTTCGGAGAGTAGTTGGGAAGTTTATTTTCCCGGCTTAAAAAGGTACGTCTATTAGACGGGGTTTGAGTTGTAGCGTTTCCCCTCGGGCTGAATCAGTTTCCAACGGTTTGAACCCTCCGTTTTTAGAAGGCGTTCTCAAAAGTTTCATATTTATTGCACGATCCACAGTGCAAGATGTTTTCCTCTTGCTCCCCGAAACGAGTGATTATTTGACCGAAAAATAGGACGACTCGAAAAACTTGATAAACCCGTCTTGAACAATACGCGAAATCATCCGTGTCTGAAGAAACTTCTCACGTCTTCGAGTTCTCACAAGAAATTTAACCATAATGATACATTGTGCAATTTTTAATGACGTTAAACTGCTGTAAAATGGTTCAATAAGAATGATGAATGATGAAGAATGAAAGAATGATTTTTCTACGAGTAAGCAATAATAAACCCGTCTGGAACAATACGTGAAATCATCCGTGTCTGAAGAAACTTCTCACGTCTTCGAGTTCTCACAAGAAATTTAACCATAATGATACATTGTGCAATTTTTAATGACGTTAAACTGCTGTAAAATGGTTCAATAAGAACCCCTGATTTTTCTACGAGTAAGCAATAATAAACCCGTCTGGAACAATACGTGAAATCATCCGTATCTGAAGAAACTTCTCACGTCTTCGAGTTCTCACAAGAAATTCAACCATAATGATACATTGTGCAATTTTTAATGACGTTAAACTGCTTTGAAATGGTTCAATAAGAACTCATGATTTTTCTACGAGTAAGCAATAATAAACCTGTCTGGAACAATACGTGAAATCATCCTTGTCTGAAGAAACTTCTCACGTCTTCGAGTTCTCACAAGAAATTCAACCATAATGATACATTGTGCAATTTTTAATGACGTTAAACTGCTGTAAAATGGTTCAATAAGAACCCCTGATTTTTCTACGAGTAAGCAATAATAAACCCGTCTGGAACAATACGTGAAATCATCCGTATCTGAAGAAACTTCTCACGTCTTCGAGTTCTCACAAGAAATTCAACCATAATGATACATTGTGCAATTTTTAATGACGTTAAACTGCTCTGAAATGGTTCAATAAGAACTCATGATTTTTCTACGAGTAAGCAATAATAAACCTGTCTGGAACAATACGTGAAATCATCCTTGTCTGAAGAAACTTCTTACGTCTTCGAGTTCTCACAAGAAATTTGACCATAATGATACATTGTGCAATTTTTAATGACGTTAAACTGCTGTAAAATGGTTCAATAAGAACCCCTGATTTTTCTACGAGTAAATAAGTAGGAAGAACGTAAGACAACCATTTCTGGTTGAATAATTATTATCCCATCATTATAAAGGTGTGGATTTGTGGTTGCACCAATGTACTTGTTTGGTGACTGTCGTCTTCTCTGTACGTAGTTACTCCCATCACTAACACTTTGTCTCTGTTATTGGTCTGGTACAAGTACGTTCTGCATTTAGGGAAAACATAATGAGCTTATTACGACGGAACGTTGCCAATAATTGGGTGAATTATGACCGTCTCAGTTTGTTTAGTTCGTCCGTCCTCAGAGCCTGAAAGCAAAAGCCCTCGAGGAGCTTTTATACTTGAAGGTCCACAGTGATCCTCCCAGGGAAACTCCTTCCCTCTTATCTGCTTTCGGACCTACAGACAAACAAGTGGGTTTCCCGAACAAGTTTAAGCCCCTTGGGGAAGGCTTCAAGAACGCTAGTAGAACGCTTCCGCTTCACGCTTGTTTACTGGTACCAGGTTCCGGAGAGTGGGTTGGGAAGAATGTTGCCCGGAATTTCGTTGAAACGGTCAATTGGTACAATAAGGATTTAGCAGTATGCCGACCCATTAGGGTCAGGGTTGCTAAGGAGGAAAAAAAGTACGCAACAGAACAACAGGTAAGTACTTAAAACAATAAAATGTACCTACTCACTATAGAATGTGCGGTAGCATAGGAACTCGGAGAATGAACATGGACGCTAGATGGACCCAAGTAGATATTTCAAAAGTCTCCAGTAGGCCGTTTTATTTTGGTTTATTATTTTCAGTAATGAACCTTCGGAATCGAGCATGAAAAAAAAAAGAAGAAAAAAACCCTCAAAATTTGATGGTTTCAAGGTACGTAGAATCCGAAAATGAAATAAAAGCTGCGTAGATCACTGTTTTACTGATTACTGATCTACTTTATTTTCGATCTAAAAAATTCGTTCTTTCGCATACAAGCTCCATTTGGGTTCTAGTTGTGTCCCGAAACTTTGCAGCCCGATCGGAATATACCCAGGGGTGTTATGGGTAAAAAATGGGTGTAAAAATAGGGTTTTTGGTGTTTTAGTAACATGAGCTTGTGAGGCATCGTTTTCCATGTTTTTTAGGACGAGGAGACCAAATATGAACTCGATTTTGACCAAAGAGTGGAAAACTGAGGTTCTAACGAAGTTTCAGCCTTGAGTTTACGTTAAATTTTGGTCTGAAGTCGTCGTTCTTCCTCACACAGTTTGGGTCCAAATTTTGAAACACATTTGAGTCCTAGTTGTGCTCCGAAGCTCGGCCGCCCGGTCGAAATTCACCCAGGGGTGTTATGGGGGGGGGGGGGGGATGGTCCTAAAAATACGGGTTTTCGAAGTTTTTTAAGGTTATAGTGAACATGACGTGTGGTGTATCATTTTCCATGTTTTTAGGGCGAGAAGGCCGAATAATGAGTTGATTTTGACCAAATAGTGAAGAATTGAGGTTTTCGCGAAGGTTCAGCTCCCAGTATTCATTTTTTATGGATCAAAAACCTGGGTAATTATCTAAAATCACCATAAATTTATGTAATAACACTAGAAGTAGTATCAACAGGTGAATCAAGACCATTAAAAGGCACTATCAATGATCAAATATAATTTGTAAAAAAAGGAGCCTAATTCTTGTGTTTGAGAAACAATAAATGAACAGGCAACATAGGTAAGTCCAGTAGAATAATAAACCCTTGTGACAAGGATTTTGCAGCGTTTTATAATTTTAGCAAACACGCTTCGTGAATAACAACAAATAAAATTAATACATGACAGAATTATTTATTCCACCGCATATTTATGAGCCCGTCTGGCTCCAGAACTCGATTTAGGGCTCTCTTGTGGGAAGCACGAGGGTAGATATTGACCGCAGAAAACCGTGATCTACAACGGTAAATAATAAACCGTTGTGTAATAATTTGCAGCGTTTTTAAATGTCACAGTATAGAATACTTGACAATGTACCTACATTATTGCCGAACGTCGGTGAGGCTCTTGCTTAGAGTCGAGCGACATTCCCGAGTGACTTTATGGTTGTATGTACGTCTGTACCACAGTACAAGCCGCAATTTGGTATTTTGACTTGAAATTTTGAACGTGTGCTTCTCAGGCCTCCAGAATTCGCTGTACATTTTTTGGTTTCACCAGAGTGCCAGGAAACGGCGCCAAGCTGGCACCAGTGGTGCCGTCTGTCAGAAAAATATGTACTTTTTGGTGTAGCTTTCATGTTTTACAGCACGCTGAATAGAATGGAATAACTTTCAAAGCCCTGCCAGTCATCCTTACAGCGGTGAATACATATTAAGCCATACAACTTTGCAAAACATCTATTATTGAGCGTGGTAAATAGGTAGAATTTGAGCCTATTTTCAAAATTGCTTGAGGCACCTGGTCAGTGTAAGAATAAGACAAGAAGATGGTAAGTAATATGGTCCAGATTTTTTTTTTTTTTTTTTTTTTTTTTTTTTTAAATAAATATATGACTAAGCAGTAGATTCGGGTTTTTGACCGTTGATGTTCAGACTAGTGAAGGATGGGGATCTTGAGGTTCGGTCGAGAAATAAGATCAGATGGGTTTAGGCCGACGATGTATTTGTACATCTTCCCTGAAGATGATGTACAAATACATCGAAACGTCGGCCTAAACCCATCTGATCTTATTTCTCGACCGAACCTCAAGAACCCCATCCTTCACCTAGTCTGACTATCTAAATCTAGTATTACTATCCCAGACTAACTTGACACGTGAACCATCCTTGAAACATCCTTTTTAGAATCGAGGAGTTTTAATATAAGTATAAAAATATTGATAACATAATAATGTAATATTGATAAACATTTTCAGTGAGGTTACGGGGGGGGGGGGTGGTTATGGGAGGAATGAACAATACACCACAAAAAACGGCGTCCCCTGTAATACATTACTCAATAATATGTTTTCCATCTGACTGTATTTGGAGTAGGAAATTGTGAAACTCCCCAGAGTTATATAGATGTGTTTTCAATATGAGTGTTCCTCGTTGAGTTGTAGTACCGATCAAGATTTCTTGTGGGTAGAACGGTAAATAAGTTTAGCAAGGCGAATGGTGTTACGGGGGCTCTGATGGAGCTATCTACCCACGTTGTTCGAGCATATCGCCGTTACTCCTGAAATGAGATTCTGAAAGGGCCGAATGAGGTTGCTGCCGTGTTGATGTTCATGTACCCGGACACCTACGACGGTATTCATTTTACCTCAGTGTATGCGCTGACTTCCAATAGATCAGACGTGGATACATTGATTTCCATTTAACGTGTCCATTACTACTCGAACTTCGTAACGACCGTTCTGTCAATCTGCGAAATAGGGAAAACTCCTTCCTACCTACCTTTTAGCGAATTTTCGAAGAAAAAGAAGCTATTGTTCTCGGTCCAAAATTTTTAAAACTCGAATTTCCGAAAGATTTTTATACCAAAATCCGTTTCAGACCATCCTGAATTCCCTGCCAAAAGACACCAAAAATTATATGTATATATATATATATATTTATATATATATTTATATATTTATATATATATATATATTTATATATGTATGTGTCATTCCAGACGATAACTCTCGAAAGAATTGAGATAAAAAGTTCAAATTTGCATGAAAAATCTGTCTTGGCAATCGACAGGCTAAGTTCGAAGATGGGCAGAATCGGGTCAACCTAAGGGGGAGTTTTGGGGAGTTTTAGGGGGGGGAAATTACCCATAAATTCCCAAAATGAAAAAGTCTGACAAGTGACACCTCATTTTAAAGGTTTTTGTACGCTGAACACGATGGTGAAATCAGAATTGCGATATCTCATTTCGTTCTCAAACTGGAGCACTTTGAAGATGAAGGAACGTGGTTATTTCTTGAGATGTTCTTCCTGGTTCGTCTGCTCTAATCTGATAACGGAATGGGATATCGCAATTCTGACTTCACCATCGTGTTCAGCGTTGGAAAATCTACAAACCGAGGTGTTACTCGGCAAAAAATGGAACAAAAAATTTGTTACCTACGTACCCAATACCTACTCTTCTGGTATTCAAAACATTTTTGATTTCCCCCTCCCCCTCCTTCCACCCCAAATTTTACTTTGCGTAAAACTACTCCTGTTTTAATTTTGTATCAAGTTGGGAAAACATTGGCCGAAAATTAATTTTCAGAAAATTTTAGGCGGAGGAGGAAGATGCCGAAAACTTCGAAAATTCGCTCTTATAGCCATGCTGCATGACTGTGGTTTTTTTTTTTTGGAAGAAAGTATTCAGAGCTCTTGGAAAAGTTATAGTTTGAAGCCCGTTTTCCGTAATAACCGTTATTTTTTTTCTAAAAGATGGTGATTAAAAGTAAAAATGCGGCAAAAAAGTGACGTATGACGTATATTGACATCTCACAGGCTGTTGGCCTATAAAGGCGGAGCGAAGCCTCGGAGGCAAACGTTCTCATTACTGCCAACAACCCGACATTAAAATAATTTTAATGTCGGGTTGTTGGCAGTAATGAGAACGTTTATAATTATTATAAACCTTTGTGGCAACCTTCAAGAACCTTTGCCGTCACCTTTCCTTGTATTGATTTTGAGAACATGTTTTCGGTTTATTATTTTCAATAATGAACCTTTGGAATCGAGCATGAAAAAAACATTTAAACCCCCATCAGAATTTGATGGTTTCCTTTTCAAGGTACCTAGAATCCGAAAATGCAATAAAAAAGTTTCTGTCCGTCCGCCGTACGCCGTACGTGGCATTTTTCTTAGTTACCATGAACCAAAATTAATGAAATTTGGTTTGTAGGTCCCGTTTGGGGTCTAGTTGGTCCTCGAAGCTCGGCGTTACATATTCAGGGGTTGACATATTCAGAACGCCGTAGCTAGAAAACTTTCAATAGACGGGTATGGGTTTTTTTACGTTTTTAAATTGATCTTGAACTACAGAATTTTTTGAGACCACCCGGAGCATTGTACGACCAGCCGTTCGTTTGCACCGAAAAGCTTCGTCAACATGATTGTGAACGAAACTGTATAAATCCGGCCCAGATAGTACTGCCTAGGGTTCATCGTTTACCTTATGCTTCATGAATAAGTACAAATAATTAATGATTGGGTTATTGAATCCCGCGCATTTGTATGAAACTCCGTTTAGGGCTTTCCTGGGACGAGCTGGAGGGTACTGACCACAGAAAAAAGTGACGTACGCAGAAGGGGCATCTATACAGGTAAATAATAAACCGTTGCGTAGTAATTTGCAGCGTTTTAAAATTTATTTATAAATCTGCGGTTCTTAACTTCGTCTGAAGTGATGCACTACCGCTCTAAGCTGGATTTGAGCTGAACTACTCGACAGTTTACCTGGCACGTCATTTCAAGCGGCCACTCTGAAATTCAAATTTCACACTCGTTTTCTGCTTTGGCTTCCCGGCATAAACATCTCATTATGTTGTCAAAGTATTAGTTTCCGTTATTGAACCGAATTTGGCAAAAAAAAAAGAGAATTTGTAACCCACGAAAATGCCCATTGGTTACCCACCGTCCTACGTATTTACTGGATGGACGCAATCTACTTAATAATATTTTGGAAAACTTGCAGCAACAATAGATAGCTGCTCTTTACTATAATAGTGGAATTAATTAGTATTAATTAGCAATAATTTCGTCATGCAGATCCAGCCGGCTCATTTCGTTTCGACCACCGTTGGTCGAAACGAGGTTTTCCAATGACTACGTTTCGACCCACGCGCCCCCTTACCACACAACTCGTTTCAACCAGGCACAGCTAGCGATTAGTGACGTGCGATTTGTGGGAAAGGTCTCCTGAAAAGGTGATATCGATACGAAAAAGTGGTTAAGAGACTAGAATGACTTGAATTTTTAAGGACTGCGACAAAACGTTTTGATGTAATAATCGCAAGTGCAATGATCCAGGCAATGATTCTTAGGTGAGTGTTGCATGCGATTATGATAATAGTAATAACTTTTATAGTTCATTTTTATAGTAATTTCACTACAAATAGCAAAATATAACGACATGCGAAAACGGCCTCTGGTCGAAACGAAGCACTTTCACGCACCTTATTTGGTCGAAACGAATTCCCCTTCCAGCATTATGCTGGTCGAAACAGATTTTGTTCAGAGGTGCGTTGGTCGAAACGGAATACGGTCGCTGCCACATACGATTTTGACAAGACAAAATTATATCAGGGCTATTCTTACAACAGTTTTTTCTTACTAGATTCTGTGATGATGCCGAGTATTGTATTGTGATGACGATTACCACAAGATTACCCATACGTTTTATGGTAGTTACCCACACCCCTTAAATTAGGTGATGTGAGAATGGTAGAACATCAATATTCTTCCTCATCATTCGTCTTCACATCCTGTGTCACTGCTCATACATCGTGCTGGACACTTAAAGTTGTAGTGGGATGCGTGCAGGCTAACTTTTTTCACAAAAACTGACCTGAAAACGACTTTTTTCCAAATTTTGGTAGTTTTCTCTCAAGAAAAGTTCGCCGCAGCAGTATGATCCTATTTTTGCCTGATAGAGGAAGAAAAGAGCCTCGAATGAGTCGGATAGTTTCGTGAAATAAGGCTTAGCTTAGGTGGTACGAGTTTATGAATTTAAAAAAGAAAAAGTTGGAGGTGGAGGGGGGGGGGGGGGGGCAAAAAGCCTCTGAATTGAAAAATATGTTTTCTAATCATCAAAAAACTATCCGATTTGATTTAAGAGAAAGGCCATCAGTGCTTGCTGTAAAAAATTAAACAAGATAGCACACAGCAACAGAGGAAAAGGTGCCTATGTACCTATAATGATACAGAGGTACACTACCCCTTAAATTATATAAGATGATGTGATAAGAATGAAATAACATCAATGTTCTTCCTCTTCATTCGTTCTACTTCACATCCTCTGTCTTTAAACAACCTTAAAAAATATTATGGTACTAATAATAACTGTTGGGGATGAAATTTCCGATACAAACTCGAAAAGAAACGTTTGTGTGAAACCATTTTCCAGTTTAATAACTATTTACATTATTCGGTTTTTCTTAGCTTCTCGTATCCAAATCCTTGTCTCCTCAGATTACTCATTATCTCCTCTCAGATACATGGGAATTGACTCAGATCCATCCATACTTAACACTGGTCGGTTGGTGAAGTTGGAATGCACGGGGCGGAAATGCTCAAACCCGCACGACTGAGCGGTGTTGCGTTTTATTGCATAACCAACAGCACACATTATTATATTATTTACAGCATGTTGTGTACATCATGCGCACGTTTGTGTACTGACAATAGTATGTACCTACGTTGCACCTGTATCTGTGTATTGTGAATAGTTATTAGGGACCTGTGATTGTGTTACTAATTTTGGTTTGAGGACATATCATTTTCGGAACACGAAGTTTATGTCCAAGTGCTTCAGATCAACGGAATCACATCGCATAAATAACACAAAATCCTCGACTAATCATTCGGAATTTCAACGTAGAAAAAGTTATGATGACGTCTTTTGAACATTCTTTATTGTTCTTAGGTACCTACCGGTTTTGTTTATTTTCAAATCATTACCCAGAGTTGATGAGAGGGGGTCGTTGCATTTCCACCGGACTTGTATACTATTCCAACGTCGATATGCTATTCTGTGTAGATTGCTGTTTTCTATGGTTAATATAGGTATATATACCCTCGAGCTCCTTCCGGTAGAGCTTAATCGGGTACTGGAGCCGGCCCGGGAATTAAAGTTTCATGAAAATGCGCTGGATTCAATAATTCAGTCATTAATTTATTTTTTGTTATTCAGGAACCATAACGTTTGTTTAAGTTACAGAAGTACCTATCAATAAAATTCAAAAGGGCCATCATTCTTCAAATGAAATAACATCACATAACAGCCAACCCGACTTCATAAAGCCATCCACGTTTATTGTTAGCTGTTCCCTAGCAATGATATCTGGGCCGGATTAAATGCCGTTTTATTCACGATCATGTTGACGAAGCTTTTCGACGCAAGCGAACGGCTGGTCGTACAATGCTCCGGGTGGTCTCAAAAAATTCGTTATTTTGAGATCAATTTAAAAACGTTAAAAAAAAGATACCCTTCTACTGAAAGTTTTCGAGCTACGGCGTTCTGAAAATTTCATCCCGTATTTTTCGCCTCATAGAGATGACTGACAGTAACGCCGAACTTCGCGGACCAACTACACCCCAAATGGAACATACAAACCAAATTTCATTAATTTTGGTTCATGGTAACTAAGAAAAATAGGAAGTGCGGCGTACTGCGGACGGACAGAAATTTTTTACTGCATTTTCGGATTCTATGTACCTACCTTGAAACGGAAACCGTCAAATTTTGAGGGGGAATCGAGCATGAAAAATGTCTTGTTTCATGCTGGATTCCAGTGGTTCATTCATGAAAATAATAAACCAAAAAGAGGGTTTTTCTGCAAAGTTCGGGTAGTTCTGGATTGTTGATATTTATGCTCCGCGGGCGCTGCCATCTTGAGAATATCGTCGATTTTCGGTAACTGTTTCGGTTTTTGGCCTATAACTCCTTCCCGGCGCATTATTTAGCTCTTTGACTCCGTACACAAAGTAGTAGAGTATTTGGTAATCCATCTTGTCAAAACAAAAAAATCCCGGAATACTTGGGAAAAGAAACGAGAATGCCGACACTGAAAAGATGACAGAAATGAAATAGAATAGTGCAGACGATGCTTAAGGTACCTTTCGACGTACCTCGGTTTTTTCTACTTATTTAGGCTCGAAAGTAAAGATTTTTACTTTACTTATTGTCTATGAAATAGGAATAAATGAAATGCTTAAGGGCGGCTTAAGCATTTGCTTTATCACTGACTATGGCCATTGCTTCCTTATTTGTTCACTTAAGCATTTACTTTTAATAGAGTGAAGACTATGAATACCGCCCTAAAACAGTGCCATCTTGAAATAAGTGCAACTGCTACAATCGTTGTTGTAATTTTTCAGGACAATCTTGGCACGCGGAGTACTGGTTCTACTCGGACCCTCTCTGCGTCACAACCACCCTTCTGGCGGCCGCTGAGGGCGTCTACGTACCAGCGGAGGAAAGTGAAATCCGCGTCCAGGGCGCCAAGGATTTCAATTTCGAAGTCCAACGGGCTTTTCTCACCGTTTTCGAGAAAGGGCTCGCCGACAGTCTTCAGGAAGACGGCAGATGTGGTCCCAAAGGGACCTGGCAGGTTCGAACTTCATGAAGAGCATAATCACTAATGCAGAAACAGAAAGTTCCGATCCATGAATTTTGTTTGTTTGTATATTACTGAAGCTGTAAACTTCAGCTGGCCGATTCAGCACCAAAATATTTCACCCAACGTTCTGCCACTTGTTCTTCAGCTCGGTTTCTCTATTAGGGGAAATTAAATTGAAACGGTGTTTTTCTGTCGAACAACGGCAAGTTCAGCCCGTCACGAATCGGTGGGTGGCCGCCCATAAATAACGGAACTCTCAAAAGCGTGTATTTCATTTCTGAAAACCGGATCAATCCTAATAACAAGTGTATGTACTTGCAGGAATAATACAGGCACCATACCAAACCTAATCCACCAGCAGGGTAGAGTTTATTTGCTCTTACTTTTTATAAAGTAAGAGCAAATAGACTCTACCCTACTAGCAAAGTTACCCGCCCTGCGGGCGAAGAAAGCAAGCGAAATTAAATAAACTGGGGCGGGGGTTCAGTTTACAACACTCAACTGCAAAATAAAATTCTGAAAGTCGCTAGCAATATTAACAGTGTGCTTCACAACATAAGCAAATAACGCCGGACGCCGCAAGGGATGGCCAATTTGGGCGAATAAGGAGGAATTCACGAGGTGAAACTTGTATCCATAAACCTTCCCTGAGTAATTCCAGTCATTTTGCAAAAACCTGCACTAAAATCCGTCCAACCGTTGATGCATGCACTTGTTAGAATTATATTATAGATAAGACATAATTTATTATGCCAGTATTATTATACAAGACGACGAATGAGTTCGTAGGCCAACCATTTTGGATAACAAAAATGGATCAAAATCAACTTTTGTGTGTAAAATGAATTGCTATGGGGTATGCGCATGGGTGATAAAAAGCGGTTTGTAGAATTTTTTAACGAAACTATATTCCATCCTGAGAATGTTGACACCAACCGCACTGTCCTACGTTAAGTAGTTCTTTTTCTATTAGAGTTTCCAGAAGTTCTTACGTCACAGTTGGTAGGGGGGTCCCGCTCAGACGAGAGGGGTCCAGTGACGTCACAACTTCTGGAATCTTTGAAAAAATTAAAAAAATTCAAAATTGTCAGGATGGATCTATTTTCATTAAAAAAATAAAATAAATACGCGCCCATACCCCATTGCTAAGGTACAGAAATAACGAAAATGTTTTAGGTACATATAGGCAAGAATGAGGAGCCTCCTAGGACCTTCCTAATGCTAACTTAGTGCAAAAACATTTTTTGTGGAAGTAAGAGTTTTTCAACTTCAAAATTGCCGAAAATTCATTAAAATAAGCATAAGTTGCAGGTTGTAGTAATTCATTAAAAAAACAAATTATTTGAATGAGAGTTTGGAAGGCCAAAATTTTATCAATTTCAGATTTTATGGCTCAAACCCGTTGAAAATTGCGGTGCAATTATACAATAAATTTATAATATACTATATTATATTATTATTTTGCATAATCATATATTATATCAGTAGGTTAATTTAAGGAAATGCCTACTTGTATTTCGGCCGTTACCCGTTTGGCGCGGTGCAAGGAGAAAATGTACTGTTTGGGCCGAAAGTCGCAGCCCATTTGGCGTGGTTACTTATCGTTCAAGCCACGTGTAGGAACCGTTCATTTGGGTACCGTCGAAGGAACAAGGAAGGACAGTGCTGAAAAGAACACACATGATTAGGCGCACAACATTTTCCCTCTCATTTCGTGCAGACTTGGGACTGCCAGGATCAACAATACCCGGTATGATTAAAAATGTTTTGTGCCAATATAACTTAGGTGTCGTCATCGTCACATGCTGGTCACCAGGTTTGTGATCATCAGGTTTGTGCTTTCTTCGTGAGTTTTTTCTCCCGGTTCGTCTCCTCTATTCTTTCCTTGTATTGCAGCGTAGGTACTCTTCCCAACTGGCCATGATCTTGTGTTGGAACAGTTTTTCTTTTTTCGAACATATCTGCAATGTTTTTGGATATACATGGCAATTTGAGTTTGGTCTCCATTTGGGTGTCAAGTAGTAGGTAGTTTTATTAGGTACCTAGGTAATAATAGTTCTAATTTTAATTGATTAAATTGGTTGAATTCTAATTTTAGTTGATCATTGTCAGGTCAACGACATCAACCAAATGTCCGTTGAATATTCCAGAAAATCATGGCAATCAACCTGTGGGACAATGTACACCCAAACGTTTCTGCCGTAAGTCAAACCGCTCCAAAAGTGCAAATTCAGAAAAGCTGACTTCCGATTTCCCAAGACCTCATGCGGCCCCAGTCAACGACCACATTTCAGCCATCCTGACGTAGGGGTAGGCTGATCCATACCCCTTCCCGCAATACCAAAATTGGTGAATAATGCTGTCGTCACGACTACATCGAATAAGCCGAAATGATCTTCGCACCTCTCGAACTGGGGGAAGAACTCCAGGATCCGAAGGGGAAAACCCAACAAAGTGGGAGACAACTTCCCGAATCCAGAATTATGATCGGCCCTCGCTCGATCCAAAACACCCCACCATGCCTTTGATGCGAACTGGCAACTGACTGGGGACGAGGAAATTATCTTTCCCTGGACATCACCAAGACAAGTCACTACGCACTACCAGTGCCATTCTTACTTGCCACTGATTGCTCTGAGAGGACCGTTCGGGAGGACTTGACCTGACCATCCCATCCTAACGGCAGATACTGCATATTGCAGTACTTATCTGCTGTCTGGCGACTGATCCAAACGATCTGTCTGGCACAGAGTTTCTGCTGTTAGGATGGGATGGTCTAGTCAAGTCCTCCCAAACGACCATCTCACTCGGTGATGTCCAGGGAGAGATAATTTTGGTTACTCATCCCCGATAATTGCCAGTTCGGTTGAAGGCGTGATAGACAACAGTTTCTGCCGTTAGAATGGGATGGTCCAGTCAAGTCCTCCGAAACTGTTCTCCCGGAGCAACCGGCGGCATGTAAGAATGGCACTGTTAAAGCCTAGTGACTTGTCTCAGTGATATCCAAGGAAAGATAATTTTGATTCCTCGTCCCCGATCAAATTGTTACTTGGGGGTGAAGGCGTGATGGGGCGTTTTGGATCGAGCGAGGGCCCGATCATAATTTTGGATTCAGGAAGTTGTCTCCCACTTTGTCGGGTTTTCCGCCTTTGGATCCTGGAGTTCTCCCATGGTTCCAGTGGTTTGAAGATAATTTCGGCTTAGTGGATGTAGTCGTGATGACAGCAGTGTGTGTCAGTTTTTGTACTTGTGGGAAGGGGTATGGATTCGCCTACAGCTACATCATGGTTGACTGTGACCGCATGAGTCAGCTTTTCAGCTTGTCAGCTCCTGAAGTCAGCTTTTCTGAATCTGTACTTCTGGAACGGTTTGACTTCCTGCGGGAACGCTTTAGTGTACATTTTCTCACAGGCTGATTGTCATGATTTTCTGGCAGGTTCAATGGACATATGGTTGATGTCGGTGAACTGGTTATTTTGGTTGGCTTTGTGTATAAATCTTCCTCTGCTTTCCTTTTCATGCCTGTTCGAATAACTTAAAGTGCTAAACACACCAAAGTGCTATTGTACACCACCAAGGAACACTTCCGATTCGTGCCACGGAATTCAACTTCTTGGCTCTGTAAGAAAACCGCTTAGTTTAAACCCCTCTACCACGATACCCCGGTTACCGTACTTGCGGCCCACGTCGTGCGTGATTTACGCACAATTTCTGAAACAGACAAATTGCAATAGGTGCACCACCAAGGATCACTTGCGATTCGTGCAACAAAATTTAACTTCTAGCTCTGTAAAACAACCACTTAGTTTAAACCCCTCTACCGCGATACCCCGGTTACCGTACTTGCGGTCCACGTCGTGCGTGATCTCGAGATCCATCTTATAAACTGACTCTTCGAGCTAACGAACCACCTGAACTTCAAACTGATTCGACGAAGCGAGTCACGAGACAGTTCTGGTAATGGTACATCTGTGGACAGTTGCACGTGTATACACATGTTGACGTGCAGTCTAGTAGTACGAACATACTGATAACAAAAGGTTCAGGAACCGCGCCAAACGTGCTTTTACCTGCTCATCGCTCCAGTTCATTGCGCCAAACGGTCCTTCATTTTCTGATACCTTGATCGCGCTGCATGACTAGAACCTTTTGTATTAGGTTGCTACCTATTCTGAGCAGTTTGTTTCTTACTTCATATATTGTTGCTTTTCTTTCGCCTACCGTCCACTGCCTTCCAACCTGACTAAATTCAATAATCATGGTTTTTCCCTAGGTTGCTGTGACCCGCGATCTCACTCCTTCAGGCGGTTGTCCAGCTTTGGGCATCACCCTCCCGACCAAAGAATACGAACTAGTGAGGATCGAAGGAGACGGTGCAGGCAACACTCTCCTCTTTCTCGGCCAATCGGAAGACCGGACGGGGACCGTCAAAAAACGACCGACGTACTTCCAACCTGCGATGATCCAGTGCTCGACAGCTGAATTCCCGCTCACGCATTTCCTCAATTCCTACAACTCCACGGCGGAAATCCCGCGGTTACGAGCTGCCATTTTGCTTGTCATGTGTTACTCATTTATCAGATTTGTTTTGTAAGTGTGCTACCTACATGTATATTAAAAACATCATCATTTCGTGGTGGTACAATGGTGTAGCCGGGTTATGAAATGCATTATATCATGAAGCACCCACTTAAATTCCTTCGACCCCAGACTTAAGTCCACTATCACCAACCGGATGACGAATTAAATTTGACTGATTACGAATGATTTCTTACAAAAAGACGCAACGTGGCCTACAACTTGGGTCATGTCATGCAGTTTATTGTAGACCATTATCATGGGGAAGATCAGTGGGTAAAGAGGAGTAGGGACAAAGCGGGCCCCTTAGTTATCCAAAATATGGAGCCGGAAGGTGATTAACCGAGCAGCGATTTATTCGGCCTGGCACAGGACCGCAACAGATTTACTGAACTGATCCCCAACCTTAGTGATGGATACAGCACTTGAAGAAGAAGAAGAGTATAAATGTTTCTCAACACGGTAGTTCATGCTGCAGCAGCTAACCAAACCCTCTTCTTTCTAATCTTTCACAATTGAAATAGAAATTATTTTATTACTAAGTACCACATTTTTACTACATACTATTGCATACATAATGATATTATTTTCTGTGTTTATTATTCATCAACATAATTTTACTCTCGGAAATTTACTTTCGAAAGAATTTCACCACTTCTGTGTGCGCTTTGGCATTTGATGTTATAGTGCGGAGATTGAATGGGTGTATTACTTATTGCTTCATAGAGATCCTGACGAGCTCCCCCATTCACAGAGCACTCCATAATTAAATGCACCAGGGTTTCTTCTTCTGCTTCACAGTATCTGCAGCTTCCTCTTCATTTAACACCTCTATTTTCCTCAAACACATAGATTCAACATTATGCCTCGATTACTCTCTTGAGATTGTTTTCAAGTACAATCTGGTATTGGAGCTTTCTTGTGCCACAGAGTCATTGATATTTTTGGGAAGTCCTCCACGTACACTTCCTGATGGGTAATCATCGCGTTCCTCTTGCCACACCTGAAGTGCCACAAATAGCCTATAAAGGTCCGAGTGAGGCAAGGTGCATTTTTGGCAATTCTGTCAGCTCTCTCATTGCCGGTATACTTTAGTGCCCCTTTACCTATACAAAATGTATCCTTATTCCTCTCTCCCTTAGCTCATAGCATTCTTTGTATAATTTGACATTCTATTGCATTCATTTCAGATTCAGGCCGAATACTTCCGAGTTATTAAAACGTCAGCTATTCCCACTTTCCTATTTTAAATGGGTTTCAACGAGTGATTTAGTTCACACCCACCTTGCCTCTGATTGTAAAACCACCCAAACATGGTTCAGTAAAACTTGTTGCGTAGCCACGCTAAAGAACTTAAATATTTCGTGGGATTCGGAACCTGTCTGGGTATGTCAGAGTTGTTGGTAACTTGAGACGAGTATGGTCGAATCAAAATACAGCCTAAAAAATGTTCCATCCCCAACATTAAGACATTAATTATTAAGACAATGGCAATCTTCTTTTTTTTCTTTCTTTTTTTAAAATACCTTCCTATTAAGAACTCTTGGAAAAATTTTAGACTGAAGCCCGTTTTCGAAAATAAGCGGTAATTTTTAAATGAGAGTGAAAAATGCGGCAAAAAATGACGTACCAGGTGTATTGACATCTGACTGGCTGTTGGCGGAGCGAAGCTTTGGAGGCGAAGTTTCTCAATGCTGCCAGCAACCCAACATTAGAAATGCAAAACCTTCAAGAACCTTTGCCTGTGACCTTCCCCTCGGTTTGATTTTGAGGACGTGTTTTTCCAATGTATTTATAAATTTGCGGTTCCATCCATCCATTGCAGTTCTGTACATCGTTTGAAGTGATACACAAGCGGGTATTGAGTTGAACTTCCCGGCAATTTACCTCATACGCCATTTCTAGCAGGAACTCAATTCAAAATTCACACTTGTTTTCTGCCTAGACTTTCTGAAATAAACACCTCATAATAAGAGTCAAATCCCGTTACTGAACAGAATTTGGCGAAAAAATGAGAATTTACAACCCGCGAAAATTATTGTCCATTGTTATCGTGTGTTTTTAACGCCATGAACCCAATGAGAGCTCCTACTTAACCAGTTCTCCTACCTAATAATCATCACAGCGTTTCTAGAACATTTCCAGAGAGGAAAACAACCAGTACGATATTTTGGCAAAAGCTTTTTATCATTGCCTTCTCTCATACGATCAACATTCATGTTTTTCCGAACGGGATTGCTGCATGCATTTCCTGTACCCACTTCCCTTGTTAAATTTAACTTAGGCTATATTTTTATGGTAGATATATTTTTCAATGGATTCAATTTGTAAAATCCTCGAATGTATAAAAAAAAAGATGTTCGAAGTAACTCGTTGTTTACTTGCTGTCTTAGTCGTTATTTGCGATGTACGGTACCTATGTATTTTATGGAAATTCTTATTGCGAATGTGTATGTTTTTCCTTTGAAACTGTAAAGTATAATGTAAAGATGAGATGTAAATTATATATGCGTGGTTACCTAGGTATATATTTAAAGTCAGTTGTTTTTACAATAAAAGCGTTGAAAATATTGAGTTCTTTTTCAATCCAGCAACATAGTTACTTGGATGGGATGAGTTTTGAGGATATTGCAACACTCATGTTGAAGAAATCGAAAAGTTCGTAGGTTTCCCATGTCTCCTTTATTTCTACCTCGAGACTGTCATTTCTTGATTTGATCTGAGCAGTAAATTGACCCGAGTGAGAAGACGAGAAAACCTGCAAGTGAATTCAATGAAACCAATCTATGGGTTCCTCCACGTACATCCTATCAGCACCCGGTAAATTCAATCATCCTGTACAGGTCAGTCCAATTTTGTCTAAAGATTATTGAGACTGCAAAAGTCTGCAGTCCGACTGGTACCTATAGAATATTGATATGGAGATCTTTAGCCCTCGAGTTTCTTATGAATAAAATAATTGTGCTGCCTATAATAATACAGTATATAGGTACCTACAACATGATAGGAACTGTAGTTCCAGTGATTTATAAGCTTTGTTCGCACTGGCTTTTTCTGACGGTAAGCTGACTCCCAGAAAGCCGTAAGAAACCATCCGTGATCCAATGCCTCGAGAAGGGTTTGAGTTGGATAATGGATGGGGATCAAGAAGGCAGTGCATGGTCAATTTCTCGTCCGCCCTATCTTCTGTGTAATGGAATGACGATCAGAAAACTGGCGTTGGTTAGTCAGTAAAACACTGCAAGCAGCATGGATACTATACAGTCCAAAATGAGTCAGGGAATCCCTGTGAACGGCCACACGCCTTTCTGACGATCAGACAACCGTCCGATGGTCACTGCAAACAAGCATATTAACACTTACCTACGGATGGAATTTCTGTTCAATTGATTTTTACAGTGGGGGCAGCATTTAGGAAAGATGTATAGTACCTAAGTGGAGGGGGGGGGGGGGGAGGAGTTCCAGTCATGCAGCATGGGCGTATTTTCAAAGAAATATTCGTGCTATTGTGTAAAAAGATGGTGTTCCGAAAAAGCACCACTTTCATAAAATTATATAATTTCTTTCGTGACTAGCCGTTTTTACTGAGGCACCACCTTTTTATCCACCTTTTTTTGAGAAAAATATTTTCATCGTCGAAAAATAGTCCGTTCGTCGTGAATCGCCATCCCACACAACGTCAGCCGAATTAATATTGATTGTAGCCCTTAATACCAATTTTTGACCTCAAAAAATCGAAGTTTGACCACTATTCTGTACGAAAAACAACTGAAATCGACTGGTGATTGTATATTAACTGTGTGTTTTTACCGGTTTTTGACCCCTAAAAACTCAAATTTGACCCCCTTATGGTGGATTTCACCACCTCGAGTTAAGGTTCGAGTTACTGGTAACTCGAAGATTGCGAGAAAAATGCGTTTCACCACCCCGAGTTAGTCTTAACCCCCGGTTTACCGAGCGAGTAAACTCCCAGATCTTAGTCCCTACTCCATCCAGGGAATAGCGCGTTGACTCCGAGAGTTACTGCTTGAGTCGTTGTTGTTGTTGTTGGTTAGCGTTTCTTTCTAGTGTTATCTGATAATACTTCCCCCTAAAAACTGTCAGTTTTCGGCCGCCCCCCTTCATCATATTTTTGTATTTCAGCCAGGGGGATCATAACCCCCCCCATTGGCTCGAAAACTTTATCACAAATTAAAATTAAATCTTAAGAATGATAACATTCACAAAAGTAACAAACAAACACAACAATAACAGATTAAACGGTAAATCAAACATGATTAAACAGTTAAAATAACATTACGTTTATTTGATTACTAATGATCTGTCCCAAAAATTTGATCCATTCTTTTTAACAAAAATGCTTATCGAAATAGTCCCTCACCGTCACCATCCCACACGTCAGGTGAATAATATTGATTTTAGCCCAAAAATCCTAATTAGTCCCCTATTCTGTGTGAAAAACAAGTAAATGGTATTTTTCTGTCTTCACTAAGCCTTCCATACCACGTTCAGTGATTTTATATAACAATTTTAGCCGTTTTTATCAAGTTTTGACCCATAAAAACTCAAATTTGACTCCCTTCGAATTTTTGAAAATTGCTCATCCTTCTGTTTGGCAATAAGAACATTTTGGCAAAATTTGGAATTTTTATCAAGTACCCAAGGTCAGATATCGTCTGGAGTGACACATAAATATATATAATAATATACGTATACAGTTTTTTTTAAATCTAGAGATGAAATCAGGATGCTCTGAAACGGATTTGCCTATAACATAATTTCAAAAAAAAAATTTCTGAAAATTTTGGACCCATTGCGATAGCATAATTCCTTGAAAATTCTCGAACATTGTTGCCAAATAAATGTTTTATTTCATCAGTTTATCTTACCTAACGATAACATTTTTAGTGCTTCGTTAAATTTAATTTAAATTCAGCTAATGCCAAACCTTATTAGCGAATTTTGAAAATGAAGCTATTGCTATGGGTAACGTTTTCAGAACATGCATTTTTGAAATATTTGTATAGGCAAATCCGTTTCAGAGCATCCTCAGTTCATCCCAGATTTTAACAAAAAGTAGGTATTATGTATATATACTTATGTGCCACTCCAGATGATATCCGTCCTTGGGTACATGATAAAAATTTCAAATTTCTCCAAAACATTTGTGTTGCCAAACAAAAGAATGAGTTGGAAGATGAGCAATTTTCAAAAATTCCAAGGCAGTCAAATTGGAGTTTTTAGGGGTCAAAAGTCTGTGAAAACGGTTCAAATTGCAAATAATTGATAAAAAAAATCACTGGAAGTGGTATGGAAGGGCGAGTAATGACAGAAAAATACCATTTCAGTTGTTTTTCACAATGGTCAGATTTTCGTTTTTGGGGGGGTAAAAAATTGGTATTAATGGCTAAAATCAATATCAGTTCACCTGATGATTAATCACGATGGACGGACTGTTTCGATGATAAAACTATTTTTCTCAAAAGAAGTGGGTCAAATTTGGCTTTATTAGGGTCAAACATCGGTAAAAATTGCTAAAATCACGAAAAATTATATAATTTTAAGAAAAGTGGTATGGTTTCAATAGCAGGAATATTTCTTTGAAAATTCGCTCTTACAGCCATGTTGCATGACAGGAACTTTTTTCGATTTCCGATAACCCCCCAATTCAACAAGCTACGCCACTGATTTCAGCTGAACCCAATACTGTTGGACACGTTTAATTCATTCCACACGAAGCCTTCTTCTCTTTCCAAATCATCCTTCCGCATCTGTCTTTTTGTTTTCTATTACTTCCTTCCTCTTTAAAAACTCAACCAGCAACTGCTCCTCTGCCTTCGAAAAATTTACAGTTCTCCTTCTCTTCTGGCTCTCCATCATAAATAATCGAACGACAAAACTCAACTTATCAAACAACGAACTGAAACTCATGGGGGAAGACAGAAGAGGCGTTATCGATGTTATCATGGGAAAACTGGTCTGGGGCTAGCCATTGCGAAGCTAACCGAAGACTAACTAACTCCCACCTTGAAACCCATGGTGAAATGGAACCTCTCCTAACTCGAAGATCCCCTTGACTCCGAGTGTTTGCTAACCCGCACTTTTACTCGAAGTTGGTGAAATCCACCATTAGAGTTTTTGAAAATCGCTCATCTTGGAACTCATCCGTTTGTTTTGCAGTACGAACATTTTGGCGAAATTTGGAATTTTTAATTTGGGTTCTGGACCCATTGCATTAATTTTCTTTGAAAATTTGCGGAGCATTTTGTGTCTGGTCGAAGCGTTTTTCGAAGAAATCGAGGGTTTTAGGGTAATATGACTTGACTGGCCATGACTAGAGGAGTTAGGTGTCGTTTTCTAAGTAATTTTCACACCGATTCGAATGGCGGCACTCACGAACCTCCCCGACCATAAAAAACTGGGGTTTCGAACTGCTGGTAGTAACAGGGACGTGCAAAATAGCTTTTCTCCAAGATTCTCTTTCGCTGATCTGTTAACAATAGCGGTTATTTTCATTTGCCGGGATTTTTAATGTACTTATCGCGCTGGCTTTCACCAGTTGTTCGCGTTGTAACTGGTTATTAACCGGGTTTTTTATTTTTTTGTGAGTGTTGTTATTCGATTCAGCGTGAAAAATTACGTAGAAAACGACACCTAATTCCTCTAGTCACAGTGAGTTAAGTCGTAAATATCCTAAAACGCTCTATTTCCTCGAAAAACACAAGTTTTTGCATTAAACCATGATTTTCTCTACAAATTAGTGCAGTAAAATGAAAAACAACCATACCGTTGGAAGTTTTTTCAGTCAAGTACACGTTCAAGTACTCATTATTTTTGAGACGCAGAGCCATTTGCCATTTGAGAAAAAAGTGAGTTCGAAAATTTGAGCAAATTTTCGTTAATGTCAATTCTTCGCTCGCAGTACTCCTTGTACTCCATAATTTATGTGAGCGCCATATCCTGACAGGAAATTTAACGCTCTTTCCAACGGTGTATAAGGTCGAAAACACGCATGGTGCTATCGAACAAAATTTCCATTTCCTTAATTCTGTCCATAATTTTAAAACACCATTTTGCTAGTTTTTGTGGATTTTCGGGTGGTTTGTTTTGTTGGTGACAACACCAACAATACCAAGTTTACCATCACAAAAACTTGAATTTATACCAAGTTTTGATTCACAAAAACTTAAACTTACCCAACCTGTTTGAGAAAAATACTTTTGACAGTATTACTTTGTTAGTATTTGTCTGTCTCGAGTCACCGTTCTACACCACTTCTGTTGATTCAATAAATCTTTTTATTTTTATTGTGAGTTTCGAAAATCGTTGAAAATGTATGTACTGTTGTAATTGGGACAAAATTCGCGAAAACCCTCGGAATCCCACTAGAACGAAATATGCACAATATTGCAGAAGGAGCCCCTGAAGTAAAGCAGGTACTAAGACTGACACAAAACTGAAGTTTTAGGTTTAAAATGTTACGATAAACTTTATTTACAACGCGATTCGTACTTACATCCTACAGCAGGAAATAACAAATAATAATTCACACTCAGGAATATGGTAGAAAACTCGCATCAACCAAACGAGTCAAAATTCTATTACCTACACAATGCGAAGTCGTCGAAAATGCAATTGAATTAATTAATTGTTAAGATTACCAGTTCCAAGGATTCTGACAGAGTAAGGTCAACGCTGATAAATGGTTTCATCCGTAATTTTTAGAAGGTTCTAATTTTGACGGGGAAGGGGGGTGAACAAGGTGATCAAATTTTGGTGCAAATGAGAACATATCAGTATTGTAGGGAATCTCCAGTAATAGGGGTCCCTTTGTGTTTTGTGAAGTAATTTTGACGAATTGGTGCAGAACGACAATAGTTTACACAGGCTAATGGAGAACCGGCAATTGCTGCAATACAATAATGTTTTGTTGTATTGCAGGAGCGATGGTACATATATTATTTATTTATTTTTTTTAATGAATTCAATTGGCACTATCAATTTTAGCCATAGCCAAATTATTGTTCAAATTTATCTTGTCGTTGTTATGAGTCACTATGGGAACCAGCCGTTCAGTATCCAGGTAGCTGAGGTAGTAGAAAGTTTATAAATTGTGTTAACGTGATTTCCGACATTCCCGTGTTTTATTGGAAGATCTACATTAAAATTATGAAATATGAAAGTCATTTCAAGTTACGAAATAGGAAAGTTATTTTAAATTTTTAATCCAGTACCTAACCAGCCAATGTTAGATATCGCCTGAAGTATAACATAAACACACATAATACATGTGTTTGTTAAAATATAGTGGTGGATTTGGAATGATTTGGCAAGGAGTTGCGTGGGAAAATTCAACAAGTGCTCGTACTCAACATTTTGGGTTGCGACATGGGAATTGCGACTCTTACTGCCATTTTGCGGGAAACACTCGCTGAGCTCTTTCACTAAGGAAAAACGCTGCAAATTATTACACAACGGTTTATTATTTACCTGTATAGATGCCCCTTCTGCGTAGATCACTGTTTTCTGTTGTTAGTACCCTCGAGCTCCCTCCAGGAAAGCCCTAAATCGAGTACTGGAACCGGCTCCGGAATTAAAGCTTCATACAAATATGCGGGATTCAATAATTCAATCATTAATATTATTTGTAGTTATTCATGAAGCATAAGGCAAATAATAAACCGTTGTGTAATAATTTACCTGTATAAGTGCCCCTTCTACGTCGATAGTATAATGAACGGTTGAGTAATAATTTTCCCGTTGCGTAATAATTTACCGATGTGTAATAATTTACCCAATAATACTTCAACGTTTGTTCAAGTTGCAAAAGTACCTATCAACAAAATCCAAAAGATCCATCATTTTTCAAATGAAATAATATCACAGAAAAACCAACTCGACTTCATACAGCCATCCTTGATTATAATCAGGTGCTCCCTAGCGATGATATCTGGGCCGGATTTATACCGTTTGATTCACGATCATGTTGACGAAGCTTTAAGGTGCAAACGAACGCCTGGTCGTACAATGCTCCGGGTGGTCTAAAAAAATTCGTTAGTTCGAGATCAATTTAAAAACGTTAAAAAAAACCATACCCTTCTATTGAAAGTTTTCGAGCTACGGCGTTCTGAAAATGTCAACCCCTATTTTGAACCCCTTAGAGATTACTGACAGTAACGCCGAGTTTCGAGGACCAACTAGACCCCAACCGGGACCTACAAACCAAATTTCATTAATTTTGGTTCACGGTAACTAATAAAAGTGGTAACTACGACGTACGGCGGACAGACAGAAATTTTTTTTGTTCCATTTTCGGGTTCTATGTACCTTGAAACGTAAACCATCAAATTTTGAGGAGGGGCTAAAAATTTTTTTTTCCATGCTCGATTCCAAAGGTCCATTATTGAAAATGATAAACCAAAACGATAAACTACCAGAATCTCAGGGGTTAGAACACAGATGACGTCACTTCTTCATTACCATAATAAAACTGATTAATATTGGAGTTTTGAAAGTGCCCAATTCCATGAATGGAGAAGAATGTGTCGTGGAGCGTTGTCAAGATTTTGGGATGCTGATCACCACGAAATTACTAGTATGACTCGGTTGAGAATGTTTCCAGGTTGTGGCTTAGCTTTGGAGGTTTCTGCATGCATTTCAATAGGATGCGCACCTTCAAAAATAATGGATTGGCAATATTTAGAGGTTGAGAGGAAGGTACACAGAATCCTGTACTCGCGACACTTAAGCGTCACCTTGCTCTGTCGAATCCTTGGAATCAGTGACCTACAGCTTCTCCCGCTAGGCCCTAGGTTTGGATTTTCCCGCGTGCGCCCCTTGACAACTCCTCTTGTGCTCCTCCAACTTCGAGGTTCTGGGAGATACGAAGTTGCAAGTTTCGCAGCAGTACACGACGCCAGACAGGTGTTTGTCCAGAATGTGCTTCGAAGTGACTTTGTCGTTGGTGGAGGTGAATTTGCAGAACGAGCACTTGTAGAGGGTTACAGAGGGGTCGTAATCGTCTAAAAAGTAGTTATCACAATCGGATGAATCGTCGTCGTCCGTGGAGGAGTCGAGACCTTCCGACTCCTCGGTGCCCGTATCGGAGAGGTTTGCAGAGGACGGGTCAAGTCGGGACATAGCAACATCTCGCCTGATTCGTTCGTGCTCAAGACCGTCCATTTCGACTATTTTACCCACACGTTTCTTTTCTTTTGGGGAATCGGAATCTGTCATTTCTTCGTCGGTATCGTTAAAATGAACCTCACCAGCACTTCCTTCCAACGTATTGCTTTCCTGAAAGAAAAAAAAAGAATAAATAGCTTGAATAATAATTATAACTGTAGGGTACGCCTGGACATTTTCTAAGATTAGAAATGGGACGACCACCCCTTAAAACACCGATACTCAAGACAGTAGTAAATTTTATGCTGAGAATCTTAAAGATGGAGAATCTTAAGGCTAATGTCCGGTGGCTAGTAGTGTGATTCTCCGATAAGAGATGGCAGTGCAATCGCCAAATTTCATTTAACGTTTTTCTCGGCAACCGTTCAACATTTTTTAAATCTGAAAAATGATTTATTCCCAGAGAATGAATACAAAAGAGGCCAACGAAAAAAAGTTTGAAAAATCTTTCAACTTTTTTTCACATAAATGTTAATAATTGTAAGTAAATACCTTTTTTTGTACAAAAAGAGGAACAGCCCGGATATGGGTACTCATTACCTAATTATGCATTATTGAAAAAACCGCCTATGTAAAAAAATAGCATCGGTAGGCGGTTGAAAAGATCAACATTTGTGAAAATGGACATTTGAAGGGGAGAACGGTGGCGAATGACCTTTCCCTGCTGCCTACCCGTGCCACAGGTAGGGGGTGTTCCATTTTCAAGATTGGAAGGCACCACAAAACATTTTTGTAAATATGTGCGGTGTCTATGGATGTGTGTGTTATTGAAGTCTTCGGAAATTTTTTTCGAGGAGAGACCTTTTTCCTACAACTTTCCATGCTGACATCAGAATCCGTTCGAAATGCATCAGCGAACTGGATCACAGAATTTTGATTTTTTTTGTTCTCGTTTAGATTTTTTATGTAAATAAGTTCTTCCGCACGATAACTAGAGTAATTTTCCGATAAAAATTTCTTTGTTGCTCAGAAAAATCCGTCTGCTCAAGAGTAATTACGAGTCCGCTGGCAGGCCAGCTGTTTGGACAGCTGTTCAAATTTACAATTAAGTGGTCCAAAAAAAACAAAATCCATGTTCAACCCTTTACGCATGTGGGGTGTCTTTGGACAAGTGAAAAAATACGATTTTTCGGTAAAAGGAATGTTGAATATTGTTTAATTTTGTGTTTTGAACGGAACGGCTCACTTCCCCCAAATTTCTCTGAAAATTCGCTCCTAGAGCCATGCTGCATGAGGCATCTGCTCGGCTTCTGACATGAGTATTACAGTACACTGCACTCTCAATTTGGGATTTTTCTATCTTTGTTGTTTGTACAAAAAAAGATATTTACTTACAATTATTAACAATTAAATGTGAAAAAAAATGTTGGAAGATTTTTCAAAATGTTTTTCGTTGGCCTCTTTTGTATTCGTTCTCTGGGAATAAACCATTTTTCAGATTTAAAAAATGTTGAACGGTTGCCGAGAAAAACGTTAAA
Source organism: Leptopterna dolabrata (assembly GCA_954871275.1). Taxonomy (NCBI): domain Eukaryota; kingdom Metazoa; phylum Arthropoda; class Insecta; order Hemiptera; family Miridae; genus Leptopterna; species Leptopterna dolabrata. The sequence goes on along the minus strand of OX940984.1, from coordinate 18,548,216 downwards.
TACTTTTCCATCTTCTCTCGTACACCTGTCGTCCACATTAGCAAGATCGACGGCCCAGATATGCTTCGATGTGTTGATCAGTATACATAAGAACAAAAGGATAAACTCGAATGCATATAACTGGGTCACCAGGAAGGACCAAATTTTAAAAACAATAGTATACGACGCGGATTGGGACAACATCCCACAAGAAACAATGATTTTCTTCGAACAGTGATAGGTATGTACAAAGTTTTCCTGCAGGTTATCTTTCGCAAAGTGCAAAGTGAAGAGTCTGCGTTGCAAACGAAGATTTTAAAACATTTTTGCAGAGTCCCAAATGACTCTGCAAAAGAATGACATACTTTTCAAACGGTTTTTATGTTTTAGTTCTTTGTTAAATACAATGTTTGGTAGTATCAATAAAAAGAAGAGAATTCAGTCTCTCGATTAGGTCTAACTGTGGTCCGATTAGTGTGAGGACAATCATATATAATAGCACCCAAGTTAGCTCCACTAAGGCCATCAAAATACTCTACATTTGGGAGGAAGGAGAGGTTAGGAAGCGACAGGTTGTTGTTGTTAGTGGATAAAATACCTAATTGTTTTTAATGGAAATTTTCCGATCCTTCTCATCACACGACCCTCCGTCGGCCGCATTCATCGAGCACGAATTAATTTCGTCGTCAGCGACACAACTTTCAGGGAGTCATTTCTTGGTTAGGCGAAACCAAATCCCAAGTAAGTTAACTTACAGAAAGACAGAAGTCTTGATGAAATCAGATTCGGAATAAAACGACCGGAACATCCAATAATGAACTATAACAGCTAGTGGAGGTTACTCTACAGAACACTCTTCGTTTCGAGTAGAACTGCAGAGTGGGAGCAGGAAGTCTTTAGGAACAGAAAGTTCTCCTACTTTTCATAATTCGCAAAGTGGAGAGTACTAATGAAGACTTGCAAAGTGAAAAGTTGAAGAGTCTTTAGGAATGGGCCCCAGGTTTCGATTTCGACTGCAGGACATCGATTACTCTCCCGGAGGAGTGGAGTGGAAATTCTCGGCTTATTGGTCCTCTTCATGTCGCACACATGGTAAATTATAGTCACTATATTCCGATAACATGCTTGGTCTACCGAGCTAACATGAAGCACCATGGATGATGGTCTACTAGAATACTGAATATCTACAGCAAAAGAAATCTAGCGGCTCGCTGTTAAACTTCTTGATAAAAGCTAGGTACAGTGTACGGAGGAAAATTCAAATGCCAAATGAACACATGGTTAGATTTTTATATTTTTTTTATTTATTTTTTTTTTTTTTGACTCCTAGTGTTTTCGGGTGCCGGAGCAGTGGCCTTAAGGACGCAACGACCCTGGTATTGAGAATAGGTCACAGACTGCATATGACAATAATGTAGGTACGAGAATATCTGGACACCGACCCACACACCACCCAAATATCAGCCAATTTCGATCATTTTTTCGGGTAATTTTGGGCGTTTTAAATGCGCAGGAGAAAGATACAGTCAGAATTTGATGAAATTGAGAAGGGACATCTGTACACCCTCCATATTTCAGCTCATTTCGTCTATTTTCGGGCAGTTCAAGGATTGGAGGCACACTCAAGACAACGATTTGAAGGAGCTAGAATTTCGAATTTCCATAGTCAGATTCATTTTTGGGATGGTCAAAAAATGGGAGAACCGTCCTTCACTGATCAAAATATTGAAGTTTGCCTTAAAGTTGTAAACTGAACAACCGGTTCTGAGGAGCCTAAAAATAAATTACTTCCTCGCTTTTCAAAGTACAAAATCCGTAATCACGCAGGGTTTCATCCCAGAGGAACAGACAATTCGAAGTTACTGTCATAGTTGGAAAAGAGTTTACCGATTGACTCTGTGTAGCACACAATTCCAAATCTTCGTTGATGTCAGCCAACGACTCTTCCAAAATGTCTTCTGAACAGACCGAGACGATTTCGAAGTCAGTTTGGATCACGGCATGAGAAAAGTCTACAAAAATTTAACGATAATAAATACATGGATAACGATGATTAGTAGATACACTTTCAAAACTGTTGATACAAAAAATTAAAATAATTGAGTAAAACGTAGGGAGAAACATAAACGTCAAACTCCAACCAAGGCATTCACCTTCGAATGTCCGGGAATAATATAGTAAATCATTTATTGAAGTAGATAACACAGAGGTAACATGTGACTTATCCTTCTTACGCAGACAACCTTTAACATTTTGCTTGCTGACAGCAGCATTTAGCTTGTTGACATTATGTCCAGGAATAATGAATAATAAACACAAAGTAGTGTATGTGGTTGGAATATTATATGAGGGTTCCATTCAATATGAAAGTGTAAGCATAATTTTGAAGGGAATATCACAAGTACTTATTTTTGGAGAACGGATGCAAAAAAGCTAAATTACTGTACCAAAAAAACTAAATTATTGTGCAAAAAAGAAGCGATAAAAATTTCGAATTATAGATGAAAAATGAGATATTCAAGAGACATGAAAGCCCCACTGTGACACACGGTACTGCCAGGTAAAATCAACCACACCACTCACCACTGGGTTTGTGACTTCTGGAGAGACAAACGCTACCTTTAATCAAGAGTTCACTAGACAATGAATTATATCCCAAATTATTGTCCCTATCCTATTTGGATGGGACTCAGCCTACTGTATGCTCAAATATCGGTAGATGTGAACGAATTTTAAAAAATTACAATTTTCCTCAAGAAACATAGAAATTCATCAACATACCGCCTCTCGAAATGAAGTTGATGTGAGTAATAAGGAAGATAATGTCACAAAATCATGCTTGGAATATCCATCCATTCTGTTCCACCTTTGGAGATGTGGAAAAAACTGAATGCCTACTTAAAAGGAAGTTTACCGCTAGAAAACCCCCAAACGAGTCCACTGATAGAAAACCTCATTTTGGCGGTCTCTTGCTCACCGTCGACCTTCAACTCTGAGAGTTGAACGACGTTGAAAGCATAGGCTTACATGCCTCAATGATATCTCATTCGAAGTATGGATTAGAGCATCCATGTAGCTCCTTTGACAAATAGAGATAGCCGTACAGCTTCCACAATAATTTGTCTTTATCATCTCAAATGTGGAAGTGTATAAATAATAATATTCATGATCAGTCAGAGATGATCACCACAACAGATTCAAATGTCACTCACCAATTTTTGATTCGTCGAAACGAGGGTTGGTAAATGCTTCGTACACTTCGGGAGATATTACTGTCTTTCTGTCAGGTGCTGGAAAACAATCAGAACTAAAATTCATTATCAAAATCAATAAAATATAAATAACTACAGTAGATATCCAGGGCGATGGGTACATAGAATCTGTTCAAGGGACCACTCGGAGTGTTCAGGATATTCTCAAGAGGTGGCCCAGTTGGCTGTTCATTACTACTGGTGATGGGGAATTTTCGTCAAACAAAAATTTTTGATTGAAAAAAATTATTCACAATTTCAAGAAAAATGGTAGTTTGAAGCCTGTTTTCAAAAATAATCGTTATTTTTTTAAATTCGAGTGATTAAAAGTAAAAATGCGTCAAAAAATTACGTATGAGGTCTATTGAGATCAATCTGAATAGCTGTTGGCCCAAGCAGGTGGAGCAAAGCTTTGGAGGCGAAGGTTCTCAATGCTGCCAACAACAGAAATGCCAAACCTTCATGGCAACCTTCAAGAACCTTTGCTGTAAGCCCCTCTGTTTGATTTTGGGGACGTGTTTATTAAATATATTCATAAATTTGTGGTTCCATCCATCCATTCATTGCTGATCTGTGCAGTTTAAGTGATGCACTAGCGCTGTAGCGGGAACTCAGAAATTCAAATTTCACACTCGTTTTTTACCTTGACTTTCCGATCAACATCTCATTATGTGGTCAATAAGTGTCAATTTCCGGTATTAAACAAAATTTGGCTAAAAAAAGGAGAACTTTTAACCCACGAAAATTGCCCATTATGTTTTCCAGCGATAGAATTTTCTTTTTTTTCTTAATCTTTAGCCAATTCGGTGTAGGCTCTTGCGCCATTAGACCTCTTGCAGCCCAGTAGAGTAGCATATTTAGACCATTATTTGGTATATGAAAAGTCCTGGCGTATGCCCTCGAGCCGAGGGCAGTCAACATTTCTGGGGATGTACAAATTCAAAATTCTACATTCATGAACATATTTCTTTATGGTAGAACTAATTTCAGTCAAATTGAACAGGTTGTTGGTAATAAATTTTGGAAGGCAAACTGACATCTGGCCAACCATCGAATACAATGCATAATCAATATTGTGGAAAAATTCAATGGCAAAGAAACAATAGAATACTCACAGAACGACCAGTACGTTTTCTTAGGGTTGAGCGTTTCAGCTGCTGGCACTTTCTTGAAAAGCTTGTATAGTTTGATAGTATCAATGACTTTGTTCTGCCACTCGGAGTTCTCAAGTTTGTAACAAGGGAAGTTTTTCGAAATGAAAGCGAGAATTTGAGCCGTCGACGCTATCTGCTTCGGCGATGACTCGACTGCTACAGCAGTCAGGCAAGCCATTGAGAATGGGGGGTACCCTTCCCTGAAACCCAAAGGTAAGTACGTACGTTCGGCCATGCTCACGGGAAATTAAAAAAAAAATGAAAAAAAAACTATGAATTATGTTATTTTAGTAGCTGCAATACATAATCAATTATTATAATAATAATTTAATGCCATAAACACACAATATTTACACTGGAAGAGCACCCGTCAAAACAACAGTAGAAACTTTATATATTAAAATTTAAAAATGTAAGTGACCTAACAGGTTACTCTGTAATAACCTAATAGTTCTCTGAAGATTAAGGGTAAATTTACTGTACAGCCTAATGGCGTTGTACAAAAAACTCCACTTATAAAATTGTAGGCTGTGGAATGGTGGGCTGTGGTTGAATCCTCATCTGGTGGCTGCCAAATTGGGTATGATGGTCGTGCACAATTTTGTATTGGCAAAGTCAGCTTAACGTTTAGCAAGGTAGCATATATTATGGTCTCATCATAAATGTTAGTAATCTTCTCTTCTTTTCTGAACAAGCCACGACAGGACGACAATGGAGGAATGCCAGCAATGACTCTTATCGCCCTCTTCTGCCACATGGAAAGGATTCAATGTTGCTTTCTCAAAAAAGATGCAGCCATCATTGTCTTCTTGGAGGCGATCGGTCGAAGATTCCGCAAGCAAAAGCAGGCACTGCTTAGGTGGGACACAGGGTCAGTGCGGTGATTTCTAAAGTTGAGACTTGAGTCTACGGAGATGCCCAGAGAGCTCACACAGGGTGATATACCCTTTTCTTGAGCAAAAACGAGTTCAGCTGAGGGTCTGAGGCACGAGTTGAGAACAAAATGCATCTTATTTTCGATCAGAACGAGCTTGTTGGATATCATCCACTCCAGTCGAGCAAACCAAGCCTGAACCACTCCATTGCACTCCTCCAAGAAATTCCCTGACACCAGGAAATTTGTGTCGTCTACAAAATTAAAGTATTGGGACCATGGATATCCGCCGGAAGGTCATTAACCAGAACAAGGAACAGCAGAGGGCCCAGTAGACTCCCCTGCGGTACCGACCGAATACAATATTTATCTGAAGAGTAGACCGGATCATTTAAGCTTCCAGGGTCTAGCATGAAGACAAGAGCGGGACCAAGAGCAGGACTAGCTTTTTCCTTAAATAATAGACTTTCGTGTGCCGCCATATCAAACGCCTTGGCGAGATAAAAAAAACAGCCAACCACTTAACGACCCTGGTCAATTTCATCATAAATAAATTGTGTCATTTCTAACAGGGCGCTCTCAATAGGCTTTCTTTTATGAAAACCGTGCTGGCATTCACTAAAAAAAACTTGCAACTAAAAAGAATTCAAGGAGTCTGCTGACCATAAGGTTCTCCAGGAGCTTAGCCAAGGAACTAATTTAATAGGCCTGAAATTGCCAATGTAAGCCGAGAAGCCCTTTTTCGGAATTGGTCGGACCAAGCATCTCTTAGGCTCCTTTCACACGGGGAGCCGCACGGCTCTCGCTCGCGAACAGGCGGACGGCGCGTGAGACTGAAATGCATTGAGTGCAATGGAGCTTTCACATGAGGAGCGAGAGCTCTTCGAGAGCTTTTAGGGCTCGCGAGCCGCGAGTGATCACGGCTCTGCACCTCGAGCCACGTGTCTACGGCTCTTCCACGAAATGCAAAGGAGGGGTGCCGGTATTCACATGAAGAGCGAAAACGGCTCTCGCTCCTCAGTTTATTGCTACCTGTTGTGGCGAATTTAGATTTGAATATACCTCAACATTACAACCAGCCTCAGTTCAGGCTTAATGCAATTCCGCATGTTTGTATCTTCGAGTTGAATACGACGCTTCACCTTGCTGAGAAGCTCATCAAATGAAGCCACCGACATCCGGAAATAGTTAAAAAATTTGTTGCCATCCTGCCGAAGTTGCTGGTAAAGCATGGCGAAAACTCCTGCTTCATCCCGCTGTTGGTTTATCGGATGCACCCAACACCGTCTGGTACTTGGGATGAAGCATGTAAACGGAGAAAGCACGCATGCGATCCATACTGGGCGGAACTAGCGGCTGAGCGCTCGAGAGCCAAAAAAGCTCTCAAATGAGGCCCGTGTGAAAGGTGGGAGTCAAGAGAGAAAAAGGCTCTTGACTGCGAGCCACGAGCCGTGCGGCTCCCCGTGTGAAAGAAGGCTAAAGATTCTGTGGGAAGACACCACACGTGAAGGAAGAATTTAAAATGTTGCTGAGTACTTGGGTAAAAGTTAAGATAACATATTTCAAAGTCCTTGCAGGGACTCCATTCGGGCTTCCAACACTGCTCTTCAGCTTCAAAGCCACAGTTATGATCTCATCCACAGTAACTGGGTTTAAAAAAAAATGCTGGCACAGCATTGGGGCTTATTTGACCAACATGGAGCTGAAGGAGAACCAACACAGCTAGAACTGCTAAATCGACCAAAATGGTCAGAGGGTTGATTTGAAGAACTGCCGCCCGTTTGGCCGGGGCCTGGCAGACCAGTTCATAAGTCATCATCATCACACAAGAAATTCATGTGACGTCCTCCATGAAATCCGGCTGATGGATGCTGTAACGCTGTCAGATGATCCGGCACCTGGCGAAATCTAGCATTAACAGTGACATTCGAGTTTTTGAGTTCAATAAAATTCCCACTTCCGTTTTTCTGTTTTCGTTTCCTCAACGCATTTCGGTTTTGCCAATTACTGTCGCATGGATACTGTAAATCCAACAGAATGTTGAGTCTTCGCAACTTCGCCACGTGGTGCACTCCGACCAATCAGAAGCTCCAGCAATTCATACGACCTAATGTGTTCTTTTTTCAAAAATCTCAATTTTATTTAAAATTCTTAAAAAATCTCAGGAGTGCTCATTTTTATCGAGGATCCCATGTTTTACAACTGTGAAGCTGTTCTCTATCAATAGAAAATACCAATGAAAATCATGTGCACAGCTCATACGTCGTGTGAAATAAATGAAGAGCCTGTCTAAATAAAAAGATACCTGGCTGGTAGAGGTGACAATTCATTACCACAGTTTTTGATGTGAGCATCTATGGGTAGCTAACAAAATAAATAACGAAGGACTCACCGAATCCGTTTGGTTTTCACAACAGGTCCAGACTGATTCCATTTAGAAGGGAACTGAGCAGACGAAGGTGCGTTTTTGATAAGTTTATTCTTAACGGTTTCAATAACTTGGATCAGCTCGTTTTCTGTCAAAACAGGAACTGCCACACCAAGAACCTCTGGCTTGTACACGCATTCTGAAGAAAACCAACCAACCAATGAGAATAATAAATTAATGAGGTCAATCCTGTTTGTTTACTTATTTTATTAGTATTGTTTATTTATTTTATTAGTTGTTGGTGAAAGTACTCAGTGCACGAAATCACCAATACTACAACAGCTAACCAATAGTACTGAGACTTAGGGATTTTCATGCTCATGAACTCACCAGTTTTGTTAGACTTGACCGTCACTTCATATTTGAACGAATTTCTGACCCTGGCCGATAAGGCTCCAGATCTTGAGATACCCAACGGTCTCATGTTTTCAGTTTTAATACTTGGGACAGCTGTTACCTTTAACCGTTTTCTAGGAACTGGTAACCCTGAAAGCGAAAATTCAATGAGTTCAATTATATTGTAGTTTGTCAAGTTCTTAGCTTATTGCATTACCCATAAGTAGTAAGTAGGTACCTACGTAGTTTCAAGTAGGCGTATACATACTGCTCATTTAAATGGCCGCGAAGACATGTGCTACACTTGTTGGATTGCTTAGCACTCCAGCGGATTACCATCAAAGTTAGCAATCAGTACCTACTTATGGAATAAAATAATGATACAAGGATACCCATCATTCTGGAGACCGTAATAATCTTTCTTCCTTAAACATCGAAGTTAAGGGTGGAAAAGTTCTGTGCGTATAATCAAGACCTGCACTTGCTGTTCTAGACTTTCGCCTTGCTTTTGATAGCCTCGACAGAGAAAACATATATATATTTATTTATTTATAAAGAAATATATATTTATTCTACCATGGGTCAAGACGACTATGGAGAATGCCAGCTCGAATGTGCTAGTTAGTGGTCAATGTCCAAGTCTAAGGGCGAACCCAGCTCAAAGCTATCGATCTCCCCCCTGCTGCAAGAAGACAGGGAAGCCCTCCTGGGAGGTGACTGTACACTCAGAGTCCATGGATATGCCCAAGTTCCTGTTACAACTACAGGTGGAGGCGAGTTTTCTAGCTCACTCTACCAACTAGCAGGTTGGTTCCTGGGTTTTTGGTTTCTCACAAAACTCACATGCCGGCGCCTACCCAGATACAATCCAGAATTTAAAAAAAATTTTTATAGGCAAATCTGTTTCAGGGCATCCTGAATTCACCCCTAGATTTTAACAAACACTTTTATACAAATATATACGTGTCAATCCAGACGATATCTGACCTTGGGTACATAATAAAAAATTACAAGTTTTGCCAAAATATTTGTATTGCCAAACAAAAGGATGAGTCCGAAGATGAGCAATTTTCAAAAATTCTAATGGGGTCAAATTTGAGTTAAGGGGTCACAAATCGGTGAAAACTGCTAAAATCGCGACCAACTTGTATAATATAACAGGAAGTGGTATGGGAAAGTGAGTAAGGACAGAAAAATACCATTTCACTTGTTTTTCATACAGAATACGGGTCAAATTTGGATTTTGGGGATCAAAATTTGGTATTACGGGCGTCAATATTAATTCACCTGACGTGTGGAATGGTGATTCACGAAGGAGGGACTATTTTGACGATAAAAATGTTTTTCTAAAAAAAAAAAGTGGGTCAAATTTAACCTTTGTAAAAAAGGCCAAAATTGGTAAAAATGGCTAATCACGAACAAATTTTATGAAAAGTGATAGGTATGGCTTCTTGCTATTTATTAGCACAAAAATATTTCTTTGAAAATTCACACTTATAGCCATGCTGCATGACGAACTTTTAAATAATCAGGCACTTTTCAGGTGACATCTGACATTACCTATGCCCATTTCAAGTTAAGGTAAGGTGGGGCAAGTGCGTACGCAAAAAACGCTAGTTTGACTTTACACGGCAACCAATGGTACAATTTGTTTGTATTTGCCGTTGTCTTGATTTCTAATGGCTTCAAAATCTTTCTGAGAATCGAGTCGCACCTTCATAATTTCGAATTGACACATTTGAAACATTAGTAAAAGTGCTTACAAGAAGAGCCCATGGGTGCGCACTTGCCTCACCATGGTGGGGCAAGTGCGCACCCAAGGTGGGGCAAGTGCGTATGCGGATAAATTCACCAACGACCCACTGCCTTTCACGATTCATACCTTATAAATGATGTTCAAGCACACAATTCTTAATATAAACACTTTTTTATTATTATTTTAAGATTAAACGTGCAGATAAATGTACCACTTATGATGACAAGAAAAGAGAAAAGAAGGAGGAGGAACCCCTCACTTGGGGAGTCCTTCCACACCACAATCCTTGAGGTATGTCAGAAAAGCCTCCACGTCGGTTTCTACGTCACTAGAGTCCCGATCTGGCGAGGTGGGGATGGGGCTCTTGTAGGGGGAGCCTTTGGGTAGGACCATTCGGACTCTAGAGGACGACGGCACTCCCTCGTCCATGGCCACCGTTAAACTGACACTCTCCTCCGGATGGCCATCACCTTCCATGGGCTCGAGAGCGATCACCTCCACTGCTGGCGGGTCCTCGTCCTCTTCGTCATCATCAGTGGTTGGCTGAGGATAACGTGTTTTCTTTGCTGCCCTACTTCTTGTTTTTCTCTTAGGAGCCATTATTTCTTCTTCATCCTCGCTTGTTTCTGGGGTCGCGTTCTTCTTTGCTGCTCTTTTTTTCTTCTTCTTTGGAGGATCTTTTTTCAATTTCTTCTCGTTTTCAATCCGAGTCAAAACATCCTCAGTAGTCAAAACTTCGGATCCTGTTCCAACACGCTTTCGTTTTTGAGTGTTTGACGTTTGCTGGCCACCTCTTAAGAAGCTGAGGATCTTTTCCTCAAAAGATGTATCTGCTCCAGATACGATAGCATCACCGTCTTCCGATGGCATCAAGGGTGGAGACCCGGTCGAAGATGATGGAGATGGTTCGGCAACAGGCCCTTCAGCTTGACTTTCTGATGAAGGATTCGTAGCTGGACTTTCAGTCGCGTGTGACGCTTCCATAACTTTCCACCTCTTCAGAGCTTCCGGGTCGTAGGAGCTTTCTCCAACCACTTCGTCGTTAAAAGGGTAGATCCCTGCCCTAGCAAAACCATGTTTTAAGATTTCAGGGTTCAAACTGCACCAGATCTTTCCAACTATGGAGGCCAACATTTTTTTGGGCAGGTGTTTTCCTAGATTTCGCCTCTGCCATGCAACTAGCTCCTTGTCCCAGAGTGTCTTGAGGGGCTTGAATACAGACAAGTCAAGGGGCTGTAGGATATGGCTTGTATGAGGGGGCAGTTTCAACAGCACAACCTGGTTCTCCATCGCGAGCTCTATTAATGGAATGGTGATATGGGTAGAGTGCCCATCAAATATTAAAAGAACTGGACGGTTCGGTCCGATGTTCTTCAAAAAACAGTTCCGAAACCAATTTAAAAATATTTCCCCTTCCATCCATCCATTGGTGGATGCGGCAAACGTAGAGCCGGGGAAAACGTCCCCCAACATCCACTGATCCCAAAGATTCTTACCCTTAAAGATGAACAGGGGTGGGAGTTTCTGGCCAGCAGCACTCCCGCAGAAACAAACGGTGACATTTGTCCTCCCTGGCCCACTCGTTATTCTAGTTGATGGAAGCCCTTTTTCCCCCAATATTTTGGACTTGCTAGGGTCAAGACAAAAGCTAGTCTCGTCGACGTTGAAAATGTATTGCGGTTTTCCGTCCAGACCCAACTCCGTCATGGTGCTTTTCAAGAGATTGAAAAACCCCTTTATAACGAAGGGATCAATTGCTTTTTTTCTAGCAAATTCTACACTTTGTGGCTTCTTCAAGGACAAGTCATGTCTCGCTCTGAAGTTCTGGATCCATGTCTTCCCTGGCATGTTGTCAGTGAACACCGTTTCTTTCATATTACAGTCCACCCACCCTTTTACGGCTATTCTTGTTTCTAAAACTGTGAGGCCCAACCCCCACTTCTCCATGGTTTTCAGGCAATTCGCCAACCGTTCTTCTTGATCAAATGGAATTGCAATGGGCCTACCTTGGGAAGTGCTCAATTGTCCCCGCCGTCCTTTGATATGGTCCCATAAAGTACTTTTTGGAATGCGATAGGTCGCCGACGCCACCGCCACAGTCATTTCGCCATTCCTGATGGAGACAAGAGCTCGCTTTAAATCATCAGGTGAATATGCGGTAGCACGGTCGCTTTTTCTCTTGTAATTTCGTACCATTTTCCTGAAAATGTTAAAAATAATTGCATGCAACGTGCAAAAGCCAAGCCCTCCTTAGGAAGTGCAAATAAAAAAGGAAGTAGGGTTGAATAAATTAGGAAATAAGGAAATCCAACACCCTTTAAAAACGAGACGTACCCATACACTAAGTTTGTAAAGCTCTAACAGGTATTAAGTAAGTATGATTAGCGATTCAGCCAGCAGAATTTAAGAAAAATTCAGGCATTGTTGAAATCCATTTTCCCGAAATCGTTAAAAATGATTGCATGCAACGTGCAAAAGCTAAGCTCTCTTAGGAAATGCAAACCAAAAAGGAAGAAAGTTTGAATATACTAGAAAATAAGAAGTCCAACACCCTTTAAAAATGAGACGCACTTGCCCCCCCATAGCAGTACGCACTTGCCCTTCAGTTGATGAAACCGAGAGGCAAGTGCGTATCGCTCGTAGTGTCGTTCAATTGAATTATTTCGACAAAAATCAAGTAAATATAGCTTCCTTAACATCTTAGGAACAAATAGAGTGCAAAAACAAGGTATATTGATGTAAATCAAAGTTAGAATCGGGAAAAAACTAAACTCACCAAAAACTCGGATTTGCAGTTTTTCAAGGAGTCGTTTGGAAACATCTGGCATTTTAAAACTATGAAACATCTGAACGAAGAAATTATTGGCAGGTGAAGATAAACATCTGAGCTAACAAATCACGATCCATAATATATCACTAGAGGCATCAAACCAAAAAGAAATGCCTGGTACGCACTTGCCCCCAATAGGCACTTGCCCCACCTTACCTTAGCACGATCCTGTCTCGTAGGAGTCTTTCGCATTTTATTCAGTTGAAAATGTATCCAAAACTGTTATTAAATTATCAATTACCGGAGCCGGGAAGCTGAGGCAGCTCGCAGAAATCCTCATCCCTGAAATGGCCTTTACAAACAACAGCATATTTCCCAACTTGGTTCAACTGGACGAACTGCAACCATTTCTTCTTGAGTTTTGCATCTTTCGGAAACAAATGTCCACCACTATTCACGCATCCAGGAGCCGAGCAACGGGTCATTTTGCGAATCAATTTTATGCGCGAACAGTTGGTTTTTGATTTTACAGTCGCTAATAACTTCAGGATGAAGTGATATCAATAAAACCAAGTTTATCCTTCCTTTATCACGGAGAACTACTCAACAGCGAACGGAGGACGACGTTTCCAGAAGCAAGAACGATTTGCACTTCTAACCTATCCCCCAAAACTGAAGAAGGATAAGGATATGGGTAGCTAAGTATCCATGGCTCCTGGCGGAAAGGTTCGACGATTGCCTATTAGATTTTTACATCATTCAAAAAGTCAAATCCTCCAAGATATTTTATTTGCGATTACAATTCCCTCACTATCTCACAGAATTCTTATAGGAAACAGTGAAAGAAACTAGAGTTGGGATGTTGCATGGATTCGTCACACTGTATACGATCCACAATTTCGCTAGGTATTCCTTTTCCACGGATAACCCATCACAAGACTGGTTGACGATTGGTATAACGTTGACGTGAGCGTTCGTCCATCGTTTTTGGTTTCGTAAACGCTCGTCTCAAATTTTCTGATTTACGTGCACGTGATTTAATTACTTCTCCGCTTTTGTAAAGTGGTGTAAAACGTTTTAGCCATCAATCATATGTAACCTGAACACTACCGAAGACTTCTGTAAAACTTCACAGGTCTGATTGAGAATGGATGACGCTGATCTTGAACAGATCAGAGCCAAACGTTTGGCCGAGCTCCAAGGTGGAAGGGGAGGATTCCCGCAGGTATGAACGAGTTTTGACATTTAATTATTTGTAATACATTCAGTTCGTTTTAGTCTGATATCTTACCAACTTCATATCGGTGTTATTCTGATGGAAATTTGTTGAAATATCGATTAGTTAAAACAGGTGGCGTTGGTAGGTATTGATGAAACGAGAGAATTTCCACGGGTTTAGAGAATGACCCTAGAAAACCTATTCATAATTCATAGTCCTGGTCTTGATGTAGGGGCAGTACAATGCTGGTGACAACAAAGCCATGGAGGAGAAGAAAAAGGCTCAGGAGGACATGAAAAACGGCATTCTTGCACAAATCCTAGATCAAAACGCCAGAGCAAGATGTAAGTCTTTATCAATAGGTAACTGGGATGAAATGAATGTACCAGTATTCAGTCGAAATATTGTTTAATGGGGGACGTTTCCGCCAGTGGTAAAACAACCAAGATACAGCTAGATAAGTACAGCTGACAGAGAAAGAATTTATTGGGAGTTTGAGCAGGGGATATATAGTGTGGTCAGTAAGTTTGAATATCTTATTGTAGACATTGAGAGTGGGTTGTTTAATTAGAATTTACGGTACTTGAGTATTAAACGGAGGCCACCTAACCTACAGAGCTCTACTTGTCTTGTTTTCTGGTATTTTATACCTAACATTACATTCCACTAATCTATTCAGAAGTCCCAAACAACCTACTCATTCACGGGATAGTTTCTGGGATTGTTTATCTTTTTTGAGATGCGAGCGCTAGCGAGCATCCAGATCGCTTGACAATGCGAGCGGCAGCGAGCAGTAGGTACTTTTCGGTAGATACTTTTCGGTTAGAACCAGGCGTCGGATTAATTCTAAACTTCACCTGTAAATCTATTAAAGTGTGTTCTTTCCAATTATGTAGTTATTTTTTGTATCCGATACGAAATATTTCTGTAGGTTAGGTGGCCTCCGTTTAATACTCAAGTACCGAATTTACTCTCATTTAACTATCTCCAATTTTTACAACTACTGGTGAGCAAACTGTAATTATACAACCCACCTACACTAAGATATTCATACTTCCTGACCATAATCATGTCCCCTGCTACACACTCCCAGTTCTTTCTCTGTCAGCTGCGTCTATCCTTATAATGTTTGTTCTAGGCGCATGACTAGGGCATAATCTTTAGCGGAAACGTCGCCCATTAAACAATATTTTGACTGAATAGTGTTACATTAATTTCATCCCACTTGTGGTTATTATCAGCCTTCGGAATACATAAATATATAGCCATAAATCATAGTCTGTGAGGGGAGCTAGTGCTGAAAAAAAGTGATAAATCCGAACTTTGGACTTTAGAAGATAACGTGAGTAGGCCCCAAGACAGCCTTGTGGAACACCTGTTGATAAATTTATGGGGTTTGACTATACTTTATATATGGATAACTCATGAATTATGTGTGGAACTCTCTTGTTTTTCTTACCAGTGAACACTCTTCTTGTTGGCAAACCCGAGAAAGGCAAGATGGTTGAAAATATGCTAGTTTCTATGGCTCAGCGAGGTCAAATTATGGGCAAAATGGATGAGGACGAACTCATAGGAATACTGGAAAAAATCAGCGAGCAAACGCACAAGGAAACTAAAGTAAAGGTAGGTTGCAACTGAAAATTCCGTTAAGTGATTGGATTCATCATAACTCATTCGAAAGTTATTTGGCTCATTTCAGTCAAATTTGGATGTTGAATGGTTGGTTCTCCCACGCATTGTGGCCGATTTAGTATCTAATCGTTTTAAATGGGCGGTTTCCGTGTATGAGAATTTTTTATTTTTGATCTCAGAATCGGATTTACCACCCTTCAAAACTCCGTGTAGGGAGAAAGGCAAGAACTGAATAGACAACAGTAGAGTCAATAAGAAAACAAAATAATCTCATACAATAATTTCTTATATAAAAAATTGCTAAAAATAATGGTAAAGAAAAAAAGTGTAATATAAAAGATAATAACCTGCCATTAAACGTTCAGGTTGATAGCCCGAACCAATAATTATTATTAATCAAAGTGGGAATTAAACTACCTACTTTCAAAAACTAAATAATATAAAAACTATTAACTCTAAAAGAAAATACAAGAAAAATCAATAAAATTATATTCAAAAATATGAATTCAAAACAATAATAGTTATTTTTATATACGCTACAGACGGTTTATCGCCCACTTTCGATCATCGGATGCCCCTCATATAGCACCTTTTCTGAAAGCACTCGCCGAGATCTTTTACTTAAGAAAATAAAAGAAATCAGCTGAAATTGTCTATTGTGTTTTTTAATTCATTCTATTGCCTGCTGATGACTCGTAAGCTTCTAAGTTAGTGTGGTACATATTCCTTGCAGTTTGATCGAAGACGAGCCGCCATGGACTCTGACGATGATCTCGATGTTTGAGGTGACACTTCAACGAATTTCCGCTACACCAACCTCACATTATAATTTCCCCTTAAATAATTTCCTCACGCGAATTTAGAGCTAACGGATTGTTGTACATTCTACATCATTGATGTCAAATCGCCACTAACATTACCTTATAAGTACATCAAATTGCCTGTATTATTTAATATATTTGGATTTTTACACTAATTCATCTTGATGGTTCGTGAGATGATTAAAAGTACCTTCATTTTCTAAAATATCTTACTTGCGATAAGTAAGCTTTCTTCTGTCGTATCCGAAAAACCATCCAAGTGCCCTTCAACAATATTAATCTGGCAATTTTTCCCGTGCTGCTGTGCTTTTACTCATACCAGAATGGAAAATTCACGTGGGTTACAGATTCTCATTTTTGACCACATAATGAGTTGTTTATGTCGGTAAGTCTATGCAGAAAACAAGTGTGAAATTTGAATTTCCGAGTCCCTACTTGAAATGTCCATCAGGTAAATGGCGCCGGGTAGTTCAACTCAAATCCCGCTTAGAGGCGCTAGTGTATCACTTTAAACTATGCACAGAACCGCAACGGATGGATGGTTGAACCACAAATTTTTTTTTAATTAAAAAGTCCTCAAAAGCAAACTGATGGGAGGTTCATGAAAGGACACAGCAAAGGTTCTTGAAGGTTTGCCATTTCTAATGTAGGGTTGTTGGCAGCACTGAGAACCTTCGCCTACGAGGCTTCGCTCCACCTCCTTGGCCCAACAACCTGTCTCATGCCAATAGACCTGTACGTCATTTTTTTCTGGATTTTCACTTTTAATCACCATTACTTGAAAAATAACGCTTATTTTGGAAAACAGGCTTCAAACTACCATTTTTCCAAGAGTTCTGAACATTAAAAAAAGACGAAAATTCCCCATTGTAAAGAAATATTGTGTATTTTTTAATCAGAATATACAAGTCGTTGGTTTGATTCTTCGTTAGGGACCTTTAGAAACTTGAAGCCGTAATTAAACAGCCGTCGCATCCCATGGCATGCCGATATGGCCAGCAAACTAGAATTTAATCCTCGGAAATTGACTGCCTGAATTCAACCGAATCTTGGTAAAACTGCCGTCAGAGGGAGCTGCAGCTTAAGGTTTAAAATGTACTTTCACATGTCCTTGGTATCCAATGATAACGATATGCAGATTCGCCCTGCTGAACTACTCAGATAACTGACCGACTTAAATGCAAGCGGAACAACAAACTTGAGTCTTGCCCAATCCTTGCGTGCCTCGATTTTGTCTTCTTATCGTTGGGGGCAATGATTTCCCAAAATGATATGACCATTTACTTTCAATGGTTCGTATACTTACTGACTGCTGCCGTTTCCTTATTTGACTATCCTGAGGTCGACACTAATTTGAGACCCATCAACGTTCCAAATCAAGATCTTCTGCTGGAATATGATTTTATCATCGTGGGAGCAGGAGCTGCAGGTAAAGCCACCTTTCCATCTTATAAATTAGATTAGATTAGATATAACTCTATTGGCATCATAGAAAACATAATTTGAAAAAATACAACTTAAAATGGGTACTAGTGATCAAAATTAAGGGCTCATCCTCGAAAAACACAATTTCAGATTTGCCGGTCAAAAAATATTGTTCCACTCGAACGAAATATAGATTTTCTTGAAATATACATCTGAATTAAGAGTTTAAGACAAAGTCCAGCTCATTACATCGTTACGATAAAGAATGGTCAACGACACTTCTCGCTGGAAGAACTAATTTTTGTATATTCAAAGAAATAACAATATGAATGTTCCAAGTGAACGAATTTAAAAACCGTACAAGAAATCGGAAACCTCAACCTGAAAAATAAGGGGGGAAAGTCCAAATCCGTTCAGTAGTTGGTGTTTTACAACCAAAAGTTCACCAAAAAATATTAACCATTGTTTGAAAATTGTGCTCAAAATTAAGGGATCACTTCATTTTTACTACGTTTAATCAAAGCTGCCGCGGTTTTCTACCTTGAAATAATTATTTAATAGTAATTTACAAAAACAACAATTTTACTAAAATTTTGTAATACTTGTTCAAAATTCATTAAGAATTTGGCAAACTTGTACATCAAAATTGTTCAAATTAATACTGTGCGTTGCCGCCCCTTGCAGCATGAAGGGCTCGGGATCCTCCTCAGCATTGATCCCATTAGGTTTGTGATTTCGTCTTGAACACCCACTCCTCGATCAGAATCCTACGGCAAATAATCAAATGGAAATCATATCAGGGCGGCAACACACTATTAATTTTAAAAATATTAAATTTTTTGATCACAAGTTTTGAAAAGTTGGATTTTGTACACCACCTATTACGAAATTTAGTAACATTGATGTATTACTGTAAATTAAGATTAAATCGTTATTTCATGGTAGAAAACTTGGTTTAATCTCTCTTTTCCTCATTCATCCTCGCACAAGCCACATGACAACTTTGATTAAAAGCAGTAAAAATGAAGTAAATACGCACCTTGTGTTAATGATTCAATTTCTACATTGTGAGTCTGCATACATCATCAGGCGTTGTGAGCCATCAGACATCCAACTTGCATTAGCTTTGTTCGTGCTGGCTTTTTCTGCCGGTTAGCTGACTCCTAGAACACCATAAGATACCATAAATGGTCCACCACCGTCTTGATAAGCGGAATCGAGAAGGCGTGGTCAGTTTCTCGTCCGCCCTATCTTCCGTGTACTGGAATGATGATCAGAAAACCGGCGTTGGATAGTCAGGAAAACACTGCAAACAGCCAGTCATGGATACTATACAGTCCGAAATGAGTCAGAGAATCACTGCGTGGCCAAACGCCTTTCTGACGATCAGATGGTCACTGCGAACAAACCTATCATCTCCGAGCAGCTGCACATACTTATTTAGTATGTAGTTATAGTAGGAGTTAGTAAAACCCACTTGATAAAACGTCATCAGAAGTGATGAAG
Source organism: Leptopterna dolabrata (assembly GCA_954871275.1). Taxonomy (NCBI): domain Eukaryota; kingdom Metazoa; phylum Arthropoda; class Insecta; order Hemiptera; family Miridae; genus Leptopterna; species Leptopterna dolabrata. The sequence continues at coordinate 18,529,062 of OX940984.1, read as the reverse complement.
GAAGCTTGGAGTTGGATACGTAATAGTTCTACTTATCCTGTTATTAACAATGACATTTTTAGATCCGTACCTACATCTAAAACTATGTATGCTGGTTCAACTTAGTAAGTCCTTAACTAGAACTATCGATGCCAAATCAGTTTTGTCGCAGTAAAACATTTTATGGCACAGAAAAACGGAGTTATTGAAAACGTATAGTCTATTTCCACTGATACACGGAAAAAAAGGCTTTTAGTGGAAATAGACTATTTTTTCAATAACTCCGCTTTTCTTTGAAATGGGTTTCCACGATTTCGTCGCGAGTGATTTAGTTAGTTTTATTGCATACACATACTGTGAAGTGTCGCAGTATTTAATTTTGTACCGGTATTTTGTTTATGCTAAAATCTAGGTAGCCCATTGGCTAACAGACTGTCGGAAATACGGCGATGGAGTGTATTGCTATTAGAAGCAGGAGGAGATGAGACAGTGGCAAGTGACATACCTGCTCTGGCTGTTTACAACCGTTTATCGAACATAAATTGGAACTATTCATCGGTACCTCAAAAATATGTTTGTCAAGGTACATTCTAGTCATTTTTGTTTGGGGATTTTGAAGTAGTAATGGGTAAATCTGCACATATTATGTTAGATTTTCACTATGGAAAGTTTGGTGAGAGGTTTCCAAAAAGGTGCAGTATGAAGAGTAGACGATCATTGGAGTGAAGCCCTTTCGTGAGGTATCTGACTCCCGCACCAGCCAGGGGCCTTCAGCACGTTACTAGTCTGACATCATCGTTTTCTTTCCCTCCAGTGTTTTGGTCAAACTGTACTATGGTGATGTCAGCAGGAAGCCGATGAGAAGGGAAGTTTCAAGGGGTCTTGATCCGGTTTTTACGTTTCCTACACGATGATTGCCCATTAGGCCACTCAAAATTAATCTGAATATTACAATACTTGTGTAAGGCTATGTTGTATTCTCAAGATTAATTTATTTAAAAACCACCGTAACGTTCACCGTACGTTTTACTCTTTTAGCTACTGGAGGAGTATGCAACTTGCCTCGTGGGAAAGTTATCGGTGGTTCAAGTACTCTCAATGACTTGGTGTGGTTTAGAGGCAACAGAATGGATTATGACGGGTGGGCAGCCCAAGGCAACCCTGGTTGGAGCTATAGGGACGTGCTGCCTTATTTCATTAGATTAGAGAATAATACAGATCCGTCCGTAATTGATTCGCCATACCATGGAAGAGGAGGACCAGTGACTATCGGGAGGAGTAGATATCAGACAGGATTACTGCCTCACTATCTGGAAACCTTCAGGGAACTTGGGTATCAGGAAACCGACTTGGACGGAGAGTCCCAAGTGGGTTACATGATCAACAGAGCGGGTACCATTGGCGGGTTCACATGCAGCACCGGACGAGCGTACCTTCGGCATGTCAGGAACAGAACCAATCTGAATGTAGCTGAGAACGCTTTTGTTACCAGAATCAATATAAACGCCATCACAAAAGCCGCCACTGGAGTCACAGTAATGAGGAATGGACGAGAAATCATTATAAAAGCTAAGAAAGAAGTTATACTTTCGGCTGGTGCCTTCAATTCACCGCAATTGCTCATGTTGTCAGGGATAGGCCCTGCAGAACATCTGAGGGAGATGAAAATTCCTGTTATTCAAGATCTGAATGTTGGTGATAATCTTCAGAATCCAGTGAGTGTACTCATACCAGTTATGCAGTCTTCGGTTACCACTCTTGATTTTGAAACCTTGTTGACATTACCGAACTTGAAAGAGTTTGCTCTCAACGGTACTGGACCACTGTCGTCTCTAGAAGGAGTGGAGGCTGGAGGAAATTTATATCACGAGGTCCCACCAAGGATACCAGGCTTGCCAGACATAAGATGTGATTTTGGTTCTCTCCTACCATACAACCTTAACAGTAAGGTACTGACCTACTCTACTAACAATTCTTTAGTTTTGTATATCATCACTGAAAACTGTTGATATCACATTTTTTATTCAGGTATTTTATGTTTCAACTACTGGACTGGGGTTTACCAGCAGAGGAACTGTACGCCTAGCAAGCACTGATCCAAATGTTCAGCCAGTTATAGATCCGAACTTTTTATCCAACGCGCAAGACAGAACAATAACCTTGGACTCCGTGAAGATGGCTTTTCGCATCATCAATTCATCGGCTCTCCGACGGATCGGCGCTAGATTCACACCAGAGCTTACTCCTTTGTGCAATATCACGGGCAGTACCTCCGAAAAATTGCTTTGGTGCCTGATTGAGAACTACGCTATATCTCCTGTGGATTTCTGTGGTTCGTGCAAAATGGGGCCTCCGAGTGATAGCGGCGCTGTGGTCGACTCCCGCCTCAGAGTGCACGGAGTTAAGAATCTGAGGGTGGTGGACGCGTCCATTATCCCAACGTATCCGCATGCCACGCCTACAATCACTGTCATCATGATCGGTGAACGAGCTTCTGATTTAATCAAGGAAGACTATGGGGAGCCTCTTGGCCAGGTACCCCCAATTCCACCATCAGTGTAAACTCAGCTGTAAATTTCTTAATATAATGCATTTAAACACGTCCTTGTTGCCATAAGATCATAGAGGATTTTGGAGGTCATGAATGGATCTCATTTACCAAAACAATACATTAGTAATGATGGTCCACTGATGAACATGATTTTTTTTACTGAACTATTCGAAAAAACCAGCTCATCATGTTTTTGACGACCAGTAAAAGCAAACGCACAAGTGGCGTCTTTGATTATAAGCACCTGAATAACCTGGAAGCTCAGCTGATAGGAAAACTGAGCTCCCAAATCTTGTTTATTTATAGGGATTAAATTATATCACAAAATATCGACATTTCTTTCTATGTCAAATATCGATATTTCTTTTGATGTCAAATATCGATATTTCTTTCGATGTCACTATTGAATCATATTAGAGAGTTTTTGCACCATATCACGCCGAAACGGAAATATGGCGGATAGGGCGACCAAAGTCAGATGCGAACCTTTTTCGGTTCAGTTTTCGTTCAGCTTTGGCATCTACCGGCTGGTGAAGTCAGCTTACGTTATGTTAACCTCTCTTTCATCCGTTTTACTCCGTGGTGAATACCAATCTATGTCCACACTTGGCGTCAAGTCTGCATTAACATAGAAAGACGCCAAGAAGCAGCTGTGAATACGATGCTCGACATTTTTATTTTCCAAGGAAAACAGAAGAAGGTAGGTACCGTTATACCGATGTAAGGTTAAATTACGTTTCGTCATCTCAACATGACGAAAGCTGACACCGTGAGATCCCGGTATTTTTCGTCGTCACGGTTCGTCAAACTTTTCGGTGTCTTACGTGCGCATGCGCAGCACTGCTTTCGTTTCGTTCGTTTTGGCGTGAGGGTGTTGCAAAAACTCTCTAATATCAATATTACTAGGTACCTATTATCAAAAGAAAATTTTGATATTTCGTGATATCGATGAAAAATGAAAAACGTTTCACTACGACTATCTTTAAGATACATAGGTACTGTCAGTAGGTATCTTAAAAATTAATCACTTTCTAGCATCTTTTCTTGTGGCAATTTTCACAGATTTTCAAGTTATGGAGTGGTCAGCATTACTTGATGTGCAGTTCCTACAGGAAACGTTGAGTAGACACCTGGCACCAAAATCGCTGGCCTACATACTCATACCGGTAGATGGGTGTTTCTTTTGATATGACACTTTTTTAGAACATTTTTAGACCATTCCTGATGACAGATGTCGTCTGGAGTGACATAATACACATAAATATGTAGGTAGTAGGTACATAGGTATGAATTATTGTTAAGCTTCAAGATCTGATTTAGAACACTCGAAAATGGATTTCCCTGGTGACGATTTTTAAAAATTCGCCTATTTGGAATTTTGCATTTAATAATGCAATTTAGCTCGTTTCTTGAAAAATTAGCTAAAAATGATAGAACCATAACAGAACAACAGTAATAGAACAACGCCAAAACTACCGATTTCTCTTTTCCTCACAAGATCTATCTTATCCCCCACGTTCAAAACGTAGGTAGGCCCACATTATCGTGAATTTTCTCTCGGCTACCCTTTATCTGCAAAAATAACGATTGAGTGATCCGGTTAATATCAAATCTAAAATTGCAGCGTTAAAAAAAAGGTATAGACATAGGTATATTTTTTTTGGCTATATTTCCAATATTGAATTAGGTACCTACGTACCTGATACCTATTCTTACTATGATAAATGAAATCTATAATCTGATCTATATCATCTGATCTGTAATCAGTGAAAATTATAGATAGTTACCTACCAGCAAAATATCGGTTGGCAGTCGGAGGGAAAATGTCGATATTTTCCAATATCGATAATATAGGTCCCTATGCTTGTTTACGAAGCTCAAAAGCATCCATGATTTGTTCTCAGGAACCTACTTTCAGTACTTTTACTACAATTACCTATTCGTAACAGCCTGACTTTAGAAGAGACTACAGTTTATTTCTGATCGGAGAATTTCAGGTGTTAATGGATCGGTATGATTCATTACCGATAAACTCGAAAATCACACAGACATTCATCACTTCAGGTTAACAACTAATATTTCAAGTTAAAAGCAAAAATATGGCTTTCAGACGAGTTTTATGGTGGCGCCGGGTTAATGTAAGTACACAACTATTAAAAAACTTGTCATTTTCTGACAAGGAAATCAACGAAATACCTATGTTACAGATTAACGTTAGGTATAGTTTGAAAAATGTGTTCAATTATTGCTCCTTGACTGGCTGTTTGCAATGTGATGACTACATCGCAATACAACTAGGCACCTTAATGACTTGAGCAATCTCGCTTTCTGAGCTACAGGAAATAGTCATAAAATGAATAGGTACATGGTAATCCAATAATGTTGTGGTCCGTTACTATTCTCAGGGAGCTGTTGATATTTGTAAGAAGTCGTTGCAATCGAGCCGCCGTAACATGGCATCCGATGACGGGAAGAAATCCACAGATCGTAACTGCGATCCAGGAATCTGCCCCAGGTTTGTGTCTCCGAATCAAACAATGTTTCAGAATGCCCACATGACCACGGAATTGCCCACATGACTACGTCATATCCTTGCAGGCACCAGATGGACATGAAACAGATGCTGGAACGGAAGGAGATGGAGCACCTTCAACCGGCGAGATCCAGATTCGAAATCAACACTTTCACCATTTCCCGCCCAAACGTCGACAAATACGTCAACCCCGAATTGGAGGAAATCTGTCTGCAGAAAAAGAAATGCGACGAGCTTAAGAAAGGCAATGGGAAACCAAAAGATGACAAGAAATAGGTAAACAAGGCGGGGGAAAGTTCTGTCGTACAGCATAACCATATCAGCGAGTTTTTGAAGTAGCGTACCTAGGTTAACCATTTCTATGCTTTCGTCCGTAAATTTTTGACTGCAACGTTTTTATTAGGTACCTGCCTAGGTAATAATTCAAAATGGTTAGTGTTAAATAACCACCTCCCCCATCCTTACCCATTTTACTTCGTGGTTAGTTTGGACATAGGTTTGGACATAGTCCTAGACCAGTCTAGGATGGAACTGCATTCTACAATGAGGGGATAGAACTGTTCAGGATTGAGTCAGAACTGTCTGTCCGAACGCGTAGGTACTGATTATTCCGAACAGACAACCTGAGGCATTGTAACCTTCCACATAAGATGAAGGTAGAAGCATCGAGTACGTATGTACAGGATCAACAGTCCTCGAAAAAAATCCCTAACTAGTCCCGAACAGTCCTGGACTGTCTGTCAGAACACCAACTCTCGATCCAGGACCAGTTCTGGCCTGTCAGAACACACAAAAAGGGGCGTGGCTTAGATAGAAAGATACTGTCTGTCCGGACGAACCTACCATCAGTCTTTACACCTATGTAACTACCTATCTACCTTAAGAAATTGTAATAAATCATTTTTTGTGATCTGTTAGCATCCCCGAACTGTACCTACTGATGGGATACCTGTTGCCTAATGAAACCTGATGTCATCCATGGTACCCAAAAAAGTACTTACCTAATGTACCTGAAGTAATGAAAAACAGCAAGATAGTGTGTAAGATGAGAATATAATTTAATAAACTCGTCTGGAAGTCATAATGTTGTGTAACATTCACAAATCTGACCAGAATTCAATTTTATACACAGGGGACGCCCTTTTTGGTGGTGTATTGTTCAATCACACTACGTGAATACTTTTCTATTAACCCTCTCCAGTTACACCCTGTCATGAAGTGAATTTCGAAATTCCGGTGATGTAGTGCAAGATATCGTAATCGACAGTAGATTCATTCAAGTTGGTACCTACCTACACTGGTAAAATCCACTTCCAACTAGAAAAAACGATGTAGTTGAAAGCACAAAACGTTGCATAGTAGCAGTTGTGTAGTGCACTAGTGATTCTTATTGTGATACTTATCCATAATTATAAATAATAATTTACTATGAATAATAATTGTAAGTTATCAAATATTTTCTTTTTCGGTACAAGTACAGGCATCTAGCACTTCCTGCCATCTGTCCTGGAAAAAACAGAGAAGGTCTGATATTCCCTTCTGAAAAAATAATGTTGCACCGTGGATTAGACTCCAATCACAGCAAAACTTCACCCGGGTCGGGGAAGTCAAAGTCGTGGCTTTGAGGCCTGGAACTAGCTGAAAATCTTTCAAAAATAATGCATCCCCCTAACAGCTAAAAGCGGCAGCCTTAGCTGCAGTATGCTTCAGCCCAATGACAACATGTGTATACAGATGGTTCAGCAGAAGAAGCCTTAAAAAATGGGGGAGCAGGCCTATTCACAGTTAGTTACCAAGTTCCTCTAATTTCGATGGTGAGATCATGGGAGCACTGTTAGCATGAAAGAAATGACGTCACCAGTTAATGCACACAGTAATTTTTGTTGACTCACAGGGCGCCATACTTGCACTAGGCTCATTGGAAAGCCCTGTCACTTCGAGATCAGTAGCTGAGTGTCTGGAGGTATTGAATAAGGTAAGGGGGTTAGGCAGTACAGAGGGACTGAGGAGTCAGATCCATTGGAGAGTCCAGACCCCCCCACCCAGCCCTTGCACACTGCGAAAAGACAAATTGCAGCTGTCGCAAGTGTACTAAACGAAACTTGCAAGAAATCAGTGCAGGATGCTCATAACGGAGAGGGGCCGGATCTCACCACTTGCCCCGGAGAATGTCAGTGGCTCTGTTTAGGATGCTTACTGGGAACGACTACCTCCAAAACTATGTAGGATCGGAGTGGTCGACTAACTAACATGCCTGTTGTGTCATCTGGGGGATATGGATGGCCGGCACATAATGGACTACCCTGCAGTCACTGGGGCGCATGGCTCCACACAAGAAGAAGTGTGTGAAAAGTACTGGGCAGAGAGGCGCCTTATGAATTCAAGGGTGGGCATAGGATTTAGAAAAAATAAAAATGAGTGCTCAAATGGAAACCAAACTAAGATTAAGACATTTAGGTCATACAAAGCATCCATTGCTGAATGAGAAAAAAGAAGAGTTTTTAAAATCGTGGCCATTGTGAATGGGTGTTCCTTATAACTGGGTATCCCTTGATGTTCCAGGGTAGAGGACTAAGACCAGACAACTGAGTTAAGAACTTAGTTGGCCTTCAAACAACCACTGCAGTAATAATCGGAGGGATTGGGCTAATAAAGTTCCCTACACCATATTTTATACAAGGAACCTCTACCTTCCAACTTTGCTTATAGAGAGTTGGAATTCTCGCCAACAGGCTTCAGCACATGGTAAGACATGTCCTGAAGAATGCTGTAGTATTAACTGCTATACATTTTGCTGGCATTTAGAAATTGTTTAGACTGACCTATCCAATTGATGGACATAATATAATTATGCGTACAGCTCGGTGAGACATGATAATGGAGTTTATTCGAAGGCTCGGATGTAGAGCCCGATTTTCCTGTGTTTCCCATTATTGGGACCTCTTAGTTCCGACGGATTGACAGTGAAGAGGACGCTGCTGAGTGGCTCAGGGCTCCCGGTCGCAGTCATCTCCAATAGACCTTTCTGCCCAAGTTCGTCTCTCCGACACCCCGTTGCACACTTTTTGGGTTTGTTGACTCTCTGGTACTCTTGGGGTTTTGAAATATTCTCCTTGAACTGCAACATCGGAGTAATATATGCAACAGAAATATTATGAGTAATATATTAGCAGTCACACCAGCACAGTAGAACTAGACCAAATCCAGACCAGATGCTAGAAATCATGGATCAAGTGATGGCCCTGTGGTTAAATACGTTTTGTCTGAAAGGAGAGGTGTGAACTTGCGCTGCCGATGAATCATCAATCTTCTCATTTTCTCAATCAGCTGGAAGACCCATGCATTGCAGGGAAGTATTAACATTTATTATGTAGTTAGTCTCATCAATAGCCTGGGATACGCTTGCTGTTATGTACCTAATAAAAACTTGACCAATTTATTGATAATGCTAAAGGTGAGATTTATAGTCGAAAAGCTGGCTTTCGCCAAAAAGCTGGAAAGATTACGAAGGGCTAGACCCCACTCCACCTCCCTGCTCTCATAATGTCCATTTCTATACCAAGGTTTACATTCACACCAAAACTTCATCCTTCAATGGGCGAGCTAAATTTCTTTGCTGCAGAAACCGGGGAATAGTGAAATTTAGAATTGACGAACATCAGCTAACTAAACTCAGATGTGCTTAACTCATAGCCCAGGAAATATCCAGTGTTTCGACCAGCAGAACATTATGCTCGTAGGTAGGTACCTACACAGGATAGGAAAATAATATATCTGTCTATGGAGGGAATAAATGAAACGGCCATATTGTGGGGACATGATGGAGAAGGTTAGTTGTTTTACTTTTTCTAAGCCGCTGAATAGCCGAGTACTCGGTACATGGGTGACGGTGAGTTTGGACTTGGACTTCTTCTGGTGGGGATTTCGCTGCCATTTCGTCCCCATTGCAGCCCTGGCATCCTCGATGTTCCTCTTATACAGTGGACAATTTTACTCTCTCTCTGCTTGGCTTTCGCTAAACTCAAAGTCACGCGTAGACCATGAAGACATCCTGTTGAATTCCTGTTCGCCTGACAAGAAAATACGTAGGTACTTACCTACTGTGGGTTGAATATGGGAAACGAACAAAATGAGCTGCTCATAATTCTTGAGTTGTTCGATGTCAGCTGAGGTTCCTTGATGTCAACTGAGCAATATTGGATCTAGTATTGAAAAAAAATTCTGTAGCTACCAAACAATTGTCCACTAATACACAAAACTATTATCCCGGTTTCAGTGATCAAGCCATCGTTAGTACAAACAATAACTGAAGGCACATTGGTGAGAGGTGACCTTATAAATAGTCCCAAAAAGTGAAAGATGGTCGATTGGGATTGGTTGTGAAGATGAAAGAAGGGAGCAAAGTGAAGGGGGTCGATTCTGATTGGCCATGGACGTGAATGCCATAAAAGTGAAAGGAAGGTAGGGTGGAAAGGGGGGGGGGGGAGGCCAAGCTCTTTGATCAACAAACCGGTACACCAGATTTTTCGTTTATTAGTGGAAATAGACAACCTTTCAATAATTCCGTTTTTAGCGAATTTTCAAAGAAAATGAAGCTATTGCAATGGCTTCGAAATTTAAATAATATAAATTTTTGGAAATTTTCTTCATAGAAATCCGTTTCAGACCATTCTAAAACGATTCCTGAAATTTAACACTTTTTTTATATGTATATAAATATATATTTACTTATATATGTGTCACTCCAGACGATAACTCTCGATAGAATTGAGATAAACAGCTCAAATTTGCACAAAAAATCTATCTTGGCAATCGAAAGGCTAAGTTCGAAGATGGGCGAAATTGGCCTACTCTAAGGAGGGTTTTGGCGCATTTAAAGTGCGCAAAAATTACCCAAAAATCCCCAAAATGTTATTTTCCAACAAGTGACCCCTCATTTTAAAGGTTTTTGCACGCTGAATACGATGGTGGAATCGGATTTTAGATATCTTGATCCGTTCTCAAATTAGAGCATTTAAAGTGCGCAAAAATTACCCAAAAATCCCCAAAATGTTATTTTCTAACAAGTGACCCCTCATTTTAAAGGTTTTTGTACGCTGAACACGATGGTGAAATCAGAATTGCGATATCTCATTCCGTTCTCAAACTGGAGCACTTTGAAGATTAAGGAACGTGGTTATTTCTTCGAAAATTCGCTATTATATTATTGTTTGAAATGGGTTTCCACGATTTCGTCACCAGCTCACCGAATCCGACTATCTCCTCAATTCCACTATTCCAAACTGTAAAAAAATGAGCTCCATGTAATTACCATAATTAATTAGCCACAGGTAGGTATTCGTAATTTCCCAATTAGAGACAAATGCCTACTACCTATGGCTAATAGCCTACTACCTATGGCTAATATTAATTATGGTAACACCTGCCATTTTCAGCATTTCAGCCATTTTGTTCCTTTGTTTGCCTTCTTCTGGAGGAAAGTAAGAACTTTCCACCACCTTAACCACAGTCCGGTTTGAATCCGGACCACAGTGAACCTAGAGGATCTGGAGCTTTCAAATGTTGACGGTATCGAATCGATCGATTTACGATTGCATCAATCAATTACCACCACCACCATGTACCATTTTCCATTTACAAAACAAATCTCTACAAAATTTAGGTACAAATCCTTGTTTTATGAGCCTTTGATTGCATTATGGATTAACAGGTTACAAAAAGTGACAGTATGTCTAAAGGCCGGTTTAGACGGCGCGCACCCACTCGCGCACCAGCCTCACTTCCGGTCCCTCGCGCAATGTAAACACCTCCCTCCCCTCGAGGCCACTCACAGTGAGGCCAACTCGGGGTGAGCCGTCGTCTGTCGGTTTTTGGTCGCGCATCAAAGGACACTCGGTCTCTAACCTCGCGCCGTGCGAGTGAATGCGTGTCGTCTAAACAGTGAGGCGAGGATGAGTTTATTGCCAGGCGAGTTGAAGTCGAGTCGGAAGTGAGGCTGGTGCGCGAGTGGGTGCGCGCCGTCTAAACCCGCCTTACGGAATCACAAAACGATGTGACAATGACATGAAGAACTCACGTAGGTATTTAATTATCAATAGACAACAAAATGAGAGGCAATTAACTTGGAATGAAAACATCCTTTTTAATCAAACAAGAAAATCTAGGTAATGGATACAAATGTATTGCTTGTCATTTTCATTACGTAACACTTGGTAAAATAAAATTGTGTAAGATTTGTAGAGATGCGGTTTACAAATGGAAACTGGTGGGAGGTCATGTGGATGGTAGTAGCTTCAGTCTTAAATCGATTGGCACCTACCAATGACATCACTGGTTTGAAACTAGGAGATCCTCTAGGTTCGCTGTGATGGGAATCAAATTTCAAACCAGGCAAGTGGTTCTTATGGGCTTGTGTGGGTAGGTACATAGTAAGGATGATGAGAAACATTTTCCAAGATTTCTCTTTTAAACAATCTATAACGTAGAAGGGATCACTTTTTGTACAATAACAGAAGCTTTTTACATAAAATGGGTTGGCACTACCCACTAAGTACCTAAATTATCTATTTATTACATACCTGTTGGGTGGTTTTTTTTAAATTGCTGCTAAACGTAATTTCACTGAATAGGTAAGTAAGTGATTGTTGTGTGGTCAGAAAATGAGAGAAAGTACGATTCCACTGATTTGAATGGCGTAAGAATTAGCATTAAATTTGAAATGTGTTCTGATTCCTTGGAGATCTCCTTTGATTCAAAGCTTGGATGTATGGCAACATACATGTTTGCACGAGTCGTCAAGAGTCAGCCAGGATTGTAGAGTGAGGTTGATTATTAAATACGAGTGATTCATTTTTATCGTAATAAACGACATTACTTCATACAATTTTTGACTTCGAGGTGTCAAATAAAATAAACCCCCACCCCCCAGCCGCAAAGCAACCACAGAGAAGGGTTTATTGATACCTAATTGAAATTAAAAGTAAGGTAGGTTACTAGGTACTTATGGATACCAACATATATTTTTGCACGACAAGAGTCAGCCAGGATTCTTGAGTGAGGTTGATTATTAAAAAAGAGTAATTAATTTTATCGCAATAAAGGGTATTTACTTCAATCTTTGACTTGTTTTTAATTACTTCACTTATTTTACTTGAAGTATCAAGCAAAATAAGCGCCTCCCCCCCCCTCACTACACCACAACCGAACCAACCACAGAGAAGGGTTTATTGATATCTAATTGAAATTGAAAAAGGAGTAAGGTAGGTACTCGGTACTTATGGATACCAACATATATTTTTGCATGACAAGAGTCAGCCAGGATTCGAGTGAGGTTGATTACCTATTAAAAAAGAGTAACTAATTTTTATCCTCCTCAAACCAACCACAGAGAATCGTTTAGGTATTGATTCCTATAATTGAAATAAACACCATGGATACCCACATACATTTTTGCATGAAAGTCAAGAGTCAGCCAGGATTCTGGAGTGAGGTTGATTAAGCTTATTTTACGAGTAATTCATTTTTATCATAATTTATAAAGAGAATGCTCTTTATTATGCCCATGGAAAACTTCACCCCTCCACGACTCAAACTAATCTTTGCCAAAAGTTCACTGATACCTCACTTCGAGTATTGTGAGGTGTTTTCGACTAGCCTTGAAAGCACCTGAACTTTTATAACATGTTTTAATATTTTTTTCCCATAATTTTTCAAAAATTTAAAAATCTTTGTTTTAATATAATTTATTTTATTAAGCACGTGCCATTCTATAATGATTTGTTCCAGTACATACAATGAGGGCCCAAGAAGCCTATTATTTGTACACGATATAATAGAAGTGCTTCCTCATGTAGGTACTTTCGTAGGTACCAACGTTTTAAGAAGCCCGTTGATGTGTACATGTTGTATTATTTATTGTACAATTTATCTATCTATTGAACTCCATATTGTATAAGATATAAACAATAAAAGCTGATTTGATTTGATTTAATTTCTACTTTGAAAGCTCATAGAAAAAGAACTATTCATCATAGGGGAGTGTGGTTGGTTTCAATTCTTTGAATGGAATCTACTTCCATTTAAAAATATACTTAAACAGAAGTCACGGGTACCGTAAGGTGGGGCGAATCGGGTCAGTGGGGTGAATAGGGTCAATTTTCGGGAAAATTACAAAAATTGAAAAATCTCGGCAACGGACAAAGATATCGAGACGATCCAAACGGCATTCGATTCCTTAGGTATCCATGCATCAAATTATCGATTAGCTAACGATCTACTGTCCGCCATGGGTGCTACCCGGCTATGAAAACGGCGATGCCTAAATCAGCTGTTTTACAATAGCCCACAAACTTTGTTCACCCCGCCGACTGTGTGAATGTCGGCAGCCTGTCCTTGTGATAACACAACCCTGAACTTGTTTAGATAATTCCCTCCGAATTTGACAGCAGTGGCATTAACCTTACGATTTGTTTTGATTTTTTTTTCGCCGGGAGGCAGTTTTGGGGCAAAAGTGGGGCGAATCGGGTCAGCAACTTTTTGTTTTTCTGAGGAGTGATTATAAGGTTGAAGAAGCTTCATCAGGGACACTACCACTTCATGGTTGATGCCACTCGAATTTGGAGTGATTTGGAGCTTCCCAATTGTGATGCATTGAGTCTCAATCAAGTTTTAACTTGATTCTTCATTGTGATTTTTAATTGATTCAATCATTCTTGATTCTTCATTGTGATTTTTTTAAACTTGATTCTTCTTTGTGATTTTTAATTCTAGTGCCTTCAGTCAGTTAATTTTATGAGTCAGTTTTTCTCTAATTCTTCTAGTTCCTTCCAAGTTTCGAGCTTAAACATTCCTCGATTGTGATAATTTATTTGGTTTAGAATAATGTTCAGTCATGGTTAATGTTTACCTACTCAATATATCAGTCGTTTCACGTGATAAATAGCATTTAAAGTCTGAATAAATATTTATTCCACTTTTTATAAATAAACAAGTTATTGAGAAATTCGCTTTTTTGTTGTACAGCCCGAAAAAATGGTGAAAAAAAAAAAAAAATACTGGTGGTTTTGGAAAACATTTTTTTTTTAAGATTCGTGACCCATTTGGTCCACGCTAGTGTTGAATAGGAGATATTCAATTTTTTGCTTGAAAAACCTATGGGTGACCCTATTCACCTCACCCGGTGGACCAATCGGGTCAGGGCCCTTTTTGAACCATAGCACTTTCCCTGTGATAGTATTATATTATTTGACCATGGTAATGAAAACTAGAAGCAGGGAACTGTGTATTGCCGTTGGAATCAAATCTCTATCTCAAACAGGGAAAAAACTACAGACCTTGAAAGTTGAAAAGTGACCCTATTCGCCCCACCTTACGGTACCTACTCCTCATAGGCAGGTACTTTAGTGCCAACCTTTTAAGAAGCCTGTTGACGTGTACATGTTGTATTATTTAGGTTACAATTTTGGAAAGACAACATGTTCCACTGGAGCAGTTATTATGAATTATTCAACATGTGTTACCTCAAACATTAGTTTTTTTTCAGTCGTATGTTTCACTAAAGAAAAATGGGCAATTTCCACACTGACACTGCAAATTTGAAGTTTTTTGGTCTCATGATGTTCTAAATTTGGTGCACGAAGATATCAACACACAGAAATGAACAGCAGCGGATGCATATCACTTGCCAACAGCATAATAAAGACGAGAGGAACCCCTGGTGTAAGTCTGTTAACAAAACTATACAACGCTTCAACAGGTTTTGCTTCGCATACCTATTCGTTTTCTTACACTTACATGTTGTACTTTCTCTGGGGGAATTTAGCCAAAACTACGCTGGTAGTTCGGGCACCTTCATTTGGGATTTTTCAGGGTAACTTGTTTAAACAAAATCACTCAAGTAGGTACCTACCTACATAACTAGTTTATCCAAGATACCTACTTCAGGCGCCGTCTCCATACCCCAAGGTATGCTCATCTTGGTGGGAGTATAAATTTTGTAGGTACCACTGAATGCCTATGGTCTGGACTGTAATATACCTAAATACCTACAGATTTTATTATGAATAAACTGACACGCATAACCCGTTTCGATCATTTGGTACTTGCTGCGCTTCTAACAGTATGGCCAACTCGCTCATAACTCACCAGCTGACGCTGGAATTACCAGTATTCCAGTGTCTCTACTCATCAGTCTGTAGGTAGACACACTCCTCAGAAATTATTTTCAATGATGAACCTTTGGAATCGAGCATGAACTCAAAATTTGATGGTTTACGTTTCAAGGTAGGTACTATGTAGAATCCGAAAATGCAATAGGTAGGTAAAAAAAGTCTGTCTGTTCGCCGTACGCCTACTTAGCACTTTTCTTAGTTACCATAAACCAAAATTAATGAAATTTGGTTTGCAGGTTCCATTGAGGTCTAGTTGGTCCACGAAGCTCGGCGTTACTGTCAGTCATTTCTAAGGGGTGAAAAATTGGGGTTGAAATTTTCAGAACGCCGTACTTAGCTCGAAAACTTTGAATAGAAGGGTATGGTTTTTTTTAAACGTTTTTAAACTGATCTTGAACTAAAGAATTTTTTGAGACCACTTCGTCAATATGATTGTGAATCAAACGGTATAAATCCGGCCCAGATATCATTGCTAGTGAGCACAATCACGGATGGCTGTATGAAGTCGAGCTGGTTGTTCTGTGATATTATTTCATTTGAAAAATGATGGCTCTTTTGGATTGTGTTGATAGGTAGTTGCAACTTGAACAAACGTTGAAGTATTAATGGATAAATTATTACACAACGGTTTATTATACTAATCTATGTAGAAGGATTATTTACCTCCACGACTCAAACTAATCCTCACCAAAATTTTACTGACATCTCACTTCGTGTGTGTTGATAAATAACTTCAAATAATAATATTAATGATTGAATTATTGAGTCCCGCGCGTTTGTATAAAACTTTCCGGGGCCGGCTCCAGTAGGTACTCGATTTAGGGCTTTCCTGGGGGAAGCTCGAGGGTATTGACCAAAGAAAACAGTGATCTACGCAGAAGGGGCATCTATACAGGTAAATAATAAACCGTTGTGTAATAATTTGCAGCGTTTTCTTGTACTAACACCCCCAAAAAATGAGTTTTGGGGTAGAAACAATTTTTCCAAGTAGATAACAGTGAATGTAAGATTGAGAAAATTGCGACAAGGACAAAAAGAAAAGTATAATATCTCACCCTTTATTTTTTGTAACGTTCTTTACCGCTGATCACAAACCTTCACCCGTTGCTATCCAACCACGCCTTGAATTTCTCAATCTAGCTTTTTCATCGCCATTCTGGGAACATCTTGTTTTACCGTAGGACCTACCTGATTAGATATTATATTATATACAGGGTCTCCCATGAGACTCCCCACTCCCCTTATTTCGAAAGGATCTGAAAGCGAGTTAGAAAAAATGTCATACGCAGATCGCAGATCTCAAATCCAACATTTCAAGAAAATTTTGATATTTCATTATCAACTTTGTTTTGTTTTTTTCATACAAGAACCTCACTTTTATTGCAGATTCAAATTCTAAACGAACAAATCAACCGTACATTCATGATTTTGGGATTTTTTCGTGCAATCGTGTGGTAATATCAATTTTTTTCGATTCGATTTTTGTGATCTTGATGAATGAATGATTTTTCATTCAGGGTAACATTTACCTACACCAAAATGAGCTTCATGTACTTTCCCTCCAAGTTTTGTTATTAGTTACATTAGTCAAATTTGAGTGACGGCTCATTTCTCCAAGAAATTTCACGTAGAATCCGAATCTGCAATTTAAAAAAATTAACCTTCCATCTTTAAAAAAGTCAAAATTTCATATTTTCAACATTTTTATGAGAGTTTTGGCCTAATTTACCTTGATAGGGTGATCGTGTATCAAAACTCATCACCACCTCATTTGCGCGAGAATAAAATACCCCAATTACACACGACAGTTGGTAATTGAACACATCCTGAGGAACATGATGTTAGGCACGTTTTTGCGCATTCGAAAATTGTAATGACTGGCCATTCTTCATGAAACTGTATGAGGAATACGAAGCTGCAATGAAAAATGTGGGTTCCCATTTGAAAAAAAAAAGTTGATGTTGAAATTTCAACATTTTCATGAAATGTTGGATTTGGGATCTACGTAAAATACGGTGGACGGACAGACATTTTTTAAATTGCATTTTCGGATTCTACATACCTTGAAACGGAAACCATCAAATTTTGAGGGGGGTTTAAAATTTTTTTTTCATGCTCGATTCCAAAGGTTCTTATTGAAATTGCGAGGACCTACCATCTGAAAATGTTTTCCAGCTCGCTTCCTAAGGAAATTAAAAGAGGGTGGAACGTCTCGTAGGACACCCTTGTACATATTTATTTATAGGAAGGAAAAACGTATTTACAGCTCTTGGGGCAATTCGTCAGACATCCGTTCCTGCAGTTGAACCGGGAGTATCATGACCCTTGTGAACCCCGTCACCTATCCTGGCAATGGAGGGTGAAGGACAGCCCGGACGTTCAGAGGTGTAGCAAGCTTTGCCTCAAGAAGAAGTCATGCCCAAAGAAGAGATTTTTCCCTAGGTAAGTAAGGTTACTTAGAGCTGGAGGCAGCACAATTGATGTTTCGATACAGATGAATGACATTCATTAGACTTTCATGATAAAGATTGTGTGTGCAGTATTTAAGAATGAGTAAGTACCTATGCATATCAACCATTTTAGGTTCAAGAAAAGTTTCATTTACCACGACATTTTCGCCTGTGATCCACCAAAAGAGAAGAAAAAATCCTGGGGAGAGTATCTGAGTTTCCTTTTGCCGGATGACATCACGTCAAGACCTCAAATGGCCACTTGCCGAAAAATGCTCGAACACCGGCGTAGGAAATGTATGGATGTGGACAACTACGAAAAATGTGTGAAAGGCGAATGCTGGCCTCTGCCGACTGAATGGTTAGTGTTATGATACCTCATGCAATGAACGGTGATATCCCTAAGCACCAATGAATATTCACGAAACCCCACATTGTTTGGCAGGTACGGACAAGGCGTGCTGCATATTTCTGAACTCGCCCTCACAAGACCTCCATACAAACCGGTTGAATCTGTCAAACCTTGCCCGCCCCCATCCAGTATGGTACGTCACGATAATACTCCTAAATAGAGTTAACCTATAACGTTTAGGTACCTACGTGACATATTAAAACCACAATAGGGAATTTTCGTCAATATTTTTTAAATATTCAGATTTGGAAAAATGGTAGGTAGTTTGAAATCCGTTTCCAAAAATGAGTTTTTTTTTTTAATGAGGATGATTGAAAGTAAAATAACGGCAAAAATGACGTATCTGGTCTATTGACATCTGATTGGCTGTTGGCCCAAGGAGGCGGAGCAAAGCCTCAGATGGGAAGGCTCTAATTGCTGCCAACAACCCAACATTAGAAATGGCAAACCCTCAAGGTAACCTTCAAGAACATTTGCTGTTTTTCAAGAACCTTCCTCTCGGTTTGATTTTGAGGACTTGAAACTTTTTTATACATTTTCAGTTGGGGCACTAGCGATTGCAGAGGGATTTGTATTGAACTAGTCGGCATTTTACCTCATACGTCATTTCTAGCGGGAACTCGGAAATTCAAATTGCGCACTCGTTCTCTGCCTAGAATTTCCAACAAACACCTCACTATGTGGTCAATAAGTGTTAATTTCCATTACTGAATAGAATTTGGCCCAAAAAAGAAGAATTTGCAACCCATGAAAATTGCCCTATTATCATATTCATGTTGATGTTTATCTAGATTTCAAAGTGTGCAGTGAAGAATCTTCCAGTGTGTCCGGGTGATGATCTATTTTGCTTGGAGAGCATACATCGTAAAATGCCGTACTCTCAATTCAAAGGAGCTGACACAGATGGTGGACCACCATCGTAAGTATTTGAGTAATAAGGAAGTATTGTAGTGTGGAACAATCTTCTTAAGTTCTTACTCCAAATGCTGTTTGGACCTAGGTACTTGCTGAAGAAGGAAATTACGTTTAGGGATATGCTGGAGGAGGCCAAACTACACATCACATTTTATTAATCTGCTTTATTTTCCTTTTTTTTCCTCCTCCCAATTGCATATTGTTAAAATTTCTCCCTTGAGTAAATAAAATGAGATCAGCAGTGCTGCCAACGTTGCAACACCAGTTTCCTACAGGCTCTCTTGCAAGTTTGCCTCAAAGTGTTAAGTTTTACACCTGGTAAGGTGCATTTCAGGTGGTCACTGTTGTAGTTAGTGAGTATGTGACAGCTCTAATGAACCATTTCTGTCCTTCTACTACAGCATCACACTCCGGTGTCCAATTAAATACGTCCCAGAAATGCTGCCGGACAAACATCAGGACAGGCACTACAAGCTGTCCTGTAAAACGTACGGGGACTTCAAAACCGTGGAATGCCCACCACAAATGTTCAACAGGTGAGAAAGAATACAATAAGTACGTAATTGGAGCATAATACATTCTTGCAAACAGCATTCAGGCTAACAGGACACCAATATCGAGCTACAAAGCTAGGAAAGAAATTCCTGGTTTTTCATATAGACTGATGAAATTTTGATTAGTACCTACCTTCTAGTGTTATGAGCAAACTTCATGGAATCATTTTGATATTCATGTTTCAAGATACATGGACGTTGATTTCAATTCCAAAAACCTCCTACCGATCCCAACGACGATGCCAGGCTACACGCCTCAGAGAGAAGTCAAGAAAGGTGTGTGTGGCCGCCAAACTCTCCTTAGACCACCAAGCGCAAGGAATTTCAGCACTGGCCAGGCATTCATGATAAAAGAGTATCCAGAATTTATAAAAATTGTGAGTATTTGTCCTTACTGTACCTACAGATATAGCGATTACCTAACTATCCTCACTCCCTTGCTTTATTAGGTGCCTTCAGAATGCAATTCCTCATTTGGATGAATAAGGTATGTCAGGTCATGTAAGGCTGCCCAAATTCGACCTGCTAGAGGTCCAGTCTGTACTGGTAATACATTATGGATCGTTTGCAGATCAACACTAGCCATCTTCAGCCTGGTAGAAGCCCGATCTGCTTTGATAAGCTTGTTGAAAGGGCTGGAATGGATGCCGAGCTTCTGAATAAGCCGATTCAAGAAAGACCTGTAAGCTAAAACAAGTTCTTAGTGTTGAATTTAAAACCCGTAGAGCTGCAGTGAAGGCGGAAGAGTGAAATGCGGTGAGATCATGTTGCCAAATTTGTTTCAGTTTGACAGTTCCCAGAGGATGAGAATGTTCACTGAGAAAGAACTGGAGAAACACGAACAAGAGGCTCGCTTGGCTGAGGAGACTGCTGAAGAGAAACAGAGGAGAATCAATAGCAAGAAAAGCAAACTTCAAATGTTGATAGAAAAACAGAAGAACGTGAGTGACAACAGGCTAGGGGCGGACACAGTCAAGTCAACAGGCAACATCCTGAGTGACAAGCCGTATCAACCCTTCAGCGCCCGAATGGTTGATTTAGAAGAAATTCCTTATCAGAGAAGTAAACTGCACACTTCTGCAAGGCGATTTGCTAGGAAGAGCGACGAAAAGAAGGGTAGTGGCCAAGAAGAAGTAAGCATTTATTCTAAGAGGATTAGAATTGGATACATGATGCCTTGTATAACCTTCCTGGGTGTTTCCACTGTAATGTAGCTAATGCTCTGCCAATAATAGATCTGTTCGTGCTGCCTGAACTGAGCAAGTTCAGTTCCATGTCCAGTTCTTCATGCTTGGTGCAGGTTCAGTTCAGGGTACTGCACGAATGGTTGAGTTCAGAAAAAGCGAACAAGAATGAAACCGTGGCTAAGTTTATGGAAGTTTGAGGAAGGACATTCGAGATTGAGGTTCAGGGACAGTTCAAGTTGCCGTTGCTCACCTGAAGGTTAGCCAGTTCCTGAACTGAACATGTTCTGCACATCGCTCAGTGTGCATGCATATGTGAATTGAACAACAACTTGAGGATAGCACAAAAATAGCTATTTTGTGTTGCAACACTAGGCCCTTGGGTACTTTTCAGCACTGCAGTTATTTCATGAAAGAGTTCAATGCGCGAAGTGAAAACGTGAGGACGATTTAAGATATTAGGTATTACTTAAACTGAATTGTATGATAGACAGGGCATAGCATGTGTGCATTACCAGTAACGGTAATAACCTGATGACTGCTATAACCTTCCTTTTGTGCTTGGTTATGGTTGTGCGTTCTTTTTATAATTTTCCTACTTCCGAATGCTCTGTCCTTCAGCAGATTTCTGACATTAGTTCTATAAAATGTCGAAAGAATAAGTCATTTCAAGACAAAATAACCCATAGTAGAACATAATCAAAATTCCAGTCATGGAGCAAGAACGAAATTTCGAGTAATTAAAATAAGTAATGATGT
This sequence comes from Leptopterna dolabrata, assembly GCA_954871275.1. Taxonomy (NCBI): domain Eukaryota; kingdom Metazoa; phylum Arthropoda; class Insecta; order Hemiptera; family Miridae; genus Leptopterna; species Leptopterna dolabrata. Next base: position 18,507,556 of record OX940984.1, on the reverse strand, counting down.
AATTAAAAGTAGATTTGGGATTTCTCAAAAACGAGGTTAACAACTGTGGTTGAAACCAGAACAGTGCATAAGCACAGAAGACGTCAGTAGAGTTTGCAGGCGTTTGGAGTTTGTGATGGGGGCTAGTAATCATGATGGAAGACGGCAAAGAAAGGTAAATTAGGGATGGTACATATTATGGTCTTTGAGTGCATTGCAAGACCCTGCCTCTAGATGAATGCAGAAAGGATACAGAGTCAGTGATACACTTGGCCTGCAGGAACACATCTCAAAACTGTAGGAAGGTGTCACACCTGCGTTGGGTGACTGCGCAGTACTTTTTACTGTGCTTTCATAAGCTGGAACGTACCTATAGCTGGTGCTTTTTGGTGGAACTTGGTTCATGAACTCATCGCACAGCCCCACATGCTGAGTAACAACATCCTATGTACCCCATTGATACATGAGCACACTCCCGATGTATGATACAGCTACTTTATAGGTACTACGGGTACTCCATCCCCTCAGTGTACCTGTCTTGTGGCAGACTGAAGTTTCTTTGATTTAAAACGTATATAGTATTACGTGAGACATGAATTGAACCATAATTATTTAATGTTCCGGTTCGTTTCAGGACAGAATTTGCTCTGGGTGTCCTGGCATCCGCAATGCAGATAAGCCTACCACGAAATCCAGGTGTTCCACCAGGGAAGGTGGAGCGAAAGGTAGGTTATTCCAAACATATTCGAGACCAAGGGTTGTCTGAAGCAGTCACTGCTGAAAGCCAATGTGCAAACCTACCTCAACCCGTATGGGACCTCAATAAACGTAACCTTGCCAGACAAAGGTTACTCCCTACCATAAGAGGTCTCAACAATAGTAAAGCAACGAAACTTGCAGGCACTTTCCTGACAGGTTTAGGTGACAGGAGTAGGAACTGTATGCTGGGACTCACCCTAACAAATCTCTTACTAAGGAGTGCATGGAAACACTATCAAATGGTAACTCTTAATCTTTCTAGTAAAATTTCATGGGGAAGCAATCCGGCTGATGGATCTTAATGTCTAAATCCAAGGTCTTGGTAGGTCTGTATTTTTAAACTCCAAATACACTTCAATTGATACTGACCTAATAATCTGACTCTAATAATCGATTGTGATTATTGTTCATATCACGAATATTGGAGAGTTCATGCAGACTTCCATGTGGTGATTCATGATACGAGCGAAAGGAATTCCAAGTGAAAACGATGGACTGTGCATGTGGAAGGAAGTCGATTCGGGGCAGAGTTCATTGGTCATATGAATAGTATTGAGCAACTGGGTGAACGAGCAGCCGCTTTAGGTGGCTGTGACTGGGTCTCGTGTTCTGTCACACAACTGCTTCAATGTATTTTAAATGGAACCGCTATGGCTCAGAGTGGCTGCGACTGCTCTGATCGCATGTCCCGATCCGACTGTATCGGGAGCAGTTCAGCTGCAAGAATCAAGGTTGATTTATATAGGCACATGAAGGGCCGAGGCCGTAACGAGTCATTGGAAACTATTCTCCTCTGCTTTTGCTTTTCAATAGAAATGATCATACACTGACGAGGCACGTGTGATTCCCGGAAGAACCCCACTCAGTTATTGTCACCTACATTCGGCTGAGGTCGGTAGGTACTCGTCATCTATGTTTGCTTGCAGTTATAGGTTCCTTCCAGTTTGTGCACAGTCACAGACGCATCCACCGGAGGTGCACTGTAGGTGGCCTTTTGGTGGGAGTGTCTGTGTTCGCATCTCGTGTCCCAGAGACGCCGTGCCCGGACGCTTGCCACTGCTTCAATATTATTTAACGGAACCGCTGTGTATGAGGGCGTCTGGGGTCTGCGTCCCGACTGCTCCCCAGACCAGTCCAGCCCCACACCTATACGTCCCGTGGTATGTTGACCCTGACCACTGGGGTTGAAAAACCTGGGATTTACAGGAAAATTACCTTTCACAGGATGACGAAACTGTGGATCACAGAGCTACAAGACTGTGATATACAGAAGAACGTTAATCTGTTGTTATTGTTCACTTGTGGGTCCATCGATGTCTGTTTTTCTCGAGGAAAATAAATTGTGGCAGTGTGTGAAATTGTACCTTTTACAGAATATTACAAAGACATCGTTTTGAAGGGGGGAAAAAGTGGAAAGGAAACGGCGGGGGGGGGCTGGAAGTTTTCCTCTTCAGCATGATGGTAGGTACTTACTGGAATTGAGGTCGGCGCATTCGTGGACGCAAAGGCAGACTCTCCCACCGAAAGGCCACCTTTGGTCCAGACACGAGTGTCTGTGCTTTGGATGGTTGCGTCTACGTTCACTTGACGTGTCCCATTTTCTGAAAATTGGTATCCGGTGAATTGGATGAATTTGGTCACTTTTGGTTTATTATTCTGTGAATAATACACCTATGTATTCGCTCAGCAAAAAATTTTTATAACACCCCCTCAAACTTTTTTCTTTTACGTTTCAAGGTGCATAGATTCCAAAAATGCAATGTCCGTCCGCCGTACGCCGTCCGCCGTATCACGTGTACAGGCTTCATTTTCGGTCTAAAAAAATCGTTCTTTCGCACACATGCTCCATTTGGGCCCTAGTTGTGTCCCGAAACTTTTCAGCCCGATCGGAATATACCCAGGGGTGTTATGAGTGAAAATGTGTGTAAAAATAGGTACTTTTTACGTTTTAGCAACATATTGGTAACATGAGCTTCTGAGATATCGTTTTCTATGTTTTTGGGGACGAGAAGACCGAATATGAAGTCGATTTTGACCAAAGAGTGGAAAATTGAGTTCTACCAAATGTTCAGCTCCCAGAATTGATTTTTTATGAGTGAAAAACCTGGGAAATCGTCTGAAATCACCATCAGTTTGTATAATAACACTGGAAAAAGTGTCAAGACGTGGTTCAGGACGATTAAATGGCACTACCAATGATCAAAGATAGTTTTAAAAAAAAAAGAAAAAAAAGAGCGTACCTAATTTGTGTTTTGGGGGCCAAAATTAATGGAAACCATCAGAAGTAGCTATTTCGATTATTACGCATGAAAGAAACAATATTAATGAACAGCCAACCTTTCTGTAGGTATGTCCAATAGAATAATAAACCCATGTGACAAGGACTTTGCAGCGTTTTTTGTTAACCGAAATGGTTTTCGTTAATTTTACTGTTGTCACAAAAATGAATTCACCACTCCGTAGGTAACATGTCTTGGCAATTTCTAGTTTTTTTTTTGGAACGCAAATCAAATTTGACCCCCTGGTCATCACTTCATTTACACATAATATAGATGTAACTACATAAAATGCACTGTGATTCACAGGTTTCTCCTTCTCTGGCCATAGGTGTATATTTTCGTACACGGCAGCCTTGTTGCTGTGATCCACAGGTTTCTCATCCCCTTGTTGTACCTTTGAACGCACAAGGCGTGTGGCGGGACTTCAGCACAGCACCCACACATTTACGAATCGAGCCCAGATACAGCCCTGCCCAGCCAAAGCTGTTCCACTCATTTAAAATACGATCGTACCTTGAAGCGGTGGTGTGCGAATGCAAGCGAGACCCACCCACGTAGATACAGATTGCGGCTGATCTTGTTCAAGAAGCGGCTTTCTGTTTTTATTCAATGTCACTAGTTTCCGCATCTGTTGCGTGCTCGTTCCAAGAGCTGTTACTCGTACTCGTAATGTTTCAGAGTCGTATGAGCTGCATGAACTGTTACGAAACTTTTATGTAACCAAATACGAAACCGTTAACATGATTTCATTTCGTTTATTCAGGCAGATGCAAAGTAAATAGGGCTTACCGTCCCGAAGACCGGCTGAATCCACTATCTGTCAAGTGCAAGTCGTTGACGAACTCACCTTGCATGCGACCGAGGTAGGTTCACATGAAATATCTACTCATAACCAAGTACATAGGTATTTATCAATGAAATAATCTGATAAGTAAATGCATCGATACAGATAGGTAGGTACCGAACTTGAAACGGAAATGCATAATCACATCCACAGGAAGGTAGGTACCTACATACAAAATGGGTACGCGGCGCTTACAGTACAAAACAAAATCAGAATAAAACTAATTCACTCTCATTCTAATTCCATACTTTAGTCCCGTCAAATTTTCATTAGATACTTATAACCAAGTTATAGTGATGTGGAAGCCCAGTTCACGATTTGCTCTCGCTAAAGTGCTGTGATAATTTACTTTCAATAGAGGTCCAACCCTTTCACATTGTCTGAAATTCTTCTGAATTTGAATACATAATCACTATAAACTTTTATAAAACGTAGTTGTGATGTTGGACAGGTACTGTGAACATTATGGATTCTGTCAGTATCTGATGGGACGTAGAGGTGTTAAGGTTGGATGAGTGTACTGAAAATTGTTTAGCGTACAGATATTACAGATTGCCAGATATTAATTTCTCATCGTAAGTATGCTTTCTAAATTGCATTCCCTATAACGGGGGAATTGTCGTCATCAAAGATATTGGAACTAAATTTTTGTCAATATTGTCAGGGCGATTGAAAGTTCCATTCCCTTAACACCTCTAGGGTTTTAGTGGACGACTTACATTTTCGCGACCTCTCACTCTCATTCTGAATCCTCGTTTTTTATCGTGAAAGTGCAGACTTATTACACGATGTAACTTAGCTGCTCTCCAACTCAAGATACACCTCTACGTGCTCCGCAGATGTTTGGGAATAAAACTATAAAATATTTTATTGAAACCTGACGGCCGGTGTCCTTTTTTGAAACAGATGCGAGCCGTGCTTGGTTGGAGTAGCAACCAGGTTCATCCATCTCACTCAAATCCCGTCACAGCCCCTCAAAGAGCGGATCGTTTTCCCGACCAACGTCATCTTCGTGAATCGGGGCACCAAAGCCCCGTTCAGCCAGCAGAGTAAAGATCTACTAGATCAGTGCTGCGATCAGTTGGAACAACTGAAAAAGCAGATTGAGGATATGAAAGAGTCCAAAGATCGAGGTCCTAAGGGTGAGGCAAAAGACATGTTGGATCAATGCTGTGAACAAATGGAGAAGCTTAAACAGCAGTTGGAGTCGCTTAAAAAGGATAAAGGGCACATGAAGAACGATTCAGACTCGAAAGAGTTGTTGGATCAATGCTGTGAACAGCAAGAACAGCTGAAGAAACAGATCGACAGCATGAAGAAGGGTAGAGACAAGAAGGAGGATTCTGAAAAGGACAAAAAGTCGAAGAAGGAGGATCCTTGCGAAGAAGATAAGAAAGGTGAGGCAGAAGGCAAAAGTGAGAAGAAAAAATCTCAAAACGATCCTTCTGAGAAGAATTTTAAAGAAGGAGAGGAAGAACGAGACAAGAAAGAGGCGAAAGCATATGAGCCCTGTAAAAAACAACAGAAAGGGCTGAGCTGTAAAAAAATAAAAGACAAAAAGGAAAAGGCTGAGGAATGTGCGAAGTACTTACTAAAACAAAATGACAAATTGAAAAAAGAACTTGAAGAGTTGAAGAAGAAACAGAAGGAGCAACAGAGTCAATCGAAATCAGCCAAGGGCGACCCTCGCGCAAACAGGAAGAAAGAAGGGTCGAAGGATGATTGCGAGCAAATTAAAAAGGAGAAGAAAAAGGCTGAACAAAACGTGAAGGGACTGGTCAAAGAGAACGAGAAGCTTAAGAAGGAAATGGCAAATATTAGGCAGCAAATGAACAAAGGTGAGGGAAAGAAAAAACAGAAGAACGACGTTTGCGCACCAGCGTCCAGCAAGAAAAAGGAACCGGCCAAAGAGCCTGTCGATAAAGATTTACAACGGGCTATGGAACAATGTATGCAGAAGTGTTCAAAGAAAGTTGAGAAGGAGCGGATTAAGAAACAGGTGAAAGCAGAAAAAGAAAAATGTAAAGATGAATTGAATAGGAAGAAGAGGGAGCTGAAGTCCAAACAAGACGACGACGGTAACGCTGTGGCCAGGTTTTTGCAGTCCGTGTGCTGCAAGCTCCAAGAATTGGCTCAGAAGTCTAAGAAGAAGAAACCTAAGTGTTGATTCATCAGGAAGTGCGGTTTGAGTTTATTGTAGGTACATTTTGATGTGCTGCTGGCGGGTGTCGCATTTACACAATAACAATAAAAAGCATTGTTTCGTGCAAAAAATCTATAATCGTATCGTTACAATACGTGGAGGCTTCAGTTTGAAATACAGTTTGAACTATATTCAAGATGCTCGAAAGATTTACGCAAGTCCTTAAAAAACAGCTTCGGTGGTACCTACCTCTGTTGATAATTATTGTTTCGTTGGTTAATAATTGTTTTAAATAATGAACGTTTGTAATCGAGCATGGGGAAAGGAAACATTTGTTAACCCCCCCCCCCCCCACCCCGGGATTTGGCAAGTTACTTACGTAGAATCCGAAAATGGACCAAAATTAATGGCATTTGGTTTGTAGGCCCCATTTGGGGCATAGCGAAATGGGCCACGAAGCTTGTCGTTACAATGTCATCTCTGAGGGGTGAAAAATAGGGGTTGACGTTTTCAGAACGCAGTAGCTCGAAAACTTTCAATAGAAGGGTAGGTATGATTTTTATGAAATTTTTAAATATAAATGTATTATCGATTACGAACTTGAGGATTTTTTTAGACCACCTGGAGCATTGTACGTCCAGCACCTTGTTTAGGGCTATGGAATTGGAACAGAAAAGCTTCGTCAACATGAGTGTGAATTATACGATACACGTAACTAGCCCAGGTAATATAATGACTGCTAGACTGATGAAAATCACGCATCGCTTTATGAACTCGAGTTTGTTGTTCTGTGATATTATTTCATTTGAATAATGATATTATTTTGTGTCTTACTTATAGGTATGCAGGTAGGTAGGTACTTAAAAAAAACCTATTTGTTGACAAGTTTGGTGTTCACGGCCAAACGAATCATCAAAATAAGTTTAAAATTTTGGAGTATTTTAGAGGGTCCTACTGAGGTTCAGCGACCATCGGAATTTCAAAAATGACTGGGTGGGGAGTTCGTGGGGGTCAAAATGGACCGTTACAGGAGACGGTGGCGGGGAAAAAATGCATATTTATGTAAAACTGTAATTGCCGAAGGTTTAGAGAGCTTATACTCTAGGGCAAGGGTAGGATTGACCATAGAAAACCTACGCAGAAGGGATACAGGTAAATAATGAACCGTTGTGTAATGACTTGCAGCGCTTTTTAAATATTTGTTCCTCGTTAATTCGAATTGAAGAAAGAAGAAGTTCTGTTCGCCATTATTAGTAGGTGTTACAGTACGATAATGCTTGTGGCAAAAAGAAATGACATTTGATGGGTCGAACGGATTTAGTAGGTACCTCCAATCGATACTGGCCTGAAGCGGCTGGTGGTGGCCAGCCTAAAATGAGGATTACCTATCTATGACCTTTCATGTTTTTGAATGAAAGTAGGTTCCATTTAAGAATTTTGAGACCAACCGCACTCTTCTACGATATATAATTCTTTTTCTATGAGCATTCAAAGTTTCGGCAACCAGTCACACTGGGCAAGGGGGGTCTCGCTCAGGCGGGAGGGGTGCAATGACGTCATTTGTTGCCGAAAAGTTGAAAGCTCATAGAAAAATAACCATTCACCGTATGAGAAATTCGGTTGGTCTCAAAATTCTTAGAATGGAATCTACTTTTATTTAAAAATGGGCATGTAATATAAACAGAGGTCATGGGTACGTACTTCCACTTTTTGGAAAGCATTTGGGATTTTTTATGCGTGGAAAAGTGTTTGAATAATGTTCAAAAAATATTTTTGGAAATGGCCTTATTTTAGAACAAAATTACTGCAATAATTGAGAAAAATATGTGTGGCAACATAAATTTGTAATGAAGGAAGTGAATGGAAGCTGTTCCTTTGCGTCACACAGGACAGGAAATGTTATGAACCGTATTTTGGCCCATTGTGCGCCGGTTCAGCAAAAGGATGTTGAAGGTATTGAGTCCCTTCTATATGTGTGCAATCCCATACCTTCACTATTCACTGTAGGATTATAAAACTACCTGCTTCCTATTTGATTATTCATAGAATACAGTTATGTAGGGAGTATGGTGTCAAATCAGGTTACAGTGCAATATTTTGTGCTGTAACCTACCTGTTGTACTGTAGGGAGTCGAAGGTCGAACTACCAATACCTTTGATATCTATTCGCTGATACCTGCTGTAAACGCATAGGTACGATTACCTATACTAAATCAGTAGTCTACTCCGTGAACTGTGAAATCACGTTTTTCAAATCAGGAATCAAGTATGTGAAGAGAAAATCGAGACAGACCTCCCCTGTCAGGCCGGGTCCGGGAAAAAAAGGAAATTTCACACGTCCGCCTTCCGGCTGACGCAGACGGCTCAGTCTCAACCGAAAAATGATAACGGCGGAGTTCCTAAACCAGAGGAGCCTGCGGACTGCCCACCTATGCCGCCAAAGTCGAAACCTCAAAAAATGGACTTCAGCCGGTTGAATGTGCCCAAACTCAAAATGTGCCCCCAACCACCGGGGCACGTGCCGAAAACTAAGAAGCAACTGGCTAAAGAAGGATGCGTTGATGAGGAGGACAAACCCAAATGTAATTTATTCCAGAAGCTGATTTGCAAGATGAAAGCGTCACGCTCCAAGGATTAATGTATGCTTGATGTATTCAAGTGCCGCCTAAAATTTGTATGGTGACACGTGGAGGATGTCAGTAAAATACCACTAAAAATCAAATACATTTATCGTTTTCATTATTAAGTTTTAGCACAAGGCAGTCAGTGATTCCTGTGAGAGAAGCCGGGGAGTCCTGTCCGTGAATGAACTGCAGGTTATCTGCCAACCATTGACAGATTGAATTGACATTGCAACCAAACTAAAAATGCAGTATGGTGGACTGCCAAGGGCGAGGGATGAATACACACGGGGTAGGTACACGCAAACGCAAATTCCCGAGTAAATGACTGACAAACCCAGCTGACGTTGACTGAATGAAATTTCTCTATTCTGGGCGCACCTGGAATAGTTTATTACACATTCCACAGAGTATCTATACGATTACCACTTCAACAAATGACTTAGTTGACGTTGTAGTAGGGCTGAGCTGAATTTACCCAAGTGAGTTTATCTGTGTAGCAGTCGACTGTCATCTACGAATGAAGGTAGATATACAATATCTTGGTGCCTAGGCTTTATGAATAGAAGTCATTATAGGTAGGTAGATCTTTGTCCTGTTTTACTTCGACAGTCCACATTTTTGGAGGTTTCACTGGGTGCCTCTGTGGGTTACACTGAATAGGTTATACATAAACTGTCAACTCTTCCCGCCAAATCGTGAACTGGGCCATTCCATAAAAAAAAGGACCGGGAGCTACATCGTCGCTTTCCAACAGGTGCGAGTCCTTGAGTCAAATCGCGACATTTGTTAGCGTCTGCAACCAAAAGCCCAAACCGCCACCGAAACCTACGGACGCCTGTGAGAAGAAACCTGTAGTGGAAGAGGTAAAGGAGCCAGAGCCGGAAGTGGACTGTTGCCTGAAGCGCTGCAACCCTCACGACCTCCAGAGGAAGTCATGTCCTTGCTTCGATAGGCCGCCGCCTCCTCCTCCGCCGCCTCCGACAGGACTGTTGTGTAAAATCTTTCACAAGCTCGGGATATTTTGCGGGTGCAAAAAGAAAAAGCAGTGCCCCAAGAAATGCCGGTGGTAGCGAACGGGTTGAGAGCAATTTTCAGGTGTCTTGCCCGTCCGAAAGAACCAGAGTCCTGCGCCATAACGTCCCACATATTGGCTCATCTGATCACATCTGTTGTACAGAACATTTCCATAAATCATTTCTTTAGAAAGGTTGGAGGGAGTACAACTAATACATCGTGATCTAGAATCCGCTCACTATCTCCAAATCCTAATTTAAAACTACGAGAAACTATTAGTTTAAGTGAGAGCTCGATACTGGCATCAGCCTCATCCACCTCTCAAGCTCAAGAATCACTTTTGACTTTCTTTACCAATGATTTGGGTACAACGTTGTCAGCTGCGAAGGGCAAAGATACCCATAGTACCTAATCGCCAGCAGCATGATCAAAATAATCCCACAGAATTTTAATTTTTATACCTACTACCTAAGTATAATTTCTCGTGAAGACAACGTTCATTCCATGTGGATATGTACATATTAACATTTTTTGTATGTGTTGTGTGTGGAAAGAATTGAACAATTTTAAATACCGACCGAACTGGTTGATGAAACTTTCGTTAGAACGTCAACGAGCTGTCGCAAAAAGTTTTGCAACACGGTGAACTGGGCTTTCAGTAGAAGAAATTCAAATGCCTACTGACATACAGCTGTTTCATAGGCCGTACGAAGAGAACTACAAACTCATCAGAGCGAGGGCGATCCACTCGAGCATGATCGCTTTGAGGAATGTGAATAACACGGAGAAAGACGGTTGCAAAGAAGAACCTCCTAAGAAAGAGGAGGACGACTGCGAAGAGGAGCCGAAAGAGGAAATCAAAAAGGAAAACGTTAAAAAGGTGGAAGAGTGTCCTCCTCCGCTGCGACGAAGGAAGGGTCCGCATGATATCAGGAGAGTGTCTTGTTATCCGTGCATTCCCAAAAAAAGATCGATTTTCTGCAGAATTTTCAGCAAACTTGGCATCGCCTGTGGGAAGAAACAGAATTGATACGGCAATAACACAATTGGCTTTATTAAAATGCAATACCTGATCGGTGTTACTAGATTATGTTACTGAAATCACTTTTGAACAAGAAAACAATGTTTGACACAGATAGGTAGTTGTATATTATTTGAATCTTTGGTTCTAATGAATATTTATATATAATTAATATGACTTTTAGGGCGTTTTCAAGCGTTGCAGGTATTCAAGAACAACAAAATCCTAATTTTTTGGGAATCATCAATTTAGCATACGTGATGAAAGATCTCTAATGAGCGTATTATGATGAGTTAGGTACTTTCTTAATAAACCGTCCACTGTGAATCAAGAATCCGTGTCATATCTACCGTTCATAACTGGGCTTCCCATCAAGATCTAATGTACCTACAAGATACCTAATAATACAGAGCTAATCGTTGTTTCTGTGCTCCTCTCATAGGAACCCGCAATGGAACATTTTGAAGAGTTTTCGAATAAGGTCGACACCTTGCTTGCCTCCTCAAGACAGCAAGCGTTCGACTGATGACTCTAAAGTGCGGGGAACTGAAATCTACGGCGAAAAGATATCGAATACCGTATGTTTCAATAAAGTGCACAGTGATACATTAGTGCCTTTCCGCAGTCCGTTATCAGTAGTATTGGGGCGATCATTAAACGCTTTTAGAGAGAAGCAACATAAGAAAATGTTGGAGATAAAAGAGCAGCAAGCTGCCACAGGAGGCGGTACAGACGTTTGGAGAATTTTTGCGGACAGATATCAATCAAAGAATGAGAAGAAGAATCGCTTTACACCTTTCAAAGACAATAATGCCTGTAGGCATGATGGGCAGAGGTGGACGAGAGAACACGAAGGTTTGGAAAAACAATTGGCTCAAATAGATAGGAGGTACAAACTGTACCATTCGGAATCGTCAACAGACAAAGCTACTGACAAGCTCGTGGAGCTCCAGAATTCTCTGTTGAAACTCAATGAATCAAAAGAAGCTGTGGTCATTCAGGCGTCGAATCCGAGGGTTAAGAAAAGAGAAATCAAAGGCGAAATGGGCGAGCATAATAGAAGAAGTAGGTTTAGACCAGGATTGGCAGATGAGTTGAACACAATTAGGGTTGGAGATGCCAAAGAAGCTGGTATCTCCGGGTGTAGCAATAAAAGTGACACGGTATCATCGTTTTCACTGACCCTGGATCGAAAGAAAAACAGCTGGGAGGAGAGACCCAATTCAAAATTTTCAGAGAGATCGTACAAAGGCCGTGTGAATGGAAGTAACTCACACAGAATGCCTAAGCCAGTACGGACTGTAACAGACCAGGCAATCATCGATTGGAGGAATCAAACAGCTGTCGAGAATCCATGGGTGCCGCAACAGAGAGGGCAATCCAAAGATGGAAAGCGTAAGGAGGATATATCATCAAGACGGCACCGGGAAGTTGATAAAATGAAGGAATTTCGTAATACGACTGATATCAATGTTCAGGATATGAAATCTGCGAAAATCACTCTGAAAAAACTATTGCAAGAGACCTCTCAAAAGCAGGGAGATACTCAAGGGAATGTAGTCAGAGATGCAATTTCCACGCGGCCAACCGCCAGGCGTAGGACGATTCGTGCCAAATGTAGTAAACGTTTAGTAAACAAAAATGATAAATCTGAACATAAGAAAATGCGATCTAATACGACTGAGAATGATTTTGGGTCTGAAGCAATACCACCTCCTCCTCAAAAACCCCAAGGACACGAAATGAAAGGTGCATCTGAAGACCAAACCCCTATGAGGCCCACAGCTAGGCAGAGGAGGATTAGAGACACACGTAGTGAACGCTTTGTGAACAACAGCAGTGAACGGGGGTGTCATAAGAATGAAAACGACTTGAGGTCTGAGATGCCTTCAAACCCCATAGAAAACCAAAGAAAAGCTGCATCAGCAGATGAGATTTCTTTGAGCCCAACTGCCAGGAGGAGGATGATCCGGGCCAAGTGTAGTGAACTACTGACAACCAAAAGAAAAAAGTGTGGACCAGAGGCGAGGAAAAGACAATCTGATACAACTGGACCTGACAAAGGGTTTGAGGTGGTAACACCTCTAACACGTAAAATGGCTACAACGAGTATCCCCGGTGAGAGAAACAGAGCACATCAAAGGGCATGGGAGGGAAAAATACCACCTGTTAAGAAGAAATTAAGTAAAAATCGAAGCAGTGAAGTATTTTCAGTAGCGAAATCAAGATTTTGGGGGAATATAAGTGGAAAGAACTCGCGGTCAGAGATGTCTGACAAAATGACAGGGCCCAAAAGTCAGCGTCGACAGAAACATCCAAGTAACAAGGAAATAGGCACATCTTCAGTTGAGAATGAAGAGAAATGCCGAACTGGCTATGAAGGCACTTTACGTTTGAGAGATAGTGAAGTAGAAATCGGGAAGACCCGCCCGGTGAGTCAGCAAAAAGGAGTTAGCAATGGGGAAACAAGTTTTAGAGAGACCGAAGTTGCAATGAAGGCAACTGGTGAGCAGTCAAACGGTTTTCAGAGCATAAAGAAAGGCAGCATACCGGAGGAGTTACAAGAGATGGGAGGAAGCGGAGATAAGTCAGGAATAATAGGAGTTGTGAATAATAGCACACCTTCGAAGTCACTGACGGCTGTCAAGGAATCAAAAACAAAGTCCGATGTGGAGAAGGGTAGAGGAGAGAACAGAGGAGATGGAAAAAACACGGTGCAGGACAGGCCAGCCGAGGAGAATCTACAAGCGGGTGACAGCTCAATGTCGATGACGGCTGGGAGAGAGAGCAAGGGTGATGTGAAGGATGCTGCGGTCCCCAGCAAGGAAGCCGGTAAACCCGTAACTGCATCAACCACAGCGACGAACGAAGAGAAAATTGGGATAAAAGACGTTGGAACTGAAGGCAAAAACGATCAGAACAAGGAGCATAAAGAGCAAGGCACTAGCAACAAAGGGATGCCATTGCCAGGTCCAGCTAAGTCGTCTGATTACTCGGAAATTTGGAAGTACTCTTGAAAAACCTCGTGTTTGTTACTACGAACGTCTTTGTTTCAATAAAATGTATTTCGTCCAACATCCACGTGAATCAGCAGACATTCACGGCCCATGTAGGTATGTTAGTTTTGAGCCGGGAGATTTCGGTAGTTCAGCAGAGTCCTGGAACTATCCCCTGCTTCATGCATCAGCCTAAGGAATTTACCAAAAGCATGTTACATTTCAGAGATTTCAGATTAGACATTGAAAAAACAAGGAGTATCCTTTGTGTAGTAGTAGTTTCCCACTGTATTGCACCTTACTGTAAAGCTTTTCGCTCTGAGCTGAAGTCAGTCTGATCTATATTGTATCGAATGGCGAAGCCTTAAATCATGGGTTCCCAACAGAGGAGGCACAGAAGGAGGGCCGAAGTTCAGTAGGATGACTCCATTAGGAAGTATCGACCAGTATATCCAGCAGTCTCCAAAGAAGCTTTGAAAATTCTGGCCTTAAGGCAAAAAGATTCACAATAAAGTGCAACATGTCAAAAACTGAAGGTGTTAGGAACCTGAAGTTGTGTTTTTCACATCAAAGCGCTGGTGGAAGGAGTTGAAGCAAAACCTCTCTAAAGGAAAACAAATGGGGAAGGATTTCTGTGGCATTAATTAGCCCTTCGAGTATAAGTAAGATGAAGGTATTGCCTATTGTTTCAAGTGTCCAATGATGCCAGCCCTACATTCGCCTTTTGGTGAGAGAAATCCCCCGTTACCAGGCAGCGACACCTGTAAATTTATCCGTAGATCTATAAACTTTCAGTTCACTCTGTAAGGGGGATCTACCTCACCAAAAGGCGACAGCACGTTGTGAAATCGTTCATGCCTGTTTCATGCGAACCAGAGGCATTGGCAACACCGTTAGGTAATTCAGTCCCATTTATTTCGAACACTCGAATCCTACACTTTGACTTACCATATATACAGACGAAAATTCGCTCATATGGTCATGCTTAATGAATCGTTTTTGACCCAATAAAACTCGAACTGGATTCGAAAACTGCCCATCTTTGAACTCACCATTTCGTCAAGCATTACATTTTGGCGAAATTTCGTAATTGTATTTTTTTTGGTCAAGGTCAGACCACTTGAAATGACACACACACATACGTATACAGTACAAACTCGATTAGGTAACCGACATGGCCGGAGGGGTAGGTATGTCGGATAATCGAAAGTCTGATAATCGAGGGAAGTCAAAAATCGTTTATGTATGTATTATTTGTCAAAAATATGTAAGGGAAATATCATGCATGTTCATTATGTGAAATATCGCATTACATTATCTCAAGTCAAAGAAGGTAGTTATTTCTTTCCCAAAAGCAGCCTGAGCCCATTTCTTCAAAATTCCTATATCTGCTGCTAACAGCTAGTGGCACAGGGAAAAAAAATCTGCTGCAGTTGCATGCAGATTTTTGCTGCTCAACGAATTGAAGGGCTGTTTCGACTGCCTTAAAACACTTTCGAAAAGCAATGATGGTTTCCCAGTGGTTTCTTCGTCGTCGTCAGAGCTATCCTGGGGGCGTATTCACTAAGCCAAAGAGACATCTCTTTTTGGTCCGACTCTCTTCTGGCACTAGAGATTTTTACAGTATCCATGACAGGGTTATTCAGTAACTTCTAAAAGAGAGTTGGCGGCCATCTTGGCATTTTCTATCTCTTTATGAGAGACACCTAATTAGGTATTTTCTCATTTCTCGTTTGAGTATCTCTCCTGGAAGATCTTCAAAATAGATATCTATTTTCACTATCTCCCTTATTGAATATTCCCCCTGGTCAGTGCTATTCTGTGAGCCAATTCACGGTCGGCCAATTCGAACTCTTCATCACCCAGTACCCATTGTTAAATTTCATTCATTGGGGATTGGACGTTGGGGCAAACAACAGTAGTGAACGGTCATGAACGACGGTCGATTGGAGATCCAGGGATCCAGGGTCCAGGGAAACGTTGGTTACTCAAGGGGCAGTTCCTCGAGAAATTTTATGGGCTAATGGAGGTTCTACTGTATTGGGTTATGGGGTGACCAGTCGAACTTGTCACAGTAGTCTTGGGCTTGTTATCAGACCCTTTTCATTGCAAACCCTACAAAAAGCAAAGATAAGGAGTACAAAGTGGAATTTTCGTTTTTGACTGTGTCTAATGGCTGGAAGTTATTCCTGGATTGTAAGAGTGAAGCAGGAGTGAACAGTATTAATAACACGACTTTTCAGTGTTTATATTATAATATATTCAGAATGCTTAAAATATATTCGACAAATCAGCAAATATATATATATAGGAATACAAAATCTAGAAAAAACTTATAAAAAGAAACAGGCTTACTCGAAAAAATTAAGTACTACGCGCCAGGTAGATTAGAAGTAGAGAACATTAGTGACATCACACTTGCTAGGTAAGAGTAAACTTAAACACGACTCATCCCAATGTCGTATCACTTACTGAACGAGTGTAGGCCTTAACTGCGCGAAGTTGTGAATTTCGGAATATGACAGGTTCTGAATGTGAATATAATGCATTATAGTACACCAAGTACATACATTATCACCTGGGGCCCACTCTTCTGGTATTTCTCTGAACTATTAATCGGATATCTTCAGCTTCTGTCCCACCAAAACGACACACAGTTGAGATTTTTCCCTCGAGTAAATGAAGTTGCAGTGGTGCCTATGTTGCAAACACAAGTTCCCTTACCGGCTAATATCAAGGGTGTCTCAAAAGTGTTGGATTTTCTCACAACAGAGTGCATTCCAGGCAGTAATTGTAGTTGCTGGACTCTAGTACCTAGGTACATTATTTGACGGCACTGTGCTCAAGTGAATACTGGGTGCATTGACGAATACTTCCCCTTCTCATTATTAATTTTATCGTTATTTTATAATCATTTCAACATGTTCAGCATCCGATGCTTGGAAAATTAGAAGAAAATGCGAACCTAAATGGCCGTAAATAACCTTGTAATACAATCCAAAAAAATCCATCCTGGTCCTATCATTCAGTCCTCAGAGGTCAGCTAATAACTGTTGCCATTCAAAACAACATTCTAACTTTTGGCAATAGTATGTAAACATACCAGCTAGCTTTGAATTTATTAATATTACGTACAGGTACACAGCAAAGCGGTACAACTATCGCGAGGATTATTGTGCATCGACAAAATAATCATGTGATAAGTTTTGAGGTGACTTTCTAATTATTCAAATAAAATATGCGAAACACTTCATTTCATGTTTGAGGCCACTGATCTCACTATAATTGTTCTAGAAATTGTTCTAGATGTTAGATAGAATGCTCACCTACTTGAAACATGGAATAATTTCCATGTATTATTGAATTATAAATTTGCTGTATTGAATTATAAAATTCAATACAGCATTTCTATTGTAGATCCGAGGTATGGATTAACGAACGAGTGGTGAATTACATGAAATATAAGGCAGAGTATGGGGATAAGATGCGAATAGTAAATATACAATTATTTCGGTTTAAACTCATGTACAAATGAAAATGCGAAATGCTGAAGTTTGCTGCTAAAAGTGAAAAAACTACTGTAATGTATGGTTGAACAATGATGATCAAGGTAGCGAATATTTTGCAAACAAATGAACAGCTGTGATCAAGGGACAGCGTTTGTGGCAAGTCTGTAATACGGTGAACGTTAATGTAATACGTTATAAATACGCAATCGTTCATGATCAACCACTGCAAGAAAATGCACAAATCAAATTATCCAAAGGAGATTACGCGATTAATAATATAGCTTCTAAGCTATAGGGCAAACTTGAATGGGGGGATACCCACGTATTAATTTTTTAATTTGAAAGTGAGCACTGAGACGAGATGGTACCTATTTCTCATTTGGACGAGACATAAGTAGTTAATTTATATTTAAATGTGGAAGTTTTGATGACGCCATTGCCACATTTCTTTGGATATAACTTTTTATTATCCACGACTTCGAGAAGAGCACATCCATGTTGGCCCAGCCCGGAGAACATCCATGTTATCAGTAAGGGTAAGTTCGACAGCATGAGTTGGCTGTACAGTACGCCGTTCCCACTCTGTTTTTGATAACGATGGTTTGCACAGTTCTCGCTTAAATCGTTTGTCGAAGCTTTCGCTTTTTAAAGCTGCCAAACAATATGAGCAAGAGAATGGGCAGTGGATTTCGTGGAAGTGAACGAAAGATCGGAGGGGATAGGTACATTCCGAAGTTTCAGGGGGCATCTGTAGGAAATCAAAACCAGAACCTGCCAACAGTGTGCAGCAGAGTAGGGTGCCAGCCTGAGCATGGAGCACAGTACTTTATGGAGCTCTATTATTCTGATTATAATCTGAATAATAATAATAGTCACCCAATAAAACCGCTCAATAATTAATCAATAATTAATTATTCACCTAAGTTTTGGTATTTTTACCGCTCAATAATAATTAATTATTAATTATTCACCTAAGTTTTGGTATTTTTATTTTGTAATTTTCTTTGAATTTAAACATTTTCTCTCTATTGCTTGAGAAGTTCGTTCTGCCATTCTGTGGCATGGAAGAAGAAGTAGCCACAATGACGTCATGGCCACTTTCCGCATCATTTTGGAAACCAATAAAATATATGCCATCTCGGCGAAATGATTCGATTTTTCTGCATAAACGCAAAAAACAAATTTAGAAAAAATAGGCAATTCCAGAACCACGGATAACCCCCCTATGACGCCCTCAGAGCCCACTTGACACTACTACAACAGCAGGCCGGCTGGGAGAGAATGAAATAGGAGCAATCCGAACTTCGCTTTTTACAGAAACTCCCTGCCCAGTCTCAATTAGAAGCCAAGGGCTCTCATTCCATCTTTCCTATCTTCCATACTTTCCGCTGTCATCATGTACAGGCCGCCTAGTGCCAGCGTCAATTCACGTTTACATGAATGTGGGGGATAACCTCGTAATTAGGACATAATATATTGTTATGCATTTTCAGGTAGTTTTGCCTGTAAAAACTAACCATTTTATCTTGGCAAAGGTTAAATAAGTTACTTAATCAGCAGAACGTAAGATGAAAATGGTCTTCACCCACAAAGCAGGTATTTCTAACAAAACGAGAACGCATTGGCAGGAGGTATCGTTGCCATGGCCTCCACACAAGAGCGGAAAGTATGCTAAAAATCCCTTCAACATGTTCTCAAACACTGACACGTAATGGCATTTATTCACTTAGGTATTAGTCCATTTCATCCAAACGGACTCCCATTGGCCCGAGGAGATTCGACGCAGGGCCTGCTCCACCCATCTGGCTTTGGTACGACGCCAAAATGTTCTTCAGGGCGTTCATGTCGATATCTACAGGCTCGAAGGTCTCTATGTCAGAGAAACTGTCTTCCATTGTCTGTAAGATGGAATTTACTAAATGTAACAACAGTAACTACTCGAGTAATCACGAATAAGTATTTTCATGGCAAATTTCAACGAGTCTTGTCATAGAAAATTATCTTGTTACCTTCGGCTGTTTTTTAATGAAACTTTGTCCAAGAGTGGTGGTTGACAACTCCCGGTCCATCTGATCCATGTATTGCTTCAACTCCGACTGGCTTTCTTGCCGTTCAGCACTAGCCCTTCCTGAAATAAAGAATGAACGAATGAATGAATATGGCTCACATTATCCGGAAAAGGTGAAGCATAGCAGATTTTTTCCTTGTTTTTGTTGACCAACAAAAATTATTACAATTTTCAGTAAGCAACAGACCTGATTTCTTCCGACTGAGATCCATTTCAACTTCATCTTCATACGAACTCATGCCAGACTCTTCTGACTCCAAGTCCCAGCTGTCTTCTGGCACGGAGAAATCTGGAGAAAACGAGGAATACAGCATTAGGAATATACCCCATGTGTATTTGGAGTAAGGTCTAGCCAAGTCTTATGCTGTACCGTTCAGGCCAGTTTGAAACAGCAGACTGATGCTTGGTCACGGAATAGGTGGAACACCTTGAACACCTAGAATTCCGACTTATTTCCCAGGCAGACAGAGAGTTCAACTTTACACTAACCAAGCTTCACTCGTACGAACTCATTAACAAAACGTTAACAGTCACGGAATAGGTGGAACACCTTGAACACCTAGAATTCCGACTTATTTCCCAGGCAGACAGAGAGTTCAACTTTACACTAACCAAGCTTCACTCGTACGAACTCATTAACAAAACGTTAACACTTTGGTGTCCACGAAACAGGCCTCGATTTCTGGTAGCTGGTGCCCCGGGTAGAAGTCGGGTAAGTGATCGGGTGAGGAACCAGGTCGTGTAAAAGGGGCTTTTTTGTCGTGTCCCTGCGTGTGCGTGGGTAAGCAGGTATCCACCACAATGAACGACCCTACGATCAGGGCCTTACGCAAACAGGAATTCGGAGATCTATGTAGAAAAGAGGCTTCTATGCAGAAAAATAATAAACGGTTGTGTAACAACTTCCACAGTTTTTCTTCTGAATTTGAGTTTATACCTCCAAAATGATACACCTGCATGTTTATCATTGTTGCTGCTTAAAAATGAAAATGTGGAAAAGAAAACTAAAGATCCTTAGTTGCGTAACCAGAATTAATCCTAGCTTACCTTTGAAATCGATGCCTGTCCTTAACCTCAATTCAACGATATACTAATTTAAAAAACGGCACAATGAAATAATCGTGCAGATAAATCCACAGAGCTTTTATTGTGGCAAAAATGGAAATGTGCCAGGAGGTGTTCAACGTTCGTATGTGAGCCGACCCCAGATTGCTTTCCGTTTCTATGGCGAAAACTGTGGTACTACACAAATCTGGAAAGTGGCTCTCTCTGTGACAACTCCTATTCTGAGGGCACTGACAAGCCTTGCCGATTTTGTACAAAGGTTCACCCAATCTGGGCCCAGCAGGGGAGAGATTGCACACGAAGACTTTGGCGATGTGAGTGACGTTTATCAAGAACGTCACTCCGGCGCAGCCCATCGAGACGACTCGGGAGTAGATGACGAGGGTGCCGACGCCCGACATCGACGTGTCTTGAAAGGCCACTGCACCCGCGAGTACATCCGCCGTCCAGAACTCGAAAACCTCCCTGAGACCGGGCAAACGGCGGTCTTTGGGGAGGATTCTGGAGTAAGTCATTTGAGCGACCGGGCCTGAGGGAAGGTCCCGACAGTCGTCTCCTGCGGCAATACCGTGGCGACATTTGCTGCAAATGCCAACTCGTTAGTTCCACATGGAAACTGTAGTAATTCCATGCTGTCGACCTTTTGAGCAACAATGTATATAACACACTATGAACTACTTACAAAAGGACCTCTCATGCCAGCAGCCTCTCAGGACAACCCGATGTTGCATGGCTACCAACCTTATTTCCCACTGTTTTTGTTCCTCGCTAACCTGGTTCTTACTTCCCCTGTTCCAACTGTAGGTATCTTAGAAAAGTACGATTCTACATCACTGTTATTTGTCCTAAACAAGTAGCCCCCCCCCCCCCCCCACCACGTGTAACTAGGCCCCCAGGGGGTCTCCGTTGTTGATTTTTCGTACACCCATTCTCGAGGGGCACCTGAGGACTGTACCAAATTCCAACCCTCGGGACCATCAGGTGCCCAGTTACAGAAGATTGAAAATCGCTATTTTTCAAGTTTTCAGGACATCCCTCAATATTAATAAACGTCCTTATGTATTTGATCTGATAAGAGGACAACAATCTGCCGAGAATGAAGAGAGCCACATTCAAATCCGTTTCAGACCATCCTGAATATTCAAATCCGTGAAAAAAAACCGTAGGTATATGTCAGTGTGTGTGACAAAATTTTTTGTGCGCGAAAACCTATTAACCAGAAGAATTTTATTCAAAACAAGAAGTTTTTGCATTTTTAAGTCAATAAGCCTTGGCTACAAGAAATGACTAGTGACCTACATCTTTCTGTGCTCTCACTGCGCCAGCGAGCCGGAACAGCTTTGATCGGTGGTCATCCTCCAACTGGCCCGTTGGTCTAGGGGTATGATTTTCGCTTAGGGTGCGAGAGGTCCCGGGTTCAAATCCCGGACGGGCCCAAAGTTTTTGAACTGGTTCAAGTAAAGAACGTCGCTACTCGTCCGCTTAGGCATGATTACAGCTTCATAATTTTGTAATAAATGGCATACAGTTTAGGGTAATAAACGGCTTCGCCAGACATTTTGTAAATACTATGGGATCCACTCGACTAACCAACCAAGAGGCGATTTTGAACTGAGCGATATTTGAATGGTTATTCAAACAATATGGGGGACCGATCGAGACCTTTTTATCAAGTCCATGAGATCGTAACACACACAGAATCAATTTCAAAGTGTGGACTTTGCAGAGACCTACTGCCTTTAAGGTACACCAACATGAACAAGGGAAAATCGCTGAAGGAAACTTGTAACAGACACCGTACAACAGACCTAGAAATCGGCTTTGGGGCCACTGAATTATCTTCAATTTCAGCTGAGGTGACGTTGTATCCAGACTACTGACACCTACCTGCAAGACAAATTAGCCAGTAATTCGAGCTGTTCCGACCACTCGATCATGTTCATATCGCTGGCTGTAGGGAAACCATCGATCGGGACCTGCGGGTTCGCAATCATTTGCCTGAAAGAGTTGAAGAGGCGAAGGACGGAGAGCTGCAGGGATTTGTCCCGCGGTGTGAGAAAACCCGGGCCGTAGCAGGTACTTCGGATTTTCGAGCAGGCGATGTGAGTTTCGAAGTTATGGCAAATATTCGGTACGGAGCATATCCTTCCGTCTACCGCGACAGGTTGGTCCGTAATGGGAGCGCTGGTTTGATACCAGACGGCTCTCCTTACCAGTGTTGAGTGTGAAATTTTGAAATGAATGAAGAAGAGGGATATCAACAGAATTTTTGCGTCGCGTGATGAAGCAGACAGCATTGTGAAGAGCGCTAGCAATGGAACTATGATGGCATCTTCACAACCAAAAGGTTGGAAAATTTTAACCTGATTATTTTAATGGAGTGATACCACTAGGTACCTACTTGTTCAAAAACTAACCGAATGAGCAGCGGTTTTCACTTTAAAACTATGTGCTTCAGATACCTGAAATGTTGAGGAAAAATCTTCAAAGATCGATGTTTCAAAATTGAGCAGGTGAGGAGTGGTGTGGGGAAATGTTTGTAAGGCTTGTGACTGTCGTTGCTTTTCAGTAGGTACATAAATTTTTGAACAAATACATTAGAAAAAGTGCCAAGCCAAATTCGTTCAAGTAATGGGATATTCCATCGATTCTAAAATTAAGATGGTTTTTTGGATTATTTTAGTTAAAGTAACTGTTAAAGGACGTCGAGTGTGGGAAAAGGTGATAATTTTGTTATACAAGGAAGGAAATGCGAAATAAAGACGAAGGACTTTGAAAAAGTGCGGGTCCTATGTCTACGTCACGGCCAGGCTGTGTGTGCGCGCGCGCGTGCATAACATTGGTAATATTATATTATAGTGTACCCATAGGAACCTGAGTGATCAAGGGTCTCTGTTCATTTTTTCTAACGCTACTTTACTGTTCAAAAATGGTCAAGTAACTTTACAGGAAACTTAAGCTGTTATATTATTCTTATTAAATAATATTAATTCCATCTCGATCTTGTTGGTTCCACTTAATTTGACCCTGATACTAAGAGGCATGAAACACCTCTAAAGCACGGTCGCCTTTTTTCAAACTTCCTGTTTCAATTTCCTTCTCCAATTTTATATGAACATTTTTCTCAAAACGACCAGACCCGATTTTTGTTAACCCCAAGCAATATAACTTCGGGAAGGAAAAAATTAAACAAAAATGAGTGGAATACCCAATTCTGGATCCATAACTATGCTTAGACATTGTCAGTTGTTCTATAAAAATAATACGTATGTATCCTTCCGGACGATATACCTACCTAACCTCGGCTCTGAGAGGAGTGCGATATATCTCTACTAGGTGACCCGTCCCAGTTTACGGCTTATTCATAATAAAAAAATGTCCTTAGTAAACGCCCTTAATTTTTAATTCTTTATCGATCTTGCTTACAGCAGATGTTTTGGCGCGCTCCAAATGTGAAAAATTGGAACTAACTTCGTTTTATGAAATGGGAACCTCCAATTTTTATTTCAAATTCGGAACCTACGCAAAATTTCATGAATATTTATACCCCTCAGCCGATTTTGTAAGCCAAAAATGAACATAAAAATGTGTGTCCACTTCCATTTTTATGTTAATTTTTGGCTTTAAAAAATCGGCTGTGGCTTAGAATCCGAATTTGAAACACACATCAGGTGTGACACATGAATTTCAACTGTTTTCTCATGCCGAATTCAATCAAAGCATCTTGAGATTATACGAGCGATTTCACCTTTCGGCTTTTACCCTGATTCTTTACCCTTCGGCTAATAACAATAATAATAAATCAGAATGCTCGCAGATGAAAATAAAAACTGAGCACCATTTCAGGCTTGTAATAAGCCGAGAAGTGGAACGATCTTATGGACGCGACAAATGAAAAATACCATTACCACAGCATTTAGTGGATCTTCAGTCATCGCTTGAGTCATTCCTAAATGCTCACCTAAAATATTTTGAACGCCGCAAGAAAATGCTTCTTGATCCATTGAAATACGGTTGTTATCATCATCACAGGTTGCGTTCGACGTCTCAGCATTTTTGTTTTTCTTCACCCCTCTCTTCGGCCTGAGAGGAACGCCGTCCTTGTTCAACCTGAAACAACAAAGTTTGTTTTCTCTTTTCAGCGAATTTTCAAAGAAAATGAAGCTACTGCAACGGATCCAGAATTTTCAGAACAAATTTTTTATTCTTTTGATATTTGTTTAAAATAGGCAAGTTCGTTTCAGAGCATCCTGAATTCATCCCCAGATTTTAATTAAAATTTACATGTATTTATATAGATATTTGTTTTTGTCACTCCAGACCATATCTGCCCTTAGGTACATGATAAAAATTCCTAATTCCGCCAAAATGTTCGTATTGATCAGCAATTTAAAAAAATTCTAAAGGGGTCAAAATCAAATCAAATTTGAGTTTTTACGGGATCAAAAATCGGTAAATACTGCTAAAACCGCGAGCAACTGACATGAAATCACCAGTGAAAGTGATTGAAGGGTGAGTAATGACAGAAAATTCATTTCAGTTTCCATTCTTTCAATAGTTTTTAATAAAGAGTAGGGGTCAAATTTGGATTTTTGGGGGTCAAAAATTGGTATTAACGGCTAAAATCAATATTATTATATTTGCGGGATGGCAAATCACGACGGAGGGACTATTTCGACGATAAAAATTGTTGTGATCGGCTGCTCCTCCACAACTCAATTTGTGTCTGAACATGCTGTTACTCAGAGTGGGGACCCCCCGACCCCCCTCTGACCTTGTCAAGGGGACTATAAAAGAGCCAGGGTGCCACCAATAAACCAACCATTCTCTCGAAATCGATCGACTCGTCTATCCGACTCCCAATCACTACACTGGTGACATCCGACGTGTGAGCTACACCGCCAGCGCCCGCCGTTTGATAGCGTCGCAGCCCCGCCTCCGCTTCAACGAGCCCCACCACGCGCGGCCCCCACCGACGCCACAGCGGCGCCCCACTCCGACGCCCGCCTCGACGGCTATCGCAGCGCCTCCCGCTCCTTCGCCCCACCATCTCCGATCCTTATATAAGGAAACGGACGCCGGCGCCGAGCACACTTCCTGCTGACACCTCAACGGACTGGCACCTACGAAGAAAACGAAGATGACCGAGCAGAAACCGCAAGACACCCGAAGCGAGCGCTCCTTCACTTCTCAAGCTCCAGCCGTTTGACCCCGCATTTCCGCACGTCTGGTTCGCCCAACTCGAGATCATCCTCGCACACGAAGGCCTCACGACGCCACATGCGAAATTCACCCGAGCCTTCCTCGCTCTCGAACCTCGACAAGCGGACCTCTGCGCCGACATCAGCCCCTCGAACACCAGTAGCTACCAGACGCTCAAAACACGCCTTCTCGCGACACACGCACCTTCAGATGGTTCACGGCTCACCGCCCTCCTACAGCCGACATCCGACGACGAACTACCGTCGATCCTCGCTCGCCGACTCACCCGAGCACTTCCGGCCGACACACCCGCACCACTCGTCCGACACGTCTTTCTTCGAGCCCTCCACGAGAATTTTCGACTTCACATTGCGGCACACGACGAACAAGACATCACCCGGCTCGCCAAACACGCTGATCGCCTTCTCCCATTCGCACCAACTCTTCAAGCGGCTACCGTCGCCGAAGAAACAACAGTGATTCACAGTAGACGACACCGGCGATCACCGACGAGAACGACAGCGAATGAGCCCCGGTTTCCAGCCCTTTTCGACGGCTACGAACCTCCCAACAGTACACGCGACGCGCCGAACCACGCACACGAGATCGTCACGAAGGGACCCCCGTGCCATGCGAAACTTCGCCGAAAACCACCGGATTTCGGCGAATTACTAGCGGCGGGGGTCATTAAACCTTCCGAACCTGCATGGTCCAGATCACTGCAGCATAGAGCCACACCACGAGCCGCTACGATTCTACGTCTTCAACTCGCCGCAAGCACAATCGAATCACGACCGCACGCTCACGTGGACTACCGACTCACCGCGCAAATTGATCTCAACCAACGCACGTTCCGTGGCGTCACTAATTTGCAGCATCGAACCACTCCACGAGCCGCTACGATTCTACGTCTTCAACTCGCCGCAAGGACAATCGAATCACGACCGCACGCTCACGTGGACTGCCGACACGCAGATTTCAACAGCACAAAACGCTACCACGAACGATCTACCGTACGCCACTCACGATCCATCAAAACGCCGCAACGCCCCCGACAACAGCGCCCGAGCTACCGCACGGGACACATCCGGCACCGGCGGGACATTTCGCGCCCACACCGGCACCCACGCCACTAATCGACCACAACCCAACGCCGCCCCACGACACCGACCACAGCAGCCACCCGGACAGCCCACACGGACCCAACACACGCACCTACCACGCCCGGCCACAGCCACAGCGACATCAACAAAATTTAATTAAAATTGAAAATTACTTAAATTCTGGGGGGAGCAGTGTTGTGATCGGCTGCTCCTCCACAACTCAAATTGTGTCTGAACATGCTGTTACTCAGAGTGGGGACCCCCCGACCCCCCTCTGACCTTGTCAAGGGGACTATAAAAGAGCCAGGGTGCCACCAATAAACCAACCATTCTCTCGTAATCGATCGACTCGTCTATCCGACTCCCAATCACTACAAAAATATTTTTCTAAAAAAAAGTGGGTCAAATTTGACTTTGTAAGCGTCAACAATCGGTAAAAATTGCTAAAATCACGAAAACAATTATATAATTTTACGAAAATGGTTTCTCGCTGTATCACCTTTTTACGCAATAGCACGAATATTTCTTTTGAAAAATCGCTCTCATAGCAATGCTGCTTGACAAACTTCTTTCTTTCAATTCCATTAACAACGTGTACCGTCACAGTAATCAGGAGATGAACAGGAAAAGTAATTTCATGGAAGGAGTACATACGCGTCAAATGAATGTTAAACTATAACAAGGGAAATATTAAACTCACTTGGGGTGTTCTACGCCTTCTAATCCGGACACGTGGTTCAGGAACGTTTGAAGATGTGCGGAAATATCGTTGACGGAGGAAGTCGGGTTAGGGCGAGAGCCGTAGCGCTCAGCGAGTATTTTGTCGAGTTCATCCGACGAGATCTCCATCCATGAGTCGTCTGAAGAATACCATGGAAATTAGGTAAACATTTGTCAAAATATTGTATTTGAATTGACTAATCACACTTGTACCAAGGAAAATTATCCCTCAGTGTTAGGAACATCAAATTACATAACTACCTATTTAAAAATGTCCTATCAAGTACATGATCATACGCATGACAATCAATACAGTAGGTTAACATTGGGGTTGGTTCAAGAATTTTATCTATAATTATTTGCTGTAGTCATGAATGAAGCATAACGTGTAGTTGGAAAAAGTAGAAAAATTCCTCCGCATAGTCGAAGAAACAATTCCTGAAAATTTCATCACAACCGGGCATGACAAGTTCGTGAGAAACTCACGATTTCGCATTTGCGCATGGAATTCCAATGAGCCGATTGTTCTGCAATTCGTAGGGGACCATCTGAGAGCTACACCCTAACTAACCACCGAATTCGAGCAAAATCGGGCCATTGATTAGCGATAAATTCAGTACCTCGGATTCGCATTTACGAATCCGCAGTGGCCATACCAATGATCCGATCGTTACGGAATTCAGAGGACCATCTGGAGCCCAACCCGCATGATCCCTGAAAGCTTAGGCAAAACCGGATTTGAACTTAGGAATTTTAGCGTGTGGGAAGTTGTGGACATACAGATGGAAACCGAACCAAATTTGTTCAGTAGGTATAAGCTCTAAAACGTAAAACGCGAGTGGAAATTTGATTTCGGAGACAACAATTTTTTTTCCTCTCAAAAGTGTAAACAAAGCTCCCGCTACTTTGGTTGAATCGGAAGCAAAATGACAAACACTTAAATTGTAATAAAAACGACAATCCAAATAATAAATTTTAAAACAATTCAAAAATTACTAATCAACTTCTAGTGACATAATTAAATTTATATATGATAAATAAATAAATGAAAATATAAAGAGGAAAAATAATATAAGTGATAATCTATAGGGAGATTGAAAGGTACTTCAACAAATAGCAGCCTTTAGCTTAACATTGATGCACAACTCGACCACTTACCATCAGGAGGCGGCAGAGATTCAGCGTCCCTTCGCATTCCTTCAACGTCGACTTCAAGAGAATTCAACAGATCCAGGACTGCTTGTCCTGTCGTGGGTTGGCTGTACATGGCATGATTCCTGTAGTATTCTTTTGCCTCCTTCTCCAACCTTTGGTGTTCTTTGCAACCTTCCAGCAAATCCTGAGTAGAAAAACGACAATATGAAATTGAGTGAATATTCCATTCCACCACCATCAGTAAATTACAAATGAAAATTCAATTACCTTGAAATAGCCTTTGTCTAGAAGGGATTGCCTGTATCGATGCCAGCCTTTGTCGTTTTCCAAATCGTCTACTCCATCACTGCTACTCTTACACTGTGACACCAATATCTCAAATCCGCAGGCCTGAAGTTGCAATCAAAGTAATTAAGAAGTCAGATTAGTGTCAGTTAAAAATAAGTAGCAACGAACCACGTCAGCACTACATTGTTAGGTCCTGATCAGAATAGTAATCTTTGGTACCTAGCGGATTGAGGAAGTAGAAAAGGTTGCAAAAGGGTTACACCTGGAGGTATCAATTGTACAAAGAAACAATAACTAGTGATACAAAATACGAAATAATATGGGTATATTACCAGCTTAACGCCAATAAGGTGAGCCATGTAGTCTGGGGAATTCTGAGGCGGGAGGTGCCATCCTGTTCGTCTGTCGGGTTGGTATTTATGATGGAGTAGCATTGCGTAGAGGCATCGAGTCATTTTAACCTAAAAATTACAACAGAACTCAATTTCAACTCTGAACACACGTAACAATAGCAAAATGCTCAGTGGAAAATCCAGCATGAAAACGAGACGAATCAACTGTGTGGAGGAGAATATGTGTATGCGAAGGAGCGATGGTAATGTATGCTCATACGGGAACAATAAGAAACCATGTAACATTCAGTTCTTTGACTGGTTTTGCTATTTTAAGGAATCATACTCATATCGAGTCTGACTTCGCCAGAATTTGACAGGCACCTAGTTGCGGTGTGGTTTCTTTTTGGACAGGAATATACCCTACACCTAGTACACATTAAGGATATCAACAGACAATATGAATCAAAGTAGCCAGGCGAGCAAGCTATACTCCCAACCCACTTGGCAGTTGTTGAACAATGGCAGGCAACTGAATAATTAAAACTTGATCAACCCTGTGTAGTATTACAAGAGCAGTATTATAAGTGTTGGGTCATGAAAATCAGTATGAGCAATCACACGGTCACACTACATTGTGGCAATTGAAGTAGACTCACCTGGCTCATGACACGAGTTTCTGGAGGGAAGTATCGCATAGCCCGGCAAGCCTGAAATTAAACATCAAACTCAGATAATGATAACGTAAGAATTTGAAATAGGAACAATTGGTTCAAGCTCTTTAAAACTACTGAATGGGAAGTGTTCACGTGTTTATAGTTCGTGCATTACAGTACAACTTCGGTTATTCAGACACCAAATCTTGGAACTACGTTGAATCTCAAAACTATTTGGGCCAATAGGTTGTACCAATCAGTTGTACGACGCATTGGGATAAACGATACAAAGTTTGGTACCGATATCACTGAATCAGTATCGATTGTAATGTATCGATACCTACCAGTATTGGTAATTTTTGAAGAAAATGAAGCTACAGTTGCAAGGAATTCATAACTAAGCAAATTTTTGAAAAAATCTTCTTGGAAATCCATTTTAGAACATTCTCAATCAAATCCTATTCAGAAATAAGGGATCAACAAAAATAAAGGTGGAAGGTGTTGAAGGAAATAGGAGGTTTGGTGGGGAATTGATGAATTTGTTGATGATGGGAGGAGTACTGTTGCGACGTCCACTAATTCGGAGGAGCGCCCTGGTGGACAGAGATCAGTGGAAGTTTTTCGACCTCAGCCATTCTCGGCAATGGTCGGTACTCCGATCCTGTGATTCAAAGGGATGCGACATCGATATAAAATCTTATATCGATGTCAGAACATCGATGTTGTGAAAACATAGTAAGTGAAACAGCGATGTTAAAACCATCGATGTTTGGAGAAAACCTCTTTCAAACATCGACATTGATAGGTTCGTTTGGAAAGAGTACTGGACCGTTCCGGACCGTTCTATCGTAGCCACACCCCTTTTTGAGTGTTTGGACAGTGCCATAACTGGTCCTGGATTGAGAGTTGGCTGTTCAGACAGAAACTCCACTCAGACTTGCTCTAACAGTCCTGGATTTTTGTGTGAACTGTTAACCCTGCACATGCGCACACTATGCTTCTACCTTCAGCTTACATGGAAGGTTACAATGCTTCAGGTTATCCACTCGGAACCATCACAGCATGTTCCGACAGACACAGTTCTGGACTCTTACTCTGGACAGTTCTATCCCCTCATTTTTAGAATGCAGTTCCATCCTGGACTGGTCCAGGACTGTCTGTGCAAAAAAACCACTGCTGCATCCCTCGTCTGTCGAGGTTCCATGATCAAAGGGGTTGTAGAGAGGGGGCAGGTACCATGTGTGTGGTAGGCGGGAACTGTGCTAGCAGCTGTTGGTACACCCACCTGCCTTCCAATCAGCAGCCAATCTGATTCTGCCCTACAGTGGACGGACCTGGAGCTTTTGTCGCCGTGTCGCTCCTCCGATCTAGTGGAAGCCCAGCTTAAGGTTGTACCAACATTTTCAAAGGTTTACTTTTATCGATAACTGTTTCGACTTGGACATTTTCCCGATACTTTTACAAGTGCAGAAGTAACTTGTAGAACAAATATGGAGAAACACCTGTAACTTTTCAAAATCTGCCAGTACAACTGTAAGAATTCACTGCCACAACTCTACACTTGTAGCTTTGTGAAACACAATCCATCACGGTTTCTACAACTTGTACAATAATCGACTTGTAACTTGCTGCTTTATGAAACATGCCCCTGATGAGTCGAATAACGAATGTTGGACATTACAGAGTCTTAGAACGAAAAAGCTGCAGTGAATATCTCATTAGAAATTACATAAGTAGTAGAAACTCACTCTGACATCAATAGGGTCTCTATGGCAAAACGCCACGATTGCCGGAGCTATCAGGCTGGGCTTAGCGCGCAAGAGAGCTGCCACGCCAGCAGGAACAAATGCATTCGTTAAATGAATGAGCTCCTGGATCTTATCGGGATATCTAGAAATAATAGAAGTGAAATGACATCATGAATCTTGCAATGAACAATGATCAGGCCGGTGGATTTAACTGTCATAATAACTGCATGACTAGAATACTTCTTAACGAAATACCGTAAATGAACTATCACATAACAGATGAACTGACCCTTTGACGCGGCGGTCTATGGAGGTTTGAATTGAATCGGACGCTCTTGTGGTTTGGGAGGAAGTCCTGATTTTACCAAGAGCTACCGCGACGGAGAAGTTGCTGTCGTCCTTCGATGGCGGTATCATGTGGACTTCGCCCCGGAAAATATAAACCTGAAAAGAAATGACTCGTTGAAATTGCTTGAAGGGATACATTGAGACAACGGGAGGAAATGGCACAAAAACCACTGGTGACAAAGGCGGGTGGGTCTGCTCCCCCAGCCCATCCACAACTGAAGATGATGAAGATGGAAAAAAAATAAGTTAAAGCGTAAAATTCATGAATTTTATCCCGAAGACTGAGCAAACTTTTGCACAATGGGAAAAAAGTGAAAGGCAAAATAGCAAATATGTAAAAAAAATTTAAACGTTAAAACTTACCCAAAGATTGAGCAAAATTTTGCATGAGTGGAACTAGCAGCAACGGAAAAATTACACAAACATGATTTTTTGGTCGACGAAGTAACCAAACTTAAATTCTTTTAGCGGACAAATACATCAAATCCTGAAATAAATAGCGGGAGAGAGGAACGAGGTGACATTTAAATGTTAAATTGACTTGACATTTCAGTTTTTCCGCAATGTTCAATCCCCGGCTGGGTGATGAATGACTGACCAGGTGAAAGCCCGCATTAGATCTAAAATCCGACGTATCTTGTATTGTTGGTACACATTTTGGATAAACTAATAACTCGTATGTAACTATAAAGCTGATATACTGATTACCCACAGAATCATATTCTTTCAAGATAAATACCTTCCTTGTATAGTATATTATACAGGGTGATTCCTTATATGTCCGAGAAAAAAAAAAAGGAGTGAAACTTCACATCAAACGGAAAAGAATGCCGAAACAGGGGGTTCCAAACATCGTAAATTAAGAATGTAGTGGATAAATCGATTTTTCGTCGGAAAAACCGTTATTTCATACAAACACTTGATTTTCTTCCCTGTTTACTCACGTTTTTCTATTTTTGATCACATTTTTGAGAACCAGGTACGTTATTTCACGTTATATTCGACCATCAGCATTTCCTAGAGCTCACAAAAATAGTGCATCAAGGGACTCAAATTTACGCAGAATAAGAAAATGACAATTCTCTGAAAACGTTGAAAAAAATCAGTCATGCAGCATGACTTAATGAGCGAATTTTCAAAGAAATATTCGAATTAATGGCTATGGTTTTGAATAAAGGAAAACTTCGGTCTAAAATTTGGTTTTCTATGTATATTCTCTACGTATTTATTTTAATTTGTACGTTTTGTCCATCCTGATTCTACCGTTTGTTTATTACGTAATTGTACTAAGTGCTTATTTATTTGATCGCTGTGGGTAAATTCAAGGAGTTGTACTAATCGTTTGCCTCCCCCTTTTTTGCTTCGAACTCTCGTCTTCAATTAATACTTCTCACATTTTTCAATCTGACCACTCTAAGGGGGTGGGGGTAAGAGTTTAAAGATTATCCTAGTTTTGGGTAATTTTTGCGCACTTTAAATGCTCTAATTTAAGAACGGATTTAGATATCTAAAATCCGATTTCACTATCGTGTTCAGCGTGCAAAAACCTTTAAAATGAGGGGTCACTTGTTAGAAAATAACATTTTGGGGATTTTTGGGTAATTTTTGCGCACTTTAAATGCTCTAATTTGAGAACGGATCAAGATATCTAAAATCCGATTCCACCATCGTGTTCAGCGTGCAAAAACCTTTAAAATGAGGGGTCACTTGTTGGAAAATAACATTTTGGGGATTTTTGGGTAATTTTTGCGCACTTTAAATGCTCTAATTTGAGAACGGATCAAGATATCTAAAATCCGATTCCACCATCGTGTTCAGCGTGCAAAAACCTTTAAAATGAGGGGTCACTTGTTAGAAAATAACATTTTGGGGATTTTTAGGTAATTTTTGCGCACTTTAAATGCTCTAATTTGAGAACGGATCAAGATATCTAAAATCCGATTCCACCATCGTGTTCAGCGTGCAAAAACCTTTAAAATGAGGGGTCACTTGTTGGAAAATAACATTTTGGGGATTTTTGGGTAATTTTTGCGCACTTTAAATGCGCCAAAACCCTCCTTAGAGTAGGCCAATTTCGCCCATCTTCGAACTTAGCCTTTCGATTGCCAAGATAGATTTTTTGTGCAAATTTGAGCTGTTTATCTCAATTCTATCGAGAGTTATCGTCTGGAGTGACACATATATAAATAAATATATATATATATACATATAAAAAAGTGTTAAATTTCAGGAATCGTTTTAGAATGGTCTGAAACGGATTTCTATGAAGAAAATTTCCAAAAATTTATATTATTTAAATTTCGAAGCCATTGCAATAGCTTCATTTTCTTTGAAAATTCGCTAAAACCAGTAGGTGTGCTGAAAATACCTCGGGGAAAAAATCGGTAAAAACGGATAAAATCGCGAAAATTTGATACAAAATCACAGGAAGTGGTGTGGATGGGTGAGTAAAGACAGTAAAATACCATTTCAGTTGTTTTTCACACAGAATAATTGTGAAATTTGGATTTTTTTGGGGGTCAAAAATTTGTATAGGGCTAAAACCAATATTAATTCACCTGACGTGTGGGATGGTGATTCACGAAGGTGGGACTGTTTCGATGATAAAAATATTTTCATCAAAAAAGAGTGGGTAGAATTAGATTCACAGGGGTCAGAAATCGGTAAAAACGGCTAATATCTCGAAAAAAATTACATAATTTTACGAAAAGTGGTATAATATGGTTTTTCGCTATATCACCTTTTCACATAATACCACAAATATTTCTTTGAAAATTTGTTCTTATAGCCATGCTGCATGACTGGAATTGGTTTCAAAGGCAAATGAAAGTTCCAGTCATGCAGCATGGCTATAGGAACAAATTCGCAAAGGAATATTTGTGCTATTATTTTCCATAGAAACCTTTTCGTCAGCTTGCGCGGTGATCTGCACTCACGTACAGCAGACCTGTGTAATAGTAGATTTTAGGAACAATCCGGTTTAATTGTTCTCTTCCTTGTCATTAAAAGCTGAAGGAGGATAATCCAGTGACCAGTGGGGCTGTTATCGAAGTTGTATTGCGTTCCCCAACCACTTGAACGCATTGTGACATCCCGACTGGGGCATCCCCCCTCCTCATCGTACCCAGCACACTTATCGATCCTCACTTTTGGTTTCTGAGTCACCACGGTCATCAGGATTCAACGTCATCGGACAAAAATGAAACAAAGGGAGAGTTTTCCTGTCGGAAGGTCACCTTCCTGAAGGGGATTTCCAATCAGTCGTAGGGAACTTAATTTTGAAGCAATCTACAACATGAGTGACG
Organism: Leptopterna dolabrata; assembly: GCA_954871275.1. Taxonomy (NCBI): domain Eukaryota; kingdom Metazoa; phylum Arthropoda; class Insecta; order Hemiptera; family Miridae; genus Leptopterna; species Leptopterna dolabrata. The sequence continues at coordinate 18,472,398 of OX940984.1, read as the reverse complement.
AAAATATGCAAAGCAAATGGGTTTTTGTTGAGCGAATCCTCGGTAAGGTGAAACCTGGCTTTAACGACACCTGTCATAAAGGACAAAATTGTACAATGGCAGCAAGGAGAATGGTATTTCTACGTATTTTGATATGTCTACAACGGACTCTGCCTATAAACATAACGGGCGCGGGCAGCACTATTGGCGTGGTAACGGATATTATTTGATATTTACACTCAAACTTCACAGCTCTTCGCTTGTTTTTATCTTACAGTAGGGGGAAAAAAAAGAAGGAAGTTCAGAACATGCAGCATGGCTATAAGAGCGAATTTTCAAAGAACTATACGAGCTATTGTGTAAAAAGATGATATTGCGATAAACCACACCACTTTTAGTAAAATGGGGAATTTACGTGACATTGTTTTTTGCTGGAAAAAAATAGAACTTATGGAAAAATGATAGTCTGTGAAGCCCTTTTCAAAAATAAGCTTATTTTGCTTCCGAGTCTGCGAAGCAGCGGAAGCCTTGTGTTCACTTTCGTGAGCCAAAAAATTTTTGTCTTCAGAAATCAAAATTTCCACTTGCATTTTGCGTTTCAAAGCCTACTGAACAAATTTGGTTCCGTGTCTGTCGGTCTGTGAGTCTGTCTGTCCGCATTTCCTTGTTACAGCCATAACTTCCACGATTTTGAATTGATTCCGCTCAAATTTTGAGGGATGGTGCGGATAAGGCCCCTTGAGGTCCCATACAAATTTCAACATGATTGATCCAGCGGTACGCCCTGCGCATGCGCTAACGTTAAATTCAACAAACACGCATAACTTTCACAATTTTGATTCAATTTCGCTCAAATTTTCAAGGGTTGTTTGGACAAGGCCTAGTGAGTTCCAGTATGAATTTCAGCATGATCGGACCCTCGGTGCGCTCTGCGCATGCGCTGGCGTGAAATAGATTCAGTCTCCTTGTTACAGCCGTAGTAACCAAAGATTTCACCCAATTTCAATTTAATTCTCAGGGATTAAGCGGGTAGGGCCCATTGAGGTCCCATATAAATTTCAACATGATAGAGCCAGCGGTTCGCCCTGCGCATGCGCTAACGTGAAATTTTTCAAACACGCATAACTTTCGCAATTACTTATGTATAATGGACGTAATGTATTATGGACGTAATGTTATGTTATGTAATGTAATGTTATGTAATATGTATATTTCATGTAATGTTATGTTATGTAATGTAATGTTATGTAATATGTATATTTCACGTTATGCAATGTTATGGAATGTTATGTAATGTTATGTACTCGTAATATGTATATTTCACGTTATGCAATGTTATGGAATGTTATGTAATGTTATGTAATGTAATATAATGTTATGTAATGTAATGTTATGTTATTTTGCTTCCGAGTCTGTTTTATTTTATAATGGGTCACTCTGATTGTGACGAGGAAGCTCCTGTGCCATCACCTTGACAGTGTATTTTAATTAAAAAAAATAAGCGTTATTTTTCAAATGGGGGTGATTAAAACTAAAAATGTGGCAAAAAAATGACGTATGAGGTCCATTAACATCTGTCTGGCTGTTGACCCGAGCAGGCGGAGTGAAGCTTTGGAGGTGAAGGTTTTCAATATGTACTGCCAACAACCCAACATCAGAAATGGCGAACCTTCTTGGCAACCTTCAAGGGCCGTTGCTGTGACCTACTGTGAACCTCCGCTCTGTGTGATTTTTGAAAATGTTTTTCTATTTACAAATTTTCGGTTCTGTACATAGTTTAAAGTGACGCAAGTGGGATTTAAGCTGAACTACTCGGCGATTTACCTCCTACGTCGTTTCTAGGGGGAACTGAGAAATTCAAATTCCACACTTGTTTTCTGACTATACATTCCGACATTAACACTTCTTTGTGTGGTCATTAAGTGTTAATTTCCGCTTTTGAACAGAATTTGGCCAAGAAAAGGAGAATTTGTAACTCACCCAAGTTGCCCATTATAAAATTTTTCGTGATATCAGCCATTTTTACCTATTTTTGGCCATTATGAAGTCAATTTGACCCACTTTTTGAGAACAATGTTTTTTATCACTGAAATAGTTCTTCCGTCGTGAATCACCATTACACACAACATTTGGTTTATTACTATTGACTTCAGTCCTTAATACCAATTTTCGACCCCCAACAATCCGAATCTGATCCCTATTCTGCAAGAAAAACAACGGAAATGGTCTTTTCTGTCTTTAACTCATCCTTCCATACCACTTCAGAGAGCTTATATCAACTGTTCGCGATTTTAACCGTTTTTTGACCGTTAAAAACTCTAATGCGACCCCTTACAATTTTTGAAAATTGCTCATCATCGTACTCATCCTTTCGTTTTTGGCAATACGAACGTTTTGACCAAATTTGGAATTTTTATCATGTACCCAAGGACAAATATCATCTGGAGTGACACATTTAAACAAAATATATATATATAATTAATCAGACGATTAATTTCATTTATTTATGAATTACCTTATGGATTGCATGAATTATTATGTTCATAATGATGGTCAATTTTCGTTCTGACCTGAATCTGAATTTATTTATTTATTTTCTCAAACTGACTGCTGATGTATGAAACCTTAAACTCCGTCATTAACGGACACATCATGTGACGGTCCCGCGACTGTCTCCTACAGACAGGTTTCACTGTAGTTTTCAACAGAGAGAATAAGCTGGCTATCCATTCATGTGGCGCAATAAAGAAATGTTATGGTAATTGTAGCAATAAACGTCGTTATGTTTTACTGCATCCTTCAAACGAAGTTTTCCAGCAGACAGAAAAAATACGGATTTACTCGACATTGGACCACATAAGATTAGGTTAAATTCCTTAAACGGTTAAGGTGAATATAAACTTCGGTTTCAACGTAAAATAACGATTTGAGAGTCGAGACAAAATCAGCGGTACTGGGAGAACGACCAGGGAGGCTGCTCTCGAGATGAGTGGCCGGGGGTTAACGACAGGCCTGTTCAGACTCCTCCTCACTCAATAGGGATGTTTTCCGCATACTCTCCCCCTTTCAGATAATAATCATCCTGTTGACTGTAATATTGATTTATGCGGTGGTCGTTATAGTTCCCGCTCTCAACATGGCTGGTGATGCAATTATTATTTTATTTTGCAAGTCTCGCCGATGCGATGGCTTTTGGTTTATTATTCTCTGAACAATACACAGCTATGCATTCGGTTCGGAAACTTTTTTTGGAACACCCCCCAACATTTTTTATTTTACGTTTCAAGGTGTGTAGTTTTCAAAAATGCCGATGTCGTCCGCCGTACGCAGTACCATCGGTATCTACCTTAATTCTCCGTCTGAAAAAATCTTTCTTCCGCGCACAAGCTCCATTTGGGCACTAGTTGTGTCCCATATCTCGGCAGCCCGATCGGAAGGGTGTTGTGGATGAAAAATGGGTGCAAAATTGGGTATTTTCGAGGTTTTAGTGAACTGGGGCTTGTCAGGTATCGTTTTCCATGTTTTTTGGGGTGAGTAACCAAATATCAAAAAAAAATCCCAAATCCCAAAAATAAAAAATAAAATCCCAAAATTCAATATTTGGGTCAAAAACCTGTGAAAATGCTGTGATCACCAGAAATGTGTATAATAACACAGGAGGTAGTATTAACAGGTGATTCAAGACATTTCAACGACAATGTAATTGATCAAAAATAATAATAAATAATAATAAATAACTTATCTGGTAGGTACTTAGTTAGCAACTCTCAAACCAGATGACCTCAACTTTCCATATAATCAATATTTTATTATATCCAGTTTATTATAAACCAGATACCTAATAGCTCTTGTGGCGATCTCTTAGTTTCACAAATTGCTTACACTTCTTGTTATATTCATATTTTATGATTCTCATAACACGAGGTGGCACGGTGCATTAAAAAACGGGGGTAAAAAACATTCTCTAATGAATAAAATCACAATTTTGTTCATTTTGCGGATATTAAGAGCAGCACGGTATACGAAAACACCAAGTTAGTATGCCCAGGAAGAAACCACCCTCTACCGCAACGTATAAACAATGAAGGCTTCCCACACCAGCTCGGGCTCGACGACTGATATTGATTCAACACCCCCCCAGACTGTTTTCTCCTCCTTTTTCAACGTATTTGGACGCAATCCACGAACAAAAGCATTAGGGAGCATCTTGTTACCATGAACAAAGGCGGGGGAGCCGAAAGTTGGTTGCCAATTGTTGAATTTATGAGTCAAACTTGGTCTCAAGAGTCGAAATTCGAATTCCAACTTGGCCACAGGCTTGAAGCTACGACATACAAATTCGAGCGCACAATTCCCACTGGATTTAGACAATCGATTTCACATAGTTCCAGACCAGAAGAACGGGCAATTACCGTGGTTGGGATGTAATATTAATAACAGTCGAACCTCGCTAATCCTGATCCCGATTGTCCGGACATCCGGTTAATACGGACGGGATTTTTAAAAAAAGCACGCGGATGGATACAGACACCTAAGGATCATTCATAATGATTAATGTAAAATGAATATCAAACCACACACGAATGTCAAAGCATGCTTTATTGATTGAACACTGGAACAGAGAATAATTATCACTGAATAGCCTGCCCATAATCATTACGAATGACAAAAAAAAGAAATAATGATAAATAAATACCTAACTAATCAAAATTTAATTTCTATGAGAAATTTCTGTTAATTTACATTCTTACCAAACATTTCAATGTCGCTAACAGAAATTTCTTATTTAGAAATTAGGAAGGTAAATAGTTATTTAGAAATAAACAGAATAGTTATTTATTTCTATGTCATTAACAGAAATTTCTTATTTAGAAATCAAATATTTATAGTCTGAGGAGGAGGAAAACTTGGATCTACGTATAGATACATTATGTTAAAAATAAAATTAAGCTGAAGGAAAGCCCGGATTAAACGGAATGTGCTGTCAAATGCACATGATAGATATTTTAGGGATTTTTTCTTCATAATTAACCCTTCAGCTTATTATGAAAGAGAAATTAGCGGGACTCTAATGTACTACTTCAGCACGAATTCTCATGAGATCTTGACAAGGGAAGGACAGAGGCAGAGTTGAATAAGGGGAAAATGTGGACTATACCGAAATAGGACTTCTTATCTGCATTTACCAGGATGACGTCACTTGATCTATCAAAGTCACTTACTTTTACAACTCGTTTTCCTAATTTCCTTATTAGCACTGGAAGCAAGTTTTCGTTATACTTTTAGTTTTCTTCTGATACGTAGGGGAATGTTTATAGAAATTCACTACAAAAACTATTTTGGATAAACGACGATTACCCGCTGCACGAATATATCAGTCCGAATAAAATACAGAACAGTATAATAGGGATCAAATAGGAATGTTCGGTAAATGTGTATGCTCTGTGAATAGGAATCAGGGACGGTAGGAGGAATCTTGACAGAATCTCCTGTGTGCCCACCACTATGGAGTACAATTCAGCCCATTTGGGAGCCCGACAGCAGACAATTTCGAGTCGCTTCCTCAAATGTGAATTGGATCTCATTATCGTATGCCACTTTAATTCAACAAGCTCCGAAGTTGCTTAATAAAATCTGAGATCTGGGTTGGAGTAAACAAAAATGCAACGGTAGAAAAAGTCAATATTTTCGGATCCCCTTCCGAACAGGGATGATTGGGCTGGGGAAAAACACGCTGCAATTACGAAACCTTTCTCGACAAATAAGAGGGGAACGGTATGATTCTTCACAAACAAGCAAAGGTTTCGTCTTTCAATGTATCTCAACATTCCTAAGAGATACTGAGATGTTTCTTCACCAATGTGTTGGAAATATTAAACACTAGGTAGGTAGGTATAACAAAAACGAAAGCAAGGCAAAGAAATAAATAAGGGGCAGTTCTTCCAAAATGTCTCAACACTAATTTATTTATTTAGTAATTAATGCCACATGATGTGAGAAAGAACCGTTATAGCGTTTGAAAAGTAAGCCAATCAAATAAGGAATCCGGAGGAAGAATTATTTTAGTTCTTTTTGTGGGAATTTATATTTCAGTACCATCTTGTGATGAATGAGAAGTACTACGGAAGGATGATGATATCTGATATCTTTCCAGGTAAAAATGCTCTTAGTCACAGTATAAAATAATATCATGCGCTGCCCTGGGTAATTGCTGTCGGGTCGCGGCGCTATCTCGCGCCACTTGCACAAACTGCTGTAAATTAGCTGTTAGGATTCTCCCGCTTCTTAGGCACTCATTGTTTCTCCAATATTTTCCCGAGTTTCTTTGCCCACAGACTACACTGTCCAAGACCGACCAATTGCAATAACTCATTTTCAATTGAAAATCCGCTAAAAATCGTCAAAATGCTGCCTTTGCTTTAACGTATTATTATTGAATAACCTAACTAGGTTGTTCAACGAATTCGTTTAGGGTAATTTCAACTGGTGTGGTAACTTATGTCTCATAACCCCTTTTTCCTGTTCACTCACTACAATAAATTGTTATAAATAGGTAGACTTCTGCTACTGCCTACCTACCTACCTAATCATACGTGTCGTTACCAAAAAAATCCAACGCATCCTCTCAGACACACCAATATAAATAGGTACCTATTCATTTAATAATAATAATACCTATCCTTCATATATGAGAATGCAGAAATATCAATTTAAAGCAATTAATTATATCAAGTTATTAAAACATCATAGAATCGTTTCGCCAATGTTTGAAAACCTACCTAATTAGGCAGGCAGGTATACCTAATTAGGTAGCTGATCAGGTATACTTACCTAATCATCTACTAATTAGGTATATCACATTTATGTAAAACATGGTAGAGTCGTTTCGCCGATGTTACATGGGAGCCCACTCATAGATGTTCAGGCTAGATAAACGAGCTTGCACCATTCGTCGCTAGGTAGCGTCGAATTATAACAGTTTTTGCAAGTGGCGCGAGATAGCACCGTGACCCGACACCACTCGTTGCCCAGGGCCAGCATCTGAATGATTTTAGTAAACTCGCGCCTGGGGAAGAAATGTTCATGTTCCCTGTGCTGCGAACTTGCCCGAATGAAACTTCCACTGCCTTCCCACTAGAGTACGACACAAAAACGAAGGGATAGGAAGGTTGTACGAAAAGCGAAGGGGAACCTACTTTCGTTCATCTCCCCGATGAACTACCCATCAAACCAGGAAAAATGTTGGATTTGATCAAGCATCAACAACAATGAAACCTCGAAAACTTTTCACTAGAGCTTGGAAACGGCCAAGAAATTGGAAAAATGAAGAAACAAACAACTGAAGAGAGTGACAGCAATTTTGGTGAAAACAAGTTGAATTTTTGTAGTTATATTTCCAATTTTTCAATTTTTTTTTTAAGCGTTTTTAGTATCTCATTGTGTAATGGTATTGCGCAATTTATAGTAAAACCTCTGTAAAAATTTTCTCCGTTTCAATTTTGAGTGGCCGAGTTCATTCTTCACCTAACCTCCTCAAATGAGCCGCATCCGGACAAACCTGAAGAACAGGTATATAAATACTACATAGGTACATAATGGGCAATTTTCGTGGTTACAAAAATTCTCCTTTTATCGGCCAAATTCTGTTCACTAACGGAAATTAACACTTGTTGGCCACATAATGAGGTGTTTATTTCGGAAAGTCTAGGCAAAAAACGAGTTTGAAATTTGAATTTCTGAGTCTAGCTAGACATTGCGTACAAAAAATTGACGAAAATTCCCCATTGGGATACAAGAACTGACTTTCCCAAATCAAATAAGTATACCATAATCAATTCATCTATTTTTCAAGAGGAGTGGTGATGGGCTAATATGACCGGTACTTGAATAGGTATATAACAATAATAACATATAGTAACGCATCAGTGTAGTAGTTGATGTTAAGAATCCTAATTAACCAATTCACAAAAGTAGAACGCCAAATTATAGTTATCTGCTTTCTTTAAATACTAAATATTCAATATATTCGCGATTTCAGGATTATCTTCTTTTGTTTAGCAGTCAATTTAGCCTACAAAAACTATACAAATAGACAACACATAGGTGGTGTAGTAGCACCCAGGAATTGTTCTACGGATAAATTTAATATTCAAATTAAATTCAAGTTACCCTTTTTTCGCAGATTTCAGGATTAGCCCACGACGGCAGGTGATCGGCAGCTTCAATCAAGAGGAATTCGCCATCCGAATCGACGACTCTGCCAGACAAACAACAATTTAGCAGTATTATAATGATAGGGACAAATGAAAAATTGAGTTCATAAAAACGTTGTGTATTTCCACCCAAAGTACGAGTACACTGTTCCGGGTTCGATGATCAGTTGGTAACGAACAATATCTCAGGGTTACGGACGATGGTTCCAACACCAAAACCGGTACGTGGTGAGAGGAAATAGCCAAAGTTTCAATAAACTCCGTTTTAGCGAATTTTCAAAGAAAATGAAGCTACTGCAAACGTCCAAAATTTTCAGAACATGAAATTTTGATTTAAAAAAAGAAGACAAATCCATTACACAGCATCCTGAATTCATCCCTATTTTAACAAAAATGTATATGTAAATATGTATATCATAAATAAATATTTGTTTGTGTCACTACAGACGATACCTTGGGTAAATGATGAAAATGCCAAATTTCGCCAAAATGTATTGCCGAACAAAAGGATGAGTTAGAAGATGAGCAATTCTCAAAAATTCTAAGGGGTCAAATTTGAGTTGTTACGGGTCAAAAATCGGTAATGGCTAAAATCACGAACAATTTATTTACAGAATATGGATCTAATTTGGATTTTTGGGGGGTCCAAAATATGTATTAAGGGCTAAAATAAATATTAATTCACCTGACGTTGTTTGGGATGGAGACTCACGACTACTTCGATGAAAATATTTTTCTCAAAAAAAAAAAAAAAAAAAATGAATGGGTCACATTTGACTTTATAAGGGTCAAAAGTCGGTAAAAACGTCTAAAAACCACTAACGAATAATATAATTTTACGAAAAGTGGTATGGTTTCTTGCTGTCATCTTTTCACACAATAGCACGTATATTTCTTTGAAAATTCGCTCGTATAGCCATGTTGCATGACTAGAACATGAGAACAATAAATTCTCAAGTTCGAGATCATCTTATTATTAAATTCGAGATCAAACTACCAGTATTAAAATCAGGATTATTATGGATAACTTAAGAGTAGCCAAGGATTGTCGAATTACCTAGCAACAAGGCCAGGAACGTTTTTCGTCAGGTACATAAGGAGATAGACGACGAACCACTCGTCTTCGATGTTCTCGCCATAGTGCGTCACACCATAAAGATGCGGCGGCAGATTTTCTGAAAAGCGAAAATTTTTTTCTGAAAAGCGAAAATATCTCAAATTTTTTCAATTACTCAGGTGAAAGCTGAAAACTAAGTTCAACCTTTGTTCAAATTCCAAGAGCAGTTTGTGGATTCCTCCGGCCCACTATGAACTCTAACAACAGCTACCCCGCACATCTATTTCACACATTAAACACTGAAGTAACAAGCCTCATTATTGGCGTTCCAGCTACACTAACCAGAATAAATAAGTGATTTCAAATTAGGTATAACTTTTTCCATTCATACTTTATACTTATCTGAGTATTTTGGTTTATTTTCAATAATGAAACTTTGGAATCGAGCATGGGAAAAAACATTTACCCCCCCGCACCTCCTCAAAATTTCATGGTTTACGTTTCAAGGTATGTAGAATCCGAAAATGCAATAAAAAATTTCTGTCTGTCCGCCGTACTTCGCACTTTTCTTAGTTACCATGAACCAAAATTTATGAAATTAGGTTTATAGGTCCCGTTTGGGGTCTAGTTGGTCCTCGAAGCTCGGCGTTACTGTCAGTCATCTCTAAAGGTTCAAAATAGGGGTTTACATTTTCAGAACGCCGTAGCTCGAAAACTTTCAATAGAAGGGTATGGTTTTATTTACGTTTTTAAATTGATGTTGAACTAAAGAATTTTTTGTGACCACCCGGAGCATTGTGCGACAAGCCGTTCGTTTGCACCGAAAAGTTTCGTCGACACGATCGTGAATCAAACGGTATAAATCCGGCACAGATATCATCGCTAGGGAGCACCTGATTATAATCAAGGATGGCTGTATGAAGTCGAGTTGGTTGTTCTGTGATATTATTTCATTTGAAAAATGATGGATCTTTTGATTTGTTGATAGGTACTTTTGCAACAATGGGAAAATTATTACACAACGGTTTATTATTTGCCTTATGATTCATGAATAACTACAAATAATTTATGACTGAATTATTGAATCCCACGCATTTGTAGGAAACTTTAATTCCAGTAGTCGATTTAGAGCTTTCCTGGGGGGGAGGGGGGGAGCTCGAGGGAACTGACCCCAGAAAACAGTGATCTACGCAGAAAGGGCATCGATACAGGTAAATAATTAGCCTTTGTGTAATAATTTGCAGCGCTTTATTTTGAGTTGAAAGTAAAAGAGGTTTTTGAGTATTTTTATTGTGAGTTAATGTAGAAGAGGTTTTTGGTTCACGTCTCCAACGAACAACTCAACCTACATACCTCAAACCCATTAGATAGGTATAAAAAAAAAGTATAGGTACATGTACGTACATACAGGTACGTATAGGTACATACGTAGCAACAATGCGCAACTTCCGTGCGATGGAATTTTTCATTTTTGATCTCGGAATCGGCTTTAGCACCCTTGAAAACCCCCACTGCCAATTTCCATCTCAAAACTCCGTGTAGCTTGGGCAACAAATGGACAGAAAGAAAACGAAATGACGTCATAAGTGAACGGCGCTGAGGGTTTTTCCTTCACCTACGACGTCATTTCGATTTCTTTCCACCGGTTTTTCGCCCACTTTCGATCATCGGATGTCCCTCATACAGCAACTTTTCCCAAAGCATTCGCAGAGATCTTTTACTTGACAAAATAGAAAAAACAGGTGAAACTGCCCATTATATTAATATGTACCTAGGTAGTTGAAACACTTACTTATTTATTTCAAACTCGAAATAAGCGATTTTAAAACGATAAGGTCATTTTTAGTACTACTGGTGGACAATGCCTCCGGAGAACCAAATTTGTCAACAAAGGGCGTCGGAGGAGAGTTTAAACTTCTTTTAATGAATTTGAAAATCCTCATCAACCTTAAATTTGACGAATCTGAAATATGAGTCTCGAACTATTTATACATTTAAGGCGGTGTAGAAGTTGGGAAGTTAATATTCAACTGCAGTGTAGTAGTAGGTACCTCTAACAAAGGGAATTACGCAAACTTAGGAAATAGGAATTTTTAAATTAACACACCGAGTTAGGAAGAAAAAGACTGACCATGGGACTGCACAATGGATACTTGAGCCCAGTAGGTTCAAGATTTACGATAGAATACTATGGTAGGTATGAAACTTACTTCAAAACAATTTACTACAGGTACCTACTACAGTTTCATTATTCAACATTCTGGTATAAGAAAGTTTGGCTTTGCAACGTACTTCCACCTTCCGAAAAAGTAGTTCTGATGCTATTCTGTAGGTAATTGTTTTCCATGTACAGTTTACTGATGCCTACATTGAAAAAATTGCATTGAATTTCATGGCACTAAACTAAATTTTTCATGACAAAGAACAACGGATTTGTTCGAAATGTGTGACTGAGGTGGTCGTAGGTTTGCAACTTGAATGAACAGTAGGTAAGTACGTAGGAGAGTAAGCAATTAGCTACTCATTCAGAAAATGTAACAATAAATGATTTAGCGGAAGTTTGCAATGCGATCTTGCAAATTTGAACGATTTCTAGGTTTCCTTTGAAAATTCAAACTCACCTTGGTTGTCATTGATGGGAGGGAAATCTGACGGGTTGCGGTGAATGACTTTGAAGTCGTCTTTCTGCCAGATGTAGCCCTGAGACTGTTGCTCCGCCAATTCGGAAACTTTGACGAGGAGTTTTTGAAAATCAACAGCCGGATCCAAACTGTATAGGAAATATTCGATGAAATCGTCCTCGCGGACGTTTTCCAGCACATCGCGCACGGTTGCCATTTTACGACTGATAAAAGTTTGTTTTCTTCTGAGAAGGTTAAGTGTTGACCTTGTCGTGGCGATCTACGGGCAGAAAATTGAGGCTACACCTCCAAATCTGGAAACAGCAAAAGATGCTTCGCTATGGGGTATGGCCTTATCATCGACACTGTAGTATAGTAGGGTTTTCTGTGGACACTGTCGACAGGCGTCAGTCTGCGGTGTATGGTCTTTATTTTGTTTTAAAATTTTCAACAATAAACCTTTGGAGTCGAAAATGGGGGGATTTAACCCTCCCCTTAAGTTTGATGGTTTCATTTTCAAGGTATGTAGAATCCGAAAAATGTGGAATAGGTTCCTGGTGTAGCCGTAGTAACTCTCTGTCCGCCGTACTTCGTTTTTTCGTAGTTACCATGAACGAAAATGAAAGAAATTTCAAATTAGGTTCGTAGGCCCCAATTTAGGTCTAAGTAGTTGGTCCGCGAAGCTCGTCATTGCTGCCAGCCATCTCTAAGGGGTGGAAATTTACAGGAAGCCGTTGTGTCTAATTTGTTTACGTTTTTATATTGATCTCGAACTTGAGAATTTTTTGAGACCACCCTGAGCATTGTAAGTCCAGACGATCGTTCTCAGTAAAGCCCTGAAGTTTGCACCGAAAAGCTTCGTCCCATGATCTTGAATGAAACGGCATAGTACACATAATATACTCTCCTGTTCTGTGATAGTACATCCAGCACGGATGCGTGATTATAATCACGCATGGCTGTATGAAGTAGAGTTGGTTGTTCCGTGATATTATTTCATGAGAAGATTATGGTTATTTTGGAGGTACCAAAATATTGAAAATCATTTTCTTTTCCCCTCTACACTTGGTTTTTCCTTGCCTTTTGTTTCTCTATTTTCTTCGTAAATTAGAAACTGAGTTTTTTGTTTTTTCAATTTTACGCCTTATATTATTCCAGTAGGTATACTATATAATGTACACTTGGTTGGAAGTGGTTACTTCAGCAACTTGTGCAAGCACAATGATAGAAAATTTGCCCGACCGGCTACAGTAGGTACTCGATTCAGGGCTTTCCTGAGGGGAGCACGAGACTAGGTTACATATTGACCACAGAAAGCAGTGATCTACACAGGTAAATAGTAAACCATTGTGTAATAATTTGCAGCGTTTTTTCTAAGCGAACTTCCGGAGAAAAGCTAGTGTCTGGCCCAAAATGTTTCGTAGGTTTTCTACTTAAATACGTAGGTACCTACGTATCCATTCCAAGCATTTTGAAACTTTGCCCATTTAGATAGGTACTTAACAATTAATTTGTGTCAGTCCGGAACCTTATCTAGCCTTGGGGATTCGTACAAGTTTCGCCAAAATGAAATGAGTTCGAAAATTCATCAGCAAAAACCTTCAAGTTAGAGGTAACTAAGTACGAACATTCCTATAAATTCAAAGTAACTGATGAACGTTCTGCTGGGTACAGTACGGACTCGAGACAAAAATAATTTGGACAGCAGCCTAAAAATATTAAGTATTTCTAAAAAAAAAGGAAGGAAAAATCCTAGTTCTTGTGGGCCAAACAAAAACTGTTTCAGGATGGTGAAATAACATTAATCCCAGTCAATATTGTTTCAAGTACCCTAAATTGAGCATAATCAAGACAGTTGGGAAGGTGGTAGCTAGATACAAACCAACGTCTTTAAAACGTTTGGGGCAAAGGAGCGTTCAAACCTTAGGAAACCACTGAAATAGTTCGATAGCTGCAATAACAACTAGAAGTCTGTATATTTCGTATTTATCTGCAGAGAACATGAACTGAAAGCCGGAACTACCAGCTTGCACTATCATTGTATACAGACAGATCGCAGTGCCTCGACGAATAAGGGAAACGATAAAATGACAACGTAAATATAAAATGCATTTATTTTTTCCTTAGGAATATTTTTAAAAATCCAGATAATCCAAAAACTCAACTCTTTTTATTTCGATTGAAACCACTGACACCTGTCATACATCATTGAAAGTAAGAACTCAACAGAACAAACACAAAGGACGATTCACGAAAAACTTCTAAGGACCAGATTGATTTACATTTGACAAAAAAGAACATAATACTGATTTATTAAATCGTGAACTGAAGGCAGATTATTCTTCTTCCCAATTGATGGGTGACGCGAAGTCAATACTACAACACAACTAAGGAAACAGCCACTAATTAGGCATGTCGTAAGTAGGTGCACTACAAACTAGGCTAGACTTGACAATCATAGTAGATTCATCTAATAAATCGCATGTATTAAACAAGTTTTGTGAGAGGTGCGAGGAGAGGAGAACTTGAAGTGCTACGTAAAGTTGCAACAGTTGAGGGCCTGGAATGGAGTTTTACTTCGAGAGAAGAAACGGGGAGAACAAAGCAGCTACAAATAATTTAAAATTTTACATTCTGATCCAAATCATGGGACTCCGAAATTATAAAATGAAATTTATTATTTACAATTTAAAAAGAAAGATGTACATACGATGCCTTGGGATCCTCAAAATATTACAGCATTACTCTAAATGGTAAGGGCCTTTAAAAAAAAAGAAGTAAAATCAAGCAGTAACTTGACAGCTAGGAACTGGAGCATTATTTACAAGTGGAAAAGTTAAAAGTCGCGGGGGGTTAAAAGTCTGCGTCAAGCGTAAAAACGTTGTCTTCCTTGTTGGCCATGACGCCTGCTTTTTGGTATTCACCGACTTTCTTTTCGAAGAAATTTGTTTTGCCCTCCAGGGAAATGTGTTCCATGAAGTCGAATGGATTGGTGGAGTTGTAGAGCTGCAACAGAACGTAAGGAACATGTCAAACTAAGCTATTGTAACTAGGAATTTGCATTGATGTTGTTTGTTTGTTGATTGTCTTTTTCTGAAAGGCAATGGCTTAAGAGAAACAATAATGAAGTTGTTAGGCGAAAACAGTGTACCTATAATTTTAGAAAATTTATTGAAATAATGAAATTTGTCCTATGGCATGAAAGTGACATGCAAAAGGGCGTTCTCTCATTGGCCAACCTGTACAGCACTGCAAACCAAACAACACGTAAAATAAAACCCAAAAAGTGATAGTTGTGGTTACCTTCCGCTCAGGTTTAGGGATGTGTAAGATCCGTTCAATTCCGGGAGTTAACTCCCACCAGTTCACTCTTTTCTGGGATCAGTTCTTTGGGATCCGTTCACCGTTCTTCAGTTCTTCACTCTCAAGTTTGACCCTCCAAAGCCCGTTCAGGTAGAATCCGCCAAGAGGGAAGGGGAGATGTGAACGGTGAGCGGTGAAGGGAGGGTGATGTGAATGGTAAGGGGTGTAGGGAGGGGTGATGTGAACGGTAAGGGGTGTAGGGAGGGGTGAAGAGAACGTGAAGAAGGGAAGGGAAGGAGTTGAACTTGATTCTGTTATTCTGTGGAGTTGATGAACTGGTCAGTCAACTCTCAGCTCAAGGGATAAGGGAAGGGGGGAAAGAACGGTAAGGGTTGAAGGGAAGGGCAGAAAGAGAGGAGTGGCGAGGGGAAGGGTAAAGGAGTTGAGAACGGGTGGTGACAAGGAGGAGTGGGATCGGAGGAAAGCATACGAGGAGTGAGGACGTCACAAGAGGGAGTTCATGAACTGGTGAACGGCAACTCTTTGGGAACCCGTTCAGTTGGGATACGTTCAACTGAAAGATCCGTTCAGTGCTGAACGCCACATCCCTACTCAGGTTTGTAATTACATAAAAAATAACGAAATAAGAGATTAATAAGTAAGATGAATCCCCCGAGTCGGGAGCAATGGCTAAATGGCATGCTAAAACCAAGGGTAACGTGAAACCACAAAAGGTGTACGCTCAGTTTAACTGTGTGGTTCATCACAGGTGATGTCATGCCTGAACGATCAACTGAGGAAACTGCGCAGTTCCCACAGGTTTTTATGTAGGCCGCTGTCCTTTGCACTGATAAAATGCAGTTACCTCAGTTATCTGCACAGCTTGTCCAGCCCGTGGCCAAGGCACGTAGTGTAGGTTCGCGTCTCCGTCAGGGAGATCAATGCATATTACACAAAAAAACTGAGGAGGAAAACTGAAGCAGCCTACACATCTTCAGTTCAGATAACTGTACAGTTTTTACTCAGTTATTTCCACAGATAAAGCACGCAGTTAAAATGAGTGTGTGGGCCACTGAAGGGTTGAATTGACCTCTGCAAACCAATGGCCTGGAGGCTACCTTAATAGTCACTCAGCCTACTTTGCTAGCAACTCAACCTCAAGCAGCTACCTAAGTGGTTACTGCTCCCAGGTACTGCGTTAATCCCCCACAGAAGCGAACTGGCTCCTAACATAAGAACGACATGCCATTCCCTAAAGCGAATAACACTCATACTAATACTAATGTAGAGAAAAAGATTGGGCACTGGGTGCTTACCTTGGGGCAATCCAGCTCAACAAGCAGGCGATCTGCCACGAATTCTATGTACTGTTTCATGAGATCACAGTTCATACCAATCATGGCGACTGGGATGGCTTCTGTCAAGAACTTCTGCTCGATGACGACGGCATCTGCAATGATCTGCGTCACGCGGGAGGGTGAAGGCTTTTGGACCAGGTGTTTGAACATGAGACAAGCGAAATCGCAGTGGAGTCCCTGTGTCGAAGTAATTGAACAGAATGAAGAGTCTGTGAGGTAATTAGGAATCATCATTACATTATTATTGTATTACCAATATAGTAGGCAACACATAAAATTAGTGTAAAAAAAAGATCTCTACTAAGTGGGTGTACAGTATAGCTTCTCACACTGTTAATTTGATTCGAACAGTTTGCTGACACAACCTCAATTTGAACGAGATGAACAGCAACAACCAAACCAGACATGAACCAACTATCAAACAAGGGCGAAATAAGAAGGTGATCAGGTATTTTTTCAGGTCTGCATTCAACAACCACCATCTACCCTTAAGATAAGCAGGTAGGTAACTTTCACTTGACTAAAAACTGTAGGTGATACAACAAAGCAACATGAAGTATAAACAGTAGTTTTACATACCTCATCTCTGGAAATTAGCTCGTTGCTGAAGGTCAGACCCGGCATAAGTCCACGCTTCTTGAGCCAGAAGATTGAGGCGAAGGATCCAGAGAAGAATATTCCCTCTACAGCTGCAAAAGCGACGATCCTCTCACCGAACGTCGCGTCCTTACTGGCGATCCACTGAAGCGCCCAATCGGCCTTCTGTTTGACGCAGTCCATTGTTTCAACAGCATTGAAAAGGAAGTCCCTGGTAACAGCAAAACTCACGTTGAAGTGGATAAAATCGACATCTGAAAGTAGGGCGTCACAGCAAAACCGACTTTATCCACTGGTAGGTTCGGGCTGAAACAGACTGTCGTGAGTCCCTCCAGGGATCACTCCTCTAGTAAACTTAAGTTCTCACCAACATTCAACCACGAAAGTTAGATTCAGTTAATAAACGAAACGAGTGGGGAGACAAGCCACAGGACCCAGGGTACACAACCTGGAGCCCCACCAACAACCCCTAACAGGGGAGGGAGAGGACTCACTTTCCTATAAAACCCCGGATCCTGCGACTTTTACTTCATTAGACACTTCCTCTAACCAGCTCTCTCTTCTCTCCTCTACCTTGCTCTCTCCTCCACTTAAAAGAACCTAGATGTCGGTGGTGGTCAGCCCATAACCGCCTAGGCACCCTCCTCTTCCAAAAGATTCCAGATGTCGGTGGTGATTCGCTCATAACCGCCTGGACACCTCTCCTCCAAAAGATCCTAGATGTCGGTGGTGATTCGCTCATAACCGCCTAGGCAAATTCTACCACTCACCTCTCACCTCTCCAAAAAGATCCCAGATGTCGGTGGTGATTCGCTCATAACCGCCTGGGCAATTTCCCTCACACCACCGTGATGCAATTTTAAATTCATCACACAGACGTTCTCCGATCAGAGAGCAGCATCGCTGTTGCCGCTTGACAAGGTTAAACAAGTGTTTGAAACGTTTCTGTCCACAGCCTTTCTTCATATTTGGAGGAGGGGGTCAGAGCAGTATTTGAGGCTTTTAATGTGATTTTGAGGATGATTCCAGAGGGAAAGGCAAGTGATAGAAACGTGATGACAGGAGGTTATGTTCCTAATGCGTGGAAAAACAGAAGCGATGGCAGGAGGTTACGTTCCTAATGAGTTGAACAAAACGGACTCTATCCAAGTCGGTTTTGCTCTGACGCCCTAATTTCAGACGACGATTTTACCCCTCTTAAAGTCGGACTTGCAATGCATTTCATGGGATAATATGTGGCCCTCAACATGCCGATCGATATAATCTAAAACTCAATTTCAAAAATTTGTGAGAAAGTCAGTCTTGCGCCAGACCTCATATAATGGTAGAGGATAAAGCATGTCTAAAATGACAACTTGTGGGAAAGGAAGAAGGTATGTCAGGCAGGAAAACTGGACGCAGGTGGGAGAATGCAGCTCAGTTTTTGATGAAACCAGAGTTGCTGTATGTAAAAAGTGGATGAGCACCCCAGTAGAAGCCATTCTGATTGGCTCCCAGCACAAGCGCCTCTGTAAGTACCAGGTCGACGAGCTGCTACAAGCAGCAGCAGGACTGGTAGGACATCCAGCCTGGCCAGATAAAGGTTACTAGCGCAACCAACAACTGACGCGGTGTGCGGCAGAGGGTGGGCGACCCAGAATTCATACGTGAATGTATGACCACGTGAGTCCTAATAGGAGGAGCGTTTATATGGTCTGCATTCAGCAGAACAGCTGCTCAGCCTGTAGCCGGCCGACCATGGGGTCGCCGTGGGGCCTGGAGCTGAACTCAAACCTCTAATGGGGAGGAGAAAAGCCCTGATGGCGCAGCCACAACAGGAGGCCCGAACATCCCTTCATAAACTGGGCGGCAAGTCGAGTGAAGACTTGCCGCTGTCCCCATTGCCAGTGCTGCTGGACGGAGTCAACAGCAAGATCCTCAAATGGTGATAGAATGACTATGGTGAAAAATATTCACCGTACACTGGTCATAATTATCTACGTAATATCATTTGTGCAACAAGTTATCTGATACCTACCATTTCCAATTCAATACCTAAATAAATTACAAGTACTACTCCACTAGGAAGTAAGTATACATAGAATCTCATCATTACCTCTCTTTGGGATCTCTGACGTAGGTATCGATCAGTAAGCTGTACATTTCAGAGTGAATATTTTCAATTGCGATTTGGAAACCGTAGAAGCACCGTGCTTCTGTTATTTGGACCTCTTGAGAAAACCTTGAAAAGCAAAACTTGGTATGAGCACTAAGCAGCATTGAAACAGGTTCAAAATGAAAACCACATTAGAGCATTATAAAATGTGATGAAAAAAAAGATGATGTATGTGTTGCATTCTAGAACCAGAATACAGTCAAAACTAGAGTTAGGTACCATCAGTCGAAACTAGGCAAAACTAGTTTTTACCAAGGCCATCATGATCTCAGGTGAGAGAACTTAGAAGACTATCATGACTTTAGGAAACAGCGGGTTGCGCTTTACACCAAAGTGAAGTTTCAACTCTCCGAGGTACCTGCTAAAACCAGGGGAAATTGATTAAAAACCCACGGTCGCAGTTACAGGCGGTTTCAGTGTCAAAATAGTGATTTATTATTCACAAACTGTGTTAGAGGTAATTCCCTACTTGTTATTACAAATTCCACCACCACGATACTTGGAATTACACTGGTTTCCATTTTGCTGTCTTCGTCTGAAGAATGGAAGCCTAAAATCATGACGGCCTTAGTTTTATGATTTCGGATTTTGACTGCAACATAAATATTCACCTTTCCACCAAGTTTTCATTGACGATACCGTCAGAGGCAGCGAAGAAAGCTAGAATGTGAGAGATGAAATGCTTCTCATCGGGTTTCAACTTTTCCCAATCATTCAGATCCTGGAAATCACAAATTTATCATTACACCGAAACCAAATGATTACTTGGCATGTATATAATAAATAATGTACATAATAGATAACTGAAGCCTTTGTTAGCATCGATAACTACCATGATTAGATTTGATACAATTTAGGACTATGCCAAGATAGAAAACAAAGTTCTGCATTTTAAGTTCTTATAACTGCATACACTTTCATTCAGGCCAGTAAAGTTGCCAATATTTACTACAGGTAGACAGCTTACTTTGGACAAATCAACCTCTTCAGCCGTCCAAAAGGAGGCCTCGGCTTTTTTATACATCTTCCAGATGTCATGGTACTCGATGGGGAAGATGACGAACCTCCTGGGGTTCTCCCTGAGCAGAGGTTCGAGCTGAGGGTCGTAGCCAGGAGTTGCGTTCTTTTCGGTGGCAGCCTCATCAGCAGTGGTCTGTCAGAAATGGAAATTTTCGTTGAAAATTTATTTTATTTTTTGGAAAAAATATTCAGAACTCTTGGAAAAATGTCGTAGCCAGTTTTCAAATGAGTGTTATTAAAAGTAACACAAACAACGGCAAAAAATGACGTATTGGGTCTATTGACATCTGATTGGCTGTTGACTCAAGCAGGCCGAGCAAAGCATCGGAGGCGAAGATTCGCAAACCTTCCAGGCAACCTTCGAGGACCTTTGCTGGGACCTTTTGTGAACTTCCCCTTGATAGTAAATGTATTTATAAAATTTGCGGTTCCATCCACTCATAAATGCTGTTCTGCACATGTTTAAAGTGATACTAGCACTATAAGTGGGATCTGAGTTGAACTACTCGGTGATTTACCTAGGTACGTCATTTCTAGTGGGAACTCGGAAATTCAGATTTCACACTAGTTTTCTACCTATACTTTACGACATAAACATCTCATTATGTGGTCAATAAAAAATGGGAATTTGTAACCCACGGAAACTGCCCATGAAAATTAATAGTGAAAACACTGTTTGCTGATGGTGCAGAGGGTCGATCAAATGGGGAACAGGAAGACACGCATCCTCAACTGATTTAAATCCTTTATTTGTGACTAGTTTCGGGCTCTCGCCCATTTTTAGGAAATCGCCAAGATCAAACAGATGTAAATAGTAAGTTACCAGGTACTTTTCTGTCCCTGCACACGGAATAGCTCGAACTATTCATGTTACTGATACAGTAGTGCAGACGAACAGTAACTTGCGATGCAATATACAATAATATAATAGGCACTACAAATGAATACCATTATACTTGGTCTTATTCGTGATCACTCAAGATTACTCCTACTAATCATAGGTTCGACCTCAGGGTTTCGTGAAATGTCTATGTACCGGTTTTTTCGTCATACAGAGCCATTATGTACCCATTGATAACATCAGGTACAAAATCGTCAACAGGAATGAAGTGAGGGATCGAAATTTGTGCTTATAAATAACAGCAAAAAATCATTCCACAAACTAACAACACAATCTGCGGGCCTCAAGAGTGTGTACGGATACGTCAGGGATAAATTCAGCTGGTTTGGTAGGTTAATCATAGGCTTAGGAGATGCTGTATAGTAGTAGTCATTTCCTTGTTGTGCCAATCCAAATGTTTACAACTCCATACTGTTGTTGTATACAAATAATGCCACTGCGTATAAATTAGCTCATGTGGAAATCAGTCGTTGCCTCGTCCTCAACTCAGCGCCACGCTAGGAAAACCTTGCAGGCAGCAGGTTTCTGCTCTTCAATTGAATATTCCGAATACCCAGTAAAAAGCCAGTCAAGCATCGTCAATTCAAATATGGATAGCTATACAAGTGTATAAAAAAAACACTGGTGCCAGGAGTACAACAAATCACGAATTTTACTGGAATTCTAAGAGCACATCAAGAAAAGGGTTAGTGAGCCACAAGACCATTCTGGGTCTTTGTCAAACAAACTACTGCACAGGGAAAAGCGGCAACACGCGTAAAAATCATCAACCAGACTCCTACAATTCAATCACCAGCTGTTCAAAATTAAATTGATACCAATAGTGCAATTAATACTAATAATTAGTTCATCAGCCCCCCTTTAGACGTTTGCTCCGCGAGCCAGAAAAGCTTCCATGAGCCAATGACTAAGCTGGGATGTTTTATTGAAGATTAACAAGAAGAGCGGAAAATAATATCGTCGCCCCAATTCTACAACTTGACAACTCTGAATCAGCAGTTTCGAGAAGAATGCGTTCGAAGGTTTTTCAAAACTTTGATGTCACACTAAAGTTCTTGGTTAACGTTCGTCAGAAACCCTATTGTGTTTTTTAATTCCCCTATATTCTAACTGTTCTGAAAGGGACTGATTTTATGGAAATAGTGTTCGGTGGGGTCGAAATTGGTGCTTAACCCGAGAAATTTCAAGTTAGGTACCTAGTTTTTCTATTAACTTCTCATAAGCCTTAGCGGTTGCTAGGTGAATTACCGGCGCAGTAGAACTGGATAATTCAATTCGTAGCAGTTGATTCTACAAACGCATACAACTACTAAATGTTGTAAAAAACTGTACAACAATTCTACAAAACTGTACAACTAGAAAAATCAAGTTGTAGCATGAAAAGTTGGGGCGATATTCAAGTAATCCACTTTGAACATTTCTAAATAAAGCCATAACAGTTAGAGATTGAGCTGTCAAATTGTAGCACGACATAAGAGCCATGCAAACAGCACCTTATGGACCACACCTAAAAATGCATCACATTTCGAGTTCATATTCCTCCATATTCTTCAATTTGAGATGAGAATGAGGTTTAGTGGAGGAGTGAGAGCTAGTGGAAAACGTCTGATAAGTTCGGTGGGCTTCCTCACATACTGTAACATGGACGTATAGAATCAGTTGGTAAAATATAGATTTTTTTATTATCTCTATTGCAAAGCTACCATTGGTCCGACGGCAATGACATTCATAGGGGCTGTCTAAGGGCCTACAATCATTGGAAATTTCACTAAAATTGATCTAGCAGTTCTGGAGTTATGCCTGGACAACAACATCCGACATCTAACTCCCGCCTACCCTCCAAACATCATCGCTTCCCGATTTCTGGGGTAGTTGTGGGCTCTAGAAAGGATTTCACGTTGGCGCATGCGCAGACGAAAGTTACATTACTTTCTTAATGAATCTGATATGGGACCACCTGTACTCCAACCCGCGCCTACCCTCTAAATTTCAACTCAATTAGACTATTATTTCGGAGTTATGAGCGTTACAAGGCATTGGCAAACATTTCGTGTTTGCGATTGCGCAACCGAATGTTGACTGAAATCGATATGGAACAACCTGATGAAATAGATATGGCTACTGCATCAACACTCCAACTTTCAGCTCTTTTCGAGGATATCAAGGGTAGCTATGAGCTTTACAGGGATTTCACGTTTGCGCATGCGCAGACGAAAGTTAGTTCTTTTTTAATGAATTTGATATCTGTGGCCCAATTCGCACCTACCCTCCGACGAATTTCAACACATTTCGTACAGTTTGCCCGGGACAAGGAACTGACCACAGACAGACGGAACGAAATATTATGTTCAGCCTTTCAATAACTCCGTTTTTTTTTTAAATGGGTTTCCACGATCTTTTCGCGAGATTTAGTTCGCATTATGTTCCTTAATGTCTGAAACGTAAAATACGAGTGAAAAATTTTCATTTTGGAGAGCATCAATTGTTGTTGACTCTGTACGAATGCAAAGCTTCTCTACCTTAGATAGTGAGGAAGCAAAATAAGGGAGTTATGACGAGTTTCTATTTTTCCATTTCAACGATAACTATAATGGACGGAAATGGTGCGGTTGGTACCAAAACGTCCACCAGGATGTCTAGATCATTTCATGCCTATTGATTTTGAGCTCGATCGCATTTGATCGCACGTTGCTAACTGACAGCAAACAATATTTCAATGGGCCCAACATTTTCTAGGTTTACTAGCTAAAGGTGACGTGTCAGAAAATGAGATTTCTATGCAAGTATATTATATTTGCAAGCTCAGTATAATAAATCCTCATGACTGGTGTACCAGGCTAACATAAGCAGCCTTTCAGACCGAATTTGGGTCAGTCTGCCAGCAACCTTGTATCCATACTATTATGAAGAACACGGAAGTATTGTGTGGCAATCTCCACACCGGAACGTTTTTGAGGCGAAGTAGCGAATCACATACTGCGTTCAATCATGACATTGTATAAAAATTATATTTTCAAACATTCTTAAAGCGAGCAGCTAATTGTTTCGAGTGCGATGAACCAGTATGGGGACAGGCAGACAGACCTTGGGACGCCAGAGACCCCTTGCATGGTCAAAACGGTGACCTCGGTTCCTGCAAACGGCCAAAGACCCCTTTTGAGGAAAGCAACAGGCAAGCAGGTGGTCTTCCAACGGCTATAAATAACAGACGATGACGAAGGAACAATGCGGCGAGCGAGTCATATGACGGGAAAGGAGATTATGCGAAGTTTCCCGCCAATATGAACCAATGGGAGACGAAGGAGTCTCGACTCGTTCCGCCACGGACTGTTAAATATTGCATTGAGATCGATAAGATAACGAAATGAACGCGATAGCAAGCAAAAAGAACTCAACAAGAAAAAACTGCGAACTCGCTTTTGTTAGACTGAGGATTTCTGGACGGCTGATGCACTTATTCATCGCAAATACCTCGACCTGAGAACGTAACAGCTAAATACAACGGACCATCACAGTAGAAGAATAGTGTGCCACTAGCACAGTGTCTAGTAGGTAGGTAGGTGTAAATACTCAGAGGATTTTCGTATGGATTCATTTGCTACCTGGGCAACACCCCCAAAGCACATAAGGGCTACTTATTCAGTTGGCCAAGGCTTTCGAAATTGATAGCACAAAGTAATAGGTACTGGTATAACGAATACTGTAGACAAGGCCCGTACAGCTATCCACAGGGTTTGGATTTTTGGTTTATTATTTTCGATAATGAACCTTTGGAATCGGAGCATGAAAACATTTTGTTGTTTAATCTCCCCCCTCAGAATTTGATGGTTTACGTTTCAAGGTACGTAGAATCCGAAATGGTATTTAAATATTTCTGTCCGTCGACCGTACTTCGCACTTTCCTTAGTTACCATGAACAAAAATTAACGAAATTTCGTTTGTAGGTCCAATTTGGGGTCTAGTTGGTCCTCGACGCTTGGCGTTACTGTCAGTCACCTCTAAGTGAAAAACGCTGCAAAGTCCTTGTCACATGGGTTTATTATTCTATTATTTTATTGGTCTACAGAAATGCTGGCTGTTTATTTATTGTTTCTTTCATGTAAAATAATTTAATTAGCTCTCTTTCTGGTGGTTTCCACAAATTTTGGCCCCCAAAACTTGAATTGGGTACTACGCTCCTTTTTTTTTTTTTTTCAAATTACCTTTGATCATTGATCGCACCATTTAATCGTCTTGCTCCACGTGTTGAAACTTTTTCAAGTCAATCCAATTATACAAATTGATGGTGATTTCAGACGATTTCGCAGGTTTTTGAATAATAAAAAATCAATTTTGGGAGCTTAACATCTGGTACAACCTCAATTTTCCACTCCTTGGTCAAAATCGACTTCATATTCGGTCTTCTCGTCCCCCAAATCATGGAAAACGATACCTCAAAAGCTCATTTTACTACTGTTACTAAAACACAAAAAGTACCTAGTTTTATACACATTTTCACTCATAACTCCCCTGGATATATTCCGATCGGGCTGAAAAGTTTCGGGACACAATTAGGGCCCAAATGGAGCATGAGTGCGAAAGAACGATTTTTTTAGACCGAAAATGAAGCCTGTACACGTGATACGGCGGACGGATATTGCATTTTTGGAATCTACGCACCTTGAAACGGAAAAGAACAAATTTTGAGGATATAAAAATTTTTTGCTGAGCGAATACATGTATAGGCGTATTATTCACAGAATAATAAACCAAAATAGGCGTTAAAATCGCGATTAGATTAGCGCATTTGTAATTATTATTCCACCTCAACTTTCTTTTGTCGTTTTAAGTTATTTTACATAAATGAACGGTATTAGGGCTAAAGTAAGGTTTTAATTTCATGTTATTTGTTTGTTACATCCAAAGGTTTACATCACATCATAAAGGTTTTGCAAATTTCAAGATCTAGAAATTGAGAGATTGAAACTGTACACAATTCATTTAAAAAAAGTTAATTCATTCAGCATGAACATGATTTTAGCGAAATTTCCATGGGTCTGTCCACAAAATGTTCCATAAGTTCGTCCACGTTTTTCGTCATTCTAAAGCGTTAGCGTGTCCCATACCAACTTCACCAATGTTTCAATTTATTCCAATTCCTTTTTTTTAAATTTCTTCAACTCAATTTTTGACATCTAGTGATTATATTTTGCCCACTTCCGGAAATTCGAAAATTCTCATTCTCCCAGCTCTTCCTTTTGTTTGCCAGTTGTTTCTGGATTGGAATCGAGTCTGAGACGGAATTGGAAATTTTAAAACCAAATTCATGTACTTACCCACTAGAAGTTTGGGAATAACGAGAAGGGACAGTAACAGAACCACTCAGAGTTCTTCAATAATAAGTATGTTGTGAAGTAGCATTAGAACCAATAATAGGTCCTAGCGTTTCATCTACCAGCTCGGCGAAACCTCAAACATCCTTCAGAATAATATCTTACACCTAAACTCTAGCAGTAAAAAAATGGTGGTGGCATCGTACCAGAGTTTCACCCGCAAAAAAACGGCGGTAGCTACCAGTTTTGGATTTTGGAAGTGAGAATCATTCCACAGACTACGTGACGAGACAATGGAAAAATTAGTAAAGAATCAGCTAGTCGAGTTGACCAATAAGAGAAAGTAAACTGGAAGACAAGCCTGCATTTTTGTCAAGTACGTACCAAGGCCTACATGAATGAAATTTGCATGCGAGCTTGAACTAGAGCCAATAGCAATGACCCTTAATGGGAAACTCATTCATTGTAAATTTGTAACTACGACCACAGCAGGATTTCTCGTACAATAGTAAGATCCAAGTTTAGTCCCACTAAAATGCAGCTCACAGCACACTGCACTATGCCGTGGGGCACGCCCGAGACCGGAATGATGGTCATCTTCAAAATGGGAAATGTGATAGTAGATGCCTAGCTGAATTTACTCTAATGGGAAAAGGGGACCGTCAGAAATGGACGCCATCAGCTGAGGTTAGACGGTAACTTCAAGCATGGAACAATAATTTTTGTTAACATTTAATTAGAAAGGAAATAATCGTTCTTACCTTGGGCTTGTCGGCGATGTTCCCGATATTTTTGTTCTCTAACAGCGATGCTTTAGGGGACTTCAGAGCCGACGATTTCTGGAAAACGAACGGTTTATTAGCACGGAGAAGAGCCAACGCGGCGTTGACCGGCGGCAAAATAATTTTCATCAGCTGTAATCGAACTAATTTTAAAACAACTTACTTTGTTGCTGATGTACAAGTCCGACATCTTCTCGACGTTTTCCTTGTTAGAATGAATACCGGGTGCCATGGTTTGAGGAAAAATCAACACTTTCACGAGGGGCTTGAGAAATATATGTGGCTTTTCGCGAAGGATGCGATCAACGGAATGAATGACATTACGCGGCAAAATCCTTATATACCAGCCGAAAAAAGCGGGAAATCACTAGAATCGATTGTCAGTTGAGTACCTGTTATGTTTCAAGTTAACTAGACTGGACATTCGATGACGGTTATGCTCGCAGACAGAAAAAACGCGAGGTTTTCGGAAAATAACGCAATAACAGACGCAGAAGGTTAAAATATCGATCGCAACATGGAGATGACAAGAAGTTGCCCTCGAAAACCAACTGGGTGGTGAACGGAGAGCGTGAATTTCATTGGTTGAAATATCTCTTTCTCGCTCACTCCATACCACTCTGTCTCAACTCGGAAGGATTCCCGCCTTCTGAAAATTCACCTCTTCTTCTTTCTTTCTCTTCAAATTCTGGAGAAGTCAGCTGTTCGTCGGAAGGTGCGTCGCTGTCATGGATACTAGATCCTCTTTGTAGTATCCATGATGATATTTTTCTTGGCGCCAGATTTCAGAAAAACGATCGATTTGCCGTTGCGCGCAGAACGATCTCATCTCTTCTGAGCAAGTCTGTGGGGCATGCCCCAAACAGTCGGTAGGTAAACATACATAATTATTTAACTGTCTGTTTATTCAATACACATATCTACATCTATAGGATCCTCTTCATGAGCATACATAAATAAATTACTTACGTTTACGTTAATGTATGGCAGGTAGGTGCACATGACAATAGATAAGATTACTTATGGATAAGAATCATCCAAAGTTAGGGTTACCAGATTCCCTCTTCCAAAAAAGAGTATATCCTTGGTTAAAAAAAGTACACATATAAATAGGTCATGTTAGGTCGTTTTATGAATTGCTACATGAAATCATCAAACTGAATTTATTGTGATAATAAAAGTAAGAGTTTATTAGGTCAGCTAATTTTTTTTCACTCAGTTTTGTGGTTGACATTCTGGAATTTTATATAACTACGTTTCATGTGAATCACCTGAACTGATAAGTGGAACAAGCATTTTATTAATAGTTCAAATGGAGTTGAGTAGGATCTCCATCAGTCTTTTGAAAATATCAGAAATTTATTCCACCAACACCAGGTAGGTATGTTGTTCAAGGCAACAACTAGAAGGAAAAATAATCTTTTCCGAATTCCATTTGTCAAACACATTTCACAAAGAGTAGTGCCTACGTTTTGTATACAATGAACAAGAATTTCAAAAATACTTCTAACCAGAGCAAAACGGTAACACCTGAAAAAAGTCTCACAGAAGTATTACAAAAAAATAACTGGAACATTGGCCTAGTCATGGACTACAACACTAGCCATGGAAGTAGGATCCTACTTCCGTTGTTCCTAGCTAACCTCATAGGCTATGAAAAAAGAGTATGTTTGGCTATAAAATGGGGGGGGGGGGGGGGGATAGTATACAAAATTATGGGACCAAATAGAGAATAGATACTATAAAAAGAGTAGGTATGTCTAGTAACCCTATCTAAAGTATGTACTTATTTATATGGATAAGAAAAGAACAAGTTTAGTAAAAAAATTCAATAATCTGTTGCGGGAAGGCCCATACGTTTTCCATTACATAGGCAGGTACTTATTGTTCATGGAATACTCCAAAATAGTCAACACTGACCATTCGTCATAAACACTCGGGGAACTTTATGAATGACTCGTGTAATTTGAGTGCTCGAACATCACAGTCCTTCAAGAAGTTTTCTCCCAAATTTGGTTTGGGAGGAATGCATTCCCTGGCTGATTTAGTGAACTCATAGTGTCATAATAGCAGGGTATTGTTTTCAAAGAAACCACCTTAAAGCAGCCAATATCTTATTCTTGCTGGTTACGTTTTGGTATGTCGTGAGTTGGTATGGTTGGCTTACGACATGGCGGGTGAGCTGGATGAGGATGAAGTTGGATGAGGTTTGGATGAGGGTTGGAGGAAGGATGTGCTCCTTAGGAGTCTTTTGCTAACACCCTGCGGTTTTCAGCACAGGCGTTAGCTGGAGAGGAGGTTAGCTCCCTACGGTTTTCACCATAGCAGGCACCGGGAAGATGGAGGCTAACACCCCGCAGTTTTCACCACAGCAGGTGATAGAGGACAAGGAGGCATCTCGCGGTTTCACCATAGCAGACACCGGAAAGATGGAGGCTAACACCCCACGGTTTTCACCACAGCAGACGTGTGAGGAAGGGTCTGTGAGAGAGAGAGAGAGAAGTTGCAAATCGAGGGTTGGTCGGTCGAATGAGGAGCTGGGCTGGCCAGGCTGTTTATAAAGGCCCCTTTTCACCCATCCCCCGTCCACAATCGGCATTGATGGAAGGGACCCGTCTCCTACTTTCCCCTTGGCGTCACCCAGCTCGTCGTTTCCTTAGTTTATTTGCTTAAATCTTTCCATATTACGTAGGAGTGGTAAATGTAGAGGTTTGAGGGGAACAAGGGGGCCTATTCACTAAGCCAAAGAGACATCTCTTTCAGGTCCGACTTTCTCTTTGGGCCAAATAGATTTTTATAGTATCCATGACAGGGTTATTCAGTACCTTTCAAAGAGAGAGTTGGCGGCCATCTTGGGCATTCTCGATCTCTTTCAGAGAGACACCTAATTAGGTGTCTTCCCTCGAAAGAGAGAGTATATTTCTCGTTTGTTTCACAGTGATCGTGTAATATCCTCCTTCATCCGTATAATATCCTCCTTCATCCGCAACCACATCGGTACTTTTGATCGTGTATTCTTTCATTTCATAAAGGTAAGTCAATTTAAATTAGAAATATATACATAATCATTGATTCATGAGTAAAAACGTCCAAGTACGGGTTGAGGTAGGTACCTACCTACCTAAGAGGTTCATTAGGTGTAGATATAACACAAGCATTAAAAGCCCCCTAATTCGACTTTTTCTGTTTATAATTGAGACTTTTTTCAATTTCATTTAAACTTTTATCCGATTCGTGAGTAAAAACGTCCAAGTATGGATTGAGGCAGGTAGGTACCCATTGAATAGGTATTAAGAAATGCGTTCATTATTAAGGAATTGAACTCCCCGGGGCAGGAACATCTCGCACTTCATGGATACTATGGCATTTTCGTGTATTAGGATCCATATCTCTTTCTCAAGGTCTCTGGAGCTATTCTGTAAAATAGACGAACCCGGGAGACATTACCCAGTGTCCTACGTGGATCCACCGCACGCGTCGGAGCGTTCGGGCGTTGGCGCGTTGAAGACGCAGACCAATGAAAACCATGGAAATTGTCACGTGATTCGGACGGCGCGTTGTCGCGACAGCGTTGAACGCTTCGGTTTGATTTCCAAACTAGTTTGATTTTTACCGTCACCGCCTCGCGTCAAACGCCGCGTTTGATTTGTTTATCTCGTTTGTTCTGTTAATTGCTGTGTAGAAGACCGTGTTTTTGTGTATTTTGTGTGATGGAAATGTTAACTGCAGAAGTCCAAAAGCGGCCGTGTCTTGGAATAACCGGTACACCGAAGAGCACAAGTTCTTCCGAACTTATTCTTTGGTGGGCAATTTCTCTAATTAAAATGTCTCCCAAATTCGGCTTTTTTTAGTATTTTTAATTATTTTGTATATTTATCTCCATTATGTATTTATGATATATTGCCAATAAATGAAAAAATAAATAAATAACACTATAAAAACCGTGATTTGGTGCAAACTGCTTGGGGCGAAGTGTCGCAACAATCTAGGATGGCAAGCAAGTACCCCCCCTATGTACCTACGTTTAATGAGATGTTTAGAAAATAACAATACGTGATTTTTAGAAACAAACTGTATTTGGTACTCTTATTTTTTTTTTTTTTTTAAGTCTCCTAGAATTATTATACAATATAAACTACCTAGTAGTAGTAGGACAACGTAGGCTCAGAAAATATTGCATAAATGTCTGCCTGATACTTGAACGTAATCAAAAATAAAGCAGTAAAAATAAAAGAACAGGTGACAATACTTGACAGTCAGCGTCCACTGAAATACGAAGCGTCTCGCGTTTTCACGTAGGACGCCTTTTTTTTCGCCGCGCGGCATGACGACGCGATTTGTGTGAACGCCCGAAAGCTCCGACGCGTTGACGCGCGCGGCAGATCCACGTAGGACACGGCCTTAGGTTCGTTCGCGGTGGCCATCTGACTGTCTTCAAACCGTCAGATCCATCATTTGGCGTTCGCGGTGGTCTTGCGGACTCGTCTCGGACTGTATAGCATCCATAGGATGCTGTTCGCGGTGTTTTTCTGGCGGTTCGAAGACAGTTCCAAGACCGTTCAGTCCGCGGATTTTCCGATGTACTCCTTTCTGACTGCTCGCCCCCCACTACCGCTCGCCCGTTTAAGCCAATCAAATCATTTCTCATCGCACCGTCGTTCGTCGTTATTCGTTCTGTGTGTTCATTCTAATAACCCTACCTACCCACTTCTCAGCATTCTACGTAGTATAGTAGAGTTTTCTGTGCACTTCTCTCACTTGCGTTTTGGTACTTCTCGCGATGAGTTCATCCAGTGATGAGGGGTCGATCACTCCTATCGAGGTGTCATCGGAAGATGATTTGGACTTACTCCATCCAGTGAAAAAAAAATGAAAACTATCTGGAAGAAGTTTTTCCTGTATTCGACGAGGAAACTTTTTTTGTTCATTCTCATCC
This sequence comes from Leptopterna dolabrata, assembly GCA_954871275.1. Taxonomy (NCBI): domain Eukaryota; kingdom Metazoa; phylum Arthropoda; class Insecta; order Hemiptera; family Miridae; genus Leptopterna; species Leptopterna dolabrata. The sequence continues at coordinate 18,440,164 of OX940984.1, read as the reverse complement.
AGAAGACGTCACTGGCCGTTCTGTTAGGGACAGATTGGCATCTCTACTAGCGTCTTGAATTCATTTATTATAGTATTGTTTACATAACTACCCAAGCTTTTGTATTTCAATCACCATATCCTTCAACGACTGATCTTATAGTGAGCACTTGTAGGTAAGTATGTCCCTGAATCAAGTTTCCTACCATAACGATAAACGACGCAAATTCTACTGGCACAAATAACTAGAGGGGTTAACAAAAAAATTGTAATGGACATACAAAATTGCTGCCAATAGATTTATTCCGTGCGTCGGTGGTCGGTTGAATATCCCAATTGAAAAACTTAGTGCCACTTACCTACCTAATTTTACGATTACGGTGGGTGTTCCAAGAACTGGCCTAGCAATTTATTGTTGGTTTTTGCCAATTTTGGCCCACTCTAAGACTCCTAATTTTGAAAAATTATCTTCGATTGTTGAAATTGTATTTTTCTGGCTGAATTCACAGTTTATGCTACTTTTTTTTTGTAGACGTTTCCGGTGATTTCAGCCGTTTTATCAGATTGTTGACCCTTGAGGAAACCGAATGCATAGCTATATTAACAAAAAAATGAGCAAATGAAGAATGTGTAGTCAGTTATCAGCAAAATTAGTTAGGTACCTACCTAACAACGAACTTCAAACTTTCGATTAGGTATTTCTTCAGTCACCAATTATTCCACAGAAGTACACTGGTATCACCGAATTTGATAAACATCCCATTAGGTCATTAGTTAGGAAGAAAACTACAGAGATTTCGATTTATTTTTATTAAAAGTACTTCGACCAAGTACAAGTTGAGATAAAGGAATGCATAACATTGGTAAGAGATGAATACTCGAAGCAAAACATGGAACTATATTACAACTAGGAACATATAGAAGATAGTCTACCCATTCATCAGAAGCATAGGAATAATCGTAATATAAGACTTGAGTAAGTAGAAGAATGAAAAAAGTAATAAATTAGCCGAAATCAACGATGACCTATAGGACAAACGTTAGTATTATTGTTATAAAAAGAAGAAATAATTGAGCAGAGATCAATGATAACATATGAACTTCTCACACATGCACGAGTCACAGCCTTTCAATAAACCTAAATAGGTATGATTTGTATAACAAATTAACAAACGTCAGAAAGGAGAAAAAAATCAAGATCGACGACGACACCACACAATCAGGAAGGTTAGACATTTGCAGGTTGCACAGCGGTTGCAGTCAGATTTCCTTCCCAAGCGTTCGCGGTGTACCTACCCGGTCCATTGTGAGTTTGAAAGTTGGTATTGGTGGCGCATACGTGTTGGCACGATCAGAAAAGTGGGTTCAGACGGTTCCCTGACCGTCAGAAAAACACACCGCGAACGAAGCTATTGGAAGAGACTGTCTTCCCGGGGGAGACTATCTCTCGCGGGAGATTTTCAAAATAGATAATCTCTTTCCACTGTCTATTTTAGTGAATAGGCCCCAAGGACTCGGTCCATCATTGGACCCTATCTTACAGGCAGCGTGAATTGACATCAAACTGCACTGCTTTTAAAACGATATCTATTATGTACATCTTTGGCAATGGACTTTATTTACAACCTAACTTAATTGACTTTTTTTATGCACCAGTTTTTATTTTATTTATAAGGGTATTTACACATGTGGCACTTTGCACAAGGGGATGCATGACTTTGCACAAGAGAGGGAAGCATGACTTCCATGCTTACCCCTTTGTGTAATGTGCCATATGTGTAAATACCCTTATAAATAAAAAAAAGTCGATTAAGTTAAACTGTAAATAAAGTCCATTACCTACGTTGAACAATCATAATATTATGAATACTTAGCTATGTTTTAAAAACAGTGCAGTTTGATGTCTGTTCTCGCTGCCTGTACCTACTAGTAGCCTACTGCCTACTAGAGTTTCCTCTTAATCAATCAGTTACTTTTCATATCCATCCGGGGAAGGATTGAACTGAATTTGTAAAAAGTTGAGAACCTGTGAAAGGTTTAAATGAATTTGTAAAAGGTTGAATTAAATTTGACCATAATATCCTATATTTACCCTGTAAATTCCTACCTACACCTTTTCCAGATAATCGGTGAAGTGGGAAGCTACCTCGTGATACTGATTCAACTCCGATCCACTGAGTACGCACCCGCCAAAGACGATGTTGACTACAACGTCCGTCGGCGCGATGACTGTGGCGCCATCACCATCTGCATCCACAACTCTGATGGACACAACCTTCAACGCTGCTGTTGGTTCGAACTTTGCACCCTAATATAAACGCAGTAGCATAAACTGATAAATTCAGCTAGTTCAGAGAGATCTCGATATTTTTAAAGGACAAAAGTAGGGTTGAATCGGGTAAAAACGCTCCAAGATTTCACAGAAGAAGCAAGGGAAAACGGTGGCGACGTCATGCGGGGAAGACTTGCTTATTGTAGCTTCGTTCGCGGTGTGTTTTTCTGACGGTCAGGGAACCGTCTGAAGCCACTTTTCTGATCGTGCCAACACGCATGCGCCACCAATACCAACTTTCAAACTCACAATGGACCGGGTAGGTACACCGCGAACGCTTGGGAAGGAAATCTGACTGCAACCGCTGTGCAACCTGCAAATGTCTAACCTTCCTGATTGTGTGGTGTCGACGTCGATCTTGATTTTTTTCTCCTTTCTGACGTTTGTTAATTTGTTATACAAATCATACCTATTTAGGTTTATTGAAAGGCTGTGACTCGTGCATGTGTGAGAAGTTCATATGTTATCATTGATCTCTGCTCAATTATTTCTTCTTTTTATAACAATAATACTAACGTTTGTCCTATAGGTCATCGTTGATTTCGGCTAATTTATTACTTTTTTCATTCTTCTACTTACTCAAGTCTTATATTACGATTATTCCTATGCTTCTGATGAATGGGTAGACTATCTTCTATATGTTCCTAGTTGTAATATAGTTCCATGTTTTGCTTCGAGTATTCATCTCTTACCAATGTTATGCATTCCTTTATCTCAACTTGTACTTGGTCGAAGTACTTTTAATAAAAATAAATCGAAATCTCTGTAGTTTTCTTCCTAACTAATGACCTAATGGGATGTTTATCAAATTCGGTGATACCAGTGTACTTCTGTGGAATAATTGGTGACTGAAGAAATACCTAATCGAAAGTTTGAAGTTCGTTGTTAGGTAGGTACCTAACTAATTTTGCTGATAACTGACTACACATTCTTCATTTGCTCATTTTTTTGTTAATATAGCTATGCATTCGGTTTCCTCAAGGGTCAACAATCTGATAAAACGGCTGAAATCACCGGAAACGTCTACAAAAAAAAAGTAGCATAAACTGTGAATTCAGCCAGAAAAATACAATTTCAACAATCGAAGATAATTTTTCAAAATTAGGAGTCTTCGAGTGGGCCAAAATTGGCAAAAACCAACAATAAATTGCTAGGCCAGTTCTTGGAACACCCACCGTAATCGTAAAATTAGGTAGGTAGGTAAGTGGCACTAAGTTTTTCAATTGGGATATTCAACCGACCACCGACGCACGGAATAAATCTATTGGCAGCAATTTTGTATGTCCATTACAATTTTTTTGTTAACCCCTCTAGTTATTTGTGCCAGTAGAATTTGCGTCGTTTATCGTTATGGTAGGAAACTTGATTCAGGGACATACTTACCTACAAGTGCTCACTATAAGATCAGTCGTTGAAGGATATGGTGATTGAAATACAAAAGCTTGGGTAGTTATGTAAACAATACTATAATAAATGAATTCAAGACGCTAGTAGAGATGCCAATCTGTCCCTAACAGAACGGCCAGTGACGTCTTCTGGATGAGAATGAACAAAAAAAGTTTCCTCGTCGAATACAGGAAAAACTTCTTCCAGATAGTTTTCATTTTTTTTTCACTGGATGGAGTAAGTCCAAATCATCTTCCGATGACACCTCGATAGGAGTGATCGACCCCTCATCACTGGATGAACTCATCGCGAGAAGTACCAAAACGCAAGTGAGAGAAGTGCACAGAAAACTCTACTATACTACGTAGAATGCTGAGAAGTGGGTAGGTAGGGTTATTAGAATGAACACACAGAACGAATAACGACGAACGACGGTGCGATGAGAAATGATTTGATTGGCTTAAACGGGCGAGCGGTAGTGGGGGGCGAGCAGTCAGAAAGGAGTACATCGGAAAATCCGCGGACTGATCTGACGGTCTTGGAACTGTCTTCGAACCGCCAGAAAAACACCGCGAACAGCATCCTATGGATGCTATACAGTCCGAGACGAGTCCGCAAGACCACCGCGAACGCCAAATGATGGATCTGACGGTTTGAAGACAGTCAGATGGCCACCGCGAACGAACCTTGTGTGATACGTGTAGCGGACCGACCAACAGCCCTTTGCGTTTCTTTAGCGGCCGATGCGATGAGTCAATGATTAACTGATCGACCTCACCGTTTACTTGCACAATGCGTTTTCCCTCAACGTCTTTAGAAATGTTGACAGAAATCAGTAGGTGCCTGCCAATACTGCTTGATACGAATACTCAATAAATGCCCATCAGCGCAAAATTTCAGAATACCACATCATATTACTTTGTGCAGGATTATGAGCCACGATGCGGTGGCTTGGTATCTCGCACGTATGAGTTTGTCTGATTCTCAGGCTCTGTGTGCGTTTTTTGTCCATGTTTTTCTACACTTTCAAACCTGATAATGATAGTTACGTTTTAATGATGGGTATATAAACAATGAGAATATATCACCCACAGTAGAAAGTGATCACTGAAGCCGGTCATTACTCGATGTCCTTCATCCTTGGATGGGTAATCCTAATAAATATTCCTATATTATATATTATAATATGTACCTATGTATAAAAATTAGTAAAATATGGATAAACATTGCGTGATTTTGAGTGTATCACTTCTGAATCATTCCCGTTTGTCTGCCACAAGGACGCATGATTCGTCTGTCTGTGGTAGGTACTGGGTGAAACCAAAATGAGGCTTGTAGGTGTATGCTATTCAGGCCAAAGGAATGTCCCCAATAATAAATTGCTTAGATGACGACATTTTACTGAAAAGCCCTTCGATAACAGAAGGAAAAAATTATTGGTCTCAGGGCCATCAAAGAGACAAATGTATTTGGATTTAACGTGATTGAGATTTAAAACAATATTAGATAGGTAATTCAAAAAACAACAAACATTAGGTATGAATTTACTAAAGAAAAAAAACAATATTGCTTGTCTGATAACTATAATATATTATTATTTAATATAATAATAATAATAAACAAAAAATATATCAACTCACTTGCTTTGTCCTATTACAAACTGATAAAAACGAGGAAGGAAAGATAAAAAATCAATCATTCAAAGAGGGATCAATCTATTACATTTTTTGAGCAGAAACATAAGCTTGTTACTGTTTATTGTTTATATACGGGCAAGCCCAATTACAGGAAGTAAACATAATAATAATAACACTGATTATATGTACAACTGAATATAAGTATCATTTTAATTGTATCGTTTATTATCTAAATACATGCATCTCATTAAATCAGGTAAGTAAACAAGTCGTAAGACTAGAATAGGTCGGTAGGTATTTACAAACGTTGGCACTAAAATATAAAAATATTGCGAGAATACACGCATGTTTTTCGCGCTTTATTCCATATTAATAATAAAACTATAGGTTTTTGGTATTGCGCGTAGGTATGATGTACACATATGCAGATTGCGTAAGTTGAAATACAAACTGAACAAATTACTTGAGGTAGGTTACTGGTCATTCCTCAAGAACTGCAGGCATCACTGCTCAGCTCACCACGTTCTGTCTGATGTCCATTTCCAAGTCAAATTCAACATTTTCCAAACAAAATTCAACTTTTTCCATTTCAAATTCAACTACTTCCAAGTCAAATTCAACTTTTTCCATTTCAAATTCAACCTTCTCCGACTTCAGCAAAAAATATAAATTCTAGTAAGAACTAAACTAGTTAAACTGAATTGTGAACCCCATTACTAACTTTTTGTTGCATTATTTAAGGCTTAAATTGAACACACTAGAGTGGTTCAGTGCAGGTACCTACTAGGTATGTGTGTTTTTTATTTTATTTTTTTCATTACTATTTAAAATTTTCCTTCTGTGAACCTTCAACTGAAGTAAGGAACATAATTTTGGCGTTTGCAAATTCTTCGTGTTGTACAAAGAAAATTACTTCTATGCCTATTTCGTTTTCCATCAAACCTTCTGATTAATCAAACGCAACACATCCGATGTCATACGAAACAGCGAGTGAGTTTGCACTCGCTATCTGATGTGGGGCGATCGATTAATCAGAAGGTTTGATAGGCAACGAAATAGGCATTAAGGAAGTGATTTTATTTGTACAACACGAAGAATTTACAAACGCCAAAATTGTGTTCCTTACTTCAGTTGAAGGTTCACAGAAGGAAAATTTTAAAATGTAATGAAAAAAATAATAAAAAAATTTATATACCTAGTACCTACCTACCAGCAATGAACCACTATAGTGTTGTTCAATTTAAGTCTTAAATAATGCAACAAAAAGCTAATGGGGTTCACAATTCGGTTTATTAAAATGTATATTTTTTGCTGAAGTCGGGGAAGGTTGAATCTGACTTGGAAAAAGTTGAATTTGAAATGGAAAAATTTAAATTTGACTTAGAAAAGTTGAATTTGAAATGTAAAAAGTTGAATTTGGTTTGTAAAAAGTTGACTTAGAAATGCTACCTATAGAATGTAGGATTCCAGCCCAAAGGGTTACATATATGTGGGAGATGTTTCGAAGAGTTTGTTCTCATATCGCGTTTCTGCACAGCCAAAAGATGGCGTCAAGGCCGATATTTATATTCCTCGTTGATTTAAAAAAAGTTAGTGGGACTTCTGTGGACGTTTGTCGTCTTTATAGTTAACATCCAGTGGAACTTATTCATATATAGTAAACTTTGATCACAATGCGTCAGGGAAACCCCCCTCCCTCCCCAGCGGAAATCACGTTCAGAAATGGCGACTAAAGCTGGACATGATCCTAAAGAGAATCCCGAAGAATATACAGAAAAATATAATGACAATTATTATGAAGCACGCTTTGACACATCGAGGTGAGTCTCGTCTACTGGGGACGAAATCTTGTTGGACGACGATGGGGTACTGCTGAGGCAGAGGGTTGTGTGGACAGCAGTTGCACGGCTGGAGGGTGTTGGCATGCAGGGGACAGACCGTGACGGTGTGCTCCGGAGGGAACACGGGCTGGGGCACCTGGATCGGCGTTGGTTGAAACTTCCCGCTGACTGCTTCATCGTAGGACGGAGGCAGGGAGTACGGAGGTTGCTGTGTGGGGTAAGGCGGCTGCTGTGTGGGGTAAGGCGGCTGCTGTGTGGGGTAAGGCGGCTGCTGCGTGGGGTAAGGCGGCTGCTGTGTGGGGTAAGGCGGCTGCTGCGTGGGGTACGTAGTCTGCTGGGAGCCGTACATCTCCGAACCCTGAAGCAATGTAAGCCCCACACAACCATACAAACTACATTTTAATAAAATAGATACAAACCTACATGTGCCTACCAAACAGTTGGGTGACATTTTTATGTCTGATGGTGGAGGAATGAGTTTGAAAAAACGTATTTTTGGCTTCGAATACCAATTTACACTTTTTTAAAAATCTCAAGTCACCATCCAGTAACATTTTGTATGAATTTGTAGTATTTTTGGTGACTCAACTTTTTGACAACTTCTAGTAAAAACAGTGATTTTTCCTTGCAGCTACTGGAACGTTCATCGAGGGATGAAAAGAGTTGGAGTAGTATTCCCGTTCCACACTGGTTTCGCACAATCCTTACAGAGTTGTTACTGGGACCGGTTTCGGACTGTTTCGATCAATCATCAGCGAACTGAGTGAACGAGCTGCAAATCGCACGAAGTCACATGCATATTTGTATGTTGCTTGTTCAGAGGTTCTCTGTGTAGTAAGGATTTTTTAATAAACCAGTGTGGAACGGGAAGGCTACCCCTACTCTTTTCATAACTTCTAGGTACTGATTTTGTGACCGCCAAAATCTCGAATTTGACTCACTGATATGGCATTTGTCGCTATCGAGTCACCTTCACTAGTTTCGGCGAACTTGTAGTAATCAAAAAATATTTAAAAACTGCAAATTTTCGAAACCACTCCAATAGCGTATTTCCCCCGAAAAATGGCCCGCTAAAAACCGCTCCCAGGTTTGTAGTGTCTATCTGTATGCAAGGCACTTTTGTGATTGGAAGTAATAATTTTATAATAATTGGGTATGCGCATAGGTCAAAAAAGCGGTTTTTTTATTGAAACTAGATTCCAGTCCAAGAACTTTGACACAACCGCGCTGTCCTACTTCAACTAGTTATATTTCTATGATTTTTCAAATTTTCTAGAGGTTCCTACGTCCTGCCCAGACGAGAGGGGTTCAATGAAGTAGGGACCTCTGGAATCATAGAAGTCATAGAAAAAGAACTACCTACTTATCGCAGGACAGTGCGGTTGGTGTCAAAATTCTCCGAATGGAATCTACTTTCATTTAAAAAATAAAATAAATAGGTGGGCAGACCCCATTGCAGTAATGTTTGACCAGTTTTGTTATCTAATCTATAATATTAATCAATAAAAATATTCGATTAGCCCACTTAAAGGCGAATTTAGTAAGTATTAATTATATTATGTATTATTGGTAATATCAGTCAACATGTACGTATAATGAGAGGAGACGCTGTTGAATCTGACGGCTGTGGAGTGTGTCAAAATGTAGATATGCGCCTGGCGGAGGTTATTTTTAAAGGCAGGCACGATACGAACAATAGAACGTGAGGCCGGCAAACTAGTTCCTAGTTGAACTGCAGAGCTGAAAAACATTCTTTGTTCAGTTGTTGTGTTCTTTGTTAATCTAGTAAACAATGACTGACGTAGCCACAGGAAGTGGAACAACATGATGCCACAACATTGCTAAGCAGTTGTACCTCTTCTACTCGAGTATTCCTTGTGGTTTACGTAAGTACATCGAAACAAAATGAATGCAAATCAGTACAAAATAAGTGATGTGCGGGAGGGAAATCGGTGGGTACTTACTTGATGCAGAATCGAGATGCTTGAAGAAACGAAATAATCGCTGTATCGAACCGGCAGGCCGTTCGCTGCCTCGAACGAGAAAATAAACTACTGTGTATAATAATACTCGAGAGTGCTCTGCGGTCACAGATAAGATAACAAGCCTGTGAGTCACGCGCCGTTGTCACGCTTTCCGGGCAGGACAGATTATTGTATGTTTATTTAAAATAACAGTATGCATAATAATAATATTCTTAGCTGAGTTATTTCATTGAAATACGCAATTGAATTGACTGCGCTATTGTATACGTACCTATACAAATTGAGATTTATAAGGAGATTTTAATCGGTTTAAACGAATAATCCTGAAGTCAATGGTGGATTCCACCGCGCCCCTTTCATTTTTTATCATGTTTTAAATAGTTGGGTGCTTAAACATATATATTAGATCCTGGAAAAATATTCTGGGGTGGAGTTGACTAGGTGGAGACAACATGGTGTTAGGAAGACCTCACTATCAAGTCTTCCTAACACCATAAGGAAATATGTGTTAGAAACTGTTTTAGGAGCAAATTACGCATTTTCCTGTATTGCAACATTGTTGAATGGATTTTACCGATCATTCCTCCTTAGCTACGTTTACAATTATTTACCAGAAATGAGCACATTCATGTTCATATCTCTCAACTTGGAAAAATCAGAAGAATTCTTCACACACAAATCAATTTGTGGTCTCCAAATTGCAATGTGCCACTGTGATGAATTTAAATTTTATCATCACGGTGGCGTGAAGGAATGAATAGATGAGAGCGAGGGAATTTCACCTAGGCGGCGGTAATCCACCGATGTAGGTGAGAGGAAGGAAATTCACCTAGGCGGCGGTAATCCACCGATGTAGGTGAAGGAAGGAATCTCGTCTAGGCGGCGGTAATCCACCGATGTAGGCGAGAGGAAGGAAATTCACCTAGGCGGCGGTAATCCACCGATGTAGGTGAAGGAAGGAAGGTGCTTGTCTAGGCGGCGGATATCCACCGATGTAGACAAGAGGAGAAGGTAGGAGGTGAATTCCCAGAGCGGCGGATACCACCAGGCATCTGGGAGGAGGAAGGTAGAGAGAGAAGAGAGAGCTGGTTAGAGGAAGTGTCGAATGAAGCTAAAGCTCCAGGATCTGGGGTTATATAGGACTTGGAGTCCTCTCCCTCCAGCTCCCTGTTGGGAGCTGGTAGTGGGGCACCAGGTTGTGTCCCCCGGATTCTGTCGCCTGTCTCCCCACTCAGATGTTTATTAGCGGAAGGTAATTTTTACATAGGAATATTGGTGAGAGCTTTAAGGTTGTAGTGGAGTGTTCCCGGGAGGGACTCACGACAGAGGTCCCCCCAGTTCGAACCAATGTTTGAGGTAGCTGAAGGCTCAAGTTGACAGTGGCTGAGGGCTGCGGAAACAAAAAGGGGAGCTGAAGGCGCAAGGATACAGGAGCTGAAGGCTGAAACAAACAATGGCAGTGCTGAAGGCAGAAGAGTGACCGGAGGGGTCTTAAATCTAGGGTGATATACAAGTAGTAGGATAAGTAGACATAAGTAGATATAAGTAGACGTAAGTAGGTAGATGTAAGTAGACGAAATTTGATGATGGGAAACATATGTACAAGGAGGGTGTGATGAAAAATTTGATGAAGTGACAATATGTACAAAGGTGATGAGGTTGATGATGATGATAAGAGGAGTGATAGTTAGATAGTATTTTGATAGATAGTAGTTAGATAGTTAGATATTTGCAAGGTATGTACAGGTAGTATTTACAGGTATGTACAGGTATTTACAGGTATGTACAATTGTTAGGTACGGGTTCAGGGGAGACAGAGTTGAGCGGGGTTGCGAGATCCGCCGTTCCCTGGGTGTGGATAGTGTGCAGTGTAATGTGGTGAGTGTGTAATGAAGGTGAGGTGATGGGGTGAGAGAGGCGACTCCCTCTAACAGTCTTCACGTTAGTGAAGACTGACAGAGGGGCCCCTTCACTGCCGGGGCGGTGGTGAAGGGGAAGAGCCGGTGGGAGCCGGTACCCGGGACGTCGCGGAGGTGGGTGGCGACGTTGGGGTCCGGTGGGCGAAATGGAGGTGATGTGTGGCGTTTGTGGTGTAGGGGTGGTCGGGTGAGTGGTGTGGGGCGAAGTGTCTGGGAGGACGGGGGCTGGTTTACATCGGGCGAGGGGTACAGTGTGGGGCTTCCCGTCAATTAACAGGGTAGCCGTGGTGTTTGTGGAGCGGATGACGTGGAAGGGCCCGGCGTAGAGAGGTTGAAATGTTTTGTGGATGCCGGGCTCCTTCAAGTACATGTGTGTGGCTGTGTAAAAACGTGTGGGATAGGTGGTGTCGTTGTGTGGTGTCGTGGTGTGGAGAGGTTCCCTGTTAATTGACGGGGTGGGGTGTGGGGTGAAGATGTCGGCTGGCAAACGTAAAGGGTCTCGAAAAGCGTGTTGTGCGGGACTTGTGTTGTCTGAAGGACGGGCGGAAGTGCGGAGGCTAAGTAAAACATAGGGGAGGGTTTTGGTCCATGAGGGGGAAGTGGCTGATGTGGAGATGGCTTGCTTGAGGACCGAGTGCCACCGCTCTATTTTCCCGTTGGATTGAGGGTGATAAGGAGTGGTGCGGATTTTCTGAATCCCGAGGGAACGGAGCAGGTCGGCGAAGTGGGCTGATTCAAATTGCCTCCCCTGATCGACCGTGAGTGTCCGCGGACAGCCGTAGCGGCTGATCCATTGATTGAGGAAGGCCGCGGCGACGGCGTCCGCGGTAATGTGGGCGAGTGGGATACACTCTACCCAATTTGTCGCACGGTCGATCATGGTGAGGCAATACCTCTTCCCCTCGGAGGGGGGAAGAGGGCCGACCAGATCCAAGTGGACGTGTTCCCACGGGAGAGAATCGGGGATAGGTTGAGGAGGTACATGGGGGTGAGCCGAGACCTTGAATTGCTGGCACTTCTGGCACCCTAGAACCCAGGTACGTATATCCGTGTTCATGTGGGGCCAGAAGTACCGCGTCTTGATGAGGTCCCGGCTCGCCCGAATGCCGGGATGATGGAGGGAGTGGTAATGTAGGAACAACTGCCTCCTTAGCTCCGGTGGGACGTACGGGCGCGGTGTGTCGGCCGATACGTCGCACCAGAGATCTAGGGGAGGCAGCTGCTCCAATTTTGAGGCGGAGATGAGATTGGAAAGTGCGGGATCGGAGGTAGGAGTTTGGTGGTTTTTGAGGGTTTGCGGGGAAGGGAAGGGCAGTAACTCCGCCACCGGCGCAGGGGTGGGGCGGGAGAGTGCGTCGGCGACGCAGTTGTCGGCCCCCGGCAAATAACGAATATCGGACGTGAATTGTCCGATAAATTCGAGTTGCCGGAGGCGACGGGGGGAGGCTGATTTTCGGTTTTGGAGGAGGGCGTGGGTGAGGGGCTTGTGGTCGGTTATGACAGAGAACTGCCTGCCCTCCACGAAGTCACGGAAGTGTTTGATGGCTTCGTGGATGGCGAGGAGTTCTCTGTCAAAGGTGGAATAATTTTTTTGTGTGGGGGACAGAGTTTTAGAGAAAAAGCCGAGAGGTTGGGGGGTGGCGCCGGTGTGTTGGTGGAGTACTGCCCCGATGGCCCAGTCGGACGCATCTGTGGTGATGGAGAGGGGGGCATGGGGATCGGGATGGGCCAATAGAGCGGCGTCAACTAGGTCCTGTTTGCATTGTTGGAAGGCGGTAGTGAGGGCGGGGGTCCAGGAAATGGGGCGTTTATCGTTTTTCTTTGCCGGTTGTGGGATAGCGTGTATGAGTGGTTGTTGGTGTTGTGCTGCGTGTTTGATGTGTCTACGGTAAAAGTTCAACATACCCAGGAAACGGCGGAGTTCTGAGACAGTGTTGGGTTGTGGGAAATCGGTGAGGGTGTGCACTTTGTCCGGTAGGGGTTTTATACCTTCGGACGAAACCTGGTGGCCGAGGCAGCGGACGGAGGGCTGGGCGAGGACGCATTTCGGAGTGTTAATGGTGAGGCCCTCGGCGGCGAAGATGTCAAGAACCTGTTTCAGGTGTGCGAGGTGTTCATTTGGGTCTCGGGAAGCGATCAGTACGTCGTCCAAAAAACAGAAGACGAAGGGTAGGCCTCGTAGTATGTTGTCCATGTAACGCTGCCATGTTTGGGCAGCGTTACGGAGGCCGAAACCCATTTTGATATACTCGAACAGGCCGAAAGGGGTGATGATAGCTGTTTTAGGAACGTCAGGGGGGTAGATGTGAATGTGATGGAAGGCACGAGAGATGTCGAGTGTAGAAAAGATGGTTGTGTTGTGGAGGTGGGAAGAGAAATCCCGGCGATGTGGGACGTTGTAAAGGTCTGGGGTTGTACGGGCATTGAGGCGGCGGTAGTCGCCGCATGGGCGGATATCCCCGTTAGGCTTCTGCACAATATGTAGTGGAGAAGCCCACGGGGATTTGGAGGGACGGATAATGCCCTCCTTGATGAGAAGATCAAAGTGTTTGCGGGCCTGTGAGAGTTGGAGGGGGTGGAGGCGTCGTGCTTTTGCGGATATTGGGGGGCCAGAGGTTTCTATGTAGTGCTGGGTCTGTGAGATGTGGGCTGAGGGGCGGCGCTGGGGTTTGTAGTGGAGGAGGAGTTGTTCAAACTGGGACGGGGGCCGATCCACCGCATGAATGAACCCGGGGATGGGTTTCTGGGTGGAGGGGTCGAGCAGGCGCGCGTTACGGACGTCTACCTGGAGGCCGAAATATGCGAGGAAGTCGGCCCCCAGGATAGCTTTCTCTACGTCCGCCACGGTAAATTCCCACTCGTACGCGAGCCCGCTCATATGAATTGATGAGCGGTACGTCCCGTACGAGGGGATGGTGGTACCGTTGGCGGCGTAGAGGAGTTGCCGGTAACAACGCGCCTGTCGCCGGAGAATATTATTGGGGAATATAGAGAGCGCCGCCCCTGTGTCGACGAGGAACGGGACGTGCGTTTTCGAGCATTTCAAGAACAGGCGTTGGTGAGCTGGGGCGGAGTGAGGTAGAATTGCTGAGGTGTTGGGGTCCGTCGGAGGGGGGGGGCTTGGTTCGTCCGAGGTGATGGGCGGGTGCGATGGCGGTGTTTGGTCCCCCGCGAAGGAGACGCGGGGGAATTTTTTGCCGTTCCGGGGAGGGGGAACGGTAGTGGCGGCGCGAGTGGCGGCCGGAGGGGTGGTTGTCTTGGGGGTGGGGTTGGAGGGGCCGTTCCGTGGTGGGGGAACGGTAGCGGCGGCGCTAGTGGCGGTCGGGAGGGTGGCTGCCCTGGAGGCGGGCTTGGAGGGGCCGTTCCGGGGTGGGGGAACGGTAGCGGCGGCGCTGGTGGCGGCCGGAGGGTTGGCTGCCCTGGAGGCGGGCTTGGAGGGGCCGTTCCGGGGTGGGGGAACGGAAGCGGCGGCGCTGGTGGCGGCCGGAAGGTTGGCTGCCCTGGAGGCGGGCTTGGAGGGGCTGACTCGGGGTGGGGGGTCAGTTGATGGAGAGGTGGTGCGTTTAGCGGCGCCGTCAGATGCGGCCGGGAGGTTGGCAGCCGTGGCGGCGGCGTAGGAGGGGTAGCGAGGTTCGGTGGAGGTGGTGTGAATGCGGGCGGGGAGGGGTCGGTGGTGGTCCCCCCCGTGTTGGCGAGGAGGGGGGCCCGCCGGATTTACCGGCGGGCGTCCGCGTTTCCCTGCTTGGTGGAGTAGGAGCAGGGGGGCTGGCATTTGCGGGCCTCCCCACCGAAGTTCACACGGTAGAAACATCGGTGGGGGGGGTCCGCCGGGAGGTAGGTCCTGGTGGGGCGCGCGGAGTTGGAGGGGGGCGCCGTTTTTGGGGACCTCCCCCTCCGTTGCTGGGCGGGGGAGACGGTGCGGCGGTCGGCCGAGCGCTGGCGTCGGTGGTCGGAGGAGGGGGTTGGCCGGCGATCGACGGAGATGGAGCGGCGCCGGTGGAGGGAGGGGGGCCGGCGGCGCTCTTCAGACGGTGACCGGTCCCTGCGTGGGGTGGGGAAGCGGGGTGCGGCGACCTCCGTGACGCTGGCGGCCGCGGCGAGGTCGTAAACCGTGTCGGCTAGACGGAGTAGCGGCTCGTCCGGTCCGTCGAGGTGGCTGGCGAGCGCCATCTGGATGGGGTGGGGGAGGGCTCGCAGCCAGAACGTTCGAGCGATGTCGGCCGTCACGACGTCGTGTAGCTGATGACGTAGGCGACGGTACAGGTGGGAGGGCTTCAAATCGCCGAGATGTTGGGGCTGGGATAGCGCTGCGACACGTGCGATCTTGGAGGGCTGGTATAAGTTGATGAGGCGGCCGCGGAGGTCGTCGTAGGCAGCCGTGGCGTCGGGGGAGATGTCAGACGTCTGCAGGAGGATCTCATATGGTAACAGGGAGATGATGCGGGAGTAGCGGGTACGCTGGCTGCGGATGTTGGCGGCAGAAAACGCAGCGTCGACCTGGAAGAACCAGAGTGCGGGGTCGTGCGTGTAGAAGGGGGGCAGCGATAGCGGGAATGACGCCGAGGCCGTCGTGACGTCGGCGGCGGCGTGTGCGGCAGCTGCAGCGGCGGCGGCAGCGGCGGCGGCGGATGCGGTGGAGCCGGGTGGTGAGAGGCTTGTGACGGGGTTGTCGGTTGCGTCAGAAGTCGCAGCGGTCGGCGGCTGCAGTAGGGACGGCCGAAGGAGCGGCGGCGATGGTGAGTTCGGGTCCATGGCGGAGGCGTCTGTAAACAAAATTCAATTTGAGTGATTGAATTTGAAAATTCGCAATTTGCGGCAGCGGATGTGTTTGTGGCGGAGAGTTGAGAGCTGAGTGAGCGGTTGCGGGTGGGCCAAAAAATTGCGAATTTATACTGACTATTTTAAATGTGAATTTAAAATTCGGGACACCGAACTAGACTGGGGCGACACATGAGGTGGTAAGAAGGTAGGAAGGGTAGATAGAAGGTTGGATGAACGTCGGGTTCACCACTGTGATGAATTTAAATTTTATCATCACGGTGGCGTGAAGGAATGAATAGATGAGAGCGAGGGAATTTCACCTAGGCGGCGGTAATCCACCGATGTAGGTGAGAGGAAGGAAATTCACCTAGGCGGCGGTAATCCACCGATGTAGGTGAAGGAAGGAATCTCGTCTAGGCGGCGGTAATCCACCGATGTAGGCGAGAGGAAGGAAATTCACCTAGGCGGCGGTAATCCACCGATGTAGGTGAAGGAAGGAAGGTGCTTGTCTAGGCGGCGGATATCCACCGATGTAGACAAGAGGAGAAGGTAGGAGGTGAATTCCCAGAGCGGCGGATACCACCAGGCATCTGGGAGGAGGAAGGTAGAGAGAGAAGAGAGAGCTGGTTAGAGGAAGTGTCGAATGAAGCTAAAGCTCCAGGATCCGGGGTTATATAGGACTTGGAGTCCTCTCCCTCCAGCTCCCTGTTGGGAGCTGGTAGTGGGGCACCAGGTTGTGTCCCCCGGATTCTGTCGCCTGTCTCCCCACTCAGATGTTTATTAGCGGAAGGTAATTTTTACATAGGAATATTGGTGAGAGCTTTAAGGTTGTAGTGGAGTGTTCCCGGGAGGGACTCACGACAGCCACCTTAAAATGGCTGTAAATATACATCCTCGAATAATATGTGTACTATGTACGATATGCACCATAGTCCCCTTGCAGTGAGGCTGGATCCGTAATATCGTTGCATTTATAAAACGTTGTTTTTTTTACTTGAATGTAGCGTTCTTGGACCGCGATGTATCACCTTGAAATTAATGTAGCACACAACAATAACTGAAAAAACAGTAACATCAACAAAAACAACAAATAATAACACCTAAATTCCGTGTTTTGTTTTGACAGCGCGCAGAGTGCTTGTTATTAATAGCACTGCGTGCTATGTCTAGCATATTTATTACTAAACTAGTATACTAGGAAAAACCCAAAATAGTATGAACTAAAAATGGACTTGTGGAAAATGGACAGATCGTCACGTGACTCCTGCGGTAAACTAGATCCAGCATTGTTTATGTATAATGCTGGTTTGCATCGAACAAGCAACAGGCTGTTGTAACAAGATCTGCGGCAAACTAATATAAAAGTACCTAGTTCTAACTCCCTAGGAGTGTACCTAATTCTGGGCCGATAAAAGTTATGAGTAGAAACAGGACACATGCGAGTATTGAACAGTTTGTAAAGCATCGGTCGTCTGAGTGAATGACAGTTGGGTCTGTCCCGTAGGTATTTAAATAAAAAGTAATACAAACTGTTTTACAGTTTTCAAAATGATAACACTTTATTCAGGATTGGATGTACAATGCTCGTGGACCCGATAAATTGTGTCACTGATAAGAATCCTTCTAGTCATTGCGCAGCTCGGGTGTTCCATGTTATTACTACTTGTTCTGGCTATTGGTGTAACTGTTAATATATTGCACTATTATCACATGGCAAGTCGACAATGTTGCTGCCATCTGAAGAACGGAAAAAATGGTGGGTTAAAAAAGTGTTTTACACCGGTGAGTACATGATTAGAGTTGCAGTCTTCCGAATTAAACTCTAAAACGAACCCCTCCAAAAACCCTGCTGTAAGAATTTACTCGCCAACAAAACCTCCTCAGCCGCAAAAAAGGGCTGATATCCATTGTGCCCGCCGAAGTAGCTGCTCGGTGCTTTGCACCAGACCTCGCTCTTGGATGTGCATACAGAAACCTGTTCCTTCCCCCCAAAACTTGAAATTTCTTTCAACGCTATTTGGCGGGGGCTTTTTGCCCCTTAGTACCTACTCATTATTAGGTACCTACTTAGTAGTTAGTACTTACTCAGTACTACCTACTTAGTACCTACTTAATTTTTTGGCGGGTGAATTTTTACAACAGGGTTGCTGTACGCGGGGGAGGGGATATCACATCTTTTTGCATTGATTGATGAAGTAATCATTTTTCCCAGTACCTACCTAAAAAAATTTCTCAGTAACTACCTGCGTAGTAGAATTTGTTCAAAATTGGTGGGGGGAGGGGGGAAAATGCAGTAATCACTTCCTTGAAGCATAACAAATGTATGTGCATAATTTCAGCTCGATCCGTTACGTCTGTGAGGCTGTATTCCCGTTTAAAAAAGTCTCAGTACCTAACTAATTATACCTAAAAATTTCAAGATGGGAGGGGGGGGGGGGTGTACAAAAGGTATCTCCTTGGAGCATAACGAATGCGTGTGCAAAATTTCAGCTCGATACGTTATGTCCCTGTCGAAGAACACGAAAGAAAAACGTGAAAAATAACGATTTTCAAACTTCTATAAATCTGTCATCTGATGGTCCCAAGGATTGAAATTTGGTACACGTCCTCAGGGGCCCCTCAAAAATGGGCAAATCAATACCGGAGACCCTCATGGGGCCGAGTTACCGGGGGGAGGGGGGTAAACCCCATGGTAGAATAAATAAACCCTACCTACTTGTGTTGTCGTGTAAACAGTGTCTTGGTCGCTGTAGGTAGATATGGAGGTTTTCTGTTTTCCCTAAATTTGAAATAAAGCACCTAAAACTTGAGTCGTGACAGTGGTAAAAAATCCTCTGCAGATTTAAACTCTTTATTTGATACTCGTTTTCACGCTATCTCACCCATCATAAATCAGAGATATTTGTGTATAAGTTCCTACTAGTGGTTAAAATACACAGTTATATCTCTGATAATGTGTGTGATAGATGGTTATTATAGGTTCCTAAATCACTTTGGTTCATTATTACACAGGATTCGATAGTTGAATTATAAAATTTCAATGAATGTCGGTACCAACGTACAGTAATAAGGTACACGTATAATAGTTTTCGTTTAAAATAAGAAGCTAGGAGCTCGTCAGCTCTAGTAGATAAGTACTATTCGTAGCTGAACCGTACGCGAGAAGGCCCACCTGCAAACAAGGCAATGCAGTCACACACAGTGTAAAGGTAATGACAAACTGCCTAACCTACGACACACAGGCGCTACTAACCGTTAAAATCCAAAGGAATTTTTAAAATACTGTAAAGCTACTACATACAATTGGACAATTCTATTTGGGACGCAGTCACGTAAAAATGTTCATACGATCTCAAATGTTGTACCTACTCAATGTTGCGGATCGCGATTTATTCCAAATAAATTTAACGGTTATATTTTCTTAATTTGGCTTCAATTTTCCGCCGTTGCGTTATTGTTTCCTGGTCGCGTTAATGGTATCCGTGAATCAGAGGACGTTATTTACATAATACGTTAGAGGGACAGAACAGTGGTTTGGGCTTTCGTGAATAATAAATTATAAAATTGTAAGACAATTGTAAAATTTTTAGATTGTAAAATTGTAAGTAATTGAAAAATTTTAAGACAGTAAAATCGTAAGTAATTGTAAGAAAAAAGTAATTATAAAAATTATAATTGAAAGAATACGTAGAGTATGAGAATAGAGGAAAGGAATTCCGTGTTTTGATTTCATAGTGTGAAGAACGAGCGTATATACTCGTCGATGGTCGGTGAAATACTCGACAACTCACTTCATCCTCGATAGCGGGACGAGTAGCCAGAAGTCGTCATAGCTGGTAAACCTCTAGGACCTGCGATGCCGAATAATAAAAAATATTATCGACAACCTCGTTGTCCTCGACGATCTTCCTTATGTCGTCCAATATGAGGCAAAGGTTATACATGAAACCAAAGAAATAGCTTGTGGAAGTGAGGAAAAACATCTCATTTCATGCAACATCTCATAACAGCAATCAACCAACTCGCAATGCAGTAAGCATATGGCGTCCAAGTAGTTGGGCACGTGGTAAGAAATTTTTGTCTTTGGTCTTTCAGTATTGGTTCCTGGCTCCCAGCGCAACGAATTGACTACTACAATGATAAATACTGACAGAAAACAGTATCGCACGACGGCATTGATGCTGCCAAAAAGTGTGAAACCTCTTTAAGAGAACTTCTTGAAAGTGATGTAAAGTGTTATCCTGGAAAGGTAAACGTTCCAGTACAGCATGTTTACTGACATTCGTCTCGATTCGTATTTGTACTCGATGCTGAGAGCCGAGGGGAATCTGTCGTCAAAGCGAGCAATTTTTTCAAGAATTTTCTTAAGATAGCTGACGTTTTTCATGTGTCCTAAAACAACAGGAAAACCTCCAAAAATAAGGGGCACAGATTGATTTTGTAAATGATTCCTTTGTTGCAATAAACTGTTATCCTACTGTGTTCCTTTGGTCAAAATGAAAACTTGAGTGGGTCAATTCGAAACCTGGATATTTTGAAACCCTTGAAGTACATTTTGCTCACGTATCTCCGAAATATAATCGAAGTTTATTTTGACCCACTTGAAAATAAAGTTGAAGATCCCAAAGTCGACCTCCAGATAAAGATGAGCAAGATTAACTTGGAGGATTTCGAAATGTTCAATATTCGATTTGATTCTCTCAAGTAGTTTCAATATCGAATATTGTGGAGCACTCAGTTAGCAGCAAAACTGTTTGAAAGCCTCAGTGTGTGAAAATCTTGCTGTAGCTCACAGCCTGGGACGTTGTAACACTCTTGAGAGTCGATCCACTCAAGTTGTTCAATATTTGGTCACCATGACCGCGAATTATGTGTGTTGTTTGGTAGTTGTGTATAAATGAGCAACATGGAAAGTTTTTGAACGGTAACCCCCTCGGGATGAATATCCGCCATTCAATCTGACCTACCGGTCAGACCTACAGGTTTGAATCATACCTGAGCAGATGGCAGTGTGTAGAGGATGGCAGAGGAAACAGATTTGAGAAACTTGAGGTTGTCAAAGAACGCCACAAGTTTCGGTTTTATCAAGTTTAATTTTTAGTCTGTATATCAATGGTATCTCCGTTGTCTTAATATTTTCAAGTTACCATTTGTATGCAGACTAGCCAGATTTCCAGATTTACTTGGAATCAACTGGGGCTGCACTTGACGAGTCGATAGTGAAGATAAATGACGACCTGACCCAACTTGATGGTTGGTGTGGGGCTCACGGCCTTGCCATAAACCCGACGAAATCCTCTTCCATTATTATTGGATCCACCAGGCGTATGGCTCAAGTGCGAAATCTCGATTATACAGGCTGTATTACGAGCGATGGCAATCCTATGGGATCTGAAGTTAAAAGTCTCGGTATCTATATTGATTCCGTACTAAGTTGGGAGTGCCAAGTCACTAAAATGTGTCAAAAAGGGTTTGTGGCATTTATCAGTTAAGAGCAGTGTGCTCTAATTTCCCACCGCACATGAAAGCAAAGCTTGTCAAGTCACTACTTTTCCAAATTATCGACTGTGCTAAGCTAAGCCGTTGCGATATCACTGGTGAAAGGAAACGAAATTACAACGCGTTCAGAATGCCGCTGTATGTAAGATTCATTTTCAATATAAGACCTGATGAACACGTCACGAAGTATTACAGCTGCAAAGAAGAGGCACAGTGCACGAATTAACACGAGAAGTGCTTCGAGTGAATTGAATGTTCCTCAGTAAAACAAGACAGTGTTTTACGGCGGATCGTTTTTGGTCCAGGCTGCCAAGTTTTATAATGCAAATATTGAATTATTTGGCCTAACCCTGTCAATCGCCACATTACACCACTTACATACAAAATCGTTCGCTCGTTGTTCAGTTTAATTTTCAGCAACATAATTACCTATCGGAACTTTTTCGAGAGTGATTTCAAGTTCATATAGCTAACTTGACTGATTCAAGTTTAAAGTAATTTTTTTCATGTGCCTAATGTATGTAGAGAGGGCTGTATGCCCCTATTTATGTACACGTTTCTTAATAAATATATTCAACTACCCATAAGTAGTCTCAATATGGCACATCGGATAAAATGCACCGGAAATGTATTCGAAAGAAACAGAATGTGAAAATCAAATAATCAGAAATCCATCGAGATTATATTGCTCTGGTACCTCTCTCTGCTCATAGTGATCAATAATTCTTGTTCACATTAAACTACATTTTTGCAGTTCACATTTTTCAACTTTGCAGCTCATCATTTTCAACTTTGCTTTCACTTTTCAACATCTTTACAGCTCACCATCTAGGTCCAGTAATGAACAGTAAGAGTGGGTCAAGTGCCAAAGTACATAATGTAAAAACTTTCGTCAGAGTTTAGGGTTACAACAAAATAGTTTAAAAAAAAATGTAACTCTGCAATGCTTTCAAAAATTTTGCTGTTCCTACATCCTAATTTGACCATCTTGTGACAGTGGGACGACGGTAGGTATTCATGTACAGATAATGTAGCAGTAATGATGACAAATGAAACGTTTCGAAAGATATAATTTTAGATTTGGGTGTTTTCTTCCGTAGAAGTTTACCTATGACGGTGAATGTGGTGACGTTGAGGAACCCCGTGACCTTCGAAATGCTTGGACCCGCTGTGAATGTGTCGACGAGGTGTTTGATCATCGTCAGGAACAGCGAGGCGATGTTCAACAGGGAGAGAACCGCCCTGACGGCACTGACACCGCGAAACGTCAAATCCTGAGAAAAAGGGTGAACCCCCAGGACGTCCGCTTCGAAAAAGATCCACTTCATGAAGGCACAGGGGCCTATCACGTTTTCCATGTGGGGAAAAGCAGGCTTCTTTTTGGTAAGCCCCATATTTACTTGTCGTTACAGAGGTTGGATGTTGACACCAACTGAAGACAACGACAAAATTCAGTAAATAAAATTCAAGTTCCAATAAAATCCAATAACAATTTTACCACAACGGTGAATGTTGGGCACAAGAAAAATTTTTGGACACCGCTTCAAATCAAATCATCATTATCAGTTATTGCCCTATTAATTATGTGGTCCATGTAGGGTGTTTACCTAGCATCTGTAGAAGGTGAACCGTGTCAAAGATAGATTACACCAACTTTGTTTACAATTTGTTTTAGAACTGGAAAAAAACCCTGTTTGAAAAAGCTATAAGTTTTTGGGCAAAAGGTTTTCATTGATCCATAGAAGTAGCTACATTATTATCGTCACTATTAAGATTCTTTGATTTTATCTGAGCTTAAAAAAGAAAAAAGAAGATGATATCAATCCAATTCAGATGATTCAGAATTATTTAACAGGACTTGGATCAATTCAGTCTTTCTTTCAAATATTATTGATTTCTAGTTTTGAATTTGGAACAAACTCAAAAATCGCAAAGTTCGTACTTTACAATGACTCACCGCGGTGTGCCAAGCTGCACTTATCCACTTGACCTCAGCAAAGACCTAAACGTATAGTTGCGTGCCACTGCGAGGCATCATCGCTATCGGCTTTCCTATCTTATAGACTATTTTACTGTTGATGATGTTTATACGCCGTAAATTGATCACTAAGGCGGATTAGGACAGTATGGTAGGTACCCCAGTAATATATAATATTGCTTTTGCTTGTTTCTTCCAAAGGTATACAGCGCATCTCCGTGTTCATGGACAAGCTGGATGAATTCCAGTTCCATGCCTGTTCAGGGCAGTGCGTCAGTGTAAATGGACGTTGTCTGGAAGACAGCAACCCCTAGCTGTTACAGAACTGAAGCTAATAATGGAGAAAATGTCAGGGAGAAAATTAATTGAGTGTTGGTTCATTAAGGATCTGCGGAAATTCATCCCATCTTATTTATCGCCACCCCACAAGAAACGCATCCGACCCTAGACAATAAATTTATATTGCATTGTACTTAGTTTCAATGTAATAAACAACTGCAATTGAAGAAGTGCAAAGATTTCAAAGACTCGAAAATGAAATACGATTATGGAAGCAGCCCGAAAAAATTCGATTAAAGTAGGTAGGTAGGGGTATAAGGTTACATTATCAGAAATGAATTCCACGGAAGGCTGAATTTAAGGCGAAAAGTGGGAGGGGGAGAAAGAAGAAACATGTTCAAAAGGGAACGGGAAATAATAAGAAACCCTGGAAGGCGTGTGAGAGGTGGGGAACGAGGAAAAAAGGCACACGTGAAAGGTAGTGGGGGGTTTAAGATCAGGCTGGGGAGCGAAAGGGGGTGTTCGCCTTAGCTCCACTGCGCATGCGCGCACCGTCCCTAAAAGTCAATACACACACCTCCGTTCCAACACATGAACCTCGCGGATGTGTGGATTCCCTCTTCGGGTGGTCGGGAGCGGGATGATTTCATTGTCGCGGATGACCATTTGGGTCAATGGAGTAGGCAGGTAACGGTAATTATCAAAATGAGAGAAAAACTCGGTGTTTTCAGGGCTAAAAAAAAAAAAATGTTGCTCCAACGATTTACGAAGCATCCTTCAATTTTGAAATTTCTTCTTGGGCTCGGCACTTCAAATTTTGAGAATATATCATTCCATGATTTAGCTTTCTTGAGTGAGCTTTCATCGTACTAGATTTGAAACAGTGAAATGTTCGATCACACAAAGCCATGTCCGACCAGAGGGACCCTGGATTAGCGCATTTATCCAAAATAGTAGGTACTATACCTATTATTGTGCGTTTCTCTTGACAAATTTCACTTCAAAACCACAATCCTACGTTGAGGCATCAAAATGCTTGTGTGACTGTCTGATTCGTGCACAATTTTATGTATTTGACAGGTGAAAAAAGACGCAACATTATTTTGCCAGTGTGATATCACTCTCGCTAAGACAACAAGGGAAACAAACAGTTTTCTAGAATATCTTCGATTGTATTTCTCCAGTGAAAATTCAACAAAATCTGACGTCTTAAACAGTTTGTTGTGTTTTTGGGATTTCCAGTTGATCTGACGCTGAAACTGACCCCCCCCCCCCCCCCCCCCAATTGAAAAATCGACAAAAATTGGTCTAGGAAATACATTCACGCAAAACGTGCCAGAAATCGACTTGGTGCATTATGATGTCAGTTTGCACATAGTGGTGACACTAAAATGTCCCATTGAAAATGGGTTTCCCTTCGGCTTTTGTGTAGCAGTTTGATAAAATCATAAGCGGTTATAATGCACGAAAATTATATACAGGTGTATTTTTTAAATTTCTTATTAATCCGTTGCAAAAATGGCAGTTTTGGCGCATTAGCAGGTGGACGTACAGATATTCATATAGCAGTATGTAGAGCCAAATTTAGGAAATGACTCCTCAAAATTTTATCAATACCAGCTGAATGAAAGGGGGGTTAACGACAAGGTAGGAACGGTAGTTACGTACAATGAGGCTCGATGACACAAAACAACAACACAGACTGTCTGACCCGGGACCAACTTCGTTCATAAAAGTCTAAAACGTAATAACCAAAAAGCCGTTTTGATTCGCAAAGGTCATTTTTTGATATTGCGCTTCTGATGGCAGTGGAGTTGACCAACGTTTACATACATTCATATTCAGTGAATATAATGTTGTAGGTACTATTATCCACTTCAATCAATCCCATCTCAATATCGTATTAACAATCCACAGGGTATGAATTGCTGTCACGAGACGAGACTCAGAGAGGTTGTGATGGCGTAACGAGAAATGATATCATCTTCTTTTTTACCTCGACAACTCTGAAATTAGCGTCCTCCCGTCTCCAG
Source organism: Leptopterna dolabrata (assembly GCA_954871275.1). Taxonomy (NCBI): domain Eukaryota; kingdom Metazoa; phylum Arthropoda; class Insecta; order Hemiptera; family Miridae; genus Leptopterna; species Leptopterna dolabrata. The sequence goes on along the minus strand of OX940984.1, from coordinate 18,414,536 downwards.
TTCTCTTCATCTCTTTCTGCGTTTTTTTCTTCTTCCAAACTAACTGGAGCCCATTGTATTACCTAATTGTTGAGAGACCCTGACACTCTACCAATTAACACCAATTGAGGGTATTCATCTCTAACTATTCCACCCCATTTGCAGTTCACATTTCTTATTGTACCTACTCGTTTCTTTTCTGCTTGAATTACTAAAAATATTGAAGACGTCGCGAGAGGTAAATTGGAAAATAGAAATTAATGGTAGGTGAGTTAGGTGAGTAAGTACTTACTTCTTGATCGAAAACGGCGATGTACTCGTGGGTAGCTCACCTATAATAAAATTCGCGAAATCTAGATATATAAATGTGAAACAAAGTATCGATAGGTATCAGTAAGTATCAGAAATATGAATATAAATTATGAACTAATACGGGTAAGGAAAATATTTTATTTTATTTGAAATAATGTACATAAGGCCTTCGGACCTTATCAGTAGTACATGCATTTTAAATAACAGAATAGTGTGCTGCTTCGGTTAAATTACAGATTTAGTATTAAAAAAATAAAAGATCAGTTAGAAATACATTATTTACAAAATGATATTAAGAAAGTAGTGCTATGTCTGCCTCCAGAAAGTAAGACCTTATTTATAAATATAAATGTAGGGGACCATCGTAGGCGAGGATCTGAGGGAGTGAGGGATGGCCGACCAAAATTTGCTGCTTCAACACTGAGTGAGTGGGACATGGAGTTGGAAGAGTCGGTGGGGATGTTAAAGTTGACAGTTCTTGCGGATGTTGAGGGCAACAATTACTCGTTGAGGTATGGGTGTACTCACTCATGAGCCATCTTGTACACCAGACAGGCAAAGATGAGTTTGAACTGCTCGAAAATAGCCATGCCAAGAAGGGAGCGCTGGAATTCAGATGTATGATGAGGGGGTAGCGAATGGTGCGGCTGTGTACAACTTGAATTCGGCGTTTAGGGGTATCGTTACTGAATACGATGCAGAGCAATAGGTAAAATAGTGGACAGACTGAGGGTAAAAAGGCTGTGAACTGAGGGAATGCAAGTTGTAGTAGATTTTAGATGCCTCTTACCTGATGTTTATTGCAGGCTTCCTCAACTGTACTTACCTACCTAAATTAGAAATTCTGATGGCTCATTACCCAATTTTTCCACGTTTTACACTTCCTACGCAACCACGATGAATTTCAAGAGCTTGGAGGCTTGTAGAGTTCGAGGCTTATGCTCGCCCAAATCCCAAACGCCGCAATTTCAGAGCGGAAAACGCGGTAATCCTACGCTCCACTCCACGGACCCCCGGTGTGACACAAGTCCGTACAAAAACCGGAGGCAAAAAAAAAGAAAGAATGAAAAAGATGGGTGTTTATGTTACAAGAGGGCTCTGAGACCTAAAAGCGTTTATCAACGTCAGGTAATCCACGGAGCGTGCCTTTTGTTGGAGAACCCAAATAAAGAGGCGACCTGTTTTGAGGTGTAAAGGCTCCTAGTTGTGAGAGTTCGGTTTCCGATCGCCCCCCGATTCATGGGTTACCCTCCTATCAATCTAATCGGAGGTGAAAAAAAACAAAAAAAAAACATGGCTTTTGTTGAAAACAACTTGAGTCATCTGGAGTTGTGGTCGGTAGCTGCTATTGTCAGTCAGTGAGACATGGGACAAAGAATCTGCACACGAAGTGTGCTGAATGAACGTAGTAACGAAGCGCGTTGGTAACTGGCATTTATTATTAAACTTTTTGGATTTCGCAAGCGTTGCACAGCATACCGAGAGCCTACCTATAGTTTGGGTAGGGCCAAGCATGATGTGTAATAATATTTTGGATGCAGCTGACATAAGAGAAACATCGGAGTCACTCGCAAATTTATTGTTTATATTATTTAACTGACGATGGAGAGCCTTTTCTTTTGTTAAGAAAAATATGCAGAATAAGATGCGAAATGCTGAGTAAGCGCCGAGGGAGTGGAAGGAAGCGAACTAAATCACTCGCGATGATATCATGGAAACACCCATTTCAAAAAATAAAAACGGAGTTACTGAAATGTAGCCTTTCCAGTAATACACGAAAACGTTAATAACAAACAATAACAGTTGTTTGTTACCGACGATAGTTTGATCACCGAAACCAGTATAATAGTGTATTTTTTGTGTATTAGTGGAAAGACAACCTTCCAGTTGGTTTATTATTCTGTGAATAATACACCTATGTATACGCCAAAATTGTTTTTAACACCCCCTCAAAATTTTTCCTTTTACGTTTCAAGGTGCGTAGATTCCAAAAACGCAATGCCCTTCCGACGCACGCAGTCGTCCGCCGTATCATCATATCATATCTATTCATTTTCTGTCTAAAAAATCTTTTCTTTCACACAGAGGCTCCATTTGGGCCCTAGTTGTCTCCCGAAACATTGCAGCACGATCGGAATATACCCAAGGGTGTTATGGGTGAAAAATGGGTGTAAAAATCGGGTTTTTTGGTTTAGTAACATGAGTTGTGAGGTATCGTTTTCCATGTTTTTTAGAACGAGGAAGCCGAATATGAAGTTGATTTTGACCAACGAGCGAAGAATTGAGTTTCTAACAAAGTTTCAACCTTAAATTTACCTTCAATTTTGGTCTAACATCGCCGTTCTTTCCTACACAGACTCCATTTGGGCCCTAGTTGTGCTCCGAAGCTCGGCAGCCCGATCGGAGTACACCCAGGGGTGTTAAGGGTGAAACATTATTTGTGCAAAATGAGGTATTTTTAAAGCCTTGTAAACTTCGGCTTCTGAGGTACTCATGTTGTTTAGGGCGAGGAGACCAAATATGAAGTTGATTTTGACTCAACTCTAATGAAGTTTCAGCCCCCGAAATTCATTTTTATGAGTCAAAAACCTGGGAAATCGTCTGAAATCGCTATACATTTTTATACCACTAGAATTAATATCAACAGGTAAATCAAGAAAATTAAATGGCACTATCAGTGGTCAAAGATAATTTGTAAAAAAATAGGACCCTAATTCGTGTTTTTGGGGGCCAAAATTAGTGGAAACCATCAAAAATTCCACATGAAAGAAACAATAAATGAACAGCCAAAATTTCTGTAGGGATGTCTAATAGAATAATAACCCCATGTGGCACGGACTTCGCAGCGTTTTTAAAATGCTGAAGGATGCTGAACCCAAGTAGGACGCTCGAACTAATTCCCAAATTGTCACCTAATTTGGACGATTCGTTTGGCCGGGAACAACATAACTTGTACCTATCAATGAACCAAATTTAATTATTTTTGGTTCATGGTAACTAAGAAAAGTACCAAGTACGGCGGAAGGAGAGGAATTTTTTAAATTCCATTTTCGGATTCTACTTACCTAAACCATCCAATTTTGAGGGGGTTAACAATTTTTTTCACGCCCGATTCCTGAGGTTCATTATTGAAAATAATAAACCAAAATGGGTATCACCCCTTTCTTTCCTGGGCTCTTTCATATGAGCTCTGCCTATCTTATAGATACTTAGAGATAGTATGATTAACTATGGCAATCATCGCTTGAGCTTGGATGAAATGGTAAAAGCACCTGGGAATTTTCCTGTAGAGAATTTTCACCATTTGTTCTTCCCGCCAGTTTCTCGAATTGCGTTGGTATCGTTCATGACTTCCCTTCTCATCCCCTCCACAACACCGCTATCTGACTGTAGGTTGGTAATTCTTCGGCCCACCGCTCGATTTCAACCGTGAAAGATGGCGAAAAGCGGGGTAAGAAGTTTTTCGCGAGATTAAACGACTGTTGTCTTAGGGTTACTTCCCTTTATTACATACCCTCCCCTCTCACCCACCACCCTTTACCCAACAGCTTCATCGTATATTCAGGTACCCCAGAGAAACTTTGTTATTATCGTTCTCCTGCGCGGAAAGCCTTGAATGTGCCTTCAGGAGAAATTTACATGAAGCTGGCGTGATGAGCGTCGAGCAATAAGTTTTTTCTCCTTTATATTACTCGGCGGGTTTCCTTCCGTTTTCATCTTTCCAAGTTTTCCCTTGAACCAAAACAACCAAATGGAAAGGGGGCAGTAATGGGGGCTTATTACTTACCCAAGAACACAACTGGTGTATCTATTCCTAAACCAGTAGATATTACGATTCATAAAGCAGTAGCTTCACGTTTATTTTCTTTATTTTGTTTACGAAAAAATCCAACAAAAACTACAGCAAGGAACAAAAACAAAACTATAACAAATGCACAACCTAAACAAACAAAATATCATAGATTTTGGTTCATGGTAATTAAGGAAAGTGCGAAGTACGGCATCCGGCGGAAGGACAGACATTTTTTAATTCCATTTTCGGATTCTTAAGTACCTCGAACAGAAAACCACCAAATTTTGAGGGGGGTGGCTTTTTTTTCATGTTAGATTCCAAAGGTTCATTAATTGAAAATAATAAACCAAAATTTCTGTTCGTCCGCCGTACTTCGCTCTTTCCTTAGTTACCATGAATCAAAATCAATGAAATTTGGATTTAGGTCCTACTTGAGGTCTAGTTGGTCCGCGAAGCTCGGCGTTACTGTCAGTCATATCTAAGGGGTAAGAAATTGGGGTTGACATTTCTCGGACGCTGTAGCTATAAAACTTCAATAGAAGGGTATGGTTTTTTAAAGGTTTTTATATTGATCTCCAACTTAAGAATTTTTTTACACCTCCCGAAGCAGTGTACGTCCAGCCGTTCGTTTGCACCGAAAAGCTTCGTCAACATGATCGTGAATGAAGCGGTATAAATTCAGCCCAGATATCATCCCTAGGGAGCGCCTGATTATAACCACTGGAGTTGGTTGTTCTGAGATATTGTTATTTAATTTGAAGAATGATGGTAATTTCGAATTCAACTGATATGTATTTTTCAATTTGAACAAACGTTATTATTCGTGAATAACAACAAATAAATACTTAATAATAGAATTCTTGATTCCACCGCATATTTATGAAACTGCAATTCCCTCGCCAGCTCCAGTGCTCGATTTAGGGCTCTTTTGTGGGAAGCACGAAGGTAGGTATTGACCGCAGAAAACAGTATCTACGCAGAAGGGGCATCTATACAGGTAAATAACGAACCGTTGTGTAATAATTTACAGTTTTTAAAAATTAATTTTTTGGTGGATGGGTGCGGGCTCTTTTGGATTGTGAGGACTTCCTCCACCTGCACGGGATGCGACACCATCCCTGTCCTTCGATTTTCCAATAATGCGTTTTGATCAATATATCATTACGTACTGGTTCTTCCCCCCAGTTGTCAGTTTTATGAACACCATGCGATTTGCTCGAGGAAGCCATGTGTCACACCACTTGGCAGACGTTTCATGGTAATGCAGGCAGTTATTTAGGGGTGGATTATAATAGTGATTTTCTTCAAGACCGCCCTCTCCCAAAGATCCCCAGCGCCTCGTAAGATCAGAAAAGAAGGCGAATATAAAATTTTATCCTTAAAACCCACCCTGCTGCGTCCCACCCTTGAGAAATTCCCTTGTTCTCGTTTACTGCCCTCCAACCCTCAACCCCCCCGCCCTTTTTCCACTTTTATCCCGTCAAGACGAGAAATAATGAAACTCCAAAAACCTCCTTTATCCACCCTCTTGTGTTCTTTATGCCTCGTGCTCTCTTCTTTCCACCCCTTCCGCTTCTCGAATACTTCGGGCCGTTTTTTCGTTTTATTTTCTTCCCTTGAAGATGGTCACGGGAGAGGAAGATGAGGAGCCGTAATAAGACGGGGACCTGCTCCCGCATGATAAGACGGAAGGCGCTGGGCGTGACTCTGAATAATACTCGAGAGACTCCGAGAGGGGTTGGAGATGATCTCGGATGAGAAACAAGGAATCTTCCCGGATCTTGAAGAGGACACCTTGTGTATTCTTATAAGAACAAGAACTGATGTTTCAGGGTTTCATCAAGCACAAAACCAGTAGAAACAGCCTCCTCTGGACTTTTTAAGAACGAGCAAATGAAGGATGACAAATGACAGTATCAAACGACAACCCCTACAATCCTTAGTGTTGAAGGCCTTCGAATCGAAATATTCATCACTGTTTTCAGTAATCGATATTATTATTGTTATTGTTATTATGTTTTCTTTTTTCTCAGCGAAAAAAGCTGGATTATTCAGTCCCCAAATTTTGATTAATAACAACTGAGCTGGTAGAAACAGACACATACTTCAAAAACTGCTGCACTATTCTTGTTGTGTTCAACACCTCTCACATTAGGTTCATGTCTCTGGTGATGCCAAGGGCATTAAAACTGTGAACCAAGGCTTAGGGAACAGTTCCTGTGGCTGAAGGACGATCGCGGAATTCCCACACGCTCCAAATCCCATACTCGCTCCATTTCCTCTCGCAGCCAGCCATACTTGTTCCTCTTTGACAGTGTTTATCCACCCACTGGTATTCGGAACCGCTATGTCAACTATTATAAGCTCGCCTTTCCTGCTTCAAATGTAGAACAAGGTCCGGCCGATTATGCTCAACAGTCCTATTAGTTATTACCGTCCTATCAAACAACAAGTACGCACTGTCATCCTCCAGCACAGCATCTGGCCGGTACTTCCAGTAAGGCACCTTTTCTTTCGTCAGTCCATGTGCTAGGGTCAATTCTTGATGCAGTGCCCGCAAGTACCTGACAACCGCTTGTAATACGTTGTTCAGTTTCAGGCTTGGAATGGCATCTACAGCGCCTGTCTAGGGAATTGTCTTTTATAATATACTTTTCATAATCCCCAACATGAATCCCTCAGTCTCTGGATACAACTCCCCCCGAGTGAGCCACACTTTTGGCCTGTCCTTGTCACCATAATCTTGGGGATGTTTGCCTTGTAGGGTCATGCTCTTCCATTCCACTGGTTCTGGTTTCCTGAGACAGATCAACTACCGACTGCCCGGGATGAGCCAGGTTTAATTGGAGTTAGACCTTTGTCAACTTCGTATATTGCTGCATGAAGTGCTGAATTTTCTTTTCGCTCCAGGAAATACTGTTTGAGCACACTGATCTGAGAATGACACAGCGCCTTAATTTCATTGAAGCCTTGGCCCCCTTCACTTTGTGGCAACATTATTGTATGGTGGACACTGCAGTGAGCATGGTGCTTCCTGTTGGCCGTCATGCACTTCCTGATGAGGCGCTGCCGTTCATCCACTTCCGTCTGCGACCAGGCCACAATCCCAAAAGAATATGTCAGCACCGATACAGCAAACGTATTGATTGACTTGATGAGGTTCTTTGCACTGAGTTTGGTTCGGAGCGTTTTTCTCTCAACTTTGCTTTCACTTCTTTCTTCTTTCCATTCTCTGAGCATGCTGGATTCCCAAGTGCTAGTACATTTTTTCTCTTCCACTGGCTCCACTTTGCTTCTGTCAGCCCAAATCCGTGGAGCTCAACCTTATTCCTTCTGATATTCAATGTTCGTCACTTATCAATTCCGAATTCCATCTGAATATCCTTGTGAACAGGCGCACCAGTTGCATGGCTTCTCCTGTCTGGTGTGTGAAGAAGAATGCACCTTCAGATCATCCATGTAAAGGAGGTGGGTAATTGAGAAGGAAAAGTCAGAGCTCGTAACAAGGTATCCCATCTTCGCATGTTGGAGCATATGTTAGAGAGGGTACTACTACTATTATTATTATTAATATTGCTATTATTATTATTATTATTATTATGAAACACGTTTTCATCGTTTCCAAGCTATGAAAATTTTGGTGGATTCCCCAGATTATTTGTGTGTTGCTCTGATTGCAATTTGATGACATCATAAACTGCGGTGAGTTAAATAGAACTGTCTACGAAATCAGCTTATCGTGAGTCAAACGTTCAGCTGCGGAGGCCATTTGTCCACCCAAGCCTGCTGTGGAGGCCATTTGGCAACCCAAGTCTGCTGTAAAAGGCATTTGGCAACCCAAGTCTGCTGTAAAAGGCATTTGGCAACCCAAGTCTGCTGTGGAGGGCATTTGGCAACCCAAGTCTGCTTTGAAGGCCATTTGCTTTGCTTTGGCTGGGACGCCATTTTTAAAAACTTCTAGCCTATTGGAGGAAACTTATGAGTAATAATCAGCTGCCCTGAGGGGCCTAGCTATATTACCTGTACAGACTGAACTGTACAGAGAGAAAAGTTTATTTGTTATTCAATCATTGAAATTTTTAAGTGATGAATGAAGTGTGGATTAGTTCGACTCCTGTTCCCCCTTGCTTTCCAAAGAGAAGGGCGGTATCCTGACGTCGAACGTGTATCCGTCCTGACGCTCCATCCGGAACGTTCCCCACATGTGGCCGTTCGGCGACTGGAGACTGACATGGGACGAGTACTGGAAGGCTGGCGAAGTCGAGGATAGGACGGGCTCTTGGCCGACGACTCCGCGCCCACGCACGGTTTCCAGGGTTCCGCTAAGGCTGAAAATCCTCCAGTGGCGCTCTCGAAGGATGACGACTGGTGCGCCCATGTTCTCGACCCTTCAGTAAAAATCGTTAGTCATTATTAAACGATATACTACGAGAGTACTTCTATATTACAGATTCTTGATTAGTTATGATCAATAGTTGAGATTATTAACAGGGATATTCAACTGCAACCACCACCATACGATTACATTCAGATGTAAACCTTGGTTAAAGGTTCGTTTGGACTGGCTTTTTCTGACGGTTAGCTGACTCCTAGAAAACTGTAAGAAACCATCCATGATCCAATGCCATCTTGATAAGCGTGACAGCCAGTTCTCGGTTTTCTGAGACTGAAATTATCATCAGAAAACTGGCTTTGGATAGTTAGGAAAACACTGCGAACAGCCGGTGTTGGATACTATGCGAGGATCGTTCGTACAGACATGCCTGGACCGTTCTGGAACGTTCTATTCAAGCCACGCCCCTGTCAGAAAAGAGTCCGAGAAGTACTGCGAACGGCCCAACACTTTTCTGACGGTCAGCTAACCGTCAGATGGCTACTGTAAACAAACCGTACTTCCTGTGGGGAACGCATTTAGCGTGTGAATGAAGTACATATTCTATTATTAAATGTTTAAAAGTGCGCACATGTTGAAATTTACCTACCTAATAAATCCCAAATTTGATTAAATTAAGCCTAGATTCAAATTAATATCAAATCTAACACGAGGATGAGGATTTGAGGAATAAATTAGACAGCGTACCTACCTTCCTACTTGTGGTACCGTGCCTACACCGTCGCTATGTTTTTACAGCTTCTTTCTCTCCTACCCATCCGATTTCGAAGACTATTGTGGCTGTACATACATCGCAGATTCTAGATTAGTTACGATCAATAGCTAGGCATTCATTAATCGTAAGTAACATTTATAAATTTAGGTATGTTGAAAGTGATAATTAAAAACTTTCTCGAATTGTGGCTTCATACAAAACTAGCCTGACCGCTCGCTTCGCTCGCTATCTGAGATTCGCTGTACGCAGTATCGTGGAACCAACAAACGACGGAAAAATCCCATAGCCTACCGGGTATTTGTGCCCAATTTTGTCAAAATCCGTCAAGCCATTCAGGAGTTGACCATGGTCGACCATATTTCCGCTATGGTCAGGGAATTAAAAATGCGCCTACGTTCAACTTGGGAGGCTACCGGATATTGGTGCCAAATTTGGTCGAGATCCGTTGAGCAATTCGGGATTCGACCATGGAGGGGCCCATGGATGCGCTATGGCCGACCGCGGGGGTAGTCCGAAGGGTCGATCGTAGATAGAATTTCACGTAGATTACGAATACGCGATAAAAAATAGGGGTTACCATTTCAATTAACGAAGTTGACCATGGTCGACCATAGTTCCGCTATGGTGAGGGAATTAAAAATGCGACGTTGCACAACTTGGGAGCCTACTGGATATTCGTGCCAAATTTGGTCGATATCCGTCGAGCCGTTAGGCCGTGGGAAGACAGACAGACACACAGACAGAGATTCGAACTTATAATTTATATAGAGAGCCCGACTAGACCAAATGGTTGAAACGTGATAATTAAAAAATAATTCTCCTGAGACAGGAGAATTAAAAGCTCTTTTATTTATATGGCGCTATTCCATGACCTGTCATTTCAGTCAGCATCGAAGTATCCACTCACTAACCGTATGCAGTATCTCCACCAGTAGACGATATTAGACTGATTCATTCGAGTTCCCATGTAAAAGGGTATGACTGTGACGCGGATATTTTCCGTCGTTTGACGATGAACCGAAGATAACTCGAGCCATGGATGGTTCTTCTTTTCCCAACCTTAAAGAAGTGAGAGGGGAGAAAAGGTTATAATTAAGATTGCGAGTAGTTCAAACATGAAGGAAAACGTTTTACAAACTGAAACCCTGGATACCAATGCTCAGCTGATGAGTTTGAGCTCTTCAAAGACCTTTTTATATTATTATTAAATGAATTTATTTTGAAAGGAGTGAAATACTATTGCAAGCATGAATAGCTTGTATCTGAAATATAATGAGCCTTCTAGTTAGATTACCAGATAAAAAACCCGAACAGTGTAGGAAGTACCTATCTTCTTTGTTTTGGAAGGTTCTTTCAGCGTAAAGTGTAGCAGACTTCAGACAAGCCAACAACATGTGCCCAAATCGGATCATGGTAGGTAACTCTTCTTACCCGACCTTTATAATATAGCGCTCACAACGGGTACGGTCTATCCAACTGACAGCCGTTGTGGCACAGTGGAAGAGACGAGGGAAGAGTACCAGATTACTATTTTGGATACCGTGAGTTCGAAAACAGCCGTTGAAATTAGTACTTTGATAGTTTCACATGAATTTCATTGGAATCGACTGTAACTTTCGTCTGAGCATGCGCGAACATGAAATGCAGACCATTTCCTTGTAACGCTTCTAACTATGCGAAAAATTGTCGTAGAGAGCTGCAATTTTGTGGGTACACCGTGGATTGAATTGCAGATGGTCCCACACCAAAATCATCTGTTTCGTCTGCGCATGCGCAAACATGAAATATCGAAAAAAATGTTGAAATTTTTGATCCTATTACGCATATTTATTACTACTCTATTTATTGCTTCAATCATTTTGACTCATCAGTTTTTTCCCAACTGATTCTATAAGTCCATTTTACTATAAGCGAGGAAGCTCTGTCCACTCAACTTGGCAGCGTTTTTTTACAAGGACTGATGGGGAAGCGCTTGCACTCAGACCACCGCTCCATGCAAAAGGGCGATCCTGTTTTCCTAACCCTAATTCCGATTTGTGCAAACTATAACACAAATGATCCTCCGGGAAGGAAGTTACGGTGAGGTGGCTTCACACCGGCGGATTATTTGTGCACTGACTGACGGGAAACCTCCTTCAGATGAAAAGTTTTCCCGACATCCCTAGCTCTGCAGCTGTTAATGCACGAATCAGAAATGCATGGAAATCCCTACAAAACCAAAAACTTGTATCTTGATTCATTAAAATAGTTAGTGATTCATGGCCCAAATTTAGGCCGTTGAACCCACCTCTCAGTGCGTCTTGAGCAATGTACGGGGGATTGTCCTTAGGAGAGTGTGCGAGGAATTTTTCGAAAAGCTCGTGCTTGATGGAAACCTTCTCGGTGCTCCTGTAGGGCAGGATGTCTCCATGACTGGCGTAGTCGATACCGGGTATGGCGTAAATGCTCCGACTGCCTTCCTGAGCACCCAGGAAAGTCAGGGACTCCGTTTGAGCTCTGATGTGCGGAGCATCTCTTGAATCGATGAGAACCTAGAAGGTTTCCAATGATGAGAATTGATGGGTAGAAGTTTAGGATGAATAATACGGCCGTACGCAATATGGGGGTAACCGAGACGAACCAAATTTGGGCTGCAACCAAAATCTACCCTGGTGTTCTAGGTGACAGTTATATTATATGTGAATGATGTTATGCCAGTAAGGTTATGTTATGGTTTTCACATAAGTGTTTGCTATATTACTTGGTATAACATAATCCGGCATAATACCCATTTCTCTTGTTTCTCAAACTCTTATTTACATCCGAATAAAAGAACCTGATAATAGTGGACAGTCTCAGCCTTCACGTCTTTCCCACTCTTTGGAAGCTGCATTTCAGACTTGGTTTCTTCTTTGCTACTCGCCCCTTCCGTGTCTCTATCGTACAAACGTGCCGGCCACTGAAATGAAGAAGCAACAAATGAATTATAATAATTTCGAGAAGTAAAATGATGTTCGAGAGAATGCGGAATCATGTTGACTCTGATGTAAAAGTACAGTCTGCAGGGTGGTGACCTTAGGCTTCTTAGGTGGTACGATCAAGAAGATCCACATATTATTCTTTAGTCTTCGTCCAGTTCTATGGCTTGAGAATCAATCACTAACAAATCTTGAGTTCTTGAGCCACATAATGAGCGATGAGGAGATTTTAAATTTACTGCTACAATAGAGAGGGACAGATTGTACGATCGAAAAAGTAAAATAACAGCCATTCCAGGCTGGGGCTTTTCGTCCGACTACCCTGCCAGTGACGCTGACGTGATCAGCTGTCCTCCAATGAGAGGATCAGAATTCGGTCTGATCATTTCGCTCTTTACTTGGCTACTCATTGCCTCGCCTCCTTGAGTGGAGAGGGGTTCGCCCAACAGCTACATGGGACATACTTGGACGTGTCACGGCGGTCACCCATCCAAGTACTAACCACGCTCGAGGTATCTTAACATCGGTGATCTCCCGATAAGGCCGTTGGGCTGATTGTACGACCGATATTTATAGTAACTAAAGGCTGTGTGGAGTTAAGGCTAAATGAACAACTAAAACGAGTTTAGTTGCAAATCCGCCACCACGTGGCAGCACCAAAATGAATCAATTTTATTCTACTTCTCATCTGAGAACGGAGCGAGATATTTCAATTCAGAAAACGGATTTCTCATCAATATTCACGTAGAATTATGGGTAATTGGTTTAAAAAGTGTGCAAAATTTGTTTGTCCACTGTTCCAAAAAATATTTGTTCAAATTTTGAAATTTTCAAAAAGTGGCTTAATAGGACGAATACGTTTTCAGAATTTCTCTAAATTGACTGTAGCCGTCGGATTCTCGTTTCCAGGATTCTGGGTACAAGGGTCAAGATCGGGAGCTTCTGACCGTGTGTGGGGATAGAGACATCTTGGCCAGCTCAGGCAGTCCCATTTTTCTAATTCCCTGTATGTATATACTGTTCTACTTCTATAGGATGTATAAGTAAGTTGGCACAGGATATGGGTGAAGTTGTGTCCACCGTTCCAAAAACGTATAGCTAATATGTTGGAAGTTTTAACATGAACCTGAACATGAGCAAAGACTGAGCGAGCTGACTGTCTTAACAAAATGCAGACTTAAACATTTAGGCAGCCCCGAGCTCTGAAGCCTATCCAACGAGATGGGCTGTCCGTGGGATTGGATTAAACAAGTCCCTGTATATAATTATATATTCAGTGGGGGGTTACCTATCCATTCTTCCAATTAGACGAGCGAGTGGGCGTTGCTAGTTGTAGAAAATGATGAAACTAAATAATAGCGAACACTCCAAACTCACTTGGAACAGTACCGCTCCCCTGTAACCAAACACTTTGTGGAGAAATAGCTGACCGGTCGTGTACGTTTTTCCTGTATCAACGGCGCGTTCCAACTTACCAACTTCGGCTATTCTCGCGAACCGTTTCTGCGCGATAGCCGGGCTCCGGAGAACGTTTACAAGGAGCTTTTTAGCCATCGGAGACACTGAACGTCCAACCATCCCGAACAGTAAAAAAATAGCTGAATATCGAGAAATCCTTCTAATTAGACTTGCCTCCGCCGACCAACAAAACTATCATAGCAACAGTTTGTCTATATAATTCCGTTTGACAACGTGCGATGGGGGTTTGGGTTTACATATTATTTTTTCGAGAGATCTTGATATGTGAAGGACAAAAAATGAAGGCTGCATTGGTAAACACTGCGTTCGTATTCGGAGTTCGTACGGTGAGTGGAAGACGGCGTTTGATGAGCAACCGGCGGAGCATATGTGATATGTGGGTCAGTGTTCGACTGATCAGAAGGAGCCGATGAAGGTCGGAAGCGATCGGCAGAGTTGGCGACAATAAACTAAATTCTTAATTATTGCAACTAACGACTACTTAGTTGCAATTATAGTTGCAACTAATTTCAACATTTTCGGTTTATGTTAGTATGTTTTCAACTATTTTATTTCAACTAAATTACCTAGCTGATCAATTTGTTGTTGAGTAAATTAAGTTTGTAGTAGAATATTTGTTTAGAGAACCTTTTTAGTAGAGTATTTTTTACCCGATATGGTAGAATCAATAGTTAACCTGAATTTGTCTCATAGCAAATTGCAACTAAGGTACATTCATTAGTAATTCGATTCCGAATTATTAAAAATAATTTTATGATTAACCAAACTCGTTAATTATCAGACTCGTTTCATCGGTCTTAACCTCTACTTGCATACCCCCTAATAATGAACAAGGACCCCCTGAAATCCAAGTAACTTGAGAACTACTCGGGAACCGTTACTCTGGAAGTCATAATAAATGTGGTACTACTATTATTAAAACTCGTTAATTATTATTTAATCCAGAAAAGTACTAAATCGATTATATTTAACTTCTAAAACTTCATACTTGAGTTTATCTGGCTGCGTTTTATAAGTTGTTGGTTGTTGTTAGTCGACAATAACAACTTAATATTTTAGTTGTTAGTTGTTCATGCAAAAACAACTACAATAATTATTGTTGCTGATTTGACATTAATTTGATTTAATTGCGTGAAAATTTAACAACTATTTTTAGTTGACTGATCTGATTGTAGTCGTTGTAATTACAACTACATTTTGCCCATTTCAGGCGGTCGGAGTGCGGTGTGAAATACGAATATTACGAAGGAAATGAGTAGATTGAGCTCTTACGGTGGGTCCTGTTAACAACTACTAATATAAACTGCCGTTTCAATTAACCTGAAGGTTAAAATCATCCGAGAAGTTTATTTCATAAGAAAACGAGGTAATAACGTGAATTGAGAGTTGTTAGGGTGCAGTCAAACACGTTCTGTTACTCTTGTTCGAGGCAATGGAAAATGTAATTTATTAAAGCACTTGTTAAGACTGATTATAGAACATAGCAATATTCCTTTCTATGATGCAATGGCATGAAATGGGGTCCCTGGCGATGACATTTATCTTATGGCCTCTGCAGAACATGTTCTAATGGTAACCTAGTAATTTTCGCGGTAATTTTACCTGGTAATCATCACATCACTCTGTATAACAAACTAATGTAAACTAATATGTGTGATTCACATTAAGGCATCGGCTAGGTCCTTGGTGTTGAATGCAGAAACGTTACCGAAATAAATTCATCCCAGGCAACTTGGTGTCTTTTCAACACCAGTAAACAGTCTCAATAATACGATAAAAAACTAGTCAAAAACAAGCTTTTAATTTGGAATGATTTAACGAGAGTAAAATACATTCTGTCAGCTAAAAACAAAAGCGTAGGGCATTAGGAGAGATTTTACTTTTAAAGATGGTCGTTTTTGAATTTCATAAAAATTTGCGACTGAAAGTACTTACCTATACATTTTTTTCAGTACCTAATAAAAAATTGCGATGTTCCCGGGTAGTAGGAAGAAATTATTTTATTACTGTTAAATAATTTCGAAACAAAAGCGTATTTTTAAAAAGGGTTAATTTATTTTAATTTTACTCTTTGGGAAATCTTGCAATCTTTTTTTAATGCTAACTGGGAAAACTGGGATTTTTTTGTTTTCAATAGAAAGAAAACCGCGAGGCGATAGGAGATATTTTACTTTTAAAGGTGGTTTGTTAACTTAATAAATTAATGTATGTTTGAGTCACGTACTGTGAAGACTGTGAATTTCAGTTCAGTTGGAAGTGGGCGAAAAATTGGTTACAAGATTTGACCCATACGGACAGAGCACGTTGAATAACATCATGTAAAAATAAATTTTTTAATGTCCTGAAGAGGCAGAAAGGCGAAAGATCGTGACGAAAAATAAAACAAGGAACGATGAGGACGATGTCGTATTCGCCTCGCCACAGTGGTGGAACTGGCCAGATGCTGGGGTCGTTCCCATACTCGGTATAGGAACCTCCGTAGAGAATATTTCACGATTACAAAACCCGTCACACGATGTTCGATAGCTAAAACAGCTACCAAGTTCGGTTGGACTTATCAGTAGTAAAAATGTGAAGTACCGACACAGTTAGCCGATAAAGGTCGGGAGAGTCGGATATATCGAAAGGTCAGGCCGAGCCGGGTAAGTAGGTGGATGGTTGATAGTAGGTAGGTAGGTATACAAAGCGAGGGCCCCTCTTTAAGAGGTTGGGTTGCATAATACAGTTTCAACTTGGCTATGCGAGCGGGGCATCAAGGTTGCGAGAGTCATGCGGCCCACGATCCAGAGGCACAGTAACACCCATCCGAACCAACACCGGTTCCCGAGTAACATCGCTCGAAGGAAATAAAATGAAATAAAGATACAAAAGTGCACTCCGGACTCGACGCCGCTGGGAAAACGCTGCAAGTTATTACACAACGGTTTATTATTTACCTGTATAGATGCCCCTTCTGCGTGGATAACTTTTTTTCTGCGGTCCATACCTACAAGGAAAGCCCTAACTACTTGAGTACTGGAGCAGGCTCGGTAATCAGAATTCAATTGATTGCAGGATAGAAATTCAATTGATTGCAGAATTGCAATTCTCAGAATTCAATTGATTGCAGGATTGAAATTCAATTGATTGCAGAATTGCAATTCTCAGAATTCAATTGATTGCAGGATTGAAATTCAACTGATTGCAGAATTGCAATTCTCAGAATTCAATTGATTCGATTGAAATCAATTGATCGATTGATTCAATTCGATTGAAATTCAACAAAAATGCTCAGGATTCAGTAATTAAACCATTAATGATTTGCTGTTATTTATGAATCATAACGTTTGTTCAAGTTACACAAGCACCTACCAAAATACGGCGGACAGACAGAAATATTTTTATTGCAGTTTTGGATTCTACATACCTTGAAACGTAAACCATCAAATTTTGAGGGGGGTAAGAATTTTTTTTTTCATGCTCGATTCCAATGGTTCATTATTGAAAATAATAAACCAAAAATCTAAAACAGCCCATCAAATGAAATGATATCACAAAACAACCAACTTGACTTCATCCGTGATTATAATCAGGTGTTCCCCAGTAATGATATCGGGTCCGGATTTAAACCGCTTCATTCACGATCATGTTGAAGCTTTTCGGTGCAAACGAACGGCTGGACATACAATGCTCCGGGTGGTCTAAAAACATGCTTTAGTTCAAGATCAATTTAAAAACGTTAAAAAAACCCTTCTATTGAAAGTTTTCGAGCTAAGGTGTTCTGAAAATGTCAACCTCTATTTTTCACCCCTCAGAGGCGACTGACAGTAGCGATGAGATTGGGACCTACATACAAACCAAATTTCATTAATTTTGGTTCATGGTAACTATGAAAAGTGCGAATTACAGATTACGGCGGACAGAGAGAAATTTTTTTATTTCATTTTTGGATTCTGCTTACCTTGAAACGGAAGCCATAAAATTTTGAGGGGGTGGGGGTTGGGGTCATGCTCGATTCCAAAGGTTCATTATTGAATGTCAAAAATTCACGTTCAATATCAGATCATGTTCAAATCAAATTCATGTTCATGTGCAATAGCTTCATTTTCTTAGAAAATTCGCTGAAATACAAGAGAGCCCAAGTTTTTAGAAAGAAGTGCAACGAGTACCGCCAATTTAACTTTCCGTCTGTACGCACCCCTAAAAATTGTATTGAGTCAGGATTTTGGGAAATCGATGGTATTGGTCTCAGACCGAAAATCATAATCCCTGTTTTTCATTGATTAATTAAAAATTCATTTGGGAATACCATTTTGTGACCATACGCAGAGGCACTCTGCTCGCGAATAGGCACTATTCACTGATATGAACCATACGGTTAAGATATCTACGAGATCGACATTCCTTCGGTTGCAAACTACGATTGATAGTGAATAAGAGTATTGGATAGGAATTTTTTTTTGCCATGTGAAATTTCGAAATGATAAGCGACGTTTATGAGAACAAAACTAAGGAAGTTGTGTGAACACAGCAAAGAAGTAGTAGGTACGTGAAAGCCAGAAGATGTACCGGTAAAGCTAAATTGGTCAGATGAAATCGGCCACGCTTTGAAAACGCAGCAAATCAATACAACGGTTTATTATTTCCTGCCTCGATCACTAAATGAGGAACGGACGTGCATTTTGGTTCATTATTTTGAATGACAAACCTTTGGAATCGAGCACGGGAAAAAAATAGCCCCCTCCAAGTTTGTTTCCGTTTCAAGATATTAAGTAGAATGCAAAAAACGCTGCAAAGTCCTTGTCACATGGGTTTATTATTCTATTGGGCATACTTACAGAAATGTTGGCTGTTTATTGGTTTATTATTCTGTGAATAATACACCTAGTGTATTCGCTCAGCAAAAAATTTATATAACACCGCCTTTTCTTTTCCGTTTCAAGGTGCGTAGATTCCAAACTGGGAGAAAACGGGTTCAGTAAGGGGGAAGAGAACTCAAAAGGGAGATAAAGGTAAAAAATCTGAACACAACACAAAGAGCCAAACAAAGTATGATAAGAAATACTTGTTTCGCAAAACTATTTACGAGAGTAAATTACTATAATGTGAAATTGGGGAAAGCTTCACGTAGTAACGCCACTCTCTCCACAAGATCAGCAGTAGGAATGAAAGGGATGGATCCTTGGTGGTGGGCGGGTGGGTGGTTGATGGGGCGGGGGTTGGGAGCATACGGAAGGTATTGTCTTGAAACAATTATCTTGACTAACTCGAAAGTCGGAGGAGGGATGTTATTGCTGGTGGAAGAATTACCTACCTACCTAGGTACCTTCCTTCATAGGACGCGCAATTGTTTGGTTACACACATTCATAAAATAATTCTATACCAACCCTTAAGAAAACCTTCGTTGATTGGTTTTGAGCGTAGAGCTGATTAATACCTACCTAAGGAAATTTTACGTACCTTCCTACCCTTCACAATTAATTCATTTAGCTACGTACGGGGAAACTGTATGTTCTGAGATTATATAATACCTACGTAGGTAGGTACTGCTACTACAATTCTTCAATACCAACTACCGTATTCCATGACCTTTTCTACCTGGAGGGTAGGTAAATTGTTGGTTTATTAAAATTTAAATTTTTTAATAAATTCAAAAAATTAACCCCCTCAAAATTTGATGGTTTACGTTTCAAGGTATGTAGAATCCGAAAATGGAATGAAAACATTTCTGTCCGTTCGCCGTACTTCGCATTTTGCTTAGTTACCACGAACCAAAATTAATGAAATTTGGTTTGTAGGTCCTTCTTGAGGTCTAGTTGGTCCGCAAAATAAGGGTTGAAATTTCCCGAACGCCGTAGCTCGGAAACTTCCAATGGAAGGGTATCGATTTTTTTATTTATTTTTTACGTTTTTAAATTGATCTTGAACTAAAGCATTTTTGAGACCACCCGGAGCATTGTTCGACCAGCCGTTCGTTTGCACCAAAAAGCTTCGTCAACATGGTCGTGAATGAAACGGTATGAATTCGGCCCAGGTATCATTGCTAGGAACACCGCCGTTGATGTCGAGTTACTTGTTCCGTGATATTATTTCATTTTCGAAGAATGGATGGATGGATGGAAGGCTTGGATTTCATTTTTGGGTCTTTTGGATTTTGCTGATAGGTAATTTTGCAACTTGTACAAACGCTATGCTTGATGAATAACAACAAATAATTATTGATTGAATTATTGAATCCCGCTCATTTTTATGAAACTGTGATTCCCGGGCCGGTTCTAGTACTCGATTTAGGGCTTTCCTGGCGGGGGGGGGGGGGGGGTCACGAGGGTAGGTGCTGACCACAGAAAACACTTATCTACGCAGAAGGGGTTGCTATACAAGTAAATAATAAACCGTTGTGAAATAATGCGCAGCGTTTTTATTAGCCGGACAATAATTGTGTGACAATGGACAATGATTACAGAAATTCGGCCTAAGGCAGTGTACATAATATGTAAAACACTTATAAATTATTAACATGTGCAGTTGTAAAACAGAAGTTTAGGAGATTGTGTTGCGAAGTCAATTGAAATCATTGAAAGAGTCGTTGAGTTGTCTTGATTCACTTGTTAAAACTACCTCCAGTGTTATTATACAAACTTATGTTGATTTCAGCCATCTTCCAGGCTTCTGACTCACTACAATTTGATTTTGGGAGCTTCGTTACAATATCAGTTCTTCACTCTTTGGACAAAATCAAATCCACAATCGGTCTTCTCGCCCGAAAAAACATGCGAAACGATATATCACAAGCTCATGTACATTAAAACCTTTAAAAAACCTCGAAAAACCCTTTCTTTACACCCATTTTTGAGCCTTATCACCCCTGGGTGTATTCCGATCGGGCTGCCGAGCTTCGGAGCGCAATTAGGACCCAAGTGGAGCCAGTGTACGGAAGAACGACGATTTTATACCAAAACTTAACGTACATTTAAGGCTGAAACTTTGTTAGAACCTCAATTTTCCCCTCATTGGTCAAAATCCACTTCATATTCGGTCTTCTCGACCTAAAAAACATTGAACCTCCAAAGCTCATGTTACTAACATGTTACTAAAACACAAACACGTGAAATAATTCGAATAGCCATTTCTGATGGTTTCCACCAATTTTGGCCCCCAAAACACAAATTAGGTAGGCTCCTTTTTCTTTTTTTTAAATTATCTTTGACCATTGATAGTGCCATTTAATCGTCTTGATCCACATGTTGAAACTTTTTCTAGTGTATACAAACTGATTGTGATTTCAGACAACTTCCCAGGTTTTTGACTCATTAAAAATCAATTTTGGGAGCTGAACATCTGGTACAACCTCAATTTTCCACTCCTTGGTCAAAATCAACTTCATATTCGGTCTTCTCGTCCCCAAAAACATAGAAAACGATATCTCAGAAGCTCATGTTACCAATATGTTGCTAAAACGTAAAAAGTACCTATTTTTACACACATTTTCACTCATAACACCCCTGGGTATATTCCGATCGGGCTGAAAAGTTTCGGGACACAACTAGGGCCCAAGTGGAGCATGTGTGCGAAAGAGGGAAAATGAGGCCTGTAGACGTGATAGGTACGGCGTAAGGCGAACGGCGGACGGACATTGCATTTTTGGAATCTAAGCACCTTGAAACGGAAAAGAAAAAATGTTGAGGGGATGTTACAAAAATTTTTTGCTGAGCGAATACATAGGTGTATTATTCACAGAATAATAAACCAAAACGCTGCAAATCCCTGCACAACGGTTTATTATTTTGTACAGAATACCCTTCTGTTACAGATCACAGCTCTCTGTATAGATACCCCGTATATATATGTACTACTCTATACATATTATATGTGAATCGCAATAGTAGTAGCGGTTAGTACCTACTAGGTACCTATCTAAATCACGAGTTAAATGTTACTAAAATAATACAGTCGATGACAAACAGTAACTAAAACGGCAAAAAGAAACGCAAATAATGAAGTTCTAAAGGAAAATTGTTGATGTGGAGTGAAATAGATGCCCCTTCTGCGTAGATCACTGTTTTCTGTGGTCAATACCTACCCTCGTGGTCAAGTATAATGAGCCGTTGTGTAATAACTTGCCCATCAATAATACTTCAACGGTTGTTCAAGTTGCAAAAGTACCTATCAACAAAATCCAGCCCCTTCTTAGTAGATGAACCGTTGTGTAATAATTTGCCGTTGTGTAATAATTTACCGTTATGTAATAATTTACCACTGTGTAAAATTTGCCGGTGTGTAATAATTGACCATTGTGTAATAATTTACCCATCAATAATACTCGTACTTCAACGTTTGTTCAAGTTTCAGAAGTACCTACCAACAAAATCCACCACTTATCAAATGAAATAATATCGCAGAACAAACAACTCGACTTCTTACAGCCATCCTTGATTATAATCAGGTGCTCCGTAATGATGATATCCCGGTCGGATTTATACCGTTTGATTCACGATCGTGTTGACGAAGCTTTTTGGTGCACACGAACGGCTGGACGTACAGTGCTCCGGGTGGACTCAAAAAATTGTTTAGCTCAAGACAAATTTAATATCGTAAAAAAAAACCAAACCCAATAGTTAGTTCAACATCAATATATAAAAACGTAAATAAAACCATACCCTTCTATTGAAAGTTTTCGAGCTACGGCGTTCTGAAAATGTAAACCCCTATTTCGAACCCTTAGAGATGACTGACAGTAACGCCGAGCTTCGAGGACCAACTAGACCCCGAACGGAACCTATAACCCGAATTTCATCAATTTTCTTTCATGGTAACTAAGAAAAGTGGCCCGTATGGCGTACGGCGTACAGACAGAAATATTTTTATTGCATTTTCGGATTCTACATACCTTGAAACATAAACCATCAAATTTTGAGGGAGGTTAGATTATTTTTTTTTCACGCTCGATTCCAATGGTTCATTATTGAAAATAATAAACCAAAAATTTAAGAAAAAACTACCCGGAAAAAGTGTAATAATATTTTTGTGATGTAGATTAGTTCAATCTCTTTAATCTCAAGTACCTACAAACCTAGTTTTTTATTGGTAAAGTACACAGGTATGGGAATATGCCGACTTTCTCTCTTCATGGGCTCAGAAAGGGTTTGAGTTTCGGGGGCGGACAGGACTTGGGGTTGGGTTCTAGAAAGGGCATGTACGAAATTTGACTCCATTCCGACAATTAGGGCGCGGTGGAGGGAAGAAATACCGTAACTGCCCACTAAGCGATGAGCATAAGAAGAAGAGAAGAAGAAGAAAGAAGCATAAGAAGAAGACGTCAACTCGACATTTATTGCAATAAAAATAATCGAAAATATTGCATAGTGCGGAGCTTTAGCAGTGCTAGAATCTTGAATGAAGGTGGTACAAAACCAAATCACAACACACAACCATTGAACGAGTTGATAGGTAGGAACGAAATTTTCCGTTTTATTTGACCTGACTTGTCTTGTTGTTTTTTCCTGTTCATCTTCGTACCATTTCCAAATAATCATGAAAATGAACAGTTTGGAACTGGCTGTGCCACCAAAGTCGGATCTCCTGACTTGGATTCTCCAGTTTCACCTCCACATCCTACCATTTGGTATACTAGTTTAATTACACCTAGGAGAAAGTGCGTATCTCATCGTCAAGGGAATCATCACTTTGCAACAAGATAATAAATTAATAGGTACCTATTTAGTTTTGAAAAAATGCACCTACCCCCAATGTTGCTATGAGTAGTTTTACTGGAACGCAGTAAATTGCGGACGTAAGTTGTTAATCCCTGAAAGTAAACATTAAAAAGCGGACGGTGTTTTTGAAACACGTACGTTAAAATGCGGACGAGTCTGTCCTGTCAGTTTCCCACACTTGTTCAAACAACCTGACTGAATCTCACAATCTTTGTAATTCCTGCTCTACTTGTCTTCTTTTCTGGTATTTTCGAAGGCATTAAACAGTCTTGTTACATACCTAACATTACATTCCACTAATCTATTCAGAAGTCCCAAACAACCTGCTCATTCACGGGATAGTTTCTGGGATTGTTTATCTTTTTTGAGATGCGAGCGCTAGCGAGCACCCAGATCGCTTGACAATGCATTTTACTAGTACAGAATTGTCCGCATTTCACCTATGCGAAACCAACCTCCAGCGAGCTCAACGGATTAACTTGTCCGCATTTTACCTACGCTCGTTTTACTACCTAATATGGTTCATAATTACCTGTAGGTATGTTTAATGATGATTACCCTCGACTTTGTAGTTATTTAAGGAAATATTACTTCCAATAAATCAAAATAACAAAGTTGCACGTTACCTTTAGTAGTGTTTACAATCCGAGAATGAAGATAGAATCCAGTTTGTAACACAAACCGCATACACAACCACTGATCAACGCGGACCAATCAGTGCACACACGTTATTCATCGGATTGCCCATATCACTTCGCGGTCAATCGGCGGATCATTCCGAGGCGATTCGAGGAAAAACACAAAAACACAATAATTTAGTACAGGAATTATTGTTTAAAGATGAATTTTGACGAAAAACTACCACAAACCTACCATCCGTCGCGGGTGATCGAGGGACTGACTAATAGAAAGGGGTGGCAGGGTGGGGAAGGTGGCGAGGAGGGGAAAGTAGGCACTTAGGTACTTGTAAATTTAATTATTTTTCCCTTCATTTTACCTGACTTATTGTCTTTACCTGTTTTTACCCTTTTCCAAAAAAATCCACGAAATGATTGAAGTTACCGATCTACGTGGCACTGGGTCTGCCCGCCGGAGCTTAAACTCTCCAGATTTAGGTTAATACTTGGAATTTTCCAAATATTTTATTGGAATTGGTCATTAATGCGATCTTGAATTTCCATAAACCACCAATAGTTGTATAGTTGGCGTTTTAATCGTTCCATGTAACTAAATCATGTTGTGAACTGATGCCCTCCTGGCACAACCAGTGCCACATAGATCAGTCAGTTGTATAATTTATTATTTCCTTGATTGTTTGAAGCAGTTAGAAAAAGAAAAAAAAAACAATGAAAATTCAGGTAAATGTAAAAAAATAAATAAATAAATAAATTTAAAAAAATCGAGTGAATACCTACCTACTCCACCACGCCCAGCCACATCACCTTCCCCACCCTGCCACCCCTCTCTGCTAGTCAGTCTGGCCCGATCAACCGCGACGGATGGTAGGTAAGTGGTAGTTTTTATTCCAAATTCATCATAGAAGAATAATTCCTGGACTAAATTATACTGTGTTATTGTGAGTTTTCTCCTCGTATCGCCTCGGTATCCGCCGATTTAATCGGGAGAAGTGATATGGGCAATTCGAAAACCAACGTGGGTGCATTGCCGGCCCGCGCCGATGATGAATGTGTTCAGTGCTGCGATTTGGATTACACCACCTTCATTCTCCGACCATCCAGTACTAAAGGTACCGTAAAATTTTGTTATTTAGGTTTATTGTAAGTAATATTTTCTTTATAATTTATAAAGTCGAGGATCCTCCGGTGGCACACCCCATGCCACGTAGACATACCTACCTACCTTACCTACACATTTCTTTAATTATTTGGAGCAGTTACGAACCGAAAAATAAATGAGAATTCAGGTAAATGAAAGGGGAAAATATTAAGTAAATACCTACCTCATCCTGCTGATACTTTTTGGTACCTAAGTCCCTAGATCGCCCGCTGCTGGTTGGTATGCGGTAGTTTTTCGTCAAAATTTATCTTTTATCAATCATTCCTGGACTAGATTATACATTTTTGTGTGTTTTCTCCTGGAATCGCCTCGGTATTACCCGCCGAATAACCGCGAGAATTGATATCGGCAATCCGATACCTCACGTGAGTGCAGGTTGGCCTGTATTATCAGTGATAGTGGTTTTGATTATTAGTGCTGCAATTTGGGTTCTACCACCTTCATTCCCGGATCATCCGCTACTAAAGGTAAGTACAAATCTGTTATTTTGCTTTATTGTAAGTAATAGTTCCTTATAACTATAAACGTGAGTGTAGTAAAATCACGAATTTAGGTATCTACTTGGGAGTTTCTACATATTTGATTGAACTTCGTGATTAGCACGATCTTGAATTTCTAAAAACTACTGATAAGGGACCTATACTGTGTTCTCATCGTTCCGAGTACCTGTCTGAATCAGGAGAATCGTCGCTCTGGTGGCACACCCCATATGCCACGTAGACATACCTACCTACCTTACCTACACATTTCTTTAACTGTTTTGAGCAGTTATGAACCGAAAAACACAATGAGAATTCAGGCAAATGAAAGTAATATATTAAGTAAAAACCTACCAAGGCTGATCCTGCTGATACTTTCTGGTAAGTCCCTCGATCGCCCGTTGCTGGTTGGTATGCGGTAGTTTTTCGTCAAAATTGATCTTTAAACATTAATTCCTGGACTAGATTATACATTTTTGTGTGTTTTCTCCTAGAATTGCCACAGTATTACCCGCCGAATAACCGCGAGAAGTGATATCGGCAATCCGATACCTCACGTGAGTGCAGGTTGGCCTGTATTGACCAGTGATAGTGGTTTTGATTATTAGTGCTGCGTTTTGGGTTCTACCACCTTCATTCCCGGATCATCCGCTACTAAAGGTAAGTACAACTCTGTTATTTTGCTTTATTGTAAGTAATAGTTCCTTATAACTATAAACGTGAGTGTAGTAAAATCACGAATTTAGGTATCTACTTGGGAGTTTCTACATATTTGATTGAACATAGTGATTAACACGATCTTGAATTTCCAAAAACTACTGATAAGGGACCTATACTGTGTTCTCATCGTTCCGAGTCCCTGTCTGAATCAGGAGAATCGTCGCTCTGGTGGCACACCCCATATGCCACGTAGACATACCTACCTACCTTACCTACACATTTCTTTAACTGTTTTGAGCAGTTATGAACCGAAAAACACAATGAGAATTCAGGCAAATGAAAGTAAAATATTAAGTAAAAACCTACCTAGGCTCATCCTGCTGATACTTTCTGGTAAGTCCCTCGATCGCCCGCTGCTGGTTTTTCGTCAAAATTGATCTTTAAACAATCATTCCTAGACTAGATTATACATTTTTGTGTGTTTTCTCCTGGAATCGCCTCGGTATTACCCGCCGAATAACCGCGAGAAGTGATATCGGCAATCCGATACCTCACGTTAGTGCAGGTTGGCCCATATTGACCAGTGATTGTGGTTTTGATTATTAGTGCTGCGTTTTGGGTTCTACCACCTTCATTCCCGGATCATCCGCTACTAAAGGTAAGTACAAATCTGTTATTTTGCTTTATTGTAAGTAATAGTTCCTTATAACTATAAACGTGAGTGTAGTAAAATCACGAATTTAGGTATCTACTTGGGAGTTTCTGCATATTTGATTGAACTTCGTGATTAGCACGATCTTGAATTTCTAAAAACTACTGATAAGGGACCTATAGTGTGTTCTCATCGTTCCGAGTACCTGTCTGAATCAGGAGAATCGTCGCTCTGGTGGCACACCACATGCCACGTAGACATACCTATCTACCTTACCTACACATTTCGTTAACTGTTTTGAGCAGTTATGAACCGAAAAACACAATGAGAATTCAGGCAAATGAAAGTAAAATATTAAGTAAAAACCTACCAAGGCTCATCCTGCTGATACTTTCTGGTAAGTCCCTCGATCGCCCGTTGCTGGTTGGTATGCGGTAGTTTTTCGTCAAAATTGATGTTTAAACAATAATTCCTGGACTAAATTATACATTGTTTTGTATTTTCTCCTGGAATTGCCACAGTATTACCCGCCGAATAACCGCGAGAAGAGATATGGGCGATCCGATACCTCACGTGAGTGCAGGTTGGCCTGTATTATCAGTGATTGTGGTTTTGATTATTAGTGCTGCAATTTGGGTTCTACCACCTTCATTCCTGGATCATCCGCTACTAAAGGTAAGTACAACTCTGTTATTTCCCTTTATTTAAGCCATATTTCCCTGTAACTAAGAACAGGAGAGTAATAAAATGACGAATTTAGGTATCTACTTGGGAGTTTCTACATATTTGATTGACCTTCGTGATTAACACGATCTGGGATTTCCAAAAACTACTGATAAGGGACCTATACTGTGTTCCCATCGTTCCGAGTCCCTGTCTGAATCAGAGGAATCGTTGCTCTGGTGGCACTACCCATGCGACGTTGACATACCTTCCTACCTTACCTACACATTTCTTTAAATGTTTGGAGCAGTTACGAACCGAAACCGTAGGTTAGTACCTAACCCCGTACTCGTTACTAGGTACCTCCCTAAACCGTTGTGTAATAATTTACCTGTATAGGTTCCACTTCTACGGAGATAGAATAATGAACCGTTGTGTAATAATTTGCCCATCAATAATACTTCAACGGTTGTTCAAGTTGCAAAAGTACCTATCAACAAAATCCAGCCCCTTCTTGGTAGATGAGCCGTTGTGTAATAATTTGCCATTGTGTAATAATTTGCCATTGTGTAATAATTTGCCATTGTGTAATAATTTGCCATTGTGTAATAATTTACCCATCAATAATACTTCATCGGTTGTTCAAGTTGCAAAAGTACCTATCAACAAAATCCAGCCGGATCGCACACCATCCGTAGGTTAATACCTAACCCCGTACTCGTTACTAGGTACCTATCTAAATCACGAGGTAAATGTTGCTAAAATAATTCTGTCGATCGCAAACAGTAACTAACAAAAAGAAACGCACATCATTTTTCAAATGAAATAATATCACAGAACTACCAACTCGACTTCATAGGTACCCCACCAATAAAATCAGTTTCACTACCTATCAACAAACTCCAATAGAGCCATCATTTTTCAAATGAAATAATATCACAGAACAACCAACTCGACCTCTTAGGTACCCCACTAATAAAATCGGCGCGTCCCTGGTGACGAGATTTCGTCTGTTGTATACAATAAAATTGAATTGAATTGAATTGAATGACCGCAGCTGCTGCATACAGAAAGGAGATGGCGAACTCCAAACTGAACCGTAAGGGATCTTTGAGAAGAAAGGTAGGTGCCTAACACCTATCAGGCGCCCAACAATACACCGTTTACAGAGACCGCGTCACATTATGGATCGAATGTTGACGGTCGGATACTTGAACGTATACAACTAATTAAAATAGACTCCGAACTAATAACAGCCATGCATGATTATTATCATCAACTTCAGGGCCTTACAGTGCGGTTGGTGTCGAATTCTCAGGATGGAATCTACTTTCATTTTAAAAAACGCTTGCATACGAGTCTGCAACGCATTGGGACATTTTCATGTCTTTACCTATTGCTTTTGACATTATTAATATTAAGAGGTAGGTACCTAATTTCAATAAAATAGACGATTCCGGATTAATTATCTTCTACACTCACGATCATTAGTTTGTAAACAAAATATGAGAACAGTTATGCCCATAGCTCCGCTATTCGTATAGTCAATATGTTATGGAGAACATGAAAATGTTCGTTAAATCGAGAGCTTTCCAACGAGTGGTGAACGATTTTTGTGGGTTAAAAAGTGTAGAAAATGAACAAACCTAACAACGGGGTCGTTGTAAGCGGAAATCATTATAAAGGCACTGTAACACAATTTCGTTACGCAATTTCGTGACAGTTTTTTGTGCTATGTGCCAGGGCAAAGACATGAAAATGTCAAATTTCATTGACACTGGAGTCGAAAATGCCTGTCGGTGCAAATTTCGGGGCCTTACTGTGAACGAATGGCTGGACGTACGATGCTCCGGATGGTCTTAAAAAACTCACAAGTTCAAGAACTATTTAAAACCGTAAAAATATTCACGTAAAAAAATGGTATAGGCGTTTTGAAAATTTCAACCCCTATTTTGAACCCCTTAGAGATGACTGACAGTAACGCCGAGCTTCGAGGACCAACTAGACCCCGAACGGAACCTATGACCCGAATTTCATCAATTTTTATTGATGGTAACTAAGAAAAGTGGCCCGTACGGCGTACGGCGGATAGCCAGAAATATTGGTTTATTATTTTCAATAATGAACCATTGGAATCGAGCATGAAAAAAAAAAAATTCTTACCCCCCCTCAAAATTTGATGGTTTACGTTTCAAGGTATGTAGAATCCAAAACTGCAATAAAAATATTACTGTCTGTCCGCCGTACGCCGTACACCGTACGCCGTACGCCATACGGACCACTTTTCTTAGTTACCATGAAAGAAAATTGATGAAATTCGGGTTATAGGTTCCGTTCGGGGTCTGGTTGGTCCTCGAAGCTCGACGTTACTGTCAGTCATCTCTAAGGGGTTCAAAATAGGGGTTGAAATTTTCAAAACGCCTATACCATTTTTTTACGTGAATATTTTTACGGTTTTAAATAGTTCTTGAACTTGGGAGTTTTTTAAGACCATCCGGAGCGTCGTACGTCCAGCCGTTCGTTCACAGTAAGGCCCCGAAGTTTGCACCGACAGGCATTTTTCGACTCCAGTGTGAATGAAATTGTATACAATTCAAACCAAATCTCGTAACCAGAGACGCGCCCACAATAGGAAATTTGGCGGAGATGAAATAATTGCTAGGGATCACCTGATTATATTGGCGGAGTATGAAGTCGAGTTGGTTGTTCTGTGATATTATTTCATTTGAAAAATGATGGCTCTTTTGGAGTTTGTTGGTAGGTAGTGAAACTTGAACAAACGTTGAAGTATTATTGATGGGTAAATTATTAATACGGTAAATCATTACTCAACGGTAAATTATTACACAACGGTTCATTATACCATCTACGTAGAAGGGGCTGGAGTTTGTTGGTAGGTACTTTCGCAACTTTTTTCACTCCTCATCAACAATTTCTTTTCAGAACTTCATTATGTGTGTTTCTTTTTGTTAGGTACTGTTTGTCATCGGCAGAATTATTTTAGCAACATTTAACTCGTGATTTAGGTAGGTACCTAGTAACGAGTACGGGGTTAGGTA
Organism: Leptopterna dolabrata; assembly: GCA_954871275.1. NCBI lineage: Eukaryota > Metazoa > Arthropoda > Insecta > Hemiptera > Miridae > Leptopterna > Leptopterna dolabrata. Next base: position 18,383,905 of record OX940984.1, on the reverse strand, counting down.
CTAACCTACGGAGGGTCTGCGATCTACATAATATGTATAGAATAGTACATATCATATTATATAGACGGGTTATCTATACATAGAGCTGTGATCTGTAACAGAAGGGTATTCTATACAAAATAATAAACCGTTGTGCAGGGATTTGCAGCGTTTTTTATTGCAGTTTTGGATTCTACATACCTTGAAACGTAAACCATCAAATTTTGAGGGGGGTAAGCATTTTTTTTTTTCATACTCGATTCCAATGGTTCATTATTGAAAACAATAAACCTAAAGGAATTAAAAATTTCGGTCCGTCCGCCGTACTTCGTACTTTCCTTAGTTACCATGAACGAAAATCAATGAAATTTAGTTTGTGGGTCCCGTTTGGGGTCTACTGGTTCATTATTGGTTTGTTATTTTCAATAATGAACCATTGGAATTGAGCATGAAAAAAAAATTCTTACCTCCCCTCAAAATTTGATGGTTTACGTTTCAAGGTATGTAGAATACAAAACTGCAATAAAAATATTTCTGTCTGTCCGCCGTATGCCGTACGCCGTACGGGCCACTTTTCTTAGTTACCATGAAACAAAATTGATGAAATTCGGGTTATAGGTTCCGTTCGGGGTCTAGTTGGTCCTCGAAGCTCGACGTTACTGTGAGTCATCTCTAAGGGGTTCAAAATGGGGGGTTGAAATTTTCAAAACGCCTATACCATTTTTTTTACGTGAATATTTTTACGGTTTTAAATAGTTCTTGAACTTGCGAGTTTTTTAAGACCATCCGGAGCGTCGTACGTCCAGCCGTTCGTTCACAGTAAGGCCCCGAAGTTTGAACCGACAGGCATTTTCGACTCCAGTGTGAATGAAATATTGAAATTGTATACAATTCAAACCAAATCTCGTAACCAGAGACGCGCCCACAATAGGAAATTTGACGGAGATAAAATCATTGCTAGGGATCACCTGATTATATTGGCGGAGTATGAAGTCGAGTTGGTTGTTCTGTGATATTATTTCATTTGAGAAATGATGGCTCTTTTGGAGTTTGTTGGTAGGCAGTGAAACTTGAACAAACGTTGAAGTATTATTGATGGGTAAATTATTACTACGGTAAATCATTACTCAACGGTAAATTATTACACAACGGTTCATTATACCATCTACGTAGAAGGGGCTGGAGTTTGTTGGTAGGTACTTTTGCAACTTTTTTCACTCCTCATCAACAATTTCTTTTCAGAACTTCATTATGTGTGTTTCTTTTTGTTAGGTACTGTTTGTCATCGGCAGAATTATTTTAGCAACATTTAACTCGTGATTTAGGTAGGTACCTAGTAACGAGTACGGGGTTAGGTACTAACCTACGGAGGGTCTGCGATCTACATAATATGTATAGAATAGTACATATCATATTATATAGACGGGTTATCTATACATAGAGCTGTGATCTGTAACAGTAGGGTATTCTATACAAAATAATAAACCGTTGTGCAGGGATTTGCAGCGTTTTTTCAATAATGAACCTTTGGAATCGGGAATGAAAACAACAATTTCAACATCCCCTCAAAATTTAATGGTTTCCGTTTCAAGGAATGTAGAATCCGAAAATGCAATAAAACAATTTTTGTCCGTCCGCCGCACCCCGTACTTCGCACTTTCCTTATTTACCACGAACCAAAATTAATGAAATTTGGTTTGTCCCATTAATTGGGTTTGTCCTAGGTCCCATTCGGGGTGTAGTTGGTCTGCTAAGCTCGGCGTTAATGTCAGTCATCTCTAAGGGATGAAAAATACGGGTTGAAATCTCCAGGACGCCGTTACCTCGAATTTTTTACGTTTTTAAATAGTTCTCGAACTAGGGAGTTTTTTAAGACCACCCGGAGCCTTGTACGTCCAGCCGTTCGTTCACATTTAGGCCCAGAAGTTCGCACCGAGAGGCTTCGTCAACTGCAGGATGCATGAAATTGTATACATTCAGCCCAGATATCATCGCTAGGGAGCACCTGATTATAATCACGGATAGCTGTATGAAGTCGAGTTGGTTGTTCTGAGAGATGGCTCTTTTAGATTTTGTTGATAGGTACTTTTGCAACTTGAACAAACGTTGAAGTATTATTGGGTGAATTATTACACAACGGTAAATTATCACGCAACTATAAGTTATTACACAACGGTAAATTATTACGCAACAGTAAATTATTATACAACGGTTTATTATACTATCCACGCAGAAGGGGCATCTATACAGGTAAATTATTATTACACAACGGTTTATTATTTACCTTTAACTACAAATTAATTAATGATTTAATTATTGAATCCCGCGCATTTGTATGAAACTTTAATTCCCGAGCTTCAGAACGCTATTTAGGGCATTCCTGGGCAGAGCTGAAGGGTAGGTATTGACCACAGAAATCCGTGATCTACGCAGGGATGCAGGTTAATAATAAACTGTTGTTTAATAATTTGCAGCGGTTTTATTGCATATTCGGATGCTACATACCTTGAGACGGAAACCATCAAATTTTTAGGGGTGTGGGAGGGGGGGGGGATTTGTTATTTCATGCTCGATTCCAAAGGTCCATTATTGAAAATAATAAACCAAAATTTGGTCCGTCCGCCGTACTTCGCACTTTCTTTATTTACCATGAACGAATTAATGAAATTTGGTATGTGTGTCCCATTTGGGGTCTAGTTGGTCCTCGAAGCGTTACTGTCAGTCATCTCTAAGGGGTGAAAAATTGGGGTTGAAATTTTCAGAACACCGTTATGTCGAATTTTTTTACGTTTTAAAATTGTCTCGAACTGCGATATTTTTGAGACCACCCGGAGCCTGTCCGTCCAGCCGTCCGTTCACAGTAAGGCCCTGAAGTTTGTACCGAAAAGCTTCGTCAACAGGATCGCGAATGAATGGGTATAACACGAACTAAATCACTCGCGAAGAAACCCATTTCAAAGAAAAACGCAGTTATTGAAAAAATAGTCTATTTCCACTAATACACGAAAAACGCAAAAAACACTGTTATACTGGTTTCGGTGATCAAACCATCGTACAGTGATTGTGTGTTACTGACGATGGTTTGATCACCGAAACCGGTATAACAGTGTTTTTTGCGTTTTTCGTGTATTAGTGGAAATATAGGTACTATTTTTTCAATAACTGCGTTTTTCTTTGAAATGGGTTTCTTCGCGAGTGATTTAGTTCGTGTTATACCCACCGAAACCGGTATAACAGTGTTTTTTGCGTTTTTCGTGTATTAGTGGAAATAGACTATTTTTTCAATAACTCCGTTTTTCTTTGAATGGGTATAGATCCAGCACAGATATCATTGCTAGGGAGCACTTGATTATAATCACGGATGGCTGTATGAAATCGAGTTGGAACACGAGGGTAGGTACTGACCACAGAAAACCGTGGCATCCATTCAAATTCATAATATAATCGTTGTTTGTGTAATAATTTGCAGCGCTCGTTTATTCTTTCAAATGGTAGGTCTAGCGGTGAGCTTCCCAAGAAGGTTTGCCCAGAATATACTGTAATAATTATATGGACCAAGACTCCGGTAACCCTAGCGCTAACCCAAACTCCGGCCCCGAAGTCAGTCTGACGTCCTTTCTGTCGAACAGCCGTACGAGTGGACGTCCACTGACGGTTCTGTGAGTCTTATCAGCCTTTTGGTTCCCCAGCGCAACCTTCCAACGGCTCGTCCCACCAAACAATGCTCCTCAGTGAAACAAAGGGAGCCATTGTCACCTCTCATTGGCAATGCCCAGTAAAAAAAGACCTCCCCCCCACCACCACCACCACCAACACCACACGCCACCTAATCATACCAAGTCGTTTTTTGTTTCATAGGCGTTCACTTTTCAAAAAAACCTTTTTTGTCCACCCCTCTACCCTGGTGCTTTTTTGGCTCGAGTTTTTTTCTTAGGGTTTTTTCTGGGGGGGAATAACACCCTTCGAAGGGGGATGGGCTGGCGTCTGAATCATCTCACGACGTCAGCTCATTTGATTATGTTAGGGACTGACGTTGGGCGACGCTAAACAAATCAACAACGGTTAGGCTGATGAACAGAATTATTTATGCCCTTTACCGTGGAATTTACGGAGCAAAAGTTACGTTCCTACCTCAGCAGAGACATTTACTGACTGAACAAGATAACGACTTCTGTTGAATCGTACATGAGATCTCATTATTCATTGTTATAGTCACTCAAATACTTTTAATGAAACTGCTCGTTTGGTGCAATCCCACATCAGTATTATTTATAAGGATGTTGCGATATCAACAAATATCGATATTTCTTCCAATATCAATTTCAAATAAAAATATCGATATACCGATATTATCGAGAAAAAATATCAATATTTCGTAATACCGAGTTTAGTACTTAGTTAATTTCTATTTATTAAAAATAATGAATTAGTACTTCGTAATTTCCTAAAGGGAGAAGTCGTTGAGAATAATAATCTCCATGCGAAAATTCAAAGGCCAACATTTATATATAGGTAATGACTGAATCCTAAGTTTGGCTTTAATTCAGTAATCCCTAGTTTTTTTAAATTTGTTCATGTAGAAATAATTGATAAATCTGTTAAATTAGAAAAACAAAGAAGAACGAATTTTCAAAGAAATAATCGTCTATTGCGTAAAAAAAGATCATAATAGCGAGAAACCATACCACTTTTCGTAAAATTGTATACTTTTTTTGTCATTTTAGCAGTTTTTTAAACCGATTTTTGACCCTTATAAAAGTCAAATTTGACCCACTCTTTTTTTTTTTTAGAAAATATGTTCATCATCGAAATAGTCCCTCCGTCGTGATTCACCATCCCCATACAATGTCAGGTAGATTAATAAAGGTTTTAGCCCTTAATACACATTTTTGACCCCCAAAAATGTGAACCTATTCTGTATGAAAAACAACTGAAATGTATTTTTCTGTCTTTACTCACCCATCCATACCACTTCCAGTGATTTTATGCCAAATTTTTGTGATGTTAGCCGTTTTTATGGATTTTTTTACCCTAAAAACCCAAATTTGACCCCATTGGAATTTTTGAAAATTGCTCATCGTCGAACTCATACTTTTGTTTAGCGATGTGAACATGTTGGCGAAATTTGGAATTTGCATCATGTACCCATGGACGGATATAGTCTGCAGTGACGTATATATAGACATACACACACACACACACATAAATCTTTGATAAAAATCTAGGGATGAATTCAGGATGCTCTGAAACGGATCGGCTTATAGAAAGTTTCAAAAATTCATGTTCTGAACATTTTGGAACCATTGCAATAGTATAATACAGAAATAGTATGTTCACAAGAAATACCTTTCACAGTCATGTAAGTGATAATAAAAATATGTACTTAACTATAATTATACATAATATATTTAATTAACATTAACCCTGTATTTATTGTAAAAAAAAATGTTTGTACTAGGCTGATGAAGACCTCGATGTAGGTCGGAACTGTACAACTACAACTAATTTATGAACTAAACTGGCTTCGCACCTGACTACCTAAAAATGAATCCCTCTTGTTCATCACTACATATTATTCAAGGGAGGGAAAATCACAACCTTCTGCGTCCAGATTCAGGACTCCAGAAGTTTCTTATAACTTCAGGAGTCCTGAATCTGGATGTAGATGGTCACTTGTTTTTGTGGTGTCCAAAGTTGTAAAGAGCGTTGTCGCAGGCTCAATCAGACAGGTCTCTCTGGTGGCCATATGCCCCAAATGCCGCTTCATTCCGAGTTACCGGCGGAGTACACAAATCCACGACAATTCTGCCCTTGTGGAGGGTTATCCGAGTAGCAGTGATGAGACCTCTGCAGGCTGAAAGGCATCGCCGGTCTCAGACAGCCTCGGCCAGTCCCAGAGACACTGCAGACCTGCGAAAGCGAGTCACATCCGTTCGGGTACAACAGACTGGTTTGCAAGGAACACGATCATATCAGGCGTTGCGTTGCCATAATTTTTCCGCCATACACAGCCAGTTCTTCAACCACTGCTGTCAGCAGTATCGTTGTCGACTTACTGCAGAGCCAAACCCTTCAGGTCATATCTCACGAACGATTCTTACATTTTGTTGCTCTAGTTTCGAGTGTTCTAGCTTAGAGTTCTCTTTCATGGTGGGTGGCCACACCAGTCTGTTAACATGGATATGTTTTGGACTGGGGGGCAATCTAAAATTTCCGACCGACACCCAGAAGTGTAACGCACTACCGATAAACAATACCGGTTTCAATACACCTGATGTCCTAGAAACCAAGGTAGTTGTGTACTAAACTCAAGCGGAACTGAAGGCGATTACTAAAATAATATGGACTAACATGGATTGTCCCCATGGAAATGTTATCCATTTCCGACACCAAAAAGTGTAACGCGATACCACTAAACAAAATAATAAACCAAAATTTGCTAGGTAGGTAGGTAGGTGACTAAAATAATATGTTGCTAGGTTTGTCCTAGGATTATGACATCCGAAATGGAGCCTCCGTAGGACTGGTGATTAAGAATGACGTGGTGAGGACCCTCCCTAATCAGCTGAGTGAGCCCTGAGGCTAATTTCATTCTTATTTGACCTGCAAGGATGAAATTCGCAGTGCAGCCTCTGTAGGACTGGTAAGAGTGACGACGTGAGGACCTTCTCTGATCATGTGCGTGAGCCCCGAGGCTAATTTCATTCTTGTTTGACCTACAAGGATGAAATTCGCTGTGCAGCCTCTGTTGGACTGGTGAGTAAGAATGACGAGGTGAGGACGTTCCCTAATCATGTACGTGGGCCCCGAGGCTAATTTCACTCCTGTTTTGTCCTGTGATGATAACATTTGCAGTGCAGCCTCTGTAGGACTGGTGAGTAAGAATGACGAGGTGAGGACCCTCCCTAATCAGCTGAGTGAGCCCTGAGGCTAATTTCATTCTTATTTGACCTGCAAGTATGAAATTCGCAGTGCAGCCTCTGTAGGACTGGTAAGAGTGACGACGTGAGGACCTTCTCTGATCATGTGCGTGAGCCCCGAGGCTAATTTCATTCTTGTTTGACCTACAAGGATGAAATTCGCTGTGCAGCCTCTGTTGGACTGGTGAGTAAGAATGACGAGGTGAGGACGTTCCTTAATCATCTGCGTGAGCCCCGAGGCTAATTTCACTCCTGTTTTGTACTGCGATGATGACATTCGCAGTGCAGCCTCTGTAGGACTGGTGAGTAAGAATGACGGGGTGAGGACCTTCCCTAATCATCTGCGTGAGCCCCGAGGCTAATTTCAATCTTATTTGACCTGCAAGGATGAAATTCGCAGTGATGACTCTGTAGGACTGGTAAGAATGACGACGTGGGGACCTCTAATCATACGAGTAAGCCCTGAGGCTGATTTCATTCCTGTTTTGATCTGCGATGATGACATTCGCAGTGCAGCCTCTGTAGGACTGGCGAGTAATGGTGAGTAATGGTGAGTAAGAATGGCGAGGTGATGACCCTCCCTAATCATCGACGTGAGCCCTGAGGCTAATTTCACTCCTGTTTTGTCCTGTGATGATGAAATTCGCAGTGCAGCCTCTGTAGGACTGGTGAGTAAGAATGACTAGGTGAGGGCCTTCCCTAATCATCTGCGTGTGCCCCGAGGCTAATTTCATTTTTGTTTGACCTACAAGGATGAAATTCGCTGTGCAGCCTCTGTTGGACTGGTGAGTAAGAATGACGAGGTGAGGACGTTCCCTAATCATCTACGTGGGCCCCGAGGCTAATTTCACTCCTGTTTTGTACTGCGATGATTACATTCGCAGTGCAGCCTCTGTAGGACTGATGTGTAAGAATGACGAGGTGAGGACGTTCCCTAATCATCTCCGTGGGCCCCGAGGCTAATTTCACTCCTGTTCTGTACTGTGATGATAACATTCGCAGTGCAGCCTCTGTAGGACTGGTGAGTAACAATGACGAGGTGAGGACCTTCCCTAATCATCTGAGTGAGCCCCGAGGCTAATTTCATTCTTGTTTGACCTACAAGGATGAAATTCGCTGTGCAGCCTCGGTTGGACTGGTGAGTATGAATGACGAGGCGAGGACGTTCCCTAATCATCTACGTGGGCCCCGAGGCGAATTTCACTCCTGTTTTGTCCTGCGATGATAACATTCGCAGTGCAGCCTCTGTAGGACTGGTAAGAATGACGACGTGAGGACCTTCTCTAATCATACGAGTAAGCCCTGAGGCTAATTTCACTCCTGTTTTGTCCTGTGATGATAACATTCGCAGTGCAGCCTCTGTAGGACTGGTGAGTAATGGTGAGTAAGAATGGCGAGGTGATGACCCTCCCTAATCATCGACGTTAGCCCTGAGGCTAATTTCACTCCTGTTTTGTCCTGTGATGATGAAATTCGCAGTGCAGCATCTGTAGGCCTGGTGAGTAAGAATGACTAGGTGAGGGCCTTCCCTAATCATCTGCGTGAGCCCCGAGGCTAATTTCATTCCTGTTTGACCTGCAAGGATGAAAATCGAACAACGCGACTTCGCTGACAACATGTCGAAGTGGCGTAACGAGCGCATTAGAAACATCTTGACAACTCTAACAAAAGAACATCAGTCACTGACCACATGCCCGACAGTAAAGCGCGCAGCTGAGCAACTCCTTGCCAAATTCAAGGTACAAACCACCAGGCCTACCTGAAAGTTGTTATTATTTTATTACAAGTTCATCAACTTTGTATTCCCTTAATAAACAATTTATTGTGTTCCTATTAATGATCTTTATTTACCTGAGCCAATCAATTCATATGCAAATTCAATGAATGAACGATTCGATTTCATGATCTTTGTTCATGATTCAACGTTTTTCCATGAAGTGGAGAAATTTCATACAGTTTGGTTTTTAATCACAATCTTCAACTCAGTCTTCTATGTATGTAAAATCTTCACATTTTACAGATTTGGGTGTATTGTACGGAAATGTAGAAGCTGCCTCCATAAGGCGCAGGCTCCTCCTTTCCACCGACATTTCAATTGGAAATTGTGAACGTCATTCCCATCGATTCGACAAACACGGTCACCGAACAAGGACCAGGATCCTCTCTCGAATTACGGCCAAACCTCCTCACTCCGCTTTTTTCTTCTCTTTTTTTCCCCACCGTATTCAAACAACTTAGTAGAAAATGTTTGAGATCTGTGATTGTTTACACGGACTTACCCTCCTTTTCGATCCGCCATCCGATCTCCCCTTCGACTGCTCTTTGCTCTCCGTTCCGTCTCCAAAGTTTGCCCAGGTCCTCAGCTAATAATGTTCTCGAGCGATCCTTCCACAGAGCGGCACCTCCCTCGTTTCTGCTTCAGTTCGCTCTGTTTGCCGACGAAGGGTCAACACCTCCACTTCAAACATAGGATTCTTCGCGTCCGTCCGTTTCGTTTATTAATTAACACCTCCCCACAGCTATCAGATTGGCTTCCGGACACTACTATTTAGCTAGCAGCAGTTCTCGAGATATTTGACATTTTTGAACGCAAATAACGATTTTATGCCACGGTTGTTCATTTGGACATGAAACATACTTCTGAAGGTCAGTTCCGACTAAAATAAAGGAAGGCTTGTAGCGAGGACGATACCAAGTGCAGTGTATACTCTTTGAAAATCATAGTGTGGCCAAAAGGGAAAAAATAGTCTACCGCTCCGTGATAAATAGGATATTTTGATTTAATGCCGAATACATCACGTATTCCTCACCAAAAAACAGCCTACCACCTGCAGTTGTCTCCAAACAATTCCAGTTTTGCACATATCCACCTGACGGATTTTTGTACGAGAAATAAGTTGAAAATGGTCAAATTCGGTGTCAAATGAGACCGAATCGAGCTCACCAGCTACGTGAGAACATTCAATTATGGTGATTTGGTGATTTTGTTGACAAGGTCAACAAGCTTTACAACAGAAGCATAAAAATGCAGAACTTTGAAAAACGTTGTAAATTATAACACAACGGTTTATTGTTTCGTCAACAAAATCCAAAATAACCATCTTTCTTAAAAAAAAAAAAAGAAAAGTGAAACAATATCACGGAATCGCGGAAAGCCATGCGCGGTTACCTATATCAGTTGTTCCTTAGTAATGATATCTGGGTTGGAGTTAGGTATTTATTACACTGTTTCATTCGCACTCGTGTTGACGAAGCTTCTCGGTTCAAGATTCAGGGCCTTATTACTGTGAACGAACGGCTGGTCGTACTCGTACATTGCTCCGGGTGGTCTAAAAAAACCCTAAAATTCTGAATCAATTTAAAAACGTCATAAAAACCATACTCTTTGTATTGAAAGTTTTCGAGCTAAGGCGTTCTGAAAATTTCAGCCTCTATTTTTCACCGCTTAGAGATGAATGACAGTAACGCCAAATGGGACCTACACATTTCATGAATGCATTATAAAACAATATATTTAGGAAAAAAAAATATATAAATATAAAAATCCAAATTTGATCCCTATTCTGTAAGAAAAACAACTGAAATGGTGAATAATCAAACAAAAAATAAACCTTCAGCTTACCACCAATTTATTTAAAACAAAGCTTTTCGCTCTAATTCTGAGCATCATCAGGTCGTCAGAATTTGAGCGAAAAGCTTTGTTTTAAATAAATTGGTAGTAAGCTGAAGGTTTAGTTTTTGTTTGATTATTCCACATTGCAAGATGGCTTACCACAAAAGGTGTGTGATAAAATTCGATGAACTGATGAACTGAAATGGCGTTTTTCTGTCTTTACTCACCCTTTCATACCACCTTCACTAATTTTATGTCAACTGTTCGCAATGCCAGCCGTTTTTACAGATATTCGACCCCTAAAACTCGAATTTGACCCCCTTAGAGTTTTTGAAAATTGCTCATCTTCGAAGCCACCCTTTTGTTTGGCAATAATAACATTTTGGCGAAATTTGGCGGTTTGATCTGTTGTCTAGAGTGACATACCTATATATTATACATATACCTACACATATAAATTTTTGACAAAACCTAGAGATGAATTCAGGATGATCTGAACCGGATTTGCCTGTTAAACAAAAATTGCAAAAATTCATGTTCTGAAAATTTTGGATCCATTGCAATAGCATCATTTTTTGAAAATACGCTAAAATATATTTAAGAAAAATAAAAAAAGTCTCCTAATTTGAGTAGGCAGTATGTATAGCTTCATCACTTCAATCACATGAATGTATAAGAATAGTTGGGTAGGTTCGTTTTTATACGGGACGATCTGCGATCCAACACGCGTGTACCCTCAAAATTTCAGCTCTATTTTTCGCGTTGATAGAAGCGCTACAAATGAATGGTCAACACTTCATGTTTGCACATGCGCAGACGAAAGTTACAGTGCGATTCCAATAAAATTCATATAGAACTATCAAAGTATTATTCCTGATCGATCCTCCAGATCTGAACTCATTTCAACGATATTTAAGGTAGTTATGAGCGTCTCAAGTATTTCACGTTTGCGCATCGGCAGACGAAACGATTTCCATGATTTTAAAACGGGACCACCTGCGATTTCGGGTAGTTATGGGTGTTACAAGGAATTGCCACGGACAGACAGAGACAGACAAGGAACCAAAAATTTTCCTAGATGTCTGAAACGCGAAATGGTAGTGGAAATTTTCATTTTGGAGGACATGCATTTTTTTAAAAACTCAATCACGAATCCAAGGCTTCCCTACTTCCGGTAGTGAAGAAGTAAAAGACAAGAAACAAATTGAGGCCCTCAGTAGCTCCTTCTTCTCCAAAGTCTCAACAGCGTCCATTGAGGCTGAAGTGGAAGGTTCGAAATGTTCGTTTTTCGAAGACCTGATACCCAGTGTTACACATTCTCACCCTGGGGGCAGGAGATGAAGGACCCTTAAAAAAACCCTCGCTCGTCGACCCCCGGACGTTTGTGACTATTACGTCGCCCAAGTTCCCATGCAGGTCGCCCATTTGCATGTCAACCCCTTCGAGCTCTTCGAGCGCCGAAAAACCCCCGTTTCGAGCCCTCCCGAAAGATTTCTTCGGAGGGGGCTCCGACGACTTGTTGAGCGGTTGCGAACGACAATGCATTTTTTTTCGGGGGTTCTCGGTTTAACGAGACGCAAATTGAATGAGAACGGGATCGCATCTGCGTCCACCGAGGTGGCACCGCGGCGAGAGGACAATGCGTGGGTACTCGACGGGTAACGACCACTAAATGAACTAACCCTTCCGGACCGCAGAGCAAAACCACGTCGGTTTCATAGTTAGACCGTCACACTAAACGCTATTAGTAAGGATAGGATTTTCATGTTTTAAAAAATGCGAAATATGTAACTAAAATTAAGAAAGAAAAAAACGCTGCAAATTATTACACAACGGTTTATTATCTACCTGTGTAGATGCCCCTCCTACGTAGATCACTGTTTTCTGTGGTCGGTCAGTACCCTCCAGCTCTCCCCAGGAAAGCCCTAAATGGAATACTGGAGCTGGCCCGGGAAGTTTCATACAAATGCGCGGGATTCAATCATTCAATAGTTAATTATTTGTAGTTATTCATGAAGCATGGGATAAATAATAAACCTTTGTGTAATAATTTACCTGTATGGGCGCCCCTTCTGCGTAGATAGTATAATGAACCGTTTCGTAATAATTTCTGTTGTGTAATAATATACCGTTGTGTAATAATTTACCTTTGTCTAATAATTTACCCATCAATAATACTTCACCGTTTGTTCAACTTGCAAAAGTACCTATTAACGAAACCCAACAGATCCGTCATTTTTCAAATGAAATAACATCGCAGAACAACCAACTCGACTCCATACGTGGTTATAATCAGGTGCTCCCTAGCGATGATATCTGGGCCGGATTCATACCGTTTCATTCACGATCGTGTTGACGAAGCTTTTCGGTGCAAACGAACGGCTGGTCGTACAGTGCTCCGGGTTGTCAAAAAATTCTTTAGTTCAAGATCAATCATCAACATGATTGATCAAGATCAACCTTCTGGTAGTGAGGAAGCAAAATATGTAGGTATGTATTTATTTGAAATATTTATAATTAAGTGAAATGTATAAACCATTTTCTGAAATATAAAAAATGGCAAACATTTTGAAGTCGAAATAAATTGAATTGTGAAAATAAGTAGTACTAGTGTTTATTTAATAATAGAAACTCTGCGAAGTCCTTGTCACTTGGGTTTATTATTCTATTGGGCTTACCTACAGAAATGTTGGCTGTTCATTTTTTGTCTCTTTCATGTGCAATAATTTAACTATTTTTGATGGTTTCCATCAATTTTGGCCCCCAAAAACACGAATTAGGCCCAAATTTTTGACAGATTATCTTTGATCATCGATAGTGCCATTCAACTGAATACCTCTAAATCTGAAGAGCATTGAGTAGAAAATATGATGGGGCCACGCCAAGTACTGCTGGAAGGACTGACATCCTACCGGAAGGACTGGAAAAACAGACGTACAGCCAGCAGGACGCAGTGATCGGAAGAGGCCCAAGTACAAACGCATGGTACAAACGTACAAGAGTACAAACGCACAAACATACAAAGTACAAACGCACAAACATACAAAAGTTCAAACGCATAAACGTAAAAGTACAAACGCACAAACATACAAAAGTACAAATGCACAAAAGTACAAAGGCATAAACGTACAAAAGTACAAACGCACAAACATACAAAAGTGCTAACGCACAAAAGTACAAAGTAAACATACAAACGCAGGTACAAATGTAAAAAAGCACAAACGCACAAACATGCAAAAGTACAAACGCACAAACATACAAAGTAAAAACGCACAAACATACTAAAGTACAAACGCACAAACATACAAAAGTACAAAGTAAATATACAAACGCAGGTACAAACGTAAAAACCACAGTCATGCAGCATGGCTATAAGAGCGAATTTTCGAAGTTTTCGGCATCTTCCTCCTCCGCCTAAAATTTTCTGAAAATTAATTTTCGGCCAATGTTTTCCCAACTTGATACCATACAAAATTAAAACAGGAGTAGTTTTACGCAAAGTAAAATTTGGGGTGGAAGGAGGGGGATGGGAAAATCAAAAATGTTTTGAATACCAGAAGAGTAGGTATTGGGTACGTAACAAATTTTTTGTTCCATTTTTTGCCTAGTAACACCTCGGTTTGTAGATTTTCCAACGCTGAACACGATGGTGAAGTCATAATTGCGATATCCCATTCCGTTATCAGATTAGAGCAGACGAACCAGGAAGAACATCTCAAGAAATAACCACGTTCCTTCATCTTCAAAGTGCTCCAGTTTGAGAATGGAATGAGATATCGCAATTCTGATTTCACCATCGTGTTCAGCGTACAAAAACCTTTAAAATGAGGTGTCACTTGTCAGACTTTTTCATTTTGGGAATTTATGGGTAATTTTCCCCCCCTAAAACTCCCCAAAACTCCCCCTTAGGGTGACCCGATTCTGCCCATCTTCGAACTTAGCCTGTCGATTGCCAAGACAGATTTTTCGTGCAAATTTGAACTTTTTATCTCAATTCTTTCGAGAGTTATCGTCTGGAATGACACATACATATATAAATATATAAATATATATATAAATATATAAATATATAAATATATAAATATATAAATATATAAATATATAAATATATAAATATATATATATATACATATAATTTTTGGTGTCTTTCGGCAGGGAATTCAGGATGGTCTGAAACGGATTTTGGTATAAAAATCTTTCGGAAATTCGAGTTTTAAAAATTTTGGACCGAGAACAATAGCTTCCTTTTCTTCGAAAATTCGCTAAAAAGCACAAACGCACAAACATACAAAACTACAAACGCACAAAAGTACAAAGTACAAACATACAAACGCACAAAAGTACAAAGTACAAACATACAAACGCAGGTACAAACGTAGGTGAAGGACCTTCCAGCAGGACTTCGGCCTGTACGTTCTATCATTAAATCGCGTTACCCCGTTCAATTTATTTAGGTAAAGTAAATTTTATGGGATTTTTGTTGAATTTGGCGAGTTCAATCCAGTTTCGATGGGAGGAAAGCGCTCACCAAAATTTCTTCAAACTCGAATTTACATTCTGCGGATAAAGCCCTCTAATACTTACCCCTCCGATCCCCCGCCCTATTTCCCCACCACCGTCGCCCCCCCCCCCCCTCCACCTTGATATTCGACTCGGTCGTCCCCCCTCCCCCCTTTTCACCCCGCCAAATCCCGAAAACCTCCCCCGCGCCTCCGCCAACAGTTGAAGCGCTTTACGCGAAAAGGAGAAGATAAAAAAAAAGAGAAGCTCCGAACGGGATTTGAGCGCTACGGAAGGAACCGTGGAGAGTGGCGATGGTGGATGAGGGGGGGGGGGATCCCCTAATCAAATGTCACCCCTTTCCCCTCCCCTCGTTCACTTCCCCTCCCGCGCCCCTCCCCACTCCTGAATGCCCAGGAAATTGAATTCCTCAAGAAATCCCGGGACAACCGCCTCCCTCCCCTCTCTTGTTCCCTATTCATCCCGCCACCTTCATCCTCCCCCCCCCACCATTGAAAAGAGATGAATTCCTTATATTCGAAAATGGGATTTTCAGGCTTCTTCCACTTCCCCTCTCCATCTTCCTTTTCGCCTTTCTCTCCTCCTTATTTCATTCAAGTCTTTTTCCCCCTTTTCCCTCTTTTTTCCGAACGAATATTCCTTAGATTGCATTTTTTTTCTCCCCGAAAATTATCTCGTCGTTTGTAGGGCAGCAACAATAAATTACACCTACCGCCCCGTAGTTATATATCACCCCGTGTCAAGATAGATTTTCCTACTTAGCAATTCAATTATCACGCGGAACCTACCTATAGGTCTATAAAGGATATAAGAAAATACCTAACCTTTCTTTTCGAAAACAAGTTTGTACGAAATTAAATGTAGATATGTTTTTGGGCTGAGGGGCATTCAAGAATTTGCTTCATACGGACAAAACGCTGCAAATCATCACACAACAATTCATTATTAGCGAATTTTCAACGAAAATTATTGCAATGGGTCCAAAATTTCAGAACATGAACTTTCGACACTTTTTTGTTATAGGCAAATACGTTTCAGAGCATCCATAGATTAAAAAAATGTATACATATACATTTATATATTAATATTATTATATTAATATATTAAATATATATTAAATATAAATATATATATTTATATATTTATGTGTCACTCCAGACGATATCTGTTCTTGGGTACGTGATACAAATTCCGAATTTCCCCAAAACGTTCGTACTACCAAACAAAAGGACGGATTCGAAAATGAGCAATTTTCAGAAACTCCAAGGGGGTAAAACATGAGTTTTTAGGGGTCAAAACTCTGTAAAAACGAATAAAATCGTGAGTTATTTATATCAAACTACTGAAGGTGATATATGGAAGGTGAGTAAAGACAGAAAAATACATTTTCAGTTGTTTTTCATAGAGAATATGTGTCAAATTTGGATTTTTGGGGGTCAAAAATTGGTATTAAGGGCTAAAATCAATATTAATTCACCTGACGTTGTGTGGGATGGTGATTCACGACGGAGGGACTATTTTGATGATGGAAATATTTTTCTAAAAAAAACAAAAAAAAATTGGGTCAAATTTGACTTTATAAGGGTCAAAAATCGGTAAAAATGGCTAAAATCACGAAAATAATTTTACAAAAAGTGGTATGGTTTCTCGCTTTATCTTGATTTTACACAATAGCAGTAAAAAAATCAGCAAAAATCAGCTCTTATAGCCATGCTGCATGACTGGAACTTTTTCCTGTACAGATACCTCTTCTGTGTAGAACACTGTTTACTGTTTGAGCATAATCGGGCCATTTATTCTTAACACTGAATACCTCGGATTCACATTTGCGCATGGGCAGTGGCCGTACTCATGATCCAGTTGTTCTGTATTTTACGAGGGACCACTGCCCCAGCGCCCAAAAACACTAGAAGTAAAAAAAAAAAAACTCCAACCATTGTTCATTTGCCATTTGTATTTCCCTCTATATACACTGTACCTAGCATTTTTCACAAAGTTCAACGGCGACTCGCCAGATTTCTCTGGTTATGGATATTCAGTATTCTAGTAGAGCATCCATGGTGGTTCCTTCATGTTAGCTCCACAGACCAAGCACGTTATCGGAATAAAGCGACAGTAATCGATGTCCTGCCATCGAAATCGAAACCTTGGCTCCTGAAACTGGCAGGCCCTGGGACCTGGTGTTCCTATGGCAGCTGGGAAAAGTGGACCGTCCGCGCATGCTCAGTCGAGTAAAAATGTTGTTCGCTATGCCCACTTTGGGCCTTGTCCCCAGAATCCGATTTCCACCATAAAACCGTTCCTTTTCACAATCGATTCGATCCTTCGATTCAATTTGTCACCTCGATACGAGATCCCTCTCCGTCTTCCTGTTTGTTTTTGTTGTCTCGTGAATCACATTCGATTTCTCTGTTGAGTCTGTTGTCAGTTTTCAATTTTTTGTGTCAAATTATGCGCGTTTTGCATTCGGTCCTCTTCCGATGACAGATCTGTATAATCAGTGGTACCTTCGTGCTTTTTTTCGTGTGGTCGTGGTTTGTGGATTGATCGGCGTCATAACACATAACTACCTAGCTTCTAGTCAATAGCTTCTCCATTCAAGCAGGTACTGGCCAATGGGTCATTCATTGTTTTGTTGTATTTTAGTTTACTATTTTTTGTAACACATGAATTCGGTGGCTAATTTGCAGTAGAAATTGTCGACGTTTTCGTACGACGATAAATAAATACGATAAATAGCTTTGCTGAATATGACTCAATCAGTAAAAAGGGAAGAGTGTTGTTGCCTTGTGGTATTCCATAGACAAATCTTTGGTTTTGTGATCTGGTTTGGTGCCCCCCCGTTTTCAGAGCCCAAGTTACATCCAAACACTTGATATGTTCGTTTGTTCACCATAAAAATTATTATTTACTTACTAGTTTTATACAGCGTTTTGGTTTATTATTCTGTGAATAATACACCTATATATTCGCTCAGAAATTTTTTGTACCACACCCCTTCACAATTTTTTCTTTTACGTTTCAAGGTGTGCAGATTCCAAAAATGCAATGTCCGTTCGCTGTCCGCCCTATCATCCATATCTACTTTATTTTCGGTCTAAAAAATTCGTTCTTTCGCACACAAGCTCCATTTGGGCCCTAGTTGTTTTGAAGTCGGTTTCTTTTTTGTTAATATTGTTTTTAATGTTACTCAGACCCGTGTCGTTGGTTTCAATTTGCGGTATTTTTTGTTTCTAAGATAGCTACCTAACTATGAAATTACGTGGACGCTTTGACAGTCCTCAAACAACCGGAAGCTGTTTACCTTCATTTTCCTTCCAAAACGCGCCGACCTCCTCCTGCTCCTTCTCTACGAAGGAAGACGAAGAGACAAAAATAAAGTCGATAACGATCGCTAATTACTCCGAACCACCCCCGGATGGAGATATTGAAATCGTTGTCTACCGTCCCATCTTCCGGAGTTACACGGTAAGGCCGAGCGGGGTCGGGGAAGCCTCTAAACGTTTTTATTAAGGACCAGGTGATGCGAGGTGCACCAGTGGTTGGCCACCAGATATTGGAGGGTCTTGAAGGGGGGTCGTTATCTATCTCGTTAGATCCCACAACTTCACCCAACTCGCTAACTTCCTTTCCTTATCGAAATAATCATTATCGAGCGAAAACATATAAATTTACCGCCCCCTCCTTATCTATTTTTTTTCTTCTTCTTCGTACAGCCATTGGAGAGCGAAAAGTCGGTATTACGCGTCGAGCAATTTATTCGTTGATAAGTAGGGGTACGTTAAAAAAAAGTACGTAAGAAGGAGGAAGGTACGTGGCGGAATAAAATAATTTAGTTCGGGGCATTAGCGATATCACCTGTTGTCGATAATAAATTCCTAATGCCTCGAAATTAGGGAGGTTTCGGTGGAACAGCTCGCTATTCCGGTTAACATTCAATTCAATTATGTACAGCCTGTATAAAATTATAAGAGCATACTATAAGGGAACAACGTGGGATTTCCAAGTAGTAGTTCTGATATCAACAAGTAGGTAAATCGTAATAAACGCATAATGTTCTATGTCGTTGAATTTCACGCAAAGAATCCCCACATAATCAGTACATACGTTTTATCAACACTATAAATACTGAGAATTTCTATATTAATTTTCGTGGTGATTTGAGATGAATGAGGTAATGGCGAGTTTTGGATGAGAGAATGAGAGTGATGGATGAGAAGGTGCTGGATCTAGCGTCTAAAAGGTTAACACCTATAGCAAAGCCAGGGAGGTTTCCACCACTAAAGACGCTATAGGGTTTTGCCCAGTGGTTGCCACTTGTGGTCGGTTATCACCGGACGGGTTCCACCATTCTGGGGTCTTTTTGGTAAAAGGTAAGGAGGTGTGAGAGGAGAGAGAGACAGAAGTCATCGACTTTAGGTTTGAGGGTAGAAGGAAGAAACGGGTTTTTATATGGCCCTTTCCACCCTCCCCCAGTCCCTTGACCGTCTCCGACCGTTGAGGGATGGTGGGAAGGAGTAGGGGTTTGCCTACAGCCGGTCACGTAGGCCTCTTCATTCGTCTGGTTTATTTTGTGCAATATTGATACGAAATACAAAGTGATGTTATGGGAGGATATCCCTACAATTCGAATATCAGTGTAACCATCGTAAACACACGATAGTAAAACAAAAAATACTAATTTCAGTCGGGAAAACCTCACCAGTTGAGTAGAAATTTCACACACCCAGCCACCCACACTGCCTTGTTAAGGAACAACATCTCAAGTCCGATTTTGACGAAATAGGGATTTCGCATCCCCCTCCTCCCACCCTATTTTTGACCTGCTGTTTTCGACGGTGAAGTCAAAATTTCAAAATCCGATTCGGAATTGAGGGTAATACCGACCACCAAAATCGGAAAACTAGTCGGAGGAGAAACGCCTCACCTACGCAATGTTGAGGTAAAACGCCCCAACTTCTGTATCAGAACGACTCAAACTAATGTTTACCTGTGAAAAATGTTGAGGAGAAACGACTCAAGTCGTCAAAAAGATGAGGCGTTCCTCCTTCACAGCTCCACCTCATCTCTGGCTATGTCCACATCATCATCGACTACTGAGTCTAGTGCAATCACTAAACGCTGCGGTTTATTATTTACCTGTATAGATACTCCTTCTACGTAGATCACTGTTTTCTGTGGTCAATACCTACCCTCTTGCTCCCCCCCAGGAAAGCCCTAAATCGCGTACTGGAGCCGGCTCAGGAATTACAGTTTCATAAGAATGCGCAGGATTCAATAATTCAATCATTTTTTTTGTTATTCATGACGCATAACGTTTATTCACGTTACGAAAGTACCTATCAACAAACCAAAAGATCCATGATTCTTCAAATTAATGTCATAACAACCAGCTAGACTTCATGCAGCCATCAGCGATTATAATCAGGTGTTCCCTAGCGATGATCAGGCCCAGTTCCCAATAACCTCCATATATGGGGCCTGAATCGGTGGCAATATATTATGGCATTGAAAATTATGACACCCCCCCCCCCCCCCCCATATTGGGGCCCATTAAACCCCTCTGTGGTGATCGCGAGAGAGAGAGTAGGTGTGGATGGCTAGTTTGAGCAAGAAGGATAGCATAGGATGCGCCCAGGCAGGATGTTTTAGTTGAAGCCCAGCTCCCCAGGTTGTTACCACCACAATGAGTGCTAGAGGATGAAGGCTAGCGTCCCAGGTTGTTACCACCACGGTGGACGCTCAAGGAGATGAAAGCTAGCATCCCAGGTTGTTACCACCACGATGGATGCTAGAGGAGATGAAAGCTAGCATCCCAGGTTGTTACCACCACGATGGACGCTCAAGGAGATGGAAGCTAGCATCCCAGGTTGTTACCACCACGATGGACGCTCAAGGAGATGAAAGCTAGCATCCCAGGTTGTTACCACCACGATGGATGCTAGAGGAGATGAAAGCTAGCATCCCAGGTAGTTACCACCACAATGAATGGATAGCATAGCCTTGCTGCCTTGCTATCCTTTTTGAAGGCATATCCCTAGTTATTACCACCAAGATGAGGCGATAGAGAGAGAGAAGTCTCAGGTAGGAGTCAGCATGGAAGAGTGAAGAGCTGAGTGAGCAGGGCGCCCTATAAAGGTGCCTCCACCTCGTCCCCCTTCCTCTACCAACCACCACCGTTACTGTCCGTTGGGAGTTGTAAGGGGTTGATGGAGGGGAGACCCCCTTGGGCTTCTACCGAGGCGTGGTACAGCTCGTCTTTCTCCTCGTTTTTATTGGTTATATCTTATGACTATCTACATCGAGTGGTATAATGTACAGGGGATCATATTGTTGCACGTCCATAGCAATGATTTATCTGGGCTGAACGTATACCATGCGATTCAACCTCCTGTTGACGAAGCCTGTCCGTGCAAACTTCAGGGCCTCACTGTGAACAAACGGCTGGACGTACAATACTCCGGGTGGTCTCGAAAAATTCCCGAGTTTGTGAACTATTTAAAAACGTAAAAAAATTCGAGATAACGGCGTCCTGGAAACGTCAACCCTACCTTTCACCCCTTAGAGATTACTTTTCGGATTCTACTACCTTGAAACGGAAACCATCAAATTTTGTGGTTTTTTTTTCATGCTCGATTCCAAAGGTTCATTATTGAAAATAATAAACCAAAAAGTAGCTGAATACAATTATTTCGTCCATTCCCTCAACTTCTCCTGTGAACTAAGTTGATCGACGCCAAATTTGACTGGGCTATTTATTACTGCTCCTTTGAACGGGCTATTTATTAATCACTCCCTGACTGCCATACAACTTCGATAGCCCAGTGAGGCGGATCATTTCCAGTTCGCGCAGAACCACAACAGCGGTGTTTGTACCGTGACGCGGCCCGCCCCCTTTCTCCCAAACATCCCACAAATTACAAACTTGTCCCTCGAAACCCTTTTTTTTTCTCTTCCTCCAACTTACGGGACCCGCTCATAATTATCCGGTAAAATCAGGTCCGCGATAGCCCCGGTGGACCGGGGGAGATTAGCATATATATGAAATATGTTAATGCAAGGCCTCGGCTCGCATAATATTTCTTATTTTTGTGGTTGGCGGAGAAGACGCGTCCCGCCCCGCTTTTTTTTCCCTTTTTTTTTTTAAAATAAATACTTGTACGTCTTACGCAATCTCGCCCCAAGACGCGCGTGACAGGCGGCAATAACAGGGGATAGATTAGGGATTTATGGGGCCCATGGCGTATTTATGGGGTCTGAAAACGAGAGTTTTCGGATGTGGACGAAGTCATTTCGTCGCCTCGATCGAAATGAGTTTTGTTGGAAGAAAATTATTGTTGTAGATTGAGAAGACCGCTCGCTAAGTGTCAACAGACGCGTTGTTGACAGGGGTTGTTAAGGGGAGGGGTTGGGGGTTTCGGGCATTAAAACGCCCTGATGATTTCCGTATGCTCTTAAACGGATGTGCATCGAAAGACACAAATTTTTGAACATCCAGCAATTTTCCGTTTACTCCTCCAAAAATTTGCTCAAAGATCATTTCAACAGACAAAAACGCTGCAAATCCCTGCACAACGGTTTATTATTTTGTACAGAATACCCTTCTGTTACAGATCACAGCTCTCTCTATAGATAACCCGTCTATATAATATAATATGTACCTACTACTCTATACATTATTATGTGGATCGCAGATCCTCCGTAGGTTAGTACCTAACCCCGTACTCGTTACTAGGTACCTACCTAAATCACGAGTTAAATGTGGCTAAAATAATACAGTCGATGACAAACAGTAACTAAAACGGCTAAAACAAACGCAAATAATGAAGTTCTAAAGGAAAATGGTTGATGTGGAGTGAAATAGAGGCCCTTCTGCGTAGATCACTGTTTTCTATAGTCAATACCTACCTTCGTGGCCAAGTATAATGAACCGTTGTGTAATAACTTGCCCATCAATAATACTTCAACGGTTGTTCAAGTTGCAAAAATACCGATCAACAAAATCCATCCCCTTCTTGGTAGATGAACCGTTGTGTAATAATTTACCGTGGTGTAATAATTTACCGTTGTGTAATAATTTGCCGTTGCGTAATAATTTACCATTGTGTAATAATTTACCCATCAATAATACTTCAACGTTTGTTCAAGTTTCACAAGTACTACCTACCTACAAAATCCAATAGTCCATCACTTAACAAATGAAATAATATCGCAGAACAACCAACTCGACTTCATACAGCCATCCTTGATTATAATCAGGTGCTCCCTAGCGATGATATCCGGGCCCGATTAATACCGTTTGATTCACGATCGTGTTGACGAAGCTTTTTGGTGCACACGAACGGCTGGAAGTACAATGCACCGGGTGGCCTCAAAAAATTGTTTAGCTCAAGACAAATTTAATAACGTTAAAAAAACCATACCCTTCTATCGAAAGTTTTCGAGCTACGGCGTTCTGAAAATTTCAACCCCTATTTTGAACCCCTTAGAGATTACTGACATTAACGCCGAGCGTCGAGGACCAACTAGACCCCGAACGAATTTCATCAATTTTGTTTCATGATAACTAAGAAAAGTGGCCAGTACGGCGTACGGCGTACGGCGGACAGACAGAAATATTTTTATTGCATTTTCGGATTCTACATACCTTGAAACGTAAACCATCAAATTTTGAAGGGGGTTAGAATTTTTTTTTCATGCTCGATTCCAATGGTTCATTATTGAAAGTAATAAACCAAAACTAATTCCCACCAAAATTAATAAAATGGGCTATTTAAACTGGTTTTTTAAAAATTTTCTCAAGTAAAAGTTCTCGGCGAGAGCTTTCCGAAAAGGTGCTTTATGAGGGGCATCCGATGATTGAAAGTGGGCAAAAAACCGGTGGAAAGAAAGCGAAATGACGTCACAGGTAAAGGCCCTCACCCCCTAGTCCGCAATGTGTGAACCCTCAGGGCCGTTCACTTATGACGTCATTTCGTTTTCTTTCTATCCGTTTGTTGCCCAAGCTACAAGGAGTTTTAAGATGAAAATTGGCAGGGCGTTCAAGAGTGCTAAATCGGATTCTGATATTTAGAAAAATAAAATAAAAAATTCCTACTCACGGAAATTGCCCGTTCAGTTGCATGCGGTCAAAAATGATTACTACGCAAATATCGTTTAAACAAAATAGACGGAAGCCATCACAAAACCGACATAAAATTGACCATAAGTGGTTTATGATGGCCACTGAGACTGAAATACACCATTTTAGTACCCAAACAATAAATATTGTTTCCCTAAAAAGGTCATAAACTGCGTTTTTAAAATATAAATCTCCTCAAATTTGGAATAATTTCAGTACATACACATTGATGTTGTTGTACAAATTGCTATAATAATCTTATTTCCTCCAAAAATTTGCTGAGACAATATTTTTTCAACAGAAAAAAGTCAATTCCCGCCAAAACTAGTAAAATTCAATTTTTTGGGGTCAATATTAATTAAAAACTGCTCAAAATTGATGGAAATCGAAATAAAACAACATAAAATTGACATCAGAAGTGGTCGAGGCCATATCTTTTCGTTTTTACACTTTTTAGGTAATTTTCATTGTTCTGAGGGGGAAAAGGGGGAATTCCCCGATTTTCGACTACGCTGAACACGAATCCATCGAGAAATGTTCCAGTCATGCAACATGGCTATAAGAGCGAATTTAAAAAGAATTCGTGTTATTATGTAAAAGATGATATAGCGAGAAACCATACAACTTTTCGTAAAATTATATAATTCGTTCGTGATTTTAGCCATTTTTACCGATTTTTGGCCCTTATAAAGTCAAACCGACTCACTCTTTTTGGAAAAAGAAATAGTTTTACGATCGAAAAATTCAAATTTGACCCCTATTCTGTATGAAAAACAACTGAAATGGTATTTTTCTGTCTTTAATCACCCTTCCATACCACTTTCAGCGGATTTTATATAAACTGTTCGCAATTTTAGCCGTTTTACCGATATTTGACCCATAAAACGCCAATTAATCCCCTTAGAATTTTTGAAAATTGCTCATCTTTGAATTGATCTTTTTGTTTGGCAATACGAACGTTTTGGCGAAATTTGGAATTTTTAACATGCGCCCAAGGTCAGATATAGTCTGGAGTGACACATAAATAAATAAATAGGTAAGCATATAAATACATAAACTTATATTCATTTAAATGTTTGTTAAAATCTGTGGATGAATTCAGGATGCTCTGAAACGCATTTGCCAAGAAAAAATTTCAAAAATTCATGTTCTCCCAAAATTTTGGACCCATTGCAATAGCGTCATTTTCTTTGAAATTTCGCTAAAAATGGGAATCTCATCTCCTTCAGGTAGTTGAGTTTGTTCATTTCTGCGAACCGCCATAACTCACGACCCAATGGTCCAAATTGGCTCAAATTTTGCCGGTAGTTCGGGATTAGGTCCTCGTTGGCATTCGAATCAGTAGGAGCGACTGCGCATGCGCAAACGTGAAAACCGTTGAGCCTACCTACCACGAACACGGACAACTAATTACAGCCGTGTAACCCATGGATTACTCCTGACCATGTACGAACTTTCTCATATTTGGAATAATTACAGTGTACCTATCTAATTATGAATAATGAAGGATGTGGTGGTTTGGCGCACATATTATTGACTGGGAAAAAACTTTCGGGACAAAACCACGGGAAATGTTGGGCAGTTGAAGTACGTGCGTTACTCCAAAAATTCGCTCATGCGGTCATGCTGCGTCACTTCTAAGATGTTTTCTCGCGATAGCTTTCCCCCCCTCACTTCCCCGCCCATAAGCGCTCCTCTCAAGTCAACTCTCAACTCGAGAAGAAAAGGGAAGGTGCTCCTCGTCGAAACACTTTTCTCAAACCCACTCCGAGCCCCATCAGGCCCTTCCGAACCTTTTCTCCTCTGCGCCCCCTTTATTTCTTTTCCCTTTTATACATTTCTCCCTATTTTCTCCTCTCCTCCTCCGCCCGACCGGGGACCTTGCAGTCTTCCGGAAGTGGATATGACTTAGTGAAAAACGGACTCCCCCCCTCCTTCACCCCTCACCATTACCCACTCCTAATCCCCCCCAAGAAACCCCTCACCCAACCAGTCGTTTTACTCCCAGCACATTTTCCACGTTTCCTAACAACTCCCCCCCTCCCCCTCATACCGTCCTCCCCTCATGCCGTCCTTATCCGTCTTTCTCATCCTCGCACGATGTTTATGGGTTTCTTCCACTTTCTCCCCCAAAACATTTCTCTCATCAGATTTTTTTTACCCATATTTTTTCCCACAATATTTTCTCCTTTTCCCCTCCTTGACAGAGGAAAAAAAAACTTCCATATTCTTTCATTTTTTTCCGTACTTCCTACACTTTTTTCCCCCCCTTTTCTCTTCTTCCTCGTCACTCTTCCTGACAAGATTGATACGGGCGTTGGTTTCTCCGTTGACGCCTCCGAACCCCCCTCGTTGCCGTGGCGACGATGGGGGAGGATTCGGAAAGTGTTTCTTATCTGCCACATACGACGGGGAGAAAAGAAACCACGCCCTGAGCCACACACGGGCCCGAGCCGTCCGGTGCATGCGTCCTCCGCTCGGCATTTCCCCCCGCGGGCGCAAGGCCGAGTCGACGAATCGCAAGAAGGTGGGCACACACATACATACTTACATCACATCCACATACACATACACACTTACATCACATTCACATACACATGCAATCACATACACATATCACATACACACATACAACACATGCAATCACATACACATATCACATACACACATACATACTTACATCACATACACACATACATACTTACATCACATACACATACAACACATGCAATCACATACACATACATCACATACACACATACATACTTACATCACATACACATACAACCCTTACACCACATGCATTCGCTATGGCTTTTGGTTTATTATTCTGCGAATAATACAACTACGTATTATGAACTTTTTGAACACCCCCTCAAAATTTTTCTTTTACGTTTCAAGGTGCGCAGATTCCAAAACGCTGCAAAGTCCTTGTCACGTGGGTTTATTACTCTACTGGACATACGTACAGAAATTTTGGCTGTTCATTTATTGTTTGTTTCATGAGCAATAATTGAAGTAGCTATTTTTGATGGTGTCCACCAATTTTGGCCCCCAAAAACACAAATTAGGCTCCTATTTTTGCCAAATTATCTTTGATCATTGATAGTGCCATTTAACTGAGTTGAGTCACCTGTTGATACTACTTCTACTTTATTTACGGTCTAAAAAATTTGTTCGTCCATGTGTTTCAAGGTGAGGTTGAATATGAAGTTGATTTTGACCAGTTAGTGAAGAAATGAGGATGTAACGAACGTTCAGCTGCCAAAATTCATTTTTTACTAGTCACAAACGTAAGTGGGAAATTGTCTGAAATACCATAACTTTTTATAATTTGTCAAAACAAGATAATTAATTAATTGATTAATACATAAGATAAATAATTAATTAATTAATTGTAAGATAATTTGTCAAAACAGGAGCCTAATTTGTGTTTTTCAGGGCCAAAATTGGTGGTAACCTCCAAAAATAGCTGTTTAAATTATTGCTCATGAAAGAAGCAATAAATGAAAATCCAAGATTTCTGTGCGTATGTCCAGTAGAATAATAAACCCATGTGACAAAGGACTTTGCAGCGTTTTTATGCACCTCGTCGATCCGGGGTTGTTTCTCTTGTTATCGACAGCAGGTGTTTGTGCATCGAAATTCGGAATTTCTGCGCACCAAAGTGATGACGTGGGAGGGGGGGGGGGGGGGGAGCAAAATAAATCGGGGGGAAAAAAGAGGACATTTTGCGTCGCGGACAATAACAAATAACCGCGTGTTGTCACGTATTTTGAGGGTCGCCTCGGTCTGTTTACAGCTACGAGGAGGAGGCATCTCGAAAAAGGAAACTAATGAGCGGGGTTTTCGAGACAAAAAAAAAGGAACATTGGAAAAAAAGAAAAAACGTTCTCCGCCTGTCTATCAGACCCGAAATAAAAAATTTAGAGACGTTTGACAGAGGGAACTACAAGAAGACCTGTTCCGACTTGATAATTGAGCGAACCTGTTCCGTCGATATAAAATTCGATATATAACTACCGTAAGCACACACACGCAGATACGCGTATAAATATATATAAGGTACATAAATATACAAGATACAGTTGTTCGGCGAGGGTGAACGACTCCTTGTGATAACGCGTTCTCATTCGAAAAACCAGTCTTTTTGGTGGGGGGGGGGGGGGGGGAAGAACTTTTTTTTCTTTCGTTTTTTATTGGTTTATTATTTATAAGGAAATCATCCCGTCTTTTTTTTCACCCGTCTTTTTTATCGGATGAAAGGTCCGTGAACTTGGTCGTCGACAAGTAAGAGACAGAGGCTCGTAAAATCGGATTGTCAGCTCCAGCCGATGAAGAGTTTCCGCTCCTCGAAGAGCCGGTGAGATGGAGATGATGGACTCGTACCCAGCTTGGGCCTCTTCGAGTGGGTTTAAATCCGATTGGGGGGGGGTGGGGGGGGATTTAGGGCGATTTGGGGGCCTACGGGCTCCACCTGTCCAACGCCTGTGCTGCCGGCCTGAGGAAGAAGGGCGCATCTCGAAAAATTTGAATTTTCAATAGCAATATTTTTCGATTTTGAGGTTTCGCACCACTTTCTTTATACACATCTTTTTTTTTTGGTTTCTGAGGCATATAACTGTAGGTCTATTCACCCTACTACTCACTCATGCTTTTTTTAAAATTATTTTTATTTCCACAAATTGACAAGTAAAAATACATCATATCGCAAAAAAAAAATTAAATTCTTTAAGCCCGCGTGTGAGGTCAGAGTTCAGTTAATAGTAACACATTCACAAGCGAAGAACGTAACAAAAGAACAGCATCAGCTACTCCTAAAAGAAAAGAAAAGAAAAGTCCCTCAAAGGAAATCAAATCGAGAATAAGCTAGATGTGTCATTTTATGCATAAATCTTGAACACATAGACAAATTTCTAGATCGCAGTAGATTTCAAAATGCGTTCACAGCGCCTAGCACTTTTCTCAGAATTAGCCCATATTTATTGGCAGCTGCTTCGAGAATGGCGGTTTGGGATTCCTGGGTCAAAATATTGAAAAACTTTGGCCCCATGTACGTATAATGCCTTTGCCCCGGTAGGGTAAGTCTCAAGGGAGGTCTCTGCATGGTTTCATATCTCGTTGCCCTACCTCTACCACTTCCCAGTGTCCTCATGGTAGAGAGGGGTACTTTGCACAAGAACGTTAATGCCTCCTTTACATATAAACCCGAGAGATCAAGCAATCCTAACCTCTCAAACAGAGGGGCAGCATGCGTACGCGGACCGACCCTGCCCATCACCCGAACTATGCTTTTTTGCACTGTACGCAAAGGCTTTTGAGGTTGGTGAAATAAGCGCTTCCTCATACGAGGAGGCCATAGGAGATCACTGATTGCACCATGGCAAAATACAGTAGTCTCAATTTTGCCTGATTCAAAATATTACGAACTCAACACATGATTTAAATGAACGGTCTTCTTTGTAACATACCTTTGGAATCGACCATGAATTGACGAAATTCGGTTTATAGGTCCCATTTGGGGTCTAGTTGGTCCTCGAAGCTCGGCGTTAATGTCAGTCATCCCTAAGGGGTGAAAAGTAGGGGTTGAAATCTCCAGGACGCCGTTATCTCGATTTTTTTACGGTTTTAAATAGTTCTCGAACTTGGGAGTTTTTTAAGACCACTTGCAGCATTGTACGTCCAGCCGTTCGTTCACAGTAAGGCCCAGAAGTTTGCACCGACAGGCTTTTTCAACAGGATGGTGAATGAAATTGTATACATTCAGCCCACATATCATCACTAGGGACGCGCTAACGATCGGTAATTGGCCCGAGATCATCAGGGCTAGGGAGCATTATATGATTACAATCACGGATGGCTGTATGAAGTCGAGTTGGTTGTTCTGTGATATTATTTCATTTGAAAAATGATGGCTCTTTTGGAGTTTGTTGATAGGTAGTGAAACTTGAATAAACGTTGAAGTATTATTGATGGGTAAATTATTAGAGAGTTTTTGCAACACACTCGTGACGAAACGAAACGGAAAACGACACCGAAACGGAAATGGCGGATAGGGCGACCGAAGTCAGATGCTAACCTTTTTCGGTTCAGTTTTCGTTCAGCTTTGGCGTCTACCGGCTGGTGGAGTCACGCTAACGTTATGTCAACCTCTCTTTCATCCATTTTACTCCATGGTTAATACAAATCTATGTCCACACATGGCGTCAAGTCTGCCAAGACGCCAAGAAGCAGCTGTGAATACGACGCTCAACATTTTTATTTTCCAAGGAAAACAGAAGAAGGTAGGTAGCGTTATACAGATGTAAGGTTAAATTACGTTTCGTCATATCAACATGACGAAAGCTGACACCGCGAGATCCCGGTATTTTTCGTCGTCACGGTTCGTCAAACTTTTCGGTGTCTTAAGTGCGCATGCGCAGCACTGCTTTCGTTTCGTAGAAGGGGCTGGAGTTTGTTGGTACGTACGTTTGCAACTTTTTTCACTCCACATCAACAATTTCCCTTCAGAAATTCATTATTTGCGTTTCTTCTTGCCATTTTAGGTACTGTTTGTCATCGACAGAATTATTTTAACAGCATTTAACTCGTGATTTAGGTAGGTACCTAGTAACGAGTACGGTGTTAGGTATTAACCTACGGAGGGTCTGCGATCTACATAATATGTATAGAGTAGTACATAATATGTTATATAGAAGGGTTATCTTTACAGAGAGCTGTGATCTGTAACTGAAGGTTATTCTGTACAAAATAATAAACCGTCGTGCAGGTATTCGCAGCGTTTTTTTGGTTTATTATTTTCAATAATGAAGCTTTGGAATCGAGCATGACATTTTTTTTATTTTTTTTAACCCACCCCTGAAAACTTTATGTTTACGTTTCAAGGGACGTGTAGAGTGCGAATATCGAATACAAATATTTCCGTCCGTCCGCGGCATTTTCCTTAGTTTCCATGAACCAAAATTCACGAAATTTGGTTTCTAGTTCCCGTTTGGGCTCTACTTGGTCCTCGAAGGTCGGCGTTACTGTCAACCAACCCTAAGGGGTAAAAAAATCGGGAGTGTTGCTGCTCCTCCGGTTTGCAACTCCCTCGGTCCTGCTCTCTGCAGCAGTTCTCCCCCGATTGTCGAATCCCCCCGGCGTTGCCAAAAAAGAGAAAGGACTGTAGATAAAGGAGCAGCAACCACAAACATCGAGAAGGAACAGAGAAAAGAGAAGATAAAGGACATTTTCGTATCACATGGTTCACATACACACTAAAATGTGTATCGTAGGAAAAACGGGAGTCAATTCACTTGGCATATGACGGGAGGTGCTTTGCAAAAACGTAACTCTGGTAATTTTTATATCAGCATAGTCTTGAATAAGAAGTCCTATTTTACGTTTTTGGTTTCCAAATGTGCAGTTCGCAGCCTTCTTTTTTTGTGTGAGCTAGTGATTATGAGAATGCTATCAATTTGCTTTTTTCCCCCCCAAAACTTCCACGAACAAGTATATGTGAGGATTGCGATTAAATTTTTTTAAATTTTTTTGCATTGTTTATCAACTGACACTTTTTGAATAGTTTTAACACACTTTAATTTCACATATTTCGCTACTAATTATACTAATACATATTTTCAAATATTTCATTGATTGAAATACATATTTTTAAATATTTCATTAAATGAGACACCTATTTTTTCATTTTCAACTTTCTTTTTTAACTGTGAAGAATAGCGTCATTTGCGGGTGGTTGTAGGGAGATTTGTATGGAGTTTGCATTACACTGTTCATTGCTGAAAACTCATTTTGGCTCGGACACCGTTTTCTGATGAGAAATGCCGCGAAATTGATTCCTACGCATCTACGTGAGTTTCCGGATGATGGTTTAAAAAAAGTTTTTTTAAATTTCATTTTCTATAATTAAATAAATATTAGCATCACGTATTTCCACAATTTATCTTGACTTCAAATTTTTACCAATTTTTACATATTTCAGAAAACATTTTATACATTTTACATATTTTATGCATATTTCAAAAAACAAATATATATTTTATTCAAATATTTGGCATTTTTAACTTCATAAAAATTCCATCTCTAATAATTAAAACTCGAGTAGGATCGTCGGGTGAGGAAGTTCCGGCGAAGGTAACCGTTCGACCTGACCGTTCTCAAACGATGTGATTAAAAGATTCCGAAGTAATCTTACTATAAGAAAATGAGTCACGCGAAGCTTTTTCCCACTGTCTCATTTCACTAACAATAATAGGCGGCTGTCCGGGAACCGAGAGCCTTCCTCTGAATCAAGCCTTTCGACGGAAAGAAAAAACTTTTTCAACAGGTTTTTATTCATTCATCAACTCCTTTCTTCATTTATTCATCCAGTTTCCATTCGAATTCCGTAAAAACCATTCAGGGAAACGAAAAACACGATTTGGCTCTATAGCAAGTTGCTGTAAATAATCACTTGTTAATACTCACAACGTACTAGCTGCGTTAGTTCTAAGCTAGAAAAGTCGACTTTACGCACGTTAGATACGCATTAAGTGAAACTTTGTCAAACAGTTCTGTGAAACTCTTTCTGCGACTATCCTCTGTTCTCGGAACAGTATGGAATGGAAATGAAATTAATTAAAATGTACCTATTAATAAAATATAAATTACCAGGTGTACAATCCAAGATAGGCACATTAGTTACAATACACTTTTCCAGTACAAAGTTTAACCACAGCAACAGTTGTAACTGTGACGCTCCACCTTTTCGGGTTATTAAGTTCATTGAAAAATCGATTTGCCTATGTGGGCCCACGCTGAATAGCCTCACGGCTGTATACGTAGGTATAAGGTTTATGTTTGGAAACAGTTATAAGGTTTGTTTAAAATATGTATTTAGTTATTATTGTCGTGGTATCCTTATAATATACCACTCCTGTACATACGTTAAGATTTTTACCAATAAACAACGGAGAAGCCGAGCTGCGCAGTGCGAGGGACAGGGCCCAGGTAGCTTTCCCTGCAACGGTTCCCAACGGACATTCCGGTGGGCCCGGGGGAGTGTAGAGGCGCCTTTATAAGGCGCCCAGCTTGCTGGACATTCATCCAATTTCTCTCCTACGAGTACCTTCTCCCTCAAACCTTACCTCCTCAATCCTCATCACCAACTAAGCCTTCTCCTTCCCTATACGTTCTCAACGAGGTGAAAACCGGGCGAGTATTTTCCTGGATGTTCAACGTGGTGAAAACCGGACGAATGCCCTCCTTACTTCTTATCCAGATATCCAAGGAGGTGCAAACCGCGCGGGTATCTTCCTATCCCAATATTCAACGAGGTGAAAACCTGGCGAATATTTACCTAAATTCCTGAGGCGTATCGAAGGAGGTGAAAACTGCGCGGATACAATCCCTTGCACTCCTCTCTCTTCCAAAACTCCTACCTATTCAAAATCCAATTCAGAATCTCCATTTCCTTCAAGTCAAATTTTACATTTCAAATTTAACCAAAACCAGAGTCATCACAATTATTATACCTACTTATGTGTTGGTTAAGTTGTTAAACTATATTAGTTATACATAATTTTTCTTTGAATTAAGCTTTTACCTAGGTAGTTTATACGTTATGCATTTTTTGTATAATTATATACTTATGTATAAAAGCAACTATGTGTGCTTCCAAACAATATACCTGGCTATGAGATGAATTTCACCAAAATATTAGTCTAAATGGGACAGAAATCGCTAAAAACTTGTAGGAATGGCTCAATATTGCTAAAATGGATTGAAACAACTGATTGCATTGATTAATGTTAGTTGACAAAAAAAAGCCCCAAGAAGTGTGTCAAAGTATTATTTCCGAAGGTCAGTGAGGCTCTTAGAGTACAGCGACATTTGCAGAGATTATATATTTACCTATGTATGTACGTATATAATTATGTATGTCTGCACCACGCTAGAAGCCGCAATTTTGGGTCATTTGACTTGAAATGTTGACACTATTCTCCTAAGGTGTCCAGAATGAGCTGAATAGTTTTTGGTACCACCACGGTTCCATGGAACGGCGCCACGCTGGGACCAGTGGTGCCATCTGACAGCAAAATGTGTGTCTCGTATAGTTTTCATGTTTTCCATCACGCTGAATCGAATGGGATACTTTCAAAGCTACATCAATCATCCTTACAGCGACTGATAAGTGTGTAGCCATGAAGCGTTATGAAAAATAGCTATTATACAGCGTGCTACATAGCCAGAATTTGAGGCTATTTTCAAAATTGCGGTAGGCACCTGGTCAGGGGTGGTAAAAAAGTAGTTGAAGTAGTAAAGTAGTTTTATTAGTATTTAGTTACTATACTTTAGTAGGTATCAACTATAATAGCGAGTCAAAAATGACAGAACAATAGGGCCTGCACGCGTATTTATTTATATTTTAAATGAAAGTAGACTGTCCTGAGAATTTTGACAACAAATGCACTGTCCTATGGTAAGTTCTTTTTTTATTCACCACCAAGTATATTGTCATTGAACCCCTCTTGCTCGGGTGGGACCCCCCTGCCCACTGTGACGTCAAAACTGCTGAAAAAAATGATAGAAAAATAACTAACATCGGACAGTGCGGTTGGTGTCAAAGTTCTCAGAACGGAATCTACTTTCATTTAAAAGTAACGTAAACCGCTTTTGTTACCAACGCGCATAAACCATTGTCACAAATACTTAAAAGGCATCAAAAATATTACTAATTGATCAGAACTTCCACAGGATGGTGACTTAAAATGAAAATACTACAGTAACATTCACAAAATATTTTTATTTTCTAAAAAACGAAGAAGATGGGTAACATTTCAGTTTGTGAAGGTGAAAATAGTTACAAATCGTCAAAAATATCACAATCCCTATGACCCCTACAGTCTTGATCTTTGAGGCAAAATAATATTAAAACCATGGAAAATTCGCCTACAAATTACGTGTAGACTACCAAGAGAAGCCAACTGGATTTTAAAAAGATGCCATGAATTGGACTTTTTCTCACAATCCCCTGCAACACTACGTCGCCACATTTCCTACTTATTACTAAGTAACCATCACTAACTTATTTGAGTTTGTTGTATTACTGCAATTGTATTTTTTCTAAGCGTACCTATCTATCTGCGCGCGGATATTTCATTTCTTTTTATTTATTTCAAGTTTGTATTTTTGGTTTATCATTTTCAATAATGAACCTATGGAATCGAGCATGAAAATTTTTTTTAACCCCTCCCCCCCTCAAAATTTGATGGTTTCCGTTCCAAGGTATGTAGACTCCGAAAATGCAATAACAAAATTTCTGTCCGTCAGCAGTAAACCGTACTGAGCACTTCCAGTTGGTCCTCGAAGCTCAACGTAATGTCAGTCATCCCTAAGGGGTGAAAAATAGGAGTTGAAGTCTCCAGGACGCCGTTTTCTCGAATTTTTTTACGGCTTTAAATAGTTCTCGAACTTGGGAGTTTTTTAAGACCACCCGGAGAATTGTACGTCCAGCCGTTCGTTCACAGTAGGCCCAGAAGTTTGCTCCGTCATGCATTTTCAACAGGATGGTGAATGAAATTGTATACATTCAGCCCACATATCATCACTAGGGACGCGCTAACGATCGGTAATTGGCCCGAGATCATCAGTGCTAGGGAGCATTATAATGATTATAATCACGGATGGCTGTATGAAGTCGAGTAGGTTGTTGTGCTATTATTTCGTTTGGAAATTGATGGCTCTTTTGGAGTTTGTTGATAGGTAGTGAAACTTGAACAAACGTTGAAGTAGGTATTATTGATGGGTAAATTATTACAAAATGGTAAATTATTACACAACGGTTCATCATACCATCTACGTAGAAGGGGCTGGAGTTTGTTGGTAGTACTTTTGCAATTTTTGACATTTTATGTCTTTACTTTGCTACATAAACTCGAAAATGAAACGCGGGACATGCAACGGAGACATGCAACGGAAACAACGTCACGAAAATATTTCTGATGATTTTCGCTTACAACCGATTCGTTGCTACGGAACTTTATCTTCGCCAGTTATCATCGTACAAAAATCGTTCACCACTCGTTGGATAGCTCTCGATTTACGTAACCATACTACGTTAACCACTGCGGACTGCGTGGCCAAAAAGCTGCGGTATGAGCGTGATTGTTTAAATGAATGTTTACGTACATAATACAGTGGAGTCCGGCTAATCCGAACTAATTGGGACTGAAGGCTGTTCGGACTAGGTACCATTCGTTGGAAATCTTGACCAAAACAATTAAGTACGAAGTACTTGGTGTGGGTGCGGGAGGGGGCGCTAAGACATAAAATGTCCCTCGTGGTTGCGTACTTGTACGGAAGCTGTACCCACCGTTTGTGTTTTGCTTGTTTTCACTCCACATCAACAATTTCAGAACTTAACTCTCTTCTTCTTCTTCTTAACTTCAGAACTTAATTATCTGCGTTTATCGACAGAATTATTTTAGCAACATTCAACTCGTGTTTTAGGTAGATACCTAGTAACGAGTACGGGGTTAGGTGCTAACCTACGGAGGATCTGCGATCTAAATAATATGTACAGAATAGTACATTTTATATTATATAGACGGGCTATGTACAAAGTAATAAACCGTTATGCAGGGATTTGCAGCGTTTTTTTCTTCATATTGTATTGTATTGTATTGGCTTGCCCTTACAAAATAAATAAATAAATAAATAAAAATGTCCGATGCGAATAGTTATGTCGGCAGGTACGTCAGGATCTTCAAAAATTCGCTTATATAGCTATGCTGCACGACAGGTAGGTACTTAATTGGTTTACAGAGGCTCCTCGCCTTCTGTTGAACTTGCACGGTTTGCCCCGGCGTTGTGCCTGTGTACATTTCTGTTCCGACGATTGTCACTCGATCTTTTTTTTTTTACCGACAATATTTAACTTGCGGGCAAAACAAGGAGAAAAGAGCGAGAGAGAATGAAAAAAAGGGGGAGGGCTCAAACGAAATGGTTTTGACTGGTTTCAATTCAACTTCATTGTTACTAAGAACATAATGGCAACGGCGGATCGGGCGAGGGGGTACGCAAGCGTCTGGGGACATATTTCCATAATAATATGAAACGTAACGCCAAGGCAGAGCTCATTTGCATCGCGTTATCGTCTAGAGCGAGCGGTGCCCAAGGTGAGGCGAACAATGTGAAAAGAGGCCTAATAAAATAGCGTTTCGGCCCCTTGCCTACCCTAGGTACCCCTTAACCCACACGCTTTCTGGTACCCTATCTATTTGAAAAGGTGCCCCTCCTATTTTTTTGAGGGACAATAACGAATTAGGAGCATAAACACACACTATACGTCAAACTCTTTTGGCGGGTTATCGGATATTGATTTATGCTATCTATCTTTTTTCGAGAGGGTTCAGGGAGCATGAAAGGGTTTTATTGATGTTTTCTCGAATATTAACACACTGCTGTTGAACGGAAAAATAACTTATGATGTTAGCACTTATTCGGCCTGGCAGTTGATAGCAGGGGTAGTTGAGTTGCAATACTGACAGAAGTTCCATTCGAGCAGCATAACCATATCAGCGAGTTTTCGAAGCAACTTTCCCTTCCAACCTCTAAGCTGTAAGAGAATATTATCAAACATTTTTTACCTGTTTCAACCATGAAAATCCAAATGTAGTCTTTTTGTGTCTACGTTATTATGGTTTCAACGATTTTTTTAACAAAATTAACCTATTTTGGTTTATATTTTCAATAATGAACCTTTGGAATCGAGCATAGAAAACAAAATTCCCCCCCCCCCCCCCTCTCAAATTTCGATGGTTTCCGTTTCAAGGTATGTAGAATCCGAAAATGCAATAAAACAATTTCTGTCTGTCCGCCGTACGACGTACTTCGCACTTTCCTTAGTTACCATGAACCAAAATTGATGAAATTTGGTCTGTAGGTCCCGTCTGGGGTCTTGTTGGTACTCGAAGCTCGGCGTTACTGTCAGTCATCTCTAAGGGGTGAAAAATAGGGGTTGACATTTTCAGAATGCCGTGGCTCGAAAACTCTCAACAGAAGGGTATGGTTTTTTTTACGTTTTTAAATTGATCTTGAACTAAAGAATTTTTTGAGACCACCCGGAGCATTGTACGCCCAGCCGTTCGTTTGCACCGAAAAGCTTCGTCAACATGATCGTGAATCAAACGGTATGAATCCGGCCCAGATGTCATTGCTTGGTTGTTCTGTGATATTATTTCATTTGAAAAATGATGGATCTTTTGGATTTTGTTGATAGGTACCTACTTTTGCAACTTGAACAAACGTACAAGTATTATTGGATAAATTATTACACAACGGTTTATTAT
This sequence comes from Leptopterna dolabrata, assembly GCA_954871275.1. Lineage (NCBI taxonomy): Eukaryota > Metazoa > Arthropoda > Insecta > Hemiptera > Miridae > Leptopterna > Leptopterna dolabrata. Next base: position 18,345,421 of record OX940984.1, on the reverse strand, counting down.
TTGCCTTACGTTTCATGAATAACTAGGTACAAATAACTAATGACTGAATTATTGTGACCCGCGCATTTGTATGAAACTTAATTCTGGGGCCGGCTCCTTTTTAGGGCATTAGGGCATTAGGGCATTCCTGGGGGGGAGCTCGAGGGTATTGGCCACAGAAAACAGTGATCTACGCAGAAGGGGCGTCGATAGGTAAATAAAAATAAACCGTTGTGTAATAAGTTGCAGCGTTTTTTTTAAATTCCCATTTTTGGCAGACACTGAATAAGAAACTCAATTTTTGATTATTTTTCTGCGCTTAAATATCTAGTTATGAAAGTCATTAATTTTTTTTTTTTACCCTAGGCCACTAGTTGTTAGGCCTGCGGCTCTTCCGCCATGCGGCCTCTCGCAGCCCAATATAATTTGGAAGACGACCACTGGGCTTCGTCTGGTGAGAATGATCTCCGTAGGTCATGTTGATGACATCTATTTCACATCTATTTGGCTTAATGTCCTGAACCACCATTCTATACCATTTTGGTGATTTTTTATCCATTTTACTGATTTCCAGCGATATTAACCCAAATTACCCAATTTGTATTCCAAAAATGTGTATATATGAGAGGGTATTGTATAGTTACGAACTAGCAATAGAACAGACGAAAATGCTAATGATGATTACGTACTCTTCGACATAGCTAGTAGGTCCAGCGTCCAAGGTACACTGATTCACATTCGCGCTTTGTGATTCTGCCTTATAATAGGGGAAGATCACAGTCCAATATTTTCTTCAATGGTTGCCACACCGTGGAAGAGCATTCACTACAACAAATTATGCTGAATTGCAATCGCACGGTCTTGTGTGGGTGTCACAATCGACTTCGTGATCCGGCCATCCTACTTGGTCGCAATAACAATGAACAACTGCAGACAGTTTTATTGAGGTGAATGACAGTCGCTAACAGACCAAACGGATTTGAAAATGCATTATCGATAGGTAACCATCGGCAAGACGTGCCGTGCGTGCGTGGTGGGAGCAGGAAATGCCGGAGCGTGTGGAGGTTGAGAGAGTGAGCATTGTATGGTAATGCCCTCTCGGCTCGTAGCCTTTCTTGATCCAAACTCTTCTATGAATATTCCTCTACCCGGCAGGGGGGCGACAACGGTACGTCCCTGGACTGGAAGATTGCCGAGTTCCATAAGAATTTCTGGATCCGAGGAAGTGTGCTGGTGATGAATGCCGTCACTCTGAACCCTGGCTCTGGCGATCCGTCACCGCCACCAGGGAAATATTCGTGATTATACCAAAGGCGCAGGCATTTGTAACACGATAAATAACAATTAACTGAATGGATGGTCAGAAATAAGTGCGTGCCATCGGTTTGTTACATTCGTTGCCATCTATATACTGAGTTACAAATCAAAGTGACGTTTCTGGTAAACCTAAGAAGCCCAGCATAAAATGGACCGTAAAACGCTGCAAATTATTACACAACGGTTTATTATTTACCTGTACAGGTGCCCCTTCTGCGTAGATCACTGTTTTCTGCGGTCAATACCCACCCTCGTGCTCCCCCCCCCCCCCCCCACCAGGAATGCCCTAAAAAGGAGTACTGGGGCCGGCCCGAAAATTAAGTTTCATACAAATGCGCAGGATTCAATAATTCAATTATTAATTAATTATTTGTAGTTATTCATGAAGCACAAGGTAAATAATAAACCGTTGTGTAATAATTTACCTGTACCTATAGATGCCCCTTCTGCGTAGATAGTATAGTAAACCATTGTGTAATAATATACCGTTGTGTATTTATTAATTTACCAAATAATACTCCAACGGTTGTTCAAGTTGCAAAAGTACCTTTCAACAAAATCCAAAAGATCCATAATTTTTCAAATGGAATAATCCCTACTATATTATAAAAACGGATCTCTGTCTGTCTGTGAGTCTGTGTGTCTTTCTATGCACGGCCAAACGGCTCGACGGATATCGACCAAATTTGGCACGAATATCCGGTAGGCTCCCAAGTTGTGCAACGTCGCATTTTTAATTCCCTGACCATAGCGGAACTATGGTCGACCATGGTCAACTCCTGAATGGCTTGACGGATATCGACCAAATTTGGCACGAATATCCAGTAGGCTCCCAAGTTGTGCAACGTCGCATTTTTAATTCCCTGACCATAGCGGAACTATGGTCGACCATGGTCAACTCCTGAATGGCTTGACGGATATCGACCAAATTTGGCACGAATATCCAGTAGGCTCCCAAGTTGTGCAACGTCGCATTTTTAATTCCCTGACCATAACGGAACTATGGTCGACCATGGTCAACTCCTGAATGGCTTGACGGATATCGACCAAATTTGGCACGAATATCCAGTAGGCTCCCAAGTTGTGCAACGTCGCATTTTTAATACCCTGACCATAGCGGAACTATGGTCGACCATGGTCAACTCCTGAATGGCTTGACGGATATCGACCAAATTTGGCACGAATATCCAGTAGGCTCCCAAGTTGTGCAACGTCGCATTTTTAATTCCCTGACCATAGCGGAACTATGGTCGACCATGGTAACTTCGTTAATTGAAATGGTAACCCCTATTTTTTATCGCGTATTCGTAATCTACGTGAAATTCTATCTACGATCGACCCTTCGGACTACCCCCGCGGTCGACCATAGCGCATCCATGGGCCCCTCCATGGTCGAATCCCGAATTGCTCAACGGATATCGACCAAATTTGGCACCAATATCCGGTAGCCTCCTAAGTTGAACGTAGGCGCATTTTTAATTCCCTGATCATAGCGGAAATATGGTCGACCATGGTCAACTCCTGAATGGCTCGACGGATATCGACCAAATTTGGCACGAATATCCAGTAGGCTCCCAAGTTGGGCAACGTCGGAATTTTTCGGTCCCCTACACCATAGCGGAAATATGGTCGACCATGGTCAACTCCTGAATGGCTCGACGGATATCGACCAAATTTGGCACCAATATCCAGTGGGCTCTCAAGTTGTGCAACGTCGGAATTAAGTACGATACTGCGTACAGCGAATCTCGGATAGCGAGCGAAGCGAGCGGTCATGCTAGTATAACAGAAAAACCAACTCGACTTCATACAGCCATCCTTGATTATAATCAGGTGCTCCCTAGCGATGATACCTGGGCCGGATTCATACCGTTTCATTCACGATCATGTTGACGAAGCTTTTCGGAGCAATCGAACGGCTTCTTTAGTTCAAGATCATACTCCATTTAGGGCTTTCCTGGAGGGAGCTCGAGGGTATTAACCACAGAAAACAGTGATCTAAGCAGAAGGGGCATCTATGCAGAAAAATAGTAAACCGTTGTGTAATAATGTGCAGCGCTTTTTATCGCATTTTCGGATTCTACATACCTTGAAACGTAAACCATCAAATTTTGAGGGGGGTTAAATTTTTTTTTTTGCATGCTTGATTCCAAAGGTTCATTACCTATTGAAAATAATAAATCAAAACGAGATAACGGCGTCCTGGAAATGCCAATCCCCTATTTTTCACCCCATAGAGATGACTGCTGATCTGGATGTATACCGTATGACTCACGCTCATACTGATGAAGCTATCGGGTTCCACCTTTAAGGCCTTACCATGTCAGGTCATACTTTTCTTAAGGGTTTCCATGCTCCGTTATAAGGAAACTGAAAGTGTTCGGAAAGGGTTGTGGCACTTGAGGACCAACCACCGTTTTGGGGGCAGCAGTCGAAGTGTTGATCAGCGTTAGGATTTTCTAGTTTGGTGTTTCAGGTCGTGGATTAGGCCAGAGGCACGCCGGCCCACAGAGTTGCTTCACCTCTACCCACCAGACCGGTGTCCCATCAATTAGCTTCTTTTTCTCCTAGCCAGAAATCTTTTAGGCCTCTTACGCATTGATACAGACGAATGGACAGGCTCATCCCTCTAATACTACGGAGGCTACCTCAAGAAAAACGTCCCGGTGTTCAATGCAGCCTTAACTAGCCTGAAGGCTCTCGTAACTAGTCTGAGGAAGGCATAAATACGGTGGAAGAGCTCATCTAAGGAGAATCCCACCGATAGGTAGGACGAGGAGAGGATGAGCCGCTTAGAGCGAAAACCCGTTCCTGGAGATGGAGCTGGTATGAAAAGGTGTGGCTGCCCCAAACTGATTGCTACGGACTCAGGTGGATTAATAAATAACTCTTCCTTCGAGATGAGTCCGTTGGTAAACGTTCCAGGAAAACGTGTTTCGAAGGGGTACGTAGGGCCCCAATTAGAATAAATTGTTCTCGGCCCGCACACGGCAAATGACCCGTTTTCAGATCTCGCAATAAATTATTGGGCCTACCGAAGTTCCTTCGATTACAACAGTACAAGAGTTATCGTAGCGAATCTATACGGGCACGCACATCTCATACGTGAGGAACAGGTATCTTCTCATTATTGCAAGAAATTTTGTTCTAAGACTGGTTTGGTTTATCAAAATGTCTTAGCTTTTCAGATCTATTTGTACAAATCGAACATGGTCGCTTGGTATGGGTAAACTTGCAGTGCTGCAAACTGATTGTGGTGGGAGGGGGGGGGGGGGTAGAGAGAAGGAGAGAGATATCTCCTCGTGGGGGGATTTTGAGGAGATCTCAAAATTCAGGAGGGATGTAGATTTTCATCATGTTTCTTCAGCCAAAATTATGATAATCGTTATTGGTTTATTATTTTCAATAATGAACCTTTGGGATCAAGCACGATAAACTTTTTTAACCCCCCTCAAAATTTTATGGTTTACGTTTCAAGGTATGTAGATTCCGAAAATGCAATAAAAACATTTCTGTCTGTCCGCCGTACGACGTACTTCGCACTTTCCTTAGTTACCATGAGCCAAAAATGAAATTTGGTTTGTAGGTCCCGTTTGGGGTCTAGTTGGTCCTCGAAGCTCGGCGTTACTGTCAATCATCTCTAAGGGGTGAAAAATAGGGGTCGTAATTTAGAACGCTGAAGCTCGAAAACTTTCACCTGAAGGGTGTGGTTTTTTTTACGTTTTTTTAACTGATCTTGAACTAAAGAATTTTTTGAGACCACCCGGAGCATTGTACGACCAGCCGATCGTTCACAGTAAGGCCCCGAATTTTGCACCGACAGGCTTCATTAACAGGAGGGTGAATCAAATTGCATACATTCAGCCCAGATACCATCGCTAGGGAGCACCTGGTTATAATCAAGGATGGCAGTATGAAGTCGAGTTGGTTGATCGGCGATATTATTCCATTTGAAAAATGAAGGCTCTTTTGGATTTTGTTGATAGGTCCTTCTGCAACTTGAACAAACGTTGAAGTGTTATTGGCTAAATTATTACACAACGGTTTATTATTTGCCTTATGATCCATGAATGATTGAATGATTGAATCCCGCGCATCTGTTTGAAACTTCTATTCCGGGGCCGGCTCCAGTACTCGATTTAGGGCTTCCCTGAGGAGAGCTCCGAGGGTGTTGACCACAGAAAACAGTGATCTACGCAGAAGGGGCATCCATAAAGGTAAATAATAAACCTTTGTGTAATAATTTGCAGCGTTTTTTTCTTGAAATTTTCAACATTCTTGTAGCAGTGATAATTCAGCAAAACTGACCAACCGAATCACAAAAATGACACAAATACCTGTACGGATGCCTGCCTGTTCTTCGTAGATAGATCACTGTTTTCTATGGTGAATACCCCCCTCCCCCACCTTCGAGCTTCCGCCAGGAAATTCCTAAATAGAGTACTGGAGCCAGCCGGGCTATTACAGTTTCGTAAATATGCGGCGGATTCAAGAATAAAACTAATTCAAAAATAAAATTACATCATTAATTTTGTTGTTATTCATGAAGCATACCTAACGTTTGTTCAAATTAAGAAAGTACCAATCAACAAAATCTAAAATAACCGTCATTCTTAAAATTAAATAATATCGCGGAACAACCAACTCGATTTCATACAGTGTTGCGTGATTATAATCAGGTGTTTCCTAGCAATGATATCTCTGGGAGGTATAACCATTTATTCACGATCATGTTCACGAAACTTTTCGATGCAAGCTTCAAGGCCTTACTACGAGCGAACCGAACGGCTGGAAGTACAATGCTCAGGGCGGTCTAAAAAATTCTCAAGTTCGAGATCAATTTAAAAACGGTTAAAAAAACGAGATATCGGCTTCCTGAAAATTGCAACCCCTATTTTTCACCCCTTTCAGTTCATGGTGACTGAGGAAAGTGCGAAGGACGGCGTACGGCGGACGGACAGACTTTTTTTAAATTCCATTTTCGGATTCTATGTACCCTGAAAGGGAAACAATAAAATTTTGAGGGGGTAGAGGGGCTAAAAGAAATTCATGCTGGATTCCAAAGGTTCATTACTGAAAATAATAAACCAAATTACGGTGATCTGGCCACTGAAATGAGTGGCAGGAGAAGCAGAGGTTTTCTTTGGTTACCAACTGAAGTCAAATCTTGTCTGGCATTAACAAACACAGGTGTCTCTAGAGAGGTCTTACTCGTATCAGTCAGGCACTGTCGCTCCTGAGTAGGTATTAATTTAAATGATGTAAGCAAATTGTTGGTGCCACCCCTAATAACCAATCAATCAACGAGCGAAATATCATGACGTGTAACTTTTCAGTGTAATATAAAAGACTGTAACTGGACTTCATGCTTGTAAATGTCAGTTATCGCTACAGCATTATTTGAGAAATGTCTACTTTTTCCCGGCATTGATTCATAGTCTCTGCTCAATGCTGGTTGTCACATGAGTCAACTTCAGACAGTTACTATACCTACAGAGATTTTTAACGTTTCTCTTTGTATTCCTGCAATAGTATTAAGGGGATATCGTTGGGTTGGTATTTGTTCTTGGGCATTTTTCTGTGGAGTTGCGGTGGACGGGGGAAATTGCGCTGGGTCGGCGGCACTGAAAGCATTCCCAAATACCATTTCTTACGAACAGATCATGATTTGTTCAAAATACGTTGAAATTTCGAATTTGGTATCTTCGTACACTACTGGTAAATATCCGTTACCTCAATTCATCGAATTTAATCAGACACCTTTTGTAGTAAGCCATCTTACGATGCGGAATAATCTGACAAAAAATAAACCTTCAGCGTACCACCAATTTATATTTAGCACGAAGGTTTTCACTCAAATTCTGAACATCCTCCAGGTACATGACCCACATAAACCCAGATAGACCCACATAACCTGTTATCTGTGTTTATGTGGGTCATGTACCTGAGGATGCTCAGAATTTGAGTGAAATGCTTCGCGCTAAATATAAATTGGAGGTAAACCGAAGGTTTATCCGTTCCCTGCCTATATAGTAGTAAATCCAAGCACAGACCACTGCGTTTAACCGATCGGATTCAACAGCCAACGAGTTAGAAGAAGACAGAGGGGAGAATTTGATCACCATTCCAAGAATGCCCTTTGAAAGTAGATATCCCCTTCCTCGCTCTAAACTCGGCGACTTTTTATTTCAAATATGTGCCTACCTACCCCTTTTTTCTCTTCATTCGAGTTAATTTAGAATTTCTCGACGCCGGACTCCGAACAAAGCTTCTAAAGGCAAGATCTTCATTGGAAGGTCTTTTTTTTTCTTTAAATATATATTTATTTTTTTCTCATTTAACCTTTTTTCCGAGAGACTTCTCTCAGCGATTCTGCGAGTCGAGATACTGGCCGTAAGCGAGAATGCCTTCTATGGTCTGTGGGAGGAGCCTTCGCCATAGTTGAATAAGAAGAAACTCACTACAGGATCCGTCTCCTTCTAGGACTTACATCCGCTGCACCGCCCTGAAGACTATTCGCGTGCTATGTATATGGAAAGCTGCCCTTATTCTCTATATGGCTCACTGAATACTTCATATATTTAATATTTTTTACTAGCGAGTTGATACAAATTTGTCACACAGTTACGGGATGATGTTTTTGAGGTGGTCCGTCTTCACGATAAAATGAAATCAACTGATTTATTAAAGATCCTGATGATGTGGTGGAATCTTTTCACTCCGTTATTAGTTCTTAAACCCAGATTCACAGGTTTGTCACCCCACACACTGCGTTTGATTTGACAACTTTGCCCCTTCGAGCCAATAAAAATCGAATACTGGTAAACTAATGGGGTACATACTTCGTGGTAGCAACCAACATACCAACAACCACATCTTATTAGTAATAAATAATGTTTGCTATGTAGTTAAGTAGGCACCTCATGGTCATAGGCCCAGGTTTAGGCTAATATAATTACCTATCAATGGTTGTCAGTGACTGGAAATGTAATTAAAACTCGGCTGTCTTACAGACACCTAGGGATCACTCGATCATAATGATTAATGTTAAATGCATATCAAACCATACATTAATGTCGAAGCATTCCTTTGAATGAATTTCACTGAATAGCCTGCCCATAATCGATGATAATAACAGCAATTCCCTACGGTCGCCTCAGTAACCACCTTAGTAATAAGATTTATTAAAACACTTCTGAATAATAAGATTTAAAGCTGGTAGGACTGTTATTGTGTGCACTGCGGCGCATTCTCGATCACCAAAACACCACCACAAAAGCCGCCAAAATCCAAATCAAATGGATCTTATGAAGCATATCGTTTGAAAAAGCCCTCCGTGATGTGTGGACAACGACTCTTCCTTGTTCTTGCGCACCTACCATTAAGCAAAGGTTTTCCATGGCAAAGGTTTCCGTAAAAATGACAAGGTACAGAGAGACTTCCCGATCAGCAGAGTAAGACGACGTGAGGCTAATTTCTTTCCTATTCAACCTACAAGTCAACGATTTCATCAGCTCAACGCCGTAGGTAGATGCAAAAGGGGGCTTCTGGCGCAGTAATCTCCCTGCCAATGTCGAGGTTATGGAAAACCCGCAACACACCTACCTTAGCGCAGGGGCATGGGCAGGACGTGACAAAAAAATGTTGCTGCCCAGCTCGGTCAGGGGTCGAGTCCACCAGCCGAAGCAAATTTTCGTTACGCCCGCCCCAGTGATGGGAAAATTTAACTTTCCAGGTCGTGGACTCGAACCTTCGAGTCAATCATCCGATGCAGAAATTGTTCCCTTATGGCCCTGCAACCCCAGGCAGTTGGTGTGTTGCGGGTTTTGCATAACCTCAACATTGCAGGGAGATTCCTGCACCAGAAGCCCCTTTTTGTATCTACTTCGTGCAGCAGTTTCCGTGCCAATGTCACGATTATGGAAAACCCGCAACACACCTACCTTAGCGCAGGGGCATGGTCAGGACGTGTCAAAAAAATGTTGCTGCCCAGCTCGGTCAGGGATCGAAGGTTCGAGTCCACCAGCCGAAGCAAATTTTTTTCGTTACGCCCCAGTGACGGGAAAATTTAGCTTTCTGGGTGGGTGGACCTTCGAGTCAATCAGCCGATGCAGAAATTGTTCCCTTACGGCCCTGCAACTGGAGGCAATTGGTGTGTTGCGGGTTTTGCATAACCTTGACATTGGCAGGGAAACTGCTGCTTCAGAAGCCCCCTTTTATATCTACTGCCTTATTTTCTATTCCCAGCGATTTCTCATAGGAATGTTAATTTTTCCCGCGAACACAGGTGACAATGATATTCCTGTAATTATGTTAATATATGTTGACTTTTTCACCTGTCAATTTCTTCTACCAACTGTTTCAAGTGGATGTACAGTGACAACTTGTATTCCGTTATGCCCTGAGTACCCGGCAACGTCTTGATTATTATTTGTCTTCAAGGGAGCATCAACGTGTCATTAGGCGAGTGTGGATGGCTTGACATGAAACAACTCGAAATCCGTGGTATTGGACACCTGCTGAATATCCGCGGGAACGCCCTGGGGTGGAGAGATGTAAAATAGAAAAGAAGGAAAAAAGAAACGGCCGACACTGATTGCAGGCTTCGGGTTATGTGTAAGGGAGGACGAAAAGACAGCGGAATTACATATCGTTTAGCCTGCCCAGCGAAGTTCCTTCATCACGGGTTCGGTACGGATGATCACTGTTATACAGGGCTTCCGGCGAGTCCCTTGGTGGAAACCTGAGCTCGCGTTTTCATATATAGCTTCTCAGGACAGACGGGGAAAAACGGTCGAAAAGTGCATAATGACCGGCCATGTGTGGTAACGCCAAGGAGGCGCCTGTTTCTGGTACCTACGGCAGGTGAACGATTTAACATTTCCAACGGTTCATTATTGAAAATAATAAACCGAAAGGTCTGCCAAGCTTCCTCGTATCCATAACATGATCGTAAATATAATAATTTTACAGTATTTGGGTGGTTTGATATTTTCACGAATATGAATACGTATAGGGCCTAACCCGCACCCACTACGACAATTTTTTCGGGTACCTAGTTATGAGTTAAGCAAGCGCGGTCTGATTACGATGAAATTCATAATGGACTTGGGACGTCTGCCCTCTAAATTCCAGCGTATTACGATCGAGTGGCAAGGTTTTGCGGAGACTGATGAACTGATGAACAGAAGAATAAACACAGTAAGTGATCACTGAAGATGGGAAAAAACATGAGCCACACATGAGCCAATTTTCAAAGTGATGTGCCAAATTTATCTATTCTCATTTTACTAAAACTAACATAAAATATTTCCACTCGTTTTAACAATAATAAAACGCCAAATGTAACTATTTGCCCTCTATAAACGTTCTGGTTATTCAAAATATAATTCTTTATACATAGAAAAAAATTATTACAATTTTGTCGGCTTAACGCTAGGTATGCACCTATTAAGATTCTGTGCAATTTTAAAGCAACACTAAATTTTTGACCTATTTTTTGCGCAGGCTTTTCAAACATTCATGTGCCTGTTGGTCTCATTGGAAAGTTTTTGTTTTAATTTTAATTTTAATTTTTATAACCATATTCTCTTAACGGAGGTGAACGAAGTTGAACAACTTGCAAAGGTCTCTATGATGGGCAGGTACCTATCTTGAGAACCAGTTTTGAATTTTATATTTTCCTTTATCCATCCGGAAATATGGATATACCTAATAAAAATGATGCTGACAACTCACCACTATATTTTGAAGGCTCAAAAGATTACTGTGCAAACTTTATCGACGAATAAAGTTGAATACACAGGGAATTGTGAAGTTGTTTTTTTCTCTTAGGGGCCCCTCTCACAGGTTGGGAGTCGCCTCTTCAAGGGGGCCAGGAATGCGGTAAACAGGGAGTCGAGCTTCTCCCCTTGCGTAACCCTGCGAGACCTTCGGAGCGGTGCGACGCTTCCGAACCAGTTACTCGTATCTTGGAACAAGTCCCTGATTGACAATCGGCCTTAAATTACACTTCGATGGAGGCCATAAATACTGTAGAGCGCATGATAAGCGTTGGGAGTGAAACATCGAGTGCAGAGAGGTGTAATGTTGGTACTTGGGCCTTCGGAAACGGGTTCGTGAGTTTGCGATAGGACATACAATCATTTACTCTGCCTTGTTCAGATTATTTCACAATGTTTACAACATTGTCTGTGGAGAATGTTAACCGAATCAGGTACACCGGTGATCTATCAACCTAATAAATTCTAAATAATAGCATCGTATTACTAATTTTCAGCATAGTCAGAGCGCTTTACATTGAACCTGCAACTGTGCATATTATAATTATTTTGATGTTTTACGCTGGGTGTGGCCAGATCAAAAAGATTACCAGATCTTGAAATGGAAGTTCATGAACAAGTGACACTTTTGTGCGCTAAGTATGCTGTAGAAATAGCGCCAGTTACCACTGTTACATGTGGTAGAAGATTCAGCTGTATGAACAACACTTCTGCTCCCTGGCAATTCGTCGACTGGTGAACTCGATGTACTTTAAGACCCAGTCTCCTCCTTCGAGAGATTCGACTCAGTACCATCACATCCACCTCAGGGCCAGGATCGAACAGGCCGCAGGGGGCACAGGGACCCCCCCCCCCCCCCCCCCCCGGCCACCTCGATGTGAAATAATAATAATAAATTAATAAATAAAATACCTACCTAATAAAATAATAAAATTAAATAAATATATATAAAATGAAGTTTAATGAAAAAAAGCTTAATGTACAAAGGACTGAACCGTTACTCCCCCTTCCCACGTAAATATATGCGGGCCCCTAGACATGTATATGGGGGCCCCTACAGGTGGGTTTCCAGGGTGGGAGGGGGGGGGGGGGGGCAGCCCGACCTTGCCTCACTCAAGATTGGCAGTCGACAATGAGCAATTAGGTACGTCAAGGCTCATTTTTACTACCTACCCACAAATAAATCGCTCACTCGATAAATAAATCAATTCATGCACTTTTTTCAATAAAAAATAAAATTAATAAATAATTGAAAAATATAAAGGAAAACTATCAAATTTAATTAATGTACTTGTTGACGTAACTCTATCATTGATATCTTGAGGGTAGGTACGGGTAATATAGAGGAGAGAAGCTTTACTTATTCAAAACGATGGGCCAACACTATAAGTCTCACAATATTAGAGGGGTAGGTACATAATTATATATACACTATGTACATTAGAACTAGTTTTAATTATAGTGCTACTATTTATAAGTGTTTCCCTCTAACCACGAAAAACTGCAGTGTCAGCAAATTTTGATCATGGACTTACCATAAATTCGTTCATAAAGCCTCTAAATTTCAGAGAAGTCTGAGGTATTTGAGGTCAGCTCAGTCGGGAATTTACTCGTTGCACGGTAGTCGGGTGCAACAGACCTTTTCAAGAACAATGGGCTAGTTTTGATTGAGAATATTCATGAAAATCGATTTATTAAGAGAATTCCTCGATTGGTCTGATAGGGGTCATTTCTTGGTTGGCTCTTGGTTGATGTGTGCGGTATCCGAGGATTATCATTAAATATCGTCTTGTCAACATCGTTATTTGGATTATGAGAGAGTTTTCAGTGTTCTCAAGGTTATGTTGATTTAACACAGAACAAAGGAGTCAAAAACACAGGTAATTTTGAATAATCGTCAAAAGTCTTGGTTATAGCTGAAGAGCTCAAGTTGGTTTAATTTGACGGAGGACTGGATTGTCTTCAACTTTGCTTTAATGCGAAAACCAGTTTGGTTGGTATCAATGGGTGGAAACGAGAAATCTTGCTGTTTTTCATGAAACAGGCAGGCAATACATTTTAGTTGTAGTGGTGCTATGGGGTAGGTATGTTCGGAATCAGAACAAAACTTCCAACAGAACAGCTCACCAAAAGATGCTGATGAGCCAGAATCGTAATACGGACAAGCGTGGTTTGTAGGGTATGTTGAGACGGTAACATCGCTGTCGGTCACATACCTCTGGCGAACTGCTGATAATGTTTCTTCCCATCTGATAAACCCTTACACCGCCCCTCCATCCTTATTCATTAGAGCAACTCAAACCGGGAGGGTTCAACGAGGAATTTCAACCCCTTTTACGCAACCTATCCATGGCCTATCTCACGAAAATATGCAAATAGTCTACACAGCATCATCTGTCTGCCCGATCAATTAGGATTATTCCTATAACATCCCTGCCTGGGACAACCGATGAAAAATAAATAGCAAGGACTGCCAAATCTTAACATATTTTCTTCCAACGGATTTTTCAAGTTCACTGCGCTAGCCCTATAGGGTGGCACGATCAACATAATTTACACAATTAACATACATTCCCAAGGGAACCGTCGTCACAAGCAAGTCGACTTCGATATAACGACATCATCAGGTCCAAAATACAATCATTTCATCGTTAGGTTCATGAAAATTAAAATATTTAAATATCGATGAAATGACGTTAAATTAGCATCCTCACAGGTACCTAATCGTTAGGTCCAAGAAAATTAAATTACGATGATTCGATGATTCTTATAGGCAATTTTGTGCAGATTCTGAATATACCAAAAATACCAGCAGGCTATTCTTAAAAAAACAAAAAAAAAGCATTCTGAATTTCGCGCGCTGTTACCTACCAACCAAACTGATTTTCGTGCAAGAGAATTGTTGAGTGAATGTTTAATCAAATGAGACCAACCTGATTCGTCAAAAAACATTATTATGTATAACCATGATTTTCGGTGATTTTTAGAAGTTTTCTGAAGGTTATTGCGCTTTAACACAGGAGCCAACATGACTGTGGCCTCATCATTCTCAATGTGAACGCAATATGAATAATATAGCAATTTACCGTCAAGTGGGTCTCTCCTGTAATGCATTACTCACTAATGTCTTTGTTGTAGACAGGCGAGCGTAAAGTATTTTACCAACAACCAGTTTTGGCACCTGAATGGTTCATTTGCGTGTTTCTTTTGTGATTTACATGTTTCTGTCGATGATTTTGTTATCATAACTTTCTTTCGCCAGGATAGAATTGGTTAGTTTTTTAGTGGCTAATACAAGGTCCTCGTATCGAGAGCGTATCAAACTGACTCTCTCACTAAGTCTAACCCCCCCCCCGCGCAATAAAAGTAACAAGAGGAATTTCCCTTTTTTTCCCCTATGAATGAGCCATTTTCAACGATGATAATGGAAGATCTGAATAGAAAGATCTGTTTGTTTGTTCGTAGCTAACCATTTGTTAGCTACGAACAAATGTGAAAGATCTACGGTGAGACAGTTGTAAGCTCTAAGCAGGTTCTGAAACATAACGAACGACGTTATACATCACTGTATACGTAAACATAACGCAAATTTGTGCAAATTCAAAAGGTGATATAACATTACCTATTGTCATATTTCTATTCGTCCGTACATGGAGAATTATAACTCGCGCTCTTTGCCCATTCCCCATAGTTCCAACATTCTTAGAGATGATGCTTATTGAAAGGTAAGGTCAACTTGCGATCTCGGATGTAAAGGCTCGGGTTAGCCTTGGACTTAACGTTATAACGCTAACCTTGGATATCTCGTTTCTCCCTCTCTTCCTTTCCACATATTTCCCTCTCACTCGCTCTTGCATGTAAACAATTGTTCCGCCGAAGGCAGCTGCAGCCATGAAGTGAGCGGCTATTACATTTTCCATGCGGACTGCGCTCACTGTGAAACACTCCCAGGATTGCGAGATCGGAGGGATTTCCAAGTATGTAAAACCTCGTGGTAATACGAAGGAGGAGAGACCTTCCATAGAAGCGAAAAGGCATCTAGCCAAGAAGGCTGGGCGATGACATTCCAACAGTGTTGTACCAGCTAAGTTTCATAATACCTAATCATAAAACTTACAGGCCGTATACTATGCTCCACCAGGAGTTAAAGGAACGAAGAAGAATAACCATAGGACTCAATCATTCGCTGAAAGCACTCATCCCACTCATCATAGACATTATAGTAGAGAAGAGTAATCGTCCAAGTTGATTTAAATATTTAAAAAAATAAGTAATGAGAAATTTACAGATGCAATTTATAAACGGAAATAATCTTTACGCTATAGTGTTTTCAACTAAGAGGAAAAGTGTGGCTGATTGTGAGGAATGACAATGATTGCCTCTTCAGTTTTCTTTGTTTTTCTTTGAACTTTGAATGAATTTCTGCATCAGTTATGATAGGATCAGTAATATTATAATTATGATGTTTACTCTGCACTTTGAGCAGATCTATCAGTTTTTCAGTCATTCAAACTTCTCCTGGACGACACCAAGGCATTCCTTCGCGGAGCTACCAGTCACAATAAAATTAGTATCGTCTGCAAAGTTTAGGACTCGCTCGTTGTTATTAGTTATTGTTGGCAGATCGGTGAATGAGGAGTAAAAGGGGTCCTAGAATACTGCCCTGCATGAATCCTCATCTCTGGAAACTTGTGGTGGAAAGCACCTGATATGCGGATTTGCACTCTGCAAGGCCAGTGATGAATGGACTTGGGTTGGAGTTTGCTGTTTTTCGCCTCAGAATCGGAGTCAGCACCCTCGTAAACCCCTGTATCTCAATTTTCAGGTTCGAAATCCGAGTAGTTTGGCGGGAATCAGCTAACGAAAAAACGCGTGACGTTATCCGTTTTGTATCTCCCTCTCAAAGGGTTCCCATGTGCGGGAGTGAGAGGGCAATATAGATGACTTCGCACCGTTTTTCACCCACTTTCGTTCATTTCCGACCCATCATATAGGACCTTTTTGGAAAGCTCTCCGCTAGACATACGATTTGAAAGAATAAAAAAAAATGCAAGCCCATTCCACTTGATAGCTTCAATGAAAATTCGTCGGAGTTCGCCTGCTATTACTTTGACAGATGGGGATGAATGACCCGTCCTCTTCTTTCCACCAATCTAATTCGACGTTGCCACAAATGTGTGTATCTGGCAAGTAACTTGCGAATCTGCGACGGCCACTTGGTGTACTATTAGCTTGAATAAATTAGGTTCACCCCCAACGTTTGATACGAAGCATATCAAAGGTAATGTCTTGTTAGAGCTGGGTCAAAACTATATTGAATCGAAAAACAAACTGGGTGGGGGCTGTTGTTGAGGTATACGAAATCAATGGAGTACCGGCACGAAAGAGGGATGAATAGGTCCTCATGCCATTACCGAACGACAACAACTCTATGATTTCGCCACTTTTCCGCCTATCCACGAATGAATTGTTAATCACCTAATCGTCAAAATTAGAACCTAGTTATTTGTGTTCATCGATTTTGCAATTCGATGCAATTCCGTTGATAATCGAAACGTTCTTTGAACCTCGGATCAAATAATCAAATCAAGATGAGGCCATCACAATAAACATAATCACTTCTGTAGTCATTCCTTTGAAGTGCTCAGTCCCAATTACTTCCACACATCTTGTTATTTTCTTGTGTTGTACTGCGATGGAGAATGAAGGCATTAGGGCACTTAATAAAGCCCGACTACGGTGTCGTTCGTGCAAGAACAATCACGTGTATTATCTGCCTACAACTGGTCAATTGTATTTTGAGTGAGTGCTACTGATTTATGAATCGTTAAGGATTTTAAATTAGTTTGGAAGACCGCCTGTCATCGGTCAGTTTCGTATCACAAATCAATTAAATCGGAAAAAACATAACTCTTACGATAATAATTATCAACAGTATTATTTATAGAAATCCGACATCTATCTATCAAATCATGAAGTAAATCAATAAAATGAAATGAATTTACATGAAATTAAATTATTTAACTATTATAGACTAGGAATTATTCATGTGTGATTGAGAAGAAAGATACATTGCAATGCTAGACCCCCAATTACCCCCAATTATCTACCCTCTGAATGAGAGCAACATCACCATTTGTTCGTGAGAAATTAAGTACCTCGGATTCGCGTATGAGCACTTACGCAGTGGCCATACCAATTATTCGACCGTTCTGCAATTCATATGGGACCATCTGCGGGCCCAACCCGCAATTCAGCAAAATCGAATTATCGAATTGAAAAAGTTGTGCGTGTGGCAAGGATGTACGGACACACTGACGGACAGACAACACATCGAAGCAGGCGGACGGACAGACATTTTTTATTCCATTTTCGGATTCTACACGTACGTATCTTGGGGGTTCAATTTTATTTACAAGCTCGATTCCAAAGGCTCACTATCGAAAATCAACCAAAATCATTACTGGGCTATTTTTAGACGGAATATGCCTACTTATCGCCAGTTCTCAATTTATTAATTAAAATTTGGTGGTTTCGTAAGTGATCGATCAGCGGTGCTACCGATTTATTAGTATGAGTAAGTTTACGCTCTAATGAATATTATGAATACCATATTATATGATTATTATGTAAAACTATTGAACGTGACATCAGTTATCATCACTTTATATCACTTCAGCCTTCAGATCACCTTCAATTTTTTTTTTGACCTTAAAAAATAGAAGGTCAAAGCAGAAGAAGGTCTCCAAGTTTGTATCATTTCTAATCACTCTCACCACAGATACAGACAAATAATCAGAGTAAAATAAGAGCGAGGAAATATTTGTATTTAGCTCCAGTATACGTATGTATACGATCAATATCATATGCCACGACCTAGCGGTCTCCATTCTCGGTGATAAACTACAATAAAACGCTGCAAATCCCTGCACAACGGTTTATTATTTTGTACAGTAAACCCTCCTGTTACACATCACAGCTCTCCGTATAGATAACCCTTCTATATAACATTATGTACTATTCTACACATATTATGTAGATCGCGGACCCTCCGTAGGATAGTACCTAACCCCGTACTCGTTACTAGGTACCTACCTAAACCGTTGTGTAATAATTTACCTGTATAGGGTCCTCTTCTACGGAGATAGAATAATGAACCGTTGAGTAATAATTTGCCCATCAATAATACTTTAACGGTTGTTCAAGTTGCAAAAGTACTTATCAACAAAATCCAGCCCCTTCTTGGTAGAGATGAGCCGTTGTGTAATAATTTACCGTTGTGTAATAATTTACCGTGGTGTAATAATTTACCGTTGTGTAATAATTCACCGTTGTGTAATAATTTGCCGGTGTGTAATAATTCGCCATTGTTTAATAATTTACCCATCAATAATACTTCAACGTTTGTTCAAGTTTCAGAAGTACCTACCAACAAAATCCAATAGTCCATCACTTGTCAAATGAAATAATATCGCAGAACAAACAACTCGACTTCATACAGCCATCCTTGATTATAATCAGATGCCCCCCCCCCCCCCCCCCCCCGTAGTCATGATATCCGGGCCGGCTGGACGTACGATGCTCCGGGTGGTCTCAAAAAATTGTTTAGCTCAAGACAAATTTAATAACGTTTAAAAAAAACCATACCCTTCTATCGGAAGTTTTCGAGCTACGGCGTTCTGAAAATTTCAACCCCTATTTTGAACCCCTTAGAGATGACTGACAGTAAGGCTAGCTTCACACTTGCGAGGTTTCACGCGGCGCGGTTCAGATTCGGTCGATTTAGCGCGGTCGCCTGATATGTGTGAACCGAGAAACCTCGCCGAACCTCTCCCGTGTACGAACCGAAGAGGCGCCGGATTACGCCGCTCCCCCCCCCCCCCCCCACCCCCGAGCCGCGGCGGTATGAAGAGGTTCTTAGAAGGCTCCTACACGGGTCGAGGGTCCACAAAGTCAAGCTAGCGTCCACACTTGCGAGGTTCAGTTTCGGTTCATTCGATGGTCGGTTGGTGCTTCGTCTCCCTGCATTTGTCTTCATTCTCTCTCAACTCCTCGAACAGTGTATAAAATGCACCACACTTCTGTCTTCTTATCAAAATAGGATGGACCCAGTGGGCCCTAGTCAACCTTTTGGTTTATTATTCAGTGAATAATATACCTATGTATTCGCTCAGCAAAAAATGTTTATAACACCCCCTCAAACTTTTTTCTTTTCCGTTTCAAGGTGCGTAGATTCCAAAAATGCAATGTCCGTCCGCCGTCCGCCGTACGCCGTCCGCCGTATCACGTGTACAGGCTTCATTTTAGATCTATGTAAAAAAGTCGTTCTTTCGCACACATGCTCCATTTGGGCCCTAGTTGTGTCCCGAAACTTTTCAGCCCGATCGGAATATACCCAGGGGTGTTATGAGTGAAAATGTGTGTAAAAATAGGTACTTTTTGCGTTTTAGCAACATGTTAGTAAAATGAGCTTTTGAGGTATCGTTTTCCATGTTTTTGTGGACGAGAATACCGAATATGAAGTCGATTTTGACCAAAGAGTGGAAAATTGACTTCTACCAAATGTTCAGCTCCAGAAATTGATTTTTTATGAGTGAAAAACCTGGGAAATCGTCTGGAATCACCATCAGTTTGTATAATAACACTGGAAAAAGTGTCAACACGTGGATCAAGGCGATTAACTGGCACTACCAATGATCAAAGATAGTTTTAAAAAAAAGAAAAAAGGAGCATACCTAATTTGTGTTTTAGGGGCCAAAATTAATGGAAACTATCAGAAATAGCTATTTCGATTATTGCGCATGAATGATACAATAAATGAACAGTCAAAATTTCTGTAGGTATGTCCAAAAGTCCAAAAGAATAATAAACCCATGTGACAAGGACTTTGCAACTTTTTTTTTTATCCTTCTGTAGAGGAACAGCATCGCAATAGCACGTCTTCTGTCCATGGTGAAACTGTAGGTAACTGGTTGATTCTACCGACTGTAAACCTCTTATGAACCTCCGAAGTGTGAACGGGAACTGGGTTTTCGAGGCGGCTGCCGAAACCTCACCGAATCCGCACCGCGCCGGTTGAAACCTCGCAAGTGTGAAGCTAGCCTAAGCCTCGAGCTTCGAGGACCAACTAGACCCCGAACGGAACCTTTAACCCGAATTTCATCAATTTTGTTTCATGGTAAAAGACAGAAATTTTTATTGCAGTTTTGGATTCTACATAACTTGAAACGTAAACCATCAAATTTTGGGGGGGGTAAGAAATTTTTTTTCTTGCTCGATTCCAATGGTTCATTATTGAAAATAATAAACCAAAAATGAACAGAGTAACATAAATAACACCCTCGATTGTTATGAGAATTGAGTAAATTACGTGTTGGCGCCCCCAGTGGCTGTACTCGTAAACCCAAAGCGCCATTACTTACTAATGATCAATATAAATTGTTGCTTTGTCGTTTCTGAGTCAAAAAAAATGGTGCGGCTCGGAGCGTGTATTTTGGGTAATGCCGGCCAGGCTCCTATTGTAGCATTCAGGAGGGACTGACGTCCAACTGTCATTCGCAGCTCACCCCCCCCCCCCCCCCCCCCATTACCCCTAGTTCGGCACAGAACTCGATTTTCGGGGCCCTGATGTTCCTCTGGAGGGTCACAAATGGAAGGGACTGCTCTGATTTGATAAGATACCTCGATGTGAAGTGAATAGCTGGGAGAAAAAAAAAATAGAGGGGGAGCTTCCTCGCCAGGCGCAAATACCGTTCGATTATTTACACTCCTCCATTTTAAAGGGTTCCCTAGAGTGGATGTGATTCCTTATTTGTGCCCTTGTGTTGGTGCGTCGCTCTCGTTTTAGTGAGCTTCTGTGTTCGCCGAGTCGATATTGTGCCGGGCCAACTCTTTCGAATTGAAGTTCCTCTGTAAGTTGCGCCGTAGACCACTTGGACTGTGAAGTACAGCAAAAACTGATTCTGTCTGAATCACTATGGTCGCTATTGAAATCACCGTAATTATACGATAAAACGATCCTGAGGTGCCGAAATATTGTGAGTAGTAGAGGATGTAAGGCGTCATTTTGGTGTCGTCTTGTAACTTTCTTGTACTTAATGGTTTAATTTGCTGTAATAAATTAATATATATTGTATTAAATTTTCAGTTCTCAACTCCTGGAATTGCCTTAGTACATCCGTTGTCCACGATACAATTCATGGTTTCTGTCATTTGATTTGTGATACAAGTTGACTGATTTTACCTGGTATTCATTGATGCTTCCAGTCCAGAGGCTCGATGAGTTTGTCCATTAATATTATTTCTGTATTGATCTGGTCTATTGCACAGTCTTGTGGGGTTCGCTGTGCACCAATTCAGTCAACCGTTACTTGGTTGCCTGTAACCGTTTCTTCTCTGGATAATAAATATAGCTCCCCCCACCCCCCAAATCATCGATAAAATATATCTTTCGAAGTGATTTCGTCTGATTGATTCGTTCGCTGAGTTTTATCTGATTTTGGTATTCGGTCGTGCGTTCTACCACTCGTATTTTCATCTTCATTACTGCCATACCCAGATCTGTTCGTAAGCAGAACAACACAAATCGAAGTTCCATCTCTCACCTACCCACCACACCTCATCCAAATTTTGTTCCAGAAAAACCACCCTCAAAAATTGAAATTTAATGTGTAAAGAACTCGTTAACACCCCATTTTTCCAAATTTCCAGTTTTTTTTTTCAAGTGATCCCCAATCAACTTCTAACTAGGTTTCCTAATCCCCAAAAATTGTAGAAATAAGATTTTTACGAATTTATGGCTCCCAAATTTTCAACTCAATAGCGTTTTTCAAATATAAAACATTATTAGTCCGGCTACGGTCCAAGATTTTTAAATTTTCTTTCGACTTCGAATACGTGAGAGTTGAAGCGTCCATTAGCTTTGTCGTAATAAAATAACCAAAAGTAGTACAGAATGGGGACTCTATGCGTCTTGGTTTCTTCGTACCTAGCTTAACACAAATCATTAAACTTTTAGAACATGATAAATTTTTGAATTGATTCCGAACTTTGAGATTTTTTGAGACCACCCGGAGCATTGTCTGTCCAGCTGTTCGTTCACGGTAAGGCCCAGAAGCCTCGTCAACATGGGTGTGAATCAGATGGATACATCCAGCCCAATATCTTTGCTAGGGAACAGCTGATTATAATCGCGCGTGGCTTCAGGAATCCGCGATTGTTGTTGTGGTGATAGAGAATGAGGCCTTGGCTGGGATAGGTGAGGTTTTAGATATGAAGTTTTAAGGTTGGATAGATATTGGTGAGTTTTTTACTTCTGTCCTTCAGGAGTAAATTTGAAAAAAGTGCTGATGGAACTTGAATTTTTTAATTTATTATTGCTAGGCCCTAAGACTCAGGGCGTGAGGGCTCACTCGCCTAATATAAGAAGGGAAAAGAGGTCCCAAGCTATAGGAAGAACTACAAGTGGTTATGGTCTTACACAGGTCTTTTTATTTCTTTATATTTACGACTTATTCTTGGAGAAACATTAATTAATGATATGATAATGGCCTCTGAGTATAATTTATTGTCAGCAGTGACGGTAAAAAAAAGAACACGGAATTGAAGAAAAAATGTAGCGTGGGTCAGAGAGAGAGTGAACTCACAGTGGGGAGGGTGCGGGTCCGATGATGTCCTGGTCGGCTTTGAATGTCTGGCCGATGAAGACAGTGGAGGGAATTTCCCGTCTGGAAGTGGAGCTGATGCGCTGCTGAGGTGCTGGCAAGGAAAAGGAGTCAGGGAGTCAGGTCACCTATGGCGAAGCCAGGGAGGTTAGCACCACTAGAAACGCCAGAGGTTGTGCCCAGATGGTTCCACCACATCGGATATCACCGGACCGGTTCCACCACTCTGAGTTCTTTTAGGCGAGAAAGGTAAGGAGGTTTGAGGAGGAAGAGAGAAGTCATCGACTTGAGGTTTGAGCGTAGAATGGCGAGCTGCTTGAGAAGAGCAGGTTTTATAGGAGGTCCTCCGCCCGTTCGGGATTGATGGAGGGAGAGGACTACGTATTCCGCTTGTGTCAAGTAGGCCCTCCATTCACTTGGTTTATTTAGGACAATATAAGTATGTACATTTCGAGTGGTATTCTGGAAGGGTACCACGACAGTTTTTCTATAGGTATTATCGTTTTATTATCGTTTTGTTTGAAGAAAGATGGTTATTTTGGATTTTGTTGATAGGTTACAATAGTTTGTTGTTCACGGCCAAACGAATCCAAATTAAGAAAATTTGGGAAACTGTCAAGTGTCCTCCTTAGATTCAGCAATCATCAGAGTTTCAAAAATCACTGGGTTCGTTTGGCCCAAATGGCGCGTTACAGGAGATTGGGCTGTAGAAAAATTCACATTTTCTGTAACTTTAATTGCCGAACGTTAGACAGCTTGTAGGGATTTCGAATCTGGTGGGGTTTTATCGCGCCTGTGTGTGCGGGTAGGTGTTCCGCAAAACAACGACCCTACTGAATCAGGGTCTTACCGTAATAGGAATTCAGTGACCTACGCAGAAGGGGCTCCTATACAGGAGAACAATAAACCGTTGTGTAATAATTTGCAGCGCTTTTTGACTATTTTCCGGATGGAACAGCCTTTTAAATGTAGTCAGTAGTTGAAACTTGTCGAATTCGTTCATAATTACGACAAATGAAGTATTGAACCCTTATTCCCCCAGTATTCATAGGAAATTCGCTAATAGCATAATAGCAGAGTGCAGGAGTCTGGTTACGTTTCCTTGTATTACAGAGTGGTCGATGAACCCCCTCCTCCTCCTCAACGCACACCACCAACACCAACCCAATTCCCCCTCCCAACATCTTTTTCTTCCCTTTTATTACTGTAACCAAAACTCCTTTACGAGGATGAAGGTGGAAAGAGGGAAGACAGATTCCCTCGGGAGACAACGGAATTAATTAAAATCGTTTCCCCTCCTCTGCCTCATCCTCTGCCGCCAAGTCCTCTTCCTCCACCTCCTCCTCCACACTCTGTTGTAGGGTGAATCACTGGGTTAAAAGACGAGCCCCCCCCCCCCCCCCCCCTTCAATCCATTCCGACCTACCCATCTTTTTACTCAGCCCTCACAACAGTCTTTCGGCCCTAACATCATTTGTTGTCATCAACAGCATCGTGAACCCCACTTACTTTACCTCACCCCTCCCCTCCGCGCCCGAATTACCCCTCCGCCGCTTACTTCTCCACCTCCTCCCGGTAATTTGTAATTGGGGTGAAAACTTTTCAGGGGGTCGCTGGGTATCGGGGCCTCGCGCCGGCTCTTCTCATCTGAAAAAAATCGCTCTACATTTTTAATTATGTCACTTGGTTTTTTATTCCTTAGCACTCTTGCCCTCCTGACTCCATTTACTTAAACATCTTCTCATGGTGAATGTTCTGAGAAAATCAATTAATTGCAATGGGACCAAAATTTTTAGTAGGTACCAACACATTTTGGTTTATTATTTTCAATAATGAACCTTTGAAATCGAGCATGAAAAAATAAAAAAATAAAAAACAAATGACCCCTTTCTCCCTCAAAATTTGAGAGTTTCCATTTCAAAGTACGTAGAATCCGAAAATGGAATGAAAAAATTTCTGTCCGTACGCCGTACGCCGTACTTCGCTTTTCCTTAGATACCATGTACCAAAATTAATGAAATTCGGTTTGTAGGAACCACTTGGAATCTACCAGGTGGTCCGCAAAGATCGGCGTTACTGTCAGTAAGGGGTGAAAATAGGGGTTGCAATTTTCAGAACGCCGTTGCTCGAAAACTTTCAATAGAAGGGTATGGTTTTTTTAATGTTTTTAAATTGATCTCAAACTAAGTAAAGTATTTTTTGAGACCAACCGGAGTACGTCCAGCCGTTCGTTTGCACCGAAAAGCTTCATCAACATGATCGTGAATGAAACAGTATACATACATCCGGCCCAGATATCATTGCTGGAACACTGATTAATAATCATGGATGGCGTGTGATGGATGGCGATCCTGCGTATTTTTATGAAACTGTAATTCCCGGGCCGGCTCCAGTACTCTATTTAGGGCTTTGCTCGGGGAAGCTCTAGTGACCACAGAAAACAGTGATCTACGCAGAAGCGGCGTCCATACAGGTAAATAATGAACCGTTGTGTAATAACTTGCAGCGTTTTTGAAAATTGTTCCTTTCTTATGGTTTATTACTTTCAATGGTTAACCTATGGGATCAAGCAAGATAACCAAAATTCAACAACCCCGGGACCCCGCTACCAGAATTCGACGTATAGAATCCGAAAATGAATTAAACAAATTTCTGCCCGTTCACCGTACGCGCCACGTTCCTTAGTTTAACGAACCAAAATTAATGAAATTTTGTGGGTACGTCCCATTTGGGGGTCTAGTTTTTAAACTGATTCCGAAGTTGAGGATTTTTTGAGACCACCCGGTGCATTTCACGTCCAGCCGTTCGTTCACAGTAAGTCCCTGAAATTTGAACAGAAAGCCGTCGTCAACATGAGTGTGAACAGCAGGTACGGTATACATCCAGCCCAGATATCACTGCTAGGGAACACCTGATTATAATCACGCACAGCTGTATGAAATCGAGTGAGCTGTTCCGTGATATTATTTCATTTGAAGAAAGATGGTTATTTTGGATTTTGTTGATAGATAGGTAATTTTGTATGGTACCTGCTATGGTATGGTACTTGACAAAGTTTGGTTCGGTGTCTGCCTGTTCGACTGTCTACGCAAATCCTTCCTTCCTCAATTCAAATCCGATTTGGTCGACATTTCAGGAATCATACAGGTTGTGCACCAGATGGTCCACTAGGAATAACAGAACGACGGGATCATAAATACGGCCACTGCGCACGCGACAATTTGAATATTAGATACCTACTCAATTTCTCCCCAACATTTATGGCCGGATGTTGCTCAAACACGGCAGGCAGTTGGGATGTTGCTTCGAGATGAATTTCAATACGCTCGAGGATCTATTCGAATGGCAAAAATCACCAACAATTTTTTCAAAATTTTAAAATTTTTCGGCAATATGTTTGACAAAAATATAAGTTAGGTCAAATTCTAGTTTGGGGTCACTGCTAAAAAACGTAAAAAAAATAGGTAGGTACCTAAAATTCACCAACTACGATAGTTTCCTGATAAGGTCATGTTGCATGACTGAAACTTTTTATTTCAGAATTTTCAAGGAAAACTCGCTATTGTATAATTTTATATTTAATAATATTGAACATAAACTAAGTGTATTTACTAACTACTTAGGAATAACCTGTAAATACTGTTAGTTCTTGATCAAAGTGACTCATTCTCCACACTTACGGTGTGCTTTGTCAATGATACTGCTGATACATGTACCTACACATACGCAGTAATAAATAGCAGTGGAAGACATGAGCCTGGACGGGTCACTGACCTTAAGCTCATAAACCAACATAAGTTCAGACAGTATTATGTATATAGACTCTCTAAAAGTCATTATATTTGTTGTATACAGTTTTTGTTGAATAAAAAAAATTGAAAATTGAATTTGAATTGAAGGGGTATATAGGTACAATTTTTATTACATGAGATTTTGAATGGATTTTAGCTACATATTTTTATATTGATTGATTGATCTTGTCGATTTATTAACAACATTGATGATATAGATGTAAATCTATAGGTATAATCCTATTAAGTGTATGACGAGGACCGTCTGCTCGGTTGACTCACCCACTGATGTCGTTAATAGAAAATGATAAAATGATAACGTTTTCTTTCTTATAAATAATTCCTGTCGTTTTGGGTTTAATTAAGGACTCTTGGGCTCAAATTAAAAACCAACTTGAAGAAATAAAAGTAACTCAGTTTCGATAGATGGTAATCGCCTAGTTAATTAGAGCTGTAGTTCAAAATAAGTTATTTGTGTCTCTCACACCATCCCCTACAATAGTGGTTTGGCTTCGTTCGCGACGTAGAGGCGGTTCGAAACTTGTCAGTTGGGCTCTCCAGAGAGTGACTTTAGCACACATCCGGCTTCAGGTTGAATAGTGATAGGTAGTGATGAGGAGGGAGAGGGTTTAACAACACGAACGGACTAGTAATTAAGTAATTACATTCCCACCCCTCTCGGAGTTCTTTATTTCTTCCTAAACCTCTGCTCTGTACCCGGCAATTTCATTCTTTTTTTTTTCCTCTTTTCCCTGCCGATGGAAACGAGCGAAATGTGTGTGTGTGTATGAAACAATCAAAAGAACACAATGCAACAATCACTCGACAAGTTGCTGTGGTAGTTGTGCATGTGTGCAGCCGAGGACTGGGCGGTACCCGATGATGACTGTATTATAGTTAACCATAACGACATCCGATCTCCCTACGCTGCAATCATCCCTGATTGACGAACTCGAATGACAAAACGGAATGACAACAGAGGAACTTTTATTCCCCTCCGATTTATCATATAAACGGCGGCATCACGGTGTCCGCTGCTTTTTCGAGCTGACCGACGACAGGAAATTGAACAATACGAGTGATATCGCCAGTCCTAGTACTACATTTAATAATAAGGATGAATTACAGCCTCTTCACCAGCCATATTGTCGGAACATTTTTGTCGGAATTTTTAAACGCGCTAAAACATGGAGACAATCACGGAGGTATTAGGGGTATTCGTGATTTTCTCGACTACCTATCTTAATAATCTTAAACCGAAAACATCGTATCTAAACGGTGGGAATCATGAGGGTTAAGCAAATTTGCTGTAGGTACTAAATGTGTAAATGCAGATGAAGAGATTACAGCAATAATAAGCCAGGCACGTCACTCGCAGGTTATGCTGTTGGTTTGCTGTCTGTGTTGTGGCGTTAAAAAAAAACGCTGCAAATCCCCGCACAACGGTTTATTACATTGTACAGAACACCCTTCTGTTTCTAAATAATATAATATGTACTATTCTATAAATATTATGTAGATCGCAGACCCTCCGTAGGTTAGTACCGGTGTTCGCCGTTCCTCACCCCCGAAGGATGTGTTCTTATACTTCGTATAACAAAGGAGAATTTGCTATGCAATTTACCCCCCCTTTATCACATTCCTCTTTGTGCTCATCTTTATCACGTTCCTCTTTGTGCTCATCTTTATCACATTCCTCTTTGTGCTCATCTTTATCACATTCCTCTTTGTGCTCATCTTTATCACATTCCTCTTTGTGCTCATCTTCATCACATTCCTCTTTGCGTGACGCGTTTTTGTGACAGGATATTGTGACAGGACATTTTTTTCACATGACCCCCGGCGTTAAAATTGCATAGCAATTAATATTATATATATATGATATATATTATATATATCATATATATAGGTATTATATTATATATCATATATATTATATAAACATCATATATATTATTATATATCATGGAATTTGAAGCGGAAATACCTATACTTTTTTTCAACTGGTTGTACTTTTTGTAACGTGTATTTTCTTTTTGAGTTTTTATATTGTGTGATGTTTGACATGCTCATATCTCTGTTTTCAAAGTATCGGCAACCGTTGAAGAAAAACAAAGCATAAATTACCATTCTGTTTTTTATTACGAATATAGGTTCCACATGTCCTCAATTAATGTGGGCTGTCCTACAATGTATTGTGGCCTATCCTGTCGTGAATGTCCTATATTTTCATGTGGTCTGTCCTATGAGGTGGTAACCCTGCCCATACTCAAAGACGTGTGATACCTAAATGACACCGCAGTGAAAGTACGAGGCTCTCTCAAATACGTCGATGAACCACTGTGGTAGAATTTGCGGTGTTTTCGTTCAAGTTCGTACCATCGACCGAGTTCCGGTCATGCAGCATGGCTGTAACGAGCGAATTTTCCAACAGATCTGTGGTCTCGGAGCCGTTGAGCGGCGGAGCCCAACGAAAAAGACCGCGAAGGCAGGAGGATAAGTCGGTTGAAATGCTGGAAGGGGCAGCTATAGCCCACGCGGGCTCTCGAAAGCCGTTACAAGATCTACAAGCGGGTTTGTCCAAGGCCAAATATCAAAGATACACCATCTAAAAATAAACTTCTCCCAAACTCCCCCCAGCTCCGAGTATGTGCCCGTTCGGATACCCAAATGCAACGTCAGGACCTTCCGCGCCAACAGTCAACGCCTGAGCTAAAGGGATTTTATTTCAAGGAGATCTCAGTTTGTTTGGAACAACTCGGTGGAACCTGGAAACCGGCATTCATTTTCCGCACGGATTTCGAAAAATAACGTAGGGTCAGGTGGGGTAGTTGGAACGAATTTTACTGGTATCCAAGTACCGACAGTTAATTAGAAACCCGCAATACGTTGGTGCCTAAATATAAAAATCATGAAATCCCCGTAGAGCTGTCGTACAACTTCCAGTGTTCAAAATATAATTGTTGAAAGTAGGTACTTCGGACTGCAATCAGATACCGCAAAGTTCTTGTTCAAAATCACCCTAATGATTATGAGGCTAGTAGTAATATTATGAACATCTGTTCATTTGTTGACGCTGAAAACATCAAGAAGGACTATAGGAACTATATTGGTTTATTATTTTCAATAATGAACCATTGGAATCGAGCATGAAAAAAAAAAAAAATTCTTACCCCCCATCAAAATTTGATTGTTTACGTTTCAAGGTACCTATGTAGAATCCAAAACTGCAATAAAAATATTTCAGTCTGTCCGCCGTACGCCGTACGGGCCACTTTTCTTAGTTACCATGAATCAAAATTGATCAAATTCGGGTTATAGGTTCCGTTCGGGGTCTAGTTGGTCCTCGAAGCTCGACGTTACTGTCAGTCATCTCTAAGGGGTTCAAAATTGGGGGTTGAAATTTTCAGAACGCCTACACCTTTTTTTTACGTGAATTTTTTTACGGTTTTAAATAGTTCTTGAACTTGGGAGTTTTTTAATACCACCCGGAGCACCATACGTCCAGCCGTTCGTTCACAGCAAGGCCCCGAAGTTTGCACCGACAGGCATTTTCGACACCAGGGTGAATGAAATTGTATACATCAGACCAAATCTCGTCACCAGGGACGCGCCGACAATAGGAAATTGGCCGGAGATAAAATCATTGCTAGGGATCACCTGATTTTATAGGAGGAGTATGAGGTCGAGTTGGTTGTTCTGTGGTATTATTTCATTTGAAAAATGATGGCTCTTTTGGAGTTTGTTGGTAGGTAGTGAAATTTGAACAAACGTTGAAGTATTATTGATGGGTAAATTATTACTACACGATGGTAAACTAACTTACAACGGATTGTATGGTGGGTAAATTATTACACAATGACAAATTATTACACAACGGTAAATTATTACACAACGGCTCATCTACCCAGAAGGGGCTGGATTTTGTTGATAGGTACTTTTTCAACTTGAACAACCGTTGAAGTATTATTGATGGGTAAATTATTACACAATGGAAAACTATTACACAACGGTTCATTATTCTATCTCCGTAGAAGGGGAACCTATACAGATAAATTATTACAGAACGGTTTAGGTAGGTACCTAGTAACGAGTACGGGGTTAGGTACTAACCTACATAGCACATATGTTATATAGAAGGGTTATCTATACGGAGACCTGTGATCTGTAACAGGAGGGTATTCTGTACAAAATAATAAACCGTTGTGCAGGGATTTGCAGCATTTTTTTGTAGGTACAAATCTATTGACAAAAACCATCAATATAACAATTTATTATTTGAAAACAATTTAATATTTCGTGAGAAGTTCCTGTGAAATATCGCATTAGTTAATTTTTATTGTTCTATCCTATGGTTGTCATAATGGTTATTATTCTGGAGGCCTTAAGAGGTGGGGTAAAAACTTGCTCGAATTCTGTTGAAGAAATTATAGTTGAAAAACTCTCGACTGAAAACAACGGCTCACCTCGATATTTTCTAGTGAAAAAAAAGAAGAATTTTTGTGGATATTCGAAAGCTATTTTTCATTTTAACTAAGAGTAATCTGGTAAGTTCAAAACGACTCACAGCAGGGCAACAAAAATGGCGGGAAAGCTCTCAGCTAGTCACCTGGAATGTAAACCTTCGAGTTTCACTTCCCTTTACTTTCCACAACTCTCACAGGGAGCTAATGTTGTTCTGGACCCCTACCTACCCGTGTTCGTACTCTACCTACACATTTTGAACACAAATTGTAGTTGCTCATTTTCTCTCCGAAAATTCGTTATATAGACCTAGCGTGTAAAGCGACAGATACATTTCGATTCATAATAATATTACCTATAACGGGAAAACATTTCAGAGTACCAACAGAAATATGAAATTACGTATAATACCCTATTATAATTTCTTAGGTAGGTATACTTCACTGTTAATGAATCAATTGCAACGCAGGAATAAGACTTGAAAAGAACGAAGTGTAGTTATTACATTACATAATAAATTATAACAAGTACAAAAAATTGAAATAACTATAACATAAAGTTATGAACCTCCTCTATGACTCCTTGAAAACATACGAATAGTCTCGGTAATATTTCATTCCTTCCAAAGGAACTGTGACCGCTGCATAGAAGTTCCTGAGAAAAAAAGTTATCAAAGAAAATCACACGGCAGGATGTTTATGCGTCCTGTACGACCAAACCGCGAGAGGCGCTTGCGTTTGGTACTGAGCCTGGTTATCTCGAAGGAAAATCCTCCGTTCCTCTCAAACAACCGCCTTAACTATCTCTTTGGCTACCATGTGATTTTTCCGACATCGCTGTCGTTTTTCGGAATGGATATTATGGGTTATGAACGTAATTTACACTGAATTAGCATGCAAGGAACGTTCGTTGAGGCGAGGAATTAATTGTTGATGTTGGGATACTGGTGGTGATGAATTTTTGTTTGCGAGAAACTTGGTGGTTCGAACGAGCTGTGGCCAACCGGCTAACCAAGATGGAACCGTAGAACTCATTGTATCGTCAAAATCACAATCGTTTAACGTATATTGACACTCGGAAGTTTGGCACCCCTAAAAGTCACATGGATCGGAGAGATCCAGATAAACAAAATTATTCGTCTTTCCACAATACCAGCGAATTTATCATTCAATGGGTGCAATGAAGGAAGGAAAAATGCTGTTGCTATGGGCCCGAAATTTTTATTACCTTTACTATACCTACATTCTTGAGACCTGTTACGATGCAAATGCGTTTCAAAGCATTCCGAGATGAAAATTTTTAAATTTGGCAAAAAGGTTAGTAATGGCAAATAAAAAGATTAGTTCACTTCATACTACTTTTCAATACCCCTTTTCCCTCTCATACTTCTGCTACCCAGCAGTATGTCATGTGGGGAGGAGTGTGTGGGCTGTTCTCGATACATTTTTTCTTCCGGTGAAGACGGGATCGGTTTGGGGAAGCCTAATCGATATCCCTTCTTAACCGGTGATAATCTCGCTGGTCTAGGAGGGGGACTTTCGAGGGTCCACCCCCACTGTTACACTCTGTCACAACAAGATGAAACTGGCAATGGGGTTTTTCAAGGGTGCTAAATCCGATTCTGAGATTAAGAATAAAAAAGTCCAGCGCACGGAAATTGCCCATTGTGATAATTGTGCTGGAGACTAAGACAACGATCCCGCCCTCAGACTGCAGTGGAGGGGGATCGCGAGAACCCGGTCTGTTTCCTATTCACCTTGTTTCATACAGGAGGTAAATCCTACATTACTCCGAAAATTCGCTCATAAATATGGCCATGCAGCGCTGACTGGAACATCCGAGTTGGAATGAGAAATGAGGTGCGAGCGGAAAAAAGTATGGCGCTGCTATAATTTACTGTGACGATAGAAGAACAAGAGCTAGAGCTGCATCCCTTGATGGGGCTCATCAACAACTGTCTTCACTTCTACTGCCGAACTGTCTATGGAAGGCAAGAAAGCGGTGGCATTATTTGGCGCCACGACATCTTCTTTTGCTGGTGGAGAGGCGCAAGAAAATAATTGCATCGCAACCCTCATGCAGGGCTCTTCCTTGAGAGCCAGGCATAAAATGCGATAATTGGTAACCGAAGCGTGATGGTAAGTTGTAAGCGACTCATTACCAGGCAGACTTGCCTGATTACAACTCAAATACACTGCACTGGCTGGATAAACGAGATTTCGAATTAAAAAAGGGAGCCCAGGAGTAAGGACGGGATTCAATAACAAACTCAGTAATTGATTCATGGAATCGCAACGAAACTATTAGGGCTTCCCCCGTTAAGGGTGTGGAAGAGGGCGATGGTATCATCGGTATCTGTATAATCTCTCTACAGTTGGAAAGTGCCAAACGTTCTTTTTGAAAGATCGTTAGAGAGATGAAAGAAAAGGGAGCGACTTTTCGAGATAAAATCGGCGGGTTCCACTCCCAGTTCCATCTCTTGGGCCGGTCGCCTTCCTCCTGAGGATTCCACACCTTTCCCGCTGTAAATTCCGATGCCTGTGCTGGGATATTGAGATTCCCGCCGTCCAATGAGCCAATTCGAAGGTATACAAAGCACTCCGGAAGATGAATGAATAAATTTAATACTTGATTTTCATTGGTGTCAACCAAATAAAACTCAAGAATATCAAAGTGTTACGTAACCACTCAGGGTGTGGATTGCATTCCTAGGAATGGAAAATACTAAATCCCGAACTCTCGAGATTAAAAAGAAACAATTTTTTTTCTCGCTTATTGGCAACACTGCAGAGCCAAAAAAATTTATAATAAATATGACCGTATCAAATAGTTACAATTATCATGCCTGTACCAATCATCTTCTGTAACAAGTTGTCGACTTTGTATGAACAATTCCTTTTGTGATACCTTTTTTGATTTTGAAAGTGAAACGTTACATAGGCACATCGTTTGTATAGTTGGTATCTTTCGACCTGACGCCAAATTTACGTCATAAATGGCATTGTGCCTAATATGGCATAGCACGATTTGCCTAGCATGTGCCATCCAGCGAGGATGAACGTAATTAAGTAGATGGTTTCTCGATCTTGTCAATCAGGTGGTGTCAGCCCCCTTATCACTGTACACTCAACAAACCGCCGCAAACAGTTAAAAATTATAGCCAGACCCTTTGGAAAAACCCCTACCTCCGATTTATGATGTTTCATGCATGTTTCCATTAGCTTTCAACGGATGTAACAAAGTGAAAAATAAAATAAATAAATAAAATAACAGCCATTCCAGGCTGGGGCATTTCGGACATGATCAGCTGTCCTCCAATGAGAGGATCAGAATTCGGTCTGATCATTTCGTTCTTTACTTGGCTACTCATTGCCACGCCCCCTTGAGTGGAGAGGGGTTCGCCCAACAGCTACATGGGACACACTTGGACGTGTCACCACGTGTCACGGCTGTCACCCATCCAAGTACTAACCACGCTCGAGGTATCTTAACTTCGGTAATCTCACGGGAACCGGTTTATTCCACCTGATAAGGCCGTTGGGCTCCTTTCAACGGATGTTTCCAACATTATAATATTTTTGCCTATACACCTCTGTCAGCATAATATTGTTGCCTAAATACCTCACTTCTGACAACAATAAATACTAATAGCAGCAATAAATACAGAACTCTTTGCAGCATCCCAATAACCAAAGCGTATTCAAGCTGCATTTAATGGCATATTCCATGTATATTCCATTATTATATTAGACTCCTGGTCAATGTCTGTATTCTACACTCAGCAGGTTCTCAATTTTTGAATTTTGTGTACCTACCAGATCTACTGCACCTAACAAATCTGTTTTGTACCAAGAATTTTATTTGTCAGAATTACCATTCAGGAATTTTTGAAGTTCACTATGAATTACCTGGTCTACCAACAAGCCCCAATTTGCACGCCCAATGATTTTTACTTTCCTTACCCAACCCCAAATAATAGGAAATATTGTTGCAATAACCCGGAAAAAAGTTTCTGGAACACCCGTTTTTGTGAGTCCACCCAACATCATACCTTATACATACCATTTATATAATATATATGTGTGTAATATAATAACCACTGTACAACATTCCGGCTCCTCGAGCATCGTGAAAGTTACTCGATTTGGAGTGGAGGCTCGATTTCTATTCTCCCAAGGAAGCTCTTGTAGGAAACTTCATTGTCCATTATGAGTTGAATAACTATAATAAACAATAAATTAACAGGCCGAAAAGGGGGTTAAAAATTGTTACTGCATTATTTGTTGACCTTTTCTCATAAAATTTCCATGAATAACGAAGTTCAATGCCGATGACACAAAAGTTGCTTGTGAGGTTCACAGAATTTAAATTTTAAAAATATGATACCGATTTAAAAGTAAAGGTAGTTTCTCACTGTTATAGTATGGTAGGTAGCCTTCATAGTGGCTGGGCTTCATAGTTTATTGAAGGCGCCAAAAAGCCTTCAGAGAGACCGACGGAGTTTTGTGACGGTGTTTACCTCGGATAATGAGCTTCACAAGGAGGTGGTTAAGTAATGAACTGGCCCACAAAGTTTTTCCGACTTTTTCATCGCGATCATGCAATAATTATTTGACTCGGCTCATGAATTATTCATAAGACTAGGAATCCTGGGTGCTGACGCAACCCTCCGATTCTATTTTTCAATAGTTTAATGACGTTGATGTGGATACTCCAATCAACAAAGTTAGGTACCAAGTTTACATGAGTTGAAGGTTGTTACTTTGTGCTTACGATGGCGGATTTTTCTATTTGTCACAATTATACATGGATCGGTTCATTTCAGAAGGTTTTCAATAGAACCCTTCCTTCCCACAATCTTCGAGAAAACTTTTTTAAAAAGCCAATTTAAAAAAAAACGCGATTGCAATGGACCTAAAATATTTCAACAAACGAATTTTCGAAAGAAAAATCTTGTAAAAATTATATTAGCTATGTATTAATCTCGGTACATTATGAAGGTACATGTATGGGTCCTCACATAATGATATCCGACCTACAGCACGAAATAACATGTCAAAATGTTGCCAATAGTTTGTAATAGCAGTCAAAAGGACGAGTACAGAAATGAGCGGTTTTCAAACAAATAAATGGCCCAAATTGGATTTTTGTGAGACGAAGCTCGCTAAATTCACCCGAAATTGATATAAATTCTCCCGAAGTTGTTTACAATTGTGATTCGCGGGAGATTACGATATTTTCAATAGTCAAGAGAATTTATTTTTTCAGCTGGGTCAAATTCAAGTTTTTGAGTTTTTGTGGGCTGAAAATCGCTGGAAATTGTCAAAAACAATTAATATAAAGCCACCAATACAACAAATGCATCAAAGCGGTAACAGGAGAATCAATCTAGTTTGAAGAAAAAAAAAGTCTTTTTCGATAGCCAAAATATGTTTTCCCCACAAGTGTGGGCCTAGGGGGAATTTTCGTCGCATAAGAACCGCTAAAAATCACCCAAAATAGCTAAAAACCGCCTAAAAACACTTCAAGTTCAACAAAACCGGTACAGAATTGTGGCTAGACAGAAATAGACTGTTTCTGAAGGTGGCAATATCACACAGTAGGTATTTAAACGACTTTGAATGACGAAAAGCATGGTAGTTAGAGGGCATGAATTCAAGTTTTTGGACAGAACTATGTTAATGTTCGATGTCTCAATCAGGAACGTTATTTAGAAAATTCACTTTATGATAATGCTGCATGACTAGAACTTTAAGGCTATTCAATAACTGATGAGTTTTTCAATACAGTTATCAATCGAGATTAAATTGAGTTGTGTGAGGCGAAAAACCCACTCGGATCAGTTGAAACGTTAATCAACGCTTATCCAAGAAGCCGATATTTATATATATTTCTTTCTCTAATGTTATAATATTATCTCGAAAAGAATTAGAGGCATCACGAAACGGCGTTTGGGTCTTCAGAAGAAGAAAATATAATCAAAAGGTGGTTTCAGTTTTAGGACCGAAATTTGCATAATACGAAGGAAAGAGAGGCAGGCAGTCTCTAAATGAATTGATAACCATCTCCTGGGGATCGACAGGCCTTCCCCATTCCTAATGTTAAGTCCTCTTACCCCATGCTACAAGAAGAAACCCATGGAGAAGCCATCCGGGATTATTTCAAATTAAAAATTCTTAATTGAAAAGAAACCTTTACTGTGGAGATAGGAAACTCGTTTTCATTCCAGGCACTTGATGAAGGTGGGTCTCGAATTTTCCAATTAGAGCTACGCCGAGTTCGTAAACTAGAGTTAATCATTTTTGAGTAGATCGTTTATTCACTTTTCTGTCTCCTACGTTGTACCTATTTAATTGTATCTATTTAATTACACCTATTTAAATACAAATTACACTGTACCTATTTAATTAAAATTGTATCTATCTAATTGTACCTATTTAATTACAATTATTGTTGTGATTTTCCTGATGTTAGATGCAATAGGAGGCAAATTACGTTTTCTCGGAAAGTACGGACAATTTGAAAACGCTGCAAATGATTACAAAGCGGTTTATTAGTTTCCTATATAGACGCCCCTTCTGCCTAGATCCCTGTTTCTGTGATCAATGCCTACTGTCGTACTGCCCCCAGGAAAGCCCTAGAGCGAGTACTGTAGTCAGCGAGGCAATCACATTTCATAAAAATTCGCGGGATTCAATTATTCAATAATAATATTAATCATTAGTAGTTATTCATGAAGCATAACGTTTGTTCAAGTTACTGAAGTACCTATCAACAAAATCAAAATCAGCCATCATTCTCCAAATGAAATAATATCACAGAACAACTAACTCGATTTCATACAGCCATCCTTGATTATAATCAGGTGCTCCCTAGCGATGATAATATCTGGGCCGGATTTATACCCTTTCATTCACGATCATGTTGACGAATAGGTTTTCGGTGCAAACGAACGTCATACAATGATCCGGGTGGTCTCAAAAAATTCTTTAGTTTGAGATCAATTTAAAAACGTAAAAAATACGGAAGTTTTCGAGCTACGGCGTTCTGAAACTTCAACCCCTATTTTTCACCCCTTAGAGATGGCTGACAGTAATACCGAGCTTCGAGGACCAACTTGACCCCAAATGGGACCTACAGACCAAATTTCATTTGGTTTGTAGGTCCATGGTAACTAAGTCGTAGGTCCATGGTGGTAGGTCGATACCAAGGTTCATGGTAGTAACTAAGGGAAGTGCGAAGTACGGCGTACGGGCAGATATTTTTGGTTTACTTTTTTCAGTAATGAATCTCGGGAATCAAGCAAGGAAGAAAATTAACTTTAACATTTTTAATTAACTTTTTTTCATGCTCGATTCAAGAGGTTCATTATTGAAAATAATAAATCAAAACCAGCTGTACTTTTAATTACAAATATCATTCTCATTAGTGAATAAATGAAATTTGGATGCGGGACATTGAAAATCGCTTTACTGGATTTGTTCCTTTTAGCAAAGTTAGGTAATAAAACGGCCATTTCTTGGTTATTTGCTTTGACTATTTATTGGTGATTTATACGGGGGAAAATAATTGATAAATAGGAAAAAATCCTTACATTTCGCGTTCAAATGAAACCCTTTATAAGCGACCAAGGATACTTCTGTTGGACTTCAAATAAAGCTATTGAAACAACTGAACTTCCCAACACAGTTCCATCTCCAGGGCCTGTTTTACTGTCCCACCAGTTGACATCGCATTCCAAATGCCGATCTGCTGCGATCGTTCGATATGAATATTTGGTCTCACCTGATATGAGCAAACTCATGAAAAATACCGTTGTAGTTCTGACTCGGGGGAAATAGGTCGCAGCTATAAGCCGGCTGCCGTAGTCCCGTCAGCAGTTTTATCCAAAACGCCCTTTGGAAGATCACGCTTCTAGACGAGGCGAAATAATCCTGGTTTGACCTGAATCCGTTGACAGAACACTCGTCTGCCCTGTGCAGTATCTTTTCTCCTCGACACCGTCAAACACAGGGCTAAAACCTTTTCAAAATCCTCAGCTGGTTCTCAGTCAAACAATAAATAGAAGGTACCGGAACCTTTCTACCAGCCTTCAAGATCGGTAACTAAAAATTCACCGAAAGTTCCTCACTGTATAACGTCATTGGCGTACTCAAAAAAATTATTTCACGACTCCGAGACAGGATTTCCAGCAGCCGTTATACTGATCACAGTATCATTATTCTATGATCCTGATGAAATTATTTTGGTTGTGGCGGATGATGGCCAGAAATAATAATTCGGAGTAACCTCGTTTCGTTCTCATTTCCCAAGCACTTGGGCAAAAATGTTTGTAACCTGTTGCAAACGGAAGGATGGGTTCCAAGACGGATTTTGGTTTATTATTTTCAATAATGAACCATTGGAATCGAGCATGAAAAAAAAAAATTCTTACCCCCCCTCAAAATTTGATGGTTTACGTTTCAAGGTATGTAGAATCCAAAACTGCAATAAAAATATTTCTGTCTGTCCGCCGTACGCCGTACGGGACACTTTTCTTAGTTACCATGAAAAAAAATTGATGAAATTCGGGTTATAGGTTCCGTTCGGCGTCTAGTTGGTCCTCGAAGCTCGACGTTACTGTGAGTCATCTCTAAGGGGTTCAAAATAGGGGTTGAAATTTTCAAAAAACCTATACCATTTTTTTACGTAAATATTTTTACGGTTTTAAATAGTTCTTGAACTTGCGAGTTTTTTAAGACCATCCGGAGCATCGTACGTCCAGCCGTTCGTTCACAGTAAGGCCCCGAAGTTTGCACCGACAGGCATTTTCGACTCCAGTGTGAATGAAATTGTATACAATTCAAACCAAATCTCGTAACCAGAGACGCGCCCACAATAGGAATTTGTGAATACGGCCAATCATTGGTAGGGATCACCTGATTATATTGGCGGAGTATGAAGTCGAGTTGGTTGTTCTGTGATATTATTTAATTTGAAAAATGATGGCTCTTTTGGAGTTTGTTGGTAGGTAGTGAAAATTGAACAAACGTTGAAGTATTATTGATGGGTAAATTATTACTACGGTAAATCATTACTCAACGGTAAATTATTACACAACGGTTCATCATACCATCTACGTAGAAGGGGCTGGAGTTTGTTGGTAGGTACTTTTGCAACTTTTTGGTTTATTATTTTCAATAATGAACCATTGGAATCGAGCATGAAAAAAAAAATTCTTACCCCCCCCTCAAAATTTGATGGTTTACGTTTCAAGGTATGTAGAATCCAAAACTGCAATAAAAATATTTCTGTCTGTCCGCCGTACGCCGTACGCCGTACGCCGTACGGGCCACTTTTCTTAGTTACCATGAAAGAAAATTGATGAAATTCGGGTTATAGGTTCCGTTCGCTGTCTAGTTGGTCCTCGAAGCTCGACGTTACTGTGAGTCATCTCTAAGGGGTTCAAAATAGGGGTTGAAATTTTCAAAACGCCTATACCATTTTTTTACGTGAATATTTTTACGGTTTCAAATAGTTCTTGAACTTGCGAGTTTTTTAAGACCATCCGGAGCGTCGTACGTCCAGCCGTTCGTTCACAGTAAGGTCCCGAAGTTTGCACCGACAGGCATTTTCGACTCCAGTGTGAATGAAATTGTATACAATTCAAACCAAATCTCGTAACCAGAGACGCGCCCACAATAGGAAATTTGGCGGAGATGCAATCATTGCTAGGGATCACCTGATTATATATGCGGAGTATGAAGTCGAGTTGGTTGTTCTGTGATATTATTTAATTTGAAAAATGATGGCTCTTTTGGAGTTTGGTGGTAGGTAGTGAAACTTGAACAAACGTTGAAGTATTATTGATGGGTAAATTATTACTACGGTAAATCATTACTCAACCGTAAATTATTACACAACGGTTCATTATACCATCTACGTAGAAGGGGCTGGAGTTTGTTGGTAGGTACTTTCGCAACTTTTTTCACTCCTCATCAACAATTTCTTTTCAGAACTTCATTATGTGTGTTTCTTTTTGTTAGGTACTGTTTGTCATCGGCAGAATTATTTTAGCAACATTTAACTCGTGATTTAGGTAGGTACCTAGTAACGAGTACGGGGTTAGGTACTAACCTAAGGAGGGTCTGCGATCTACATAATATGTATAGAATAGTACATAATTATCATATTATATAGACGGGTTATCTATACATAGAGCTGTGATCTGTAACGGAAGGGTATTCTATACAAAATAATAAACCGTTGTGCAGGGATTTGCAGCGTTTTTACTCCTCATCAACAATTTCTTTTCATAACTTCATTATGTGTTTTTCTTTTTGTTAGGTACTGTTTGTCATCGGCAGAATTATTTTAGCAACATTTAACTCGTGATTTAGGTAGGTACCTAGTAACGAGTACGGGGTTAGGTACTAACCTACGGAGGGTCTGCGATCTACATATTACCTAATATGTATATAATATAATAGTACATATCATGTTATATAGAAGGGTTATCTATACATATAGCTGTGATCTGTAACAGGAGGGTATTCTATACAAAATAATAAACCGTTGTGCAGGGATTTGCAGCGTTTTGAATTTTTGTGGGTCAGAAATAGCTAAAAACCTCTAAAACCTTATAAGCTACAAATCACCAAAAATTGATAATATTATGTAATAGAACGTTGACTTGAGACGGAAAACGACTAATTATAAACTTATAAAATTATGAATTACAAACTATAGGTAGGTAATTAGGTAGGTACAGAGCTAAATTCGCCAGGAACAAGCCAATCAAGTAAAGTTTGAGTTTATAATAACTGGCTGTAGACCACCGATGAACATGGTAATTAATTAGGTAGGTACCAAAAATATTATAGGATGGTATCTACTACGAAAATTCGCTTATTATGGTTGAGCGGCTATACTAGAAATTTTGTTATTGCATTTTCGTAAATAGCTCTGGTAGATTATACGTAGGTAGTTGGTGGTATTTGGTAGGTATTATTTCATTGGTGAGCTATATACTCGTAGGTAGTCAAAATAATGTGATCTCCAAAATCGAAAAATCTGCTGGTGTATAGATTAATTTGGGTTTATTATTTTCAATAATGAACCTTTGGAATCGAGTATGAAAAAAATAAATAAAAAAATACCTCCGCCCCCCTCCTCAAAACTTGAGGTTTCCGTTTCAAGGTATGTATGCAATACAAAAATTATGTCCACCGTACGCTGTACGCCGTAGGTATGCCTTACTTCGCACTTTTCTTAGTTACCATGAATCAAAATTAATGAAATTTGGTATGTAGGTCCCGTTTGGGGTCTAGTTGGTCCTCGAAGTTGGTTACTGTCAGCCATCTCTAAGGGATGAAAAATAGGGGTTGAAATGTTCAGAACGCCGTAGCTCGAACTAAAGAATGATCTCGAAGTAAAGAATTGTTTGAGGCCATCCGGAGCACTATACGACCAGCCGGTCGTATGCACCGAAAAGCTTCGTCAACATGATCGTGAATCAAACGGTATAAATCCGGCCCAGATATATTATCATAGCTAGGGAGCACCTGATTATAATCACGCATGGCTGTATAAAGTCGAGTTGGTTGTTCTGTGATATTTTTTCATTTGAAAAATGATGGATCTTGTTGATTTTTTTTATAGGTACTTTTGCAACTTTTACAGACGTTGAAGTATTATTGGGTA
This sequence comes from Leptopterna dolabrata, assembly GCA_954871275.1. Lineage (NCBI taxonomy): Eukaryota > Metazoa > Arthropoda > Insecta > Hemiptera > Miridae > Leptopterna > Leptopterna dolabrata. The sequence continues at coordinate 18,302,743 of OX940984.1, read as the reverse complement.
AATTACTAAGCAACGGTAAATTATTACACCGGTTTATTATTCATCTTTTGCTTCATGAATAACTACAAATAATTAATGATCGAATTATTGATTCCCGCGCATTTGTATGAAACTTTAATTCCCGGGCCGGCTCCAGTAATCCATTTAGGGCTTTCCTGGGGGAAGCTGGAGGGTACTGGCCACAGAAAACATTGATCTACGCAGAAGGGGCATCTATACAGGTAAATAATAAACCGCTGTGTAATAATTTGCAGCGTTTTTTAATATTCGCCCTTGGGTATTATGTGTTTTTACGCTCCTACCATCAGATCTTCGTTGATAATTTTTCTGCATAATTATCACATTCTTCTTTTGTCTTGTGCAGTTGAAGCAAATCCATGACGGAGTTAGTTAAAAACGAAGTAACAGCGCACATCTTTGTATGAAGATATTAAGGGGATCAGGGCTTGACTTGATTTGCAATTTTATGTAGCTTGTGAATGAGTACCTACTACGCAATGTTAGACGTGAATTTCTGAGTACGTCAGCGGTATTTACGAAGGGGGAATATGGATGAGAAAACACCCGGAACCACCCCCAAAAACCTCAAGTGCGCGCCTTGAAGAAGTCTCTGCGGGTACGTATACTTTCAAGGACTCTGTACCTTTTTTAGTCCTACCACTTTTTTTTGTACTGGAAGAATCCTTTAAAGAAAGGCAGGAACCCCACAAAGATTTTTCTACCTGAAGGCAGCAAGCCCCTACCCCGCACTCTTACTTTTAACCCCTTCACGCACACAGCGAAGGCGAGCCAGTGTTTACGGATACCAACACGTAGAAGATTATGCTAAGCAGGAGGGAGCGTCTCGCAGCGCACCTGCCGAAACTCACGGTCCCGCCCCCCCCTCCCCGCCACAAGTTCTCGGTTTGAAGAGCCTTTTCTGTGCAAGCCCTCCTCTTCAGTCGAGAACAATGTAAAAGAAGATATTTCCTGGTGGTTGCGGAGGCCATGCGCAGAACGCACAAACAACCTGTCGTCGAAATCATCACTTCGGTCGCAACTTTTCAATCATTCTTGAAAACTTCCTCAACAGAGCCGCTTGTAGTCGACCCAGTGGAGGTTCTTTTTTTTAGCATGAGCAAAGACTCGGGTGATAATTTTAACGAACCTTGAACGAACCGCGGCACAGTGGTTCGAAACGTGATAAAACCTGTACGAAAATGAAAATACCTTGCAGCGAATTCGTTGTTTAATATTTTCAAAAAACACCTTCGGAATCGAGCATGGTGAAAAAAACTTCAAAACTTGGTGGTTTCCGTTCAAGGAACGTAGAATCCGAAAACAGAAGAAAATGTCTGCCAATTCGAGTTGGCAGTATAGCTTCCTCACTCGAATCACATGAACTTATAGAATAGTTGGCTAGGTTCATTTTGATACGGGACCATCTGCGATCCAACCCACGTCTACCCCCAAAACTTCACCTGTCTACGACTATTTTTCGCGTAGTTAGAAATGTTAAAAGGAAGCGATCAAAATTTCATGTTCGCGCATGCGCAGTCAAAAGTTACATTACGATTCCAATGAAATTCAGATGAAACTATCAAAGTATTATCCCTGTCCGACTCCGAATCTGAACTCATTTCAACGACATTAAAGGTAGTTATGGGCGGTTCTATTTCAAGTTAGCGCATGCGCAGACAAAACGATTTCCATGATTTTGAAACGGGACCATCTGCGATCCAACCCGCGTGTACCCTCAAAATTTCTGTCCGCAAAGCAAAAAATGTCTGTCCGTCCTCCCTACGCCGCACAGTGGTGCAGGCGCGGAAAAAAGTCCATTTTTCAAAAATGGGAATTTTAATAATTTAATATACGTTTCTTATAGTACCTACCTATATTTGCTGCAGAAACAATATATGATAAAATTTCATTGATTAACATTTCACTGAACCAGCAGTTTTCCCTCTAAAGTTCGAAGTAGGGGGAAAATTAGTAAAATAGTGGGAATTTTCCTCAAGTTCCGTTCATATTCCACTTCATTTTTTTTAAATTTGGTTTTTCCATGTATACAATCAAAATACACCCAAAACTGATATAAATTCATTGTTTGCATAAAATTTGAGGTTTTTTTAAAGGAAAAAACGACATTTTTGTGTTTTTTTTTGTGTGTTTGACACTTTCAAAAAAGTTCCATTGAGCTCAAATGTGGCATTGTAATTTTTCGAATCTCGATACCTTCGAATACCTACTCTGTGAATTTCAGCCTCGAGCAACTTCGAATCTGGCTTCCACGCTTGTTCTTGTAAGTACGTTGAAATCTGAGGGCAGTATACGTAGGAGTCCCACTACGGGCTTATACGAACACGTGCAGACTAGTGTTCTGAAGCTAAGCAATATTGGAATAAGATGTTATTTATTTTATTTACGCCGATCTCGGTGATAAATAATGGTCACTTGTATCGATACACTGGTACTTACAGATTACACAAGTTTTGAGGCAAAATTCAAGTTATTAGACCAAATTTATACAGTTACAGCGCTGGAGTTGGTCTCACTCGACGCAGAATTTAATTTTCTACAACTTTTATGCGTGACAGAAAATTCTGTGAACGTTCCTAATGGGATAAACATAGGAAAATAAATATAATAATGTGTTTTTTAAGGGTTTTTTTGGTGGCAAAAAACACGTCAAGGAGCTAAAATAAATATAGGAACATGGGGACATTAGTGAAATTGCGTTAAATTTCCTATAATGGTACAGGTTTTAGGTATGAGTTTGCCGGAAAATTTGCCATTTGACCCCACTGTGCGCACTTTCCTTAGTTACAATGAACCAAAATTAATTAAATATGGCCCCATTTTTTGAGGTCTAGTTGGTCCGCGAAGCTCGGCGTCGGTCAGTCATCCCTAGAAAAATAGGAGTTGAAATTTCCCGAACGCCGTAGCTCGTGAAACTGTCTATAGAAGGGTAGGTATGGGTTTTGGTTTATTACTGTGAACCTATGTATTCGCTCAGAAAAAAAGGTTTGTAACAACTCCTCAAAATTTTTTTCTTTTACGTTTCAAGGTGCGTAGATTCCAAAAATGCAATGTCCGTACGCCGTATCATACATATCTACTTTATTTTCGGTCTAATAAACGTTCGCACACAGGCTCCATTTGGGCCCTAGTTATGTCCCGAAACTTTGCAGCCCGATCGGAATGTACCCATGGGTGTTATGGGTGAAAAATGGGTGTAAAAATAGGGTTTTTTGGTGACTTAGTAACACGAGCTTGTCAGGTATCGTTTTCCATGTTTCAAATTGATCTCAAACTAAAGAATGTTTTGATACCATCAGGCGCGTTGTAAGTCCAGTCGTCCGTCTGCACCGAAAAGCTTCGTCAACATGATCGTGAATGAAACGGTATACGGCCCTGATATCATTACTACGGAGCACCTGATTATAATCACGGATGCCTGTCTGAAATAGAATTGGATGTTTTATGACATTATTTCATTTTAAGAATGATGAATTTTGGATTTTGTTTATACCTACTTTTGTAACATGAACAACCGTTATGCCTCATGAATAACAACTAATAACTAATTAATTAATTATTGAATCCCGCGCATTTTTATGAAACAGTAATTCCGGGGCCGGCTCCAGTATTTAAAAGCATAACAGTTAGAGCGGAGGTTTCAAAATTTGATTTGGTTGGCCCGATATCGGATTTCAAAGTGGGCAGCCCAATACCTTCATAGCACTTCATTCCAATAAACCATTCCTAAAGGGTTGTAGGGTAGGTGCCTAATTACGAGTAGGTATTATGTTACATATCTGTCGGCCGTACTCTCCCAGCTCGAAGCACTCGATTCTTGCGATCTCAGATTTCAATCTGAAGTTACTGCTCATGACACGTGTTACAAGCTTCATTCAATTCGGAAAATCAATTTTACTACAATTAAAGCGGTTTCCACCGCCTTTCCTCCTCCACCGACCAACTCCGCAATAAAAAACCTCTCCTCACTCAGTACGATATTCAAATCTCGATGTTCACAGATTTCAAGTTGGACCACCCTCGAATTTCGTCTGAATTGAGTGATTTGGCTGGCCGCGATGCGTGGAGAATCATGCAGGCGGACAATAAGAAACCCGCAATATTTTCGTAATGCTAGTCGATGTACACAAAGACAGAATCACAATTTCATCAACTAATACAAATAGGAGGTAGAAGAGGGTCATAGTTGAATCCTTCTTGCGTAAATCCATACAAATTTGATAGTAAAATGAGCAAAAAAATAGTCGCAATTCCAAAGTGGTATGTGCACGTTGGCGATATGCGGAATTATTGCCAACCTTCGATGACGAAGACGGCACTACAAGAAGAAGAAGAAGAAGAAGATGTGCACGTATTTATGCAATTTAAAAAACGCTGCAAAGTCCTTGTCACATGGGTTTATTATTCTATTGGAGTTCTAGAGATTCTTGTTGGCTGTTAAATTTATTGTTTCTCTCATGTGGAATGATTGAAATAGCTATTTCTGATGATTTCCACCAATTTTGGCCCCAAAACATGAAATAGGTAGGTACGCTTTTTTTTCAGATCATCTTTGATCATTGGTAGTACCATTTAATGGTCTTGATTCACCTGTTTACACTTTTTCCAATGTTATTATACACATTGATGGTGATTTCAGACATTTTTCCAGGTTTTTGACTCATAAAAAACCAATTTTGAGAGCTGAACCTTTGGTAAAACCTCAATTTCCGCGTCTTTGGTCAACATCGACTTCATAGTCGGTCTTCTCGTCCCCAAAAACATGGAAAAAGATACTTCAAAAGCTCATGTTACTAACATGTTGCTAAAACGCAAAAAGTACCTATTTTTACACACATTTTCACTCATAACACCCCTGGGTATATTCCGATCGGGCTGAAAAGTTTCGAGACACAACTAGGGCCCAAATGGAGCATGTGTGCGAAAGAACGAATTTTTTAGACCGAAAATGAAGCCGGTACACGTGATACGGCGTACGGCGTACGGCGGACGGCGGATGGACATTGCATTTTTGGAATCTACTCACCTTGAAACGGAAAAGAAAAAATTTTGAGGGGGTGTTATAAAAATTTTTTGCTGAGCGAATACATAGGTGTATTATTCACAGAATAATAAACCAAAAAATGATAGTAGATTCCATCCTGAGAATTTGGACACCAACAACTTATCCTACGATAAGCAGTTCTTTTTCTATATGATTTTTCAATGTTTGCACAATTCTGACGTCATCGCACCCCTCTCGCCTGGGCCCATTGTGTCGTCAGAACTAGTTGAACATTTGAAAAATCATAGAAAAAGAACTACTTATCGTTGGACAGTGCGGTTGGTGTCAAAGTTCTCAGAATGGAATATAGTTCCATTGAAAAATAATATAAACCGCTTTTGTGATCCATTCTCATACCCTGTGGGGGGGGGGGGGGGGGACCTGCATACACCTCCCATACACCGGGGAAAAATAATTCAAGAAATATACTTCCCAAGAAGGTGCGCCAGCTGCGACTGTTTTTTACTTATTTGAAACATAATTGCATAGTTGCATTTTGATAAGTATTGTCAGTGATTTCAAGCCCTGGGTTCATAAATATGAAACGATCCTCGGACCCATTCCCGAGTCAGGAACGTAGGTAGCATCGATAATAATTGCCCTTCTGGCGGGAAATACATAATTACAATAATACATAATTTATCGGACCTTCAACATCACTGTAATGAATGGAATATTGAAATGAAGCGGGGGTTGACAAAGAGGGTTTTTTTATCGTCTCCTCCTCGTGCGGTCTTATTTGTCGTGAAAAATCGTTCCGGGTTGAAGACGTCGGCGTCACTTCGAGCGTTTATGTTGGAATGTGTCAAGGACGAATTGAACGATGGAGAACAACGATTTTCTATTGACTGACCACAGGTATGTTGAAGACCCCCCACCCTCATAGGCTCCCTTCACTGTAAGTACTTAGCTATGCTTATGCCCACGCAGTACATAATTATTATATTTATAGAGTAAAATGAAAATCGTGGTACACTGAGTTGATGTTAGTTTTATCACAAGCGTTTCCATTGCAATGACCACCAGGAAATTCATATACCTTTTACCAGCGTGGCCCATTCAATAATAATGTAGACTCCAAGAGATGCTTGTTACACGTAGCATGACGAGCAAATCTCATCGGTAACAAATCTCCACAATTTACCCTTCAATTCATTTATAAAACATTTACCACCGCTCCCATAAAATTTTCCAGTTTTACATTGACAGTAATTTTGTTCGATTTTTGATTGGCAAGAACTCAAATTCGATCACACTGTTATGTTTTTCGTCAAGTGAAAAAATATTGAAATATATACCTACCTACTGTTTATTTGTATCTAGACACTATCGTGTTAGCTTTGATGCATTTTGAATAGAAAAACGAACAGAGCGGACCTTAACAAGAAGCACCAAATTTGAGGTACTTTAGGAAATTTCACGCTTATGACGAATTATTCCATATTATCATGGGTCCCTGAATGAAGTTTACCCATTTTTTGTACTGTTTTTGAAACTATTTTTGACAATACTTTCAGCGATTTGTGAACAATGAAAACTCTATTTTGCCCCACTCTTTTGAGAATTAACTTAAAGTGGGTTCAAATTCGAGATTTTGTGGGTAAAAAAAACACAACTTATCGTCAAAAATGGCTGTCATCAACACGAGGTACTCGAGGTACACTGTTACAAGCTGGTGACTCGAGACCGTATAGCTCCAGTCATGCAGCATGATCATATGAGCCAATGTTCAAACTTTTTAACTTGCACCTAGCTATTTTTGACGATTTTTGTGATTATGGAACCCCAGAAATCTCGAAATTGACATTGAATTAATTGAACCCGATGTGGTGCCAATGGAAATTATGGTTTTGGCATGCGACGAAAACCAAAGTGTTCTTTTTTGATCGGTTTTTGCATAAAATTTCGAGCTGCATCGATTAGTGGCATAGCGATAGTCCAAAAACGACCGATTCAGTTGTGAAGTAAAGAAATTATTTGTAATTTCTCAAACCTATCACATAGGTAAATTCTAAGTTATTGCGTTGATCACTGTAAATTTCGAATTTTTGAGAAATACGTTTTTCAAAACCTCCTCGACCTTTTGTAATATTATATTTTCAATCGGAACACCCCTAAGAACGTTGAGAACCGACTGCGCAAGTCGTAAGGTCCCAACATATATTATTTTTAAAATGTTTCCGACGAAGATGAGCTCAGGTTAGGGCAATGACCACATCAGTCTAACAGGTGTATCCACGGTTTATTGGGACGTGAACCTCTGAGACCAACTTAAAAAATAACGTACAGGCTCAGAGGAAAAAAGGTATTATGTTACAGGACAACGAGGCCTTAAAAGGAACATGCAAATGCGCTCAAGGCATGTAGCCCTTCCGCATTCGTTTCCTCATGAAATGTGGTTAACTCGTTAGGCAACTTGTATCCTTTTTTTTACGTTGGACGGGTACCTGCAAACCATTTTAATGGGGTTCCTAGGGCACTTCCCGCGAGCCACAGGTGCTCATCAATGCCCGGGATGGGAAACGAGTCCTTGTTTGGGTCGACTGGAATTATGGTAATAAATTCAATGGTTGAAAGTGATTTTCATTTGGAAAAAAATAAATAAATAGACACCTCAACGGGTTTTCCTTATAATGCTGATACAATAGCAATAGTTCTTCTCAGTTGATTACTTCGGTACAATGAACCCATAACCGCTATTTCCCAATGCCACATGGAAGTTATAATAGGTACCAGTGCGAACCGTAAGGTGAAGAAGCTAATAGGCACAATGCTTATATTTCGCCACCGCATCTTCCATCTACAAATTTTGTATCAATAATCAATAACTCAGATCTTTTCATTCTGACGCTATGTTGCAAGTACGTTGTAATTGAAAAAAATAAAATTAAAAAAAGCTTTCCATTCATCAGTATTGGACAATAATGTATATTTATGCGTTTAATTGGGGCAAACGCTGTTTCAATAATTATTGAATGAGTACCTATATTTAACATCATTGGTGGGCTGGTCCCCCACAACTATTCTCCAACAGCAGTTATTCGTTGTTCTCGAACAACAGTTATTCGTTGTTCTCGAACAACAGTTATTCGTTGTTCGTTCGAACCACATTTATTCGTTGTTCGTTAGAAAAACAGCTATTCCTTTTCGAACAACAGTTATTCGTTTTTCGAGAGATGGATGGGATTTCGGTCAGGAGTGGCGCGTTTATTTGAACTCATAAACTTATATAAGTATATACATAAGTATAATAGGAAAGGGGTTTTTGAACACAATCATGGTGAGGGACACAACAATGAGGAATAACTATTCATTTATCCCTACTATATTATAAAAACGGATCTCTGTGAGTGAGTGAGTGAGTCTGTCTGTCTTTCTATGCACGGCCAAACGGCTCGACGGATATCGACCAAATTTGGCACGAATATCCAGTAGGCTCCCAAGTTGTGCAACGTCGCATTTTTAATACCCTGACCATAGCGGAACTATGGTCGACCATGGTCAACTTCGTTAATTGAAATGGTAACCCCTATTTTTTATCGCGTATTCGTAATCTACGTGAAATTCTATCTACGATCGACCCTTCGGACTACCCCCGCGGTCGACCATAGCGCATCCATGGGCCCCTCCATGGTCGAATCCCGAATTGCTCAACGGATATCGACCAAATTTGGCAGCAATATCCGGTAGCCTCCCAAGTTGAACGTAGGCGCATTTTTAATTCCCTGACCATAGCGGAAATATGGTCGACCATGGTCAACTCCTGAATGGCTTGACGGATTTTGATAAAATTGGGCACAAATACCCGGTAGGCTATGGGATTTTTCCGTCGTTTGTTGGTTCCACGATACTGCGTACAGCGAATCTCGGATAGCGAGCGAAGCGAGCGGTCAGGCTAGTGTATTATAAGTTTTCATTTGACGATACCAATTGAGATAAGTCAGTGCTTGTTCTGGGTTTGCATACCAGACATTCGTTCTTAGTTGTTTTTATTAACACTTTTGATGAAGCGGATGTTTCCTGTGGATATTCGGCAGATATAATCCATGAATCGGTTGAGGCAGGAGCCCCTGATCACTTTGCCTACCCATTCATGATATTGGTCCGAGTTTAGCAACTAGCAAAGATAATAACTTAAGGAGCGTGTTAACAAGGCGGAGACCAATTAGAAAATAATTGTAATGAATAAAAGATCATTACAACCAGTTGAAAGTCACGTTTAGGCCAACTAACAAACTGGTGTGGAGGAAGAACTTGAGTGCGACTTCACTGGATACTGGTAGGTTGCTATGGAAACCAAACCTGTACAACAGGGACGTGAGCGGTCGATGCTAGCCTAGCCTAGCTTAGCCTCACTGTACTAAACCTCAGCGATGTACGTTACTGATTCCACTCCTCAGTGGAATAAGAGTGGTTTCAGAAACCACTCCTGGAATATTACGAGAGATTTTACCAAATAAACGCGGAGAACGTTGAGCTGGTCAACAACAAGGGTTCTCGCCAACCGCCTCAAACGGTGGTAACGGCCGATTGTGGACTGGGGACGGGTGGAAAAGTCCCTATAAAACTAGCCCTTCTGGCCCAGCTCTTCATTCGACGATCCGACCCCCGACTTGCGACTTCTCTCTCGAACCTCTCTCTCTCTTTCGTCCTCTCCCTCCTTTCCTCGTACCTGTTGTGGTGAAAACCGTGGGTGCTAGCTTCCATCCACCTGGTGTCTGCTGTGGAGAAAACTGCGGGACACCTCCGTCTCCACTAGTTCCTGCTGTGGTGAAAACCGCGGGGTACTAGCTCCTCATCCCAGGTGTCTGCTGTGGTGAAAACCGCGTGACACCTTCCTCTCCACTAGTACCTGCTGTGGTGAAAACCACGGGGTACTAGCTACCACATCCCAGGCGCCTGCTGTGGTGAAAACCGCGGGGAGCTAACCTTCCCTTCACCTAACTCCTGCTGTGGTGAAAACCGCGGAGAGTTAGCAAAAAGAATCTATAGGAGCACTCCCTTCCACACCCGACCTCTCAACCCGACCTCACTCACTTAATCTCTCTCTCCCCTCTCCCGCTCACAACAACACTGGTGACCCAGTCTCTCCAACTGACAGTCGTGAAACCCCTTCACGACACTTATTAATATCAGTACACATAGAAGTGCTACCTTTTGGCCAATGCCAATGCCAGATGTGATCCAAGGCGCCTAAAATGCTGAAGAGCTCATACTGAATATCGAAACCATCAGGGTTCCCAACACGCCAGGATAACAGCAGGCTTTGAGATGTACCAGGATTTTTTTAAAAAGAGGCTGCTCCCTCCTTGACTGTAAAATTGTATTCATAAACGCAATAGAAGGAATCCTTTTCCATCACTGACAACTCCCAGACCAGTTTTTGATCATTCCCTTGACCATACGATGGTCACCGCTGCCATAAAAACCCCATCGCCTTCCCGTCCTTTTTCAGAATAATGCCCCCCCCCCCTCCTTCGTTCAATCTAAAATCACCAGGAGAAAAATCGTCCCTCGACCCATAAAAAAAGGGATAAAACTAGTTTGGTGAGGAGACTTCGAGATGATATCAAAACCCTTTTCGGTGGGGCCGTTCGGGCCTCTTCGGCCATTCGGTCGGTTTTTGTCGGCCATTCGAGCTCCGACGATGAGAAGGGCTTGTAACACAAGATTTCTAATCAGTTCTTATATAGCCGGCTCCGTTTTTACCGGCATTCCCACGTTTTACCTTTTTCGAAAAAGCTACAACTCCTGGCCCTTGGCAAGTCCATTAAAAGTCCTCTGGAAGGATGTCGTTTTTCGTAGTAAGTACCCAGCAACGAGGAAAAGGTCGATTCTTGGGGCTTTTTGTCCAATGAAATAAATTTTTTTCCTCTTCAGATGTCCTAGAAAGAGAGCATCAAGTTGAGGCTTACGTGTTTCCTAAAATGGAATTATTTCATAAATAACCAATGACAGTAAGCTACAACCAGCTAACAGTGCCACAAATCTTATCAAATACTAGTACTAGTATTTTTCTTCTTTTTTTGAAGAGACATTCTTTGCTCCCTCCTTGATTTTAAAATTATATTCATAAACGCAACAGAAGGAATCCTTTCTCATCACCGAAATAGCCCAGTTTTTGATTATTCCCTTGACCTTAAGATGGTCATACCTAATCATTCATCACAATTCAATGAATCCGGGAGACGAGGAAGAAGGAAGTACCTTTGCATTTGTTTCCTCATTATATTATTATGTCCCTACGACCTTGATTAATTATTGATCTATAATACTTCTACACTGGAACTGAAATAATCACAACCTTGTGAAATGAAATTGCATTTGAAATTTCAGTGGAGTTCTTGTATTGGGTGGGGGGTGGGGGTCGAAAGTGCGACAATCATTCGTCGGTGTTCACTGTGTTCCACTAATAGGTAGGCAGTGTTAGCAAACATCAAAAGCAGAAATGTAATTTATTCGTCAACAATAAAAAATTATTTATAATGTTCCAGCGTAACTCCCGAACACCTGGTGCAATTTTAACCAAATTTTATTATACCTATATTATTATGTTAGTGCCCGGAGACAAATCTCTGGGGGGAATGACTCCCCTCGGACAAACTAGTTAATAATAAAAACGAGCATTAGCAATCGGAAAAAGTAAGCTAAAGCGAGCTGAATAACAAACCTCGGGCAGACATGTGACCGATGGTAAGAACACCGTGCAGCACGAATAATGAGCGAATTCTCTGAGTAACTTGGCCCACTTGAACTGGATGCCGTGTCGAACATTACCCACCGTTTTTACCCACTAAAAATCTAAATTTCAACTATTTACCAGCTTCCAAATGATTTTATTAATCAAACGAATACTGATTGTGCAAACATTATAATTATTTCAATTTTCTGACAGGATTTGAGAAAACATTTCAGGCGCATTATTACCAGACCTGCAGCTGAATCATTCTGTTGGTTAAAAACAACCAGAATCGTGCTCTAATCAACGAGATGCCGAGGTGCCTGTTCATGTGGACACTCGGCTAGTCGACCAATAAAATACCTAAACTAAATTGTTAGGTAATAGAAGACACGAACGGTCGAGAAACCCGCCGAACACACCTGATATATTTATGAGTAGGTGTTCAAAATGTAAAAAATTGAGAATATCAAAACGTCCCCTGACCAAAACCTTCGACGATTGATGCCGAAATATCTACTTTACGTCCACATCACATATTATCTGGGAGATTCCGCCCAAAAATTATCATCGCAGCTACAAAAACCGGAGAATTTCTTTCCAGCGCCGCTGGCTACACCCAACGGTTCGCGATGATAATAAATTTTACCCTCGAAAGACGCGCTCCTTTATTATTTTTTCTCCCTTTTTCAAGAACCGGATTACCGTAACAGTTCCAGAAAGAGACTCGTCGCCTTCCATCACTGAGTCCCACACAGCTCATGACAACCGGAGCCTCACAATGAAGGAACCAGATTTTTTTTTTCTCTCGAAAAATTCCAGTCATGCAGTATGAACTTATGAGTGAATTTTCGAAGTACCATCGCATAATATGTTGGTGTTTCAATAGTAATTTTCAATGATTCTGCAGCAACTTTTTGTGATTTTTAACACACTCTAACTACAAAAACTCAATTTTGACCCAATTTTTGATTTCAAAAACCTTCAACCATTGTAAACATTTCGGCGAAATTTAGTCATAATTTTATCCCACTTAGGTGCGGTGATTTTATACAAATTCTTAGTGATTTTAGCAATTTTTGCCGATTTATAACGATAATAAGGTTTGCGCCTACGGGGACGTAGTCAAGATTGGATTCCAAATCAGGAAGAGTGGAAGGATTTGATAATATATAATAACAAGCGGAAGTTGTCAAATCTTCCACTCTCCATAATTTGGGATTTTTGGCAATTGCTTCCCAAAAACAAAAACTGAAATTTGTCCCACTCATTATTTATATCCGAAAATGGCTCACATTTGAACTCAAATTTTCATTCATTATTAAAGCATTTCGAAGAAATTTCGCATTTTGGTTTATTGTTCTGTGAATAACACACCTGCGTATTCGCTGAGTACAAAATTTTTGTAACACCCCTTGAAATTTTTTTCTTTTACTTTTCAAAGTGCGTAGATTCCAAAAAAGCAATGCCCGTCCGCTGACCGCCGTATCATCCACATCTACCTTTATTTCCGGTCTAAAACACTCGTTCTTTCGCACACAGGCTCCATTTGGGCCCCAGTTGTGTCCAGAAAATTTGCAGCCCGATCGGAATACACCCAAGGGTGTTATGGGTGAAAGAAGGGAGCAAAAACAGAGTTTTTGGGTGTTTTAGTAACATCAGCTTGTGAGGTATAGTTTTCCACCGTGTTTTTTTAGAGCGAGAATATGTACCGAACATGAAGTCAATTTTGACCAATGCGAACTAAATACGATGAAACCGTGGAAACCCATTTCAAAGAATGAAAACATTCACAACTAATCCCAGTTGACCACCTTTCACTTTTTTGGACTATTAAAAATAAGGTCAACTGTTTCCAATGTGCCTTCAGTTATTGTTTGTCACTGACGATGGTTTGATCACCGAAACCGGCATAACAAGTGTATTTTTATAGTGGAAATAGACAACCTTTCAATAACTCCGTTTTTATTCTTGGTCTTCTTTCGCATACAGGCTTCATTTGGGCCCTAGTTGTGCTTCGAAGCTCGGTAGCCCTATTGGAATACTCCCACGGGAGTTGTGGGTGAAAAACGGGTGTAAAAATAGGGGTTTTTGAGGTTTTTATTTTTTATGTTTAGTTTTTAGTGAACATGAGCTTGTGGGGCATCTTTTCCATGTATTAAATTGATCTCGAACTTGAGAATTTTTTGAACCCCCCCCGGAGCATTGTACGTCGAGCCGTTCGTTAGCATCGAAAGCTTCGTCAACATGACCGTGAATGAAACGGTATACATCCAGCCTAGTAGGGATCACCTGATTATCGTCACGCATGGCTGCATGAAATCGAGTTGGTGGTTGATATTTCCTTAACCTTGATGTTTTTTCGTCTTATTTCTTATTTCTTTATTTCACGGGACAAGCCCAATTACATTCTATAAAATCAACCAGTAAGTCATTCTAATCAGGGGAAAAAATGAATATAAAGAATGACGGTTATTTTGGATGTTGTTTAGGTACTTTTGTAACTTGAACAAACGTTATGCTTCATGAATAATAACAAATAATCAGTAGTTGAATCCACCGAATAGTTATGTAACTGCCATTCCCGGCCGGCTTCAGCACTCGTGCACGAGGGCAGAACTGACCACAGAACATATTGATCTACACAGAAGGGGCATCTATAAATGCATAATAAACCGTTGTGCAATAATTTGCAGCGTTATTCATTTCGTGGTGGATGTCAGATACCGTAATGATCATGATGATGAAAAATGATCATAATATTATATACCTACGTATAAGTTAGTACGCCTCCATGACTAGCCTTTTATCGGAGTCCAGGTCCTTCGTACATTAGGTAAATCAAATCGAAAAGCTTCGTCCCACTATAACCTATTCTCCCTGTGTAAAGTTTATTTCTTTATGTAAGGCTTAGCAGGGGCGTCGCGTCCATAAGGCCACTTTGGCCACTGCCCCGGCACCCAGAAACACAAAAAACTCCAAAAAAGAATTCCAACCATTTGATCATTTGGCATTCGAATTTCCCTCCGTATACTGTACCTTGCATTTTTCACGAAGTTCAACAGCGACTCGACAGAGTTCTCTGGCTATGGATATTCAATATGTGTTTCCGTCATGCTGGCTCCCCTGTAGCTCCATGGAGCATTTTATCGGAATATAGCTACACTAATCGATGTCTTGCAATCGAAATCGAAACCTACGCTTCTGAAACTGGCAGGTCCTGGGACCTGGTGTCGTCATGGTAACCGGGAAAAGTCGAGTAAAAATTTGGTTAGCCACGCCCCTTTTGGGCCCGGGGCCCACATTTCCATCCAAAAATCGTTTGTGTTCACAATCGATTGGATTGTTTCAATTCATCTTGTCATCTCTATACGAGATGCTTGTCCTTCGATCTGTCGTCCCCTAAAAATTCTTATCACTTTCGCCATTCTGTTCCTATGTTGAGTTTTCAATTTTCTGCTTACGTTTCGAATTTTGTATGTTCCCATTCGAGTTCCTGGGACGGATTTGGATTTGCGATAATTAAGTGCGTTGTGTCCTGTCTGTGGTCTTGTGGATTGATCGACGTCAACATACACAGATAAGTACCTAGCTTCTAGTCTGATTCTCCATCCAAGTAGGTACTGGCCGGCGGGTCATTACTTCAATGTATTTTAGTATTTAAGTAACTTTTAGTTGTTGTTTAGTTTATTTGCTTCTGTATTTTTGTACCACATGAATTCGGTGGCTAACTTACAGTCGAAATTTTCGACGTTTTCCAACGAGGATAGATAGAGTGATGATTAAAAGTTTAGGAAGAGGTAGGCCTTTGCTGAGTATTAGTCAGTATGAAGCTATAGAACTTTTAGCTTCTGGTAATCCCGGGTACTGGTCAGAACTATTGTGAACATAGTGCTTACATTCTGACTTGCTAAGAGCTGCGGTTGATTAAAATCCACCCATTTCTCATAAGAAGACTCCACTGCTGGAAAACATTTACAGGTATTTTGTAGAAAAAGCTGTTAATTTGTGTTCTGGTTTGGTGGCTCACCATTTTCAGAGCCCACGCACCGCTACTGAGGCTTAGTTATAATTCCGGCTACCCATAAGACAAATTTTATTTCTATGACAATGTCATTCCAAGTTAATCCAACCAGGTTTGCCATGTCAGCCAGATGGTCCGTTTGATTAAGTAACAAATTTTAAATTCAATATTATGCTCAATTAGGATTTTTTTCGGGTCCCAGTGTGAGGTGGAGTGGTGGTTGGGGGTGGGGGGGGGGGGGGGTTAGAGGCCGTTGACTGGCGACGGTGAAGGGGTGGGGGGAGTGGTATGTGTAGGAACAGGGAGCCGCAGTGAGGGAGGGGAGGGAACCTGTTCTTCGTCCCTTGACCCCTTACCCCTCCCCACCACACGTCGTTCGACAAAGCCACGGAGGGGAAGCGGAGGGACGGCCCAACCCCTCGACGTAGGGCGACTCTTTGCTTATAATTAAATTACGTGTAATCTCGAGGTAACCCCTCCCCTCTACCCCACCATACCCCCCAACAACGCTCGACCGCCAACTGCTTCCGTCTTAACCTACGGCCAGCCTACAGCTTACCTTCGTAGTCGTACCATTCCGGATGAACACAGAGTCAAAACTAACCACGAAACCCATCAGCAAGAACACAATCCATAGGTAATAAACATGCAAAATATAATTTTCGGAAAAAAAAAAACACGCTAATTACAGTAATGTACCTCTACTCGAAACTGCAAGTTGTGGGTATTTACTTAGACATTAGGAAAGCCTTTGATTCCGTTCAACATACTCATAAAACAGATGGAGGATCCTCAATACCGGGGGATCTAGACCCAGACCGGTATGTCCCGTGACACTAGCGCTATATAATGATAACATGATAACGCTATATAATGATAATGATGATGAACACTACCTTCTTCTACTTCCCTGTTTGTTTCTGTTCCCGGGGCCTTTAAAATCTTTCTTCCTTCTTTCATTGTTTTTGAGTTATTTGTTTAGTTTTTTATTCATCCCGCGGCCTTTTCAAGCACTGGGAGCTTAGTAACATTCCAGACGATATCTGACCTTGGAAACGAGATGAAAATTGGTTCTCTTCACACAAAAAACGCTGCAAATCCCTGCACAACGGTTTATTATTTTGTATAGAATACCCTTCTGTTACAGATCACAGCTCTATGTATAGATAACCCGTCTATATAATATAATATGTACTATTCTATGCATATTATGTAGATCGCAGACCCTCCGTAGGTTAGTACCTAACCCCGTACTCGTTACTAGGTACCTACCTAAATCACGAGTTAAATGTTGCTAAAATAATTCTGCCGATGACAAACAGTACCTAACAAAAAGAAACACACAATGAAGTTCTGAAAAGAAATTGTTGATGAGGAGTGAAAAAAGTTGCAAAAGTACCTACCAACAAACTCCAGCCCCTTCTACGTAGATGGTATAATGAACCGTTGTGTAATAATTTACCGTTGAGTAATGATTTACCGTAGTAATAATTTACCCATCAATAATACTTCAACGTTTGTTCAAGTTTCACTACCTACCAACAAACTCCAAAAGAGCCATCATTTTTCAAATTAAATAATATCACAGAACAACCAACTCGACTTCATACTCCGCCAATATAATCAGGTGATCCCTAGCAATGATTGGCCGTATTCACAAATTCCTATTGTGGGCGCGTCTCTGGTTACGAGATTTGGTTTGAATTGTATACAATTTCATTCACACTGGAGTCGAAAATGCCTGTCGGTGCAAACTTCGGGGCCTTAAGCTAGGTTCACATGGAGAAGCAATTCCGGACGGCAATCCGGCACGGCAACACATTTGCCGGAATTTTTGCCGCAGAGGCGTTCACATGGCAGCGGAGTCATAACAAAATGCAATCGCAAAAAACAAACAATTGCTCGAACTCGAAACCGCAATATCAACCACATAAATGTCGAATTTCAATATGGCTGAACAACCAAACAAGAGAGGTGTGCGCAGTAACCTCCGCGCAGATCCGGCAACGCATCCGACAGCGGAAAATATCTGGAGATTTTGATACAGTATCCAAGGCACTGCGTTGAAATAATCCATTTTGCGTTGGCCAATAGCATTGCAGAACGCATAGCCGTGCCGGGCTACCGTCCGGAATTGCGTCTCATGTGAACCTAGCTTTACTGTGAACGAACGGCTGGACCTACGATGCTCCGGATGGTATTAAAAAACTCCCAAGTTCAAGAACTATTTAAAACCGTAAAAATATTTACGTAAAAAAATGGTATAGGCGTTTTGAAAATTTCAACCCCTATTTTGAACCCCTTAGAGATGACTCACAGTAACGTCGAGCTTCGAGGACCAACTAGACGCCGAACGGAACCTATAACCCGAATTTCATCAATTTTTTTTCATGGTAACTAAGAAAAGTGGCCCGTACGGCGTACGGCGGACAGACAGAAATATTTTTATTGCAGTTTTGGATTCTACATACCTTGAAACGTAAACCATCAAATTTTGAGGGGGGGTAAGAATTTTTTTTTTCATGCTCGATTCCAATGGTTCATTATTGAAAATAATAAACCAAAAACAAAAAATTCGAGAACTCATCGCTAGAATGGCTGTTTACTTTACTTACTTGGTAGAATACTGAGAAGAACAATGTTTGACTTGTTACTTTGAACATTACACATTTTGGAATGTGTTGCATAAACCTCAAGCACTGACAGGTTTGAATAACACCTTCTCTTTGCTGAGGAATGCGGAAAGTGTATTTTCATTATGTTTGCGTAAGATTCGGCCTTTCACAATTTTTTTTCGCACTTCAACATCGCGAATATGTTTTAAAGGAAAAAATACGGAGCAAGGAATACGTAGAGACAGCAGGACTGATCTGAATCTGCTACTGATGGTAGCAGGTAAAAGGTACCGGACACTGTACCAGAGACACGACAAGTTATCAATGGTGGCACTAGCGCTCCCCGCGGAGGTCAGAGTCTAGATCGTCCTTACCTATTACTGTTGAAATTGAATGACTCTGGAATTAGAGGGGTTCCCTTGAAACTGAACGGAAGTTATTCACAGAAGAGGCCTCAAACAACAAGGGTGGAAAATGATATTTTCTGAATCAATAAATTAAAAATATGGAGTGCCACAGCGACCTATTCTTTTTTTAAATTGTTTTATTGACCTCATGAATATGGAAATAATTGGTAAAGTTTTTGGTTACGCTCATGACACAGCTTTAGTTTTCTGACACACAAATTATGATGATTTGATCAATTAGATTGGTTTCGAGTTGGTATTAGTACGAAAATGGTTTGCCTTGAATCTCCTAAATTGAATACTGGTAAAACATCGGTGATCCGTTTTTCCATATTCCAAAAATGATTCGTTTTTCCATGATTAAAACATTACAAGTAACTGTACAAATTAAAGATTGGACTGTAATTGTATTTCTTGCCTTTCAATGGTAAAGTTCAAAGACCATACATCTAATACAATTACAGGAAAAAATATTACAAAGTTGAATTTACTCGATTTAGGGCTTTCGTAGGGGAAGGGGTATTGACCATAGAAAACAGTGAACAACACAGAAGGGTATCAGTCAAATTATAAAGTCAAATAATAAACCGTTGTGTATTAATTTTCAGCTTCTCAAAAAATATGTATACCTATGTTGTACCTGTATTATGTATAAATGTGTCTCAATTCAGACGATATTTTTTGTAATTACTGCATTACTATGGCCATAATTTTACAAATATTTTTCTCTTAGCAACAAGTTCGTACGCACCCCCAGAAGTTTGTCCATTTCATGTACGAATTTTTTGTGTCGTGCGCACCTCAGAAAGTTCGCACAAAACGAACTCAAGTTCGCATTTTGCAACAATGCGCGGCAAATACGGGCAAAGGTAGTCGGTTCGAAATTATTGAAGTATCTTGATCGGTAGGAAGAACAAAATAACTTCAGAACCCTTCCGAGACCGGGCTGGAGAGAATTTTAGTGGCCAGAGGCTCCTCCAGGACCCCACGGGGAAACCGGTTTTTTTTTCTCTCAACCCTCTGAATCCCGAAACCTAATTAACCATCCTCGAAAGATCGAACAATTAATTAAAGATGGCCGAAAGGAGGGAAAAAAATGATTCAAACTTTTTCATCGGGAGCCCTTCAGCTATAAAAGGTCTCGTTGAATATAGGGAACGCCTTCAATCTCAATTCCGAAGGAAACCTCACAGTTTATCGTAAGGCGTAATTCCTTGATGCCCCGAATAAAGATTTTCTAGTAACGGAATTTTTCTCTCCATTTTCGTTTTTTTTTTTCTCTCTCAGTCTCTCTCTCTCTCTCCCTCTCTCTCTTTAATATACTTGACCCATTTATAAGGAATAAGGGAGTAAGAGAGATGAAATACAAATTTTTCGGGTTTCTTGCGAATTTTTGATGAAAATATGCTATTGCAATGGGTCCAAAAATGTTCGTAATATCAAACGAAGGAATGAGTTTGAAGTGGGAATATTTGAGTTTTTATGGGGTCAAAAATCTGTAAATCTTGCTCATATTTAATAAAATGGTGGCTTGAGACAGGAAAGGAATTTTCAATAATTGAAGTCTTTTTTCACTTAATTGCATTATCATAGCATTTGGGGTTCAGAAATCGGCAAGAATTGCTCAAATAGCTAAAAGTTATGTAACCACCAAATGTGGTATAGAATAGTCGCGACAGAAAAATACTATTTCAATATGTCAAAGACAATTTGACAAAAATTTATTGTCAGAAGAGGTTGAAACTGGATTTTTCGTGGATCATAAATATATAGTGTAAAATTTGTGCAAATTGCTATTATATCACCAGAAAATCGTATTACCTATACCACCGAAAATTGCTATTAAATCAACAAAAATGTTATAGGGTGGTACTTCCAAAATTCGTTGCTATGGTCATGCTGCTATGTCCATGTCATTTCAAATTATATCTGACAATGAGAGGAAAATCGAGTCCACCTGACTCGCAGTTTCTAACAAGGAGATGCGTTAAGACAATCATGCACATCAGGAATTTTCCTATGGTGCTCGAAACTTGACTCATCCAGTATTTAATAATTATAACTATACGACTTAGTTTAAGTTGACATCTAACGATCTGCAGGGAACGAGATTCCCACCTGTTCGTGTTCAACTCCGTTCCACATTGTGCGGTTCACTTTGTTTTTACCACCGATTGTGAAACCAGATCACTTTTAGATTGAGGATCGACGTACCAGTTGGGCGAAGGCAATCATCATCTAGCTAACCTCAGGCATCGCTAGCCAGATGTAGGTTCATGAATCGTAGGTATAGAAGCCGTAATCAATACGGGTCTCCCCGTTGACAACACAAGCACCCCACTATTAGGTACTGGAATATAAATGAAATTCAAGAGTGACTCGTGAGATGATGATTTGCTGAGTATCACATCACCGCCAAGGGCACCAGATCTCTATAAGCAATAGTCATGTGAGGAAATTCAAACAATACTGGTATAATCGCATTAGGAAAGAACGAAATAGTAAGTTCCGGTCGTGCAGAAAGACATTACGAACGAATTTTCGAAGTAACATACTTAAGAACTGTAAGCTACGAAAATCTGCCATGGCTTTGACCACTAATTTGAACCTCCTCGCCACTTCAATAGTTTTTTAAAACATTAAACAACGTAGGTAGATACATAATGTAAAACTGCCACCTTTCTGTCTCGTATTGCAATCCATTTTATCATAAATTGTGGACGGCAAGCTACACAGACACAAAATGAATCGCTACTCGAACAAAAAAATATGTAGCCAACAAGCAATAAATCACATTTTTTTAAAAGACATATCATAATGAATGGAGGGACTTGACCAAAGTGGACACCCCCTTGACACCCCCCCATTATGAAAATTTATTTTGAAATTGGGAAATGGGGGAGGGGGGCTGATTTTGATTTGGAGACATTTCAGTGAGAAGAAAAACTGCATTCCTTTCAAAGATGTTAGCTATCAAGCAGCTTGTGATTTTGTAGCTAAATACCAAATTACATTGCAGGGAATTAGATTGGATACCTACTCGATTCACAGTGCTGAATTTGTTCCTCGGATTCGAATAAACTAATTTGGGGGAAAATAATAATAAAACCATTAAACCGTTGCAAATGGTAAGGTGAGTAAACCAGGCAAACCTGTTTAACGATTATCCACTCTACAAGCGGATACAAAGGAACATGAACATGTCTTATGGCCAAGTAAATATAGAATTTAATCATATTCACATTCCTACGTATCCTCTTGTAGAGTGGATAATCGTTAACCAGGTTTGCCTGGTGCAATTTAAAGATCCAGAGTAAGAGGAAATAGTAAAACGAGGGTAGATGTTTTCGATGTCGGTCGACCGCCCAAATAATTATTTTCGCAGTGTGTACCCGGCTTTGGTACGAATATCGATATTCATGGTACAACAAATCGGTCGTTAATATCCCCCCCCCCAAGCATCCCTGGTTACCTTTGATTGTAGTAAACCACTATCTACCGATCGGCTGTAATTGAAAAATCATTAAGTAATGTAACAGTAGCTAGGGAAATGTAATTTCTTCAGTTTTTGTCGTACAGAAATCTTTCTCCACTCGTTCGAAAGCTCTCAGTTTATACAAAAATATTATGCTGACTAAACCGCCATAAAAACAAAGAAACTATGTCGAAGCCGCAGAGAATTTCAAACCGAACTCCAGCCATCATAAGACATTTCCATGTCAAAAACAAAGCTTTAAAACACCGAAGGCAATAGATCAAACCTATTAACTATTTATTACTCCGCATAACATCGAAGAGATGTACAAACTCGCAACCCATTTTTATTTAATTTAATTTCAAAGCCATGTATAATAGTAGATTTCTGAAATTGTGCTGTTTCATTTCATTGTAACAGTTTGGCTCTATACGCCTCAAATGCTATGAAGTTACCAATTTGGTCGAATTCAATCAATTTTAGGGTGTGGTCAAAGACACTAAGATGCCTAATTAGGTACATACAGTCTCTAGGCATGATGATTGTAGAAATACTAAGGACGCTTATATTTATATTCTTAGCAGGTGAATACCTGACGTTGAGGGACTTGTGGTCAATTCGTAATCTAAAGTACTTCCCTTTTAAAATATTTAAACAAATAGTGAACAGTGAGGAAATTGTAAGAAAGTCGTTGAGTATCAATGAATCGGTATGTATCCAGCTTGTCCTAACATCATAAATTGGTCCGTCATCATTAATTTATAATAGCTTAATCCAGTCATGACGGTCATAGAATAGTTACGATGGAACTATGTGTTTTGACGTTTTTGCGGTGAGGAAACGTACTTATTTGTCGATGTCAAAGGAATCGGAGTGAAAATGTATTGTTCTTGTGTAGTCCAGTAATATTATACAATTAATTTATAGATCGATGAAAAATTAATTGAATAGTGCTGAAATGAATGGTACGTTACTTGAAGGAAATCTCAAGTCGGATAGCAGAACTACGACTTGAGATTTCCTTCCACAGTTCGACAGTTCGAGTATACAGTCGATGTTACTTATTAATTTCGAGAAGTTGCAGTGCACGTGGAGATCAGGCTCAGACCTTATTTGTCTCTTCTGAGAGCAGGACCTGTTGATGAACAGGTGGCGTCAGGATTTGAAAGTCATCCGCTAAACGATGGACATCTGGCCGAGAAGAAACTCGATCCTGCTGAGATTCGCAGAAGTAATGGGAGTCCGTAACACTTCAGTTTCATACGGCGGCTTGGCGGCATAGCGTGGAGTTGAGTCTCATTTGAGAAACTCAGTGAAGAGTCCGGAGAAATAAATTTCTCATTAGGCATCACACGGATACGGAGAAGGTCGGGTACTAGTCGCGATGGGTAATAAGCAGCTGAGTCAGCACCCGGAACGTGTACCTCGAGATGTTCACTTCAGTTATTGCTCGGTAATCGTCGAAAAACGTTGCCGTAAAGTCATCCCCTGAGCTACTCTTGTGAAATACGAAGGGTAAATAGTGACAGTAAAACAACAGTAAAGAGCGTGGCGAGATTTCACGCTTGCGCACACGCACATGGAATTTACAGTCCAATTTTGATGAAATTTATATAGGACCATCTCGGGTTTAACCTGCAATTACCCTCCGGATTTCAGCTCATTACGACCTTTACCTTTAGGGTATTACGCGCCAGGCAATGATCGGCGGGCACACAGACAGGAATGCAGACAGAATACAAGTGGTTTTTCAACACAGACGCGCTGAAAAAAATCCGCGAATCACCACTTATCCCTGTTGCACGTTTTCCGATTCAAATTTATTTATTTAGACACAATATGGATCTCGGAGTTGTTGAGGGGTTCAGGAGCGGGTATAGCAATGTTGTGATTGTTTCGTGGGGAATGGAAAGGAAGCAAAACACTGTCTGCTGCCTCGACCGTACCCAACCCACCTTGGTGGTTCCCGCTACCATTCACCTATTTCTGGCAACAGCCCTCTGAATCATAATGAGAATACAACTTCTAGAGCCTGTGACAGAGTGTAACAGTGGGGGTGGACCTCGAGAGTTCCCCTCCTAAACCAGCGAGATTATCACCGGTTAAGAAGGGATATCGATTAGGCTTCCCCAAACCAATCCCGTCTCCACCGGAAGAAAAAATACACTGCCAAGGTGATGGCACAGGAGCTTCCTCGTCACAATCAGAGTGACCCATTATAAAATAGAACAGACTCGGAAGCAAAATAACATAACATTACATTACATTACATTACATAACATTACATAACGTTAAATATACATATTACATAACATTACATTACATAACATAACATTACATAACGTTAAATATACATATTACATAACATTACATTACATAACATTACATTACATAACATTACATTACATAACATAACATTACATAACATTACATGAAATATACATATTATACATAACATGACACCAATAATACATTACGTCCATTATACATAACTAGCCTGACCGCTCGCTTCGCTCGCTATCCGAGATTCGCTGTACGCAGTATCGTGGAACCAACAAACGACGGAAAAATCCCATACCCTACCGGGTATTTGTGCCCAATTTTATCAAAATCCGTCAAGCCGTTCAGGAGTTGACCATGGTCGACCATATTTCCGCTATGGTCAGGGAATTAAAAATGCGCCTACGTTCAACTTGGGAGGCTACCGGATATTGGTGCCAAATTTGGTCGATATCCGTTGAGCAATTCGGGATTCGACCATGGAGGGGCCCATGGATGCGCTAAGGTCGACCGCGGGGGTAGTCCGAAGGGTCGATCGTAGATAGAATTTCACGTAGATTACGAATACGCGATAAAAAATAGGGGTTACCATTTCAATTAACGAAGTTGACCATGGTCGACCATAGTTCCGCTATGGTCAGGGAATTAAAAATGCGACGTTGCACAACTTGGGAGCCTACTGGATATTCGTGCCAAATTTGGTCGATATCCGTTGAGCAATTCGGGATTCGACCATGGAGGGGCCCATGGATGCGCTATGGTCGACCGCGGGGGTAGTCCGAAGGGTCGATCGTAGATAGAATTTCACGTAGATTACGAATACGCGATAAAAAATAGGGGTTACCATTTCAATTAACGAAGTTGACCATGGTCGACCATAGTTCCGCTATGGTCAGGGAATTAAAAATGCGACGTTGCACAACTTGGGAGCCTACTGGATATTCGTGCCAAATTTGGTCGATATCCATCAAGCCATTCAGGAGTTGACCATGGTCGACCATAGTTCCGCTATGGTCAGGGAATTAAAAATGCAACGTTGCACAACTTGGGAGCCTACTGGATATTCGTGCCAAATTTGGTCGATATCCGTCAAGCCATTCAGGAGTTGACCATGGTCGACCATAGTTCCGCTATGGTGAGGGAATTAAAAATGCGACGTTGCACAACTTGGGAGCCTACTGGATATTCGTGCCAAATTTGGTCGATATCCGTCAAGCCATTCAGGAGTTGACCATGGTCGACCATAGTTCCGCTATGGTCAGGGAATTGAAAATGCGACGTTGCACAACTTGGGAGCCTACTGGATATTCGTGCCAAATTTGGTCGATATCCGTCGAGCCGTTTGGCCGTGCATAGAAGGACAGACAGACAGACAGAGCGCATGCGCAGGGCGAACCGCTGGCCCTATCATGTTGAAATTTATATGGGACCTCAATGGGCCCTACCCGCTTAATCCCTGAGAATTACATTGAAATTGGGTGAAATCTTTGGTTACTACGGCTGTAACAAGGAAATTGAATCTATTTCACGCCAGCGCATGCGCAGAGCGCACCGAGGGTCCGATCATGCTGAAATTCATACTGGAACTCACTAGGCCTTGTCCAAACAACCCTTGAAAATTTGAGCGAAATTGAATCAAAATTGTGAAAGTTATGCGTGTTTGTTGAATTTAACGTTAGCGCATGCGCAGGGCGTACCGCTGGATCAATCATGTTGAAATTTGTATGGGACCTCAAAGGGCCTTATCCGCACCATCCCTCAAAATTTGAGCTGAATCAATTCAAAATCGTGGAAGTTATGGCTGTAACAAGGAAATGCGGACAGACTCACAGACTCACAGACTCACAGACTCACAGACTCACAGATTCACAGACTCACAGACTCACAGACTCACAGACCGACAGACACGGAACCAAATTTGTTCAGTAGGCTTTGAAACGCAAAATGCAAGTGGAAATTTTGATTTCTGAAGACAAAAATTTTTTGGCTCACGAAAGTGAACACAAGGCTTCCGCTGCTTCGCAGACTCGGAAGCAATATATCGAGAACAGCCCGCGCTGTTACAAGCCTTGAACACCAGCCACTTGCCCTCAAAATTTCCTCGATTCTCAATCGACGTTGGTCAGAACAGATCATTAAAGCATTTCGAGAAATTCTCAAAAGCCATGGCGATTTATAATTTGAGAATATATTCAAACTACGTGAAAACATCTTTTAACCGCACGGAAACCATAAACTGTGGACCATTCATGTGATTGAGGCGTTACATCACTAAACCACATTCCTTGTACGACAAACGCAACCACTATTATACTAGTGGCCTGTCGGTAGATCAGTCATTTCTTACAAATATCACCATGAATTCGAGGGGCATAAAAAAAACATTAAAAATTCAAGACAAAGAAAAGCGCCTCTCGCGATTCATGGAAAACTAAATAGGTGAACCTTATTTCCCAAGTTCTGTCATATTCCTTTATTTTTACAACCAGCTGTAACTGACAAGTCATGTTTGGTTTATTCTGAAATGTTCTTATCATCAAAGCTAATATCCCCGAGCAGAGCAGTTGGCCGTGAGTGCAGAAGTTTTACTGAGCGGTGACTCGAAGGAATGGTTTACCTGTTTGGATGGCAAAACCCTCGGGCTGGGAGCGATTCCGATTTTTATTGCTAATTGTCCCTCAAAGCCGTTGCATTCAAGGTCTTTGCCGGAGCCGCTTCTCTCTCTCTCTTCCTGCAAGATGTCTACCATAAACTGGAAAGTAGCGCAGTGTTATTTTTTCTAGCGCAGTTGTGGGACAGGGCGCGGCAGTTAGATCACCTGGTGCTGTAATCTATGGATCATATTTGAGTCAGCATACGTGATGCCCAGCTAGCTCCACGAGTTCACTAGAGATTCAACGTTATTTCTGTATGAGGAATAAGTACCTCGCCACGCCACACTATTAGGTTCTGATTAAGAAGTCCTTTTTCAACCTTGGAGCGTCCCACCCGCCCAAGAAACCTGAAAACTCGAAAGTGACCGAGAACACTGTTTACACGACAGAACAAGTATTGTTTTTTAAACCCCCTCCCCCCATAACATAGCCCCCTGTGGGTCTCCGGCGTTGATTTTTCGTACACCTATTCTCGAAGGGCCCCAGAGGACGTGTACCAAATTTCAACCAAACAGAACCATCAGGTGCCGGCCTGTCGTTGATCTTTAACAGGGGAACAGCCTCACAGACAACGGATCGAGCTGAAATTGTGCCCTGACATTCAATATGCTCCAAGGAAGTATCTTTTGTGATCTTTGTACCCCCTGCAACCCATTTTGGAATTTTTATGTAAGTACTGAGGAAAATTTTTTTAGGTACTGGGAAAAAATTATTAATTCATTAATGCAAAAAGGTGTGATATACAATCCCCCCTCCTCCGCAACCCTGTTGCTAACATTTACCCGCAAAAAAAGAACTCCTCAGCCGCAATAGGATTGATATTCGTTTTGCCAGCTAAAATAGCAAGCTCTGTGTTTCGCACCTCGCTCTTGGATGTGCATTATTGAAACCTGTTCCTTCGCCGTCCGTTGAATATGTGTATAGTAACTTGTAAAGTAAAAAAGTAAAGTAAAGTAAACATCCATTCCAGGTAGGGGCTTTTCGTCCCACTGCCCTGCCACCGCCGTGAACGTGATCAGCTGTCCTCCAATGAGAGGATCAGAAGAATTCGGTCTGAACATTTCACTCTTTACTTGGCTACTCATTGCCTCGCCTCCTTGAGTGGAGAGGTGTTCGCCCAACAGCTACATGGGACATACGGCGGTCACCCATCCAGGTACTAACCACGCTCGAGGTATCTTCTATAAGCGACCTTAAAACGTAACTTATAGAAACCTGTTCCTTCCCCCCACACCTTGAAATTTCATTCAACGCTGTTTGGCGAGGGCTAAATTTTCATAAATATTGATATGAGGATTTTCATAAATATTTTCTGCGTGGAATTAAGTGAATTTAAGTGAGAATTAGGGAACTTAGGATCCTAAAAGTGAAATCAAATTAATCAATACCAATGCCTTGTAATTGTTATTATGAAAGTTGTGCAACGTAGGAAAATCCTTAATTTAGGAAGAGTCGGATAAAATTCACCTCGGTGATTTATTCTGGCTCACTCTGGTTTGGGAACTACCTATTCATTTTGATGGAAAGTATTCAAACCATATACAAACCGTATGATTTTTGATACAAAAATAAATATGTATTTACCAGATGGTCAGGTGGTGGTTTTTTGTAACTACTTCTTTTGGTGTTATAATTGATGTTATAATGTTATGATAACGAGGCTAAATGTGATAAACTCGAATAGCATTGGCCGTTCTCTCCCATGGACATTTTATTTTATAAGACTTGGGTTAAAATGCGCACCACCTTCCAAAATTTACATACCTACCCAAACTATAAATTCCAGAGCCAGGTAGGTAGCAAATACGGACAACGTGCTCACGGATCCACTCGTGCATATTTATGTTTCCTGCGAACATCAGAAAAACGGAGTTTCTAAAACGATTGTAGAGGGAAGAGTTGAGGGTTTTGTGTTGAGGGAACTCTGAAGGAAGTATGTAAAATCCGTTGAAGAGAGGCCGCGGCGGACCCGAGCAGGTAGAAAACGAAGGGCCTAATGTTATATCACGGCCAATAAATTCAAAAAGGATCACACATGGTAATGAAGGCCCGGCTGGAGCCTGAGTGGTCCAGGGATGGCAGGGGGGTTGAGTTAGGGCTACGAGGATTTAGAACGAGCTTGGCTTGGGTAGGAAATATCCTAGCGTTAGCGCCCACCTCGACGCTGGCCTTTCACGGTGTTGGGTATTTGTCCTGTTTTTGTTTTTTTTCGTGAAATATTAATCCAAAAATCATCGTGAAGTAGAAAAAAGTCTACCGAGCGGGTGGACAGTTCTTCATATTATCGCTATATGGATTCATACGGACGTCATACGTTGAGCGCTGATAGTATTATTCCTGACGATAAGCGTTCAACATTTTTCATTAAAATCAACATTATTCGATTCAATATTTTTCATTAAAAAAACAGTCAAAAATTCATGTAGGCAGGTAGGTACATTTAAAAAATCAAAGATTTTGATCCACCCCAATAGCTTATTTTAGCGAATTTTCAAAGAAAATGTTCTAGCGAATTTTCGAAAAAAATGAAGCTATTGCAATGGGTCCAATATTTTAAGAACATGAATTTTTGAAAATTATTTATAGACTACTTTCAGAGCATCCCTAGCATTCATCCCTAGATTTTAACAAAACTTTATATGTATACTATACATCACGCCAGACGATATCTGACCTTGGGTAAGTGATAAAAATTCCAAATTTCACCAAAATGTCCGTATTGCCAAACAAAAGGATGAGTTCTAAGATGAGCAGTTTTCTAAATTTCTAAGGGGGTCAAATTTGAGTTTTTAGGGGTCAAAAATCGGTAAAAACGGCTAAAATTGCGAGCAATTGATATAACAGCTCTGAAAGTGGTATGCAAGGGTGAGTAATGTAAAGACAGAAAAATAAAATTTATTTCATTATAGCTTTTCATACAGAATTGGGGTCAAATTTGGATTTTTGGCGTCAAAAGTGGTATTAAGGGCTAAAATCAATATTAATTCACCTGACGTTGTGCGGAATGGCGATTCACGACGGAGGGACTATTTCGATGATGAAAATACTTTTCTCAAAAAAGAGTGGGTCAAATTTGATTTTATAAGGGTCAAAAAGAGGTAAAATTGTGAAAATTACGAAAAAATTATATGATTTTATGAAAAGTGGTATGGTTTCTCGCTATATCATCGTTTTACACAATAGCGCGAAATTTCTTTGAAAATTCGTTCTTATAGCCGTGCTGCATGACTGGAACTTTTTTCGTAAATTCGCTAGTTGGCCTATCCAAGACTCAATAAATGTATACCATCCGCTTAGTCACATACATACCTACCAAACTGTACCTGTTACCTACCATTAAAAATTCATTCAATTGGTTGGTGGGCCTGAAGATGATTTTCCATGTGAAAATCGAAATTTTGGTGTCCTCCAAAAATCATAACGGGAGGGCAACGCCCGGTCAGTAAGTTCTGAAGCAGTTTGGTTTGAGATCACTTCTACGGTTCGAGGGTGAATGATGTGAGGAAGCCACTCTATCAGGTGATTACCTACATAGAAAACCTTTTACGTGTTAAATGTACATTGCCCACCGCCTTGGCAGTTTGAGTGGAGCTCTCACACGGTGTGGAATAGAAGAGTCATTGAAGGGGCGGTGATAATGGGAGGCGAGGGGGGAATTAATGACCACATTAGGCGAGAAACCAGCTTTTTATCTTCAAAACTATTTTATTCTATTGCTTCTTTAGTCTCGAACATAGCTGATACGAAGGGAAAAAGCGATACTGGAGGATCACGCGAGGCTAGGGGGAATTTATGTATGTTTGGATCATTCCACTTCCTCCATCAAGGACATCAGGCTGTGGTGGGTTGGTACCTGTGGGATATGTAAGTAGGTTTTTCCCGTTATGAGGGAAAGTTTCCCTATACCGCTGTTGTACCTGCGCGGTTGGCCGGACTGGAGTTATTATTAGATACGCTTTTTATACGATGTGATTCCGGTGAATAAAGATATACGATTTTCCAAGTGCGGAGTTAATTTAAAGTGTTTCCCGATCCAACAACGTGGCGACGAGGATTCGGCTCGCGTTTTGATTAACTGAACTGAAGTTTTCAGACGCGAGTGACGTGTTGCGTGTTTTTCCGAACACGCGACGGCGGACTCTTATCGGCGGATTTTGTTCTGTTCTTCGCGAGACTGGGGGGCGGAAAAAAAGGGCTGGCGGCCGAGCAATCGACGACCGAGCCGTCGACGACAGAGAAATCGACGACCGGGACCCAAGCGAAAATCGACGAAGACATGAGTGAGAAAGAAACAAGCAGTTTGGTGGGGACACTCAGGGAATTTACCCCCAATAAGGACTGGGGGGTTGCCAAAGCCCGAATGGCGAATTTCTTCGAGGCAAACGGCATCAGAAAGGAGGAGAGGAAAAGGGCATTAATGTTGAATTCGCTGGATGATGCGGCCTATAAATTAATTGCCAACCTTTCCGTTCCCGCTAAACCCGAGGAGAAGTCGTATGTGGAATTAGTCAAGAAGTTCGATGAGCATTTTTTGGGTTCAGAGTCAGTATTCGCTTCGAGGTACAAGTTTTACAACTCGTTCAAAGAACCTACAGAAACGGTGAACGACTGGATAGCGCGACTTCGGTCGCTGATCTCAACGTGTCAGTTTGGAACCCGGTTGGATGCGAATTTGTTAGACAGATTTGTGATCGGTATGAACAAAGGCCCATTGAGAAATCGACTTTTTGAAGAGGACGCCGAGAAGGTGAAGTGGGAGGACTTGGTCAGAATTGCCACTTCAAAGGAAGCCTCATCTACGTGTTACGATCTGAGTACACCCAGTAGTCCGGCAACCCCACAAATAAAAAAGGAAAAAAGGGAATCCGTGAATTTTGTCAAGACTAAAAAACAACAGTGCACCTGTTGCGGCGGAACTTCACATGAAACAAAAAAGTGCCGATTTAAGGGATATGTCTGTAAATCCTGCAAGGTCAAGGGTCATCTGGCGCGAGTCTGCCCGAAAAAGGATAAAGCGACAGACAAAAGTGGAAAGGTTGAAAAGGCCCACTTTGTCCACGAAGGCTCAGATGACGACGACGAATGCCTGTTTGAGATCACTGACGGTAGAACTAGCGAATACAAATTGAATCTGAAATTGAATTCCCAGAACATTTGTTTTGATATTGACACAGGGTGTCAAAGCACGATCATACCTAAACACCTATTCGAGGACAAATTCCCAGACTTGGTTCCAACCAAGTGTGATAAAACGTTCACCACGTACCTGCAAGAGAAAACCACTCCAGTTGGCTTTGTCAATGTAGAGGTCGAATACCGCGGTACGAAAGTGCAAAATCTACAGTTTTACGTGGTAGAAACACAGGGACCGCCTCTGATGGGTAGGTCATGGTTTAAGGCTCTCGGGTTCAGCATAATCGACAATCATGCGAACCAGCCAATTTATTACCAGAAAGTTGACAATGAGAATTCCGGAAGTGAGTTGGAGATTGAGATGAAACAAATGTTCCCGGATGTGTTCACCGAGAAACTTGGGAAATTCAATAAAGGCCAGATTGAGTTGACGTTGTTGCCCAGCTCAACCCCAAAATTCATGAAGGCCAGACCAGTTGCGTATGCGATTCGCCAGAAGGTGGATCAGGAAATTGATCGGCTGGTCGCAGAAGGAATTTTGGAGCCAATTGAATACAGTGAGTTCGGGTCCCCAATAGTGCCGGCAATGAAAAAAAATGGACAACTTCGCATATGCGGAGACTACAAGTTGACACTCAACCCGTGTTTGCAGACTGACCCCTACCCGTTACCCAGAATCGAGGATTTGTACCAAAAACTGGGCGGAAATCGGGTATGGGCCAAATTGGACTTGAGTCACGCCTATCAACAGTGCGAGTTGAAGCCTAGTTCCAGGAAACTGGTGGCTATAACCACACAAAAGGGCCTATTCCAGTATACTCGTATGCCATATGGAATTTCTGTCGGGCCGGCCAAATTTCAAAAATTGGTCGATGCCTTGATTGCAGGGGCAGAAGGAGTAGCAGCCCTGATCGATGATGTGGTGGTGGGGGGACCGGACAACGAGACGTTGAGAAAGCGCGTAATCGACGTGTTGGAGCGTTTCAGGAATGCTGGACTTACCTTGTCGGCAGAAAAATGCGAATTTGGTAAAACGTCCATCGAGTACCTCGGATTTCGTATTGATGCGGACGGACTGCACTCGACTGATGAAAAAATTGAGGCAGTGGTGAAAACCGATCCGCCGAAAAATGTGAAAGAGCTCCAATCCTATCTCGGACTCGTGAACTATCTCGCTCGGTTTTTACCGTCATTGTCATCCTGCCTACACCCGCTTCACCAGCTGTTGAAGAAAGAAATTCGTTGGAATTGGGATAAGAGTTGTCAGGCGGCATTCGAGAAAGCCAAGCAGATAGTGAGAGAGAATCGCTCTTTGGCACACTATAATCCAGAGTTACCAATCAAGCTGACGGTGGATGGATCCGACAAGGGATTAGGAGCTATTATCTCCCAGATCTATCCCAATGGAGACGAAAAGCCTCTGGCTTTTGCCAGTCGCACCCTGACTGCTGCTGAGAAAAAGTACAGTCAGCTTCACAAAGAAGCAGCAGCTCTGGTGTTTGGTACCAAAAAATTCCATCTATATTTATTTGGAAGAAAGTGGACGTTGGCTAATGATAATAGACCCCTCTTATCGATCTTTGGACCAAAAAAAGGAGTGCCGACCTGCGCCGCCAACAGGCTACAACGCTGGGCTCTTCTTTTAGCCAACTACAACTTTGACGTTGAATGGGTAAAATCAAACAAAAATAGTGCCGATTGGCTATCCAGAGCACCCCTGGATGCAACTCCAGAAAAGGATGAAGGCCAAGACCCAGCCCTGTTCTACGTGTTTGAAGAAAATGAAGACCTGCCACTGCGATATGAAGACATCCTAGCGGAAACAAAGAAAGAGGAAATTCTGAAAAAGGTAGCAACGTACCTGAGAATTGGATGGCCTCTAAGCGTCCCAAAAGAATTTCTGCCGTTCTCTCGCCGCCGGGATGAGCTCCATGAAGAGGCGGGTGTGATCCTCTGGGGAAATCGAGTTATTATACCAACAAAGCTCAGACATGCCGTCCTACACGAGCTCCATGCGACTCATATGGGAATCGTGAAGGTGAAAGGAATCGCTCGATCGTATGTATGGTGGCCAAATATCGATCAAGATATTGAAGATAAGGTCAAGTCCTGTGCAGCATGCAACTCTGTGAAAGATAACCCCCAGAAGGCTTCATTGATCCCCTGGGAATGGCCGACAAAACCGTGGCAAAGGCTTCACATAGATTACTTGGGACCGATTGCCGGACAATACTACTTAGTACTGGTAGACAGCCATACGAAGTGGCTGGAAGCTTTTCCTACAAAGTCAATGTCAACAGAGGTGACAATACGAATCCTGCGGCAAGTTTTTGCCAGGTTCGGGCTTCCGGAGGAGCTTGTGTCGGACAACTACTCTTCCTTTGAATCTGAAGAATTTCAGAAGTTCATGGACCGAAATGGAGTGATACACAAGACGGGAGCACCGTATCACCCGGCAACGAATGGCGCTGCGGAGAACAGTGTGAAGACGGTCAAACGGTTATTGAAGACGGCGCTTGCTGAGACGAAAACCACCGATCTCAACAAGGCTCTCAACTCCTTCCTGTTGCAGTACCGAAACACCCCTCATGCAACAACCAGCGTGTCACCAGCTCAAGCACTGCTTGGTCACAGTTTGAGGACCCGATTGGACCTCCTGCGACCCAGACCATCTGCGACTGCCGCCAGAGTGGAGCAAAAACAGAAGCAGCAGATCGCAGCCCAAGGTGGGAAGCCACCGCCTGCTGACAAATGCATCGCGTCAGATGAAGTCTGGGTGAGGAACTACAGGCAAGGGGAGGAAAAATGGATGAAAGGCAAGGTGCTGAAACAGCTAGGCCCTCGACGACGAAGCGTCTACATCCCGGAAATCGACAAGACGTGGACGCGCCACTTAGACCAGATTCGACCATCGCTGTCGACCAGTCAGCCAGGAGACAATGCCGATCAACAAAGCTGCAAGCTGCAAGCTGCTGCTGTTGACAAATCAACAGCTCCGGAGGAATCTGCGGATTTCCATGGTTGGCCAACCCCTTCACCCAGACCAACCACAAGCACTCCTCGATCTGGGACGATTTCCGCAGCCCCGGCACCATCGGCATATACTT
Organism: Leptopterna dolabrata; assembly: GCA_954871275.1. Classification (NCBI taxonomy): domain Eukaryota; kingdom Metazoa; phylum Arthropoda; class Insecta; order Hemiptera; family Miridae; genus Leptopterna; species Leptopterna dolabrata. Next base: position 18,267,307 of record OX940984.1, on the reverse strand, counting down.
CAGCTCAAGCCAGTAGCCCTCCCGCGCGACCCCAGCGTACACGGGTTGCTCCTCGCCGTCTCATAGACGAGTTAACCCTACAGAAGAAGTGATGGAAGGGCAAACGATCAGTGAAATTCGGTTGTGATCCAAATTAAGTGTTGGGACAAGTAAAGTCAAATTTAATTTCATTCAAATCAAAACTTGAGTCTGATCATCAAGGTCAAGGTAATGTTAAGTTCTGAATAATTCAATGGTGAGGTAATTCTCTCTAGAACCAGTTCTAAGTGACATTGGAACCCTAGCGCTAAAGATTACAGGATTTCGTTTGAGGGACATATTTGAAAGATTAAAATTTATTTTCGTTTCGGATTTCGTTTGGATGTTATAATTCTTACTAGAGGGGGGAAAATGTGGGATATGTAAGTAGGTTTTTCCCGTTATGAGGGAAAGTTTCCCTATACCGCTGTTGTACCTGCGCGGTTGGCCGGACTGGAGTTATTATTAGATACGCTTTTTATACGATGTGATTCCGGTGAATAAAGATATACGATTTTCCAAGTGCGGAGTTAATTTAAAGTGTTTCCCGATCCAACAGTACCTAAGCCATATACATACTCGTATCCCAAGGAAAACAAGCTTCTATTATCTAGCCTTCAGCAATTGCGCTCCCCAATTTTCCTTCCATCGTTGAAATTGATTTTTCTATTGACATAATGTAAGGTTTTGAAAATAAAGTTTATAAACCGAAATTATTTAAGATCGGGAAGACCAGCAATTCCACCCATTCATATCCTTCCTACGCACCGCAGATGGAAGTTATGTATCCAAATTATATATATATATATATATATATATATATATATATATATAAGTCCTTACCAAACCGGAAGAGGCGGATTACAAGTCTGCCAAATTCGCCTTGTGATGAGGTACCTACATTATTATGTTTAAATGTCAACACAACAGTTAACCTGGGTTGGTTTTAAGGCACTGTTCTTGTCGGTATTGACTGTATAAGAAACTTTAAACATATTATGGCGAACTGGGGGCTCCCGAATCATGGGAATGATCATCAATAGGACTTGGGCTTCTTTAATTCTTATTATTTTGGTTTTGAAAGTGAATAATATCATTATTTTTTTTTCTTTCTAATTGGTACCAAGTACTGAATATTTATGTAGTGACACGTTATTATCTGTAAAAAGGGATTTATAAATCCCGCCAATGTATATATGAAATAAATATATAGATACTTTTGTCCTGGGCTTTGTTCGTTTCGTCCTGTAGTGTGCTCTAACCGATATTTCAATGCCTACATTATTAGGCCTTTCTTGTTTTCTCTTCGAACGCTGTAGCCGATTTAACGATGATAGAGTACTGTACTTTAGAAATACCTACAGTACTAAATATTAAATATCCAGTTTTGTATTTTATATAAATACTATAGGTAAGCGTATGGAAATCATGATGAATTGTATTGTGAGCTGTTGCTTGTGAACATTGCCTTGTTTCGTAAAATCAATCGAATCCATTCCGATGAGGAAAAGGCTTGGAAAATAATGGAACGGCTGTCATGGAGCAGGGACAATAAATCATAAAACTTAACGGCCCTGAAAACTCCAATCAAGAGGTGCAGTCAGTGGCGGCGCAGGAAAAAAGAACGTGTTCAAAGAACTCGGTTCACTTCCCGACTATTATCCTCAAATTGCGATCTCCATACTAGGAAATGCATCGCAAGAAAACATGTTTTTCTATTAATTATTGATAGATGAATACAAATGAAACAAAGCATTTGTATCCAAGTTGCAATTTCTGTTCAAACTACTTACTAATTAGTCGAAAAAGATTCATTATTTAACACGGATATGTTTTTGGGCTGGATACACAAATATTTTTTGCGACAGCAAAATCCAATTTTGTGACACCGTGAGTTGTGATGGTTTTCACACAGGTACTATCTACCATGTGTAACTCCTTTAGTTCTTTATTAAACCCAGATGGGGGATCACCATATTTCTTTGAGATATTCCAATTACCTGGAGTTGTCATATGATGATCTAATAGACTACTTCAGTATAACTAGTGACTGAAGAGACTGAGGTAATGTACGGAACTAACACTGCACTCCCTGCCTTTTTGGAGATACGATAAAACTTTACGAGATATAAGTATATGAAAACACTGAAGATAATTTTGAGCACCCAAAAAGACAAGCAGGTATGCAGATTCTGAAATACGAATTTGGCATCTGAAGGGAATACGTTGACAGGTGCTATGGAGTGCAACCTGGAGGTAAGTGAAGTTGTTTTTTGATGCTTCCAATATTGAAAAAGGCGGGAGATGCAGAAATCGTGGCAGATTCAATCAACGAACCTCAGCTGTTGAAAAGCTGTTGAAGGTTGGCTTACATACTTCCAGTCACGTTCAATGTTGCACACTGCACCACCAATGAATTTTCTCTCGCACGTTAACGTATTTTCCATACTTATTCTTACAGATAGAAATAACATGCTGTTCAACTCATAAAAATATACATTTTCTTTTTTTTTTTTAAATGAAAAAAGGCAGAATTACTTAACAGTAATAAGATCAATAGCTTGGCAACACCGTGATACACTATCAGGCAACTGGAAGGTAGGTACCTCGTAAGATTCGAAAATTCTGTGCCTACCCATTATCGATACTGATTGCAAGTTGTTGTAAATATTTATGTGCTGTGATGAGCTAACAGATATTGCGGTGAATTTAAGGTTGGTGCTTCAAAACAGTGTTAAACGACGTTACCAGTTCTCATCCCACGAAAATTGTTCAAAACTCGTTGGGAAGCTCTCAATTTATCAGACCCCGCAACCGAATTTCCCCCCTCCTTACCCACCTGAAAAGTACTGGTACATACTTGTTCCAACCATTAGTAACAGACACTACCTTTACCCTAGGATGTCGAATTCTCTACCCATAATATTCTCTATGGAGATCGGAACGTCATCTTGAAGACTAATGGGTGTGTCCAATTCTAACTTTTATGCGAGAGACTTTCAACCTTGAACTGAATAATGATCTCTCCGTCTCCACAACCAGAAATAACACGTGCATCGATGCTGCTTTCACACGTCACGTCGAGCACTTGTAAACTCACAACTATATTTCCAACTTTTCATATAACGAACCACTGCTTAGCATCACTGACGCGCTCGTATCTCAGTGAATAATCACTCATGTATTTCATTAAAGATACTTCTCAATCGGATTTGTTTTCCCTTACCAACAAGTTATATTCATGTTCATTATTTTATTGTAAGCACCTAATTATTATTTTCGTTTTATTAAAATTATCTTCAGCAGTTCTGAACTCCTTGTAACAGTCAACTGTTTATTGACTTTGACTTTATTGACTTTAATTTCACTTTGAATTAATTGACTTTAGACAAACGAAAAAATTGATTGATTGATTGACTGAAATTATACTCATTTTCTCCACTTCAAGGAAAAACAGTGCATTCAAGATATTCTCGGGCATTGATCCACATTTCAACGTTTTTCCATGAAGAGGAAAAATTATCTTGTAGCCATAGAAAACAATAGCCTTAATGAAAACGCTGCAAATTATTACACAACGGTTTATTATTTAACTGTTAAATGCCCCTTTTGCGTAGATCACTGTTTTCTGTGGTCAATAACCCCCTCCTTCTTTACTGTAATATTGGAAGGCACAGGAAGTGCTTCAGCCGCAAACGCTACTGAGGAATGATCAGTCATACTCATTGATACGAGTAATAGCGGATTTAGAACTTACAAATTAATCCCTGCGAGCGTTGATCATAATTATACAACCCAAACATCTATCCTCTCTTGCTGGAACATCGATCCAACTAATAAAATCTAATTATTCATGCAAAAAATCTTAATTCCGCAATTTCCTATTTTTCGTCTGGTTCCATAGTCGCCTATATGTAAATATTGCATTCCATCATGAGATGCTTGTATTTTCGATTTTAAATCATTAATAAATTCTTATATTTCTGATATATTATATGGTAGTTACATAAGGACGATACATGCAAATGAGTGTTCTTGTGACTCAAATTTAAATGTGAGGAGACAATAATTTTCCGTTCTTCTTGCACGTTAATGTTTACTTCAGCAGCGGTGTAGACGATGACTCCGCACGTCATGTTGATGTTAGCTGACACATGTCGTTGCCTTGCAGTCCATAGGTAGTTGCGTAAGTGCAGCGCAGTCCCCTTAAGCACAACGACCTCAGGTATGTGTGTCATTTAATTAAGGTAGCAACCCAGCTGGTCCCAGTTTGCTTGAGTACTTCCAATATTTATAGTCCGAATATTATTTAGAGTAGCCCAACTGTCTTATCAGGTGGAATAAACCGGTTCCCGTGAGATCACCGAAGCTCGAGCGCGGTCAGTACTTGGATGGGTGACCGCCGTGACACGTGGTGACACGTCCAAGTATGACCCATGTAGCTGTTGGGCGAACCCCTCTCCACTCAAGGGGGTGAGGCAATGAGTAGCCAAGTAAAGATCGAAATGGTCAGGTCGAATTCTGATCCTCTCATTGGAGGACAGCTGATCACCTCCGTGACGCTGGAAGGGCATTCGGACGAAAAGCCCCAGCCTGGAATGGCTGTTACTTTACTTTACTATTATTTAGTGTACTGATATCCTCACACACGATGCTCCCGGTTCTATTATATCTCTTCAAATTCCATAGTTGGTTTGATTAGTGAGCCTCAGTGCGATAGCGTAGCAAGGACAGTCTTCACCGTTATTTTGCCCAGTGGTCATTGTCCAATTTGAATAGCGTACAATAATAGTGCATCTTGGTGGTTGGTCCTTCTTTTCACACGTACTTTTCTCATGAGGACGTGCAAGATGAGAACATGAAGGCGTTGGTGTTTTAAATTTTTTCTGTCAGTTTTTTATTATCTGGGTATTGTTGGTTTTATACTCAACGATGTGGTTTGGAATAATACAATATTAGTTTCGGAGATATGATAGAATACCATTTATTCAATAAGATGATGGAACATTGGCACCAGGACCTGATTCACCATTCACCAGTCTCAACACCGTATACTTCAGTCGGGATTTCCCTTCGACTCCCATCCCGTATTGTTGTTCATCCTTTTCCAACCACTCCGGCCCCTCAAATACTATAATTACGCCACACTCATACAAATCCCCGTTCACTCCCATCCACCGAAGGCCCTCTCGGAAAGGCTCTGATGGCCCATTCTTCCTTTCCGTTGAGTCAAACCAGTGCCGGTGGATTCAACTTCATCTTTCACCGAAAGGATTGCGGCTGACGTCAGCTGATTACACCCGGTGACTAAGGGTGATGGAAACGCACGAGAGAAACGGGGTTTGGTGTCTTGTAATTATGCCGTGCGATAATTTTCTGACCAATTTCAAAGCTGTCTGCTCAGTGGTGCAATACTTCCGACTATTCATCATCGATAGGCTGTGGCAACTCAACCTTCCTACGCTCACTTCAGTGCGGATGAGAGAGGCCAGTGTTTTTCTCCTACATCCTATAATAGTCCTATTATATAGTAGTCTTTAAACTGGGAATGCATGTTTAGTTATTCCACTCTGTACATCTCCAACAAACAATAGATTGAAAACCGCCACAACTCACCAAGAAACAGCACTATTCAAAATTAAAATGATTTATTATGAACCTGTTCAGAGTACTATACACCTGGCGAGGGGCCTAACAATTCATTTACCTTATCATTATTTGTTAAGGTGGCCAGTAGCTACGAAGAATGAGATCGGGTCTTTTGGTTCATTATTCTGTGAATAATACACCTATGTATTCAGCAAACAAATTTTTGAACGGCCATCCAAAATTGTTTCTTTTACGTTTCAAGGTGCGTACCTACTGCCGTAAAAAGGAAGAACGCCTCATCTCGAAAATTGTCGAAAATAGGGTTTTCACATACCCCCTTAATTTTTGGACGCTCTTTCCAACGGGGAAGTCAAAAATTAAAATATAATTCGGAAAATGGTCAACTTCCAATTCAAAAATTTGAAAAATGTGGTAATAAAAGGTAAAACGCCATTTGGTTTATTATTTTCAATAATGAACCATTGGAAAAAAAATTCTAACCCCCCTCAAAATTTGATGGTTTACGTTTCAAGGTATGTAGAATCCGAAAATGCAAAACGCTGCAAATCCCTGTACAACGGTTTATTATTTTGTACAGAATACCCTTCTGTTACAGATCACAGCTCTCTGTATAGATAACCCGTCTATATAATATAATATGTACCTACTACTCTATACATATTATGTGAATCGCAGACACTCCGTAGGTTAGTACCTACCTAAATCACGAGTTAAATGCTGCTAAAACGCAAATAATGAAGTTCTGAAGGAAAATTGTTGATGTGGAGTGAAATAGATGCCCCTTCTGCGTAGATCACTGTTTTCTGTGGTCAGTACCTACCTTCGTGGTCAAGTGTAATGAACCGTTGTGTAATAACATGCCCATCAATAATACATCAACGGTTGTTAAGTTGCAAAAGTACCGATCAACAAAATCCAGCCCCTTCTTGATAGATGAACCATTTTGTAATAATTTGCCGTTGTGTAATAATTTACCGTTGTGTAATAATTTACCGTTATGTAATAATTTACCGTTGTGTAATAATTTGCCGTTGTGTAATAATTTACCATTGTGTAATAATTTACCCATCAATAATAATTCAACGTTTGTTCAAGTTTCAGAAGTACCTACCAACAAAATCCAATAGTCCATCACTTATTAAATTAAATAATATCGCAGAACAACCAACTCGACTTCATACAGCCATCCTTGATTATAATCAGGTGCTCCCTAGTGATGATATCCCGGCCGGATTTATACCGTTTGATTCACGATAGCGTTGACTAAGCTTTTTGGTTCACACGAACGGCTGTACGTAATGCTCCGGGTGGTCTCAAAAAATTGCTTAGTTCAAGACAAATTTAATAACGTAAAAAAAAACCATACCCTTCTATCGAAAGTTTTCGAGCTACGGCGTTCTGAAAATTTCAACCCCTATTTTGAACCCCTTAGAGATGACTGACAGTAACGCCGAGCCCCGAGGACCAACTAGACCCCGAACGGAACCCATAACCCGAATTTCATCAATTTTGTTTCATGGTAACTAAGGAAAGTGGCCAGTAGACTAGACAGAAATATTTTTATTGCATTTTCGGATTCTACATACCTTGAGACGTAAACCATCAAATTTTGAGAAATTTTTTTTCATGCTCGATTCTATGGTTCATCATTGAAAATAATAAACCAAAATTTCTGTCTGTCCGCCGTGCGCCGTGCACCGTACGCCGTACGCCGTACTGGCCACTTTCCTTAGTTACCATGAAACAAAATTGATGAAATTCGGGTTGTAGGTTCCGTTCGGGGTCTAGTTGGTCCTCGACGCTCGGCGTTACTGTCAGTCATCTCTAAGAGTTTCAAAATGGGGGTTGAAATTTTCGGAACGGCGTATCTCGAAAACTTTTGATAGAAAGGTATGGTTCTGGTTTATAATTTTCAATAATAAACCATTGGAATCGAGCATGAATAAAAAAATTCTAACCCCCCTCAAAATTTGATGGTTTACGTTTCAAGGTATGTAGAATCCGAAAATGCAATAGAAATATTTCTGTCTGTCCGCCGTACGCCGTACGCCGTACGCCGTACTTGCCACTTTTCTTAGGTACCATGAAACAAAATTGATGAAATTCGGGTTATAGGTTCCATTCGGGGTCTAGTTGGTCCTCAAAGCTCGGCGTTACTGCCAATCATCTCTAAGGGGTTCAAAATAGGGGTTGAAATTTTCAGAACGCCGTAGCTCGATAACTTTCTATTGAAGGGTATGGTTTTTTTTAATGTTATTAAATTTGTCTTGAGCTCCACCTTTTGCCTTGAACAATTTTTTGAGACCACCCGGAACATTGTACGTCCAGCCGTTTGTGTGCACCAAAAAGCTTCGTCAAAACGATCGTGAATCAAACGGTATAAATCCTGGCGGGATATCATCACTAGGGAGTACCTGATTATAATCAAGGATGGCTGTATGAAGTCGAGTTGGTTGTTCTGCGATATTATTTCATTTGATTAGTGGTGGACTATTGGATTTTGGTGGTAGGTACTTGTGAAACTTGAACAAATGTTGAAGTATTATTGATGGGTAAATTATTATTACACAATGGTAAATTATTACACAACGCTAAATTATTACACAACGGTAAATTATTACATAACGGTAAATTATTACACACGGCAAATTATTACACAACGGTTCATCTACCATGAAGGGGCTGGATTTTGTTGATCGGTACTTTAGCAACTGAAGTATTATTGATGGGCAAGTTATTACACAACGGTTCATTATACTTGACCCGAGGGTAGTTATTGACCACAGAAAACAGTGATCTACGCAGAAGGGGCATCTATTTCACACCACATCAACAATTTTCCTTCCGAACTTCATTATTTGCGTTTCTTTTTGCCATTTTAGTTACTGTTTGTCATCGACAGAATTATTTTAGCAACATTTAACTCGTGATTTAGGTAGGTACCTAGTAACGAGTACGGGGTTAGGTACTAACCTACGGAGGGTGCGATCTACATAATATGTATAGACTAGTACATAATATAGACGGGTTATCTATACAGAGAGCTGTGATCTGTAACAGAAGGGTATTCTATACAAAATAATAAACCGTTGTGCAGGGATTTGCAGCGTTTTTTTTTTACGTTATTAAATTTGTCCTGAGCCAAACAATTTGTTGAGACCGCCCGGAGCATTGTACGTCGAGCCGTTCGTGCGCACCAAAAAGCTTCGTCAACACGATCGTGAATCAAACAGTATTATTCTGCCCCAGATATCATCGCTAGGGAGCACCTGATTGTAATCAAGGATGGCTGTATGAAGTCGAGTTGGTTGTTCTGTGATATTTCATCTGATGAGCGGTGGACTATTGGATTTTGGTGGTAGGTACTTGTGAAACTTCAACAAACGTTGAAGTATTATTGATGGCTAAATTATTACACAGCGGTAAATTATTGATTACACAACGGCAAATTTTTTACACAACGGTAAATTATTACATAACGGTAAATTGTTACATAACGGTAAATTGTTACACAACGGCAAATTATTACACAACGGTTCATCTACCAAGAAGGGACTGGATTTTGTTGATCGGTACTTTGGCAACTTGAACAACCGTTGAAGTATTATTGATGGGTAAGTTATTACACAACGGTTCATTATACTTGACCACGAAGGTAGGTACTGACCACAGAAAACAGTGATCTACGCAGAAGGGGCATCTATTTCACTCCACATCAACAATTTTCCTTCAGAACTTCATTATTTGCGTTTCTTTTTGCCGTTTTAGTTACTGCTTGTCATGGACAGAATTATTTTAGCAACATTTAACTCGTGATTTAGGTAGGTACCTAGTAACGAGTACGGGGTTAGGTACTAACCTACGGACTCACTACTATCTACCTACTACCTACGGATGTACTACTGCCGTACTGCCGTAAAAAGGAAAGGGCCTCATCTCGAAAATGGTCGAAAATGGGGTTTTCACATAGGTACCTACCCCCTTTATTTTTGGACGCTCTTTCCAATGGGGAAGCCAAAAATTAAAATGTAATTCAGAAAATGGTCAACTATCAATTTAAAAATTTGAAAAATTTGGTAATAAAAGGTAAAACGCCATTTTTTGAACTATTTCAAGGTAAAACGCCTCAAATCGGCATAAAAAACGCCTCAACTCGACGATTCGTACTTCAGATTCTAAGGTAAAACGCCTCATCTCAATGAAAATCAACCCAAGGCGTTTTACCTCTTACTCGCTGGCTTCATTTCCGAGGTTGAGGCGTTGTTGATCTGATGAGCAAGGCGTTCATCCTTAGATTTTTATAACAGCTGAGCACACCTGAGGCGTTTTTAAGCAACTGTTCGCGCCATTTCATCGTCACCACGTGCCAAGTTAGAGCGGAATTCCGAATTTGCCTAGGAATGTGTTAAGACGTAGAACGCCTTGAGGCGTTTTTGGTCAAACTTGAGGAGTTTTAACTCCATTAGTCTTGCTACTTTTTTGGATTTATTCAAAGGAAAAACACCTCAAGGCGTTCTACCTTTAATTTCTGAACAGAAAACTAGATGGAAATAAAATAAAACGCCTTATGAGCATTTTCGGCCTATTAGAGTAGATTATTTTGGCGATTATGTTATCTCGTTGTAAACACCAAACATCCCTTGATCGACTGTCGAAGGAATTTTCAATTTATCGTCAACTGGAGGGACGAGGTAGAGGAAACGGTGCAAAAACATTGAAGGGCTCTCCTGAAAAGTTTTGATTTTGAGAGTTGAGGCGTTTTACCTTTTCACGGCAGCGTAGGTTCCAAAAATGCAATTCCATCGGCCGATCATCGATATCTACCTTTATTTTCGGTTTAAGGAATCTGTTCTTTCGCACACAGGCAGGCTCCATTTGGGTCCTTGTTGTGTCCCAAAACTAGGCAGCTCGATCGGAATACACCCAGGGTTGTTATGGGTAAAAAATAGGGGTTTTTGGTGTTTTACTAACACGAGCTTGTCAGGTAGGTATAGTTGGATATTAGTTGGAAAACTGGTTATCGTGCGGAATTAATATAACACATACTAGTACTACACATCGGTTATATACCTATACCTAACATTTGTAATACCTCTATGAGATGATGTAATAAACGTAACGCCACCAACAAAACAGATAAAACCGGTAGGTAGTAAGTGGTTTATTATTGTAAAATGTTTACTTTTAGTCAATGTTGGTACAACGTTCGAGTCTACAATAATTACTATTAAAGTTACAGATGTGATTTTCTGGTTTCAAGAAGACCGCTGCTTAACACAGGAATTTTATTATTAGTGTAAGGATATCAGCACAAGGGCTGTGTGAATGAAAATTGACTTTTCGGTACAGTCACACAGTCCTTATAGGTTTTGCCTACATCACCTTACTACGGTTCGTTCTCGCTCCCAGAAGTGATTTCAATGACATAAACCTTTGAAAACTTAAGGCTTTAATCGAATAAAACTTGTGCTACATAGTGTAACACGGAATGCATGAAATGAGTGAGTGAAAACCCTAGTTTCTATAAATTGTGAATAAACGATTTAGGAGGCGTCCTTAGCAACAGGAGTTGATAATAATAACACCACATTCTCCCCCTGTTAGTTTGTGACGGAGTCTTGAAGATAGGCAGGGGGCTTCTGCGACCGCTGGGATCTTCTGAGTTCCCCGGGATGAACAATCTGCCGATTGGTCTTGGTGGGTGAGGGATGCGGCAGATGAAACAACACATCATTATTTACATGTGATTTTTCCCCTACAGACGATGGCGAAGATTCGGGAACGCTTAAAGGACTCTCGCGTGGTGGATCTTGCTCTTGAGTGGAAGGACTGTCCATTAGGGATTCCTGATGCCCAAAAATCGATTCATCACCTCTTGAAGCCAAGTGTTTGAGTGAAACTGTGGTTTCCTTTCCATCTGGTCTACGGATCAGTGCGTAATCAGGATTTGCTTCTATCAGCTCGACTTCTTCGACTATTTAGGGCTATACTTTGATGCCCTGGCGTGACTTTTCATGAGGACTTTTCCAGGTTTGGCGAGCCAAGATGGAATTGCAATACCATTAGTTGACCGTCGAGGATGGGAAAACATCCTTTCATGTGGCGTGGAGTTTGTGGATGTGCAAAGAAGTGATCTTATTGCATGGAGCGATTCAGGTAGCACTTCTTCCCAGCGGGAGGTATTCAGCCCCTTGTTCTTCATGGCTAGAGAAATGGTCTTCCATAATATGCCATTGTACCTTTCAACTAACCCGTTCCCTTCGGGGTTGTATGGGGTCGTAGAGCTAGTGGCAATCCCTTGAGCATTCAAGAAGTCTGTAAGTTCTTTGGTTAGGAAAGACGTGCCTCGATCTGAATGGATGTGTGGCAGTTTGAATCGCGCGCACTCTAGTCGATGGCACTGTTCGATTGTTTGTTCGAAGTGCCATTATATCGATAGTATTCTCTCGTTCGATATATATTGTGATAAGACGTTCTCGATTCTAAGTTGCAAGTTAGCCTGTCCGTTTTACGTCTCTCGTACTTACCAGAGTTTATCGCTCATCTGTAACATTGTTCTTGGGTTCGTTAAATAAAACTAATATCGGAAAAGCGTCGGCTGATTTCTGGAGTTACCACTTGACCCGTCAAATTGGTGACCCCGACGTGATTTTCGTGTCTTATTCGTCGGGTTATCAGTGGAATGTACATGGCCGAATTCGCAGTCATTTTTATTTCATTTGTTTTCATCCTGGGATGAGCGGTTGCGCGTACTTTCAGCCGCGGTGTTGACTATTATTATTCGTGCCGTTTGTTAACATCTGCATACTTCGCTCTCATTATGTCTAAGGACGAAAACGCTGCAGTTGGGGAAGGTACCAGTGGACCGCCCAGCAGTGGTGGTTTTTCAGATAACAAGGACTCCATGGAGCTAACATTACCGGTTGGAGCTATTCACAGTGTCTCAGAACGACTGCCTAAATTTTGGAAACAAGATCCGGAAATGTGGTTTATTCAAGCCAACGCGATTTTCGCTTCTGCGCGCATCTCCTCATCCAAGCGTAAGTTCGAAGACACTATTTCTAAACTAGATTATGAGATTTTGAGGCAAGTGGCTGATTTAGTGAGGAATCCCTCCGGCACACCCTATGAGGACTTACAAAAAAAGACTGATTGAGACTTATGCTGAGACTGAAAGTGAAAGAATTAAGCGCCTATTGGAGGAAAAACAGCTTGGAGACCAGAAACCATCCCAATTTCTTCGTGAAATGCGACTCCTGGCTGGGCAAAGGGTTTCTGATGAACTCCTGAAGTCATTGTGGCTTCGTGGATTGCCCCGTCGAATGCATGACATCCTTGTTGCTGTTGATCAAACTGACTTGGACAAATTAGCGGGTGTTGCTGACCGTCTTCATGAGGCTTACGAGCCCTCTACGGTTCATGCTGTCGCTTCGGTACCCCCAAATCAGGACGATCTGTATTCATTAGTACGCCAACTTGCTGCAGATGTTGCTGCTCTCCGCGTAGAGCGTCGTTCTCGTAGTTCATCACGGGCATCCACCAAATCAACTTCCTCCCGTCGCACACTTTGTTTCTACCATCAGAGGTTCAAGACAAGGGCCAGGAAATGTGAGCAGCCTTGTGACTGGGAGGAACGCTCTCCAGCTCCATCAAGCAAGCAGTCGTCAAACTGAAGAAGGCGGCGGCCGAGGCGGATGCCGTCGCTGACAATACCAACCGCCGTTTATTTGTCAGGGAACGTACAACAGGGCAGCAATTCTTGGTTGACACTGGAGCTGCTGTATCAGTGTGCCCTGTCCGCCAGTGGCCAAAAGCAAACATACAACCAACGGATTATACTCTTTATGCGGCCAATGGTAGTAAAATCAACACTTATGGTGAGACTCGACTACACCTAGACCTGGGCATGAGACGGCCTTATACCTGGACATTTATCCTAGCTGATGTGATCAAACCAATCATTGGGGCAGATCTGTTATACCATTGGGGGCTTTCTGTCGATCTGCGTGGCCGCAGCCTTATTGACAGATCTACTGGCCTCAGCACTTGTGGACGTATCTGTACTGAGCCTATTATGTCTATTCAGGCTATCCCAGAGTTGCATTGGTGCGCTGATTTATTGAAGCAATTCCCGGATGTGACACGTCCTTCTGCTAGCCTCAAGGAGCCCAAGCATGCTGTCCAACATTTTATCGAAACTAAAGGTCCTCCAGTCACTGCCCGAGCAAGGCGCCTACCTCCTGATAAATTTATTAGGGTCCGTAAATTGTTTCACCAGATGGTCGCTGATGGAATCATCAGACCTTCAAAGAGCCCATGGGCAAGTCCCCTTCATGTTGTGTATAAGAAGAATGGTGAGCTGCGCCCATGTGGGGATTACCGAGCATTGAATGACAAGACGGTGCCGGATCGGTATGGTGTTCCTAACCTTCTTGACTTCCAGAACAATCTTTATGGCTGCAAAGTCTTCAGTACCCTTGACCTCAATACTGCTTACTACCAGGTCCCAATCAATGAAGCAGATATTCCGAAGACAGCTATAATAACCCCTTTTGGGTTATTTGAATACACACGCATGTGTTTTGGTCTCCGCAATTCCAGTCAGACGTTCCAACGATTCATGGATTCTCTCTTTCGTGATTTGCCATATGTCTATGTATTTGTCGACGACATCTTGGTGGCGTCAACCAGTGAGGAAGAACATAGACAACATCTCCTGGAAATATTTTCGCGACTGAATGAAGCAGGCATAACTCTCAATTTGGAGAAGTGCGTTTTTGCCCAGAGTGAAGTGGATTTTCTGGGTTACCACATAACACTGCAAGGAGTCATTCCCAACACTGAACGTGTCCAAGCCATTGCCCATTTTCCACAACCAGGCACGGTGCGTCAACTGCGAAGATTTTTGGGGATGTTCAATTTTTATCACCGGTGCATTCCTAAGGCTTCTCACATACAGCAAGAGCTCAACAACATGCTCAAGGGACACCCCAAGAATTCGGCCACTGCACTCAACTGGACTGACAAAGCCATCCAAGCCTTTGACGACTGCAGGAAGGCCCTTGTTGATGCCACAATTCTGGATCATCCATCCGCAGATGCCAGGATTTCCCTCGCATGTGATGCATCGGATACGCATGTTGGCGCTGTGCTTCAGCAGCTACATGGGGACTATTGGAAGCCTTTGGGATTTTTTAGCAAAGCTCTCAAACCCGCAGAACAACGGTATGCAACATATGACAGAGAGTTGTTGGCTGTCTATCTTGCAGTTAAGCATTTCCGCCCACTGGTTGAAGGACGTCAGTTCATCATCTTTACAGATCATCGTCCCCTTGTGCATGCCTTTTTCCAGAAAGTTGACTCAGCTACTCCTCGCCGGATCCGCCAGCTCACATTTATTAGTGAATTCTCAACTGATATCCGTCATGTGGTAGGTGAAAACAACCAGGTTGCGGATGCGCTTTCACGCATTGAAGCCTTTGACCTTCCTGATGACTTACCAGCGCTTGTCGAGGAACAGTTCAAAGATGAGTCAATCCCACATATGCTGCTTAATGACAGTTTGAAATTTGAAAAGCTCTCACTCCCTTTTCTAGATAAGCCTCTCTTGTGTGAGCGCTCCACATCCAAATCTCGTCCATACCTCCCACCTGAAAGGCGTCATGCCATCTTCCAGAAACTCCACCAACTTAGTCATCCTGGTGTGCGCTCGACCAGACGACTTGTGGCTGACCGTTACTTTTGGCCTGGTATGAATGTAGACATAGCTAACTGGACTCGTGCATGTATCCCATGTCAACGTGCTAAGGTCCAGCGACACACTGTGACTGCTCCTGGAACGTTTGCACTGGCTGGAAGATTTGAGCAGATCCACTTGGACCTCGTTGGACCACTTCCACCGTCGGAAGGAATGCGTTACTGTCTGACAGTGATTGATCGGGCAACGCGCTGGCCTGAGGCCTACCCCATATCAGACATCACTGCAGAGACGGTCACCACAACTTTTTACATAAATTGGGTTCCTCGTTTTGGTGTGCCAGTCCGTATATCTACTGATCAGGGGAAGCAGTTTGAGTCTGCCCTTTTCAACAAGCTTGCTGGGCTTTTGGGGACACAGAGGTGTCGCACTACGCCTTATCATCCTCAGGCAAATGGTTGCATTGAGAGGTGGCACCGCTCACTCAAGGCTGCGCTCATGGCTCAGCTGGATGATGCTGGCTGGACACACGTTCTCCCAATGGTGCTCCTGGGTCTCCGTGCAACCACCAGGGAAGACACCAATGCCAGTTGTGCTGAGGCGGTTTATGGGCAGCCTCTTTGCTTGCCAGGTGAGTTTCTGTCCCGCTATGACAGTCCTCCTGTTACCAAAGAAGCCATTCGACGTTTTTCTGAAGCAATGTCCCAGCTCAGACCAGCCAACTTCCTTGCCAGCACAAGGACCTGTTTCCGTCACGCAGACCTGGACAAATCTTCACATGTCTTCCTTCGGCGCGATCATATTGCTCCGCCGCTCACCCCACCATATATGGGGCCCTATAAAGTTGTTGAGCGTTCGGAAAAAACTTTCAAGCTACAACTGCCCAATCGCCAAGTGGTGGTTTCTGCAGACAGACTGAAACCGGCTTTCCTCTTACACAATTCCAATGATGCTGCTCCATCTCCTGTTCGGCCCCAGCTTGTCAATGACTCCGTGCCTCCTGCGCAGCAGGTGCAGCCGCTGCCTCCTCCGCCTAAGCAACTGCGCACCAGCTCTGGAAGACTTGTGCGACGCAATGTACGCTTCCTGGACGTCGTCATTGGGGGGGAGTGATGTGGCAGTTTGAATCGCGCGCACTCTAGTCGATGGCACTGTTCGATTGTTTGTTCGAAGTGCCATTATATCGATAGTATTCTCTCGTTCGATATATATTGTGATAAGACGTTCTCGATTCTAAGTTGCAAGTTAGCCTGTCCGTTTTACGTCTCTCGTACTTACCAGAGTTTATCGCTCATCTGTAACATTGTTCTTGGGTTCGTTAAATAAAACTAATATCGGAAAAGCGTCGGCTGATTTCTGGAGTTACCACTTGACCCGTCAAAGATGTAAGCGGGTGTTCCGAATATTGTGAAGAGGTTATAGAGTTGTTTCGTGACCGTGGAAGCTCTCATGTCTCGGCAAGGATAGGCAAAAGAGAATCGTGAAAATTCGTCAACAATATTATTAAAATATATTGATTACCAGTACTAGACGGGATGGGACCTTTAAAATCCACATTCAGCCTCTCAAACGGTTTTGTAGCTTTGATGAGATGATTGCCTTGAGGCTTATAGAAACGAGGCTTAAGTTCAGCGCACACAGGACAGGCGGCGGTCATTCGCTTTATTTCTTCCAGAGAAAAGGGTAAGATCTTGGCTCGAATCCAGTGATGTATCCTTGCAATGCCAGGATGGCACAGGGACCTATGCATATGGTACAAGTCATCACTGCCCATAGCCCCGAAAACCCTGGTTAGAGCATCAGCTACTTTGTTCAGCTTGCCAGGACGATATTGAACATCAAAACTGAAACAAGACATTTCGAGTCTCCACCGCTGAATTTTGTCGTTTTTAATTTTACTGGACTGTTAGAGGTTGAAAATGAATGATAAAACTTCTTGGTCCGTTATCAGTTTGAAATGGCGATTAGTTAGAAAATGCCTCCATTTCCTCAAGCATTCAATAATCGCAGTGGCTTCTTTCTCAATGGCAGGATATCCCTTCTCACTTCCACTCAATACTCTTGAGAAGAACGCCACTGGTTGACCATTCTGAGTTAGTGAGGCCGCAACAGCAATGTCTGAAGCATCAGTCTCAACGACAAGTGGAGATGCTGGGTCAATGCTGATGGGAAGAGAGTTGGCAATATCGTTCTTGAGGCCTTCAAACGCCACAAGCGCTTGAGGTGTTAGTGTAAATTTTTGATTATCGATCAGAGCACGGATTTTGTCAGAAAATCTAGGAAACCACTTTGCGTAATAGGCAAACATTCCTACGATTCTCTGTAGAGTAGCTTTGTCAGCGTGTGGAGGGATGGCCAACAAGGGTTGCAGGCGGTCAGGATCTGGTCTAATAGACCCATTACTTATAACATAAGATACCCCAGTAATTTAATAGATGGCGAAGAAAATCTGCATTTCTTTTCATTCAGACGTAGATTATATTTTTTTGCAACCTCTAAAAATCTGTTGAGGTTCTCATCGTGTTAAGCTTTTGTGCGTCCTCCAATGGTGATATCGTCGATATGACAGCGGACACCATTAAGTTTCTCTCTGTCAATAATTCTATCAAGAAATTTTTGGAAAGCAGGAACGCCGTTAGTGACCCCAAATGGAAGTCGGGTAAACTGATACAGCCTCCCCCCAGCCTCGAATGCTGTGAATGGGCGTTCCTCTGTACAAATGGGAACCTGGTGGTATGCACTCTCCAGATCGATTGTGCTGAAATGGCTATGTTTCGCAACTTCAGCAACAACCTCTTCGACATTCGGGATAGGATAAGCGTCCAAATAGGTGAATTTATTAATGGTGTTAGAATAATCAATTACCATTCGCTTCTTGTGGGTGGAATTCTTCGTTACGAGGGCCTGGGCCCTCCAAGGTGAGCAGCTTGGCTCAATTATACCTGCTTCTAAGAGTTTGCTAATTTCGTCATTAATAAATTTTGAGTCTTCGGTTGAATGGCGACGTGATTTTGTGGCGATAGGTTTAATATTTTGAGCGATATTGGAGAAAATTAATCTTGATTGGTTCAATGTTGGCATGAGGGAACATAGTGGAGCTTGATACCGATAGTGGAGGATTAGTTCCCCCAAAACAAACATCAAGCCTAGAATGTGATTTCAAAATATCATGACCAATGATAACGTCAAAACACAGATTCGGGAGTACTGACAGTTTAGTATTAGGATACGAATGGTGATGAAGCTGGAGGTGGACTCTGACACAGCCCTTAAGACTTGAAGACAGGGATGTTGTAGCCATAGATACCCTTCCTTGTTCGGGGAGTAGTTTGAACCCATGGGCGGATACGAACCCTTCGTTAACATAACTCCCAGAAATGCCAGTATCAATCAAACACTGGGCAGCCTTCCCATCGATTTTTGCGTGGACTATGGATTTAGACAGAGACGGGAATGAGCTAGCCACTATGCTAGCGACAAAATCAGAATCAGACGGTCCAGACGCTGCTGAGTCGAGTAATGCTGCTGTGGTTTTCGTCCGTGTAGAGTTTTTAGATCGACAAACTTTTTGGTAGTGCCCTATTTTATGACAGTAAGAACAGACGGAATCACGCGCTGGGCACGCTGAACGAAAGTGATAAGAATCCCCACAGAAATAGCATTTCTTAGAACTGCGAGAGGTGTCAAACTTTGACGCGTTGCATTGATTATTAGACAAATCGCTTTGAGTTTGCCTAAAAGAAGTGCATGTTTCAGCATTTCTAATAGCAATTTCGATTGATCGAGCTTGTTCCTCTGATGAGCTAGTTCAAGCATGACATTTTCCAAAAGACGCTGGCGGATGTTGGGGGATAGCAAACCCGCAATGAATGCATCTAGTAAGTATATGGTCATTTCTGTTCTGATCTGCAGAGACAGCTTGGAAGCCACAGTCTTTCGCTAATGATTTGAGAGAAGTGATGTAGATCTATTGATTCTGATGGTAGCTGTTTCCTAGTCGCTAGCAAATGCCTCGCGTAAATTACGTTTTTTGCAAGAACGGCGACGGCATTGTCATAATTAGGACATTCATTGATATACCTACTCGTATACGTTGGAAGATAAAAAGTTGGATAGTACCTTCAGACGATCTTCTCCCTTAAACTCGGCCTTTTCAATGAAATCCTCAAATATGCGACGCCAATGAAGCCATTCTCTCTGAGCCGTGGGACTGTCTGGTTCGGTGTTGAATTCGGGACGATACAGTTTATCCATTATTGTTTTATTCGATTAAATTGTAATGACATAAACCTTTGAAAACTTAAGGCTTTAATCGAATAAAACTTGTACTACACGGAATGCATGAAATGAGTGAGTGAAAACCCTAGTTTCTATAAACTGTGAATAAACGATTTTAGGAGGCGTCCTCAGCAACACGAGTTGATAATAATATCACCACTGTAGGATTAGAAACAGTACTGCTTACTAAGTGAAAAATGTTATTCAAATGTGATATTTGACCATTTGCTGAATGGTAATTACATTTATAAAAGACCAAATTCTAAGCTACTGTAACTATTCATTTCTTCATCCTGGCTTGAACCCCTCTCGATCAAAAGGTTCTTCAAGTACAAGACTTCAAGTCGCCCGGTAAACCGTTCCCATGTCCGAACATCACGAAAAGATCGTTTAGTAGGTTTAGCAGGCACTTGATACGGTTTGAGAGGACTGAAAACTCTCGACTTATCACGGAGGGGACCAGTCAGTGTGGGGTCATCAACTCGTGGTATCTCCTATCCCTTCTAGGTGACATTCTTCAACCCTAGATGTCCTTGGCGGATAGCGCCGACTCAACTTCCAATCCTCTACCTCTCACCCTTCTCAAAAACGTATTCAACATCACAAACACACGCCTTTCAACAATGAACTAAACCACTTCCACTTCAAAATATCATAAGGTAGGTTCAACCGGAAGTGATCCTTGCGAGATTTTCGAGTTTTTGATTGCCCCCACCCCGTCACCCTTTTCTGGTGGAACTGCTAGTAACTATCTACACCAATATTCCGTTCGTACATGATTCACTAATGTAGGTACCTGGACATAATGGCTGGTGTTTGTGATTCGTGCGAAGAAGATCGCAGGTTCGATTCCTGTCAACTCCGGAATTCCTTGCAAATTACGGTTAAGTCTAATGTGGAGCACAAGTGTGCAAGTGAGGGAGGAGATGCGGATAATTTTTGCCTGGAATTCTGATTTTCATTTCCTAAAATAATTAGACAACAATTTTTCCCTTATGATGCATAAAAGCTGTTCAAATAAATGTGCAAATAGAAAATTAATTGATTGAAATTTGATAACCTGGGAAAGGAGGTACTTTTGAGGTCATCGGTGCGCTATCTCTTACCACAGAATCTCATTAGAAAGGCTAAACGGGACGACAGGTGTGCGAAAGAGACAGAAGATGCCCAAAAGTTTGTAGTATATTTTCAATTCCATCGATCGGTCAATTTTCAATCTGAAAAATACGGGTACTGGACGTTTCTATGGGGTCGCTGGTTCGATTCCCTCAGTGTTTGTCATCATCCGCAGAATCCCGGTTGCAATTATCCCATTAATTCCTCTAATTTAGTAAGATATCGGCGTTTGAAGAGTGAAGCAGGGTTCACATTGACGCGTATTGGTCGTAAAACGCGCAAAACTCAAACGCGTAATTGAATTTGATTGGCTCATCTGGTTTACGCTTTTTACTCGCGACGACTTTTGAACCAGAGTGTCCAGGATTTAAAAATCCAGGTATTACGCGCTTTACGGACTTGCGCGTGGGTTCTGCGCAGGCGGAGGCTGGAGCACGGGCTATATCTCGACGATTACGCGCTTTACGTCCGTAACTTTAAAACAAGTGTTGCCCGTAAAAAAAGGCCATGTGAACGGTTTGATGTTTTTACGCGCTTTACGCGATCCTTTACGGCCCTTGCGTTTTACGCGCTTTACGTCGATTACGCGTCGAGTGAATCAGTTCCTGATATGGTTCGGTAGTATTTACATGAACATAGTACTTACCTACCTATAAAAGTTAAGGTAATATAAAAATTAAGGGTGAACGTAAATTATTATTGTTAATCATGATTTATATATGTAGATATTTCTGTTTAAGTACTCAGGATTTAATTCCCACTGTAATGACGTAAGTGTGACGAAGTGTAGTGTGATGTGTGTATGTTTTGTAGTAAGTGTAAACACTTGGTAGTAATAAGTTGGTAGCATTTTTGTACCGTGGCTAGCTTCTTTATGAGATTAATCTGGGTGTTCTTCACTACTTCATGGATGACCTGGAACTAAGTGGGGGAATTGAGTATACTTAGATAACTGACGACGACAGAAGGTAATCTATACAGCAAATAATAATAATAATAATAATAAATTAGCCTGGTGGAAGCCAATTTCTATATGCGGGGTATCGCTTTGAAGTTCAACAATAATTATTATAAAAAACCTTTATGCCAGAGCATAAATTTCATTTAGTTTCATTAGATATCTGTTTCTCGAGTTTTCAGTGCGTTTTATTATTGAGTCGACCTCACAAACCACCTGACAAACGACAGGCTGGGGGGGGGGGGGGGGGTCAAGCCTCTGAAATGCCATTATTCCTCCCTGGAAAAATGTCGATTCCACGCACGACGAATGGAGGGGGCCTCGTGCGAGTGGGTGTAGCTGGGATCATTGAAAAGGCTTCGTGAGGGCCGGGGAGGCGCGGTGCACAATGACGTCGCATTACGATGGTTTCCGAATCGATCTGCTCGGCCCACCTGTTCGATGTCGCAATGGCTGTCTGCATGTTTATCCAAGTGAAGACGACAACGGAGGGGAGGACAGATATCGTATGATGTTCACACGATGGAGGGGGAAGGGAAGGTTAAACATTTTCACAATTACGGGAAGGTTTGAGAGATAAATATACGGAACTTAGACGATGACTGGTAGGCAGCGCGTGGCTATAAAATGTGGATGTGTGAAGACCTGATAGACGGGGGCCCTCATAGATGAGGTTTCGACCAAACTGCATCCATACTCCTAGTGATTTCACATCAGGAAGTGTGATTTTTGTAATAAACGATGGAGCTCATTCAAAAAACGCTGCAAATCCCTGCACAACGGTTTATTATTTTGTACAGAATACCCTTCTGTTACAGATCACAGCTCTCTGTAAAGATAACCCGTCTATATAATATAATACGTACTAATCTATACATATTATGTGGCTCGCAGATCCTCCGTAGGTTAGTACCTAACCCCGTACTCATTACTAGGTACCTACCTAAATGACGAGTTAAATCTTGCTAAAATAATTCTGTCGATGACAAACAGTAACTAAAACGGTAAAAAGAAACGCAAATAATGAAGTTCTGAAGGGAAACTGTTCATGTGGAGTGAAATAGATGCCCCTTCTGCGTAGATCACTGTTTTCTGTGGTCAATACCTACCCTCGTGGTCAAGTATAATGAACCGTTGTGTAATAACTTGCCCATCAATAATACTTCAGCGGTTGTTCAAGTTGCAAAAGTACCGATCAACAAAATCCAGCCCCTTCTTGGTAGATGAACCGTTGTGTAATAATTTACCGTTATGTAATAATTTACCGTTGTGTAATAATTTTCCGTTGTGTAATAATTTACCATTGTGTAATAATTTACCCATCAATAATACTTCAACGTTTGTTCAAGTTTCACAATTTATTACCTACCAACAAAATCCAATAGTCCATCACTTATCAAATGAAATAATATCGCAGAACAACCAACTCGACTTCTTGCAGCCATCCTTGATTATAATCAGGTGCTCCCTAGCGGTGATATCTGGGGCAGATTAATACTGTTTGATTCACGATCGTGTTGACGAAGCTTTTTGGTGCACACGAACGGCTGGACGTACAATGGCTCCGGGTGGTCTCAAAAAATTGTTTGGCTCAAGACAAATTTAATAACGTAAAAAAACGCGGCAAATCCCTGCACAACGGTTTATTATTTTGTACAGAATACCCTTCTGTTACTGCTGGAGGAGTGGCTATATTGGAACTGGCATGTAAATTGGAAATATGATAGGAAATGTATTGCATTCATACTAAGAAACTTGAAATTTGAATATCACGGAAGTGTTGTGACATAGGTATGTACCTTCGTATAGAGGTACCTACCTACCTATCGTTAGGATATCTACTAATAACATTGGCATATATCCTACTTAAGTTACCTATATCACTTCTCTTATTACAAGCAGTTGGGGACTTATAAATATATATCATTTCTTTAAGTTTTCTTTTGGCATCGTGTCTTTCGATATCTATGAATCTATGACTTCGGAATCATCAAAGTTGAATCGGTACCCTTGCCAAACTATGATCAGCTAACATACATGTTGTATTGAATGAGTTCAAATTCGATCTGTACCCACTTATTCGATTCTTTTAATATTGCTGGGTTTCACCTATGTTAACTGTTGAACAATCTCCACATAGTATTGAATAAACAATGTGACTTTGGTTAGGAGCAGGAATTTTGGTTTATTATTTTCAATAATGAACCTTTGGAATCGAGCATGGAAAAAAAAAAATTCTAACCCCCCCTCAAAATTTGATGGTTTACGTTTCAAGGTAAGTAGGTATGTAGAATCCGAAAATGCAATAAAAAAATTTCTGTCTGTCCGCCGTACGCCGTACTGAGCACTTCTTAGTTACCATGATTATTACACAATGGTAAATTATTACACGACAGTTCATTATACCATCTACGTAGAAGCGGCTGGAGTTTTTTGGTAGATACTTTTGCAACTTTTGGTTTATTATTTTCAATAATGAACCATTGGAATCGAGCATGAAAAAAAAATTCTTACCCCCCTCAAAATTTGATGGTTTACGTTTCAAGGTATGTAGAACCCAAAACTCCAATAAAAATATTTCTGTCTGTCCGCCGTACGCCGTACGCCGTACGGGCCACTTTTCTTAGTTACCATGAAACAAAATTGATGAAATTCGGGTTATAGGTTCCGTTCGGCGTCTAGTTGGTCCTCGAAGCTCGACGTTACTGTCAGTCATCTCTAAGGGGTTCAAAATAGGGGTTGAAATTTTCAAAACGCCTATACCATTTTTTTACGTAAGTAAATATTTTTACGGTTTTAAATAGTTCTTGAACTTGCGAGTTTTTTAAGACCATCCGGAGCATCGTACGTCCAGCCGTTCGTTCACAGTAAGGCCCCGAAGTTTGCACCGACAGGTATTTTCGCCTCCAGTGTGAATGAAATTGTATACAATTCAAACCAAATCTCGTAACCAGAGACGCGCCCACAATAGGAAATTTGGCGGAGATAAAATCATTGCTAGGGATCACCTGATTATATTGGCGGAGTATGAAGTCGAGTTGGTTGTTCTGTGATATTATTTCATTTGAAAAATGATGGCTCTTTTGGAGTTTGTTGATAGGTAGTGAAACTTGAACAAACGTTGAAGTATTATTGATGAGTAAATTATTACTACGGTAAATCATTACTCAACGGTAAATTATTACACAACGGTTCATTATACCATCTACGTAGAAGGGGCTGGAGTTTGTTGGTAGGTACTTTTGCAACTTTTTTCACTCTCATCAACAATATCTTTTCAGAACTTCATTATGTGTGTTTCTTTTTGTTAGGTACTGTTTGTCATCGGCAGAATTATTTTAGCAACATTTAACTCGTGATTTAGGTAGGTACCTAGTAACGAGTACGGGGTTAGGTACTAACCTACGGAGGGTCTGCGATCTACATAATATGTATAGAATAGTACATATCATATTATATAGACGGGTTATCTATACAGAGAGCTGTGATCTGTAACAGAAGGGTATTCTGTACAAAATAATAAACCGTTGTGCAGGGATTTGCAGCGTTTTTGTTTTGCATTTTATGAATCTACATTCATTGATAAGTAAACCATCAAATTTTGAGGGGGGTTAAACTTTTTTTTTCCTCATGATCGACTCCAAATGTTCATTATTGAAAATAATAAACCAAAAGTGCTTGCCAGTAATCTAGGGTTTGAGGAAATGAAGAAAGCCTGCTCTGCCATTCTAGAAGGGGACTACACCTACGATGTATTTCTGATGCCTTGGGGACCTACTGTGGTGGCGCCCATGAAATTCGCACCCATTACCTACGTGATGAATGATTCTCCGGGACAACCGCCAAAACTTCATTGTAATCTGTTCTATAACCAGCCTATTCTGTAATCTTAAAAACCAAAAACAATATAAACCAACAAAAATATTAAGTTTATTTTAATACTTTCAGTAGTTATTATTACACTTTTTGCATTTTAATGGGACTAATGTTCTTTTTTTCACCTGAAATTGATCTAACTAGTGTCTATGAACCGAAAGTGCCTATAACCTAAATAAACTAAAATACCCTATTCTGTAACCTTGAAAACCTAATTCGCCGATTTTTTAAAACCTAAATGTCCGATCCCTGGGTTTGAGTTCTTTCTTCAAATGTGAATACATAGATCCCGATGTCAAGGAGTCTTGAATTGGAGGGGTAAAATTGAAAATGTCTCCGTGTTATGTTGTAACCTGACGTCTCATTTGCTCCAATCCCATATGAATCATCAAGTGAACCTATAACTGCTGTGCCATACACTGCGAACTATGGTTTACTGTAAAAAAAATTAAAAAAAAAAAAAATTGGAATTCTTGATTGTTTGACATTAGTTTCGCATTTTGCCAGTGATTAGTTGCCATTAGTGGACCAGCCCAACGTTAGATTAAGAGCATTTCTTTTTTTACGTTATCACTGAAAGATTCAAAACGAGATACAAACGACCTCTGTTTCTTTCGTTGAAGGCCAAAGTTGGATATATTTCAACCATACTTAGGCCATAATTTTTTTGGTTTATTATTTTTTAAATCGTAGCAGAACGAAGAGAATTTTAGTCAGGCGACCGAATGTGTGTCGTTCCGTAAAAAACAACCATCCGAATGGATATTATGCATTGAAATGTGCAGGTTATTCTCGATGGGACATCAAAATTCGGTATAATTTTTTGTGCCACGACGGCGCCAATGAGATTAAGGCCTTGGGCGCCTCACAACCAACTAGTATGCGATAAACAGCTTTCTGAGTTTCTCGGCTTACATTGTATTCCTCAAATATACACCTGACGTCACCATTAGCACCACTGGTGCCAGTAATGGCGCCAGTAGGAATAATATTTGTTGGAATTTTTTCTGGAAATAAGTGATGTGAATTTGAATTACAGAGGCTCGAAAGAACTAAGAAAAAAATAATATTCTAGGATTTGTAGCGTTTGAAAACTGGTCGATTTAGAACAGTGCTTTATTGTGAGCCATCTCGCTCTGAAATCGATTATCCCAAGTGCTTCCAGCGACGTGGTATTTGTTCTGGAACGGACCCCGACGGATGACGAGGGCAGGTGTTGAAATAATGAGAAAGGACGATCCGAGCAGAAGGGCAATTATAACGGAAACGGTGAGCGATGAGAACAATAGTTTGCAATGAATGTTGGGGTGTCGCCAGTTATCTCTGACTCCAACCTTGACGTTGTAAATGATTCGAGAGGGGTCAGGTAGTTTTTCGAGGTCGGAAGCTCATCCGAGATGTGAAATCTTGCAGTCCGAGATAAAATTAGTTGAATCGATACGGCCACCTCGGCAAAACGGATATTAATCAATAGGATAACAATGTGGCTATTGTAGTAATTTCATAAGGTAACATTGATGACCTTTAGACTACACCATCTGACTGGCGATTTTTTTTAATTAAAAAATAAAATACGCTATTCCAATGAAATCCCCTCTTGAGACAGAAGGGCTGCCGGTGAACTCCAACAAAAACATCGTACCTACTCACCAAATTTCCTTACATCGGCGGATTATTTTTGTCATGTTCGCAGCACTGGAACATAAAATTGGGTCTCCCTCCATTCGATTCTCCAGCAACCTCTAACTGAATTCGTGATTTAGTAAGTTTTACATGGCAAGTTTAACAACGGGGGCCTCACGATTAGACCGTTTTGCGAAGTTTTTTATATTTAACGTTTTGGTTTACTATTTTCAATAATGAACCTTTAGAACCGAGCATGAAAAAAAAAAATTAAACCCCCCTCAAAATTTGATGGTTTTTTTTATTTTTGGCGGAGGTTGTTTTTTCCTATTTGTGAACCCCGGGAAACCAGTGATCTAGCAGAACGGGTACCTATAGGGGAAAACGAAAAACCGTTGTGTAATAATTTGCAGCGTTTTTAACATCGACGAGTCAACCGTGAATACCCTATGTTGACATAAACAAACATGTCCCTATGTTGACATAAAAAAGTGTCGATTTTTTTCGACCGGTTGTTCCGAATTTTAACAGATTCAACAACACGCTTTGAAGTCGAAAACGGCACAACCGCGAATTTCCCCTAATAATCACTCAACGGTTGTACGTTACGTTTCTTTCAGGGTCCCAGCCGAGCCCTTCCGTCGTTTCAACGAGATTCATCCAGGTAGTATGTCGGTTGAAGTTTTTGTCGGAGGATTTCGGGCGTTGTAAGGTCTATTTCAAGGCTCGTAGAGCGACGATTCGAGTTCACATGGTAGGCGAAGGAGGAGGAGAGAGAGCTAGAGATAGACGGGCCGAGACCACGGGGGTTGGACAAAAAAACGGGTTTAACCCTTCGGACCCAGATGGGCTCCAAATGGGCGCCCAGGCTCCCGAACCACATCGCCACACGCGTTGCTTCTCAAACCGAACAAACTTATTTTTCAACTCGTTCAATCCGTTTGGGGTCCAACCCTTCGAGTTTTTTTTAGAAGCAGTTATACTTAGCGAATTTTCGAAGAAAACCATTAAGCTGAGGCCCAAAACATTTTTAATATCTAGGTATAATGATTTTTGAACAGATTTCTCGTCAGAAATCAACTTTAGAGCATTATAAAACCATGCTTCATAGCATGGGGCTTGCGCAATGGGGCTTGCGCATTTTTTCATACGTACCTATATAATATAGGTATGAGTATGTGTGTGCTACTAGCGGACATCTGGGCCATGGGATTTTGAGAACGCAAAATCTGGGCCAAATTTGCATTTTTGAGGTTCAAAAATCGCAGAAAACAGTCTAAAATAGCTTTAAAAAATCACCAGATAACACTACAAAATCACCAAATGGCGATCGAAACAGGAAAATACTTATATCACTAGTCTTAAATTTAAATTCGAGTTTTTACTGGGTCAAAAACAATAGTGAAATAAAGTGAATAGTGAAATATAGGTAGCAACAATCTATGAGTTCATCAAAACTGTTACCGGATGGTGACTCCAGACAGAGAAATAATATTTCGACAGTGAAAAATGTACCTACCTACCTACCAATATTTATCCTATGAATCAAAAATTGCTAAAAATCGTCAAAAACAGTTAAAAACGCACATAACCTGTTAAGGCAGTGGGAAATGTGTTATAATTATGTGTATCAAATTAATAAAAAAGTTAATTGGAGGGTAAAATCAGAAATCCTGAGATATTTATAACCATATTTAAATAATATTATAAGAATAGGGTACTACAATATTATTTTGGTTTATTATTTTCAATAATGAACCATTGGAATCGAGCATGAAAAAAAAAATTCTTACCCCCCCTCAAAATTTGATGGTTTACGTTTCAAGGTATGTAGAATCCAAAACTGCAATAAAAATATTTCTGTCTGTCCGCCGTACGCCGTACCATGAAAGAAAATTGATGAAATTCGGGTTATAGGTTCGTTCGGGGTCTAGTTGGTCCTCGAAGCTCGACGTTACTGTCAGTCATCTCTAAGGGGTTCAAAATAGGGGTTGAAATTTTCAAAACGCCTATACCATTTTTTTACGTGAAACATTTTTACGGTTTTAAATAGTTCTTGAACTTGCGAGTTTTTAAGACCATCCGGAGCATCGTACGTCCAGCCGTTCGTTCACAGTAAGGCCCCGTAGTTTGCACCGACAGGCATTTTCAACTCCAGTGTGAATGAAATTGTATACAATTCAAACCAAATCTCGTAACCAGAGACGCGCCCACAATAGGAAATTTGGCGGAGATGAAATCATTGCTAGGGATCACCTGATTATATTGGCGGAGTATGAAGTCGAGTTGGTTGTTCTGTGATATTATTTCATTTGAAAAATGATGGCTCTTTTGGAGTTTGTTGGTAGGTAGAGAAACTTGAACAAACGTTGAAGTATTATTGATGGGTAAATTATTACTACGGTAAATCATTACTCAACGGTAAATTATTACACAACGGTTCATTATACCATCTACGTAGAAGGGGCTGGAGTTTGTTGGTAGGTACTTTTGCAACTTTTTTCACTCCTCATCAACAATTTCTTTTCTGAACTTCATTGTGTGTTTCTTTTTGTTAGGTACTGTTTGTCATCGGCAGAATTATTTTAGCAACATTCAACTCGTGATTTAGGTAGGTACCTAGTAACGAGTACGGGGTTAGGTACTAACCTGCGGAGGGTCTGCGATCTACATAATATGTATAGAATAGTACATATCATATTATATAGACGGGGTTATCTATACATAGAGCTGTGATCTGTAACGGAAGGGTATTCTATACAAAATAATAAACCGTTGTGCAGGGATTTGCAGCTTTTTTTTAAATGCGCTCATAAGGTGATGTTGCCCAAAGAACAAAATCCAGTTGTTTTGCACACATTTTAAATCACACACAACCGTGCTCATTGCATCAGACGCACAGTTGCAAGAGGGGTTTTCTGGAAAAAAATCAGCAGCAATCAGCAGCAATCATAAGAGTATGAGACCATTCACCAACCGTTCAACAACTTTCAGTTGAGTGAGGTTTGAAATGACTTTGATTTCACTCGAAATCAAAAACACCTTGAATTTATTTGCAAACCCTTGAATTTGACGTGAAAATATTTCAGCATCAGCGCAAAATTTTATTAAAACATGGAGTAGCCAATCAGATTAGCAGCCTCAGCGCTGAATAACAAGTAAAAGACGCTGGGAGTTGTAATGAGACCTCCAGTCAGGAAGTCGATTTTTTCCCCTTCACCAGGTATACGTACGTTTTGAATGAGCCCTTTCCGATTCCCCCCCCCCCCCCCCTCAATAACCCTTTTACGGCAACAAAAGCCGAGAGATGTTTATCTTCCGGATGGGATCTTTTCGCCACGTCTGCCACATTGTCGAAAGGCAGGGACGTCCCTGAGGCTCGGGATCAATATATTATGCATGGCACTGCATCAGTGATGAAAAACTGTCATTAAAACAACATAATTGCCCAACGTTAGAGAGGCTCCAACTTGTGTGCTAACTTGCAGCATGACCGAAAGAGCGAATTCTTGGAGTAAAATAAGTAGGTACCAACACAATTTATGACAAGAAATACCTAATCTTAGGTCCCAAGTCACCACACTTAAAGATATCGTGTAGGATGACCCATAAACAATATAAGAATATAGATGCTTATTATAGATAATGTTCATTTATAC
Source organism: Leptopterna dolabrata (assembly GCA_954871275.1). Taxonomy (NCBI): domain Eukaryota; kingdom Metazoa; phylum Arthropoda; class Insecta; order Hemiptera; family Miridae; genus Leptopterna; species Leptopterna dolabrata. Next base: position 18,236,472 of record OX940984.1, on the reverse strand, counting down.
GTATTGTTCAACCATCTATATGTAAATTTTTACAATAGAAGTATTGATTTAGAATGCTCTGAAACAGACACTGGTACATTCTATCGAGAAATTTAAAAAAAATCAGCTCTATCCACACAAAAAAAAATCCAAAACCCATTTCCCCATTCCAAAAATCCATTTTGGGGTCCATTGCATACCTAGCGTCTATTCTTCGATAATTTGCTGAAACATATAATTTTGGATATAATGACTACGACTAGAAATTTTATAATTCAAGGATTGCTCGTACGTTGGATTACACTCAAATCCCTATTTAATTAATTCCTTTGATCTTTGAACCATCAAACCCCCCTCCCCCCCCCCATACACACAATACCATTCTCCCTCGATGCTCATCCCCCCCCCCAATCACCGCTCCCACGTCATTTTCGCCCCCGCCGATAACCATTGTTTTAAAATTGACAGGCCCACCTCTACCCCATCGTCGCAGTTCCCCCAAACCCGATGTTATGTCCTGCGAATTGAATGATAACTGAAAGTTCCATCCATGCAGTGCGGCCATGAGCGAATTTTCGAAGTAATTACCTGCTTGAACTTCATAGGTAAGTACCTTCATTTTCCACCGTCAGAATTTCTATGGGTTTGTCCAAACATTTGAACAATTTTTTTTCTCGCCATGGACGATTTTTTTATTCATTGTGTCGAATTACCACCTTCTCCCGAACATGTTAATTCCACCAAATTGATTCCAATGTGAAGCAATTTTCAAATTTGAAAAAATCTTGATGTATTCCGAAGACTTATGAAAAGTCCAACTGGGATGAAATTACTACCGTTGTACAGTCTGAACGTGTCGCCCAGTAAACAAAATCAGAATATACAACTTCAAGTCATTCCAAAAAAATATCTTTAACGTTTCAAGGGGGGAAATATGGCTCTTGATGTTATTAGTTATATTCCTGTTTCACTAAAAATCGATTATGACCTACCATTGCCGAGAAAAAATGTTTTTGACTTTTTTCTGCCTCTTGTTATCATTCGGTAACAGTTTTGATGGATAACTATCAACCTATTGTTTGGACCCCCCAATAATTCGAATTTGACTCACCTTTCAGAACTCATCTATAAGAAAATTTTCAATTGAAATACTATTTCGAGCGACCGTTCTATAGGTAGATACCATTTGTGGTGATTTTGTATTTATGTTTGTGGTTTTCATCCATTTTTGTCGATTTTTGACCCACATTTGAAACGCATCATTTTGAATCTTAATGCAATTTTTTGTTTTTATTTTCAATAACGAACCTTTGGAATCGAGCATGAAAAAAACAAAAACATCCCCCCCTCCTCAAACTTTGATGGTTTACGTTTCAAGGTATGTAGAATCCGAAAATGCAATAAAAAAATTTCTGTCTGTCCGCCGTACGCCGTACTTAGCAATTTTCTTAGTTACCATGAACCGAAATTGATGAAATTTGGCTTGTAGGTCCCGTCTGGGGTCTAGTTGGTCCTCGAAATTTTCAGAACGCCGTAGCTAGAAAACTTTCAATAGAAGGTTTTTTTTTAACGTTTTTAAATTGATCTTGAACTAAAGAATTTGTTGAGACCACCCGGAGCATTGTACGACCAGCCGTTGTTTTGCGTCGAAAAGCTTCGTCAACATGAGTGTGAATCAAACGGTATTAATCCGGCCCAGATATCATCGCTAGGGAGCACCTGATTATAATCACGGATGGCTGTATGAAGTCGAGTTGGTTGTTCTGTGATATTATTTCATTTGAAAAATGATGGATCTTTTGGGTTTGATTGATAGGTACTTTTGCAACGTGAACAAACGTTGAAGTATTATTGGGTAAATTATTACACAACGGTTTATTATTTACCTTATGCTTCATGAATAACTACAAATAATTATTAATGATTGAATTATTGAATCCCGCGCATTTGTATGAAACTTTAATTCCGGGGCAGGCTCCAGTACTCGATTTAGGAGGTTCCTTGGGGGGGGGGGGGGGGGGGGGGGGCTCGAGGGTAGGTATTGACCACAGAAAACAGGGGCATCTGTACAGGTAAATAATAAACCGTTGTGTAATAATTTGCAGCGTTTTTCAACCTACCAACCAAAGCTACCCTTCAACCTATCAACCGAAAACTCTGTACCTAATGGCGTCTTTACTTCGAAAATTCTCTAATAAACCCGTAAGCCGAAAGTCAGTTACTTGATGAGCGACGCCGACGTGATAGAACAAGAGGGGATACCGGAAAAGGGGGGAACCCTGTCTTCTCTGAGAGGGTTGGTAAAAACACTACGGAAGGTAGCTCTTGCCTTGTTTAAAATGACAATACCTCCCAGTCTTTTCTGCCTAGAAATGAAGGGTAAGGGGAAATCTAGACAAAGGGACACCCCAGTACCTTACCGCCGAATTTGCATAGAGGAGGCTCATGAAAAGAACGACTAAGGGACCAGTCGTTCCACGGGGTTCCCGTTCCTGCGGTGTTTTTGTTCGGTAGTTTCTCGTTGTTTTTATGGGGGAACGATTTGTTGTGCGACGCCCCTACAAATAGAAGGGCCTTTTGAGTTTCGAAGAAAATTTCGTCCGTCGCTATTAACGAGTATTAACATTGCTTCAAGTTTATTTTGTTTTTTTGATTTGCTTGGATGAAAGGGTCCGTTCCTTGGATGCGAGCTTTATTAGGGCTTGGAACAGACGATCGAATGCACTTTAATTCGAACGTGAACATTTGACGTTCAGAAGCCTACGTGATCCCTCACCCCGTCGCTAAAATCGGTAGTGGCGGTACCTCGGTCAGGCTCGTGTGGTTCGAGGAAGCGAGAACTAAAAATGTAAGGTTTCCGTAAAATAAATGGGCACTGCCCTGCTAGAATATATTTCAATACCTACGTTAACGAACGATCATCCAACTCCAATGTTACTAGGTACGACGAAGTGTTTTCGTTCAAAGTTTGAAATGACTTCCAGTCCAATAAAAAAGCTTCAGTCAAGCAGCGTATGCACATTTAAATATGTGCGAATTGGCGAAGTACTCCGTCCAGAAGGAATCCAACATCTTCCAGGTTTTCCACTCTTTGCCCCCAAGCATGAACCTTTTCCAAGTCAAATTTAAGGTCTCCCCCAAACGAATTCAAGGCTTTCCAAATAATGGAATTGGGTAAAGGTGTTTCACTTCAAACCCAAGGTTTTCCATTTTCAATTCAAGGTTTTCTAAAACAAATTCAAGGCTTGCCTAATCAAATCCAAGGTTTTTCAATTCAAATTACCTAAAGGTTTTCCACGTCAAGTTCAAGGTTTTGTTCCAATAACTTGATTTTTCAGTGTTTTTTTTACGTCAAAAACCTACTACTATCGGAAAGAAGTAGAGATACACAAATAATGAAGGAACACCCGCATCTAATTACTTCTGTTTGCTGAATCACGATTAAATTCGGCATCTGAATGTTGAGCTCAAATGGGAGTGGGATACGACTGTTTACTACAACGATAACAAATCAAACCTCTGCCTTTCATCTGTTCGGATTCTTGATAGCAAATGATTAGGTACATACCTAACAATACAGGTAGGTACAAACTACATAGGTAATTATTATATTCTACCTAAAAATTACCACTTTCCAATTATAGATAGAAAACACTGACAAATTGAGTGTTTTGAAAAAACTAGAATTTGAAATGGGCTTGAATCTGCCTCTCATCTGTTCGGATTTGTGATAGCCAATAGTTATGCGTACATACCTAACAATGCAGGTACAAACTACATAATTATTATATTTTACCTAAAACTTACTACTTTCCGATAAACAGAAAACACCGAGAAATCACGTTTTTTTTGAAAAACTTGAATTTGAAATTTGAAATCTTGAGTTTGAAATGGACAACCTCGAAAATGTTTTGTCAAACCTTATTTGATTTGGAAAGCCTAGTGTTTTGGAAAACTTTGAATTTGACTTGGAAAAGCTACCTAGGTATAGTACCAACCTAATTCAAAATAATTGTCTACTCTGTCATATAACCACCTTCCTCTAGTCGATGTAAATTTTAACGATTTAAGTGGTTAGTACAACTGATCAATCAGTAGTTAGTAGCTAGTACCATTAAGTATTTGTACTACTTCATTATTAGTAGAATCTGATACGCAAATAAGAATAGCTAATTTACATGGAAGAAGATAGGTAAGTACTACCTTGTTGCAAATACTATATAGCTAATGACTAAAATGCAGAACAGTTGCAACTAATTTGTTAGTTTAGTTGAACTCTGTTAGTTGACCAAATAATTAGATGAATAATGCCAAATGGTTGGAGTGAACATGTAGTTCGTAAATTTTATTCGTCAAAATTGGCTTGGTTTCATGAAACCCCTTCGGCTTCATGGATTTCCTATTTTCTTTGCTTTTAAAATTACACTGAAACCAACGAATTGTCCAGGTGCACCAGGAAGCTGTGCTACTGTTGATCAATAATTAACGATCTAATTCCTAAGAATAACTGAATATTTCAAGGTGTACTTTTTCCTCAATAAGTAGGGCGACGCATAATATGATTGTGTGTAACGATGAAGAGCGATAAGTTATTTAGTGTTTATCCAGGAACACTCATAATTAACTTTTGAGATAATGAAACTGGACGAAGTTCACCATGTTGTTGGTTCTTGAACCGTTCTCCAGACCGGTTCTCGACTTCCGAAGATTGAGGTTGATAGGACTCCAGGAACGGCTTTCACATTTTTATTAATTGTTACTGTATTACATATATTTGAATATCTCATCATCTCTTTTTTAAACGACTGATTATCTCTTAACGCGGTGAATTGAATTACATATTTATGCCGTGCACACCATATCCCTTGATAATAATTCAGGGTTGAAAATTAATTTCCATGGGAAAAGAATACCGCCCGGAGGGCTCATAGGAAAAACCTTATTCCCGCGGAAAGTAACTTAATACTTGTCGTAGTCACATCCTGTTGTCCGGACGGGATGTGTAGAACTTATCTGTAATATCGCCCGTTCCGGGCGGGGAAAAAATATACATCTAGTGGAGTAATATTTATAGTGCTGGTGGTTCATGGAGTGATGGCTCAATTTCCTTTTTGCATCCTGCCGGTACGAGCCGAGGCGTGAAGGGCTGCGGGCAGCCGAATAGTCGGTAAACCGAAGGGACGTTCATCAAATTGATCGAGATCTACCGCTCCGACTGACGTCTCGTGTCGATTGTGTTGTGCAATACGTTATTTCTGCCAGATGCAGTGTAAACTGCGCATTGGACTATGGGAATCGGCAACTCTCAGGGTTTCAAATCGGCATGTTGGCGGAAAAGCCAAAATAACCTGGCCAAAACTCAGAAGTTCCGAATCCGCGATAAGTACCTAAGCGTTGGGCGATAAATTGGAGGTGGATGGCAATTTGTGGTGGCGGTGGGGGAGGGGGGGATGATGAATATTTGACTAAAATAAAAGTCTCGGGTACTACACTCTCTCCCTCTTTCCACTTACTGATAACAAATGACTTATGACAAGCACAAAATATCAAAATAATGTACTTAATGGCGTCCTCCTCCCCCCCTCTCTAAGTAATAAAACATCACCTGTTTTAAGTTTCAAGGTACGTAAAATCCAAATTTAGAATTTAAAAAATCCGTCCGTCCGCTCTACCCCGTGATGAAAATTAATGAAACTTTGCAGGTATGTGGGTCCCTTTTGGGGTCTAGTTGGTCCTCAATGCTCGGAGTTTCTATCTTCCATTTTCAAGGGGTGGAAAAACAGGGGTTCGAATTATCAAAACGCCTCAAAAACATTCAATAGAAGTTTGTGGGTTTTCTGACGGTTTTCAGTAGAATCCAGTTTTTCGGATCGGACCATCCGGAGCACTGTACGAAACGCCCGAGGGTCGACAGAAGAAAAAACGTCAACACGATTGTGAATCGCAAATCGGTCATGAGTTGCAGATGTAGGGAAAATTGCCTTTGAACATCGGGTGACTCCATGCTATCGTTATTTCTCTTTTCGTCAAACCGACTGTGCATGTTCCCCCGTAGCTGGTCATGTTGATGCCTTTCGGATAATTTGTTTAAATGGCTATCGCCTTATTGCGTACGTATCAGGGATCCACAATGAAATACAATCCATACAGAAAATACACGTAAAACCATGATGGGTAAAACGTGATCGCACAGTCATGGTCCCAAAGTCCCAATGTGATAAAACAGTAAGCGGTGTCTTTCACTTTTGCTTTCCTCACCCATCCTGAAGGGCAATAGAAAAGTATTGTAATCACCCTGAAACAACATTTCACATACTCTCCCAGTTCTTCAGTTCACTTAATCTCAGCCAGACAATTATATCAGTCTCTTTGTTTCAGACAAGTGTGCGTATGTATGTATGTATGTGTCTGGATGTATGCCTAAACTATGTACAAGATTCCGGTTCGTTCGAACATTGAAAAAAAGTTGGTTTCGAGGCTCAATACCATTCATCCAAGGAAGCTCTTGTTGAAAAATCAGCTTTCAGGGTCCCATTAAGTGAAAGTAACTTTTAGAAATGGGCTCAAAATCGACGTTTTTAGCCCATTTTGTAAACCCTTTTTTCTCATTTCACAATCTTGATCTTCTATAAATTACTCTCCTTACACGAAGTTTAATAAATTTTGTCCGTCGAAGGCAGTAGAAACCATTTGTGTCATTCGAGAAGTGAAACTCTTAAGTGCAGCAGTTGTCCGTTGTTTTTATAATATATTCACTCAAAATTAACAGGAGTAGGTACCTAGTAATAGCAGGGTATTTTAAGGGGCTACAGCGAGGGGGGCTTCAAGGATAAGACCCACAGCACTCAGCCGCCATATCGCCTGAATGCGGGTAAGGAATGCAGTGACGTTCCTTGCACCTGATGTTTATACCATTCAGTCGAAAAAAATAACTCAGTATTAATAGCAATATTTGAATAGGATACACAGTATGGCAGGTAGCAGTATTCTTCAAGAAGAAAAGAACCCATACCGCTCAGACTCAGACGCCACATCGCCTGGAAGCGAGTAAGGAATGCAGTAAAATGTTTTTGGTTTATTATTTTCAATAATGAACCTTTGGAATCGAGCATGAACATTTTTTTTACCCCCTCTCAAAATTTGATGGTTTCCGTTTCAAGGTTTACGTAGAATCCAAAATGTTATTTAAAAAATTCAGTCCGTCCCCGTACTTCGCACTTTCCTTAGTTACCATGAACGAAACTAAATGAAATTTGGTATGTGTGTCCCATTTGGGGTCTAGTTGGTCCGTGAAGCTCGGCGTTACCGTAAGTCATCTCCAAGGGGTGAAAAATGGGTGTTGGAATTTCCAGGGCGCCGCGCCGTTATATTGAATTTTTTTACGTTTTTAAATTGGTCTCGAACTGAGGAATTTTTTGAGAGTACCCGCTGCCTTGCCTGTCCAGCCGTTCGTTCACAGTAAGGCCCTGAAATTTGCACCGTAAAGCTCCGTCAACATGAGCGTGAACGAAACGGTATAAAAATCCAGCACAAATATCATTGCTAGGGAACAACTGATTATACATTAGTTTGAACAATGATGTTTATTTTGGATTTTGTTGGTAGGTAACTACTTTTGCAACTTGAACAAGGAAAGTTATGCTTCACGAATAACGATGTAAATTAATAAATTACAGAATTATTTAATCTACCTCATATTAGTTGTGAAACTGAAATTCCCTGGCCGGCTCCAATACTCGATTTAGGGCTCCCTTGTGGGAATGACCACAGAAAACAGTGATCTATGCAGAAGAGGTATCTATACAGGTAAATAATAAACCGTTGGTAATAATTTGCAGCGTTTCTTCGTCTTGGCCCAACCGTGCGACGGGGTTCCTACTTCGCCTCCCATTCAAGTAACTACTTTCCTACTTGTCAATCTTATTACTATTCCGCCATTCAAGTGCGACATTGAATTCGATGGGGCCCCAACATAATTCGAAAGAAGATTTCTACCCCGTCGTTCCCGTGGGACGACCTTGCAGCGATGAATAATTAAAAAAAGGTTTCCATCAGCGTTTACTGCATTATTAATAAGATGAAAAATGCGGTCAGCGAAAAAATAAGAATAACTATCAGAAATCAGATGTTAATCGAGGGGTTGGCGGCGTCTTGACAAACGCCCTTGGGTCAACAAATAGTCGAGTGTAAGGGGAAGTGAAGGGAAGCCCTTTGAAATGTCCCTACATTCAAATGAGGGCAGTTGAAAGGGTTCGTAAGTGCGGAGGTACCGACGAATTATCAAGCGCCTTTAAAAATCATCAACACAATGAAAAGAAAAACCTGAAAAACGTTGCATAATAAATTGATCGAAATCGTGGGAACTCGCCGCGTTCGATTACGCATCTAATCGCTATGCGTATAAATTATTGGAGAAATCGGGTCCGACCCGGTGTTGTCGGTTCGGGTGAGCTAAAATATTCGATTCTGATTCTCGCCTTTTATTGGCCCGCGTATTCATGGGGTGAGACGACCCGACGCCGTGTGAACTATTCGTGTTTCTAGCAAGTACTGTGCAGCCGGTCTCCAGGTCTGCCCTACCTGCCCGAAGGTTTTGGAAGTTTCGAAACGATGATTTCACGAGAATTTAGCAAGCCGAGTGTGGAGAGAGGAATAACGTAGTAGGCAATTGCTTCTTTTGCCCACAGCTCATACTATATCAACATCAAAATGTCAACTCCCTACAATAGATCGTTAAATTTAAATTCTGAATAACAGAATGTACTTCCATAATGACCCTCCAAAAAATCCATAATCCCTGGATTTAAATTCTGAATAACAGAAATGACTATCATAATGAAAAGAAAAACGGAGTTATTGAAAAAATAGTCTATTTCCACTAATACACGAAAAACGCAAAAAACACTGTTATACCGGTTTCGGTGATCAAACCATCGTCAGTAACACACAATAACTGAAGGCACATTGGAGAGGTGACCTTATAAATAGTCAAAAAGTGAAATGTGGTCGATTGGGATTGGTTGTGAAGAAATTAATCCAAACTTGGCAGATTCGTTTAAAACTATAATCAGTATGAAGACTTTTGTTTCACTTCGTTTCCACGATTTCGTCGCGAGTGATTTTCTCTTACTTTGTTTTTGACTCAAGTTCCTACGTATTCATAATAATAATTTACCGTCCACAAAATTACTAAAAATTCACCAAAAATGGTACAGCCACGAAAACATAATATTTACATATTTCTCAAAAAAAGGTCAAAACTCGAGTTTAAAAAAATCTAAAACCGCTGGCCGAAAATTGGCTTAAGAAATTTCGATCATATGGTAGTGCTGCACAACTGGAACTTTTTCAAGTCGTTTTCCCCCATTTATTTGTATTTAAAATAAGATCAGTGATTATTATTTTTTATAAATTCAAATCCTTCTTCGTTAATGCTTATTTATCTAAGTAACGTCTATTTATCTAAGTTGCCACAGAGCCTGCGACGTGAGAGCAAATGCTGGGGAAAATATCCGTCAGAAAGAATTAAATGTGCCCTTGGAGGATTTTTCCGCTGTAAACCACGGTGTGTCTACCTACCGACCTATCAACCTATTTCTACCTACTGACTACCTACCCCTACCCACACACGTAGTCACTTTTCCTATTGCAGACACCTAGGGGAATAAATCCTTGAGCTGAGGCCGGAGGCAGTAACAAATTATAGCTGCCAAGACACGAACAGATGATCATATTATCAAACTACACACAAGGAATAATGATAAGTTGGGAGTCGTATCCCATTACGGAATGTGTAAATATAATACAATCAATTATAGCTGCAATGATGAATACTGTGTGTAAGTAGCAGAGAAGGCGTGTGCAGTATGCATAGCCATATCACGATCTTTCAATCACATTAAATGCTTCACTGGTCTCAAGAATGAGGTATTCAGCAAAACCTTGTGAAACTCAAGGTTTCACTGCACCGTCGATATATCTACGATGACTCACCTTCAGTATATATATTATCCTTCTCACGCTTTTTCAACGGGCATAGCATTTTTAGTGGATGAATATTTGGAAAACACTATGATTCAAATCCATTTCAGAGTATTTTTAATCAAACTCTCCGTTTAAATTATGAATTATTACAGACAAAACACTGTCTTGGCTACGAGAACAAATCCAAATTCAGCCTGAATTTTGGAATCAACTAACAATAGAATGAGTTTAAAAATTATTAGTTTAACAACCATTTGTCAGAAAACGGAAACTAGGGAGAATACAGAAGTCATGCTTTTGCGAGCCAAAAATCGTTAATAGGTCGTTTTAATGGTTGAAAATCATCAAATATGTTGATATCAAATTAAGTAAAGTGGGAAAATGCGACAGTCAGAAACACAGCAAAACAGCCAAAGTCAACCCAACACACCGACCGACTATCAAACACCAACTTGAGGGTCCAAAATAGCAAAATATCGTCATAAACAGTTTCAAATAGCCAACATCACGAATTCATCAAAGCTGTTACGGGACGGTGACTCGGGACTCGAAAAGTTTGAAACACGCAGGATGGCCATATGAGTGATTTTTCGAAATTTTGCTGGGTTTTTGTTTTACAAATATTTTTGATTACTGACAATGTCTTTTTCAGTTTCAAATTATCATTTCTAAATGGTTGGATATTGTTCAAACATTCATGTGGTGTATGTACCTACCTAGTAAAACCCCATTTTGTACCCCCTTTTTTCTGTGGGAGTTGTGTGGAAATCCTATTTTACGGAATCTTGGATCTCCATTACAGGAACTACTGACTAAAACCGCACAAACCCTTTCCTACTTCCATCGACTTCCCACATTGGAACCGCTTTTTCAGCATTAATTCAAGGTATTTTTTGTACCCCTTGCAATAGCGGATTTTCTAAAAGCTATTTCAACCAGCAAGAATATTATTTCTTCCCAAATTTGAGTAGGGTCTAAAAACTGTCGAGAATGGCTTTAAAAAAAATTACTTCAAAGTAGCTACGCAATAAAAAACTTCTGCCAATTCGGGTAGGTAATTATAGCTTCCTTACTTCAATCACATGAACGAAGAGAATAGTTGGGTAGGTTCTTTATGATATGGGACCATTTGCGATCAACCCGCGTGTACTCTCAAAATTTCAGCTCTCTACGACTATTTTTCGCCTGGTTAGAAGCGTTACAACGAAATGGTCAACATTTCATGTTCGTGCATGCGGAGACGGAAGTTACAGTACGATTCCAATCAAATTCATATGGAGCTATCAAAGTATTATTCCTGATCAACCCTCCAAATCTAAACTCATTTCAACGATGGTAATTATGGGCGTATCAAGTATTTTACGTTTGCGCATACGCAGACGAAACGGTTTTCATGATTTTGGAAATGGACCATTTGCGATCCAACCCGCGTGTACCCTCAAAATTTCAGCTTCTCACGACAATTTTTCGCGTGGTTAGAAGCTTTACAAAAAATTGTCAATATTTCATGTTCGCGCATGCGCAGACGAAAGTTCAGTACGATTCCAATGAAATTCATTTGGAAAGATCAAAGTATTATTCCTGATCGACCCTTTGAACTAATTTCAACGACGTTTAAGGTAGTTATGGGCGTTTCAAGTATTTCATGTTTGCGCATGCGCAGACGAAAGTTACGGTACTTTTTCAATGATTTTGGTAAGGGACCATCTGTGACCCAACCCGCACCTACACTCCAAAATTCAGCCCGTTTCGACCATCATTTCGGGTAGTTATGGGCGTTACAAGGAATTACCTCAGACAGACAGAAAGACACGGATCCAAAAATGCTCCTCGATGTCTGCAACGCAAAACGGTAGTGGAAATTTTCGCTCCTCTACCTTCCTAGTAAGGAAGCAAAAGATTCAAGTTTTTTCTTATAGCCACAAATGTGATTTTTCTGGAAAGGAGTTTTTAGTTTAAACTATAAAATGTTCCAAAACTGGAATAAAGTTGCAAGAGTTAACAAAAATTCGATACTTCAAACAAGTTTAAAATTTCAACTTATTTAATAAAAAAAGTTTGGGCATTTGATTCGTCGAATGTGCTGTTTAGGATGTTCGAAAATTATTGATGGTGGGGGGGAGGGACACGCGAGGCTTTGGCCGCACGCCGAGCCTGAAAATTCGCTCAATATGGTCACGCTGCACGACTGCAACTTTCTGTCGTTTTCGCCCGATATTTTCCCCTTTTGTGAACATTCGTTTGAGAAGTTCGGGAGCGCCAACCGCGAGAAAACGTTCTGCAGCGGCCTTATCGCTGAAATACGACCGCAATGTGTGGAGGACGAATGGAAGGGAGGGACGAGTGACGTGACTTTCTTGCGACCTTGGACACTTGCGATAACCGATACCGATTCCTTCTATTTTTTCCTCTCTTTATTTTTTTTTGTTTTTTTCGTTCTTTCTTTCTTTCGTTTTCTAAGGGTCGAATGATGAATCAGCAACGGGCACCGCCGCTTTTTCGTACCGAGAACTCGCGCTGCGTCGCCCAGACGGGCGAATTCAATTCTTTTGTTTCCGAAACCCTTTTCACGACGACCGCATTCGAGCCGTCTAGCGTTTCCAATCCGTCGTCATAATTACTACGCGGAGATGTCCGCTTTCTGCGAACGCCACCGCCCGAGTTGGAACTGAAACGAAATCCGGGAGATCTGTGGACTCTGAACCGTTCGAGTTGAACCGAAGAGTTGCACCCCGTCGACTCACAAGTGAATTCCACTAAGTCGAAAATGTTGCTTTCCAGAAAATGGAGTATGAAGATTTTCAGTATTTGGACGAGATGTTCCTAAGGGAAGAAATTGGATTAGAGGGTTGAAATTTGTACTGTAGCTGCCTTAGGGTGTCTAGTTGCCACCCTGTGAATCTCAAGGGGTTATCTGAATTCAAAAGTACTCTTAATTCCAATTTTCCTATGAAGGAACTTCACAGTGGATTTCACCAGACTATAGCGGCTTTTCTCCATGAGAATTGCCTCTAATCTTGTTCAGAATTGAGGGAGAGGGTCTTAGGAATTGCATAACAAAAAAGCCTGCTGGATGAAAATTCCTTTTTATTTTAAATTATTATTTGAATTATCATTCAACGCTGATTTGGATGCAGATCTGATTTGCCAAGGACCAAGGCCAGAGACTGGCGGCACGGACGGGGACAGAATGAGTAAGGAAAGCTGGAAAAGCAGAAAGAGTGAAACAAAAGGCAAATCAGCTGGACAAATAGACGATCAGAAGATATAATCAAACGACAATATGTTTCGGGAACCGGGCTGTACCTAGCTATTGACTTTATGGGTGAGTAGGTAAGTGAAAAACCTAATATCCACAGTAAAGATGACTTAGTGGATATCACATCTATTCTTATTTATGCAGCATCGGTAATTATCAATTTTTAGTCTGGTGAATTCGTTCGAGACTAGAATTCGTTCGAGACTTAGTGAGAAACAGTTTCCTCGTTTCCAATAAAACCGTTGCTCCGATCTAAAAACAGGCCTCGCCAATCGATCGGGCGTCAAAAGATACATAGGATTCATATTAACTCAAAATGTGAAAAAAGTGACATAGTGGATTTCACTTGTAAGCCGACGATCTGTTGAACTGTACGTATTTATTGAAAGAGGATTTATTAAAATTCGCTCCAGTATGAAATTGTCTGTCTTGCCAACAGGGCTACCTGATAAAATTCCAGCCATGCAGCATGGCTTAAGGAGCAAATTTTCAAAGAAATAGTTTGGGAAATTGAGAATTTAAATTAATGGTCATCTATCAGAGCACTCATTGCGGCCAGAATGGGCACTTGTTGAGACCAGAGTGGCACATCGTGCAGAAAAATTATGTCACACTGTGATTTTGGTCACTCATTGCAGTCTGAACGTGCTGAAACTACTCGCAATCGATTCAGCGACAACAAAGCATGGCAAACAGTTGCCTACATGAAAAATATGCACTCTTTTTGGATTTCGGACGACGGTTGTAAAACTGGTGCAATGGGTGCGTCTAATCGGACTGGGACCAGTTTCAACAGATTCAGGGCCACAAATAACATGGTCGACAACACCCTACATGCCTATGTTGCTGAAATCCTTTTTGTTTTGATTTTTTGGACCAAAAATTTGTAAATTTGGTCCCCTGCGCACAGTGCGATCGTGCTGGGTAACGAATTCGTCATTACTCTTGCGCTGACGGATTTTTCTGCGCGAGAATGAATTGTTTACCAGGGACTTATTATGCGGAATGACATATATTATTATGTGTGTGTACATTATACGAAAAAAGAAAATCTGTATTTTAGATCTTCGAAGCATGAAACGGGTTTTGGAAGGGTTTCCGGTTCGTAGAAAGCATCTGACATTCTGAAACGAGCCAAATAGCTACATTTTCTTTGAAAATTAGCTTAAAACATTATATGCTGCAAATTATTACACAACCGTCCATTATTTTCCTGTGAGGATGCTCCATCTTATGCAGATCACTGTTTCATGATGGTCAATTTCTATCCTTCTGCTTCACCCAGGAAAGCCTTGAAGTCAAGTACCCGAGCCGGGTGGGCTATTACAGTTACATAAAGCATTTTTCTACCGCTCCCATCTTGTAACGAGCCGTTTCGGGCCCACGAACCCCTCACCCGGTCATTTTAAAATTCTAATGGTCGCTGAACCTAAGTAGGACCCTCGGAATGTTCTCAAATTTTTACCTAATTTGGATGATATTTTATTAAACCGAGCTCGTTTCGTATTATAACAGACCTGGATCCAGAGGGAAACGTGATAGCAGCGAGATGAGTGCAGCGGAGGTAGCGCTAACCACCGCACAGTGGTCCGAACTACGAATCTAGCAGATCAATCGCGAATGCGTGTGTGTGCAACATTTCAGCTCGACCGTTATGTTTGTTAGGCTGTAGTCCTGTCCAAGGAGAAAAACGCTGCAAAGTCCTTGTCACATGGGTTTATTATTCTATTATTTTATTGGTATAAAGAAATGCTGGCTGTTTATTTATTGTTTCTTTCATGTAAAATAATTGAAATAGCTATTTCTGGTGGTTTCCACAAATTTTGGCCCCCAAAACTTGAATTAGGTACTACGCTCCTTTTTTTTCAAATTACCTTTGATCATTGATTGTACCATTTAATCGTCTTGATCCACGTGTTGACACTTTTTCTAGAGTTATTATACAAATTGATGGTGATTTCAGACGATTTCGCAGGTTTTTGACTCATAAAAAATCAATTTTGGGAGCTAACATCTGGTACATCCTCAATTTTCCACTCTTTGGCCAAAATCGACTTCATATTCGGTCTTCTCGTCCCCAAAAACATGTAAAACGATATCTCAGAAGCTCATGTTACCAACATGTTGCTAAGACGCAAAAAGTACCTATTTTTACACACGTTTTCAATCATAACACCCCTGGGTATATTCCGATCGGACTGAAAAGTTTCGGGACACAACTAGGGCCCAAATGGAGCATGTGTGCGAAAGAACGACTTTTTTAGACCAAAATGAAGCAGGTACACGTGATACGGCGTACGGTGGACGGCGGACGGACATTGCATTTTTGGAATCTACACACCTTGAAACGGAAAAGAAAAAATTTTGAGGGGGTGTTATAGAAATTTTTTGCTGACCGAATACATAGATGTATTACTCACAGAATAATAAACCAAAATGGAAAATACCCCATTAAATCAGGATGGAAAATATTATGAACAAGTGGTAACGTGTTCCTGAGAGAAGAACAAAGGGACAAAGGCGGGGGAAAAGTAAACAAAGTGCGTGAGCGAGCAGTAAACGGATAGCTAATGAGGACCACTTCCGAACCAGTTATTTCAGACCTTCCTTCGAGTGTATAAACAGTCGTCATAAAGTTTGTTTCGCCAACTTTTTAGAATGCACTTCTCTAATTCAGGTTTTAAAAAACACTATTAAAATGGTTTTCTATAGAAAAATAAGTTTCTAGTGATTTGAATGTTGACTTAAAAAAAGAAGAAAAAATGACTAAGCGTCATCTTTAAAATGCTCCAAACTCTAGAGAACCAATCGGAACCAGCACATTGTTTTAAATACATGTTACCTAACTGCTGAGCTTTGAAAAAAAAGTAACAATCAGCTGCGGCCACTTGCGTTTCTGGGAATTATTTAATTTTTTTGTTTTCAGGGTCAGAAGTAGTCATTACCCGCTTGGAGTTAATTGACGTGTTTAAGGCTACAAATTTTGGCTGTGGAAAAGGCAATGAAAATATTTTTGCTTACATTTCAAGCAGATAATTGTATCTGCTTAAAATTTATTTAAAGCTACCCAGAGGAGAAAAAAGCAGAAATTATTTCTTAATCAGCAAATTATTGAACGTTTTTAAACGCTTCTGGTCGAAATCGTACCGGAATTCAAAGCGTTTCCACGCTAAATATGATACTTCGTTACAAGGTACCCTTAAACTTTTTAGTCCGAGTAATCCAAGACCTGGTACCAGCAACTGGTCACGGGGGAGGCCATCCAAAAACTTCAGCACCTGCAGCGAAGTAACAAAACGGCGAAAAATCAGGAATGTCGTTAAGAACCCTTTTTGGTTTATTATTCTGTGAATAATACACCTATGTATTCGCTCAGCAAAAAATTTTTATAACACCCCCTCAAAATTTTTTCTTTTCCGTTTCAAGGTGTGTAGATTCCAAAAATGCAATGTCCGTCCGCCGTCCGCCGTACGCCGTATCACGTCTACAGGCTTCATTTTCGGTCTAAAAAAATCGTTCTTTCGCACACATGCTCCATTTGGGCCCTAGTTGTGTCCCGAAACTTTTCAGCCCGATCGGAATATATCCAGGGGAGTTATGAGTGAAAATGTGTATAAAAATAGGTACTTTTTGTGTTTTAGTAACATGTTAGTAAAATGAGCTTTTGAGGTATAGTATTCCATGTTTTTGGGGACGAGAAGACCGAATATGAAGTCGATTTTGACCAAGGAGTGGAAAATTGAGGTTGCACCAGATGTTCAGCTCCCAAAATTGATTTTTTATGAGTCAAAAACCTGCGAAATCGTCTGAAATCACCATCAATTTGTATAACACTAGAAAAAGTGTCAACACGTGGATCAAGACGATGAAATGGTACAATCAATGATCAAGGGTAGGTAATTTGAAGAAAAAAAAAGGAGCGTAGTGCCTAATTCAAGTTCTGGGGGCCAAAATTTGAGGAAACCACCAGAAATAGCCATTTCAATTAATTTACATGAAAGAAACAATAAATAAACAGCCGGCATTTCTGTAGACCAATAAAATAATAGAATAATAAACCCATGTGACAAGGACTTTGCAATGACTTTAATAGAAATTTTGCTGTGCCTTGAAGATGAAGTTGCGGCATAATGGAAAAAAAGACGGAGCATACTTGTTGGTTGAGATGCTGGCTTCACCGTCAGGAGCAACAAAACGTTAAAAATTACGCTACCTGTTCTAATTTTTTTTAAAGCAAATTACCATGGAGTGTTTTTTTTTATAATTGTTTTCTATTATAATAGTACTTATCCACCATTTAGATGTTCCTCTCTTTCATTCAAAGTTTAGTGTTCAAATAAATAAAATAATTATTTAGAAACTCAGTTCTATAAACTCCTCTTTTTACGGCAAAACCTTGTTATCTTTTCGAAGAAATAATCTAGCTCAAATGCGGTTTCACCATCGTGTTTGTCATTTGAAAATCCACAAGAAAACATATGTCGATTGTAAGTTGGGACATCAACACAAATACTTAGTTCTACGATTTTTGATCAGCTAGATACGTAATTCGGACCACTGTGCACAGGTCGGGAGAAGCGCATCCCGGCAAAATGCTACGAGGGTCGGCGAGAGGAAGCCATCCATTTCCCCCTCCTGCCAGAGACTTCCGAGGGTCGGGGAAAGCGCTGGAAGCGCAAATAGAGGAGGGATGAAAGGCGTGTTTGAGCAGACATGTGTGGGTGTGTTTTCGAAAGGGGGTGGACTCTTTTGTTGGGGAACCGTATGGGACTTTTATTTTTCGGGGGTTCGTTTCCCTTTTCTTAGGGGTTTTTTTTGCGCCATCTTACGCTTCATACGTAGCCAAACCCGCCCTCGCGTGCCTCATATCGCCCTCTCTCAGCCAATCGAACTACCGCTGGGTGCCACGACATTGCGGGCGTTCCGCGATTGAAACCCTCCCCCACGTGTTCGCAATAGGTACGTTATGTAACCCGGATATTTGCCAGGACATATTTCGGCGAACATTATACCTACCAGTCCAATCATTTAATTGAATGTTTAAAATGAAGATATTTAAAAAAACGCATTTGCTCTGAAAATTGTCGTTAGGTAGTATCATATAACTATAATTCACTGAATACTTTTCAAACTGCTACAATTTGCTACACTTTTAATCCGCTCTGTAGTGTCCTTCCACTAAGGGGAGGGAGTTTAACTACAAATCATAGTCAAACAAGATCGGTACATAGGTACATATATACAGGATTATCTTGTCACATGGATAAAATTACCTATACGTAGGTACCTATTAATTATTTATTTATTTTATTTATTCGATAGTGCGGCTGAAGCCAGTTTACAAATGTATAGAAATTTGGAGTTGTAAGTAAACTCACATGTGCACAAAATAGAAGAAAAAACTTCTGCCAATTCGAGTAGGCAGTATAGCTTCCTCACTTCAATCACACGTACGTATAAGGATAGCTGAGGAGGTTCCTTTCGATACGGGACGATCTGCGATTCAACCCGCGTGTGCCCTCAAAATGTCAGCTCTCTACGACTATTTTTCGCGTTGTTAGAAGCGTTACAAATGAATGGTCAACACTTCATGTTAGCGCATGAGCAGACGAAAGTTACTGTACAATTCCAATGAAATTCACATGGAACTATCAAATATTCCTGATCGATCCTCCAAATCTGAACTCATTTCAACGATATTTATGGCAGTTATGGGCGTTCCAAGTGTTTCACGTTTGCGCATGCGCGGACGAAAGTTACGGTGACCTAACCCGCACCTACACTCCAAATTTCAGCCCATTTCGACCATTATTTCAGGCAGTTATGGGTGTAACAATGAATTACCACAGACAGACAGAAACGGAACCAAAACTGTTCCTCGATGTCTGAAACGCAAAAAGTTAGTAGACATTTTCATTTTAGAGGACAACTTTTTTTTTTACTCAACCACGAGTCCAAGGCTTCCCTTCCTTCGGTAGTGAGGAAGCAAAAAGGAAATTACACTTGAAATAAGAAAAATGAAATACAATTCAAAGATAATGAAAATATGTCACTGTCTCAGGTAAAGTATGAGCTGGCGTTTGAGGCTGGTGAGAGGTTCAAAAAAGAAGTCGAAGTCAAAGTAAAGTCGAAGGCGGGAGTGGCTTGGATGAATGCGTTAAGACTTACGTGGCAAACGGTAGGTAGGGCGATGCATAAGGTATTTATGAGCGGTGAACGGTGCATTGAAGAGAGAGCCATAGCGCGTACCATAATTTACCCTGGATAGAAGAAAGTGGCAATGCAGACCTCCATTAACCAGCTTGTAATATAAAATTATGTCCGTCATCAACCTACGAACCTTTGATCTGGGAAGTCCATACTCATTTGCGAGAGCCGAGTAATAAATCCCATCAACTGTCATCCTCAGCTTGTTGGCAAGATATCGTAGGAATCTTCGTTGGACCCTCTCCAAGCTACCCTTATGTACATCGTAGTACGGAGACCATACAGGACTGGCATGCCGGACCAGGGATTTCTATAGGAGCCCAATGGCCTTGGGTACATCTCTTAAGGAAACACAGGGCTCTCAGAGCACTCGACGCGACAGCCTCCACATTGTTGTTGAACGTGAGCTTCTGGTCAAGAAGAACACCAAGATCGCGCGTCAGCTCCCGCCTATCAAGAGGAGCACCCTCGACCACGTACGGGTGCTCAACTAGCTCTTGCAATCTGGAGAAAGAAGAGATAGTGCATTTAGCAGGGTTCAGTGACAGATGGTTAGCTGAACACCATTCCAGCAGAGTATCAAGGCAGCGCTGGAGTTGAAGACAGTCATCTGAAGAAGAAACTCGTCTGTAGATCTTGAGAACGTCCGCAAATATGAGAACTCTAGCTTGAGCTCTAACTCTAGCGACTCTGTTGATCAGCAAAATGAATAAGAGGGGACCCACGTGGGAACCCTGAGGAATCCCAGAGGAAGCATGTTAGGACGAAGACAAGGCACTCTACAACCTAACTCGCTGAATTCTGCCATCAAGGAAGCTCCCAAACCAATCAAGAAGGGGGCCATGGGCCCCCAGAGACGACAGCAGGGAAATTATGTGTTTGTGTGATACCCGGTTATCATAAACAATTTATTATAAACCAACTCACTCACGAAAATCAAACAGCTTCTAATTAGTGTAAAGGAAAATTGCAAAAAAAGGAAAAAACACTGTCTGTGCAAAATGAAAAGCGCTTTAAGTCATTTCCTTAATGCCCAACAATCAAATTGTTTATTCGATAATAGAACTAAAGAAAAAGGTATACTTCAACAGATAAGAAATATGGTGTAAATCGTGCTCGCTGTAGGTAGGTATGGGTATGGAGGTCCCTAGATAATATCAATATAAACTGTAGGCAACAAACTGCCTGGGTTGTTGAGCCTCTAGCTTACTAAAATTTATACTAGGTTATCAACGGTAGTAAAGTGCAGTAATTGATGCCTTCCAACAGATCTCGTCCCAGATAAAATTGAATCCAAACAAAAAATAAAACCTATACAATAAACAAATATAAGAAACACTCGAAAATAGATGTCGATCTATTGTCGACATATTCGACAATAGATGAGCTGCCCTCCCTCATAATTTCCTAAAATGGATTTCAATCAATAATAACTGTATCGGAAAAAATCAGGATATGAAACTTCGGCTTAATTTCCAGCTTAATTTTTTTCAAAAATCCGATAAAATCTACACTATCGCGAAATTTTTAGTGAATGGTATATTTTTGACTGGCGCTCAGTTCGATAGTGCTGCTCCTCAGATCACCAAAGCGATAGTTTTGGTCTTCCAGTAACATTCACCTGGTCGCCTAGGCTATGGTGAGTTCAGTGGGGGTAACGTTATTTGGAACATTCGGCCATTTGGAACAGCCTGTCGCTTACGGTACCTACATAACGTGCAGATCGGCCTTGACGAGACGAATACAGAGGCATAAAAAATAATTAATAAAATCATTTACATCCTCATTGCTCTACATCAGTCCCTTCCTTTAGTACAGTTACGAGAACGTTATGACTTATGACTTATGAGCATTTCAAGAGAAATGCGAACACAGAAACTGGACAGAAAGGGGCTATCTAATTTTCTACTTTACCCTTCCCATATACAGTTTATGTAAGGTGTGCGTTAATAATTGCTGCGGTATAATCCAATTCTAACAAAGCTTCCAACTTGATAATCTCACTGTGAGCCGGTTGCTTAGCTGAAGTGGGTTGTTGGGCGATGTAGTTTGATGCAATGAAATTCATTATTCGTTTGACCGTTGTACACTGTGCACGTTCCTCTACTCATTTTGACGGCAACCGCCTCAAATTACTATTAAGCTTCCAACGTTATAATCTTGCCATCACTCAACGTGCTCGCTACGGGCTCGCCTATAATAAAAACGACGATGGATTTATAATGCGTTGCGCTCAATAAACTTCACCTACGGAACCTGTCATCCGGTCCAGAAAGAACATACTTCTTCCAGAGTTCTGACAAAGCAGAGATGATGGAGGGGAAGCAGGTGTTATTCAAATTCCTCCAGGCCCCTGTCCATCCGTCGATTTACACGAAATGGTCAACCTTTTATAAAGCGATAATTATTCCCGTAATGGGTCTTTTGTGAAGGGAAAAAAGAAAGGCCAGTGGTCAGTTAGTGGTCAGCTGCACCCCCCCCCCCCCCCCCCCCCGAGCACGGGGCCGAAACACAAAATGACTAGAAGTCTCCCAAAACCTCCATCTGGGGGGGGGGGGGGGATCCGTGATCGAGTTTCGTAGCTTCGGGCCCTTTTTCCTGCCCGTTATCACCTATTATGTGGTAAATACATCTGCAGATCGGCTGGGAACGCACCGAATGTTATCTTAGACATTTTCAAGGACGCAATTACTTTGAAAGTTCAAGATATGTGACATCCGCTGTAAAAAAAAAAAATTAAAAAAATTAAAAAATTAAAAAAGGCTCAACTGAACCTTAATTAGTGGATGACGTCTACCAAGTCGGTGGCATGTAGCTAATCACGTTAGAGATCCAGGGACGAACGGAAGAGCAAACAAGTTCTAGTCAAGCCTCTTGCTAATCAAGCAAATTTGTCATAGGAAAATTTTTAAATTAGGCAAATTTGCGATATTTTTGACGAAGTTGGGCATCCAAAACTCGAATTCGACCGGATCTTTTTGAGAAGAAATATTTATGACTATTGAAACACTTTTCACGTCTCGAGCCTATCCAACCGGTGGGTAGTTGGGTTGTAGCTTCCAGACAGTCAGTCCCCTATGAAGTTCGAACGCTCGGATCAGTGGTACGGCCACTGCCATGCGCAAGCGTGAAATCCGTAGTATGTAATAAATATCTACGAATACTTACTTGAAAGGGCCGATTATGCTCAAATTCGGTGGGTAGTTAGGGTGAAGCTTCTAGATGGTCTCCTATGAATTTCAAAACGCTCGGATCATCTGTATGAGTACTGCGTATGCGCAAATGCGAAATCTGGCGTACTAAATTTTCCTACGATGATGGCCTGGATTATGAAATTTTCAGAACCTTTTCTTCATAATACATGAAGGAATTTTCTTTCAACTTTTTTAAAACTCCACGATATGCTTCATGAATAACAACAAATAATTAACAACAAAATTCTTGAATCTATCGCATATTTATGAAACTGTATTTTTTGGTTTATTATTCTGTGAATAATACACCTGTATATTCGCTCAGCAAAACATCTTTATAACACCCCCTCAAAATTTTTTCTTTTACGTTTCAGGTGTGGTTCCAAAAATGTGGTGTCCGTCCGCCGTACCTGTATTAACCATATCTACCTTAATTTTTGGTCTAAAAAAATCGTTCTTTCGCACACAGGCTCCATTTGGGCTCTAGTTGTGTCCCGAAACTTTGCAGCCCAATCGGAATATACCCAGGAGTGTTATGGGTGAAAATAGGGGGTAAAAAGAGGGTTTTTTTGGTGTTTTAGTAACATGAGCTTGTGATGTTTCGTTTTCCATGTTTTTCAGGGCCAGGAAACCGAATATGAAGTTGATTTTGACCAGCTAGAGCAGAATTGAGGTGTTAGACTTTGTTAACAGTCCCAGCCTTAAATGTACCTTACATTTTGGTCTAAAATCGTCGTTCTTTCGCACACAGGCTTTAATTGGGCCCTAGTTGTGCTCTGAAGCTCGGCAGCCCTATCTGAATACATCCAGGGGTGTTATGGGTGAAACATTTGTGCAAAACTAGGTATTTTTAATGTCTTTGTAAACTTCAGCTTGTGAGGTACCCTTTTCCATGTTTTTTTAGGGCGAGGAGACCAGATGTGAAGTTGATTTTTAC
The DNA here is from genome assembly GCA_954871275.1 of Leptopterna dolabrata. NCBI lineage: Eukaryota > Metazoa > Arthropoda > Insecta > Hemiptera > Miridae > Leptopterna > Leptopterna dolabrata. The sequence continues at coordinate 18,212,912 of OX940984.1, read as the reverse complement.
TAAGGAGTGGAAATTCATATTTTATGAGTCAACAACCTGGGAAATTGTCTGAAATCACCATAAATTTGTATAATAATGCTAGAAGTAGTGTTAACAAGTGAAAGACAATTACATAGATAGGTTTTTGGGTTTTTTTTATCATCACATCAATGATCAAAGATAATTATTTGTCAAAACTAGGGGCCTAATTCGAATTTTTGGGGGCCAAATTGGTGGAAAACATCAAAAATAGCTATTATTGCAAATGAAAAAAGCAATAAATGAACAGCCACAATTTCTGCACGTATGTCCAATAGAATAACAAACCCATGTGTCAAGGACTTCGCAGCTTTTTTTTCCGTTCACGTACGTAGCAGGTAGGTATTAGGTGGTACTTAGACTGATAAATCAATCGTGGAATAGACAAGTTTCAACATCTGCCACGTAGCAGTTCCTACTTTCCCTCGACCTCGCTGGTTTCCAGTGGGCCCTTTGACACGGGCTGCACCCACTGCAATCCTACACCTCGGCTGGCGTCATTTTAATGAAAGTTTCTCAAACCCTTACTGAGGAATAAAACGCGGGAAACATAACCACGGGATAGTTTACGATGTCCTGCCCAATCGCGCTAGCATCTCTACGTGAGACTCCTCCTGTACAGTTAGGAACGTTAATTGGAAAAAACGTTAAATGAGAGAGAGTGATAAAACAGTTGAACTTTCAAATAGGTAGGTGAGTACAGTTATAATTATTCTGAGTTGAGAGTTCCAGTCATCCAGCATGACCTCATGAACGAATTTTCAAAGTAATGTCCTTTGCAGGTAGGACCAAACCATAGCAAAGTAGAGAGTAGCCCAACAAATTGTTCAATTTGGTTTTGTTCGTAATTTTAAGAGGATTTGCGTCCAAAGTTGACCACCACTCGTTGGTCCCCACCGCCTCCTTCTCCACGGCCACTGAAATACACACATACCTGGCGAGACACACAAACACACGTTTATTCCGCCCATACATCCAGCGTTTCCTTGGCTCCCGACTTTTGAAACTTACTTCACATGCGCTTTCTAAAACATATTTCCATGTGTTCCGGTTTGCTTATTATACCTATTATCTATTTATTTATATAAATTAATAATCACAAAGAACCACCCTCACCCTCTATGAAACGGCAAGGTTATCTGCGGAAAAGGAAAGGTACCTCACTTAACGAAAGGAAATTCAAGTTTTGCAGTACCGTGGTCTTTGGATGCGTAACCTGAAAAGTGCGTACCTACAACAAAAAAACTAAACGCTTTAGGTACCTACCCTCCTGAGTAACACTGTTCACTTACATATTCACTTACGACAATTTTGGTTGCGAAAACTCTCTACTTTAGGCTCAGTTCCCACTCAAACAGGAAGTGGGAGGTGATCAAAATATGCACACACACACACACATTATGTTTCAATAAAATCATCATTATGAGGATGTGGTTAGAGCCGCTCTTGTTACTGAGACGGCCTTATTATAATACTCGGAGTAGGTACTTTCCCCGTGACTGCTGAGTTGGACAACTTTTTGAATAGGCATCACCTAAGCACGGTATTCGTTCATGTATTTCTCCAAGAAAACGAAAACTAGCGCGCAATTAGGAGTACCTACCTATGACTTCTGTTTATATATTTTAATAAAAGTAGGTTCCATTCTAAGAAATTTGAGACCTCCTACGATGAAATAGTTCTTTTTCTATGAGCATTCAAAGTTCCGGCAACAAGTAACGTCACATTTGGCAAGGGGGTATCGCCCAGGCGGGAGGGAAGCAATGACGTCACCTGTTGTCGAAAATTTGAAAGCTCGTAGAAAAATAATCATTCATCGTAGAAGAGTGCGGGTGGTCTCAAAATTCTTAGAATGGACCCTAGGTACTTCTATTTAAAAATGGGAAAGTAATTTAAACAGTCATGGGTGCCTCATTCAAATCCAAGACATCGCATCGTCAAGTTATACTCGCACCCACTTCGTGATAGTCCAGATCGATGATGCATCACTCTCAGACGATGTTCATCATCCTCCCGTCGTTTCGTGACGAAGGCGTTTCATCATCATCGCACGCTAACCTGTCAATAATTTTACAAACTGCCTCTCACCGTAAGCGCTCCTTCAGCAGTTCACACTATGCAAGTATTAGATTTATAGAGACAGTAGAATATCTACCCTAAACTAAGATCAAATATGCCTTTGTAGAACTTGAATTCCAATCATATAGTACGTATCGCTTAATATAGTTGACGAAAGACAAACACCTACTCTACTAGTAGACTCCGATCTCACATAACAAATAACAATAATCAAAATCATATTCATATAAGATAGTCAACTGGTAATATTATATGATTGCAAACACACTTTTTCCTATTTTCAACACTCACTCGGGTTAGCGGTGAAACGGATGGTTCATAATTTCGAGACTCACTTTTCGACTTCATCAGTACCTAATGAGGAGTACCCATAACTTCTGTTTATATTGGTTTATTATTTTCAATAATGAACCATTGGAATCGAGCATGAAAAAAAAAAAAACGCTGCAAATCCCTGCACAACGGTTTATTATTTTGTATAGAATACCCTCCTGTTACAGATCACAGCTCTATGTATAGATAACCCTTCTATATAATATGATATGTACTATTCTATTATATACATATTATGTAGATCGCAGACCCTCCGTAGGTTAGTACCTAACCCCGTACTCGTTATACTAGGTACCTACCTAAATCACGAGTTAAATGTTGCTAAAATAATTCTGCCGATGACAAACAGTATACCTAACAAAAAGAAACACACATAATGAAGTTCTGAAAAGAAATTGTTGATGAGGAGTGAAAAAAGTTGCAAAAGTACCTACCAACAAACTCCAGCCCCTTCTACGTAGATGGTATAATGAACCGTTGTGTAATAATTTACCGTTGAGTAATGATTTACCGTAGTAATAATTTACCCATCAATAATACTTCAACGTTTGTTCAAGTTTCACTACCTACCAACAAACTCCAAAAGAGCCATCATTTTTCAAGCGAAATAATATCACAGAACAACCAACTCGACTTCATACTCCGCCAATATAATCAGGTGATCCCTAGCAATGATTCTATCTCCGTCAAATTTCCTATTGTGGGCGCGTCTCTGGTTACGAGATTTGGTTTGAATTGTATACAATTTCATTCACACTGGAGTCGAAAATGCCTGTCGGTGCAAACTTTGGGGCCTTACTGTGAACGAACGGCTGGACGTACGATGCTCCGGATGGTCTTAAAAAACTCGCAAGTTCAAGAACTATTTAAAACCGTAAAAATATTTACGTAAAAAAATGGTATAGGCGTTTTGAAAATGTCAACCCCTATTTTGAACCCCTTAGAGATGACTCACAGTAACGTCGAGCTTCGAGGACCAACTAGACGCCGAACGGAACCTATAACCCGAATTTCATCAATTTTTTTTCATGGTAACTAAGAAAAGTGGCCCGTACGGCGTACGGCGGACAGACAGAAATATTTTTATTGCAGTTTTGGATTCTACACACCTTGAAACGTAAACCATCAAATTTTGAGGGGGGGTAAGAATTTTTTTTTTCATGCTCGATTCCAATGGTTCATTATTGAAAATAATAAACCAAAATTCTTACCCCCCCTCAAAATTTGATGGTTTACGTTTCAAGGTATGTAGAATCCAAAACTGCAATAAAAATATTTCTGTCTGTCCGCCGTACGCCGTACGCCGTACGGGCCACTTTTCTTAGTTACCATGAAAAAAAATTGATGAAATTCGGGTTATAGGTTCCGTTCGGCGTCTAGTTGGTCCTCGAAGCTCGACGTTACTGTGAGTCATCTCTAAGGGGTTCAAAATGGGGGGTTGAAATTTTCAAAACGCCTATACCATTCTTTTTACGTGAATATTTTTACGGTTTTAAATAGTTCTTGAACTTGCGAGTTTTTTAAGACCATCCGGAGCGTCGTACGTCCAGCCGTTCGTTCACAGTAAGGCCCCGAAGTTTGCACCGACAGGCATTTTCGACTCCAGTGTGAATGAAATTGTATACAATTCAAACCAAATCTCGTAACCAGAGACGCGCCCACAATAGGAAATTTGGCGGAGATAGAATCATTGCTAGGGATCACCTGATTATATTGGCGGAGTATGAAGTCGAGTTGGTTGTTCTGTGATATTATTTCATTTGAAAAATGATGGCTCTTTTGGAGTTTGTTGGTAGGTAGTGAAACTTGAATAAACGTTGAAGTATTATTAATGGGTAAATTATTACTACGGTAAATCATTACTCAACGGTAAATTATTACACAACGGTTCATTATACCATCTACGTAGAAGGGGCTGGAGTTTTTTGGTAGGTACTATTGCAACTTTTTTCACTCCTCATCAACAATTTCTTTTCAGAACTTCATTATGTGTGTTTCTTTTTGTTAGGTACTGTTTGTCATCGGCAGAATTATTTTAGCAACATTTAACTCGAGATTTAGGTAGGTACCTAGTAACGAGTACGGGGTTAGGTACCAACCTACGGAGGGTCTGCGATCTACATAATATGTATAGAATAGTACATATCATATTATATAGACGGGTTATCTATACATAGAGCTGTGATCTGTAACAGAAGGGTATTCTATACAAAATAATAAACCGTTGTGCAGGGATTTGCAGCGTTTTTGTTTATTATTCTGCGAATAATACACCTATGTATTCGGTCAGCAAAAAATTTTTATAACACCCCCTCAAAATTTTTTCTTTTCCGTTTCAAGGTGCGTAGATTCAAAAAATGCAATGTCCGTCCGCCGTACGCCGTACGCCGTACACCGTACGCCGTCCGCCGTATCACGTGTACCGGCTTCATTTTCGGTCTAAAAAAGTCGTTCTTTCGCACACATGCTCCATTTGGGCCCTAGTTGTGTCCCGAAACTTTTCAGCCCGATCGGAATATACCCAGGGGTGTTATGAGTGAAAATGTGTGTAAAAATAGGTACTTTTTGTGCTTTAGTAACATGTTAGTAACATGAGCTTTTGAGGTCCCTTTTTCCATGTTTTTGTGTACGAGAAGACCGAATATGAAGTCGATTTTGACCGAAGAGTGGAAAATTGAGGTTCTACCAATGATTCAGGTGCCAAAATTGATTTTTTATGAGGCAAAAATCTGGAAAATCGTCTGAAATTACCATCAATTTGTATAATAACACTAGAAAAAGTGTCAACACGTGGATCAAGACGATTAAATGGCACTACCAATGATCAAAGATGATTTGAAAAAAAAAAAGAGCGTACTACCTAATTTGGTTTTTGGGGGCCAAAATTGGTGGAAACCATCAGAAATAGCTATTTCAATTATTTCACATGAAAGAAACAATAAATGAACAGCCAAAATTTCTGTAGTATGTCCAATAGAGTAACAAACCCATGTGACAAGGACTTTGCAGCGTTTTTTGAATGTAATTACATTCCATTTTAAGCATTTTGGGTGCAACCGCAATCTTCTACGATGGGCTTCTTTTTCTGTGAGCTTTCAAAGTTTCGTCAACAAGTGACGTCACACGGGGCAAGGGAGTCCCGCCTTGGCGGGAATGGTGCAATGACGTCACTTGTCGACACTTTCAGTACCTGTTCATCGTAGGACAGCGCAGTTGGTCTCAAAATTCTTATATTGAGGTGCTTTCATTTAAAAATGGGAAAGTAATATAAAGAGAAGTCAATCCTCGTTGTATTGCACGTCTCAAGCGAATTTTCGAAGAAAACACAGCTACTGCAATGAACCCAAAATTTAAGTACCTACCTACATGTATTTTTGACAAATTTTTCTATGCAAATCCAATTTTGTGAATCTATCACTGCATTTTATATTAGTATAGGACTGCGTTTTTGTGCATATAGTTACAAACAATACTTCAAATTGAATGAAAATGGTATAGGATGTTGGCTGAGAAAATACCTGATAGATTATTTTAATTGTCACAAATATACTCGCCTCAAAAAACTATCCACCTATGATATTGAGTTTTTCATACAATTTCAAAATCGGAATAAATTTTGAAATTTAATTTAAAAACTTGAAATTAGACTTAAATTTGAAACTTAAAAATTTGAAATTTAATCTAAAAACTTAAAACTAATGTTGAAGAGTTTAATGTCGGATCGGGGACTTAAATATGATCGTATGCTAAGCGATTGCTCGTAGAAAAGGGTATGGAGCAAGGTGATTCTAGAAATAGGTACCTATATGCTACCTGATCCACCGAACAATTCGATGAACATGTGCAGAGTTTCAGTTAAGAAAAAAAATTAAATTTCGACGAAATTTATTGAGAGCTTACCTAAGACCTGGGATAACTAGGTACCGTATGAAACTAAAGGTCCTCCTCCTAAAAAAAATAAAATATATAAAAAAAATTAATGAAATTAACAATATGAAAGTTCTTATTCTTTTGATCGTCGATTGTAAGAAGATATGCGATTAGGCCGGCGTCGGCTTAGAGGTAAGTGGAAGTACAATACTCTTGACCTGGTAATAATTATTATGAATATGGTGTACGAGGTCCTACTCCAAGATGCTGCGGTTCCTCACAGACCAGAGTAGTAGAAATCGACGGTGAAGCTCGGAACCCAAATCCAGACGGGCGTCAGCACGTGAGGGTTATTTTACGGGAAAACTCAGTAATGCGAGTGAAAAAGATCGCGTGCGCGCGGCTTGACTAAAAAAAATTTCCGATTAGGCGAATCAAGACACCAAATAGAAGGATATGCGGTCTGTTTCGGTCGAGAAAGACGAGGATACTGAGGACGATTCCCTTTGTCCGTTCTGGTCGTCGTTAGTCGTCATCAACAGGGGGTGAAAGGGGACGATCATATTAATCACTTGGTACACACAAACAATATTTCTCCTCATCGATGAAATAAACAAGTTCTACATTGGGAACTGAATAATTCGGCCTAATTGTTGGCCTCAACACTTAACGACAGTACAGTCATTAAATGACTCCTAAGAATCCTAAAATATTAGCGTCTGAACCGACTGCGGCACAATATTTCAGTCACATTTCGAAGGAATGAGCTAACACTGTTCGTCCCTACCGGTCAACATTTTTACCTTTCACCTTTTCATAGAAGAATAAAAACAACAGAAAAATGGAAAAACAAAGGAAACGTCCGGCATAACCTAATTATTAATATTACTCGGTATAACTCGATTTCCCCAACCGATTTGCTCTTCATGGCTCGAGTCCAGCTCGTTCATTTCATGTCGTAGCGCATAATAATAATGTTCGCAATCTCAAGATAAATCGTTGGCACTCGTTCAATGACTCGGACGTAAAATCTGAAAACCCGGATAAAGGAGGGGGAACAAAGGCTATGAGTAATACACATTGTTTCTAACGACAGTCATAGTTCGAAGGTGTTTTTTCTTCTTTTTTTTAACAATAGAACTTTATTGCAGAAATTCATTTCAGTTTGATAATAAATATTGAAAATATAATAATAAGATACAAGGGGGGAATAATTTTCTCCCAACACATGGAATTTATTAGTTTTTAAGATTTTTAAGATTTATTAGTTTTTAAAGAAACTCAATGTCTGCTGATGGGGTGAGATCGTTCATTGATGAGGAACATCGTCCTGGGTCGAGATGAGAAGGTCGGTTTGGCGTTTTCTTTTCAGTCTCCGATTTGGGCGGTCTGGTCGAATCGCATCAGCGATGCCAGCTGCCAGTGGATTAGGATGGTTAGAGAGCCTTTGATGGAATCGAGTGTATGAGGCCTGTTGTAAACTTCCTGTACTGTAGGTATTTGAATGACTGTGTAGATCGGACGTACCCCGGAGCGTCAATGATCACTCTCAGAGCCCGTTTTTCAAAGGTTTGAATTCGTCTTACCTGTGAGTCAGACATGACTGCCATACTACTATATGGGTCGTATTAGCATTAGGCAAACTAAACGCTTGGTATCAAGTGATAGTGGGGATAGTTTTCCCAGGAGTGGTTTGAGGGTTCTCAAGCGATGGCGGCATCTTTGTATTATGGCAGAGATATGGGCACTGAAGGCCATCTGCTACTCCTAGGAACAGACAAATGTTTCGGCAGGGACGACGTCATTACCAATGCTCAAAACCGAATTCTCATGTTTGCGGAGGTAGGTGAAAATGACTGAGGTGGACTTTTGGGGGTTCAACTTGATTTTCCATCGTACGGCCTACTGGTTCCTCGAGGCCCCGTCCCACTCTCTCGCCTCTTGGTGAACTTCAAAGAAACGCCTTATCGTCTGCAAACTGCACAGTGGTTATCGTGGGAGAAGTAGGGATGTCACCAGTATAGACTAAGTATAGCAGCGGTCCAAGAACGCTCCCCTGAGGAACACCAGCCCGAATTAGGCGTCTCCGAGATATAGCTTCTCGACATTTAACCGTGAAAGTGCGGTTGGTCAAATACGGAAGGAGGACGTGATAGTTTAAATGTATCTGGAAGGACAGCTTTTAGTTTATAATATAGGCCAGAGTGCCAAACACGCCTTTTCAGTATCAGCAAACATCCCACTGCAAGCTTCCTTTCGCTCATAGGTGTCCAAAACATTACCACACGATGCAGCTGATGCAGGCAAGAGTGAACATTCCGAAAGCCAAACTGGGTACCTAGCAGGGATGAGGATTTCTAGGTGGTGGATCAATTTAGGCAGGAGTAACTTAACTTCTAAAGATCTTGGACAGCTTCGTCTAGGTACCTGACTATTGCCTTCCAGACGGTGAATTGGTTGTTCCAAGTTTCAAACAAGGCTTTCCAAGGCGATTTCTTTAAATTTAAAGCTCTGCCTCTTGGCGCTGACTGCCAAAATCGTACCACAGCATCTATCTTACGTGCTGCGTTGATTCAAACAACAATTGTAAACTATAGTCCTATCTATTAAAATAACTTGTAGCAACCGTACTTCCTACGTCTACGCTTGACAAAAAATATACGAGCGAAAAAAAATTGACTAGTCTAGTTATGTTCACACAATATAATATGTCGCGATCTGGTGCAAACAACTGGTTGGGATTTCAGAAATCCGTATTGTTACCATTTACATAGATCTTTCAATTCTCTTCGTAAGCAGGTAGGTAGGTTTATGGGTATTAATACCTAACTTTGGTAAGGCTGGAGGCGGATTTTTGGTTTATTATTTTCAATAATGAACCATTGGAATCGAGCATGAAAAAAAAATTCTAACCCCCCCCTCAAAATTTGATGGTTTACGTTTCAAGGCATGTAGAATCCAAAACTGCAATAAAACGCTGCAAATCCCTGCACAACGGTTTATTATTTTGTATAGAATACCCTCCTGTTACAGATCACAGCTCTATGTATAGATAACCCTTCTATATAATATGATATGTACTATTCTATACATATTATGTAGATCGCAGACCCTCCGTAGGTTAGTACCTAACCCCGTACTCGTTACTAGGTACCTACCTAAATCACGAGTTAAATGTTGCTAAAATAATTCTGCCGATGACAAACAGTACCTAACAAAAAGAAACACACATAATGAAGTTCTGAAAAGAAATTGTTGATGAGGAGTGAAAAAAGTTGCAAAAGTACCTACCAACAAACTCCAGCCCCTTCTACGTAGATGGTATAATGAACCGTGGTGTAATAATTTACCGTTGAGTAATGATTTACCGTAGTAATAATTTACCCATCAATAATACTTCAACGTTTGTTCAGGTTTCGCTACCTACCAACAAACTCCAAAAGAGCCATCATTTTTCAAATTAAATAATATCACAGAACAACCAACTCGACTTCATACTCCGCCAATATAATCAGGTGATCCCTACCAATGATTGGCCGTATTCACAAATTCCTATTGTGGGCGCGTCTCTGGTTACGAGATTTGGTTTGAATTGTATACAATTTCATTCACACTGGAGTCGAAAATGCCTGTCGGTGCAAACTTCGGGGCCTTACTGTGAACGAACGGCTGGACGTACGATGCTCCGGATGGTCTTAAAAAACTCGCAAGTTCAAGAACTATTTAAAACCGTAAAAATATTTACGTAAAAAAATAGTATAGGCGTTTTGAAAATTTCAACCCCTATTTTGAACCCCTTAGAGATGACTCACAGTAACGTCGAGCTTCGAGGACCAACTAGACGCCGAACGGAACCTATAACCCGAATTTCATCAATTTTTTTTCATGGTAACTAAGAAAAGTGGCCCGTACGGCGTACGGCGTACGGCGGACAGACAGAAATATTTTTATTGCAGTTTTGGATTCTACATACCTTGAAACGTAAACCATCAAATTTTGAGGGGGGGTAAGAATTTTTTTTTTCATGCTCGATTCCAATGGTTCATTATTGAAAATAATAAACCAAAATATTTCTGTCTGTCCGCCGTACGCCGTACGCCGTACGGGCCACTTTGCTTAGTTACCATGAAACAAAATTGATGAAATTCGGGTTATGGGTCCCGTTCGGGGTCTAGTTGGTCCTCGAAGCTCGACGTTACTGTCAGTCATCTCTAAGGGGTTCAAAATAGGGGTTGAAATTTCCAGAACGCCTATACCTTTGTTTTACGTGAATACTTTCACGGTTTTAAATAGTTCTTGAACTTGCGAGTTTTTTAAGACCATCCGGAGCGTCGTACGTCCAGCCGTTCGTTCACAGTAAGGCCCCGAAGTTTGCACCGACAGGCATTTTCGACTCCAGTGTGAATGAAATTGTATACTCTCGTCACCAGGGACGCGCTGGATTCAGTCAATCAATCAATTTATTCAATCAATTGATCAATCAATCAATCAAAATTTTTAATTGAAATTGGAATAGTTTGTAAATTATTGGATTACTTTATTGTTTGCAATTGGGGAATCATAGGCTTGTTTGTGTGTCTGTTGTTTTCAATTGCAATTGGCCACTGCTCACCACTGTACCTAACATCCCATCTAAATTCCCGACACACTAATCCTATAAACATACACTCCACATTCGCCAAAATTGGCAAAGTTGTGTTAATAAAATATTGAAATGGCAATTGCAATTGGAATTCACTTAGAATTGTAAATATTGGTATACTGAATTGGACTTTAATTTGAATTGGAATTTTTTTCGAATTGCCTAATTGGCATTGCGCTCGTCACCAGGGATGCGCTCGATTCCATCAATCAATCAATTTATTCAATCCATTTCGAATTAGAATTCATTAATTTGAATTGGAATTCATTTCGAATTGTCTAATTGGCATGGTGCGCATTGGCATGATCCGAAATGGTTCTGCAATTCTATTGGCCAACGCTGTCTGCGATTCACATAACATGTATAGACTAGTACATATTATATTATACAGACGGGTTATCTATACATAGAGCTGTGATCTGTAACAGAAGGGTATTCTATACAAAATAATAAACCGTTGTGCAGGGATTTGCAGCGTTTTTTTTGTAGAAATCCATAATCTTGGTTTGCTTCGGTAAATGACTTAGTTCTAAGCGTAGAACTAAGTACAGAACTATGCAGAAGTCATTTACCAATGCAAATCAAGGTACCTAATAATGCCTGTTTATTATAGAGAATTCGTAGGTTAGGTCGTAGGTGCTAACAGTAGAAAAACACATTAAATGACATACTATTATGGAGAATATAACAAAATTTTCTTAAGATTGACATGCAAAGCAGTTGATGAGGAATCGTTAATTTTTTCAAAATGATGACATTGATACATATATATATTTGCATATATATGCATCATGTATTAGTCATTACCTGTGTAAGTCTTTGATCAGTGCAAATACGCTATTGCCGCTGAAATTAACTAAATAAATTCGTCTACAAAAACTATGATGTTTCCAACTGCGCCATTTCCTATTTATCTACTTTTTGTGGATTCTGCTATTAAGCAGGGACAGTACATAGGTACAGAAGAAGTATCAATAAACACGGAGCGTGATGTAATCTTTTACTATTCGGTTGGTGGAATAATTAATTTATGCATTTATTTATGCATTTATTAATTTAATTATTTATGCGTTGGTACAAATCATACAATAAAGGTTGGATTCAAAGTTCTGATAAGATTCAGCTGGTTCCACTAGAGCAGGCGGGGATCCCCGAGGACGAGGATTCCCCTTACCAGGAGGCTTGGGTGCCAAATTATCCGCGAGGCAAGTTGCGAATAAGAAGCCTGGAATATGGCATCAACTGTCGGAATAGTTATGTCTGGAATATTCATTGGAGGGGAGGGGGAATTTCGCCAATATTGTTAACGTTTTCACCCCCCTTCCCCCTCTCTTTAGGAGTGGCTAATCGTCAAAATTTGACTGCAGCTCTCAGCAAGTCAACATATTGTACACAACATGAACCAGTAACCAGGATTTGCCACGAGGAACCGGCTGCATCAAGTCCTTTCTCATTCGCCCGAATAATTCAATTAATGACCTCAATCCTTCCCTCTTTCAGATCGCTCTATTTTCTCACAGTTGAGTCGAAATCAATGTTGGCTGCCACTGGGGAATACCCAGGGGCTGAAAAATGTACTTTTATTTTATTTCTAATGAAAGTAGAGTCCACTTTGAGAATTTTGGCACCAACTGCACTCTCCTATAATAACTACCCTGTTTCTATGATTTTTAGAAGTTTCGAGCAACAGTGACGTCACAGCCCCCCCCCCCCCTCCTTCGAACCGGCCTTGTGCACTGCCACCAGTGAATTGTGCGATATTAGTATCACATCAAGCGGGAGATGAGGTGATCTGAGAAGCCACCGCATCTGCCCTGCTCTCTGCCGTACTTTCGCGACGGTTGTGTTGATGTGCGGGATCCGTGTGAGCTTCGTATCCAACGCCAGGAACAATATATCTCACTGACTCTCCGGGACTGGAAAGTACTGTCCCTGGAGTTGAAAAGTTGTCAAGGCAGTTCCGTTTTAGAGTAAAACATATTTATGAGAACGAACTTCGCAACCAAATTTCCAGTTTCACAACCTAAAATTGATCTGCTTTAATACCATAACGCGCCTCGTGGCCCTGAGGGGCCAAAAGGGAAGTGTAATTTTTTTTAACCCCTGCGTCACACGCCCACGTATTCACTTCAGTACCTCCTAAGGCGAAGGATTTAAGGGAGTCTCTGGATTACTGTAATTAGGATCATCAGTATAAACTTTTCATGTTTGTTGTTTGTACTGTTTCAATCATGACCGCATGGAGCGTTGCTAGTAACCGAGTGACGACCACAGTTTAAAATAAATGCGAGTGCTGGAGCCAATTAATTTATCAGGGATGACGCACGATAACCGAATACCTACTTTTAACTAACATACTAACGCCCCTGCTGGTTAATTTAATCAAATCGGCACAAGTACGAGTACAACTCGAGCAAAAATCGACTCTCGAGCGAACAAGGTGTAACTACAGATCCGTAGTAATGGACAATCCACATTTCGTTCACAAGTTAAAGTTTCGTCTCACCTTATTCGTAAAGCGGATGAATTTTTGTTGGAGAAATTAACTGGTTTACAAATTGAGGCATGTGTTCGAAATTGAGGACTATGACGTAAGCGGGTTGCAAAAGTGCTTCACATCCCGATATTATCATCTCGATGATGAATGAGTAGCAAGCCAGTTATAAAATGTGTATTTACTTAGCCAGTTTTGCCGCTCTCTTGCAAATTTAAAGTGATGCAATTCGGAACCCTTCCCCGAGTTCTACTACCTATATTCAGCACCTAAATATATGTACTTATAGTCACCATGGTAGACTGCAGTTTTAGAGCCAAACGACTTCTACCAGCCCAATAGAAAGTGCGCCAACCATTCTGATTATGGAAACGATTTTTTCTTATTTCTCGTTCATGTTGTAAACAGGAAAATTTGAGGGGCAGTTAAAATGCCCGCTTTTCAATGCTATTTGGATCTGACTTGTAAATTTCAGCGCCTATAAACTGCAATCATTTCTCTTTGAATGTCTCTCTGAAATGTAGTCATCGATTGACGACGGATTTAAAGGATTTATGCCGTAATAATTATTATAATTTTAATACCAGGGAAAAGGGGCTGCGATCAAAATCGTCTCCAAAGAGCCGTCTTTTAGTGGGCCCGAAGTCTCAATCGATCATCACCGCGACACTATCCAATCAACGTTTTTCTCTCATTTTCCGGACCGGTCGTAATTTATTTGCATATAAATGGCCCCACTGCAAGATTCTTGTATGCAAAATAAGACGCTCGAAGGTAGTCGGTATGTGCTTTAATCATGACAAAGTATGGCGGCAGACCTGCAGACCGATTAATCAATATTGATCCGAGAAGGGGCTTCGGACCATGAAATAGGGCGATAGATCCGAAAACTGATAGTTCTTATGAACATATTATTTACAACACGCACCCGTATAAAAAATGCGTCCCCTCCATACTTTGACGTAATGATTTGATTAAGAAATTTGCTTACTGAAGAAAATAGTCATCTTCTAACCATACACGCTGTAGTTCACCGATTAATTTCCCAAGAGAGATGCTGATTTGGTGTTCCTATATTATGTCTTAATCTAGGATCTATATTATGTCTTATTACGTAAAATATGTACAGTGTACTTAGCCCAACTATAAACCGCCTTATATGTTTTATGATTCAGGCACTAAATAATATACTTATAGTATCAAAGTGTTCAGAGTTGAATAGTCGGTATAGTTGTGGTAGATATATGTTCACGAGTTTCCGACTAGGAATCTGAGAGCATTAGACACACCTGGAGGTGGTTATGGGTAGATATATTATCTATCTTGGTGCCTCTGTTTAGGAATAAATAAGAACGAATGTAGGTATAGGTAGATTTATATTTCAGACAAAACTAATATCAGAAAAAGGATCATTAGGAGGAAATATACCTACCTACCATCATCCCAAAGCGTAAATGTACCTTGAGCAACGCTCGGGTAATTCAGCTAGGTAAAGTAGTGGATTTTTCTTAGTTTAGTCATTTCTGGCTACCTTAATTCGACTCTTACTTAGAGCTTAATTTGTTTTTATCAAGTTGAAATTATAATATTATCATGCTCAATTTTTACATTTTCTGTTAACTCAGTAGATCATTCACTTCGTATTGAAAGACGTGTCAAATAATAATAACTAGAAAGGTACCTAGTTTTCCTAGTTCCCAGTTTCCTGAATTTCCTAGTTTTCAAAACGGGGTTTTGAGGCAAAATTGGACATTCCGACTGCTCTTCTTTAGCGGTTAGTGCATACAGCTCATCATCTATACTACAGTATTTTACTACCACATCAAAAAATATATCCGTTGAAAATAATCATTATTAAAACGAGAGAAATCCGCTATGGAATAGAAAAACTCTTTAATTACACAACGTGATTTAAGCCACTTGAATGCCAATGAAGCCTTTCAGTAGCCTCAACCTTATTATTTGTTCTTTTTAAGGACAGATAAGAAGGGTGAATTGGTTTCGGTCGTAAAACTTCCGTTATGATTGGTAAGTTAAAACGGTGTTCTCTTCCTTAGACGAGGGTTTGTTGAAGTCCATCCCGGCACATGGACTCGTAATAATTGTCTATGTGAAATCTGTGACATAATCGAACAAAAATAATTAGGTACGTACGTTGAAATGAGGCTGCGAAACACATTAAAAGCTTAGATACCTACCTGAAATAATTTATTGTTAAATGACAACGAATTCTTCCGGAAAGTTTTTTTAAAATATTGAAGGGGAGAGAGAAAGGTAGTATAGAGAAAAACATGAGTAAATTTTCAACTGCTTAAACATTCACAAAACACATAGCAACATACATCCCCGTGTGAGTCACATTTCTGTACTATACGAGAAGTAGGTAACTCACATGCTTCATACTTGGAGATGACGAAGTAACGCCGAGCTTCAGACCAACCAAACCCCTACAGACCAAATTTCATTCGTTTTGGTTCACGGTAACAAACTAAGTAAAGTGCTAAGTACGGCGGACGGACCGAAATTTTTGATCCCATTTTCCCAAGTTCCTTGAAATTCAAGGGGGGGGGGGGGGGGGGGGTATTTTTCATGCTCGATTTCAAAGGTTCATTATAAGAATTTATTGGAAAAACCTAATGCAATGTTGACGATGTTATTGAAGATAATAAACCAGAACCCCTTCTGAACTGGTCTTTCCGGGATTTGAAACTCGGGCCTCAACCGTTGCAACGAATTCGAACTCTTTCAACCTTCACGAGTGCAGCAGAACCCTGTCTCAGATGCCCCCGATTCCATTCTGCTGATGTATATTATTCCTTACATCTCCATCCACATCCACAGCATGAGCAAAACGACAAATAGGGAGTTGCAGAGCGGGATGAGGTCCAGGTGCGTGATGGTTAGCGTGATTGACTTATCTAATCGGGGCCTTCGGATGCAACGACCGCTTCTTCTGGAACTAGCACGCAACCCCCTGATTTTACCCACCTTCCCTATTTTACCTACTCTTCCTTGTCACGAGGAGTTTTTACAATATGATGTTATAATACTCAATCCACTCGCATTCAAGAATCGTAATTGTAATATACGAGTACCTGCCAGAATAAAATTGTTTTATTGTCTGTCTTTACGCCCGTCTTGATGAAATTTCACTAGGACCATTAGGTGTCTTTTCTGTCTGTTTGCATGCCATCACAGCTAAAAAGGATGAGGGTATGGAGGGCTGCCTGACTATCTAAGTACCTTCCTTAATTTTCTGGTTTGAACCAACACAGTCTGCACAATTTGAAATACGGTATCATTAATCATGCGTTATCATTAATCATCGTATCATACCGCATAAGTATGCCAAGAGAGGAAGTAGTCATGGTTATGGGGATGCCGAGTAAAACGTGGCCTCTGTGTTCCGATGTATATATATAGTATAAGGCAGCCCTATTTAGAATTTGAGATCATCAGTGCAGCCTGAAATGTATGCGTGAAATACGAAAGTTCTTTATTTTTTATGGTCATGTGAAAATCGATATTATATAAACGAAGCGGGGGAAAAGGAACGCAAAAACACTGCTATGCCAAGCGGGGGCTAGAAATGAAGTCTCGACAGTTCCTTCTGGTGTTCAACGCTCAATATAAAATGAGTTTATTGTCTTTTCGGGAAATTCGTAGGCTTGACGCCTTCAGTTGGATTGCTGCTATCGAATGAGAGGTAAACAGTATTTTCGTATGATAATGTCAAAGGAGCTTCAGTCAAAACCATGAAAACTGTATCGTTTATGGGATCCATCCACCTACCTACTGTACAACCGAAAACGTGTGATTTAGGCAAGATTCCACAAGAATTTCTCATTCTCGTTTAAATGACTCGTTCCTTAATATTAACTGAAAATGAAGAACCTACCAGTGGTTGGTTCACTGGAACTAAGAGCACGAAAAATTTACCTTCGTAGATGAGGAATATAGGAGAAATTGAATTTTCGGTTCCATACATCGATGCAAAGGAATAATCACAAATCGATTGCCGATCATCGAAATGAGCACACCCCTGCGGTATGCCACTTGGAAAACGGCGTTCTGCCTGCTCTACATGTTTGAGAACCTCTGGCTGGGAAGCCTCAGTGTGTGTGTTTCATTGTGTAGTTGAGGTGAGCGCCGCCATTTGCATTTGACTGAAGGCGATGGTTAGTTGCTGGTTCCCAAGACATCGTCACTTCAACCGCGTCTTTCAAGATCACGTCCTTCACAATGCGACTTTGAAGCCCTCGAAGCATTTGTTCAATTCGTCAAACTTTACATTTGTTCATGTGCAGAGGAAGCTTGGCTAAAATTCAGTTTTAAAAAAAAGCAGTTGCTGCTTGTTGTTTGAACCAGACCAGGTGGGTTTTATTAATGAGGGAGCGCGGGGAACGCCATGGGCGTTGTCTGATGGGTAGCTACTGTATAGTTAGGCGTTTATTAAAATTTAAGGCTTTTGAATTATTTTCTTAAGGAGCAATTTTAACACAGCTATAAACTGTTTTAGTTAACCGATAATGAGATAAAACGGAAACGTGTTGATTCAGTAGTGAGCTACCTACCACTCACTTTTTCGACCTAAAAAAATATATATAAACTAAATAATCAGACAAACAACAGTCCCTGTTTGGTCCGAACCGATCGACAAGTCAGTGATGATTACGTCAAGAGTTCAAGTGTGATTCGAGTGCATGACAAACAACAGTTGAGGCTCCTACAACTCGTTCTTTGTCGAACTATTTTTAATTTATCGGATAACGTTAAATTCACAGCGTAGACAAGATCTATGCGGTAGACTTCTCAGGCTAACCTCAAAATCCGAAATCGCCCGTTTGAGCGCTGTATTTACGGTTTCAGGGGCTTTTTACTGCGAGGAAGAAAATAAAAAAATAAAACGTCGACTCGCTGCGCTCTCTCGGCCGCGTTTGAAGACGGCCCCCCATCCTTTTGAAGAAAGTCAGGTTTTGCCGGCTCTCGGACCCTCGAGCCTCAGGTTTTATCATCTATTCGTCGCGGTTTTTATTATGTTATGAAGGCGCGTTTCTAAACCTCCTCATTGTTGTAGGGAAATATATATCATACTCAAGGGAGTATGCCGTGTGACAACTCGTCGTGATTTATCTTGCGGAGCCGTGTGGCCAATCCTCCTCGCAGGCTTGGGATTCCAAGGTTGAGCCCCGTTATGCCCTTCAGCCGCTGAGTTACGAATAGGAAATGTTGCTAATTGTATTCTATTTGCGTTCGTGAACATTTCCTGGTATAGAATACCTGATCCATCAAGGAAATAACGAATAAAAAGGGGGGGGGGGGTGTTAACCAATTTAACACATAATTTTTCCTAGACCTCAGTTAGTTAGGCGCGATTTTCGGGAGTATCCTTTGCAGGCATTTCATACTTTACCGGTAACAAATATAACACACCTACAGTGCTTGGGATGATATCGTCGGTTGAGTGGAAAAAGAGAACAAGTCCATTTTTTGTGAACTCTAGTTTTTGGTACCATCGGGGTCGTCAAGAACTCGCCTACACGATAAGTAGTATAAGAGCAGAATCCTGAAAAATTCGTGAATTTAGGGATTTTTCAATTTCCTGGTAAAAGTGATTAAGTACCACCTGATCATATTTACCAGTAAACCAACTGGCGTCATCAAGATCAAGTGCTGCATAGTAACTTTTACCAGCACGGATGACCAGTTTCTGTGGGTGAGTTGGGGGTAGAAAATGATCAAGTACCACATTATCACTTTTGCCGTTCCAATTTTTCGGATTCAGGTGTCGCTTCATACTGTTGAAAGTGATCAACTTCATCTTTACTAGAATATTATAGCGTGCCATTCGTTTTCATTAGCTCGAATGCTTCTACTGTTTACCTCTTCCAGTCTTTTTATTGTGAATTTTTCATATGAATAGTTTTCATTTTCCTGATATCAGCGTAACTCTGCCTGATGCAGTGCTTCGGGGGAAGTTATTAGTGGCTAAAGGTCTGCTAAATGCGGGACTGTAGGTAGGTACTTCATCGATTCCGTTCTTATTTCCTATTCGCACACCTACGTAGGTTTAACCTATGTCCTCACAACTAGAAGGCACAAATAGAAGGTTTCTTCTGTCTGATGGTGTTTTTATATTTCTGATCGGACTGGTGTGTGGTTGGTTTCTAACGTATGATTAAGGATTGAAAAATCACGAATCAATTCTCGGTTTCGTTTTTTCTTCAAGTGGTTACCTACCTACCGAACGTATGTGACCAAGATGAGGTGCAAGATGGAATGATCACTCGGGCATTCTCGAAATTTTTTTAACATGTTTAATGTTTTAGGGCTGGGGGTCATTCTGTGAATTCCGACACGCAAATATGCAACGTTTTTCATTGGTTACTACACAGTTACTACCTTCTGTTGTAGCAACCATAAAGAATAGAGAGTTCCTAAGAGATAAGTTCATTAGGGAACGGCCATATCTTTTGGCCACATCTAAGGCGAGCAGCCTTTGGATGCTAACCAATAAGTCCGGTTTGACAGAAGTGGTGGGGGTAGGAGTGAATTAAAAAGTAACGTCACTTAACTTAGCACAACGCGAAATCCATTCCATTCCATAGCATAGGTAGGTATACTCACTTTTTTATCCTAAGTTGATATCGCAACAATCTAGCAAATTCTTTGAAAGACGCTTGGAGTAACTTTGAAAGACGCTGGCGATGGCGAGGACCGATGACACATGACGCGTTAAAAAAAAAGACAAAACGCGGCAAAAAAACTGTGCACTGTTACCCCTGAGTAAGGTTAAAGACGATTCCTAAAGTTTGTGCCCTGGGAGATAACGCGCCTTATGTATAAGGCCGAATAAGTCGAACTTAAGGAAATAAGTTTGAACTTGGGCGACGCGCATGCGCAGTTGAGATAAATCCGAACACATCTTCCCGACTTTAGTCTTTAGGAACTCTCTATTATCGCACTCGAAAGAAACAAGAGTCAATAGCTACGTTTTTCATTGGTTACTACACAGTTACTACCTTCTGTTGTAGCAACCATATGTTGTTGATGGCGAGTTCTATAATAAGTACAGTAAATGCAACATTATACTTGTAGAGTTCAGTGAAATTGTGGCTTTCATTTTTTCTTGACATTAAAAAACTATATCTAATTTCTCCCTTGCGAGGGAAAAACATTAAACATGATTTAATGTTTTTCCCTCTCAAGGGAGAAATTTAGAATTTTATCATTCCTGTAGGTTCATTTGCATGTTATGTACCATTTTACACGGATTTCGCGCACCAAACACACACACACACACATTTCAACTACGCCAAATGTAAATTAATAAATATCTCGTAAATTACTAGTGTAAACTCAAAAACAAAACGAAACAAACAAAAACTTGATTAAACACATTGGTAAAACCACCAATAAATATTAGGAGGGTCGATATAAATGAACTTCATAGGGTCCTTGGAAGTTTGGGATTTTTATTTTATCGCGACTAACCGCGTTTCCTTGGGTTCCATTAGAAATTTTTTTTTGGTCGGCCTTTCGTAGTTGTCGTCCCCCCTTATTGGTTCATCATTTCAGAAGAATTTTTTATAAGAATTGTTGCCAATAGCAATAGTAGAATAAACAAAATTAATACAAAATTTTAAAAGATGGAATTTCGGCTGCTCAACTCCATGGTTTTCCCTTGGACTTGATAATTTTTCTCACTGGAATTTGAGCTGCTCGGACAAATCCTTCCTGGAAAAATTGGTCAACTCCGTTTTTCTGTCACTTTTCGGGACTCGATCACTTTTTCCAGCTGCAGCGGTTGTTGGCTGTTTGGGCAACTTGAAAATGCTCGGGTGTAAAATTTAGTTTTTGTGACGACCAATTTTTCCACCCAACCGACGATATGCACTGTCTGATTTAACGCAATGCCGGTAGAAATAACACAGCAAGAAGCGTTCGACTGAAGCATGTTGGATCCCAGGCCACCCCTTTAGCTGACCCTTTGTGGTATTTCCCACGAGCGAATTAGGTATTCCGTGTAGCCACGGCAGGTAGGTTGGTCCACCTCGGTAGGTAGATAAGGTTCCCTCGGAAATAGGTAGGCATTCTCGATGAGTCGCTCGGTTCGGTCATCGAATATAAATAGTGGGAAGGTCTCTCGAGCATACAGATATGTGTATTGCACCGTCACTCGCCTCCGACCAGATATCCCTTTGTTCGCTCCAACCAAGGCCTTCGCACATCAACTGCACCGCTGCACAGCTACTTACTTGAAACTGTAAGGAATCATAAAAACTCGATTTTTGACATTTTCATGTCTTTACTTTGGCACACATACTCGAAAAGCGACAGGAAAACGCGTTATGCACCATTTCTGATATGATTTTCGCTTACAACCGGTTCGTTTCTACGGAACTTCATGTTTGCCATTTTTCATCGTACGAAAATCGTTCACCACTCGTTGGAATCGTGTGATTTTATTGAATATTTTCTTGTTAACCGTACCCCCGTACCTTGCGCGGTAGCTGAGCTGAGCATGATGGAAAACGAGGGACATTTTATGTCTTTGCGCCCCCTCCCGCACCCACACCACGTACTTCGTACTTAATTGTTTTGGTCAAAAATTCCAACGAATGGAGGACGAGTGCCGTCTTATAAGACCAATGATAACTACGTTTGATTGTGCTCGTTGATGGTTAAGATGTAATGGTAAATCGAGAGCTTTCCAACGAGTGGTGAACGATTTGTATACGATGATAACCGGAGAAGTTCATACGCATTCATTTAAACAATCACGCTCATGCCGCAGCTTGTCGGCCACGCACTCCGCAGTGGTTAACGTAATCTGGTTAGGTAAATCGAGAGCTATCCAACGAGTGGTGAACGATTTTTGTACTATCATAACTGGCGAAGATAAAGTTCCGTAGCAACGAATCGGTTGTAAGCGAAAATCATCAGAAATAATTTCGTGACGCTTCTCCGTTACATGTCCCGCGTTACATTTTCGAGTTTATGTAGCAAAATAAAGACATAAAATGTCAAAAGGTGGGTAAACAAGGCAGTCAGCAACATGGGTAATGAAGAAAGTCATTGTTTACTAGTATCGAATGTGGTAACCTTGCACCACCGTGTAACCCGTAAATAATGATTCTGTAAATTATCCCTAAAGTTGTATTTCTTTTCAAGTCCTGAATCAAGATTAAGAAGAGATTCCTTTGTTAATAGCGATTACCCGTCTTTTGTGTGAACAGTTTCCTTTGTAAATTGCGATTACGTAGTGTACGATGGATTCAAAATGGTTTGAAAACATTTTTGTGCGAAAGAGCGCAAAATTAAGACATCTCACCAAACAGCGTTACTTTCTCGTTCTTTTCTGATGACGAAGAAAGAACAAGCGAGAATGTTTCTTAGGTATCTACCTACTGTCAAGAAAAAGCTTGTGATGCACATGAAAATGTCTCACTGTGTTGCGGACTTGTACGCAAGCAAAATCAAATCAAATTTTCCGCGGCCTTATTCAAGTAGTGCCTATGTCGTCTTCAAAGAATATTGGGCGGTATCCAACTCCGACCTCTAAGGAGAAACCGTTCCAAGTCCGTACTGCCTGCGCAATCATCGAATTTTTCATGAAATTGCTGTGTAACTCACTACAAAATCAAGCTCATACTTTAACTGAGTATAAAACAGTATAAGTTATAACCTGATGAGTATAAAACAGGCACTGCAGTAAAGTGAGGAGCAACAGGGTCTTAAAGAAATCCAAGTGGCAGGATAATTGGACTAATTGTATCCCCGAAAAACATGGGTTTTAAGCCAAATCCTCAGGCTGGAAAAGGTGCCTAGGCTTTTCCCTATGCACCATGTCGCTCAGATTGCTGAATACATCAGACATTCTTTTCAAAACTGTCGGCGTACCTCCAACTATAACAGACCTACCCAAAGTGAAAAAGACTTACCTACCTACGTCAGATGACAACGAGATACAGAGAGATGCAAATAATGAACAAAACGCTACAAATTATTACACAGCGGTTTATTATTTATCTGTATGGATGCCCCTTCTGCGTATATCACTGTTTTCTGTGGTCAATATCTAACCTCGAGCTCCCTCCAGGAAAGACCTAAATCAAGTTACTGGAGCCGGGGCCGGGAATTAAAGTTTCATAAAAATCCGCGGGATTCAATAATTCAATCAATAATTATTATTTCTTGTTATTCATGAATTATAACGTTTGTTCAAGTTATAAAGATACCTACCAACAAAATCCAAAATAGGACGATTACGTGAACGGACAAAAATTTTTTTGTTTATTATTTTAATAATGAACCTCTAGAATCGAGCATGAAAAAAAAACGCTGCAAATTATTACACACCGGTTTATTATTTACCTATATAGATGCCCCTTCTGCGTAGATCACTGTTTTCTGTGTTGACCCTCGAGCTCCCTCCAAGAAAGCCCTAAATGGAGTAATTGAGCCTAGTTCTAGCTCACCCATAAATATGCGAAAATGAAGATTGAAATTAGCTGAAACTTCCTAAGTACCTACCCGTTGCCGCCCATATCAGTTTCGTAGAATTTCGACGGTAACTTTCGTACTGGCAGTACAAAAAACCTTGAAAACCTCGCTTTTCAAACCGCCAAACCCTGGTCTCTCAATTTTGTTTCATTTGATGTTACATATTACCTATTCATTTGTATCCCCCCCCCCCCCCCCCATTTCATATTATTTTTATACACTTAGGTACGCACATTTTCTGTCATTTCCGTTTCTTTCTGTTCGTACCCTCCCTCTGCATGGATGATGCAGAGGGCAAAACTGCCCCGCAAAGGTCAGTTAGCTACACACGAAAATACGCAATAAAGAAATTCTTCCGTACTGGAAGAATTCGCCTATCACACTCGCCGAGGTCGTGGAAGGTCCAGCAGCCGATCGTTTATCGCTGCTATCGTACACAGGGAGATTTCTTCGAGACGCTCTCACAATGTTTATCTGCCCCCTTCGGTGATAACGCGGACAACGATAACGTTATCACCGCAGCTCGCCGGCTTGAGTGTCCCGCTCGGTCCTCCAGCGGATTGGAAAACCGACAGAAATCCTCCAGTTGATATAACCTTTTACGTTCTATATAGCTGAGTCGAGTATATATATTGGTCAGTGCGTTCAGTGCGGTTGAGATCTTCCCGTTCACCCCACGAAGCAAACATACTTAATAACCATTATTAGGTACATATATCTAGGGTCGTGGGAGCGTCACGCCCGCCAACAAAAGCGAAAAACTCGGAACCAACCAAGAACAATTCTAAACGAAGAAGAAGTATGGTTTTAACCCCCCCCCCCCCCCCCACGGCCCCCTGGGGGTCTCCGGTGTTGATTTTTCGTACACCCATTCTCGAGGGGCGTCTGAGGATGTGTACCATATTTCAACTCTCGGGACCATCATGTGCCGGAGTTATAAAAGTTTGAAAATCGCTATTTTTCAAGTTTTTTTGTTCTCGTTCCTGTTTTTCTCCTTGGACAGGACTACAGCCTAACAAACATAACGGATCGAGCTGAAATGTTGCACACACACGCATTCGTTATGCTCCAAGGAAGTGCCATTTACCCCCCCCCCCCCCCCCCTTCCGTGTACGGCGTACGGCGGACGGACTGAAAATTTTTTTATTGCATTTTCGGAATCTACATACCTTGAAACCATCAACTTTTCAACCATCAACCATCAAATTTTGAGGGAGGTTTAAAAATTTTTTTTCATGCTCGATTCCAAAGGTTCATTATTGAAAATAATAAACCAAAAAGTAAACAGCCATTCCAGGCTGGGGCTTTTCGTCCGAATGCCTTGCCAGGGTCGCGGACGTGATCAGCTGTCCTCCAATGAGAGGATCGGAATTCGACCTGATCATTTCGCTCTTCACTTGGCTACCTCGCCCTCTTGAGTGGAGAGGGGTTCACCAACAGCTAAATGGGTCATACTTGGACATGTGTCAAGGAATTAACCACAGATATACAGACAGACACGGAACCAGAAATGTTCCTTGATGTCTGAAATGGTAGTGGAAATTTTCATTTTGGAGGACACCATTTTTTTTTTTTTTTTTAAATCAATCACGAATCAATCCAAGGCTTCTCTACCTTCCATTAGTGAGAAAGCAAAATATGGTAAAATCAACCAATTTCAGACCCACTCCTCATTACTTTTGAGAAAACGCAGTGAATGAACTCTGATGGGTCGCTGTGTTTTATATCCCCAAGGCATTCCTTCTCTAATTTCTACTGCGTATTATGTGCATTGCAAATTAACATGTACCGAGTTTCAAATTAACATGAATAGCGCCCTTGAACTCTCGCCCCTCCTCGGGATCACCCTCGTCGCTGAGTGGTTTATTATGTTCGGGCCCCGGCAACAACATCCGTTACCGCGGGTGACTAATGCACTCGGTACTGACTCCCACCAAACTACCTGCTTCGTTAAATGCACTCACTACAAAAATCCGTCACATCGCTTTCGACGTCGCATCCGTTTTTCCCCATTGCTCCCTGCACGGACGGCCAACCTAAAATTCGTCGATGCTCTCACTCCTTGTCACTCTGTCTCCACAGTTAGCTCAAACGTACGTGGTATAGAGTTTTCCGTCCGAGCTTGGATTTCCAGGCTCAAGCTTCCGAGAGGCGTCTCTAAAAATTGCTGAAAAACAGCTGATTACAATCACGCATGGCTTTATGAATGAAATCGAGATTGTGGTTCCATGGTATTATTTCATTTCAAGATGGGTGTTTTTAGCGAATTTTCAAAGGAAATGGGGTCCAAAATTTTCAGAACATGAACATTTGAAAATGTTTTCAATAGGCAAATCCGTTTCAGAGCATCCTGAATTCATCCCTAGATTTTAACAAAAATTTATATGTGTAGTGAGCGGTAGGGGTCACCAATTCTGGTGAGTGGTAAGGGTCTCCAATTTTGGTGAGCGGTATGGGTCACCAATTGTGGTGAGTGGTAGTTGAGGATGAGGTTTAGGAGGACTAACACCCCGCGGTTATTACCACAGCAGGCGTTAGATGAAAAGGGCGTCCCGTGGTTATCAACACAGCAGACGCCCAGAAGAAGCGGTCTAGCACCCCGCGGTTATCACCACAGCGAGTGCTATATGAAGGAGCGTCCCGCGATATCACCACAGCAGACGTGTAAGGGTGAGGATGCTAATACCCCGCGGTTATCACCACAGCGAGTATTAGAGTAGAGAGAACATCCCGCGGTTACCACCACAGCAGATGCGAGGATGGGTAGGGGGGAGAGAGAGAAAGTGTAAGGTCGGTCGGTCGAATGAAGAGCTAGGGAAGGTGGGGTCGGTATACGAGTATAAAGGTGCCTCCTTGGGAGTTCGATGGAGTAAACGTTGGGAGGTCGATGGAGGGGACCCTTCTGGTCCTTTTCCCTAAACGTTGGGAGTTCGATGGAGGGGACCCTTCTAGTCCTTTTCCCGAGGCGTCGCTCAGCTCGTCGTTCTCCGTATTTATTGGTTAAATCTATATTATACAAAGTGAGTGGAATCGCGTCTGAGGGTACCACGATAGTACGTATACTAATACTATATATATGTATTTATTATATATATATATATATATATATATATATATATATATATATATATATATATATATATATATATATAATAGATTTGTTTATGTGTCACTCCAGACGATGTATTATATGAACTTGGGTAAATTATAAAAATTCCAAATTTCGCCAAAATGTTGTATTGCCAAACAAAAGGAGAAGTTCGAAGATGAGCAATTTTCTAAAATTCTAAGGGGGTCAAATTTGAGTTTTTAGGGTTCAAAAATGGGTAAAAACAGCTAAAATTGCAAGCAATTGATATAACACCACTGATAGTGGCATGAAAGGGTGAGTAAAGTAAAGACAGAAAACGCTGCAAATCCCTGCACAACGGTTTATTATTTTGTACAGATAACCCTGTATAGATAACCCTTCTATATAATATAATATGTACTACTCTATACATATTATGTGGATCGCAGATCCACAGTAGGTTAGTACCTAACCCCGTACTCGCTACTAGGTACCTACCTAAATCACGAGTTAAATGTTGCTAAAATAATTCTGTCGATGACAAACAGTAACTAAAACGGCAAAAAGAAACGCAAATAATGAAGTTCTGAAGGAAAATTGTTGATGTGGAGTGAAATAGATGCCCCTTCTGCGTAGATCACTGTTTTCTGTGGTCAATACCTACCCTCGTGGTCAAGTATAATGAACCGTTGTGTAATAACTTGCCCGATCAACAAAATCCAGCCCCTTCTTGGTAGATGAACCGTTATGTAATAATTTACCGTTGTGTAATAATTTGCCGTTGTGTAATAATTTACCATTGTGTAATAATTTACCCATCAATAATACTCCAACTTTGTTCAATTTTCGCAAGTACCTAACACCAAAATCCAATAGTCCACCACTTATCAAACGAAATAATATCGCAGAACAACCAACTCGACTTCATATAGCCATCCTCGATTATAATCAGGTGCTCCCTAGTGATGATTATCTGGGCCGGATTTATACCGTTTGATTCACGATCGTGTTGATGAAGCTTTTTGGTGCACACGAACGGCTGGACGTACAATGCTCCGGGTGGTCTCAAAAAATTTTTTAGCTCAAGACAAATTTAATAACGTAAAAAAAACCAAACCCTTCAATAGAAAGTTTTCGAGCTACGGCGTTCTGAAAATTTCAACCCCTATTTTGAACCCCTTAGAGATGATTGACAGTAACGCCGAGCTTCGAGGACCAACTACACCCCGAATGGAACCTATAACCCGAAGTTCATCAATTTTTGTGCATGGTAACTAAGAAAAGTGGCCAGTACGGCGTACGGCGGACAGACAGAAATATTTTTATTGCATTTTCGGATTCTACATACATTGAAACGTAAACCA
This sequence comes from Leptopterna dolabrata, assembly GCA_954871275.1. Taxonomy (NCBI): domain Eukaryota; kingdom Metazoa; phylum Arthropoda; class Insecta; order Hemiptera; family Miridae; genus Leptopterna; species Leptopterna dolabrata. The sequence continues at coordinate 18,184,536 of OX940984.1, read as the reverse complement.
TCAAATTTTGAGGGGGGGGGGGGGGGGGTTAGAATTTTTTTTTTCATGCTCGATTCCCATGGTTCATTATTGAAAATGATTAACCAAAATACCATTTCATTAGTTTTTCATACAGAATAGGGGTCAAATTCGGATTTTTGGGGGTAAAAAATCTTTATTAAGGGCTAGAATCAATATTAATTCTCCTGAGGTTGTGTGGGATAATGATTCACGACGGAGGCACTATTTCGATGTTAAAAATAGTTGTCTCAAAAACGTGGGTCAAATTTGACTTTATAAGGGACAAAAATCGGTAAAAATGGCTAAAATCACCAAGAAATGATACAATTCTTTTTACACAATAAAACTAATGTTTCTTTTAAAATTCGCTCTTATAGCCATGCTGCATGACTGGAACTTTTAAACATATTTGTTGACAGGTAAAGTTTTTTGTTCGTGGCCAAACGAATCATATATATTATTTTATCATCCAAATGGTTAGTAGTTCACCTACGGGCTCGCCCTCTTCTGACGGTCCGAGCATCAACAAGAAGTCAAGAATAAAAGAGGAGTATCGCAGTCAAAGAAGCAGAGTTGAAGTGGATGTATGAGGAGTTTTGTGGGGGTTTTCTCCTCGAATGCTGTGAATATGGTCGTCGTGAGAATCCTTCCAACTATGAAATAATGAATAGTGTCCAGAGTCGTCAAGGTTTCTCGATTCGACTTGGGGATTTGGACGAGGCTCGACAACCCAACGAAACAGCATTCCGCCCTTATCACCGCCGCGATCTTGTTGACTCGCCGAGACAAATCGAACTAATTATTTGATCGGCGAGCCCCGATCATTTCGATAGCTCGAGGATCGTTCGTCATTGTGCCAAAACGACGGGCACCTCACACGATACGCCGGGCTCAAAGAACAGCATCGATAAAAATCTCACATCGGAAAATATCGCTGCCTGTCGGCGTAATTGAGCGATTGGATGCCGGAAAAAAAAATGCTCGAGTTGGAGTGTTATTACGTGAATAGCCCATTGTTAGTGCACGTGTTGGGTGAATTTCCACCAACTTTTGACGAATTTAGCTAAATATACCAAATCTGACCCATTAAAAAAAACGCTGCAAATCCCTGCACAACGGTTTATTATTTTGTATAGAATACCCTTCTGTTACAGATCACAGCTCTATGTATAGATAACCCGTCTATATAATATGATATGTACTATTCTATTATATGCATATTATGTAGATCGCAGACACTCCGTAGGTTAGTACCTAACCCCGTACTCGTTACTAGGTACCTACCTAAATCACGAGTTAAATGTTGCTAAAATAATTCTGCCGATGACAAACAGTACCTAACAAAAAGAAACACACATAATGAAGTTCTGAAAAGAAATTGTTGATGAGGAGTGAAAAAAGTCGCAAAAGTACCTACCAACAAACTCCAGCCCCTTCTACGTAGATGGTATAATTTACCGTTGTGTAATAATTTACCGTTGAGTAATGATTTACCGTAGTAATAATTTACCCATCAATAATACTTCAACGTTTGTTCAAGTTTCACTACCTACCAACAAACTCCAATAGAGCCATCATTTTTCAAATTAAATAATATCACAGAACAACCAACTCGACTTCATACTCCGCCAATATAATCAGGTGATCCCTACCAATGATTGGCCGTATTCACAAATTCCTATTGTGGGCGCGTCTCTGGTTACGAGATTTGGTTTGGATTGTATACAATTTCATTCACACTGGAGTCGAAAATGCCTGTCGGTGCAAACTTCGGGGCCTTACTGTGAACGAACGGCTGGACGTACGATGCTCCGGATGGTCTTAAAAAACTCGCAAGTTCAAGAACTATTTAAAACCGTAAAAATATTTACGTAAAAAAAATGGTATAGGCGTTTTGAAAATTTCAACCCCTATTTTGAACCCCTTAGAGATGACTCACAGTAACGTCGAGCTTCGAGGACCAACTAGACGCCGAACGGAACCTATAACCCGAATTTCATCAATTTTTTTTCATGGTAACTAAGAAAAGTGGCCCGTACGGCGTACGGCGTACGGCGTACGGCGTACGGCGTACGGCGGACAGACAGAAATATTTTTATTGCAGTTTTGGATTCTACATATCTTGAAACGTAAACCATCAAATTTTGAGGGGGGGTAAGAATTTTTTTTTTCATGCTCGATTCCAATGGTTCATTATTGAAAATAATAAACCAAAACTCTAAATGGTGGGTAATAGTATGCCACCATTCTACACCAAATTTGATGATTTGCAAATATCATTCGTCACCATTTTTAATACCTCGTTTGGAGATTTAAAATCAATCTTTGAGTGATTACTGAACATTTAGGAAAAATTTGGAATTTTTTATCTCTTAGCCACGGTCAGAGACGCATAAAACATAATAAATAGTACCTAGGTACTTAAAAATGGATGTAAGTATAATACAATATGTTCCAGCATACCTACATAATAACGTTAGTTCCGTCAAAGACAAAGTTAAGTAGTCAAGGGTTGGGGGATGAAAAGCAATGGTGGAAAGGAATATAGTTCTGTAGGACGTATTGCAATGGAATAGAACTTGGTGAAATATTGTCGAACGTTGCGAAGATCTGGTCTCCCTCTTTAGCTGCCCTGCTTCCTGCCCGGTAGGAAATTACACATAGAAAATAAGTACCAGGGCAACACTTCAGCTAGTAGTACCACAGATAACTCACCAAACTCATAATTTTCAAAAACATTAATAATCTAATAGTTGTAATAGAATAACGTTCATATAGGCAACTCGAACTAGCGGAATAATTCGCGTACTTACTGGAGGAGTAATTCTAGTACTGGAGGGGAAATTCACAAACTGGAGGGCTTGATGAAGGCTATTCATGTTCTTAAGGCTGCCTTGTACCGACTAGAGGGCTAATTCGCCAACTGGAGGGCTTATTTACTTTCGGAATAACGTTCATATACTCTTATATGAAATGTATTCTTTCATTTCTTAATATTTGAACATTTGATTTTTCCTCTACAATTATAGCAGGTATTGGAAAATTTTTCTTTAGTCCTTAAATGAAAAAATTCAATACTGGGACACTGAGCTGTCGAAGGACTTCCAGGTGTATTAAATGTGGGGGGGGGGGGGAGGGGGGCACGCGAGTCATGTGGCAGTTCAGTTACACGACGAACCCTCAATTTCGGCAGTTTGAGGTGAACTTCGTAGCGACAACTTCCTTGGATTTCGCCGATCCAAAAATCAATCGATCTGAAAACCGGATGCGGGAAGCGCGGGGCCGAAATTGACGCCGATCGACGACATCACGCAGATGTTCCCTCCGATGGTCCAGTTGGATTTTTGAACAGCTGAATGACGTTCAGCCGCCAAGTCGTGTTCGGTCGCCATCAAACGCGAACTCACCGCTGTGTTGCAAATAGCTCGAATGCACTGCACAATCGAAATCCTACTGATCGGGCAGAAGAAAACATCAACGGAGGCATCTATTTGGGCAAATACACAACAACGTTGTGAAACACATCAGCGTGAAACCCAGGCGTTGCTCAGGAGCCATTACGTGCTTCCACTGCGCACAGTTGGCCTAAACGAACGGCGTCCAGGAGAAGATTCTCCTATTCACCACTCGTTCATTTGTGCCAACTTATCCATCGACTCCACCTAAAATGACAAATGAGGAGACTTCTGCTTCCATCTACATCATGTCAGAGCTTGTGGCAAGGAAGTCCGTGCATGAGGGTGTGTCACAGCCCTGAAGCATGACCATAATGAGCGACTTTTCTGAATAACACAACCTGCCCTCAATTTATCGACAAATTTAGGTAATAATTCCAAGATAATTAGGTTAGGTGGGTACATGAATTCTTGAAAACACCGAAGCAAACCAGTTTTGAGGCTTTGCGAATCTATCCCTGGATTTAAACAATTTTTCATATTTAAGGCTGTATATTAATTATATTGTATGTGGTGACATTCCAGACTTACGGCTACGAGATGGAAGATCTGAGGAACCAAAAACGAAAAGTGGATCAAGATTGAGTTTTTTGAGCGAATAACCATTGGAAACCAGAATTCGGGCTAATGCGCGTACTGTAGTATCAGAGGGCTAATTCTTGTACCTACTGGAGTGCTAATCCACCGACTGGAGGTCTAATTAGCAAACTGGAGTGCTTATTGGCGTGGTAGAGGGTTAAAATTCGTACCTGAGGGCTTATTCGCATACTCGAGGGTCTATTCGCGCACCGGAAGGCTAATTGGCGTACTGGATAGCTAACTTTTGTTATCAAGGGATAACTGGAGAACCAGAGGGCTAATTCTCGTACTGGAGGTGTAATTCTTTTATTGGAGTGCTAATTCACCGACTGGAGGGCTAATTAGCAAACTGTAGGGCTAGCAAACTGGGGGGCTAACTGGTAAACTAGAGGGCTAATTCGCGTACTGGATGTCTGATGTTTTTCCCAAGGGCTAACAGTATATAGTACCAGAGGGCTAATTCGCGAACTGTGGGAGGGGGGGGGGGGCTATGTTCGTACCAAGGCCTACCTGTAGTACCAGAGGGCTAATCCACGGCATTTGGAGTATAATTCACGTCTGAAGGACTAGTTCTTCTACTGGAGGGCGATTATTCACTGACTGGAGGGTTAATTAGCAAACGGGAGGGCTTACTGACGTACTACGGTTAAAATTCGTACTGGAGGGCTCCTTCGCGTACTGCAGGGCTGCGTTCATACCAGAGGTATAATTCTCGTACTGGGAGTATAATTGGCGTACTGGAGGGCAAATTCTTCTATGAGAGTGCTAATTCACCGACTGAAGGGATAATTAGCTAACTGGAGGCCTAATTACCAAACTGGAGGGCTGATTACCAAACTGCAGGGCTAATTACCAAACCGGAGGGCTAATTCGCGTATTGGATGTCTGATGTTTCTACCAAGGGCCAACTGTATATTTATGTAGTAACAGAGGGCAAATTCGCGCACTGGAGGGGTATGTTCGTACCAGAGGATTAATTCTCGTACTGGGGGTATATTTCGCGTACTGGAGGGCTAATTCTTTTATTAGAGTGCTAATTCACCGACTGGAGGGCTAATTGGCAAACGGGAGGGCTAATTAGTAATCTGGAGGGCTAATTAGCACACTGAATGTCTGATGTTGTATCAAGGGCTAACTGGATATAGTACCAGACAGAGGGCTTATTCGCGTACTGGAGGGCTATGTTCGTACCAAGGGCTAACTGTAGTACCAGAGGGCTAATTCCCGTACTGCGGGTATAATTCACGTTCTGAAGAGCCAGTTATTCTATTGAAGTGCTATTTCACCGACTGGAGGGCTAATTAGCAAACTGGAGGGCTCACTGGCGTACTAGAGGGTTAAAATTCGTACTGGAGGGCTATGTTCGTACCAGAGGGCTAATTCCCGTATTGCGGGTATAATTCGCGTACTGATGGACTAGATCTTCTATTGGAGTACTATTTCACCTTCTGGAGGGTTAATTAGCAAACTGGAGGGCTTAGTGACGTACTAGATGTTAAAAATCTTACTGGAGGGCTCATTCGCCTACTGGAGGGCTATGTTTGTACCAGAGGGCTAATTCCCGTACTGCGGGTATAATTCACGTCTGAAGGACTAGTTATTCTATTAAAGTGCTAATTCACAGACTGGAGGGCTAACTGGCAAACTGGAGGGCTAAATAGCACACTGGAGGGCTAATTAGTAAACTGGAGGTCTAATTAGCGCAATGGATGTCTATATTTGTATCACGGGCTAACTGGATATAGTACCAGAGGGCTTATTCGCGTACTGGAGGGCTATGTTCGTACCAAGGGCTAGCTGTAGTACCGGAGAGCTAATTCTCGTACTGTGGGTATAATTCACGTACTGAAAACCCAGTTATTCTACTGGAGTGCTATTAGCGGAGGGGCTGATTAGCGTACAGGAGGGGTAATTCGTGTAATGGATGGCTAACGTTTTTACCAAGGGCTAACTGTATGTAGGTACCAGAGGGCTAGTACCTATGTTCGTAACAGAGGGCTAGTTCTCGTACTGGGGGTATAATTCGCGTACTGGAGGGCTAATTAGCAAACTGGCGCGTACTAGAGCGGTAAAATCCGTACCCGAGGGCTAATTCGCGTACTACAAGGCTAAATCCTTGCACTGGAAGGCTAAATTAGTGAACTGACGGGCTTGTTGGCCAACTTGAAGGCTAAATCTCTTACAAGGTGGCAAATTCGAGTACCTACGGGGCTCCTCGTACTGGGACGCCCGCTCCAGTATGACGTCTCCTATGCCAGGCTGCCCTGAACACGCCACTTTTTTCCGGAACGTGAAACTTGTCGTGGACCCGTCCAACCGTTCCCGCGTCTTTCCCTCTTCCCAGTTGAAAAAAAAAACAAAAGTCTTGGAAACATGGGAAGAGAGGAAGAGACGGGGAATAAGACGTGGAAGAAAGAGAAGGAAGACCGCGCTTGTGGACGCGGAGGGCCGCGAGGTGGGGGATAAGCGGTGGTAATTTTTCTCATTGAAATTCAGTTGTGGAGCCTTGACGGGGATACCGGTTTGGGCGGTTGGAGTTGATGGGGGCTCCTAAGGAGAGGTGCGCCCAAGTCTCAGCAACGGAGGAGCAACTCAAATCAAGTTTTTTTTCCCCTTCAACCCCTCTCTCTCACTCCAACTTTTTTTTTGTCCTCTTATTTGTTCTTTTTTCATCGTCTATCCCTCCGTCTCTCTCCGTCTTGCCACCTCTCTCGCTTCGTGCGTGTGTGTGCCTCCGAGTGGGCCTCGGTGTCCCCCTCTTCCCCTTCCACGTCGTGCCACACACTCCGGGGCTCCGGACCAGGTTCCCGGTGGTGGACGGGGTTCCCTTTTTCTCTCTTTTAATCCTCCTTCGTTTTGGTTTATTATTCTGTGAATAATACACCTATTATTCGCTCAGCAAAAAAATTTTATAACACCCCTCTCAAAATTTTTTTCTTTCGGAATACAACCAGGGGTGTTATGAGTGAAAATGGGTATAAATAAAGGTATTTTTTGTGTTTTAGTAACATGAGCTTTTAAGGTATCGGTTTCCATGCTTTTTGGGATGGGTAGACCGAATATGAAGTCGATTTGGACCAAAGAGTGGAAAACCGAGGTTCTACGAAAGGTTCTGCTCCCAAAACTGGTGGCCGAAATTGAAGTTGAAGTTGATTATTTTTATTGAGAAACGCGTACATAAATAGGGCCATACAGCACTCTCTACCATTAAGCATACGAAAAAAACGCTGCTAATCGCTGCACAACGGTTTATTATTTTGTACAGAACACCCTCCTGCATGTTAAAGACCACAGCTCTCCGTATAGATAACCCTTTATATAATATATGTACTATTCTATACATATGATATAGATCGCACACCCTCCGTAGTTTAGTACCTAACCCCGTACTCGTTACTAGGTACCTACCTAAATCACGAGTTAAATGTTGCTAAAATAATTCTGCCGATGACAAACAGTAACTAAAGTGGCAAAAACAAACGCACATAATGAAGTTCTGAAGGGAAATTGTTGATGAGGAGTGAAAAAAGTTGCAAATGTACCTACCAACAAACTCTACGTAGATGGTATAATGAACCTTTGTGTAATAATTTACCGTTGAGTAATGATTTACCATTGTGTAGTAATAATTTACCCATCAATAATACTTCAACGTTTGTTCAAGTTTCACTACCTATCAACAAACTCCAAAACAGCCATCATTTTTCGAATGAAATAATATCAGAGAACAACCAACTCGACTTCATAATCCGTGATTATAATCAGGTGATGCCCAGCAATGATTTTATCTCGGGCCAATTCCCGATTGTTAGCGCGTCCCTGGTGACGAGATTTTGGCTAAATGTATACAATTTCATTCACACTGGAGTCGAAAATGCCTGTCGGTGCAAACTTCGGGGCCTTACTGTGAACGAACGGCTGGACGTACGATGCTCCGGGTGGTCTTAAAAAACTCGTAAGTACAAGAACTATTTAAAACCGTAAAAAGATTCACGTAAAAAAAAGGTATAGGCGTTATGAAAATTTCAACCCCTATTTTGAACCCCTTAGAGATGACGACTGACAGTAACGTCGAGCTTCGAGGACCAACTAGACCCCAAACGGAACCTATAACCCCAATTTCATCAATTTTGTTTCATGATAACTAAGAAAAGTGGCCAGTACGGCGGACAGACAGAAATATTTTTATTGCATTTTCGGATTCTAAATACCTTGAAACGTTAACCATTAAATTTTGAGGGGGGGTTAGAATTTTTTTTTTCATGCTCGATTCCAATGGTTCATTATTGAAAATAATAAACCAATAAGTAAGCACTTCATTCTAAAAGTTAAGTCAGGTTTGCTTTAAATGAACAAAATACATGTTATCACTCTCGGAACGTTCCAACACAATATGCATCTTTCGTTACACCCAATCCGTCCATCCTTTAACTAGTCTAAATTCAAATAATGATAACACTCACGAGGAAATGGATGATGAATCCGCAGTAACTGCGAGTAATAAAGAGAAGAGAACTCCTCCCATCTATATCTACAACATAGCTAATATCAACTCATTCCTTGTTGATATGCAAAAATTAGACCCTGGAACTTACTCACATCGTACGGTAGGTAAATCTGTCAAAATTCAAATGGATACAATATAAGGGTACAGAAAAACCGTAGATTTTCTGGAAAAAAGTAAAGCCGAATTTCACACGTACCAAGTAAAGGAATGCCGGGCTTTCCGAGTGGTAATCAGGGGCCTTCACCACACAACTGACACCAAATTAGTGATGAATGAATTGAAAACACTAGGATTTGAGCCTACTCAAATGACATTGGCTCTGCACCCTGTTACCAAAGTCCCTATGCCACTATTTTTTCTGGATCTGAAGCCCGACGCGAAAAATTCAGAGATATACAATTTAACCAGATTATATAATGCAGTCATCAAGATTGAACCGCCGAAACCTAAAAGATCAGTTATCCAATGCACCAAATGTCAGGCTTATGGTCACTCAAAAAATTACTGTTTCCGACAACCTAAATGTGTAAAATGTGATGGTCAACATGGTACTGAAGCATGTGATAAAACTAGGATGAATAAACCAATTTGTACAAACTGCAAAGGGAACCACACAGCCAATTACAAGGGTTGCCCAATTCACCTATCCTTGCAAAATAATCGCGCTAGACCAGTCAAAACTACACTGCAAAACATTCAACCAACAACCTCTAATTCAAATGATACCATACCTCACAATTCAAGAATGAACCCCACCTATGGACAATATCGCACTTACTCTCATGCCGCACAAAATCTTCCACACAGCATTGATGAGATGAGCAACCAGCACACCATCACCGTCCTATGTGGAAAAATCGACCAGCTGATCAACCTTATCCAACCCTTGTTCTCCATGCTCACTGAACTAATACCTAAACTCTTAAAATGAACTCACCAACCCAAGATGATCTTAAAATTGTCACATGGAACGCTCGAGGGCTAAACAATAAATATCATGAATTGTCACTATTCTTAAGACAAACAGGTGTAGATATTATGCTACTAACAGAGACCAAAATGGAGACAAATTTACACTTTTCATTACCAGGCTATAAATGCTACAGAGCCGACCACCCATCTAATAGCCGCAAGGGAGGTTCAGCCGTCATCATAAAAGCAAATATCACCCACAATGAACTAATCCCGATTTGTGAAGAAGACGCTGAAGTTGCCAGAATCAGCCTAGTGATCCACGGGACCTTATACCAAATTGGATCCTTCTACTCTGCCCCTGATCGAGAAAACCATAGGTTGCTAATGAGTACAATATTTGGTATAGCACATGAAATGGGCCTCAAATTCTTGCTTGGGGGGGACTTCAATGCCAAGCATCCTCGATGGGGGTCGGCTACTACAAATCCGCGTGGAAGGATGCTACTAGATGCAATTATACAACTCGGGATGCAAGTGCTGCATCCGATTGAGCCCACACACTATCCCGATAACCCAAGTCACTCTCCAGATATACTTGATATCTTCATTGGAAAAGGACTAAACAACCTACATATTGAGGTCAGAGTCCTTCACTCACTATCCTCTGACCACTACCCAGTCATGACAGTCATCCCTTGCACCGTACCATACAAAAAACCAAATAACAGTCTCATAAAATACCCTTTCGATTGGAGAATGTACACAGAAACCCTTGAAAGGGAAACCAATTTAAAACTTCCGCTCAAGACTCCAAAAGACATTGATGTTGCAGTCAGTCATATAACCCAAATCATCCAATATGCAGCAGGTCTGGCCAGTGATAGCTCCGTTAGACAACCTCAAATCCCTTACCAACGATCCACGTACACACCTACTCATATTCAGAATCTCCTAGATGTGAAGAAAAGAGCCAGGTCATTATGGGAAGCGACAAAATATCTTCCTCATAAACAAGCATACAACAAGGCTACATACGATCTGAAAAAAGCTCTGATGGAACTCCACGCTGAAGATAAACACAACTCATTAATATCATTAGATGCACAAGACGGCTCGCTATGGCGCAAAACAAAACTATTAGTAAAGCAACCACTATCTACCCCTCCTCTCAAACTGAATAATGTATGGTATTCAACTCCAGAAGAAAAATCCAGAATATTTGCTGAACAACTAGCCGATCAATTTAAGCCTCACAACAGCGAATTACCCCTATTCCACGAACAGATCGTTGACGAAATCGCACAGCCACTCCAGTTGACGCCATTCAATGAGTTTTTTCGCCCAGCCCAGGTGAAGAACGCCATCCAACGATCCCCTACCAAAAAATCTCCTGTATGCGACAGGATTACACAACCTTTACTGAAGAACATGCCAAGGAAAACTTTAGTGCTCCTCACACAAATATTTAATGCCATTCTTCGTATCACCTACTATCCATCGAGATGGAAACATGCGCAAATAATAATGATCCTCAAACCTAAGAAAAATGCCAGAGATCCTAAAAGCTACCGACCGATAAGTCTAGTCTCAATTTATTCGAAGATCTTTGAACGCCTTATGTTATCCAAACTTATGCCACTCTTCATGGATGTCATTCCGACCTACCAGTTTGGATTCCGCAGATCTCACTCCTGCCCTCAACAACTTCACAGGCTAATTGAGGAAATCCTGGACACATTCGAGGAACAAGAGATCTGTCAAGGCATTTTTCTTGATACTGAAAAAGCGTTTGATCGTGTCTGGCACCCTGGGCTGCTCTACAAATTGAAACCGATATTACCTGATACCTACTACCGCATCATTCAGTCATTCATCAGTAATCGAACATTTCATGTAAAGTGTGACTATGCAATCTCGGCTAGTAAAAATATAATTTCATCAGTTCCACAGGGAAGTGTATGGGGGCCAATACTCTACCTCATCTATGTTTGCGATGTCCCCAACCCCCCAAACACGACCTTAGCTATGTTTGCGGACGATCAAGCCATATTATCTCGTGCAAGCTGCGGTGCCGAGGTAACCAGAAAACTACAGGAACATATTGCGATGATTGAAGACTGGAATAAAAAGTGGCGCACATCGATGAACCCCCAAAAATCCAACACAACTATCTTCACGTACAAAAGGAACTATCACATTACCCCTATCACTCTGAACAACACGACAGTTCCACAGAGTAGATCAGTGAAATATCTGGGCATCACAATTGATCAAAAGCTGACTTTTGCCGATCACATTGGAGACTTGGTCAAGAGGCTGAGGACTAGAACAAACCTACTCAAACCATTGATTGGACCAAGATCTCCTCTCACCTTAAGTAACAAAAGGCTCATTTATCTTGTACTAATCCGACCTATATGGCAGTACGGGTGCTCATTATGGGGATCAGCTAGCGCCTCACAAATTAAAAGAATACAAGTACAACAGAATCGTGCACTTCGCTTGATTACAAACGCGGAGTGGTATGTGAGGAACTCAGTTATACATCGAGATCTGGACATCCCCGAAGTGAAAGATACGATTTCTCAAACCTTTCAACGGCAGTATGAAGCGCTCACAGAACACCCAAACCCCATTTTCCAAGGATTTACTGATCGCCTATTGGCTCGTCGTACTGGAAGACGGCTAAAGAGAAAAAGACCAGTTGATCTTCTCATTGCGCCTACCTAATTAAAAGGAAAATCAAGGGTCCAACGATCCTTGTCCTCCCCAACTACTGGCTGTGATGTGTACTATATAAATATTGTTCTTGTTATAAAAAAATTTAATTTAACTAACTTTACATTTTAAAAAAAATACAAGGACTACTATTGGGTAGGAACCTTGTCTCACGTGTCACTGTACTGAGTACGTATAAATGTTATATTATTATTAACACAACTATAAATTAAAATGTATTGCTGTAAAGTTTTGTCAAAAAAAAAACAAAAAAAACAAAATAAAATTTAACTACCTGGACCAAAAACGATCTTCCGTAAAACGAGGTTTTATAAGAGGGGACATCTAAATGACGAGAAGCTATTCTCGTGTTCAACTCATGCACTGTGTCTCTCCTATACATCTGTGATACCAAATATTTGGGTGTACCGAATTTTAGTAATTTAAATACCATGCAACCCATGGAAAACTGGAACCGCTCTTCAATTTTCAGCTATTTTAACCTACTATAATAATGTTGCGACTTGTTTATCGGGTCTGGCATTAAAAATAAAACGGAGAGCCGCATTCTGGACCCTCTGCAACTTCAGTTTCCCTTCCCCAGTCATATCACAATAACTTAATTTGGCGTAATCAATAATCGGGAAAAGGAGGGACCGAACTAACTTCGCTTCGATGAGTGATGGAAAATTGATGCAAACAGCTCTTAATTGATAAATTCCACCAAATACTTTTTGACTCACTTTATTCACTTGACCGTCCCAGCTCAAAACGGAATCAATGTGAATGCCAAGAATTTTCACCCCAGATTCGATAGGGATGCTGTTACCGCCGATTACAAAGCAGCCTGCGTAGGAGTGATTTCGCACCTGAGCAATACGCCTGGTGGAACCAATTATATTGGCAGAACACTTCGCAGAGTTTAGGGCACGCCAACGATCAAGTTGGGTCAGGTCACTATTTATCTTCTGTATCGTTTCATCTATATCAGCAACTGACGACTCGAAGAAAATCTGCAAATCGTCTGCATGCAAGTGGTAGCTCGAGAAAATTAACAAACTGGTGGAAACCATCAAACATTTCGCCTATTCAATTGTTGCACATGAAAGAAACAGTAAATGAACAGCCAACATTTCTGTAGGTACCTACTTCGCAGCGTTTTTTTTTTCAGTTTTCTCACTCGTCTTACCCAAATATTCATCAGCGTCTTATCCCTTCGACTAGTCACCACCACCTCCTCCTCCTCCCTCGCTTCGCGAACGTTTCTGCGTGGCGAAATTCGATGAAAATCCCTCGCCGCTGGCGTTCCCCAGGTAACAGCTGAGTTTTCCTCCTGGGGACCTATTCACTAAGCAAGCGAGATATCTCTTCTCTGTTCATGTGTCTCTTTTGGCAAAAGAGATTTTTACAGTATCCACAACAGGGTCATTCAGTAACTTCTAAGAGACTGTTGGCGGCCATTTTCTGTCTCTATCAAAAGATATAGCAAAATAAGAAAGAAAGACGAGAAGTGAGAAAGAAAGACTATCTCTTTCAAGAAAATACAAATTAGGTTTCTATTTCAGAAGAGAGACACCTACTTTGTTTCTATCAAAAGATACACCTAACCAGGTGTCTTTTCTTGAAAGAGATAGTCTTTCTTTCTCATTTCTCGTTTGTTTGATAGTGATATCGTCTATTATCCTTCGTTTGTCCGCTACCGCATCGGTCATTTTGATCGTTCATTTCGATTGTGAACCTTTTTTCATCTCATAAAGGCAAGTCAATTGTTCATTAAAAATAGTAGGTATATACACGGGAGCTATCAAGTAAAATAGACGAACCCGAGAGACATCTGGAAGATGCTGTCTCCCGGGAGATTTTCAAAGGCGACGATCTCTTTTCACTATCTGTTTTAGTGAATAGGCCTCCTGCAGCCGCCAAGACGCTCATTGGTTAGTGTACGTCAGTCCGGCATAGAAGTCATGCAGCGCTACCATTATGAGCGAATTTTACAAATTTGGTTTCTGTTATTTCTGACCCACAAAAACTCGAATTTGTCTCACTTACTTTTCAAATATATTTTTGGTTATTGAACTAATATTTTTGTGTCTATAGTCTCCATGGTCGGCTCCCGTTTGGTACGGTCGCGATTCAGGTATCAGGCTGAAGGGCCGTTTGGCGCGATGAAATGGAGAGGTGAATAACTATCAGCCCGTTTGGCGCAGTTCCTGAACCTTGTGTTGTTTGTCAATAATTATTTTCGTACTACTCGACTGCATGTCAACATGTTTATACACGTACAATGAAAAGTACGTACCCATGACTATTCTAAAAATTCACCATTCTAAGAATTTTGAGACCGCAATCTCGGATTTAGGGCTTTCCTGGGGAGAGCTGAAGGGTAGGTATTGCCCACAGAAATATGATCTCAGCAGAAGGGGCCTCTGAACAGGTAAATAGTAAACCGTTGTATACCTAATAATTTACAGTGTTTTTATTCTGTTTTCGGATTCTACAAACCTTGAAACGGAAACCATCAAATTAAAAAAAAAAAGTTTTCATGATCGATTTCAAAGGTTCATTACTTAAAACAATAGAACAAATTTCTGTCTCTCCGCCGAACGCTGTACGCCGTACTTCGCACTTTTGTTAGTTACCATGAACCAAAATTAATGAAATTTGGTTTGTAGGTCCCATTTGGGGTTTAGCTGGTCCACGAAGCTCGGCGTTACTGTCAGCCGTCTCTAAGGGGTGAAATGTAGGGGGTGAAATTTTCAGAACGCCGTAGTTCGAAAATTTTCAGTTGGTATCGAACTTGAGAATTTTTTGAGACCACCCGGAGCATTGTAGGTCCGGCCGTCCTTTGCACCGAAAAGTTTCGTCAACATGATCGTGAATGATACGGTACATCCATACCAGATATCACTGCAAAGGAACACCTAATTATAATCACGGATGGCTGATGAACGAAATCGAGTTGGTTGTTCCGTGAAATATTTCACTTGAAGAATGAAGGTTATTTTGGATTTTGTTGATAGGTGCCTACTTTTGTCGCTTGAACAAGCGTTTTGCTTAATGAATAACAACAAATAATTAATTAATGAATTATTGAATCCTACGCATTTTTATGAAACTGTAATTCCCAGGCCGGTTCCAGTACTCCATTTAAGGCATTCCTGGGGGAAGCACGAGGGTACGTATTGACCACAGAAAACAGTGACCTACGCAGATGGGGCAACTATACAGATACATAATAAACCGTTGTGTAATAATTTGCAGCGTTTGAAGTCTCAAGTGAACGTATCAACGTCAAGTGTCAAAGTATCGGTATTTTCGAACTATTTCGAATAACTGTTATGTTACATAGGGAGTTGACAGTACCTGCGATAAGAGTGGAAATAGGTAGTTTTTGGTGTAGGAGGAGGGGTGAGGGGGTAGAGGTCCCTTCGAGATAATCGCGTTCGACGGAAGTCCCGTGTACATGCGAGGTAGTAACGGTCTTTGACTCCTACCCACCTCTGCCTTCTCATCGCGTTTGGCTTCTACAACAAACTGATTTACGAAACAAGAGTTCCAGTCACGCAGTTCACGCGTATGAGTGAACTTACGGTGATTTAACATCAGTTTTTGATAACTCCTTCATTTTATACGGATTTGCGGCGATTTTTGACCGGAAAAACTCGAATTTGTAAAGAAGGTTCCATAAGCTAAGTTAACCTAAAGATTTGTAGGATGACATTTTATTCAAGTATATAGGACAACTCACACATCTATACACAACTAACACGGATACAGACACTTACATTCTGATGGCGTTTTCAGTGGACGACCTTTATTTTGTCCATAGCTGGAGTCTTGTATGCCATTCTGAATCTGCTGTAAGCATTTTTCTCTGGTTCAAATGTGCAAGTACAAACAGCTCTATATTGCCAAGGCCATCATCGGCGCCTGCCGGTGAAAAAAACAAAAATAATGATTTCATATGTTGGAGCCCTGACTGACGCCGGAGCGCCGTTTTTTGCGACGCAGTGGCGCCATAATTCAAGTAGGTAATAAATGCTTGAGGTCTAACTAGTAACACTCTCGGTGATGTGGCTACTTTTGATGTTATGACCAACCGTAACTGAGTTATGAGCGAAAAACAAAATAACAAAACTTCTTCTCTCTCTTCCCCCCCCCCCCCCCCACACCGCTATTATTGTAGGTCCGGGGACTTCTCGTAGGTATGTTTATCCCCTGACGACTCTGAACAAATTTCTGAAGTCGAAAATTCGGCCGTCCTCCATGTCCAAACCTCTTATTGACCGGACTCCTTGGTTTTTGACACAATTACCTGATTTTTATCATTGATTTAAAAATCATATTCTTCGAACTAAATGTTGGACGAGGTTACCTACTCTCGTGCTCCCTCCAGGGAAGTCCAAAATCGAGTACTGGAGCCGGCCGGGGAATGACACATAAATATTCAGTGGATTCAACTATCATTGATTATTTATTTGTTGTTATTCATGAAGCTTAAAGTTTGGTCAAAAAAGTCCAAAATAACCATCATTGTTCAAATGAAATAATATCGCAGAACAACCAACTCGACTTCATACAGCCATTCGTGATTATAATCAGGTGCTCCCTAGCGGTGATATCTGTGCTGAATGTATACAATTTGATTCACCCTCATGTTGACGAAGCTTTTCGGTGCAAACGAACGGCTGGTCGTACAATGCTCCAGGTGGTTTCAAAAAATTCTCAAGTTCGAGATCAATATAAAAAACGTCAAAAAATCATAACCTTCTATTGAAAGTTTTCGAGGGCGAATTTCAACCTCTATTTTTCACCCCTTAGAGATGACTGACAATAACGCAGAGCTTTGCGGACCAACTAGACCCCAAATAGGATCTACAAACCGAATTTCATTAATTTTGGTTGAGTTGATCAAGGAAAGTGCGAAATGCGGCGGGGCAGACCGACAGAAATTTTTTTATTCCATTTTCGGATACTACTTACCTGGAAACGGAAACCATCAAATTTTGAGAACGAAGGAAAATAATAAGCCAAAAGTCATATTCTTCGAACTAAACATTGTTTGTCTCTGTGAACCTGGCTGTTGGCGTAATAACAGCTTGGGGGGAAAAAATTATAAGAGTTGCCTCACTGAAATATTTTGATATATTTTAAAACATAGGATAACGATGTCATATGTATATTTTTGCATTTCGTAACAGAGGAATAAACGATGACATTTTTTTTCAAATTAAAATTCCCTTTCATTTGGAGGTATTTTTACGTAGGTATCACTTAAACGTGATAATATAACCTATAAGCATTATAATGCTTAAAATAAGTAGAGTCACAAAAATAGAAACCTTGAATCTACCGTCTATCTGTCCTACCTACCCGCCTCTATCTGCCTTCTGTCTATTTATCTATCTGTACTAGTCAGGGGCGTTGCCTCCATAAGGCCAATTGCCCCCCCCCCCCCCCCCTGCACCCAGAAACACAAAAAACTCCAAAAAATAATTCCAACCATTTGTTCACTTGACATTCGAATTTCCCTCCGTATACTGTACCTAGCATTTTTCAAAGTTCAACAGCGACTCGACAGAGCTCTCTGGCTATGGATATTCAATATGTGTTTCCTTCATGTTGGCTCCCTGTAGCTCCAAGGAGCATTTTATCGGAATATAGCTACAGTAATCGATGTCTTGCAATTGAAATCGAAACCTACGCTTCTGAAACTGGCAGGTCCTGGGACCTGGTGTCGCCATGATAACCGAGAAAAGTGGCCCGTCCGTGCAAGTTCAGTTGAGTAAAAATTTGGTTAGCCACTCCTCTTTTCGGCCCCGTCCCAACATTTCCATCCAAAAATCGTTTATGTTCACAATCGATTGGATTGTTTCAATTCATCTTGTCATCTCGATACGAGATGCTTGTCCTTCGATCTGTCCTCCCCTAAAAATTCTTATCACTTTCGCCATTCTGTTCCTATGTTGAGTTTCTGCTTACGTTTCGAATTTTGTATGTTCCCATTCGAGTTCCCGTGACAGATTTGGGTTTGTGATAATCAAGTGCGTTGTGTCTTGTCTGTGGTCTTGTGGATTGATCGACGTCAACATACACAGATAAGTATACCTAGCTTCTAGTCTGATTCTCCATCCAAGCAGGTACTGGCCGGCGGGTCATTACTTTGTTGTATTTTAGTCTAGTTCGTTGTTTTTAGTTGTTGTTTAGTTTATTTGCTTCTGTATTTTTGTACCACATGAATTCGGTGGCTAACTTACAGTCGAAATTTTCGACGTTTTCCTACGAGGATAGATAGATTGATGATTAAAAGTTTAGGCCTTCGCTGAGTATTAGTCAGTATGAAGCTATAGAACTTTTAGCTTCTGGTAATCCCGGGTACTGGTCAGAACTACTGTGAACACAGTGCTTACATTCTGACTTGCTAAGAGCTGTGGTTGATTAAAATCCACCCATTTCTCATAAGAAGACTCCACTGCTGGAAAACATTGACAGGTATTTTGTAGAAAAAGCTGTTGATTTGTGTTCCGGTTTGGTGGCCCACCACTTTCAGAGCCCACGCACCGCTACTGATACCAGTACATCTGTAAAGTAGTGAAGTTGATATGAGTGTAGGGTTACCCCCCTGGACATCAGAGCTCGGCATCATACGCCGTCCCGACTGACAATGATCGTTCCGTGATGAACCATCGAGCCTGAACGGACAAATTAACGTTGCGCAACACCAATAAAATATTAAGCATTACTGATTGATTTATCAGGAAATTGAATTTCGGCCAACCCCAGTGGGAGTGACGGTCGTGACCGCCGCTCTGCAGCCGATCGGTGGATAAGACGAAGATCCGCCCGATAAGTTTCAAAACAACTTACCTCCAACTCGCCTCTAACTTACCTCATCCATCTCGAACTTGAGGCCACAACTTCGGGCGGAAAACTACGGCGTGATATTGTGAGTTGATGAGTAAGGGGAGGAAATCGTTTGAAGAGTTTATCGCCCAAACTTAGCCCCCCCCCCCCCCCTCCTTGTGCAAAGTTTCGCTTCCCGAAAGAAAATTTATTAAGGAAGAGAATTATACATAAAAAAGAAGTTGTGGAAGAAAATACTTATTTTCTTTTTATTTTGGTCGTTGACTTTTGAAGAAAATCTGAAGGAAGATGAATGGGGGAAAATGAAAAGTTTAGGTGTCGAAACGATTGCAGAGTACGTATCATATTTATAACTTTTGTTCGAGTGGGTATCTTGACATTTATAGCAATTCCAATTCAAACTCGATGTTTCCCAAATCAAATTCCAGTTTTTCCGAAACAAATTAAAGGTTGTCAAAAAACATGCTCTAGGTGTTTCAACAACAAATTGATAGGTACTTAATTTTCCATAACAAATTAAAGGTTTTTCAAACCGAGTCGAGGTTTTTTAAGACAAACTGATAATGGGGAGTTTTCGTCAAATTATTTTGTTGAAAAAAATTATACAGAACTCTTGGAAGAATGTAGTTTGAAGCCCGTTTTCAAAAATAAGCATTATTTTTTAAATGAGGGCGGTTAAAAGTAAAAATGCGGTGAAAAATGACGTATGAGATTCATTGATATCTGAATGGCTGCTGGCCCAAGGTGGCGGAGGGAAGCCTCGGAGACAGGTTCTCAGCGCTGCCAACAACGCAACATTGGAAATGGCAAACCTTCGTGGCAACCTTCAAGTACCTTTGCCGTGACCGTCCCCTCGGTTTGATTTTGAGGACGTGTTTTTGAAATATGTTTATAAATGCCATCCATCCATTGCGGCTCTTTTCATAGTTTAAAGTAATGCACTAGCGCTCTAAGCGGGATTTGAGTTGAACTGCTCGGCAATTTACATCGTCATTTCTAGCGGGAACTCAGAAATTCAAATCACGACATAAACAACTCATTATGTGGTGAATAATTTTAATTCCCGTTATTGAACAGAATGTGGCAACAAAAAGGAGAATGTGTAACACACGAAAATTGCCCACTGTCCAAAACGATTGGATAATATTCACAATCTGACTCAAGGGTTTCCTGAACAAATTCAAGGTTTTCCAAACAGAATCAAGGGTTTTCACAACAAATTGATGATATTTTCCATATATGTATAATAAGTTTTCCCTGTTAAACTCAAGGTGTCCTGAAACATTGCCAAGGTTTTAAAAATCCACATGACACTTTTCCATAACAAGTTAAACAATTTCTAGAAACATTTTCAAGTTTTCTAAATAACATGTTTACGGTTTTTCAAAAAATCGAAGTTTTTCCAATCACAATAATGGTTTTCTTATAAAATTAAAGGTTTTCCTATCAAGTTGAAGGTTTTTCATAATAAACTCAAGCTTTTTCGGAATTTAATTTCTCAAACTGATGGTTCTCCATTTTAGCGAATTTTCAAAGAAAATGAAGCTATTGCAATGGCTTCGAAATTTAAATAATATAAATTTTTGGAAATTTTCTTCATAGAAATCCGTTTCAGACCATTCTAAAACGATTCCTGAAATTTAACACTTTTTTATATGTATATATATATTTATATATGTGTCACTCCAGACGATAACTCTCGATAGAATTGAGATAAACAGCTCAAATTTGCACAAAAAATCTATCTTGGCAATCGAAAGGCTAAGTTCGAAGATGGGCGAAATTGGCCTACTCTAAGGAGGGTTTTGGCGCATTTAAAGTGCGCAAAAATTACCCAAAAATCCCCAAAATGTTATTTTCCAACAAGTGACCCCTCATTTTAAAGGTTTTTGCACGCTGAACACGATGGTGGAATCGGATTTAGATATCTTGATCCGTTCTCAAATTAGAGCATTTAAAGTGCGCAAAAATTACCCAAAAATCCCCAAAATGTTATTTTCTAACAAGTGACCCCTCATTTTAAAGGTTTTTGTACGCTGAACACGATGGTGAAATCAGAATTGCGATATCTCATTCCGTTCTCAAACTGGAGCACTTTGAAGATTAGGGAACGTGGTTATTTCTTCGAAAATTCGCTCTTATAGCCATGCTGCATGACTGTGGTTTTTTCTCCTGGGCTGTATAATAAGATCATTTTGGAAATTGATGTTTGAGCCCATTAACTTTAATTTTGTACCTGAATAATTTAGGAAATTAATTGATTAATTTTTACCTTTTTAATCCCAGTTTTTAAATGTCATCAGTACATCAAAACAAAAACATTGTACATTTTACCGACCTGGAGGGCTGTATTCGCTTCCAGTCGACGCAGAATAGTGTGTGCTAAAAATTATACTTATATCGAGATCTTTTTCGATTTGAGTGCTTATTTTTGTGTTTATTTTATCTACTACGAAATACCACAAAAAATTTGGAAAAAATGTGGCTAAAAAAATTGGGTAAGATGGTGGTGGCGTGATCAGCGTTGAACTAAATGAGACCTCGAAGTTTGTACGAATGATTTGGGTCCACCATTCGTTATGCTATTGTTTGCGTTCGAATAAACTGAAATTTAAGCTCGGTTTCAAACTAAGTTCATATTAATTTGGATGTAGGTAAAACAAAACTTGTTTCAAACACTAAAACCGTTCGAATTCACCTCAGCACGAACTCGGATGAGACTCCAAATCTACATCGGTTCAAATCGGGATAACTTGAACGGTCTTTAGTGGTAGAATGATCCACGTCTCAACGATTAGGATCAATTATCGCGGACGCTATCGTCGGCGTAAGTGATAATCACGATAGTTGATGACTATCGTTCGAATAATCAAACGTAAACGATTATTAAAATACGATTATTCATCAAATTACCTAATAAAGATGTATTCCTCCGTTTACCGACTCTTAATGGTTCACTCGTTAAGGAGATGGCCATTTGCCCGTCAGCCTACACAAACAGGTCTTGCCTCGATCATTTTTCCATTATAAGAATGGGGAATGAATTCAAGACAAAATCAACAGGACATTAGTTTTAATTAAAGTTCGAGAACAAAAAATTGTTTCACCTTATCTGTGCAGTGGGTGTACAAATTCCCAATTGAAACGGAATTTAATCTCTCTTCTGAGCCCACTTGATACGTGAACCCGCTAATATTCAAAATGTCTTCTAAATATGCGTTCTTTTCAGAATACAAGGACAGGCGTTTTATGCTGGCCCCATAAATTTAAGAATTTTTGATGCTACTCTCTCATTTTAGGGCTAGATGTTGCGATGCTAACTGAAAATTGGCGAACACGTGCATAGGTATTGAAAATACTTTCACTTTCGTGAAGAACATCTGTCAAAGCCTTACCAGCCGAGAAAATGAAGGAATATATCCTATCAGTTATTCAACAAAATTTCTGTCGAGCGAATACACAGGTTTATAGTTCACCTGTTAATAATAAACCTATTATTCACAGAATAAACATATTATTCATTCTGTGAATAATAGGTGTATTATTCGCAGAATAATAAACCAACATTGAAGCGGCTTACAAACATTTGGGCAAAATTCGGACTCTATCATGCAGCCAAAGTCAGATGCTGTCTGGAGTGACATAGAAATACTCCGTATATACGTAAGATACATATTATGCATAATCACAAAAGAAAATGTTAAATTCTAGGGATGGATTTATAATGTATCAAAATAGGTTTACATGAAAATATCATCATTAACGTTTTCTAATCGGAAATTCGCTTAAATAACCATCTAAACACGTCTTGAATTGAACTGCGAAATCGGATTCCTCAACCGTTCGAGCAAAGTTATTGACTCAGCTGCACGGCCATTTACCAGTGTGATTCACCATCAATCGCTCACCACCAGGGGCGTTGCGTCCATAAGGCCACTTGGGCCACTGCCCCGGCACCCAAAAACACTAGGAGTAAAACAAACTCCAACCATTGTTCAGTTGGCATTTGAATTTCCCTCCGTACACTACCTAGCATTTTTCACAAAGTTCAACAGCGACTCGCCAGATTTCTCTGGCTATGGATATTCAGTATTCTAGTAGGGCATCCATGGTGCCTAGATGTTAGCTCCACAGACAAAGCATGTTATTGGAATAAAGCGACAGTAATCGATGTCCTGCAATCGAAAGCGAAACCTAGGCTCCTGAAACTGGCAGGTACCTAGGTCCTGGGACCTAGCGTTCCCATGGCAACTGAGAAATGTGGCCCGTTTGTCCGGGCATGCTCAGTCGAGTAAAAATGTTGTTCGCCACGCCCACTGTAGGTCCTATCCCCAGAATCTGATTTCCACCCCAAAATCGTTCCTTTTCACAATCGATTCGATCCCTTTGATTCGTCATCTCGATACGAGGTGCTTCTTCATCTTCTGATTTGTTTTTGTTGTCTCTTTATCACATTCGCTTTCTCTGTTGAATCTGTTGTCAGTTTTGAATTTTTGGCCTCAAATTTTGTGCGCTTTGCGTTCGGTCCGGTTCCGATGACAGATTTGTATTTGTGGTACCTACGTGCGTTTTGTCCTGTACTTGCTGTTTGTGGTCTTGTGGATTGAGCGGCGTCATAACACCACTCAGCTGTTCTAGTCAACAGCTTCTCCATTCAAGTAGGTACCGGCGGACGGGTCTTTTTTTTTGTATTTTAGTTTGCTATATTTTTGTAACACATTTATTCGGTGGCTAATTTGCAGTAGAAATTGTCGACTTTTTTTACGACGATAGAGTGTTGATTAAAGAGACAAGCTTTGCTGAATACCACTCTATCATTAAATAAGGAAAGAGTTTTGTTGCCTTGGGGTATTTTGTACACAAATCTGTAGGTTTTGTGTTCTGGTTTGGTGCCCCACCGTTTTCAGAGAACACGTACCGCTCCTGCTCACCACCATCGTCGTCTCTACCTCAATCACCGTTTCTCGTAACTACCATTCCCTTCAAGCTACAATCAGCGAAGTCATCAACTCGAGCACAGCTAGAAGGACTTCGAGCAAAATTAACCGAACATCAAGAACAACGCAGCTTTTCAATTATCAACACGATTTCCGAACCCTCGGAACCGAGTGACGTCCGAGCTCCTGCAAGGTGTAGGATATCCTCGTCAGTGTCCGCTCACGACGCCGATCTTGACCATCCGTAGATGTGCAGCGGCTCTAAATGCGTCCGCGCTATTTCCACTGAACCCTGACCTTATTCCAAAAGTTACTTTTTTTATTGGCAAAGGTTCACGAACGGTTATTCTCACTTAGGCTATTTTCCGCCTGCCGATTAGGCTCTGGCTACTTCTACGGGCTTCCCCTCTCATGTAAGTACTGGAGTTAGTACTAGTAAGTAATGTACCTACAATATACGTACAGTATTTCACAACTCAGATACTTACTATCAGCCCTTAATGAACTTATATACCGAGCAAAGAAACCAGCTCAAGCTACATGCTCTGGTTTATTCAGAATTAAAACCAATACTTGAGTTGGAACTTTTATATACAATACGTGATTTACTTTCTATCCGCAGCTAGCTTATGATGTACATTTTTTACTTTACTTCATTTTAGGTAGTATGTACGTACTGGTCGTGGTCGTTTTTCTGCTGGAAACCTTAAGGTTTCCTTGTGACAGTCCACATTATTCTAACACTTTAACCACTTTCATGGTGAAACTGTACTTTCCTTTGGCACAGTACAGTCATTTTGCGAAGTTTGAAGGCGGGATCCAGTCCATATAGGCTGTTGATCAAGCTTCAGCTGTTTACCCCCACTTTGCGTCTCCAAAAGCCTCTCTACAATTGACCTTACTAGGTAGGTTTCCTACCGACATGAGCTTTGAAAAAAGTTTGGTCGTGCTTAGGTATCACTGGAACTTGCTCATCATTGTAGTAATTCTCATAGTTACTACCTAGTGGGTCCGCTGACCAGTATCTTCACGTAGTAGGTATAGTTATCTTTAGTAGAACGAATACAACGTCTACCTATACCACAAATGAGCTGGTTTTTGGATTTTGCGGCGCCACTTCCGGCGCCGCGGTGCCTCTCCCTGATGGCTTCGTCGAGGCACCAAAAACTGTACAGCGAATTCTGGGGCCCTAAAGAGTGTTTACCGTCAAAATTTCAGCTTTTTACGACGGTTCCGAGGGCCACTTTTCGTGGTACAGACATACATAATTATACATATACATATACCCTCCCGAAAATGTAGCTCTAGTCTACGTAAGAGCCTTATTAACGTTCGGCAAATACTGACAATTTAGCGGCAGGGATGAACGAGCGGACAACTTTAAATGTTCAAGTTGGTACTGCAAACCACACACTCGTATAATTTTCCATCGACGATTTTTTTCTAAAAACGCTGCACATGGTTTCACACAACAAGAACAAGCTATCACACAAGGGTTTATTATTTCGTTGTACAGATACACATTCTGCGTAGATCACCGTTTTCTATGACCAATACATACCCTCTGCACATTGTCACTTCGACTCCGGCGGCATTTTTGTCGTGTTTGTGTGTGCGCGCGTGGATGGTCCACCGCAAAAACCGCCTTACTAATCCTTACTTATAGGAATTCAGCGATCTACACGCTACACAGAAGAGCATCAATGAAGGAAAATCATAAACCGTTGTGTAATCATTTGCAACGCTTTTTATTATCAATCCCCTACCAAATCTAACATAAATATTCCCATAATAACAATATGACAACCAATAATATTCATAACTAAGCAAAGGGAACACGTTACTGCACCGAAGGATGGATTAGGAATCCACTGCGGCTCTTCTTCGTTAGGTTTCAACATGTATTTTTGTGAATTGATAATTTATTATGCAAACATTATTCTACTGCAAGTAATATTTTCATATTTTTTTTTTCTCTGAACACAACTAGGAAGACTTTGTCGAATGTCAAAGACGTTTTACGATTGCGATTCTCGTTGACCTCCAACTACAAGAAATAAAGTTTGTAGAAAAAAAAAACTTTCAAGGATGCTGTGATCGAATGAAATCACTTTACAACTCCAAAGTCTTAACTCGGTGCAATCATTTTATAGCTCCCCATCTGCGTCGGTCGACCATTTACTTTTACAACCACAATAAAAACAAAGGTTGATGTTTCAGGTCGTTTCACGAGAGAGACTTCAGTAACTTCGTTCGAGTTTATGGAAACTTGAAAATCTAAGTTCATTTTTACTAGTGAATTGTACAGAGAAAACAATTGTTGAATAAATATGTATTTTACTGAAGGAGCCTTTCGAGGCGCAGAATATAATATATAGAACTGGGTACTTTGTACCAACGAAGCAAAGCGTGTCCATTTAACTTATTGAAGCTTGAAATTTCATATACTTACCTAAGGAAATGTAAGCAGAAAATATTTGAAACGAGCAGACCATAATCTATTGATCAAGTTGTTCCGCTTGATGTAGCAAGGAGAGAAAAGTTAATAGTTCCGGGTAATTTTAATCATTATGTTTACTTGGTGCCCATACCTTGAGAAGGCATCTAATTTTGACCAATCATTCAAAACGCTGCAAATTATTATACAACGGTTTACTATTTACCTGTATATGCGTAGATCACTGTTTTCTGTGGTCAGTACCCTCGAGCTCCCTCCAGGAAAGCCCTAATATAAATGGAGCACTGGAGCCGGCCCGGGAATTAATGTTTCATACAAATGCGCGGGATTCAATAATTCAATCATTAATTATTTGTAGTTATTCATGAAGCATAATAAGGTAAATAATAAACCTTTGTGTAATAATTTACCTGTATAGATGGCCCTTCTGCCTAGATAGTATAATAAACCGCTGTGTAACAATTTAACGTCGTGTAATAATTTGCCCAATAATACTTCAACGTTTGTTCAAGCTACAAAAGTACTTATCAACAAAATCCAAAAGAGCATTTTCAAACGGAATAATATCACAGAACAACCAACTCTCGACTTCATACAGCCATCCTTGATTATAACCAGGTGCTCCCTAGCGATGATATCTGGGCCGGATTTGTACCGTTTGATTTACGGTCATGTTCACGAAACTTTTGGTGCAAACGAACGGCTGGTCGTACAATGCTCCGGGTGGTCTCAAAAAATTCGTTAGTTCAAGATCAATTTGAAAACGTAAAAAAAAAACCTTACCCTTCTATCGAATGTTTTCGAGCTACGGCGTTCTGACAATTTCAACCCTTATTTTTCACCCCTTAGAGATGAGTGACAGTAACGCCGAGCTTCGTGGACCAACTAGACCCCAAATGGGACCTACCAAAAGTGCGAAGTACGCGTACGGCGGACAGACAGAAATTTTGGTTTATTATTTTCAAAACGCTGCAAATTATTACACAAAGGTTTATTATTTACCTGTATAGATACCCCTTCTGCGTAGATCACTGTTTTCTGTGGGCAGTACCCTCGAGCTCCCCCCCAAGAAAGCCCTAAATCGAGTACTGGAGCCGGCTCCGGAATTAAAGTTTCCTAGAATTCTGCGGGATTCAATAATTCAATCATTAATTATTTGTAGTTATTCATGAAGCATAAGGAAAATAATAAACCGTTGTGTAATAATTTACATGTATAGGTGCCCCTTCTACGTACATAGTATAATGAACCGTTGTGTAATAATTTATCGTTATGTAATAATTTACCCATCAATAATACTTCAACGGTTGTTCAAGTTCCTTCTGCATAGATGGTATAATGAACCGTTGCGTAATAATTTACCACTGTGTAATAATTAACCCATCAATAATACTTCGACGTTTGTTCAAGTTTCAAAAGAGCTCGCGCCATCGAAAACAAGATTTTTACTCTTCAAATCAGTACCTCCGTCTATTTAATAAGTGCCGTTGAAAAATTCGCCTAACGGTCATGCTGTACCTACCCTATCACTAGAACTTTTAGAACAGGATAAAAATACATTGCTAGGTTATAATTATATTATCTACAGTTTGAAGTATAATTATGAGTCGGTGCTAAAGGTCTGTTGCTGAATTTCAATTTTATCACACGCACGCAGCAGATCGGATTGAACGTTTTTATGTAATTGGTAATGTTACTGAAGTTAGCAAGCGCATGTTGTTAAGCCACAAATGTATACCTGAATGATTCAAATGAAACCAAACGACCCTTCGATTTGCGCTCAAGTTGTTGTCTAGCCAAACTGATGACATCCGTTTACCTACCCACATGGTAAAATGATGTTGCTAAGACAAAAATTACTGTTATACGTAAGTATTATTAATTATGATTTCAACAACGATTATAATATATAGCTTGATATATTCTAGCTGTAAGTTATTAGGTAACGCAGGTTAGTTATTAGGTTAGGTATGGGTATAACCGCCGTTAGTGTGTCCAATTGAAAATTCGACTCGGTCGTTATTGACCATTTGTCAGAAACGACAAAACAATAAATTGTACACCATTTAAGTTGCGGGTTTAGGTAAATCTAAAGCGAACGAGCTAATTTTTCGAATGCTCGAACGAGCACGTCTAAAAGTCGTAAAAACAACAGGTTATTTTTTTCAACCGAAATCTTCAGCTCCACGACGAAAATGGACCAATTTGAGATAATTTACCGTCGTTTCCCCGCTCAACTGATTGTTTAATAGGCTACCGAATCGCCCTATTGAAAAACTCCTAATAACCGTTATTTCGGAACGGCTTCGGGCGTTGGGGAACTCGAGACTTTCAAGGGCGCGATTAAAAGATTCGGCCTAAGGTCCTGGATGAAACTGAACTAGTGAATAGTGGTTGTGGTGATGATGTGGTTTTGACCGGCAATACAGGAGCAATTATGTCAATATCGGCCCAAACCATCTTCGGTAATCACAACATCGCCATGATGTGCGAAGAACAAAGAATGGAGAAGAGCCAAGGTTTGTGGAACCTACAGTTGGGCCATCCACTCCCACTTTTCACAGTGCTCCCTAATGACTATAATAGGTAGGTCAGTCATATTAATGTAAGCACCCCCCTAGATTTACACGTCAACACTGAAAACCGAACCTCTTCTTGCTGAGGAACTAACAATGAACAAACATTCGACACAGCAATGTGGTCAAACAGATAGATACCTACTGGGATTCTACAATGTACCAAAAATTCCTTGCACAGATTTTCCGTAGCCAAGAAACGGGGAGAGATGCGTGTGTATTTTCCCTTTTATACATACCTTCTAATTTCAACTTTAAGGGCCTGCAGATCCTGCGTTTTCCCACTATTCTCAAGTTTCTCAGGCTGCGATTTGCTTACAGTGGGGAAAAAAAGTCAGCCAAGTTAGGCAGTATAGCTTCCTCACTTATTGTAACATGGAGGTATAGAATCAGTTGGTAGAACTATTGGTCGAATATCGATTTTAGATTATCTCTGATGTAGAGCTACCGCTGGTCCGCCGGTAATGAAATTCATATGAGGGTTGCCAGACCCTTTTTTCCAAAGTATTGTACTTACTTTATTTTTGGTTACTGTAATTTATACTTTTTTATTCCAAAAGTATGGGCATAACACTTTTTTTGGTTTTTTATATTAAATAATGAACCTTTGGAATCGAGCATGAAAAAACAATTTTTTAACCCCCTCCCCTCAAAATTTGATGGTTTACGTTTCAGGTATGTAGATTCCGAAAATGCAATAAAAAAAGTTCTGTCCGTGGACGCCGTACGCTTCTCTTAGCATACCATGAACCAAAATTGATGAAATTTGGTTTAGTTGGTCCTCGAAGCTTGGCGTTACTGTCAGTTATCTCTAAGTAGTGAAAAATAGGGGTTGTAATTTTTTAGAACGCCGTAGCTCGAAATCTTTTAATATAAGCATGGTTTTTTTTACGTGTTTGAATTGATCTTGAACTAAAGAATTTTTTTAGACCACCCGCAGCACTGTACGACCAGCCGTTCGTTTGCACCGAAAAGCTTCGTCAACACGATCGTAAATCAAACGGTATGAATCCGGCCCAGATATCATCGCTAGGGAGCACCTGATTATAATCAAGGATGGCTGTATGAAGTCGAGTTGGTTGTTCTGAGATATTATTTCATTTGAAAAATGATGGATCTTTTGAATTTTGTTGATAGGTACCTACTTTTGCAACTTGAACAAACGCTGAAGTATTATTGATGGGTAAATTATTACACAATGGAAAATTATTACACAACGGTAAATTATTACACAGCGCTTAATTATACCACCTACGTAGAAGGGGCCGGATTTTGTTGATAGGTACTTTTGCAACTTGAACAACCGTTGAAGTATTATTAATGGGCAAATTATTACACAACGGTTCATTATACTATCATTATACTATACTATTATACTATAAATATATATCATTTCTTTGACTTTTCTCTTGGCTTCCTGTATTTTGATATCTATGACTTTTGAATCGTCAAAGTTGAATCAGTGCCCTTGCTTTAAACTATGATCAGCTAACATACATGTTGTTTTTATATATGCAATTTTGCAATTCTGGTCAAATTAATTGCAAAACTGCATATAAAAACAAGAGAACTCTGAACACACTTGTGTACTCGAACCTCAAATCAGAAATCCCCGCTCCTAACCAAAGTCACGTTGTTTATTCAATACCATATGGAGATTGTTCAACAGTTTACATAGGTGAAACCCAGCAATATTTAAAGAATCGAATAAGTGGGCACAGATCGGATTTGAACTCATTCAATACAACATGTATGTTAGCTTATCATAGTTTAAAGCAAGGGCACTGATTCAACTTTGACGATTCAAAAGTCATAGATATCAAAATACAGGAAGCCAAGAGAAAAGTTAAAGAAATGATATATATATTTATAAGTCCCCAACTGCTTGTAATAAGATAAGTGATATAGGTAACTTAAGTAGGATATATGCCAATGTTATTAGCAGATATACCTAACGATAGGTAGGTAGGTACCTCTATACAAAGGCACATACCTATGTCACAACACTTCCGTGATATTCAAATTTCAAGTTTCTTAGTATGAATGCAATACATTTCCTATCATATTTCCAAGTTACATGCCAGTTCCAATATAGCCACTCCTCCCTGAATATAAGTAGGTACCTAAGAGATTTTATCACCAAGTATGTCAGCCATGAGCAACCAAGGACAGGTGACAAGGGCTAGGATAACTTATCCACATGAAAACTCCTTTTCTACTGCTTCTATCAAACTGCCAACTTGTACTCCCTCACATCTAACAGCAATCTGTCATAAATCAAAGTCCACCTATTCATTGAATCAATTATTAGCAGTTTTTCAACTTTTTGCCCAACATAAATGCCCAGCATCAATGTTAATTGTGACCACCAAAGTGACTTATCTCCATAGTTCACCCACTCCCATAACAGTTTCCAGGTATGTCACACTGAATATTATGTCTAGCTTGCACTTTTCTTCGCACTTCTGTCTCAACCATTCCTATAACAGTTATAAATTCATAAGAAAATACTAACTAACCTGTCTGTACCCCTACTCTATTCTGTTAAACTTTATAGTATATGCCTATTATCTTTAGTTACCTAGCACCGTTAGTTTCAGATATACTATAAGTTCCTTCAAAATAGTCATTCATTATGGGATTCCTGTTGTTTTATAGCCCTGAAAATGGCAAATAAATTTACCGAAATATCGGCGTAGAAACAAGTTTATATTCCGACCGCCTCACAAGATCCTGTAACCTGGTAAATTATTACACTACGGTTTATTAGTTGCCTTATGATTCATGAATAACTAACTACAAATAATTAATTATTGCATTATTGATCCCACGCATTTGTAGGAAACTTTTTTCCGGGGCTATATTTAGGGCTTTCCTGGGGGATGCACGAGGGTAGGTATTGACCACAGAAAAGAGTGACCTACGCAGATGGGGCATCTATACAGGTAAATAATAAACCGTTGTGTAATAATTTGCAGCGTTTTTTTTTACTAGACCAAGGCAAAAAACGTCGAAAAATCATTCCGAACTACGTAGGTAGGTAGAAAATTACAACTTTCACAGCATGGAACTAGATGGATTTTTCCTTCTCGATGTAGCTTCATGTTTCTCCGTTGTTTTAATGATTTTTTTCTTGGTTTTATGTTTCATGTTTCTTGCTTTTATGAACTGAGGTCATTCAACCAACCAGTTTTTTCCCCTTAATTAACCCCGTATTTTGCGGCAAATATTTTTGTAATCAAACTTTTCCAAGAAAAGGTTCAAATATCAGCTGGAAATGCTATATGATGTACCCACTATCAACTACCAATCTACTTCTACAATTTTACCTTCTTCTCTTTTGAAAACACAGCCAACTTAGCATTTTCCAAATAAGCAAGGTAGTTTTATGATTTCCATGTTCCTTCTCTGAGTCCCTATAATTTATTCCTATAAAATGCGATTTTTATCTATATAAATCGTTCCGCTAACTTCGTAACAGTAAACTAATGATCCTAAAACTACAGTTACCTACTGTAATTCGAGTTAAAAGGTTAATTAAAATCAACCTACTACCAGATGGAACACATTTTGTTGTTTTTTACTCCCATCCAAAAAACAAATCTGGCAACCCTAACCAGAATCCTAAACTTCAAGTTAAAAAACGCTGCAAATCATTACACAAGGATTTAATATTAAATTGCGTAGATCATTTTCTGTGAGAGAAAACAATCTTGATTCTCTTGTGATTTCTCATAGTGTGATCATCATTGGGCCGATCTTCACCGGTTTAATCAGAACTTGGTGCGCACACTCCCATTCAAACATAATCAGCGTAACACAAACCTGAAGTAAATAGTTCTCCCTCTGTAACCAGATACCGATACTTTCGCCTTTGGTAGTAGAAGCCATCTGCGTAGGTGACGATCTTCTTGCTTTGTTGCTAAGCTGTTTGGTCCGACTGGAGCTGCGGAGTCAGAACCAGTCGCCAAGCAATGATTCAGCCCTCGTGCAAACTGCGTTCAGTGAACAAAATTCAACATAAAACCCGTAGTGCAAGTTATACCTAGCCCTTCAACAATGAATCATGTTGGATAATTTTCTCACGCGTGGGAGGGGTGTGTGATCAGCCGTACTAATGAGTTTTAGAATCAGACGTTTGAGATTACTGTGTATGTGAAATGGTAGATATAGGTACCTCTAATACCTTGCCGTAGAATCTATACAACAATGAAGAGTACCCACGACTTCTGTTTACATTACTTCCTTTTTCAATGAAAGTAGGGTTCCATTCTAAGATTTGAGACCAACCCCACTCTCCTACAATGGATGGTTCTTTTTCTATGAGCATTAGAGGTTCCGGCAACAAGTGACGTCATTGCACCCCCTCCTGCCTGAGGGCGACCATCTTGCCACTAATGACGTCGCTTGTTGCCGGAACTTTGAAAGCTCAAAGAAAACGCTGCAAAGTCCTTGTCACATGGGTTTATTATTCTACTAGACATACGTGCAGAAATGTTGGCTGTTCATTTATCGTTTCTTTCATGTGCAAGAAATTTAAATAGTTATTTTTGATGGTGTCCACCAATTTTGGCCCCCAAAATCACGAATTAGGCTCGGCTATTTTTTTTACTGAATGTCTGATATCATTGATAGTACCATTTAATTGTACTGACTCACCTGTTGATACTTCTAGTTTTATTATACAAATTTATGGTGATTTCAGACAATTTCCCAGGTTTTTGACTCATAAAAAATGAATTTCGGGAGCTTAACCTTCGTTACAACCTCAGTCCTTCTCTCTTCGGTCAAAATCAACTTAATATTCGGTCTTCTCGCCCTAAAAAACATGGAAAACGATACCTCATCAGCTCACGTTCACTAAAACCTCAAAAATCCCTCGAAAACCCCTATTTTTACACCCATTTTTCTTCCATAACACCCCTCGGTGTGAGATTCGGAGCAAAACTAGGACCCAAATGTGTTCCCAAATGGGGACCCAAACTGTGTGCGGAAGAACGGCGATTTTAGACCAAAATTTAACGTAAATTTAAGGCTGAAACTTCGTTAGAACCTCAATTGTCCACTCTTTGGTCAAAATCGACTTCATATTCGGTCTTCTCGTAAAAAAAAAAAAAAAAAAAAAAAAAAAAACATGGAAAACGATACCTCAAAAGCTCATGTTACTAAAACACAAAAAGTAAATATTTATATACCCATTTTCCCTCACAACACCCCTGGGTATATTCCGATCGGGCTGCAAAGTTTCGGGACACAACTAGGGTCCAAACGGAGCATTTTTGCGAAACAACGAATTTTTTAGACCGAAAATGAACCCGGTATGCATGAAACGGCGTACGGCGGACGGACATTATTCATTTTCTGAATCTACGCACCTTGAAATGTAAAAGAAAAATCTTGAGGGGATGTTATAAAATTTTTTTGCTGAGCGAATACATAGGTGTATTATTCACAGAATAATAAACCAAAAGAACTATTCATCGTAGGAAATGGCACGCCTCATTGTGGGTGGGTGGATCTATGATTCACATCAATGAAAAGAACAGGTCGTGCAGTAATGACCAAAATCTGCAGTCCCCAGTGTAGCCAACCCGATAAATGCGTTGGATCGTTCGTGATCCAACCCCGGGCCCAGGTTCGGATTCGGCTTCCGGCTGAGAAACGAAATTTCTTCTGCGAGAATAGGGACGTTGTGATACCAGCCAAAATACTTCTTGTGAAGCCAAGTCGTGAACATATCAATTCATCCACAGTACCATCTTACGAGATGGGTATCACATCTCGTAAATGGTTAATGTACTGCAGAGAGCTTATACTACATAGGCACCTACACCACTGTACTTTCGTAGGTTGAATAATGTTGTTGAGCTTCTGGTGAATGTTTCTGTAGGTACCTAAATACCTAATCGCGTAGGTCGTAAAATGTATGGAGAAGATTAAATGTTACTGAAGCTGCTAACAAGTGCAAACAATTAAGAAATACGGGTAGCAGGATTTCGTAGGGTTCTTTGAAAATCTTCTCTTACAGCGTGACAGTAGCCATTGTAACAACGATGTTTAACAGGGATGATGGGATGAGAGGGGCCAGTTCGTATGCCCTTATCTCTGAAATCAGGCGCCTACCATCTCTAACCATCATTAGCTACCACAGCAGCTTCCCAATCAAGGAATTGACCTTCACAACAACGCGTCGCCTCCTACGCTCTGGAAACCATCTCCGAATAAACCTTGTCTGGACCACATCATGAGAGGACAGCTGAAGCAGAGAATGACACCTTTCAACCAAGTACGTGATCAGTACACGGACAGAACTGAGTGCAGTATGGACTGACACCAAACTATTGCTGTAGGAATCAAACAATACTGCAGGATTTAATTTGCTAGCCCTGAAAGTGGCTCTCGGGTACGGTGACGTAGGTGTAGGGAACGTTGCGATACTGGAATACTGTGTTAGGTAACAAATAGTTGTAGTCTCGTTAGATGAGTCCCTGATGTGTATTCAATGAATTTCTATGAGCGATACAGGGTGCTGCAATGTACATGGAAGTCGATTTTGAAATAATGAATTTTGATGAGAAATTTCACTTCACATTAAAACTTCCAACCGTATTTGATGCATAGACACACTGTATGCTCCGAGTTTCATATTCACTAATCAAAGAAACACATTATAACCTACCTACCGACTTTTCTATCCGTACCACGACGTTACCTAACTGACGAGGAACAGCTATGTTGTATAATGATATTGTCATCAGTATGAATACTGCACTACCACGAAAATTCGAATCTAGGGAAAAAGTCAAAGGGAAAAAAAAGAAAGCAGCAAATTAAGGCAAATGAAGCATCCGAAAACGGGCGGAATATCTGTGTTCCAACAATAGGTAAGTATTTTTGAATGACATGCATAAATATTCATCTATCAACACCAGCCATATTCAATAATCATTCCAAAGTAACTCAAATGAAATGACCAGGGTACTTAGGCAGGTACCTAGTTATGAGTTCAACATTCGGGTGGGCGTTTAGGTGAATGAGAACCTACTCAATTAATTATATATTGACAGCTGCGCGATAAAACGGGTTCATCAGAAGTTCTGTAACATCAATTTTTGTCGAATGTTTAGCAAGAATTCGGGTAGTCCAATGTCTGAACCTCTACCCAATATCTTAACTACGGTAAATCCATCTAACGAGACAAGAATACATGCAGGTAAGCTTTAAATTTTGCTTCCTCGCTACCGAAGGTTGAACTAATAACAGGGTCATCATTACTATCATTAATAATATTGATTTCATTGATTATTTTCACTAATTATAATCATACAAGGTACATAATAAAAATGGTCATACTTGATCTTGACTTTTTTCCCGTTGAATAGTCTTCCTACTAAAGCCTTTTTCTTCCGTGACTTTTTGCTTCCTCACTACCGGAAGGTAGGGAAGCCTTGGGATTCGTGATTCAGTAAAAAAAAAATGTATGTCCTCCAAAATGAAAATTTCCACTAACGTTTTGCGTTTCAGACATCGAGGAACAGTTTTGGTTCCGTTTCTGTCTGTGGTAATTCCTTGTAACGCCCATAACTACCTGAAATAATGGTCAAAATGGGCTGAAATTTGGAGGGTAGGTGCGGGTTGGGTCACAAATGGTCCCACACCAAAATCATTGAAAAATTACCGTAACTTTCGTCTGCGCATGCGCAAAGGTGAAATACCTGTAACGCCCGTAACTACCCTAAGTATCGTTGAAATGAGTTCAAACTTGGAGGGTCGGTCTTTGATACTTCCAAATGAATTTCAATGGAATCGTACTTTCGTCTGCGCATGCGCGAACATGAAATGTTGACCATTTCCTTGTAACGCTTCTAACTACGCGAAAAATAGTCGTAGAGAGCTGAAATTTTGAGGGTACACGCGGGTTGGATCGCAGATGGTCCCGTATCATAATGAACCTACCCAACAAACTATTCTACACGTTCATGTGATTGCAGTGAGGAAGCTGTACTGCCTACTGGAATTGGCAGTATTTTTTACTAGAACCGGACAACCTAACTATTAGTCTCAAGGCTCACCCAGCTGAGTGAGATGGCTGATTTCAAGTTTCAGCATCTCAGGAGAAAACTCATTATTAGAAAACCTAACAGACTTCTTGTGCCGTATTTTGAGTGACACGACATGAACGCCACTGTCGGTAAGACGGACACTCGTATTTTCTGGATATCTACAGTTTCTCAACTGTTACATTGGATTTGATAACATAATGTGTTAGGTATAATCTTTTTTTCTGGTCATACTTGAAGCTCCTGTTCAGCGAACCCGCTAGTTGAGTACATTTGAATAAATTAATGTTATCCACAGGCAATTTGCCAAAATATTAAAGGCCATGCAGGAGAATGTGTGGCCATGTATTTACATACCTTACCTCCTACCTTGTTGGGTACCAACTCACCTTGAACCACTCGTGCGTAATTAGCGACACACATAGGTTCGAGAAACGCAACATCAAGAGAGCGCCATAGGCAGTCCTCTGCATTATTTGTGGCGATCTGAACAAAAACCGATATCGGTCGATAGTTATAGCTGACGGAACGGGCACATACCTACGTTCGGAGTAATCATTTTTTTCTGTCATTAAATCGGTGAAGTGCTTGATGGCTACGGATGGATGAACGTGCTAAATATTAAAGAAAGTGTTACCTAATCGTTCCCACGTAAACCTCCCAAGTAATAAAAAGTACTGTAACTTTCGTCTGCGCATGCGCAAACGTGAAATACTTGAAACGCCCATAATTAGGTACCTCAAATATCGTTGAAATGAGTTCAAACTTGGAGGGTCGACCAGGAACAATACTTTGATAATTCCTTATGAATTCCATTGGAATCGTACTGTAACATTCGTCTGCGCATTGCGCAAACATGAAACGTTGACCATCCTTGTAACGCTTCCAACTACGCGAAAAATAGTTGTAGAGAGCTGAAGTTTTGAGGGTATACGTGGGTTGGATCGCACATGGTCCCAGTTCAAAACCATTAAAATCGTACCGTAACTTTCGCCTGCGCATGCGCAAGCGTCAGATCCTCGTACCGCCCATAACTACCCTGCAAATCATCGTAAAGCGGTGAAGTGAGGTGTTGGATGGTCTCAAATGCATGTAGCCCATGCATGGATACTCCACCTGTCCACTGAATGAACCTACCCAACTATTCTATACGTTCATTTGAATCAAGTGAGGAAGCTATACTGCCTAATCGAATTGGCAGACGTTTTTGGATAGTTATAATGTACCTGTGAACGGCCCGGAACTTGGAAATTGCATGAACTCTCCAGTTAGCCAGTTCCCAGCTACCCTGCACTCTTGGTCTAGGATACAGTACAGGTTCTTCACAGAAAACTTCGCACATGATCATACCAAAATGCTCATAACAGTCTATGTAAATTGTGAACACTTTCCAACAATCCAGCTTCCCGAAGGCAAGTAACGAGCACTGTGAACCTATTAAGTAGATTCAATTAGAAATAAAATAATAAAATTAATTGGATTATTTTATAAGTAAAACCTGCCTTTTTATACAACCGTGTTACGCCCCCTTATCCGCTTACTAACTGAAGTTTAAGTGAAAATAATTTGTGCAACCAGTAGGAAAGAATAAAAATTGTACCACAAACCTCTAGTATTGTACCACAAACCCCAAAAATTTAAGCAGAAATTCATAATTTTCATCCATAAAAGAAGCAATTATACGACGTTGAAAGGATGGGATCTGTCCGTATTATTTACACTCCAAGACTACCTATATCGTGGGGTTAAAAGTTGAAGTACCCGAAGCCTAAAGGAAAATTAGCAAGTCCATAAATTTCAAAATATTTTCCATATTATTCAGCGAATCTTGGGATTTCACGCAGAATTTGAAACCCAAATTTTGTTAGGAACAGGGTTTAAATATGACTGTTTGGACGCCCCATGTTAAAATTTGAACAATAATCGGAATTTGATTTCCCCAGCTGGGTTGGACACATTTTTGGAACTTGGGTAGGTACCTTTAAAACTTTCTGTTTCCTGGTACGCAACCAAATTCCGTGAGATCCGTGGTGGTGTTGGCCTCTTGATGGAGATATTCATCTTTTTACCTCGGCGATATTATATGTCTACACAAGAGTCCTTATTACGGGTATAAAAAAGTACATTACAATATTACCATCAGTTTAGAGCAAGTTCGTAAGTTTTCCTCCCCAACGTTAAAGACGATGAGAAAAAAAACTCCTTTTGTGATTCATACAGAAATGGCCCATTCAAAACGACGTTAACTATTGTTTCTTCGCGACAAAACACGGGTGATTATAGACGTCTAGATGGAATTATAGGGGGTCGGCAGCCACCTGACATGGTTTCTTATCGGCAGGAGGGATCAGAATACGTCTGGTCGTATACCTAGACATTAGGCCCTCAACTCTAGGAAGGAGCCCTTTTCGATTCAGTCGAAAAGTTGTCGAATCTGACGTTTCGAGGTAATGTGGTTTGAATTCCACACTGGAGGACGACGAAGAACTTGTTATTACAGTCAAATAATTTGCCTATTTGCTGGTAGAAAATGACTTTTGTTTGACAAGTTGCTGGAAACTTCGACGCAATCTAATTTCCTTGTAATTATACTAACTGCAAATAATTTCATGTTCCAAATGGTGTTTGTTCTCCGCCCAGTTGAACCGCACGGCTTGTGTGTCAGATTGTTGACTTTGTAGCGGATACTACAGTTGTTTTTGAGGTTGCTGATGTTATTTTTTCCAGAATATCAAAAGCATATTTGGAAAGCGGCATTCCAATTTGTTTCCAAAGAGTTCGGGTTTTTGCCAAATCTCAGTTCAAATATTCAGCGGCATGTTATGCATGTACGCTGAAATCTTTTGGAGTCAGACTGTCGTAGTTTGATATTTGGACGTCTAACTCCGCCTTCGTTAAACAGCTTTATAAAATGAAAACGCTATGATACACATGGCCTAATACGCATGATACGCTATGACAGTCATATGCGGACATCTTACCTGTTTTTTTTCTAATTATTATTATATTGTATTTTGTACATTTTTATTGGGCTTGCTCGTATCATTATAAATAAATAAATAAATGATCTCCAAGGATCTAACACAGATTTTTACGGGGCTCACCACTCCTGGGGGTGCGATTTTTCAAGCTATTCACACTGAACGACCGTTCAGTTCAGGACAGTTCAGAAGCGAATGAGGAAGAACGGGGAGGAGGAGAAGATAGAAGATATAGAGAAAGAAGAAGAGGGAGTTTTGGGAAACACGAAGCATAATCCGCAAACCTTCTACTTCGTGCTTACCCTGATTATGATTTTTAGCATGGAACATGCTTTAGCCTTGGACTAACTAGCCGAAAAACGTTACACGGGATGGGTGACGCGGAAGTGGAACGAAATTTTAACAATGATTTTCACTTACAACCGAGTAGTTGCTAGGGAAATGAAACTTCTTTCATTTTCATTTTCAAAAATCGTTTTCCATTCGTTGGAAAGCTCTTGATTTATCACGAATGTATTTCGTATTTGTTCTTGGTATTTATATCCTAGTTTCATAATACAACTATATAAATGAATGTTGTAAATGGATAGTAAACAATGACGCTTGTTTGGTTGTCACTTGGTTGTAGTAAACTACGCGGCATGTTCCATGTTTCTTGAATTTTAGCCGTAGGCTCCGGGGGTCCAGGGAGGCAATCCTATTCTTTTTTTTACACTAAAAAAAAGAATCCTATTCTTTTATAGAAAGAATCCTATTCTTAAAAAAAAGAATCCTATTCCCCTTATTAAAAAAAAGAATCTTAAAAAAAAGAATCCTATTCTCCTATTCTTTTTGGTTTATTATTTTCAATAATGAACCATTGGAATCGAGCATGAAAAAAAAAAGTCTTACCCCCCCTCAAAATTTGAAGGTTTACGTTTCAAGGTATGTAGAATCCAAAACTGCAATAAAAATATTTCTGTCTGTCCGCCGTACGCCGTGCGGGCCACTTTTCTTAGTTACCATGAAACAAAATTGATGAAATTCGGGTTATAGGTTCCGTTCGGCGTCTAGTTGGTCCTCGAAGCTCGAAGTTACTGTGAGTCATCTCTAAGGGGTTCAAAATAGGGGTTGAAATTTTCAAAACGCCTATACCATTTTTTTACGTAAATATTTTTACGGTTTTAAATAGTTCTTGAACTTGCGAGTTTTTTAAGACCATCCGGAGCATCGTACGTCCAGCCGTTCGTTCACAGTAAGGCCCCGAAGTTTGCACCGACAGGCATTTTCGACTCCAGTGTGAATGAAATTGTATACAATTCAAACCAAATCTCGTAACCAGAGACGCGCCCACAATAGGAATTTGTGAATACGGCCAATCATTGGTAGGGATCACCTGATTATATTGGCGGAGTATGAAGTCGAGTTGGTTGTTCTGTGATATTATTTCGCTTGAAAAATGATGGCTCTTTTGGAGTTTGTTGGTAGTTAGTGAAACTTGAACAAACGTTGAAGTATTATTGATGGGTAAATTATTACTACGGTAAATCATTACTCAACGGTAAATTATTACACAACGGTTCATTATACCATCTACGTAGAAGGGGCTGGAGTTTGTTGGTAGGTACTTTTGCAACTTTTTTCACTCCTCATCAACAATTTCTTTTCAGAACTTCATTATGTGTGTTTCTTTTTGTTAGGTACTGTTTGTCATCGGCAGAATTATTTTAGCAACATTTAACTCGTGATTTAGGTAGGTACCTTGTAACGAGTACGGGGTTAGGTACTAACCTACGGAGGGTCTGCGATCTACATAATATGTATATAATAGAATAGTACATATCATATTACATAGAAGGGTTATTTATACATAGAGCTGTGATCTGTAACAGGAGGGTATTCTATACAAAATAATAAACCGTTGTGCAGGGATTTGCAGCGTTTTTTTACACTAAAATCATTAATCAGCTCATCTCCCATCTCATTCACTTAAGTGTGTGTAGTAGACTACTAGTAGTCTACTACTACTCACTACTCGCTACTAGTGTAGACTACTACTCATCATCATCGTTCATTACTATTATTATTATTACTATTATTATTAAGTACGGGCTCGCCCGTACTTTTCCAAATAAATAAATAAATAAATAATCCCAAAACATTGAGGTACCTACGTGATAATGTCCAAACCCAACAGCTGGTCAGCATAGGGTGAAAAATGACCATGATTTCAGACTGAAGACAGCGAACAGGAGTTGAAGATGGTTCTCAATATTTTTAGGGATTGGAAATCAAGGGACCAAATCAATAAAAATATACCTAGCTACAAGAAAAGTGCGGGAGGATTAATGCATTTTAAATAGTTTTAAGCAGACTTGAAATGAGTAATATAGTTAGCTATAATCAGATAAAATTCAACTGAGAATAAGCGAATCTTACTCAAACTCAATTCGGATTTAATATTTTCGATTTCCCGTACCCATTATTCCTTGGTGGAACTTTTTGTTTGTTCATTAGCCGTGTACCTTCCTTAGGTAAGCGACAGTAAATCAAGTACCAACTTCAAGTTTTGAAAGCAATGCTAGACGAAGTTAATTATGTATTCTATGCTAATTATATTCTCTTTACAATACACTTTGTAAAGAGAATTTTTTCTAAAGAGACTTGATCCAAGTTCTGTGTAGAGAAAAATTCCTGTGTTACCCAAGGTTTAATTCATTCACCTTGTGAAGTTTAATTCAATTTGCGTGAAGCATAAATCAATTTCCGCAACGTTTAATTCAATTTGCGAAAAGATTTTGCTTAAAGTTCAATTCACTAAGTGGGATGTTTAACTGAATTCACGAATGCTATATAATACATCGAGGAGTGCTGTCGAAAAGTACTCAAGTCCGTTTTTCTGATTTTCGAGTAATTCACGTTTCAAAATTCAAAGTTATTCAATAAATCACAATTCGTTGGCAATTTTTTTTCTCTATATTTCCTATGTTCGTCAGTTACGAACAAACCGATTGGCGACCATTAATTGTATTAATCGGACTTTTTCATCAAGTATGGACCGAAAAACTGCGACCACTTCTGGACTTGGGTATAGCGCTGCTGCCAAAATTGGACTTGGGTACTTTTTGAGACGCATTTTGTGAGGATCCATGAAGTGCACCTCTGTGGACTTGGGAAAATCAACTACCCCGAAAGCCGCTAGGAGCGCTGAAGTAACACCCTGGTCGATTTTTTAAAAATGAAAGCGGATGTAATTTGTACCAATAACTCATTTTCGCAAAAAAGTGGACTTGGGTACTTTCGAAAGCCCCCCCCCCCTCCCGATATATACGTATGTATATATTTAGTACATTACAAGGTTACTGAGGAGGATTACAGGGATTGGGTACAATGCATTCAGACATTTCAGTCAATGCGTAAATGAGATTACTATGATCGCAGTACTTCTTGTCTTCATCGAAATGTAAACCCAGTCACCGCTTATTATAATCACATTTGACAACATCAAATAAATTGGCCCAAAGCGATGCTATTAGTTTTCCTACAGCATAATTCTCATGGCTGTAGAGACTTTTTAGACTATGACTTAGGTAGCGTTGGTAGAAGAACAGAACGTATGTAGTAGGTAATTCGTTTCTTATAAAAATGAGGAACCCAACTACAGTCCAGGCCTTGGTCAACGGAACCAAAAAATTGAGTATTTTTGCCAATTTACATTTAACTCATACGTACTACGATTTCTTTCTCAATAAAATACTAATTGGGGAAGGTTTGCCACAAGGCTTCTGTACCTATTTCAGATGTTTTCAAGACAATGAAGATTATGTACATGTCTAATGGACGCTAGTTCGGAAGTAATACCATGATAGAAATAAATGAAAGGAAATTCACATGGAAAACAAGTAATAAACACATACATACATCATTTGTCTATTAAAAATTCAAAACCTTCCTGATTTTTGCGTTATTTAACCTGCATTTGCAGAAGTCAAACTCATGCATAGAGAGTTATAAGTATAGGTACAGAATTCAACTAGAAACTTATTCAAATATAAATAGGTACATAATTAGTCTGTATTCATTTTAAGGCACAAACATACACAGGTAACTACAAATGGCCTTGATTTCTAAGAGCTTTCTTAACATGTGTATGAGGTCAAACATGACTCATCATTTATATATAAAATCCTAAATCGCACTGAATGTATATCAAAGTCCGAGTCGATTTCAGCTACAGCAGGTCATTTAGCTTCCACTTCTTGGTCGACGAACCGTCTAACCAAGAGCACGGTATGAAGTTCCTACAGAACCAAATAAACTCGTAGGAACTCTATACCTCGCTGTTGGATCAACAGCTTGATGTCTTCATTCTTCCAGCTCAAGTAGATGTAACTTGTACCTATCAACTTGACGGTGACAGTTACAATATTCCACGTCACAGCAACACACAAGTATAGTTACTTGAATATATAGGTGTAGTCGGGATACAGCCTGACGTTGAATATGAACCTCATAGTGAAATCCTTTCCACAATCAGGCAAAACCAGTTGAAAATGCACTGAAAAAC
The DNA here is from genome assembly GCA_954871275.1 of Leptopterna dolabrata. Lineage (NCBI taxonomy): Eukaryota > Metazoa > Arthropoda > Insecta > Hemiptera > Miridae > Leptopterna > Leptopterna dolabrata. The sequence continues at coordinate 18,139,940 of OX940984.1, read as the reverse complement.
AAATAGGTATGCCTAGGCACCAAATAACCAATAAGTATGGAGTAACATATTATATCAAAGAATTTTGAATATTCTTAACGTGACCGAAGCATAATTATCGTCGTAGCACTATAATCGTACACATCAATATATTTACATAGATCTTAGGTTCCGACCTAACTGAATCATGAATTGTTCCGGTGTTCAATTCACTACCTAGCTTGACGAAATAATAAAACTGGTAGATACTGTGATCATAGAGAAGCGTTTGTTTGTAGAGGATGATCAAAATTCTTCAAATTGTTCAAAAACTTACCGGACTTTTCCCCAAGACCGAAAATCATGTCTAATGTAACTGAAATGAACATGTCGAAAATGTGAATAACAATAATGATTATAGAACAGCTTAGAAGTAAGTGTAAAGGCACGAGTATTAGGAATTGCAAGTTATATCCATACCATATCAATTAAATCAATTGATTAAACTGATTAGTACCTGCAAGCTCAAGCATAGTATTCGGTTCATAATGAAGGATTTAAATGGAAAGTAAGAACGTAGTAATTTGGAATCTTATAAATTTTGGGTGTAATTATATGTTCCAGTAGTGTTATACGTTATTTTGAAGGACTTTCAGGAAATATAATACTAGTTAAGTATGTTAACCGAATATAATACAAGGGCAATAGGCAGGTATATTGCATACCTACTAAAACACACTTTGCATTCAGAAAGCGCTCGATACAGGAGGATGAAGAGTTGATTTATGATAAACTCATATTCGACCGAACAGCTCATCACCAGTGTCGAAGCGATAAGTGCTTTATTGTACTGAGGAACAAAGCGTCTGCCTCATGAATTTTGTTGAGAGACAAACACCGAAAAATGGTCGCTCCCGTTTGATTATTATAGGAAATTCGCTGTTATTGCCGTCCTGCGTGACAGGAAACTTGTCTAATTTCACTGTTTTCCTTATGATTAATTCGGTATATTATACGAAGCTCGGGAACGGTGAAAAGAGGAGGGGCAAAAAAAAAGAAGAAAACGGCGAAAAAAATTGCCCCCCCTCCCCCGCAGGCTGGAGTTAATTTTTGTTTTGAGTCCAGCCGTAGTTCGTTTGAAAGGGAAGGGAGAACCAAACACGAAAGGTTTTTTGCTCTCTGAGAAATGAACGTATCGCATGACTGGGGACACGTGATCTTATATTGAATTAGAGCCGGAGGGACCGTCATGAATATGATATTCCGGACGAGGCTGAATATTGTGATGGCAGAAGCGAAAAAATGCCTACGTCAGAGCCCTTTGCGGGTGGCTTGTAGGAGGAGAAGGGGGTTATGGGCGGCCATGTTCACTCGCCCACCCTCGGAACGTGAATACGGAATCATCGAGGCCGCTTTGCATTTTACACGGTTAAAAACCCCTGATCGGCGATGGGAGAAGGTGTCATTGCGATGACGTCACGGCCATAGAGGAGGAATGGTTTCTTCTTGAACCTTCCCACTGTCTCTTCTTACCAATTTTTTTTAAACCCCTATGCATGTAAAACATTTTCTAACTATCGCTGTTGGTGGGAAACATAGTCAAAATCCCCTATTCATAGGTGCAACTTTGAAATTTCAAATCCTTACACGCGGAAACAAACACCTGAATATACTGGAGCCACTGCCGAGTGGGAGAAGGTGTCATTGCGATGACGTCACGGCCATAGAGGAGGAATGGTTTCTTCTTGAACCTTCCCATTGTCTCTTCTTACCAATTTTGTTTGAACTCCTATGCATGTAAAACATGTTCCAACTATCGCTGTTGGTGGGAAACATTGTCAAAATCCCTTATTCATAGGTGTAACTTCGAAATTTCAAATCCTTACACGCGGAAACAAACACTTGAGAATACTGGAGCCAGTGCCGGGTGATGATGGCACAGTCTTTTCTTAAACCTCCCCACTGTCTCTTCTTATCAATTTCTTCGTCATAGGTAACTATTGCTAGGGATCGGAGTATAACTTCCAGAAGTCCTTACACTAAAACGTTATTTTTTGTGAGGAGGAATAGTTTTCTTTCAAACCTAGTGGTGCAGTTCAAGTCGTAACTCAGTCAAAATTAATAATTAAGTAATAATGTAAGTAGGTACACACATAGGAAGGACATATTCTTTCAACAAGCACCATCACCTGGCAGAGGATATGCAATTCTGAATGGATTTAAAAAAAACCTAGTCGTTCTAGGTAATAATGGTTCTTTTCAAAATAATGACCAAGTGGTTGGTGTTCAGTACCAAGACAAGTTTGTAATTACCAGATCGCGACTGAAGAATCCATGAACCTACCAAGAGCCAGCTCCCAATTACCCTCAATATTTGGCCGAAAGAAACGTAATGCGACTTTTCCAAGGAAACCAAACGAATCCCCCGAGTCGGACTTTGACGTGAGGCCAACCTGCAACTAACCTCAACATTTCAACTCACTGAAATACATTTTTCTCGTTCAGTTATAAGTATTTCAGGGATATTATGCGCAGAACAGTAACCCGTAGAAAAGCGTTATCAATACAGAGAAGTATCAGGAAACATCGATTTTTCTCAACCGTTGAAAACCGTTATACCTAATCGACTCTTCCAAAGTGAACGATAAAATGAGGATTCGAGGAGCGTAAAGTGATATGAACAACTTGATCCCGTTGTTTCAAGCATCAAGAACACCACTGATATTCAACAGAACATAAACTGTCGACGTCTAAAGGATGTTTTGTCAGTGTAATAGAAAACTGAATTTTTTCTCAAACCTATTCTTCGACACCCTCAAGAGTCCTGCTTCAGCCTGAACGCTAACAATATACCTATATAATAATCTTAATAAACAGAAAAATGAATTAAATAAAATACCTATTAGTACAACTTTGGGATAAACTCGAGACAACTAATAATTTATAAAGACGAAGACCTCCTGCTTATAGTAATATGATCCACCTTCCGAAAAACCTTAACCCATTTAATGAGACTTCTGCACTATCAGGCTCACCACCCATCTAATTAATCATTAATAATTCACTCATGTGGTAAAGAGCACCAATAAATTATGTCGTCATTCATTGAGACGAGATTCGACCAAACCGTGTTCACGTGAGAGTTATATTTATTATTATATGAATTAAATAATTATGCATCGATACCTATAAATGTAGTTTAATACTGAATGAACGTAGGTACTTATGATTTACTAGCAACGCCCTTTGTCATGATTCTATGTATAATATATTATTTCTCGTTTAAATGGTATATCATCTCGTGGATAAGCGTATTTTACGCATTATAATTGTACAAACTGCAGCGAAAAGGAAAGAAGCAGAGAGAATTGCACTAATAAGTTCTCAAAATCAGAGTTTTCCCTCGTAATTTACAATTTTGTTAATGTAGAGAGCCGAACAGATTTAACAAAAACATGCAATGTTCATATTATGATTACCTACTTTTTAAATCCTTTTACAACGCCCAGTGCATAGTACGATAGACAAAATTGAAAGGAATGTGAAAAATACCTACATTTATAAAATAAATATCAGAACCCCTCTTAGTTCCCAGCCATTATGAAGATGTAATGAAGCAAAATCCATTTGGTTTACATTATTATTTCCTGTCTGTACAGTCACAGAAGACAGGCTGTAACGATTTCCGCTCACTGACTGGCCAATCATTGCCATCGTATTCACGTATTATATTCATCGGGTGTTCCTGTGATGAAACCACGCAGTAATACATGACGACAGACCGAATTTGGTTGCAAGGAATCGGGTCTAGCGATTGAAGGAAGAATGACTGCTGATATAATGCAGTGAATTCCGGTTTTCCTTCTGGTATTCATGCATGGGAACAACACCAAGTAATGAATAATGTAGAGGATTTCCAATTCGTAATGAATCAGAAACAGAATCGCAAGAAGTGGGGCAAGGTCGCTGAACTTGTAATGAGACAAAAGTGTCTATGCGTATTAACGACGCAATTTTCAAGGTTGTTTAATCAATTAGATAGTTATATAATTATAGAAATCAATTAAATGTCTATTTCAAGCTGAGAGCTGCCTATATCAGCACGTATCAATTTCTTTTTCTACAGGGCTGTATGCAGTGAACGGTAAAACACAAAACCGGTATCGGCTCCCCTTTCACATGTTAACCTTTTTTCTTTCCATAGCGAAATTCTAAGGAATCGTCCAAGTTATTTGGTGGGAAAGGAAGTGCTCGTAGATATCCCATTTCAATTCGTAACACGCCGCACGAGTGGCCTTGAGAAGATTTCTGGCAGATGACGGAGCCAATTTTTTAACCGCTATGGCTGATATTTTCAGAATAAGCGTCGATATTCATAGGGAAGGAGGGGGGGTGATCCTGCAACATCCCACTAATTGCTTATTCATTTTCGAACACTGAAATAAATACCTTTTTGGTATATTTCTACCCTTTTGTATTTGGCGAAGAATATAATTATTGTCGTGTGAATCATGCAAGTTTTATAGTTTGCCATTATAATTCATAATTTTTCGTAGTGCGGTATTTTCGCTCAAAAACGATAAGTCCAAATTCTACATATTCACGAAAACGAGGGTGATTGTGTTGCTATGGTACAATAATTATTCTCGGTGGGGTTGGGGTATTTTAAATTTTCCTTGGCAGAGGTGTTGGGAAACTATTCCTCGACCAGCGCGTGCTCGGTAAAAAAGTATAAACAGCCAGTAAATCGCAGAAAGTAGTATTACCTAGTAATCTTCTGTTTCAGGGTCAACCGAGGAGAATCCAAAATTACCAACGTAATAAACCAGCCAACTAACTCCGTCTAGTTCACGGTCGTTCTCCCTACTCGTTTGAAAATACCAGGAACGCAGGTAGTGCCACTGTCATAAATTTCCATAGTTAAGTACTTCTATGCATTTTCCGTAGCAGGTTCTATAACTACTGCCTTTTGTGTTTTCGTATGTTATCTGATCGTATCGATGTTGTACGAGTTACATTAACACGTTCCGGCGTACGAAGTTCACTACTTAGTTGAAAAACGGTTTGATGACAAGTAACAACGGCCGATTATCGTCATCAAAACCATCGGTATTCGAGATAATAATAATTACAATAGTTCAAACTTTAGTACTTGGACCTGAGAAACCACGATGGGAACTCGCACTCACAAGAATGTAGGAATTTTTAAATTTATTTTTAGGTACTGTTTGTATGCACAATATTACTGTGCATGAGAAAATCGAATTTGGTCTGCCTTTGTTTTGTTATTTGGAATAAAATCAAAAGTTTAACAACCAAAAACGAAGAAAAAAATATTACAGTATGGTGGATGGGGAAGACTAGGACTAAAAATTTCAGTAGAACAAAAGGTGGCATTTCAAAGGCTCTGGATAAACTCTTTTCCACGTCACAAGAACAGAGCTGAACCCAAGATAGTGGGCTGATCGCGATGAAATTAAAAAAAAAAATGTGAAAACACGAAATGTGAACCAAAATGCGTCGTGGTTGCAGTCGATGGAGGATGGACACGGAACAAAGAGTAACAAAACCCAAAGTTCCACTCATACAGCATGGCTATAAGAGCGAATTTTCAAAGGAATATTCGTGCTTTTGTGTAAAAAGATGATAGGTATAGCGAGAAAATATACCTAATTCCGAAAATCATTTCAATTTTTCGTGATTTTAGCCTTTTTCTAGGCCGATTTTTGACCCTATAATAGTCATAATATGAACAATTCCTTCCTGAGAAAAATATTTCGATCACCTCAAGAGTCTTTCTGTCGTGAATTACCATCCAACACAACGTCAGGTAAATTAATATTGATTTTAGCCCTTAATACCAACTTTTGACCACCAAAAAAAAATTCGAAGTTGACTCTATTCTGTACGAAAAACAGTCGAAATGGCATTTTTCTGTCTTTAATCACCCGTCCATACCACTTCAGAGATTTTATATAAATTGTTCGCCATTTTAGCCGTTTTTACAGATTTTGACCCCTAAAAACTCAAATTTGACCCCCTCAGAATTTGTGAAAATCGCTCATCTTGGAATTCATCCTTTTGTTTGGCAATACGAACATTTTGACGAAATTTGGAATTTTTATCACGTAGGACCCAAGGACAGATATCGTCTGAAGTGATACATAAATAAATTTGCATTTTAAATTTTCGTTAAAATCTAGGGATAAATTCAGGATGCTCTGAAACGGATTTGCCTACAAAAAACTTTCAAAAATTCACATTACGAAAATTTTAGACCCATTGCAATCGTTTCATTTTCTTTGAAAGTTGGCTAAAAATAAGATTATTACACTCCGCCATTTTTCGGGCTTTTTTTCGTGCTGTTCGGTTGGCCTCACTGTACGGGTTGGCCAATGAGAGAAGACACCCTTTTGCTTGCCACTTTCCCGCCATAGAACAAATCTCAATATTTCAACACATTTTCTAAAATAGATTCACTGTTTTTGTCCTGCGACTTCATTATTGTTTCTTTTAAGTCATCAACTTTTAGGAAAAAAATATGACAAAAATGAAAATTACCCATTACATAACACTTGAATACTTGAAAATGAGCTCAAATTTAACTTCGCAAAACAACCGCAATACGAAATTATGGAGGACACGGAGGGAAATAAAATCAGAAGTCCACTTGAAAATAAATAAAACTGGTGTTTCTGTGGCGGGAGAACGCGGTTAGATCCATCAGAGTTCCACAGTGACTAACAAGTGACCTTCGATTCGATGGAAAGAAAAATCGAATGCTACAGAGTATAATATTACGAATAAAGTGGTTACGTATAATTATTGTGAATGATGCATACTACGAGGGGCACTCGCTCTATGCAGAATTAATTGGTTTTAATTTAAATTTAAATTTCACCTAATGGCAACAATGGAATGGAACGGCAATGGCGGACGCGAGAATTGGCGGGAAACGGAACACGAGGCGAATGAATGGAATGGCGCAGGTAGGTGGTAGGTTCACCACAGGACGGGTAGGTACTGCTTTTGAGGCATAAAATCCTCCTTAGGACTTTAAAAAGGTACTGCATCATTCACAAGAGATCGGCAAATGAACTTGCATTTTGTTTAAAGTACCTACCTACCCATTATTAATTTTAAAAATTACATCGTCGCTGGACATTTTTTAAACAATAATGAGAACATAAAAGCCATTCACAGCTCGGAATAGTATACCTTCAACGCCGCCTGATTTTTCATGTGAAACTCGCTCACGTTGGGATGATACAAGAATTCCTTCATAATAATAATGGTTAAATCAAATTAAACTTTGCAAACCAATTCGCTACATCGCCAGGTGGGAAATTTCAAACAAAATGAAACAATGAGTATCAACAATATCATTTAGTTTTAGAAATTTTCGTTCTGATAAAGAACCATATTTGTTTCAAAAGCCGCAATACCCCTATATAATGTATTTTAGTTTTGCAAGTTTCTATATTTGATAACATACCTACCATATTGGATTCACAAAAATTATACCATTACATTTTTTTGTGAAAATCTTGAGGAATTCCAGTGTTATTCCATCAAGTTGAGTTTCGAGGTTTTTCGTTACCCATTTCACTGCATCATTTTTTATTCCAACTTCAATTTTATATGATCAAAATCTAAAAACAAGCGTTCCCTTGTAACTGGAATGTTAACTTTTTAAAGTAGTGCCAAGTACCTACCGTCTAGTTTTTTTTGTCCCTAATAATTTTGTTCATTCAAAACGAATCATCCAAATTAGGTGAAACCTTCGTAGGATGGGTACCAATACAGGAAAATAATAAACTGTGTAATAATTTATTTGTTTTTTCAAGTAATGCTGTTCATTTTCCCAGTATTTTTACCACAATGTGATGAAGTCAAGAAAAGTAGTCTACTGCTTCCTAATAATTATGACACTTATTTTAAGAATAAATTATACTAATAATGTTATTAATAAAAAGATATTTGTTTGTATTATTCTCCCGCGTAGGTATGTACCTCATTTGGATGACTGTATGCACCGCAGAGTCGTGCAACAAAATATTCGTAGACCTAAATTTCAAAAAACGTATTAATAAAATTAGGTAATGGAATGCTAGGCGTAGACATTAATTAAGTACATAATACCAAGTTGAGCGGTATTTCAAAATTTGCATGCGGTCCTGCTTTCAACGGGAAACAAATCTGGTCCACCTTAGCATAATCAATGCCACCTAAGTGGCATAATCAATAATCTAACAAAATTGTGCTGGGCTTTGAAAACCGGAGGAGCTGGTTTGTTATTACTGATAACCGCGAATGATACGGTGACCAGCAGGCTCCTAGGTAGGTAACTGATAAAATCCGATTCATCAACAAGTGATTCTCGATGCAGCTGATACGAAATTTAATACTAACAAAATTTTAAAAATATAAAAAAAATAATAAAACATTTACCTATATAAAAATATTAATGAAAATTTAAAATAAATCAGAATTTTAAGAAACAGTTCACCTAATTTTAAGTTTGATTCAAGCGGATTTTTGGTAGGAAGGTGCAACGCTTTTACAAGGTGACGCCTTTTAACTCTTAGTAAAAAGGAGGAGCGAATCGACTTAAGATTGATTGATTGATTAGCCTGTGATTAGTTACAACCTACGTCAAACGGACCCAAGTTGAAGCACAGTAACGAGACAAGTGAGGGTTAAATGCAATTATTATATATTTATGCAACACTTTTGGACAATATTTTTTCCACTATCGCTGGGTTGAAAGTAAAATCCAAGTCACATTGTAACGTTGGGAAAAACAGGCTAAATTCAAAATTTCAAGTAGGTACCTAAGTTTAGAAGGCTAAATTCAAAATTTCAAGTAGGTACCTAAGTTTATAGAAGGTATAGAAAGAATAAGAACCTGATTTGAAGACGATCATGACCAAGCACCATTTTTACAATTACTATCGTATTTATACACTGTTGTAACAGGCAAGGAGAAAACAGAATTCATCATTTTCAGAATTGAGGACTCGAAGGAAAAGTTTAAAAAAGGACCATAAATTATACTGCAATGCAATTTTTTGTAAAATATAAAACGAAGGTTTAAGTTTACATGTATGTGTTGAATCTATAATAATTCATCAGTATGTACGGTACTACCTCTATTTCGGAACCTTAGCTTAAAAAAATCGACTAGGTAAGTACGTGAAAAATGTGTACTCATGTACTTATGTTCTATGTACTTATACCTACCTAAATATAAAATTTGTTATAGTCAAATAAATTAGCAAAAATAAATTGCGCTAGTAAAATTACGACCTACGTCAGGAGGTTACATAGTACTGGAATTAGCTGGGAAATGTTTAAGGGAATTTTCATGCTCGTGTTTCGGGATAAAAAGCTGTTAATATAGCGTAATTAGAGGGAGAAAAAAAAGGTAACGAGATGCAACTGTTATAGATTATAAAATTACAGGTTCGCAGGTAAAGAGAAAACGTATGGATTGGAGAAGTTATAATTGATTCGCTACCCAATACATGTGGGTGCCAGGCCGGTGCCGTTTAACTACTTAGCAAAGGCGCCAAGTGACCTACCTCAGAACCACCGTAGGAAACGTAGGTTTTGTGAAAGATTCTTTAGTAAAATTACGTACAGTAGGTAGGTACCTAATGGAAGACATTTATGGTGCTTCCAAGTGGGTGAAGATATGTTTGCGAAGGTGTTAATTCAGGGTAAAATGTTATATGTGGGGGGGAAAAAAGGAACAACTCAATCAAAATTTTGCACACTGGAACGAATTTAAGTAATCTGTACTTACGCTGAAGTACGTTGAAGGTTGAAGCGAAGGTGACGGGTCTAGCATTAGATGAAGAATGAAGGAAGCATGGGAACCTAAGTGCATGCATGTGGTGGGGACAGGTGGAGCGAGGGGAGGGGGAGCTCGGAGCACAAGTTTTCCGGGGTTTCCCTGAGGCGGAAAATGACGGAGTCGGTGAGAGAAAAGTGACTCGGGAGGAGAAAACAAAAAAATTGTTGGGTAGAAATGACAGGCACGTGTGGGGCTGAAGTGGAAAAGGTTTTTTTTGTAGTTTGTCAAGTGGTTTTGGAGGGAAAAATGAGGGAGGGTACACTGTAATGAGAAACACGCACCATCACTGGGAGCTGAAAATGTTGAAGATGATGTAGCCTGAACAATGCACAATCACTGCCGAACGGGAACTGTGAACTGTGAACGCAGCGTGGAGCTGTGCCGTGATCTGGGAGAGGAAAAAGGAAGGGGTGGGGAGTTGGAGGTCTCGTGGAGGGGAAGGACCTTGACTGGAGGGGAAGGAGGGAGCCGTTCGGCCAATGAGGGGCCGTGGGTGCGGCGCCGCGACCAATCGGCATGCGCTCCGCGCAACGCGGCGCCTCCCACGCCGTTTTTCCGCGCCTGGTACCAGCGGGCGCCGCTAGGAGCGACGGTGGCGCGGAGCTGCGGACGTTCCGGGAAACACCGGCACTGCTGCGTCGGCTCTCGCACCGATCGCCGGCTCCGGCGTCCGACCGCCTTCGCTCTCCAACTCAACTCGCCACCTGTTCTCACATTTTCCAACAATGATCACCTTCAGAGTTGAACCATAGGAAAACTCGATGTTTCTAACACAGAACATTCCGCAATATTTCAAATTACTATAAAATTTACAATATTGTAGGTGTTTTCATTAGGTTGGTAGGTACAATTTCATTATTTAACCGAAAAACTGCAATAATCAACGGTAATATCTGGGGTGAAATCGTAGGAAAACTCAGTGTTTCCAACACAAAACTTTCCATAAAATTTCAAATTTCTTTAGAATTTACAATATTTGAGGTGTTTTTATTAGGTTGGTACAATTTCATTATTTAACCGAAAAACTGCAATAATCTGAACGGTAATATCTGGGGTGAAATCATAGGAAAACTCAGTGTTTCCAACACGGAACTTCCCGTAAAATTTCAGATTACTATAGAATTTACAATATTTGAGGTGTTTTTATTAGGTTTGTACAATTTCATTATTTAAACGTATAATTACAATAATCTGGACGGTAATATTTTTGGTGAAATCATAGGAAAACACAGTATTTCTTCCAACGCGGAACTTTCCGTGAAATTTCAAATTACTATAGAATTTTCAATATTTTTGGTGTTTTTATTAGGTTGGTAGAATTTCATTACTTAAGCGGGAAAAAACTGCAATACAAAATCCGGACGGTAATATTTTATATGGGGTGAAATCATGGGAAAACACAGTGTTCGCAATAATTATGTACCGGCCGTTTCGTAAAATTGCAAACTACTACCTACCTGCAGAAAACAAAATTTCAAGTGCATTATTATTATTATTATTAGGAACTAGAGCAGATAATGTCATTACAATAATAGAAAAAAGGATGGGGATAAGTATGTGGGGTGAAATTATAGGAAAACTCAGTGTTTCCAATCTATAACAATATAGAAAGCTCACATTTTAGGTGCATTAATTAGTTAATTTCAATATTACCTATATTATGTAACACAAAAACAGAGGACAGTCCGTTCAAAACCTGGACGGTAGTTTTTGTGGTGAAATCATTGGAAAATTGTGCTTTTCCGCTTTGTATGTAATTTTTTGTAAAATTTCCATTAATATTGAAAACACATTGTCCTAGGTGTAAATTATTAGGGTGATGATTCATTACTAGCGAAAAAAGAGGAAATTCTGTTCAAAATCTGAACGGTAATATTTGGGGCTAGGTGCTCATAAGAAAGCTAAGTGTTTCCAATCTATAACTTTCCCTAATATTTCAAATTGCTAGATAATATAGACAATACAGAAAAACATTTTTTAAGGTGCATTATTTAGGTTATTTCATTATAACATAAAAAAGAGGACTCCAATATGAAGAAAGAGAACAATGCTCCAATATGGATGGTAATATTCGTTGGAATAGTAGGAAATTCAATGTATTCCGTCGTGTAATTCATTTTCCGTGAAATTTCAGGTCACGTTAGAAAACACCATTTATAGTTCATTATTCGGTGGGTGATTTCATTACTTCCGAGAAAGGGACACCAGTGACGAGAAAACAGGACAGCCCGGAAGAAATCGGGACAATACGTATACTAGAAATTAACCGAAATACATGAGAGATGTCAATTATTCAAAAATTACTTGAATGAATTAATGAATGACGAAAGAAAATCAGTCGTTTTTTATGACAAACTTTTTGGCCAACTCTGGTCTCAAACATACCTGTGCTATGTAACAAGTTTGAGTACAACTACCTACTAATGAGTCTGTACGTCGTAGTAATATTGATAGAAATCAACGTCGATTGCTATTATTTAGGTATTAAGTTTATCAGTTCAGGTAAGATACGTGGGTACGAGATTTGTGTGAACAGATTACTGTTCCAAATTATAATCCTCCCAATATAGTTCGTTGTACATTTTCCGCGGTTCCCATTTTTGACGCAGCTTTGCAGCATGAAAACTAAAACGCAGTCAAAAATCTCACTCCACTCTTTTTGAACGAGGTTTTAGTTTGGACAAGGCCGTGGCTTTGATTTTTTTTTCTCTCTCTTCTACATTAACAAACAGGCTTTTTAGGGGGGTTGTAAATACAGTGTTATCTGTATGAAATGACTTTGTGAAGCTGATGAACAGCTTCCATTTTGCCGTCCACTTGAAAAATTTCATATCTCAGCCAGGATTCGAACCCGGGTCCCCAGAGCTCCGCCGATCACAATCGATATTATTTCACCTTTGACCGCTCGACTACTGAAGACAACTTCCGTTGTTTGTTGTTGATAATCCACGCCTAATTCGTTGGTAATGACGCCTTAGTGTCATGTTCCGCTCAAAAAATCGCTATTTAATGTGAGCAACACGAATGTCAAACATCAAAATTTTAAAGAAAGTTGCATTCAACTCTAAGTTTGATTCAACAGAACTCAGGATAGGAACCTATTCATTACACGCTGATTGAATAGGTGCAACATTTTTCCAGCAAACGCTTTGTCAGAAAACTCCAAGTAAAGTGGAGGGGAGAATAGACGCAAGACAATATTATTATTGTTATTTGATCAGATGAACGTAACGAAATCACAATCGAATGAAAACTGTGGTTTACTGAAAGCAACACGACTGTCAAAATGCCACTGTTTTTTCTTATTCGTCAGGGAAATTTTGAGTTCTGACTTATTCATTTATTTGAACATAACAAAGCAAAGGACTGCGTCCCATTGAATGCAACATATCAAAGCTACAAAAATGAAGAGCCAATGACCAGATCAGATTTAACAAAAAATACAAATAAAAAATCTAATAAATGAAAGGGAAACAAGATGAATGAAGAAAGAGGAAGAAGGAAAAAAAAAAGATATTAAATTCTGTCATTCTTAATATTAATAGTTTTTTGGTGATTTTTTATTTCGATTGGGTAACAATTTTAATAGCCCCCACTCACGCTATTGATATTTTAAATTACTGCCAACAAGTATAGTAAATAATATTGTTATTTGCGTAATAAGAATGAAGGTGGACGCTGAAGTTATCATAAAAATCGCGTTTCAACGTGGAGATTCAAGGGAATGTCTCGTCCCTATGTTCATCTTAATAAATAACACGTGGGTCTGAAAAGAGTAGTTCGAATTTTGGTTTTCGCACACCTGCGTGAATGGGAACCGCATGTCCTCCACGCATGTATTCGGTCCCTCCCAAGGCCGAAGAGCGAATGGTGACCTAAAATTATTATGATTACCAGTAACCATTTTCGTGTTTGTTGTGCCTTACTCAATAGGCCTGGGAGTTCTCATGTGCTGCGGCCTTTCAGAAGTCCAACAATGTCAACTCAGTTACAAAGTAGTAATAATTTGCATGAAGCAGCATTGGTTTATTTACAGTAAACGCAGCGATCAGGCTGTGTCACTAAGGCCTCAGAGGCCCACGTGTCAGCAAAGTCGAATCGTGTGAGAGGTGGCGAAAATTCAAGTGTTGCGCTAAACTACGGTCCAAATATACGTACATTTTGGATATAAAAGAAGTGTAGGTAATTTTTTCTTGGTTTTCTTATTGATTTATGACGGTCTGTCAGTCAAACTGAGGGTCTTACAGGATGAAGAAGGTCTTTAGTGTTCGATTATCATCCAGTTATCAACGAGAGAAAAATGACCTGTTGAGAAAAAATGAGGGAAGCGTTTATGAAACGCCGGTTCAGGCAACGGCTTGATAATCCGCTGCGGTTATCGTACAAACGATGTGCGAAATTGCGAATTAATTCAAGTACGGATAAAACAGTCGAGTATTCCGTCATCAAGGAATCGCGAATTCGATGTTCATCGCGAATAAGTGGGAGGTTGGAGGTGAGCGGTCGAGGAGATGAAAACGACTGTTACCGAGGAACAGGTAATAACAATACGTACGAAAAAACATACTTTTTTTTCTGTCGGGGTGTGTGCGCCAGCACGGGGCCCAGCGGTGGAAGGCCGATTTCACACATCATTCTCCCAAGACGAGCGCCCAGGAAGAGCATTAGGCGCCGTAGGGGGCCGACGAGGAGGGCGCCTTTATATATATATATATATACATCCGTATTATGTGCACTTTATACATACCCCAGTTACTTGGGCCGCGTATAAAACATATGGTGGGCTCCGACATCCGTTCGGTTGCCGGTGAAACGGATTAATATCGTAACAGCGGGGAACAGGAAATCTTGAGTGGAAGGCGCAGACCATGATAACTGTCAAAAGGCCCCCTGGGGAGACGGGATTCGGGTCATTAGTCGATTTCGTGTAAAAGAACTTCAGGCGGCAAACAGCATTTTGTGCTTTTGGTCTTCAATTTGAAAAATTAAGTTGTAGAAGACGACGCTGTAACCGACGAACCAAAAGCGGTACATGTAGCAGTTCCAAATCGGCCTTGACACTGTCCAAACCAATTCGGACATTTTCCAAACCAATTAGGAAATTTTCCAAACCAATTTCAACATTTTCCAAATTAAATCGGACATTTTTCAAACCATGGCAGCCTTTTGCAAAATCTCATAAACATACCTGATTACCTACTTATGTAACATTATTTCTGTAAATTTTCTGTGAATAATATATCTACCTAATATCTGTTCAGTTGGTCTCTCAACACAGAAAGTTAATCTTATATTGATTAAATAAAAAATGTATTTACCCACTTGACGGAACAACATACAAAACATTGCCCAGTTTGGTCTGACTCGACAGTAACGTCTGATTCGACTTGGAAATATACCGAACGACGTTGACTTGGTACCTACCTACCCACTACCAGGAGATACTCGGGATTTCTATGCAGTTTTGAACACGCGTCGTATATGGGGAGGTTCAAAATTTGAAGTATTTTGCGCTGATTGCTAATATAACCCATAATTCTGAAATAACTTATTGCCTGCCTATTTCTCTAGGAAAATTCCAATTTTTGCCCACTGCAACCAGTCAAACAGATTTTCGCCTAATGCAGTAAAATAGACAACCATCAACTGGGCCGAATCAAGCTCACCAGCTATGCAACGATGATTTTCGTCGATTTTTCAGTTTCCCTATTTCTGACTTCTGTCGTGAAAAATGCAAAAAAAATCACGGATCCATAGCTGGAGAGCTCAATTAGGTCTCGGCACCAGCTTGATTGGTACCGATGTGCAAAAGTGAGAATTTTCGCCGCGGTTCGTGGAATAGGCTGCTAATAAACCAGTTTATGTGCAAAATTTCCAATACGGAATGCTCGGAAAACAATTTTATCAACCCAGATCTTTATTTTCGCCCATTGTGTACCTGGCAACGTGATGGCTTTAGACTTGAATTACCCAAGCGTTGCTCCGGAGAGACGATTTTAGGTCACACATCAAAAAAGTCGCTCAGTAGTGGTATTATGATGTACCTATTTTCACGATCAAAAGTTTTCATCTCTTCAAATTTCCTCCTGTATATTGATACCAAGTTATCCTCTCACTATACGCGACCAATCTCTACAAGCGACTTCTACTAATATATACTTTGTAGTGCTTTTAGCCATTTTTACCGACATTGGCGGATTGTGCCCCCCCCCCCCCCCAAATTGACCTAATTTTGATTAATTATTTGTTTGAGGAAATTTTTAATAAAACCGATAAAGTTTTCTTCTGTCTCGTGTCATCATTCAATTCCACTTTTAGTGAATATATACCAATTTCGAGAGATTTCAGTAATTTTTACCTATTTTGTCGACTTTTGACCCCCAAGAACTCAACAAATGATCCCTATAACCGACCTTTTGATCAGTATAACAGGCCAATTCCCTGTGTGTTTACATACAGTCGATCGTGACCTGACTGTTTCCATCCTTATATCCGACTTATTCCTTTAACCGCCTTTCTACTAAGCGACTTCTACTGTATTTATATAAGATGGATAAGTCTTGTGTCTACTTATTACATTTAATGCCAATATTGCATACAATGTAGCAGGTAATTTTTGAAGCGTCTTCCTCCAAATACGTTTCTAAAACGTTTAAACATCATTGGGTTGGTTTTGTGCAAACCCATTATAAAACAGCTATCATAAAATAAGAACTCTGCGACCACGAAGTTGTTGACCGAATTCTGACTTGTTGCTGAAATTCTTTCTCGCTTGTGGGGGAGTTGCTGAACGAATCGACAGACCAGCAGATCGTAAGTCTCGGTAAATTTCCAAATGCCCACAAAGCCTTTTATTAGGTTGTACAATGCGCTTTCTATTTAGGTGCCCGCCCTCATAATAATCAAAACACAATACTTTATCGATCTCAACACCCTTATCGGCCTTTCGGTGATAACTTCCATGCAGTCCTAAAAGAGAGAATAGAATTGTTAATAGAACTGTTGTGTTCAGAAGCTTTCCGTATATATTTCAAAGTTTCAATTTGCTTTCAAGATTAGAAGGTTGTAAATTATATTGCACCTGGTTCAGTACAGTTCTATTATTACATATTACTATTATTATTATTTTACTTATTTATTTTTTGTTTTTCACTCAATCGCTCAGGTCAGTGGTCGCTCTTAACAAACCGACTAACTTGTGACGACTAACTCGCAAGAATATAATACTTCATGGAAGTGGTTAGTCAAAACAAAACCCTGTCGGCTGTATCGGACAACAGCGACTTTTACTCACTCGTTCGGTACATCCGAACTACCTATAACGGCCATCGGCTATTACGGACCAAATTTGCTGACCCCGATTTGGCCGGTAACCAGCGACCACCTTTGTAGAAAGCAAAAAAGCGTTATTTGAGCCGTTATCTGAACCATTAAATTTATCACATCTCAAGGCCGAAACATTCGGCGTTACGTGATAACCTCGACGAGGTGTAAACCTATTAACTCCAAGCAGTAATGGTCCGTTAACAATGGACAGATATGAACACCTTCTTCAAGTGACCATTGTTTACATTTTCTTCTTTATCAGCTACACAGTGTTTTTATCATAATTATATTTTTGGGTATTCCATCGAACTCGGATTCCTTTCAGCATTTTATTTCAAAACGACAGCTATATTTCTGATGAAGCACAGCTGACGCCACGATTCATTTCATGAACCAGGCTGCTGATGGCAGCGAGTGGGGTTCGATTTGGTGCTCTATAAATTATTTACTAATAATATGCTACCTACCAATATATGTTTATAATTATTTATCATCATTAGTTACTATATTGATTGCAAACATATAATTAGCTCTATTCATTAAAACTAACAAATGGATATCAATCGTGCTTCCTGGTAGCTGTGGTGTGGATACCATCGCGATCCGATTCCAAGCTGTTCCGAAATTAATCATGATATCTGTCTAGTATAATTATTATAATGGTGCCTACTGATAGGGATTCGGATTTAGTGCCAGTAGGTACCTAATAGTTTGAAAGTCGATACCTACATATTAAAGAACAGAAACGGTTTATTTTTCGAAGAAAAAAAACACACAAAAAACGCAGGTTCAGGTTCATTTTGTTAGTATTTCAAAGCGAACATGCAACAGGTTCAGAATATAATTATTTAAGTATAGCTGAAAAGAAATTTGTTCAAAAATCTAAGCAATTGCATGCCGATCTCACTGGAAGTGTGGGTAAAGTTTTGGCTCACCTGTGATTTTACATTCCGTCGGTTGAAGGAGCTATCAAGGGTGAAGAGGAGAAACTAGCAGACAGGGATATATGTTCAGAAATCTACGATTTTTAAAGCCGTTTAGGGGCCGTAGATCGCCGTACTTAATTCAATGTTGACGGGAATAAAATCATCCCGGTTGGGTCCATACTTGTTAGGAGCTGAC
Organism: Leptopterna dolabrata; assembly: GCA_954871275.1. Classification (NCBI taxonomy): domain Eukaryota; kingdom Metazoa; phylum Arthropoda; class Insecta; order Hemiptera; family Miridae; genus Leptopterna; species Leptopterna dolabrata. The sequence goes on along the minus strand of OX940984.1, from coordinate 18,121,675 downwards.
TCAACAGAGGTGATTTAAATGGAGTTCTGAGAGAAACGAATAGTGTTTGGCGTTTGGGTTATGGAAGAATTATTATTCTAACTGAGTTGAACGCAGCAGCGAAACTCGCGACGCGGCTGAGGCTGAGGGCCCGGCGTGAGTAACAAGTTGGACGTCTGAACGGGGAGTGGGAGCGGCAGCGAGATGGGTGTGCCGGGAGCGGCATACGCGGCACGCAGCGACATCTCTGGTCGGCATTCCGCACTGCCGCGGTTACCGTCGTGGATACTGAACCGAGGTAGTATCCATGATGTGAACCAACGAACATTTTACCCACGTTACCTCTCGAGCGCTCGAGCTGAGCTCTGGCGGCACTTGGAAGAACCGACTTGTACGTAGTTCACAAAGCCGCCACTAGGTGTCGGACTAGTCTTCACGGCGCCTCATTTCCCCTCCTTTTGTTTTTTTCTCATAATTACCTACAATAGGTACCTAGCCAGGTACTACAAAACACCTAAATAGAGGGAGAAAAAAGCCCTCAATTTAGTGCTCTGCCTGCTGGCGAAATATATCGATTCAACTTTTATTGTAGAATGATGATTGTCAAATTGGTCCTAGGTACCTATTATAAAATAGTCCCTCTGTCGTGTATCACCATCCCACACAACCTCAGGCGAATTAATATTTATTTTAGCCCTTAATTACCAATTTTTGACGCCCAAAAATCCAAATTTGACTCCTTTGCTGTAAGAAAAACAACTGACATGGTATTTTTCCGTCTTTACTCACCATTCCATACCACTTTCAGTGATTTTATATAAATTGTTCGCGATTTAGCCGTTTTTACTGGTTTTTGACCCCTAAAAACTTAAATTTGACCACCCTTAGAATTTCTGAAAATTTCTCATCTTCGAGCTCATCCTTTTGTTTCGCAATACGAGCATTTCGGCGAAATTTGGAATTTTTATCCCAAGGACAGACATTGTCTGGAGTGACACAAACAAATACATAAATAACTATCATATAATATATACATATCCACTTTTGTTAATATCTAGGGGTAAATTTAGGATGCTCTGAAACGGATTCGTGTATAAAAAAATCAAAAAAATCGTGTTCTAAAAATTTTGGACCAATTGCAATAGCTTCATTTTCTTTGAAAATTCTCTAAAACTACCGTCACGTATAGTGTTCCGCCGATGAGGTCGTCGACTTATTTGGTTAAAATCCTCAACAAAAAATACTAAAATTTGTCTTAAATCTTACAAAAAGTTTGAAAAATTTTGCCGTATGAAAAATTTCTTATAAATTCGAAATGGTTTTATTAACATTGGAATGTTTTGTGGTGAGGACCCATGCGCTTATGTAGCCTGTGCTTAAAAATCCGCCCCTGGCCATCGTTATTAGGTATTTATTTATTCATGAAACCATTACTCGACATCCTTACCAGAAAACAGAAATACCTACTCATACCCACTGGGATGTCGGTATTGTTACGACTCTGTTCTAACTCTTGTAACGAATCATTCGAAACGCACTTATGTTTCAGTAATCAGCTTTACGCGTTACTGACCCTTAAAAACACGTGAATCACGAAGATGACGGATTCGATCGTCACCAGTCAAAATGAAGTCTTAACGACTCGAGAAATAAAAAAATCGAATTCATCTCTCACTTTAGTGGGTGATGAGTTGAAGTTGGGTCGAATGAAGCGAATGAACGCTCCAAGTACTGCTCGCCCGTAGCTGGAAGGTCGTTATCGATAACGAATAGCGTCCTTGTCACCCGACCTACACATCCGCGGTGTCTTTATTATCGCTAGCACTATCCAAGGAAGAACATTCCCGTTGATCGAGGGACAGCACATAGCACGGGCCTCACCAGGCGATTCATGTTTATTCACAAACCGCGAGGCGCAAATGGGTATAACGTGCGACGGGAAACGGCGTGGGAAGGCTCGGCCGATTGCAAAACTGCCTTCGATGCACTAGGATAGGAAAAGAACCGCAGAAAAAGAATGAAAAGACCTCGAACGCGGCAATATGTCGTGTTGTGGGTGTGGGGGTACGCAAATCGAATACACGTGTTACCTGATGTTCCATAGACGCCAGGAACTCACAAATATTGAACATCCCGGAATTAATTTTCTCGTATCGGTAAAAATGTGATTATTATGAATAATCCAGGATTGAGAGACTACGTGGGTGCTGACCAGGTGCTTCGCGCAATTTTGAAAATCGACTCAAATTCAGCCTATGTACCACAATCAATAAAAGGTATTTTTCGTAAGGTTTTATGGCTAAATATTTATCAGTAGCTGTAAGGATGATTGATATAGCTTTGAAAGTTACTCCATTCGATTCAGCGTGCCGGAAAACATGAAAACTACACAAACACGCATTTTTCTGACAGGTGGCGAGTTTGGCGCCGTCCGCTGGCACCATGGTGGCACCAAAAACTATACGTAAAAATCTAAATGCCTAAACACATTTTTCGGACTATAAAGCAAATTCTGGGGGCCCAAGGAGTCCACTGTCAACATTTCAAGTCAAAATACCCAAAATTGTGGCTTGTAGCGCGGTATAATAACCGTTACCGGTTATTTACCGGTATAATAAGCGGTAAATAGCCTCAAAAAATTTCGCTAGAGTCTGAGTAAGAAGCATCACTCACGTTCGGCAATTAGCAAGAGTTTGTAAACGAGTGGATATTCTCACGTACCGACATAAAGTTAATGTTTTGGTAACAAGGAACGTTTGATGATAAATAACTTTTATGATCCATCTATCGGCCTATTTACTGAGCGGTACATCCGTTAGGCAGTTCATGTATCAAATAATGGTGGTCCACCTATCTGTTGGTGATTTATCTGGTAATGGATAAATGAATGGAAACATGCTTTTATTATGATAATTTATTGTAGTAAAACATTACAAAAGTTTTTACAGCCATGCATAATGGTGGCCAATTAAGACCGTCCGATCATTAATTTCCTTAAAACTAATATACAAATTATTGGAACCGATCATTATCCAAAACATACCTACAATTTGATGTTCCTTAAAAAATAACAGTCGAATAATATGTAGAGCGAACAGGAAATGCTGATGGTTTCATCTATTAAATGCATATTCATTAGTGGTTTTGACTCTTAATTTCAATGCCACAGAGAAGTATTTAAACAAATTCCAGTTTTCAGATTTTATCAACGCCACATCCCCACTTATTTCTGTACTACCCAAGTATTGCCGTCTCAAATTAACTGCTCCTATTCACTCTCGCCCCCCAAAGGATGAAATATCATTATTTCGAAACCGCATTCCAAGCCGTCGCTTCCTTAATTGAATATAACCCTTCCAACGGAGAAAGAGAAAAAATACAACTTACTAAGAAAATAAACGACCCGCAGGCAATATGCATATTGAAAGGGCGTCTGTTAGACTCAAGGTCATAATAGCTCACTCAGTATGCGGAGGCAGATACTGTTATTAGGTTTATTATTCTCGTTGATTATAAATCGTCCATTATTTATTTCTTTTGAAGAGAAAAAAGCGGTTCGAGTTAGGAATTTATCTGTAGAACTGTGTTTAACTGGTGATTGTTATCAATCGGTTGTGTATTATACAAGCTCCTCTTTCTGCTGCAAATTAATTGTGCGGAGCTATGAAAAAGCTATAATATAATCGCTTTAAACTTTCAATTCACTCACACGGTTAAGATAATGTACAACCAAAGTCCGATTACGAAGTGCGCTAATGAAGTACCAGCATTTTATGGTTTGCGCCGTACTCAGGTTCGTTTTCTTGTTTTCAACTTTATATGCATTTCATGAGTATCTACTGGCATCTAGGTATCTATTATAGTCTGAATCCTAACAGCCGGTAATAACGTGAATATTAATGATGATGATTATCGTTTTAAATATCAATTTTTGCAAAGGTTCGCTGTTGAGGCGGTGAATGAATTCTTGCAGAAATCGTTCCAATTGTTGGCATACAAGAGGAACTCACTAAGCAAATGTTTGTTGAAATTTGGAGTAAGGTGCTACTTTCATGAATTTGTCACGCTCTTTCTAATGGCCTAGTCTTGTAGTTTCCAGGGAAATCACGATAAGAGATTTTCGTGAGGTCATTTTTTGGAAATCGTCTATAAATGACGAAGAGAAAATAACCAAGTCGTGCTCTATCAAATTTCCACGACGCAGAAATGCATTAAGTCGTCGTAGTGTGGATAAATTCATTAATTCAGGTACCAGTTGCGGAAAAAGAGCACCCTTCGTAGAGGCCCTTTGCTCTGATAAAGAGCTATAGGAAATAAGTGAAGTCAGGTTCCCTTTGCAGAAAAAGGGTAATTTGTATATTCAGTACCTACTTCCCATGTAAACCATTGGCTCAAAAATTAGGTACGTATATCTAGCTTTTCCCAAACCAAAGCAACTTCAAAAATCAGAAAAACTTCAAATTCGAATTTCTCGAAACTGTGTTTTTTTGACAGAGTAAATAATTTATCTTGCAAGCCGGACGCTATGCCCTCTATGACTGAATTAGAAGAAACAATTCATGTAGTTGAGCCTCCATAGGTACTGTGTGTATTTGTACCTTCTAAATGAAGTTAGGGACCTGCTACTAATTACGTAGTTAGGTAAACTGCACTTATTAATGAATCATAGAAATGATAATTAGTTGGTGTCCAGGACTGGGTTAGGCCCTCTTACAATGAAGAAGAATTCCTCAGGATGAGCTGGTGTGTGAGTGAGCAGTCGGTAAGGCCGCACTAGTTGGAGTTTGATCCGCTGAAGTCGCTCCCTCCCTCAGCGGCAAGTGCTGCTAAATTGAAAGCAGCGGGAGGAAATAAAACTAACTCACCTCACGGCGATTTCCTTAGCCCCCACACAAGCTGTGGTTACTATTTCTCATGGTTGCTTGCAGTTGCATTTTCCTTCATGCTTCCTTCATGCGGCTTTCAACCGATCAATGTTAGGTATGCCTTTACCTATGAACAAGGTCGGCCATGCGTCCAACCCCCAACCTGGAGGATCAGGCCATTTATATTATGTTCGACGTTTACTTTACCCTAGGTCGGCTTCCATGAGCTGAAGACCGCCACCGCAGTGTCAAAGCCGCTTTTGATAGATTTTCCAGATGCTTTTGATTTTTCTGTAATGAGCCATTGAGGTGAGTAAATCCCCTCAGCCTCATTCCTGTGGTTGGATGCTCTATGCCACAGCCTGACGTCATACCCTGGACAAATATTAATTATATTCCATAAGGAGTTTTTTTTCAACCATTCTAACGTTATTGAATGAACTCCAATGACATGTACCTGTGATTAAGTTTACTACTATTGAGGCCTCACTCACCTTTCATTTTCACGTTAAAAAAAATAATTAAAAAATAAAAAATTTCTAAGCAGGTATCTTGTTCCAACCTACAATATTGTTTTCAGTTTACTGAGCAAAAAAGTAGTCTAAAACTACAACAAAATACTGTCTTGATTTGTTTTAAGCCGCAATTATTGATTCTTCCTACTTTATTTTTCCTTGATTTTGCTTCTTCGCAGCTGAAAGTGTATTCGCGCAAGACTAAAAAAAAAATTTGTGTCCTCCAAAATGAAAATGTCCACTCGCATTTTGCGTTTCAGACATCAAGGAACATAATTATTTGGTTCCGTTTCTGTTTGGTTCTGTTCTGCTTCTGCCTTGTGCGGGGCAAAACTATACGAAATAATGGTCGTAATGAGTTGAAATTCGGAGGGTAGGTGCGGACATGGGCATCCCACATCAAATTCATTAAAAAGAGTGCTGTAACTTTCGTCTGCGCATGCTCAAACGTGAAATCCTTGTAAAGCTCGTAACTACCCTAGAAATCGCCGAAACGAGGGTAGATGCAGAATTTACTCTGATGGTTCCATATCGATTTCATCACATTCGGAATAACATTCGGATGCGCATGCGCAAACGCGGAATGTTTGCCAATTCATTTTAACACCTATAACTACCCGAAAAAATAGTCCAGTGAGTTAAAATTTGGAGGGTAGGCGCTGATTGGAGCACGGATGGTCCCACATCATATTCATTGATAAAGTACAGCAACTTCGTCTCCGCAAGCTCAAACGTGAAATCCTAGTGGATCCCATAACTTTCCTAGAATTGTCGTAATGCGCTCAGATTTGAAGGTACGTGGGGGTTAGGTGTTGGATGTGGTTGTCACAGGCAAAACTCCAGAACTACCTACTAGACCAATTTTAGTGAAATTTCCGGGGATAGCGCGTGTAGGCCCTTAGACGACCCCTATGAATTTCACTACCGTCGGACCAATGTACCTCTACAATATAGATAATCAAAAATCGATATTTTACCAATATTTTTAACAGTTGCTTCTCTATACGTCCATGTTGCAAAATGGGAGGAACTATACTGCCCATCCAACTTGGCAGAAGTTTTACTTCATAAAGCCATCAACTCGCCGCAACCCCGTTTAATTTTCAAACATTCTGCTGTATACTTTTATAAGTAGGTACTTATGATAGCGCCTCAAATTGGAAATTGAAAAACCTTTTCTGTCACTCACTGATGATGTGAACGTTCAAGATATTAAGGCATTCAAGTTCTGATAATCCCATGAGAGGCACAACTGTGGCTGTACTCAATGAGGCTTCTGATTCTTAATTTATTACACCACCTGACGTCTCTTGCCTGATTAATTTGCTATTGATTACACCCTTTTCCGAATGCTCCGTTTCGTGCTCGGCGAACGTCCGCACACGTATGTCAAGTTGTCGGTTCAAATCTGACTGAGCACTGAAAGTTTCACTATCTACCTGACAAGTCCATCGTGGCAGAAGTCACCCTGGAGCGTCGCTCTGCGAATCTGCGCCGGGGTCCATCTGGGGGAAATGTTGACCTCTGCCCTTCCTTCGACGAAGCTGTCGCAGTTTATCAGTCTGAATGTCGAACAAGTTGAATGCGAAGCGTCAATGCGTACCTACCGCTCAACTTGGACGGCCACATCTCTTCCACCTCGCATCGCCGTCGTCCCATCCGCCGCATTTCCATCAATTAGCAACACGTCAAGTGTTTCGATGAAATGAGCAGGCGATGTTCTCATTTGCATGATAGCGTTTATCGGCATCATCATCCTTATTTTCCCCACTACGGTCCGAGAAGGGCAACTGCTTTTAGGTTACCTAATGAAAATTTCTCTTGGTAGATAATATTTACTAAGAGAAATTCTCGTTAGGAGGGCGATAAGGTGCTAAATTTGATATTAATAGATAGATAGTTTTATTATTAACCATAATTTCCTCTCCAGTCTACTTAGAAATACCAGCGTAAGAATAGAATATAGCAATGAACAAAAATCTTGAAATTCTCATAACAAACCCATAAAGTCAATAGGTATAGCGACATTCATACACGCTCGGATGTTGCCTAGAGTACTGGAACACGTACCTCACCCCAAGGAAATTGAGGGGGAGGGGGACAACAATAAATCTCCATACAAGTTGTGCGTATTCAGTTTATTTATGCAGTTGTTCTTGATTTTGTATGCCCGTTCGTTGTGAATTCGAACCTACTACTGAGTGGTGCGTAGTTAGGGTAACAATTATTACCTAGTTTCAATTTGGCCAATTAATAACGTCATTTTTGAACAAGAGTTACGGTCATGCAGTATGATGAGTCAAATTCATATTTATAGATGAGCGAATTTTCAAATTGCGAATTATTGTGAATTTTTCTCCTTGAGAGAAAAAAACATTTTTGAACATTTGAAATAGTCCTACTTTGGAGATGGGGGAGGTAAGGCACTTGACGCAAGAGAAATTTCCAACTTTGCCTTCACCATTGGAAAGAGTAAGTAGGGGGGGGGGGGGGGGGGGGGTAAACCCCCATTTTCTAATTTTTCGGAGACGAGGCGTTTTTTATTTGGCTTCCGGCTTGAGTAATATTATGACATCAGTTCATCTGTGCACCTACCTTTCAGTCCAATGTTACAATGTGAAAGTGTGACTAGTGTCAAACTCACTGATCGGAACGTTGTACCCACTCTATATTGAATCCATTAACTAGCTACTTTTAGGCACTTTCACTGTCCCCCCCCCCCCCCCACCATCCTTCTACCTATATTATCCAAACGATGGTATTTAGGCATAGTTAGTGAAATAATAACTGGCTAATAGGTACACTATACAGGAAGGCCTTCAGTATCCGACTGTCGGAATGCTTATGAAAAATCATCTAATACGCCCCTTTCCTTAAACTCCACCCTTTCACGGCTGTAATTGCGCATTTCGAAAACAACTCCCGCACTAATCCGAGTTATTTTCTCTCCTACCCAAAGATTCCTTATCTTAACGAGGCCCATCAAAAGGGTATGGGCTTAATAAATGGGCAGCGAGCCTCCGCCATTCGGAAGGGTTTCCGTAGGCTGATTTTCGTGGTTAACTATCGACTTCCTCCACGCGGATCTAACGAGTTCCGAGAGGTATCAAGATGTCGGGGGATACGCTTCGAACGGGGAATAACAAGGATTAATAACACCGTAGCCGTCAGTTCGGGCGTTTTTTTGTCTCCCTCCGAATGGAAATACAACGCCTTGTTAAGACTGCGGCCTATGTGTTGCACCTAGAAATGTGATCATCCGTTAAGAACCGGCACGCGATTTTCGAAAAACGTTTCCGCCCGTTGTGTTTAGAATGTATCGGCCCTGACTTTCGGTCTTTTTTAGATCCTAATACTCCAATAATAATAATAATAATAATAATAATAATAATTTACGAACCTATAAAGTAGCTGTAGAGTGGACATTTCTTTTTCAGCCTTCAATATGGACCAAAGACTGCTGTAAGTAAAGGAGTCTACATAACACACCCTCCGTTTATCTGTTATCACGTTTGACGGTATCCGAGCGATAAACTGTGTGAACCGCGCAGTTTATCGTACAGTTTGCCCGATTTTTGAACCTACACGAAGACTACGGTCTCAAAAAACACATTGGTTTATCATTTCACAGATGCCCCTTCTGCGTGGATCGCTGTTTTCTGTTATCAATACCTACCCTCGGGCTTCACTTCTAATGGTCGCTGAACCTAAGTACCTACTTCGGCGTATTCCCAAATTATAACATAATTTAGATGATTCGTTGTCTGTGAACAGCCAACTTGTACCTATCTATCAGCAAATAGGTTGAAAACTACTTTTTTCAAATGAAAACAACAACTCTGTTTCATAAAGCCATGCGCGATTATAATCAGCTTCTTTAGCAATGATAGATACCTATATCTGGGCAGGAGTTATGCAGATATATATCGTATGATTCACCCTCATATTGGCAAAGTTTTTCGGTTCCAACTTCAGGGCCTTAGTAGGTATATACTATGAACTAACGGCTGGGTGTAAAATGCTCCGGGCGGTCTAAAAAAATCCTGAAGCTCGGAATTAATTTAAAAATATCATAAAAACCATACCTCTTTTATTCAGGGTTTGCGAGCTACGAAGTGTTATAAATTCATCCCCTATTTGTCACCCCTTAGGGGTGAATGGTAGTAACGCGGAGCTTCGAGCAACTGACCCCATTTGGAACCTACAAACCAAATTTCACTAATTTTAGTTCATGGTTACTAAGGGAAGCGCCAAGTACGGCGGATGGACAGAAATTTTGAAACGCAAACCAGCCAATTTAGCAGAGCTTTCCGTACAGCCGTGCACAGAATGTTTCAATTGTTATCTCTTCGAGTGCCTGAAGAGATAGCTCATGGAAAATTTGTAATCTTGAAAACTACTCCCTAGTTGCCAGGAACCGAAGAGTCGCAATCAGCCTCACACGCGGTGATATATTGGTTATCTCAAGACAGTGTCTTTTTTTTCAATGAGGGGAGCAACTTTGCTCAGTATAAGTAATGCATGTCCGTACATCTTTTATAACATAAAGGCAACTTTGAACCAATTTACCCAAAAATCAGATGATCAGTACCCAGAGACGGACCAGCTAGGTATGGTAAGAAATGATACCAGATAAACGATGGTAAATAAGAAAATTATAATATGGCCTTGCATACCGCAAATCAAAAGTGAACTTTAGGAGGTAAGTTGCTGTAGGTATAGATAATTAGACGGTATAGCAGATAATCCTTGAGACCATGCAGCGCTTCGACAGCTCGAATAATTTGGATCTAAAATTTTGCCTCAGGGTACGAGAACGGATTCGACGGTGGATAGGTAGGTATAAGTGTACCAGAGGCACTAGATAATCGGAAGAAGATTTCATCGGAATACTCATAGGTTGTCTAGATAGGTAGTATTGGGTTTTAGGTGGCTTGCATGGGATTTTATTATTATTTTAAGATAAGCTTATCTGGCCAGTAGGGTGTGCTGCGTAAACCACGTCAACGGACGATGCGGAGAAATTCCTGGTTTTGAGAAGTCCAAATAATTAGGGGTTGTGAGCAACCTTCAAGCCGGTAGTTACTTGATACTGCAAATGAACCAAAACCCATAGGTTAGAACACTGCTGATTTCGGCAGAAATGATTCTGCAGGTGATCAGCTCCCACGAGGCGAACAGGAGTACTGACTGGGCTTACCGATAAGGCAGACGTAGGAAGTCAACGAGGCGCTTCACAGATGCTTCTCCAAGAAGTAGGTCTCCGGAGCAGCAGGCAGATACATTTTTGTCCAGGAGAAAATATATGACAGAGTAGTCGCGCTGTAAAATAAACGGGTAATCCATGAGTACTTGCCTCGGGGAAATCAGGTCAGAACCCGCAGTAACCCTTGTTTAAACATTGTTTAATAATTCTAATGCAATATAATTACTTGACGTCAGTTTTACTTTTCTTATTCGTATAAAATGTTGTTTATTTGAGTGTGTAGTATATATTTAGCACCATATATTTTGTACCTACACCATGAGGGGACAAAAGTTCCTATGTACATAAGAAAGAAAGAAATAAATAAATAAATAAATAAGTAGGTATGGCACATCTGAACCATTACGTACCCGAAGATTCGACGAAGTAATGGGGAAGAAATCCCAGAACGCTGGGCATCGGCGGTACGTCGGGACGTATGAGGGAATTATAGTGAGCGTATCCAGAAATATTACTAAAGAAGATGGAAAATTGGAGAAATTGTTCGATAAAACGGAAGGCAGAACTTTTCGGACGAAAGCAGAGAAAAAGGTATACGATCTAGGAATATTCAAGAACTCGAGATAGGTTATCAGGTTGTATAGGTGTGAGAAGAGATGAGACGTGAGTATTTTTACTTCCTGGTGAATACCACTGATGAACGGGACCGGTAGAGTGCAGCAGCAGACGGAAAGGTGACAGATAACCATAACCGCGGCATAGATAAACCCTGTATAATTTCACGGTACACTTTAGGTAATTTTTATAATCCTTAATTTCCCCTCTTTCTTATACCTACCTAGGTAACTCATTCAGTAGGTAGATTGTGATTTCGAAAATGTTATGAAAAAATTTCTGTCCACGGCCAAATGAATGATCCAAATTACTCGATTTAGGGCTTTCCTGGGGGAAGCACGAGGGTAGGTATTGACCACACAAAACAGTGATATACGCAGAAGGGGCATCTACACAGGAAAATAATGAACCCTCGTGTAATCATTTGCAGCGTTATCAGATTCTACGTAACTTCGAACGGAAACCATCAGATTTCATGAAGGCGTGGTGAGGGGGGGGGGGGTCCATGCTCAATTCCAAAGTTTCCTTCCTGAAAATAATAAACCAAAGTCGAACGGAACTGAGGCGAAAACGTATCCCACCTAAAGGTATCCGTATCCTACCTGAAGGTATCCTACCTGAAGGTACCCTACCTTCGGTTCAGATAAATCTATAGATTTTGAAACAGTTACTTTTACGACAGATAACACTGCGCAGCCCCCTGAAGTAATGGCTTGTTCGAGGATGCGATGAAGAGATTGATTATACGTACACTTTGAATACCTACATCTGGTATTACCACTAAAATTACATATAAAAATAAATCATTTTTATTGAAAATATATGTTTACTGTGAAATACTTCATTTATATTTTATATATCAATGTAGTTTTAGTGTACCTGTACCTCGGATTACGAACATTGTTACTACATTGTTTTGTGTTGCAGGAACGATGTATACGATTGAAGTGAATGATGTTTACTTCTTAGGAGGTGCACTGATGAATATTCGGTTGCAGATGAAGTTATCGGAGGAGACAAATATTTTGGCGAAGGTTCCGGAGTCCTTCAAGGAACATTCGAAATACGGGCATGTCGATGGCAGCTCGTAATTTTTCTCGGGTTTTGTCGCGCCTTCCACTCCCCTTAGGCGGGAGAAAACTTCAAGCATCCCCAAGCTAAATGTTGGCAACTTGCAGAGGGAATAATCACAACAGCTCGTGCGTTAACCCCCCCGCAACGGGTTTGAGGAAAAAACAATCTTCCCTCCAGTACCCTTGTAGCGCCATACGTTCTCAGACGGAAACGGATTTTCTAAAACAGTTCTTCAAACAGTTCAAACAGTTCTTCTTGGGTTTTTCCTGAAATGGATGCAGCCTCTCCGCCCCCACCCTGTCGGTCCAATAATTACGGTTCTGGTTGTATCAGTGTTGTATCAGATTTCCACCTGAACTGCTTAAGAAACAAGGAAACACCCATATTCGAACATCTAGGTAATTACGAGTATTCTACAATAATTATCCCATACTCCTATCACCTACAGTACCCCTCCTCGCAATTTTCCTATTCCGATGATCTGTGATTTCAATCTGAGCTGCTGTAGACACATTTACTGAAGTTCCATCCATATTGGAACATCGTCGAAACCATGATAAATTTCTTAGTTGAAGCTTATTGAGCAGTCGACTGTCAGTAGTGGAAGAATAGAACATCGTTTTCATTGCATTCACTTTTTGGTTTATTATTTTCAGTACTGAACCGTTGGAAACGAGCATTGAAAAAAGTTCCCCCCCCCCCCCCCCCCAATTTTATGGCTTTTGTTTCAAGGTGAGTAGAATCCATTCATCTGAAAAATAGAGGGTTGACATTTTCAGATCGCTGTAGCTCGAAAACTTTTAGTAGAACGGTATATTTTTGTTCGTTTTTTAATTGAACTCGAAGTTAAGGATTTTTTGAGACCACCCAGAGCATTCATTGTACGTCCAGCCGTTCGTTCACAGGAAGGCCCTCAAGTTTGGCTTCGCTAACATGAAGGCGAATCAGACGGTTCATATCCACAGGACGATCTAGATCTAGAGACCCTGTCCGGTATGTCCCACACTACTCCTCCAACCTCCGCAGGGAGCGTTAGTGTCCCGTTATGTGTTGTCATTATTAGGTATTATCATAAATCTCATGTTCCGGGATCAGATTAGTCCTTGTCGTCTCTACGTATTCCTTGTTCCGTATTTTTTCCTTTAAAACATAATCGCGATGTTGAAATGCGACCAGTGCGAAAAAACGTTCGAGAAGGCCGAAACTTTTCACAAACATAGGTAAGTAGGTAGGTACCGTAACCATCTAATTGGGCCTCCTGCCAATGAACTGTTCAGTTGTTACCACTGCAACTTATGTGACTAAATAATACAAATTTAACTTGGGTAAATATAATGAAAATACACTTCTATTCCTCAGCAAAGAGTCGGTGATATTCATACCTATACATAGATGTTTGTGGTTTATGCAATGCATTCCTAAAAATAAAATTTTCAAAGTATTCTACCATTAAAGTACATTGTTCTTGCCAATATTCTACCAAAATGTTTAAAAACTATTTTTATCGGTTTCTAATGATCATTTTAGCGAATTTTCAAAGAAAATGAAGCTATTGCAATGGCTTCGAAATTTAAATAATATAAATTTTTGGAAATTTTCTTCATAGAAATCCGTTTCAGACCATTCTAAAACGATTCCTGAAATTTAACACTTTTTTATATGTATATATATATATATATGTGTCACTCCAGACGATAACTCTCGATAGAATTGAGATAAACAGCTCAAATTTGCACAAAAAATCTATCTTGACAATCGAAAGGCTAAGTTCGAAGATGGGCGAAATTGGCCTACTCTAAGGAGGGTTTTGGCGCATTTAAAGTGCGCAAAAATTACCCAAAAATCCCCAAAATGTTATTTTCCAACAAGTGACCCCTCATTTTAAAGGTTTTTGCACGCTGAACACGATGGTGGAATCGGATTTTAGATATCTAGATCCGTTCTCAAATTAGAGCATTTAAAGTGCGCAAAAATTACCCAAAAATCCCCAAAATGTTATTTTCTAACAAGTGACCCCTCATTTTAAAGGTTTTTGCACGCTGAACACGATGGTGAAATCGGATTTTAGATATCTAAATCCGTTCTTAAATTAGAGCATTTAAAGTGCGCAAAAATTACCCAAAACTAGGATAATCTTTAAACTCTTACCCCCCCCCCCACCCCCTTAGAGTGGTCAGATTGAAAAATGTGAGAAGTATTAATTGAAGACGAGAGTTCGAAGCAAAACAAAACCATAGCCATTAATTCGAATATTTCTTTGAAAATTCGCTCATTAAGTCATGCTGCATGACTGGTTTTTTTCATGTATTTTTGTTTTTGTTTTTGTCGGGAGAACCATTTTTCATCTCGTTCGTAAGGTCAGATATCTTCAGGAATGTTACTAAGCTCCCAGTTCTTGAAAAGGCCGCGGGATGAATAAAACACTCAAAAAATGAACTAAGGAAGAACTATTTCCACGGGAATATAAATAATGGAATTAGATAGTTGATCATTATAAGTGTATCATGGGACATACTGGATAGAGCCTAGATCCTCCTCATATCCTAGGGCATATGCCCGTTTGCACCTACAGTATCAAAATCGAGAATGGGTGGACGAAAAACGTGAGGGTAAACTAAAAACCCCTACTTGTCCTGTAGTCCAGTAAACAGTGTGTGTTGTGTGTTCTTGGTCCCTTTAGGTAGGCATGGATATAGGAGGTTTTCGGTTTTGTTGAAGGGCTGGTCCCCCATCGCTAGATCGAGAGGACGTAGGTAAGTGGAAGTTGGTTTCCAAGGGCTCATTTGAACACCTGTTTGGACACATCTTGGACCTGGGCGGGTCAGAAATCGAAGAGCGCTCAGCAGGGACCTTCGAAGATTCGAGGATCTCCGTTCTGTAGTAGTTTCAGAGCCGGCCGTCTTGGAGGTAAGCGCCACCAGTTATACGCTTCTGGCGTTGAACTACCGGTATCCATGTTCCTTATCAAACCTCTCTCCTATCCATCTTCCTTATCAAACAGTTCAACGTCCAACTTGCCCGTGGGGTTTCTCTCGTTTTTCGTTTTTCTTGTGGTGAATTGTTACTATTTTTTATCATTAGCCACGGCTACAGTTGGGAGGTGATACGTAGAATCGTTCGGGATGATTGCCTATCCGTGAAATCATTTTCTCATCAGTCGCCATCGGTTGAAAGTTACTAGGCGTCCGTTGTGATAGTGCGATGCATCTGGTGATAGTGCGATGCATCTGTGGAGTGTGGCCTCTCTACTTGACCCTCTGTTTGGTGCGAATGCTGCTTGAATCTTGTTATGAACAGGACTGTCGAGGTAAGGTCAGTTTTAATCAGTAATATCGGTAGTACCTTGCTAATTAATTTCTTCGTTATCCGAAAAACTCACGGTGGATAATTCAGAGGAAAGCCGAGGCCACCTCAGTCCCCGGAGGAAAATGACTTACCTGGCCAGTTTTATTTTTCCACTGGACCAGGTGAGCAAAAGAAAAAAAAAACCGCTGCAAGTTATCACACCGGTTTATTATTTTCCATTATAGTCCTGTATTTCCCTTTTGCGTAGATCCTGTTTTCTGTTTGTGCATCGAGCCATTTATTTGTGCGAGGATTGACCAAGAAAACTGTGATCTAAGCAGAAGGGGCATCTATACATGCAAATAATAAACCGTTGTGTAATAATTATTTGCAGCGTTTTTTCCCCGTCTGATATGTTGCACAACATGGCAAATACCCCGCTTGCACAATCTGCACTAGTCAATAATAACACAGTTATTGCAATGTACCTACCTATATTTTTTGTCATAGTCGGTACCGACGCTTTGGTGTGAATAGGTACGTAGGTACATGAAAACGGTGCAGTTGATGCAAAATCTTTCTGAATAAGTGCCTCTTGAAAGAGAAAACATACTTAATTATTCTACCTATTTCATTTTTAAAACGTATTTTCGTATAATAAGAAATTATACATAATATCGTGGGCGTACAAGGCGTGGGGGTCCATTTTTTCTCAATTTGAGTTTATTGCTTCCCCATGACCTCCTAGGGGTTCTCCAGTTGTAGGCTGGTCGCCAAGCCCCTATTACCATGGAAAAATGTACTTTGAACATACACGTTTTCCTCCAAGTCCAAAAAATGATCGTTCTCGACAGCAAAAATCCACTAAGTGCACTTAGTGGATTTTTCCACCGAGCGAACGGGTAGGTTGGTGGAAAGAAAAGCCATCAAGTGCACTTAGTGGATTTTTCCACACCTCGACGGTGAAAATCATCAGGCGCTTATCGTGCAAAAATCCACAAAGTCCACTCCAGCATGAGCAAACGGAAACATGGAGAAGAGACGGCACCGAGCTACCTGGGAGGCGTCAAGAAGTGATAGGTATGAAGTGTGAGGGATCGCCTCTTCTCCACGAAATTCCCGATGATTTTCTGCAAGAGGGAACTCCCTTAACTGAGGAGGAAGTTCGGGAGACCCGAGGTAGTAGGTGGAGGAAGCGGAACCCCATCATGTGGAAGCGAAATGTCGAACGACGAAAGAGAAGTGAATGCTTACCTTACAAAACAAAGAACAAAAGTCAGCCAGGAAAAGCTCCAAAACCAATCGACTGCCGATCTTGTCGTTTTAAATGCACCACGAATATAACGGAATCTCAGCGAGGAGAACTTTGCGCGCTATATTGGGGCCTCTCTGATTTCAAAGCGCAGAAGGAGTTCATTTTGAGTAGAGTGACGTCAAGTCCTCCAGAGAGAAGGCGTCCACGGAAGAGCGAACGTGAACGTGGCAACAGCAAGCAGTACTTTTTGAAGAAGGATGGAGGAGACAGCACTGGTAGAGTTTGTCAGGCGTTCTTCCTCAAAACTTTGTGCATATCGAATGTCGTTGTACTGAATGCATTCAAAAACAGAAGCAATTCGGTTCATACGGAGGAGAGGATCATAGAGGAAAACGTGAGCCTGCCAACAAAACCAAACTTGAAGATATCGCTTTCATAAAGCAGCACATCGAGAGTTTCCCGACGACAGACTCCCATTACTGTCGGAGCTCAACCCAAAGGCAGTACCTAGATGGTACGCTCAGTATTTCCAAAATGTACTCTCTCTACATCGAAGTGTGGCAGAAAAAAGAAAACGCCACACAAGGAGGAACGGGAGAAGAACGACGCCCAGTTTCACTCGTAACGTACAAACGGGTGTTTGGTAATGAGTTCAATCTCTCATTCTTCCATCCGAAGAAAGACCGTTGCCAAACATGTGAAAACTTCCTTAATGCAAGCCCAGAAGAAAAAGAAAAGCTTCAAGAAGACTACGACAACCATCAGAGAAGAAAAGAAGAATGCAATGCTGCAAAATCTCGCGATAAAAGCCGAGCCTCCACAGATCGACACTTCCTCTCACTGACATTCGATCTGCAGTCAGTACTGCAAATTCCGTCCTCAGATGTCAGCGGTATGTACTACAGTCAGAAAATCTGTGTGTACAACTTCACGATCTACGAAGCAGCGCCACCAAATGCCGCATACTGTTTTTGTTGGACGGAGCTCAATGGTAAGAGAGGAAGTTCTGAAATTGGCAGTTGCTTGTTTAAATACTTAACCTCCTTGCCATCAGAGATCACTGAAGTGTCCCTGTTTTCGGATACATGCGGAGGACAAAACAGGAACAAACAGGTGGCTGCTCTAATGATGTACTTGGTACAGACCACCCATCTTGAGGTCATTGAGCACAAGTTTTTAGAGAGCGGCCATAGCTACATGGAGGTTGATTCCATGCATAGCGCAATAGAGTCCGCCAAAAAATTCGTTCCAGTGTATGCCATCCATGACTGGCTCACGATCTTCAGGCTGGCTCGCTCAAAACGTCAAAAATCTAGGAGCGAGCCATACCAAGCAAAAGAAATGAAATACACAGATTTTCTCGACCTGAAGTCTTTATCGGAGCTTCTCAATAAAAACAGAATGAAAGATGAAGACCTGTGAACTGGCTGAAAGTGAAGAGCTTCCGATTTAGAAAGGATAATCCAGGTAAAAATGAATTCAAATACCGTCACACGGATGAGTATATGTATAAGAAGATTGCAGTTTATGGTGTCGGACGACCTCCTGCACTGCCCATGTCTTTGTCACCGCTTTACAAACGGCAACTGGCGATCACCGCACAGAAAAAGAAAGATTTGATGAAGTTGTGGAAGCAAGGAGCAATCCCGGAACAGTTTCATCACTGGTACAAGCAGCTACCAGTGATGAAATTGACAAAAAATAATGCCCAAGACGTCGTGGAGAGTGAAGTTGAAGACGATGACGGAGAACTCTGCCAGCAATAATATGAAAATGTTTTCCCACTACCGGGGCACCAGTGCTGAACCATCTCGTTTCCTAATTCTTTATTTCGTTTCTTTTTCATCTGTTTCTAATTATGCTATTTCAATTTAATTAATAAAAACTGTTTTAAAACAATATTGTTAATAGTTGAATTTACATTCCACTTCAAAAACTAAAATTCGTCTCCAAACTCTAATTTTGGACTTAGTGGATTTTCCTTGTACGCCCACGATATTGTTGTAGAATCGATCGTTGAACCTGTATCTAATTTCCAACCAAGTGTTTCCTCGCGATTTTCTCAAAACTCCTTCATTTCCCGAATTTTCGACAAATTAGGTTTTTTTACTGGAAGCGAGTTTTCTGGACTTAAGCCATTAGAAAAACTGGAGATTTCGAAAACTTGAACAAAACTATTTTCCAAGCATTCCTACTTGAGAGTGCACTCAAAAATTTGTGTTCGTCATATTGTGGTAGGAAATTTTTCATGGCAACTAAGAAAAGTGCTAAATACGGCGTACGGCGGACAGACAGCAAATTTTGGTTTATTATTTTCAATAATGAACCATTGGAATCGAGCAAGAAAAAAAAATTCTAACCCCCCCCCCCCCCTCAAAATTTGATGGTTTACGTTTCAACTTATGTAGAATCCGAAAATGCAATAAAAATATTTCTGTCTGTCCGCCGTACGCCGTACGCACTTTCTTAGTTACCATGAAAAAAAATTGATGAAATTCGGGTTATAGGTTCCGTTCGGGGTCTAGTTGGTCCTCGCAGCTCAGCCTTACTGTCAGTCATCTCTAAGGGGTTCAAAATAGGGGTTGAAATTTTCAGAACGAGTATCTCGAAAACTTTCGATTGAAGGGTATTTTTTTTTACGTTATTAAATTTGTCTTGAGCTAAACAATTTTTTGAGGCCACCCGGATTCACGATCGTGAATCAAACGGTATAAATCCGGCCGGGATATCATCACTACGGAGCACCTGATTATAATCAAGGTGGCTGTATGAAGTCGAGTTGGTTGTTCTGTGATATTATTCCATTTGATAAGTGATGGACTATTGGATTTTGTTGGTAGGTACTTGTGAAACTTGAACAAACGATGAAGTATTGTTGATGAGTAAATTATTACACATTGGTAAATTATTACACAACGGCAAATTATTACACAACGACAAATTATTACACAGCGGTAAATTATTACATAACGGCAAATTATTACACAACGGTTCATCTACCAAAAAGGGTTTGGATTTTGTTGATCGTTATTTTGCAACTTGAACAACCGTTGAAGTATTATTGATGGGCAAGTTATTACACAACGGTTCATTATAGTTATTGACCACAGAAAACAGTGATCTACGCAGAAGGGGTATCTATTTCACTCCACATCAACAATTTTCCTTTACTTCATTATTTGCGTTTCTTTTTGCCGTTTTAGTTACTGTTTGTCATCGGCTGCATTCTTTTAGCAACATTTAACTCGTGATTTAGGTAGGTACCTAGTAACGAGTACGGGGTTAGGTACTAACCTACGGAGGGTCTGCGATTCACATAATTATTACACAACTGTAAATTATTACACAACGGCAAATTATTACACAACCGTTCATCTACCAAGAAGGGGCTGGATTTAGTTGATCGTTACTTTTGCAACTTGAACAAGCGTTGAAGTATTATTGATGGGCAAGTTATTACACAACGGTTCGTTATAGGTATTGACCGCAGAAAACAGTGATCTGCGCTGAAAGGGCATCTATTTCACTCCACATCAACAATTTTCCTTTAGAACTGTTGTTGTTTTACTGTTTGTCATCGGCTGTATTATTTTAGCAACATTTAACTCGTGATTTAGGTAGGTACCTAGTAACGTGTGCGGGGTTAGGTACTAAGCTACGGAGGGTCTGCAATCCACATAATACGTACTGAGTAGTAGGTACATATTATATTGACGGGTTATCTATACAGAGAGCTGTGATCTGTAACAGAAGAGTATTCTGCACAAAATAATAAACCGTTGTGCAGGGTTTTGCAGCGTTTTTACTGCATTTTCGGATTCTACATACCTTGAAACCATCAAATTTGGGGGGGGGGGGGGGATTTTTTTTTTTTTTTTTTCATGCTCGATCCAAAGGTCATTGATAATAATAAATGAAAATCTTAGGTAGGTAATTCGTCGAAAATTCGGGGAGTTTAGGGGTTTTGAGAAAACTGCTAGGAAACCCTTTTTGTCAGAAATTAGTTGTAGAAACGATCCTTGGAGTGTGGGCCTGTAGTTTTCCTGTAGAATGACATGCGCGGCTATAAAGGTGTTATTGAAACTCTTCGTGGAGTTCCAGACCGTAGTAGTGGAGAATCGAATCTCAATGTAATGAATCTCAATCGAATCTCATTGTTTATCCATCCTATTTTCTGCATATTCCCGACGTGTTTACTTTGATATCACCCAATCCGCTTCTTATTAATTGCCTATACTCAGTCTTATTAATTGCCAATGCTCCTAATTCTGATCCGATCTCAACGATTCATGCGATAATCATCATTTGATCGAGTTATATCTCCAGGTGATTAACGCAGTAAGCCACGATTGGGTTGAAGGCGAGGATACAATTATTATCCTCCTCCTCCTCCTCCTGGTCGGGGATGGCCGCCATCAATACGGGAAGGTTTTTAATAGGCGGTCGAAGGGAGTTGAGGTGGTTAATGACCGGTCTTCAAAGAAAGCGACCGTTTCCTGGTTCGCTTTGAAGTTCAACGGGGCCGATAATCGGGTTGGACGCGCGAGCTTTGGCGTACAAGGCCCGACCACCTGCTCCGCCGCGTCTCTTGTACCAGAACTGCTGTTCCGTGTGCTTGGAGTGCTGATGCTCACGAGCAAAAAGACGTACTTTTACACGCTCGAGGTAGATTATGCATCGTGGACGAGGCACTTTCGCTCAACACACAACGTTAATATTGTATATTCGCTAATATATTTAATAATAAGCAGTATTTGCTCATCATGGTGTTATGAAGGAACACAAGTTGTCCCAGAAATTCCCTAAGAGGATCCTTGGACATTTTGGAGTAAAAAATACGGACTTATACGGACATTCAACCACAAAACGGCGGTTAAAACACACATTGACCGCCTTAGGTAGGTACTTACTAATTTTAACTGATTACCATTTCCCTGAATGAATAGTTTCACATTGCAAACATATATGAATATGAATTTACTAGGCCGTAGCTGTTGGTTAAATTCCAAACGAAACCAACTAGGTAATAAAAAACAGAAAACTGTTGAGTTGTTGCCGATGCGTTCAAAACGTTGGAAATTAAAACTGAATTGAACAAGTAAACGAATACCTTAAGATTATTGAATACCTACTATTCAAAATACAACAAACGAAATACTTAATCACTATCAAAAGAAATGCCTGTTTTGCTGTTGGGGAAACTATTCAAACCATAACTTGAAAAAGTGGAACGAACAAAAATTTTATTGGTGAATAAGAATTGCATTTTTTGGAGCCGCTGTCATAGAAAATAATATGTAAAATAGTCGAAGGTACACCGTACAATACGGACTTTAAAAAAATATACAATACGGGTGTTGAATAACACAGAAAAATACGGACATGTTCGTAATACGGATGGCCACCCTGCTGTAAGGAGATCAGATCAAATAACCTAACCCACCTTATTTTCTGATGGAGAAACCGAATCCGAAGTCTGCATTAGTCTTAGCTATAAAAAAACACGTACCTATTTTATAGCTCTAAATTCCTCAATTGAATCAATAAATCGAGAGGATCTTACGAGAAAAATGATCTCACTTCTAGCAAATTTCTCCAGAAAACCGCGAAAAGTGGCTAAACGAATTAAAGCCCAAACTCCCACGATAATGTGTCTCCATAATATGTCAAATATCGGGAACAGGGTCAGAAATGTGATAATCCCACTTATCCAAAATATTGACTGTAGCAGGAATAATGTAATGGGAATTTTCGTCAGTTTTCTATCAATGACTGGGATCTGTGGATTAGTTGGCTCGACCTACAACAATAAATACGTACGACTGGCATGATGAAAATTACGTGGGACCATATGAACACCCCCCCCCCCCCCCCTCCATACATTTGCAGCCATTATTTGAACAGTTAGACATGTTCTACTACATATAACCATTCGTGAATAGGATTACGGAGAAGCGCTAACAGTATTGTTTGACAGTGAACGCTCACGCGTGCGCAATTGTCGTTGTATGCCAGCGCAAGCAAACTATCAGACTGACTGATGGTTCAGAAACAATAAGAAGCACGGGCGTCGTGAGTTCTTCGACCTGTGTGGCAAAAGATGGGAGCACAGTGGAGGAATGAAACGTCTTTTCGGACAATGTTGAGATGCTGAGATCCTTAGAAATGACTATCATTAGAGGCACGCGCTCCTCCTTGACTGCTCCATCGGGCTATTATTATTCCGTCTAATGGCTTTTTTCGCCTACTCACCGTTGCTCCTTCGCGCCATCAGTCGTGTAAGAAATGAAACAGGCAGCACACCAGAGTACCATTCCTCCCTTTCATTATCCAAGACACTGCTTCTTGAGTTAAAGTATCTAAACCATGACAAAACAATCATCTATCTATCATGACAGAGAACATTGTTAGAGCTTGAGAAAAGCGAGGGTTTGATGTGATCATATTCAAAATTAGGGATGGATGCTACAAAAATTCTGGGGTTAGGGCTTATTGGGATAAGCGCCTTGGTACTGAACCGTAGTGTGGTTAACTACTATCGGTTAGTTTCGGTTTGAACAATTATTTTCCAAAAGGATTCACCAGGAAATTTTCGTGGGTTACAAATTCTCTTTTTTTTTCTTTGCCAAATTCTGTTCAATAACAGACATTAACCCTGTTTGGCCACATAATGAGGTGTTTTTGCAGAAAACGAGGGTGAAATGTGGATTTCTGAGTTCCACCAGAAATGACGTAGCAGGTAAATTGCCGAGTAGTTCAACTCAAATCCCGCTTAGAGCGCTAGTGCATCACTTAAGAGCGGGCCGGACGATCCTCCATTTTGTTTTTTCCCCTATGAAATCAATGTTAATTGGGAGGCGCCATAAATCAATGAATTCTGAACGGATTTACACAATTTTTTTTTCTAAATTCAAGTTAGGTAGAGATCTACCCAACCGACTTGCTGTTTTTTGATTATAATGCCAGCTTACCCAATTACCGTCCTCGGAAGTCTCTCTGGAGAAATAAGTTGGAGGTCGGCTGATGATATTGATCATCTTTTATTTACATGTGAGAAACCACAAAATCGGTCAAAGCCATTCCATTCTATAGATTCTAATCTTCAATTAGAGACCTCCCACGACTAAATCCGTTCATTTTTGAGGAAGTTCTGGCGCCTCCCGATTTGGGTTCCCATTTGTATCATATTTCTCATTGTAATGTCGAAAATAGTTCTAGCCTTTGCCAATAGATGTCTCGCACTCTCGAAGCAGCCAGAGCAACTTCCTTCTCAAGTAGCTCTGTTCGAGCCTAATTTGTCTAACTTTTACAGTCATGATCCAATTTTGATAAAAATTTCAGGGTTAATGTGAGTGAGGCTCTTGATGATTCCCTATAAATTGAAAGCATCTGCGCATGAGCGAAAGTCAGATTAATTTGTCCATTGATGGTTCCTCATAAATTTAAAGACACTGCACATGCGCAAAAAGTTGAATGATCATAAGTTTCATAGTTTTGATTCGATTTTGATCCGATATCATGTTTTAGGGATAATGCGTGTTAGGCCATATATGGTCCCCAGTAATTCAAGCCACTGCATGCGCGAACGCCTAATCCGTTTACCTTCTATAATCTCAAATCTGGACTTCTTCCATCAGTCGCCTCGTTCTTTCCGCTCTGAACTTTTCCACACTATCAAATCTGTGCAACTTTAAATTCATTGTTTCTCAACTCGAAGCAATTACACATCATTTTGTTTATTAAAATCTGTAGGTATTGGGCATCGCCCATTTTGTAAAATAAAATCCCAGCCTCCGCCGTGCCTGCCTGAAATAAAATAATGACCTGTTTGCTACCTCTTCTGTTTGCAAAAACCAGGAGGAGAGGTCCTTTTGTGTAAGCCTTGCTTACCATTGTAAACGACGGGATCAAGAAACTAGGTAGGTACTTACTTTCACAACAACATCCGAGACAAAGTGTACCTCAGGTAGGTACGTCGTTCCCTGGTGTGACTCATATTTATGACTAATCCGCCAGCTTCAACAACAACAAAGTTGGCCATAATCCGTTCGTAGTTCTCCAATATTTCTGATTCATTTCCCCCACTTTCTTGCTGGTTGGGTATGAACATTGGGTATGAACAGAGGAGGTGTGGGAATTCAATAAGAAACACATATATTATTATCAAATACAGGGCCAGCTTGCCATTACAAACCGAACATTTTGCTTGTTCTACGCATGGACACCCAAAGGACCAAAGCTGGAGAGAATCGAGAGGGATGCATTGTTCTGGGAATGCAAAATGTTGCCAGCCCTCGAACAATTTTACTACCACTGCATACTCCCCGAAATCCTGGACCCTCGCTTCACCCGCAATATGCCCATAAGAGAAGCACCAAACTTTGTAGGACCCCCCAAGAAAAAAAATGAAAACAAAGAAATTAATTAAAAATAAACCCAACAAATAGAAATGTTTGGATGAATCTGACTAAATAGAAATGTACCATGTAATATTTAGATTTAATAATGTAACTAAATATACAATTTTAACTCGCTTTATATAATTATCCAGTGTATTACTTTCTCAAAGCCCAGGGGGAACCTCAGATCTGCAAATCGATCCAACCCGACACCTGAAACATTTTTGTGTCCCACTCACACTTCCTGCAATATTGGAGAGAAAGTACAAGATGAAAGTGTCAATCATGCAGCATGTGTTGATGAGCGAATTTTCAAAGAAATCATTTTAACTGAATTTCATCTTCTTTTATTTCACTTTTTTGAATTTGATAGGTCAATCTCATAGGAACTTTCAGGAGGAATTGGGAATACGGGGAAGGGATCTCTATAAGTTGAGACCATGACAAGGTAAATCTATGGTTGACGGAGAAAAGGTACCTAGCCAGGTAGGATAGTTTATTTCCAGAGTCGCTAACATAATGAGTCATAAGGCAAGATGGGAAAAGAGAAAGGCCTATGTTCTTCGTCCTTGTTCAATCCCATGTGGTTAGTTTCACAAAAATCCGTCGGAAAACGTTACTAGCGATTTGCAGTTCCAAGAACAACCGCTGCATGAGCAGGCGGTAGTTCGACGGCCCCCTCTTAAAACGATGTGCAGAACCGAAATGGATGGATGGAACCGCAAATTTATAAATAAATTTAAAAAACTCGTCCTCAAATTAAACAGAGGGGCTGTTCAAGCAATGGTCACAGCAAAGGTTCTTGAAGGTTGCCAGAAAGGTTTACCATTTCTAATGTTGGGTTGTTTGCAGCATTGAGAACCTTCGCCTCTGAAGCTTCGCTCCGCCTCCTTGGGCCAGCAGCCATTCAGATGTCAAAGACCTCATACGTCGTTTCTTGGCGCTATTTTACTTTCGCTCACCCTTATTTAAAATAAACCAAAATACCGCTTATTTTTGAAAGCGGGTTTCAAACTACCATTTCTCCAAGAATTCTCAATATTAAAAAAAAAAAAATTATAATAATATTAAAAAAATTGGACGAGTATTCCCCATTTCCTGATTTCCAGTAACATTTTGCTGCACCTTTAGGCTACCGTGTTCACAACTAAAATGAGAGGAAGATACAAGTGCCCAAGAAAAATAGCACCAAATTTCAGCGATCAAACAGGACAACTAATAATTTTGATCTTCATACCAAGTATTTCACTTTTGGCGCTGAATCGGTTGAATGAATTGTATTAGTTATGTCGACATCTGCACTATAGGAGTCCTCACACAATTTTCCGGAGGATCATTTCTGTACGAGTGAAGTGGAAAGCCCGTTGGAGTAATTAAGCAATTAATATCGCCGTTTTTCGCAGATCTGGATCTGGATCTGGATCGCAGTGGTCTGGATCGCATCTCAAATATAAAATCATCCGGAACTTCTTCATTATCTGGTATACACCAAAAAAAATTCTCAAATTTTGATTAAATTATTTAATAACGTTTCTCAACAACAAAACAACTATTGCATACTTGTACCATCTATTCAGAAGTCCCAAACAACCTGCTCATTCACGGGATAGTTTCTGGGATTGTTTATCTTTTTTGAGATGCGAGCGCTAGCGAGCATCCAGATCGCTTGAAAATGCGAGCGGCGGAATGGGAACTAAACTTCTTGTACACCCACCGTCTTGTCTGACTGAACAATCGATGTATTTGAGATAATGGTAATTGTTGTTGAGAAACGTTATTAAATAATTTAATCAAAATTTGAGAATTTTTTTTGGTGTATACCAGATAATGAAGAAGTACCAATCATCCTATTCAGTCCTATTCGCATCGCGGACAACATATTTTTTGTCCGGCGGCTGGATTCGAGCCCACGATCTTCGAAATGAAATTGTGGACTCAGGCTGGTGTGATCCTAGATGATCCCATATTAGCTGTAACTGTAACTTCCCTCTGAGCATGAGCAAGGTGAAACCCTTTCAACGTACATTACTATACAAACGAGATGAAATGCTGAGTGTATGTGCTCGTGGGGGCCCAGGGTGGTCCCAAATACATTTCATACAAATCGAACTATATCTTCAATAGATATTTCTTTTCTTTTCGCTTCAAATCTTATGTATTACTGGAAGACCTCAACCACCCAACTGAAATAAAATAATATATAATGACGATATTCATGATCATGTTATGGTTACATTGAAGATGTTTTCAAAGTTACCTAGCTCTCTCTTCACAGCACACACTCTCCCTCCGCCTCTTGAATAACGGAATAGAAATATTGCTTACGATTTTGCTTATAATTAACAATTTTTGCCTCATTTATTTCTACCTTTATCAACTGTTAGTATCAATAAATTGTCCAGTAATTTAGTGATTTACTAAATGCCAAATCGCCGTTTGAATTCGACGGAATCAAAAATCCAGGTGCGAGGCATCCAAGCGGGGAAGGGTTCCAGGAGGCGTTTCATTCAAGCAGCCAGCCTACCGTTATTATTTCCGACATCCAACAGTAGTTCATTATTAAAACCAATTACCGAGTTCCCCAAAAGAAGTCTGTTCATTAATTAAAAGAAAGACGGGTAACCGCAAGTTTCGGGGGGCCGGTTGTAAGATGACACGTTCCGAGCTAGTGTTTCGTGTTATCTGTATCACCATCTGTTTGGTGGTTGAAGCTCGGAGGGCGTGTTAACTGTTTGTCTGTGTACGTGTAATTGCGTATGTGATGGTGAGAGCCAGTGGTCCTGGCTGCCCAGCACGACAGCTATGCGCCATATGCACTTCCTGGGTTGTGCTCCGCGCCTGCCCTTAGTAATGAAAACGGACCGAAGAAAAGGAGAAAATTTAATATTATCAACCGATCGTTCCGGTGTCGTATTCCAAGGTTTGACCTAATAGGATCTTTGTAGCTATCTAACTTCAGAGATTCATCTCATTTGACTTCATAAGCCCTTATTTGAGTTTGCACTACCGTTTCCTTACAGACGTATTTAGACGTATTTCCTCGAGCTAACACGAACTCTCGAAAATCATGTCATTTTAGAGCAATGACTGATGCGCTCGCGGTTATTCTCCAAGTTTTGTCTAAATAGGATCTCACTGTAGCTATCTCACTTCATAGATTCACCTCTATTCGAATCCATACGCCCTTATTTGAGTTTGCACTACCATTCCTTACATACTTATCTCAGACGTACTTCCTCGAGCTAACGCGAACTTTCGAAAATCATGTCATTTTAGAGTAAATGAATGATACGCTCGCGGTTATTTCCAAGTTTTGTCTAAATAGGATCTCACTGTAGCTAATATCTCAATTCATAGATTCATCTCTATTTGACTTCATACGCCCTTATTTGAGTTTGCACTACCATTTCCTTACATACTTATCTCGGACGTATTTCCTCGAGCTAACGCGAAATTTTGAAAATCATGTCATTTTAGAGTAACGAGTGATGCGCTCACGGTCATTCTCCAAGGTTTGACTAAATAGGTTCTCATTGTAGCTATCCCACTTCATAGATTCATCTCTATTTGGCTTCATAAGCCCTTATTTGAGTTTGCACTACCGTTTCCGTCGTACCTATTTCCTCGAGCTTGAGATTGAACCATTGACCATCGAAAGCTTGAGATTTTAAAACACAGATCTCTTTTCGCAACTTTTGGTCCGTTTTCGGATATATACCTACTGGGTGCAGTAACTAATGACGTGAAACAGTTGGTGCCGTCAATCGGTGGGGGGTTATTCACATTACCAGTATTCGAAATTGTGGATGTTAATTAGCTCTTTCAAACTCACTGTAATTTCAGAAAAGCTCAAAGTATGTTCTGCCGGCGTAGAAACGTCCGAAATCGACTGTGCCGGTGCCTTTCAAATGACTGTGTGTGTATTTTTAACCGACTTCAAAAAAAAGGGAGGATGTTCTGAAATCGACCTGTCTCTTTTGTTATTTTTATTTATTTTTTTAATGTTTTTT